>CM066040.1:71786351-73006657 GCA_033557465.1 Ichthyophis bannanicus
AAAAGTGAGCATTCCTGCCTTCCAAGGTTGCACATTTGAGATAGTCCAAACTACACAATCATTTCTGCAGTCCCCTCAAATATGGAAGCCTTTGATTTTAAAGAAACTTAAAGAAATTGTGAGTTGCATACTGTAAGAGGAAAGGTGTTCCCTTTGAAGGTGAATTCCCTGAAGTTACATCATGGTCATAATATTCAAGACAAATGTTAAAACCATTATCAAGAATTCACAAAGAAAAAGAAAATGCCTTTTTATACCAAAGGCAGTGTGTCAGAGGGGCTCATTAGCATGAAACAGGACCCAATACTGAACTGACTTCTCATTGTAACGAAACTAGACCAAAAAGACCTTGAGGAGCCAACAAAATTTGCATCCTCTATGCTAAAAGGACTCAAGTGAATTCCAAAGCCACAAATTCTTTTATAACTGATTAGTGAGCAATTAGAAGCACTTAAAACTTGAAATTGAGGCATGTTAAGGATCAATTGGGGCCTCTGAAAGACAAAAGAAATATACGCCCATTGTCTCCCTCAAGCCCCTTATGCCTATGACACACCCTATCAGCCATGCATCATAAGCTATTGATAAACAAAAGAATACTAAAGGTATGCATAGCTTGGACTTAGGAATGGAAAAAAATATAAGCTGAATCAGAGGAAGAAAAATCCTGATAGTTGATCTCAGCCAACGAACAGAGCAATAATCAGGATCTGTGTCAGGAGGATAATTTCAGATGACTTAGACATGGGCACCCAGTACTGAACTCAGAGCACCAGTTAAAGTGATGCTGCAGGACAATTTAAAAGATAGAGACATTGAAAGAATAATTGAGGAAAATTACCCTATGCCTTTTAATGTTAAAGACTGGTTGCAAATGGGCCATTGATATTCTGATTCACTGGGGTCTAGGGAAATACAGAAGAAAACAATCAGACTTTGATAGACTTATGCATCTGGCTCTGGGGCCACACTATTATAAAGTTGGCTCTCTCACTCACCCATACCAGTTGGTTAAAAGGGGTATTGAGATAACTATTTCACTGTTCCCAAATGCAAGTATTTAAAATTATTTCACCTCTACCAAATGATACACTGGAAGAGCCTGGATTTTAAAAGCAGTTCTTAATGAGCAGGAGCCCTGCCCCAATGCAGAAGATTATGGGGAGAGCATGCATAAGGCATTTTTATTAGAATTGCTATCACCCTGAGATTACAAAACACCTTCTGTTATTTTTTGAAGACCCTAAAGCAACCCCTTTTGATAATTTAATGCTCAGAATTGGGTATGTTTTGAAGACCCAGCCCTCGCAGGTCATAACAGTATCAGAAGCACGGAAGTGGCAAGCTGAGGGATCCTCCCAATACACAAAAAACACAGACAAAGGATACAGGGGACCGACACCTTGGAGAGGACACAGCAGAGGTACTTTTAGAAATTCCTCAGGTTACATCCCCTTTCAAGAGCTCAAAGCACAGAGAGATGGATTAGAAAAGGAGAAAATTAAATGGGACAAGACAGACACATACTACAGATAGAAATAGATAAATTAAAACAGGACATAACAAGCAGCTCAGGACAAACATAAGGCTAGTGGCATAGTGATGTCCTGACCTCTTGGGTTCAGATATTAAATGTCTCAAGCCTTCAGATCCCAGCCTGCCTCCATCTCTCAGCAGAGGATTCAATTCCAGAGCCTCTGGATGATGAAACAGACAAAGGGCCCAGAATACAGTTTAAGGCTTGCAACATCCTTGATACTGGACTCTTGTGGATGCCCCAATGTTATCAGTAGAATAGGGGGTCAGGATAAACTAGCTTTGATTGACACAGGAGCTGGAATTAGTTTTACAAACAGAGTTTCTCCCACTGCAGATCAGAAAAATATGGAAATTTATGAAATTTCAAGGAATTAATGACACAGCTTCCAAATGTGTGGCTATCCCAGTTAAATGGGGTATCCCTGTGCAGTGAACAAAACAAGGAAATGTTGAAACCACTGCCCTCCACTATAGTGAACACACCAAAAGAAATAATTGGAATTGACTTCTCAACCAGTTAAATTTGGTGGGGATATGGCTAATCTTAAATTGTGGCAGTTTTCAGGAACTTCAAGTGGCTTCTAAAACTTTAGTGCATGAAGTCATTCCCATGCAGTTAGCAACTCAGTGCACCAAGTCAGCTCAGCAGTATGATCTGTGTGTAATTCCCTCAGAGGTGGCTGATATTCCAGTCTGGGCTCAAGGACAAGTTAGATTGTGGGAAAATGCACACAGAAATACTGTTGGAAAGAACAATCACATACCCAGACCTCATCAGGCTATAGAACCAGTGACTAAACATTGGGAAGATACTGGAGGAGAGGGGTCTGATTAGACCTATTTCTTCCACATGAATTCACCAGCCTGGCCGATAGTTAAACCAGGGAGGGTTCCTTCAGGCTCACTATGGACTTCCGTGCCCTGAAATCAAGTTTCAAAATCTGTAGTGCCCGTGGTAGCCTCATACCCTGAAATGTGGAGTGGAGGAGTGGCACTAGTGGTTGGGGCAAGGTACTTCAGGCCGGAAGGTCGGGGGTTCAAATCCCACTAGAGGACAGCTCCTTGGGCCGGAAGGACTGGGGGTTCTAGTCCCACAGGTGCTCCTTGTGGTCTTGCAAGCCACTAACCCTCCATAGCCCATGTTCCCTGTAAAATAGTTATCTCAAGTTATAATGCCCTGTTCAATGTAATTTCAGTTTTGTTCAATGTAAACCGCACTGATGCAGAATAGCGTGGTATATAAGAGCATGTAAATAATAAATAAATAAAAATAAATGAGCTCTAAACTGAACCCCAAATGTAAATTTTTCTCCATTTTAGACATATCCAATAGGTTTTGGAGTCTGCCCCTGGCCCTTGAATGCCAGTACAAAACAGCCTTTCAGTGGCTGAACAACAATATGCATGGACTGTGCCTTCACGGGGATATAAGGATTCCCCCTCAATATTTCATAAATACATGCAGGAAGTCCTGTCACTATTGTCTTGCAGAGATAATATAATTCAGTATGTAGATGACATTCTGATTCAGTCTGATAATGAAGCTGTTCACTGGAAATCATGTAAGAGAAGTTTTAAAGCCCTCTTACAAGCTGGTATTAAAGTTAATCCTGCCAAGGCTCAACTGTGCAAATTACAGGTTTCCTTTTTAGGGGTTACTATTGGCCAGGATGGTAAATCTGTAGATTCTCAGAGGATAGAGCTGATACAGAAACTTCCACTTCCTACAGATCAGAAATCACTCCAGTCATTTCTAGGGCTCACTGGTTTCTGTCATGACTTCATGCACAATTATGCTGAAGTGGCAGCTCCACTTTACTCCTACTGCTAAAAAGTAAAAGTTATGTTTGGGAGGAAGAACATACAGAAGCTGTTACGAAATTAAAGCACATTCTGACTTCTGCTCCTGTTCGTGCACACCCAGATCACACACAACATTTTTTCCTGTACCCTGTAGTTGGAGAGAACAGTATAGGTGCCGCTCTACACACAACGGCCTAGGAGGAGTAGATCGACCCTATTGCCGTCTGTGCCAGAGTTCTCACTTCTCCTGAACTCAAAATGGGAACTGTGAACCACATGTACTGGCTTCCTATGCTGCTATGCAGACAAATTTACATATATCATTGGTGCTCAAACCACATACATATGCAGCCATCACACCCACCTCAAATTCATGGTAGAGGGAAATTTAGATGTAGTAAGATTAGGACTGAGAGAATAGTCCAGTGGACTCTCATGTTGCAAGCACAGAATGTTAAAGTTTGAATTGTTGAAAGAACCTAACGTGCAAGTGGCTGGAATCTTGCTGGAGGGGCAACATCATGACTTTCAGTCCTCACCCAGTGCCCCTAATCACATGATCTTTAGGGAACTAGGACTAGACAAAATTTCACCTTTTCTTCCTACAGTATATATTGATGGTAGTAGCCAATGTGAAGGAGGCAGGCGACTAGCAGGTTTTGCAATTGTACCATTGGACCCAAATAACCAAGTGGTACTGCAGAGACAGTATTCCTGTGGGTCAGCATCAGCACAGTACTGTGAGCTTGGCTGCTTTTGTGGGCTTGTATGCAACAATATCAGGATTCACACCCAGAGATTACAAATCATTTTTAGATTCTGATTATGTCTTTAATTATGTGCCATTGCCCCGGTTTACCCTGGTGGCTGGCAAATAAATTTAAATCTACAGATAGGTCCACAGTGAAAAATTCATCACTGTGGACTATGGCACAAGAACTGAGTGAGACGTTTCAGAGAATACATTTAGTTAAAGTGAAGGCACATAGGAAGAAAGGCCCCTTAGTGAAAGGAAACACATTAGCAGACTCACTAGCCAAGGAAGCATGCCATGTAGGCCTCATATGGCCTTGGTTATGAGCAGACACGCATGGTTGCTATGGCTACACGTTCCACAGATTATGATCAGATAATACCACCAGATTACTTCGTAGCACTGCAGACAAAGGACCCTGAGCTTTCCAATTTGAGGAAGCTTGTGCCAGGACGCCCCAGATAACCTATATCAGCACACACCCTTTCTCACACTCGCTATAGAGAAAGGACATTCTATGTGACAAAAAAAGAGAGGAAGGCTTGGTTATAGCTATCCCTAGAGCTCGAGGTAAAGAAGTGGATGCATTGGGTTCATGGTTGCAGGTCCCATGGGACACCCTAAAGCAGAAGAAATGCAGACTATCCTCAATAGGTTGTGGTATGGTGGGCCAGAAATGAAAACATGAATATACAGGATCATGTTTCCTCCTGTGTAATCTGTGCTTCATTTGGGAGGCAAACTAAAAAGAGAAGGGGACAGTTAATGAGAGTACCTCCTCGTGGCCCATTTGAGAGATTGCAAATAGATCATGTGGGCCCTCTTCCGTTACCAGATAGGAAAATAGATTTTTGCTCACTGGTGTTGAGTTCCTTTTCTCATTGGGTAGCAAGCATTCCCTGTCCCAGATCAAACGCTCGAACCACTGCAGAAATCCTAACTATGCAATTTTTTACACGCTGGGGGGCATTCCCAAGACTATTGATTCTGATAATGGTCCTGCATTTGTTTCTCAGCTCATCAAGGAATTGTTTGATTTTCTAGGCATAGAACAAACTCCTCCAATTTCCGTACCATCCACAGGCAGCAGGGCAGGTAGAAAGAATGAATCAAACAATTAAGGCCACCTCAGCCCAATGCTTAATATCTGAACCGGGAAAAATTGGGATTTGGTTGCTCCCTTTGGTCCTCATGCGTATCAGAGCTAATGTCTGTAAATCCACAGGTTTTGCACCCTATGAAGCCTTAATGGGAAGGCCAATGCAACGGTGGGAAAATATGTTGAGTCCTTTTCTTCCAGAGGATCAGACAGTAATTCTCACTCAGTAATCCAATGAGTGGATGAAATCCCTTCAAGAACCATCTAAAAGAAATTCAGACCACTGTGCTAGCTAACACAGAAAAAAGCTAGAGATTATTTGCAGGAGGTACATGCAAAAGGTTCTGATTGAGGCCCCTCAAGGTTGGGAGTAAATTGATGATTCTGAGACCTAGACCAAACCTCCCCTTTGGAACTGCAAAGTGGGAAGGATCATACTTAGTTACTGATACCTTAGGCCCAAGCCTATATCAAATCCTAATGCCCGACAACCAGCAGTATTGGAAACACATCACCCAGTTGAAACCATATGGGTAATACGTGTTTTATCAGGCTTTGTTTTCAGATACCACCTGAAGACAGCACGGACAGCTGCTTTCTGAACAAAAGTCGCTTGAGGACGATAAACTATTTACTTCTGCTGTATAGTTGATGTGTCCTATATAATGGACATGTGTTTATAGTTATGTAAAATAAGTAGTAAAAATTATTTTTTTGTTGTTACATAGTATAAGTGGGGAGCATTAGTTTACTCCCTAGTAGAATGAAACAAGTTAGCTTTTATTATGTCTCGGTTTCCTGTTGTTCTGGTATCTGCTCTCGTTTACCCTAGTCTCATTACAGGAACTATCATCCGAATATGCATGATTGGCTGGGCTAACTCTACAGGTGGGGCATATCGCTATCAAGAATACCCCCACCTTTCCCGGAAGGAAAGGATCTGGTCATCCTGAGTTTCTGTTCGTACAGGACAAGCCAGTGTTCTATTCATTAAACATCACTCAAGTACAGTGGGAGCCACCAGTTTCCACTTCTCTAGAAAGGACACAAGAATTGAGGGCACCTCCAGAACATTACTTTCTAGGTCCTCCTGCTTTGATTTTGTACAATATTTCCTGTCAGGACAGAGGTACCTGGAAAATAACTTATACATGGGTTGTGAGTGATCAACCGCACATCACTGAGACTTCATTCCTTTTGGATGTATCTTGTTTACCTACCACCCCTCCTGCTCCTCCTGTACTCTACCTTTCTGATATCCACCCATTTCAGTAAGGACATCCCCTTTCAGATTAAAATATGATGCACCACATGATGTGGAATACCATTTTCTTACTTGGCATCTCATCCGATGGAACCCCAGTTTGTGTGAGCAGACTACATTTCAGTTCAAGTGTCAACCTCACCAGTTTAAAGAGGCTGACACCTCCTGCTGGAACAATTCCTCTTCTTGCTCCCTGATTGTTAAGCTCTCATATTCCCTGACTACCTCACAGAGTTTGTATTACCTTGGAGCTGGACACTTTTGTTTTCATCTGTTCTTTCCCTAGAATGTTTCTTTTTCGATTGCTCCCAGAATGCATGACATTCGCCTTCCCAAGAACACTTTGTTGTACAGTTCAAACTATTTACCAAACAATACCTGGTGCAGTCATACACCACTGGTCTCCATCACCATTAACGGGACAACTTATTCCACACCGCTGGTTACCAATGACTCTATGGACATTCCAGACTTTATCTCATATGCTGTGCATCCATTACCACTTGGCATGGGAGAAGAGACACTACATAAACTGCTCAACTTTACAGAACTCCATGCCTATATTGATCACCTTAAAACAACATCCACTGAAGTGAATCACACCATCGCTTATGAGAATGGACACATTCAACAAATTGTTGGACACTTGCTACAAGATGCTCATGTGTCTGTGTGGGAATTGTTATTTGGTTACTCACCTACTGCTGATCATGTCTTTAATGTTTTATTCACCCTATTATTATTTTAACTGCTGTATGCATTATCATAATTTTCCTGTGTTGTAAAATGAAACACATGTACATGTCCTTGCAGCGCATGTCCTACAGAACAACAACATTTTAAAGGTAGTTACACGGAATTTCTCCAGCACCTACCTCTACATCCAGGCTCATTTGGCCTGCTAATCTGGCTAATTGGCATTTCCTATTACACTGAATACCAGAGTCAGCTGCAGTCTAGTATTGCTTCCTATCCTCACTCACAGCATCCTGGTACCTTTTGGCTTTAACCTCCTCAAAAATTCCTGCAGCCCTTATGCACTGTTCACTCTCTCTAAGACGGGCACGGAGGTAGCATATTGGCTCTCTCCCCTCCCCCCCCCCCCCCCCCCCCCCCCCGTAGTGGCTGCCCTACCTAAGACACGAGGTTTGGACTCATAAGGGGACTTGTTTATCTCTAGAACACTAGAGACAGTACTGTGCAGGACAGGGGACCTGCTAGACATAGCAAGGTATTTAATACAGGAGGTATTAGACAAGCTGCCTACTATCATGTAATGGCAGCTGGGACAGGTACCACAGGTTTGCTTCCACCATTTCCAGGCACAAATAATAAATAAAAATAAAAAAGGTGTGGGAGATGTCAGCATACATCAGCATGGCATAGGTGTCATGGCTTTTTCCCCAGACCTTGGATTTCATGCAGCTTTGTTACTCTGGTGATATCAGTCTCCAAAGTTAATGAGGGTAGTTTACAAGATGAGATTAACTCTGACCCCCTGGTGATGTCAGTTCTCCAGGCCCGATGAGATTGGTCTGCAGCCCCTCCTTGCTAAATCAAGAATAGCAGACCTCAAAGGGAGGTGCTAGAGAAAATTCACTATAAAGGACAGAAATACTTCCCTCTTTCTCTCTCTCTTCCTCTATTCATTGGACATGAAGGACAAGAGGCTCTGATAATCAATTCTCTTCATTCCTCCCCCCCTCTCTCTCTCTGATCTCTCTCACACACACACATGCACACACAGAGTCTTTCATATACTCTATTCTCTCTCACACTTCACACATGCACACACACACACAGATTCATTGATGTACACTGAAGCAGCTTTTTAACAACCACTATATAACTCTGTTCTGTACCTATGTAATAAGCCTATTTCTACATAAAGACCTGTTTCCAAGCCACACCTGGTTGGTTGTCTTATTTGTGCTGCTTACCCTACTGTCTCTGTGAAATGAACCCAGGACCAAACGGAGCGTAGCCAAAAGTGGAGAGCAGCGGCAGAAGAATACAGATTCAGAAGATTACAGTCTGCACTGCCAAAGAGCTCAAGTTTGGTTTCATCTGTCCACAGAACATTTTCTCAGAAGGATTGTAGTTTCTCAAGGTGGGTTTGGGCAAAGATCGGGCATGGCTTTTATCTCTGTCTTTAAGCAGTGGAGTCCTTCTTGACCTTTGCCCATGAGGGCCTTCTTTGTTTAGTGTGTGGCATATGGTGCAAATTGAAATCACCAATCCAGATCAGCCTTAAGCTCTTTTGATGTTGTATATGGTGTTTTTCAAACAGTTTGCACTAACCTTTGAAGACTTCTTGGATTCAATTTTCCTCTTCCAGACACGTTCTGGGAGGTTCTTGACAGTTCTCCAGGACCAAGCAGGAAGTCAGTCCTCACATATGGGTGTCATCGGCGCCGATGAAGCCCCAGCAGAGCATTTCCTCAGCTTTCTATGAATGCCTTTGGGAATGCAGGCATGCATGAGCGGTTCCCTTCCCGCCTAAAAGGTGCCATCTTACCTCAGTCTCTTTTTTCCCGAGAACCCACCGGACGTGTGTCCTGTCATCCCGGATAAAAGTTGATTTTTTTTCGGCGATCCTCACTGTTTTTTCTCCCGGTTTGATGCCGGTTTCCCCTCCCGCCGGGTTCGGTACACCGGTATCGAGCCCAATTCTTCTTTTTCGTTTTTTGCCCTTCATGGCTGGCGTTCGCACCCTTTTTTGCTTTTTCCCTGGAAGGCCGGTCCTTTGACCTCACGGGGACTCTTTTTTCCCCCCGATGGCTTCCAGCGGTTTCAAGAAGAAGTGTGATCGGTGTAAGAAATTAATGTCTCTCACCGACACACACGACTGCTGCCTCCGGTGCCTCGGTCCTGATCACAACCCTAAGTCGTGTGGGCCATGTGGGAAGAAGTCTTCCAAGGCACTCCGAAGTCGCCAGCAGCAGGGAGAAAGGCTTTTCTCGGACTCAGCCTCCGGCCGGGCCCAGACCTCGTCTGAGGCCTCAACATCTCGGGATTCGGATCCAGAGCGCCGTCGGAGCTCCTCGGACAGGGGGTCCCCCGACCGGGAATGCAAGAGGAAGAAGCGGCTCGCGAGGGCGTCATCAGTGGAGGTCCCTGGCTCCTCGAGGGCCAGGTCTAAGACCCCGATCGTCGCCCCGGGCCTGTGGACCAAGAGAAGCCTGCCAAAGTTCCTCGCGTGGAGCCGGAGTCTGCTGGACACGTAAGCCCAGTAGTCCGAGGACTCTCCTCCCAGGGAGCCATCGCCGGGGCCCGAGTCGGTGGCTGCTGCGTCTCCCGAGCTGAGTCTCAGGATGACAGCCTTGGAGAGCAGATTGTCTGCCTTCATGGAGCAGCAGCGGGCAGTGATGGCCAGCCTGTCTGGCGCATCTGCCCTGACCACCGGGACAGCGACTTCGAAGTCGACCCCAGAGAACCGAGCCGATACTCGAGTCCATCATGGCTCGAAGTCGACCTCGGTCGCGGACTCCCTCGACCTCCCGCTCAGGACCGAGGGCGTTGACGCCGGTGCCTCTGGCGTCGGGGCGGGTGCTCCAGGGCCCCGCAGGGTCGGACCCTGACTCCTCGTCAGACAAGTCCGCCTGGAAGACGGAGGATGAGGAGTCCCCCGATACGTTCAAGACTCAGTGCGTCCCATCGGACTCACCGCAGTCTGAGCCCCGGAGTAGATCCCCTCCGGAGGATACTCAGTTCTCGGAGTTTGTCCGGGATATGGCCACTGCCTTGGCTATTCCGGCGGACCCTGAGGAAGAGCCTCGAGCTGAAGAGCTCGAGGCCCTGCAATATGACTCTCCTCCGAAGGAGGCCTTTACTGTCCCGGGTCCTCTGATGCTGGAGGCACCGGCCTCGGCACCGGTTTTAAGCAAGCGAGTCGACTCGATCCATCGACTCAGGAAGAGCCCTGGCTTTCAGAAAGCACAGCTACCACACCATTCCATGGTTGTGGAATCGGCCATGCATCGTCTGAAGAGCCAAAAGATGCACTCTGCGGTGCCCCCCGGCAGGGAGGCCCGGAACCTCGATGGCATCGGTAGAAAGTGCTTCCAGGGCTTGATGCTTGCTTGCCGTGTCCAGTCTTACCAGCTGTACATGGGCATGTACTTGCGAGACCTGGCCAAGGAGTTGGCCGGATTCTCTGCTGGACTCTCCGGGGTACCCCTTGCAGAGATTCAAGTCCTTGTCCTCGGGGATTGGGACTGCTCAAAGTTCATGTCCCGCACCACCTACGATGGCTTCGAGGCTTCGGCCCGAGTTGTGGCAGCTGGCATCGCAGCTCGACGCCAGGCATGGCTGCAGTCATCGGACCTCGAGCCAGGTGTTCAGGACAAGTTGGTCGATGTCCCTTGCCGAGGTGAAAACCTTTTTGGCAAGCCCATGACTGAGAAGGCCGCCCAGCTCGAAACAGAGCACCTTACACAGAGAAGGCTTTCTAGGAAGACCTCTGCCCCTTCTCATAAAAAGAAGGGCTCGGGTAAAAAGCCCTTTTACCCGAGGAGGAAGGGCACTGCCTACAAACAGTACCCTCAATATCAGGCTACCCAAGCTGCACTCCAGGGTCAGCAAGCCAAGGGCAGGGTAATGGGCCCCGTAAGCAGAGGACCCCCAAGCCTCCGGCCCCTTTTTGACTCCTTGAGCGTAGCCTCTCCATCCCTGCTCTTCCAACCCTGCACAGGAGGTCGCCTCACCCTCTTTGCCCACCAGTGGCTCCTCATCACCGGGGACAGTTGGGTGTTGGACATAGTCCACAGGGGCTATGCACTACATTTTCACCAACTGCCTCCACCATACTTTCCAGGGGAGCCTCCAAGGCCTTCCCTGCACACAGACCTTCTCCTTCAGGAACTTCAAGTCTGTTGGTGGACAAAGCGGTGGAGCCTGTGCCTCCCCACTTGCAAGGTCACGGATTCTACTCCCGGTATTTCCTGGTGCCCAAAAGAACCAGTGGCCTTCGACCCATTCTGGACCTCAACAAGTTCCTAGAGAAAGAAAAGTTCAAGATGCTTACTCTTGGAACACTTCTGCCCTACCTCCAGCAGGGAGATTGGCTATGCTCCTTAGATCTAAAGGATGCGTACACTCACATCCTCATTCATCCAGACCACAGAAAGTACCTCAGGTTCCTTGTGGGAGGAAACTATTATCAGTACAGAGTACTGCCTTTTGGCCTCACCTCCGCTCCCAGGGTCTTTACCAAATGCCTGGCAGTGGTGGCGGCAGCCTACCTGAGAACTCAGGGAGTCTTTGTCTTTCCCTATCTGGACAACTGGCTCATCAGGGGTCAGACGTGCCAGGAGGCCAGACAAGCCACCCTCAGAACTATTGCTCTTCTTCAAAGCCTAGGGGTTGTGATAAACTTCGCAAAGTCCACTTTGCTCCCCTCCCAGAATTTGGAGTTCATAGGAGCAAGGCTGGACTCTCTCCTGGCAAAGGCTTTCTTGCCAGAAGACAGAGCACAAAGATTGATAGCCTTGGCAAACCAGTTTCTCAACAGGTCACTAGTCTCTGCCAGACTCTGCCTGAGGCTTCTAGGCCACATGGCTTCGACAGTGCATGTGACCCCCAATGCCAGGCCTGCACAGTGGTGCCTTCGGACTCAGTGGTCACAGGCAGCCTCGGGGACAGGATAAGGGTGTCCAGACAATTTCTAAACTCCCTCAGCTGGTGGCTGCACCTACCCAATCTACTAAAGGGGGTGCCTTTTCAGATTCCTGGGTACATGGTGGTACTGACCACCGACGCCTCCTTGCAGGGCTGGGGAGCTCATTGTCTAGACAAGTGCACCCAGGGCCTGTGGTCTCCTTGGGAGGCTGCACAGCAGATCAATCTCCTCGAACTCAGAGCTATTCGATTAGCACTCAAAGCTTTCTCTCCGACCCTGGCTCAATCTGTCCTGATTCAGACAGACAACCAAGTAGCCATGTTTTATGTGAACAAACAGGGCGGGACTGGGTCCAGACTCCTTTGTCGGGAGGCTCAGGACCTTTGTTCATTTGCCCTCAAGCACAACATGCTCCTCAAGGCTGTGTATCTTCCAGGCCAGGACAACTACCTGGCCGACAGGTTAAGCAGGATTCTGCAGCCCCACGAATGGCAGCTGCATCCTTCAGTAGTTCAGAAGATCTTCCTAAAATGGGGTCTCCCTTTGGTAGATCTCTTTGCCAGCCCAATGAACAAGCAACTGCCGAAGTTCTGCTCCAGGCAACAGCATCCTCTGAGAATAGCAGCAGATGCTTTTCTGATTCCATGGTTTCAGGACCTCCTGTATGCGTTTCCTCCCACGCCCTTGGTGACCCGAACTCTCTTCAAAATTCTTCAGGACAAGCCCTCGGTCCTGCTGGTGGCTCCCAGGTGGCCGAGACAGCCTTGGTTTCCACTTCTACTTCAACTGGCTGTGGATCCCCCACTGCCTCTGGGGTTGCAACCCAGCCTTCTCACAGGAGCAGGGTTCCCTTCTGCACCCCAATCTCAAAGCTCTCAATTTGATGGCCTGGAGGCTGCAAGGGTAGTTTTGGCTCCCTGGGGCCTACCTCAGGAAGTTGAGGAGGTTGTCCTAGCCTCTAGGAAACAGTCCACTAGGAAAATCTATGCTCTCAAATGGAAAAGGTTTTCTGTGTGGTGTCAGCTATGTACAGAGAATCCTTTCTCCTGTGCTGTGCCAGTAGTGCTTCAGTACTTACTGCACTTGTCCAATCAGGGACTTAAGTCCAATTCTGTTCGGGTCCACCTCTCAGCTCTAGCAGCTCACCACTCACTGGTGGAAGGACATTCTCTGTCGGTTCACCCCTTGGTGTCCCGCTTTCTCAGGGGCTTGCTTTTGCTCAGGCCTCCAATCCGTCCTCCTGCCCCTGAGCGGGAGTTGAATGTGGTCTTGCAGCAACTGACTCGCCCATCTTTTGAGCCGATGGCTACTTGTCCACTACGCTTCCTATCCTGGAAGACACTCTTCCTGATAGCCTTAACCTCGGCCAGGCGAGTGAGTGAGCTTCAGGCCCTGGTCTGTGATAGGCCTCACACCAGGATTTATAGGAACAGGGTAGTCCTCAGGACTCATCCAAAGTTCCTCCCAAAGGTTGTCTCCTCTTTCCACCTCAATCAGGAGGTGGTTCTTCCAACATTCTTCCCTAGGCCTCATGCCAGCCAGGCTGAAGCAGTTCTGCAAACCCTGGACTGTAGGAGGGCCTTATCCTTCTACCTTGACCGTACGCAGGAGCATAGAAGAACTACTCATCTCTTCGTCTCCTTTGACCCCAATAAGTTGGGGTTGGCTGTGTCTAAGCGTACCTTGTCCATCTGGGTGGCTGACTGTATCACCTGGGCTTACAAGGTGGCTGACCTTCCTTTGCAGGGTCGGGTTACGGCCCACCGAGTCAGGGCAATGGCTGCCTCAGTGGCTCATCTCCGCTCTGTGCCCTTGGAAGACATTTGCAGGGCTGCAACTTGGTCTTCAAGCCAGACATTTGCGGCCCATTACTGCCTGGAGAGGGAGTCCCGTAGGGACAGTGCTTTTGGCCAAGCAGTACTCCGGAATCTCTGAGGTTTAGGCAACTCCTGCCCTCTGTTGGGCTACTGGTGGAGGTTGTGTCCTTGAAAAGCCTTTCTTTACTGCTGAGACTAGAGGGAGTTCTCTTGTTCAGCCTGGGTTCCTCGGTAGCCCAGAGCTTGGGAGTCACCCATATGTGAGGACTGACTTCCTGCTTGGTCCTGGAGAAAGAGTAGTTACTCACCTGTAACAGGTGTTCTCCAGGAGCAGCAGGAATCAGTCCTCACAATCCTCCCTCCTCCCCTTGGAGTTGTAGTTGTACATAGTTTATTTTTCATTTTTGTGTGCTGTTCTTAGCTATGTCATTTGACTGAGGTAAGATGGCACCTTTAGGCGGGAAGGGAACCACGCATGCGTGCCTGCATTCCCAAAGGCTTTCATAGAAAGCTGGGTAAATGCTCTGCTGGGGCTTCATCGGCGCCGATGACACCCATATGTGAGGACTGATTCCTGCTGCTCCTGGAGAACACCTGTTACAGGTGAGTAACTACTCTTTCCATGAGCAGAAAACCTCTTAATAACATTGCAAACTGTAGACACAGGAATCCCAAGGCTTTGGAGATGGCTTTGTACCCCTTTGAAGTATGATGTTTGGTGATAATGGCTTTTCTGACTATCTCAAGCAGCTCTCTTGTCTTCACCATTATGAAAATGGAACAGGGAGTGAATGTGGACATTTTAAACATAAGAGCATCATTCATTGGTTGGTTCTAATCATGTGAGTACTGACGATCACAGGTGCATCTAATTATACTGCAATGGGAATGTGGTTCTTCTGTTCAAGCTAATTTGCATTATTTATAAGGGCGTCAATAATCATGTCCTGGCAATGTCCCAGTTTTTATACTATCTCCTACTATTTACTTTTTTAATTGATTTAGTCTTATTTGATTGTTTTGTGTGTCAAATGTGTGTGCATATGTAGTACAAAGCCATTTCACTAGCCACTTTTTTTTTTTTTAAGGAGATATTGGACATTAAGGGGTTGAACTACAAGGGTGCCAATAATGTTGACACAACTGTACCAAAGCCCCACCTACTGAACAATGGCTGGGAAAAATCATATTGCCAAAACTGTTGCCCCCATTACAGCTTTTGCCTCCAGCCTAATGCCAGTTGAGGGACTGGTTACACAAGATGCCTGCAAGCTGAAGCCCTTATGAAACAAGTGGAGGTACTCAGAGAAGAGATGGCGAAGCTGACAAGCATTTGTGACAGCGAGAAGTACACTGATGAGATGCTTCTTAAAGCATCCAAGTTCTCTAAAAGAAGTGAAGATGGTATGCTACAGAGAGAGGAGGACACGAGTCACCAGAGCCTGCAGAATCAACAACCCAACTCCTCCAGCCCTCAAATTGAAGAAGCAGTATGCAGCCCTGGAAATGGAGGAGGCGAAAGCATCCCAGGAAAGGGAAGAATCAGAGCTCAAGCACCCCAAAGTTGCAGAATCAGTGACTATAAGGAAGCAAAGGCACCGAGGCATCCATCTGCCAATCAGATTGATGTCCAGACAGGTGTGCTGTCTGCCAGGTGCTAAAATCAGAGATGTTACAGAGAGTTTGCTGAGACTCATCAAGCCTAGTGACTATTACCTGTGTCGTGTTGCTCATCCATGTTGGTACAAACAATACTGCTAGGTATCCCTCAGAGTGTATCAAAAATGACTTCATGGCTCTGGGATAGAGGGTGAAGCAGAAAGGTGCACAGGTGGTGTTCTCTTTAAGCCTTCCTGTTGAGGGTAAAGGCCAAGGCAGAGAAGCTCACAGCCTGGAGTTGAATGTGTGGATGGTGTCATCGAGAGCGTTCTGGTTTCCTGGATCATAGATTGATTTTCCAAGGGCTGCAGGGCAGAGATGGCGTCCACCTATCCAAAATGAAAGGGTCAAAGTGTCTTCTGCAGTAGACTGGCCAACCTACTGAAGAGGGCTTTAAACTAGGTTCATTGGGGATGGATGAAGAAAGCCTCCAGATAAGTGAAAGCCCTCAGGCAAGTAAAGCACTAAATACCTCTGTTCAAATGAGTAAAAGGGGCAACATATGGAAAGTGGTATGAATAAATGCCCATAGTATGGAAAATAAGATCCCAGATGTTGAGGCTTTATTGGAAGAAATATAGAAACATGTCAGCAGAAAAAAGAGACCATATGGCCTATCTAGTCTGCCCTTCCATATCAAAATACTATAGTCCCTTTTTCCCCTTTAGTGATCTTCTGTGTTTGTCCCATGCTTTCATGAATTCAGAAACTGTCCTTGTCTCTACTACCTCCACTACCCTCATCCTATGCTTCCTCATTGCAGAGCTTACTTTCAATCAAAAGAGGCTCTCTTCTATAGAAACATAGAAAGAAGAGGCAGACTTGGATTTAGTGGCGGTTACAGAGACATAGTTCACAGACAACCATGACTGGGATGTACTTATACTGGGCTATACTTTATTCAGGAAAGACAGGGTAGTAAGAAAGAGATGAGAAGTGGCACTATATGTAAAAAAAGATTAAAGCTATAGAATTACAGTGTTTTAAAGGGAGCAAGGAGGCACTGTGGGTTAAACTAGAAAGAGGGAATGGGAAATCCATTTACATTGGTGTGATATACAGATCTCCTTCACAGAAGAAGGGGATGGGGATTTAATAGAAGACATATGGAGTATTGCCATGAAAGGAGAAGTGCTACCAATAGGTGATTTCAATATGCTGGATGCTGACTAGCACATCCCTGCTGCAGTGTCATCTAAAAGTAAAGTGATCCTGGATTCTCTACAGGGAGAACTATTCTGTCAACTGGTAACAGAACCCACACCTGAAGGGGCAATACTGGACTTGGTGCTTACCAATGGGGAAAGTGTTTCTGATGTTATAGTGGGAGATCTTCTTGCATCCAGTGATCACCAGATGGTGTGGTTTAGTATCAGGACTAGGGCTGATAAAATCCATTCAAAATCAAGGGTCTTAGACTTCAGGAAAACTAACTTTGCCAAGATGGGATAATACCTCAAGGAATCGTTATTGGGATGAGAACAGCTGGGGGGATGTAGAAAAGCAATGGGCAAAACTGAAAGGGGATATTTTAAGGGCAGCAAACCTTTTTGTTAGAAAGGTAAATACATGTAAAAGGAAAAAGGAGGCCACTGTGGTTCTCAAAAGAAGTAGCTGAAAGGGTTAAGAAAAAGAGGGTGGCCTTCAAAAAATACAAGAGATTACAGAGAGAGGAAAACAAACATCAATATTTGGAAAAACAGAGAAGCTAGGAAAGTAGTCAGGAAAGCAAAGATACAAAAAGAAGAAGATATCTCCCCCCCATTTTATTGCATTGGCTAAGACATTTTTCAGATATGTTAGCGAGAGGAAGACGTGCAAAAGTTACGACCCACTTTAACTGTAAATTTCCAGAGGTAATATATCTTTCTGTATATAGCTTGTATATAGTTTACCATGTTGTCTCCAAGTTACTGACCCTGTTATAATGTAAGCAAAAGACCCTGTTATAATGTAAGCAAAGGACTGTTCTAATGCGAAATTTGTTATCTGTAAACCGCACTGATACCAAAGAGCGCGGTATATAAAAACTGTAAAATAAATAAATAAAAAATAAAAGTGGTATAGTCAGAATCAAGTGGAGGAGAGGGGAGGAATATGTAGAAGCTGATGGAGATAAAACAGAATTGCCTAACAAATATTTTTGTTCTGTATACACAGATGAAAGGCCAGAGGCAGAACCTCAGAAAACACCCACAAATAGGAGCAGAAGTGAAGGGGATCTTGAATGATTTTCAGAAGACTATTTGTGAGGAATTAGCTTAACTAAACGTAGACAAAGCGATGGGGCCAGATAGGATACATCAGAGAATACTGAGGGAACTTGGGGACGTTCTAGCGGTTCCACTCACTGACCTTTTCAATGCTTCTTTAGGGTTGGGAGTGGTCCCAGAGGACTAGAGAAAAGCACATGTGGTCCCTTTACACAAAAGCGGAAGTAAGGATGAGGATGAGAACTACAGGCTGGTTAGTCTAACATTTGTGATGAGTAAATTAATGGAAATGCTGCTAAAACAGAGGACAGTGAGGTTTCTGGAGTTCAAAGGATTGCAGGATCCAAGGCAGCATGGGTTTGCCAAAGATAGGTCTTGTCAGACAAATCACATTGATTTCTTTGACGGGGTGACCAAAGAGTTGGACTGAGGGAGAGCCCCAGTTGTGGTGTAGTTGGATTTCAGTAAAGCCTGACACTGTTCCGCACATATATTGAGCATCCTAGGAATGGATCCAAAGTGACTGACTGGGTTAATAATTGGTTGAGTGGAAGGCGGCAAAGTGTATACGTAAATGGAGCTCACTCTGAGGAGGAAGATGTTACCAGTGGTGAGCCTTAGGGATCTGTCCTAGGTCTGGTTTTTAAAAAAAGTCTATTAGTGATACTGCCGGAGGGCTGTCGGGTAAGGTTTGCATCTTTGCAGATGATGCCAAAATCTGCAATAGAGTAGACACCCAGGAAGAAGTAGGTAGCATGAGGAGGGATCTAGCTATGCCTGAAGAATGGTCAAGAATATGGCAACTGAGATTTAATGCTAAAAAATGCAGGGTCATGCATTTGAGCTGCAAAAATCCAAGGTAGCAGTATAGTGTAGGGGGTGAAGTACTTCTGTCCATGAAAGAAGAGCTGGACCTGGGTGTGATGTTTTCTGATGATCTTAAAAGAGGCTCAACAGATAGAAAAGGCGACAGCGAAAGCCAGAAGGATGCATAGAGGAATAGCCAGCACAAAAAAAAGAGGTGATGGCGCTTCTGTATTAAGTCTCTGGTGCAACCTCATTTGCAGTATTGTGTAGAATTCTGGAGACCACACCCTCAAAAGGATATAAACAGGATGGAGTCTGGGCAGAGAGTGGCTACTAAAATGGTCAGTGATCTTCATTATAAACAATATGGGGGCAGACAAAGATCTTAATATGTATACGTCAGAGGAAAAGCAGGATAGAGGACATATGATAGAGACGTTTAAATATCTCCGTAGCATAAATGCATAGGAAGAGAGCATCTTTCGACTGACAGTAAGCTCTGCAATAAGGGGATGAGGGTGAAAGGGGATAGACTCGGAAGTAATACATGGAAATATTTCTTTATGGAAAGAGTGGTAAGTGCATGGAATAATCTCCCAGTGGAGGTAGTAGAGACGAGGACAGTATCTGAATTCAAGAAAGCATGGGACAAACACAGAAGATTTCTAAAGGGGGAAGAAAAAAAAAAAAAGAGAGACTATAGTATTTGATATGGAAGGGCAGACTAGATAGATCATATGGTCTTTTTCTGCTGACATATTTCTATGACTTAGGAACTAAAATCAAATCAATGAGATCACCCTTTGCTGCATCAGACCATTGGTACATTGAACCCAGAATTCTGCTCCACAGTAGCCAGTTGAGTCTTTCTGAAGTGACCACCAGGTACAAAAAGTGGAGATTCATTCACTACTTCAATCCCTAGTGCACATGGCTAATAACCGTCAATGCAGCCATCTTCCAGAAACTTGTCCCAATCTTTTAAGAGCATTTATTGTTGAGGTTCTGTCTAACTGCCTCTCTGCTTGTGTGTATAATGCCTTGTAAAGCCTTCCATACCCTTGAACATTTTCACATTCTGCTATCTAAAAAAATAGAGTTCTAAATCCATGTAAGAGTTTCACTGAGCAACACAACATACCCAACACTTCCAACATGAAAAGACAATTACAGAAATACTCAAAAGGTTATTAAGAATGTTGTAGTTAAGTGCCATCGAGTCGGTGTTGACTCATGACGACCCTCTGGATAGTTGTCCTAAACTGTTTGGTTTTCAGTCAGGAGGCTCATTGGTGATAGAATGGCACTCATAGCTGCTGTTACTATATCAATCCATCTCATTGCTAGCCTCTCTTTTTGCATTGACCTACTTTGCCAAGCATAATGTCTTTCTCTAACGAGCTCTCTCTGCATGTGGAGTAGCAGCCTCATGGTTAGAGCACTGGCTTGGGAACCAAGAGACCAGGGTTCGATTCCTACTAGCACTCCTTGTGGCCTTGGGCAAGTCAGCTAACCACCCATTGCTTCAGAAAAATCCAAGTTATCAATGTCCCTTCCATTACCAAGTTTAAATTACAATGTAAACCGCTTTGACTGAAATGATAAAAGCAGTATAAAAAGAACTTAAATAAATAAATGTGTCCAAAGTATGAAAGTTAAAGTCACCTGAGCTTCTAAAGAAAGCTTAGGTTTGATCTCTTCTAGTACTACCTGGTTGGTTCTTCGGGCAATCCATGGTATACACAGTATTCGTCACCAGCACCATAATTCAAAGGCATCAATTTTCTTCCTGCCTATCTTTTTCACTGTTCAACTTTCGCATCCATATGACGTTATTGAAAAATACCACGGCTTGAACAAGTCAAATCTTTGTATGGAGATAGACATCTCTACTCTTGAGAGTCTTGTCTAGGTCCTTAAATAACCATTCTGCCAAGAGAGCACAGTTACTTACCTGTAACAGGTGATCTCTGGGAACAGCGGGAATAAGTCTTCACACATGGGTACGTCGGTACCGACGGAGTCTGCACGGGAACGCTTCCCAGCGTCCAATCAGAACGCTTTTGGAAGCATCCCAACACGCCTGCGTGCTGCCTTCCCGCCTTTCCCAACTGCCTCTCCTCAGTTAAGTTTTAAAGCTGAGGCAAAGAGAGAGAGAGAGCAAGGAAGGGAAAGACAGAGATAGAGAAATGCAACTCCTAGGGGAGGTGGGTGGGTTGTGAAGACTTATTCCTGCTGTTCCCAGAGATCACCTGTTACAGGTAAGTAACTGTGCTGTCTCCAGGAACAAGCAGGAATGAGTCTTCACATATGGGGACTCCCAAGCTGAAATGCCCAGAGGGAGTCCTAGCATGTTGCGAATCTAGAAAGCCATGCTACTCCTCAGAACCTCAGGCATCCTGGGGATGGAGGGTAGGAGTTGAATACAGAAAAGGTGCTGTGGAACAGCTGGACTAGAACAGGACTTCTATAGAGGAAGACCCTGTATAGAGGGCATTTAGTAGTAAAATATTGTAATATGGGCCTCCCTTGTTGGCATTGCAAAGTCTACTGAGGTTCATATGGATCTGTTAGAAGAGCCAGTGAAAAACCTCAAGGAGTACCTCACTGAGAAGTAGAGGTAATAAAAGTAGAAAAACACAAGTGGAGGTCAGAGCCCTTCAGGGTGAGAAATAGCCCCAGGGGAAACTGGGGTAGTATAAAGAGGTAGGGCTTCAGCGGAAGACGCAGAAGGTACTATTAGACAAAGCTTAAGTTGTTTTGGTCCAAGAAAAGTACAATCCTAGGACCAAAAGAAAAATGAGTCTGACCCTTCTGGACTGGTAACGGAATTAGTAGGAGAAAGGGGATGGAGGAGAGAAAGGGGATGGAGACCCCTGTATCTAGTAAGAAAGTAAGGACAGATTTAGGAAGCGCTAAGCTTTAGATTAACTGAAGTTCTGCAATGTCTTTCCTAAATGGGGTCAATTAGGAAAGAAAAAGGTACATGGAGAGCTTCAGAGGTACCTAACCCTGAAAGGTTATGGCAAGGAAAAAGTTTCTTAATTACCACAGGAAGGGGTTATGTGTGTAGAACCCTAAGTATGCTGGCACAGCATTTATAGGGATAGTGCCCATCTGTCAGGATCATATAAGAATGTATGGATATCTGAACCTAAACAGACAGATAGATAGATAAGTATGTGGATACATATCTACCTATATTATATATATATCTATAGGTTCAATGTGTGTGTGTATATATACCCTATATGTGTATATATTCCTAAATATATACACATATAGGGTATATATGCATAGATATGTAGAGAGATATGTATGGGCAACAGATACACAGATATTATATATATATATATATATATATATATATATATATATAA
This sequence comes from Ichthyophis bannanicus, assembly GCA_033557465.1. Classification (NCBI taxonomy): domain Eukaryota; kingdom Metazoa; phylum Chordata; class Amphibia; order Gymnophiona; family Ichthyophiidae; genus Ichthyophis; species Ichthyophis bannanicus. The sequence goes on from CM066040.1 coordinate 71,808,307, forward strand.
ATACGTAGGCATATAGACACATGTCTCCAGGTATGTGGATGGAGAGATGCCTATAGAACTAGATCCCCCTAGGAATATGGGGAGAGAAAGATTCATCTTATAGCAAGAAGGGTGATACCTGCTTGAATAGATGCATAGAGAATCTTCTTTCCCTGGTTATGACTGACAGAGTCAGAGGAATGGTTTCCCTGACAAGAAGGAATCTAGATTCCTTTCAGAAATCGAGCTCTTGAATAACCAGGATGGCCTATGTGAAAAATGCAGAGGATAACTTCAGTCTGCAGGCAGCCAGTCCAGATCTCTCCAGGACTGCAGTATGGTGATTGGATTAGAGGGCGCCAGTGGAATAAGATACCCTAGTGACCTGCCTATAAGGGCAAGATGGGTATCAGGCGTCCTTGAGCTGCCACTGAAAGAAAAATATCTCTGGTGAGAGTCCAAAGGAGATATGGGCCAAGCCGGGGAATTGGCCATTCTTTAGGTTTTCACGTGATGAAAGGCCTGTGTCTTATGTCTCAAAAGAGATTTTAGATGAGATGGTAAGGGTAGGGAACACCTACCAGCCATGAGAACATGACTGGGGGAACCCCTCCTAACCATCTGGGGTTATCTGCTAGGCAGAATATTAATGCTCTCTAGCAAGGGCCCATAATGCAAAGCTACTCTGTAGAGTTGCAGAGAGCATACTGCAGGTTGGTTAGAAGAAAAAACTGACTGTTTAAAGCCAGTGGGCAACTTAACTATTCTGCCAAGGACAAGGGGCAAAGAATATAAGTTAACCAACCCAGTCTATGATGATAGGGTTTCCAAACAAGGTTAATAACCTGTTTGGGGTTTAGCACTGAGGCTAGAAGGATTGCTAGTGGAGGGGAAACCCTGGTTGTGTGGTGAACAGAACCAGTGGCTTAACCACTAGGAATTGCTATATCTGCAGCAACTACCAGGGCAGCGGAAGAAAATTTCTTTCCCTCCCCCCCCCCCTTTTTTAGAATGGGAAAAAGAAACAACCGACATAGTAGGACTTCCTATTGTCTGATAAGCTGCCCTAAGGTGATAAAGGGGGAGACAACTCTGGAAGGGAGAATCCCCCTGTGGAATAGGTAGAGGACCATAGGGGCTTAGGAGTGTAAAAGAGCCACTCTTACAAACCGAATGTTGTAGTAAGAGGGAGATAAGAGAGTTGAAGGAGACTGACTATGCAGGAAGTCTCTGAAAAGTAAGATGATACATGCCAGAACAGGGAGAAAACTGTCTTATTGATAGTTGTCACTTCTCTTTTCCCCAAAGAGGAAGAGAAAACCTGTTAAGTATGGGCATGATCATCATAAAGACTCTTAGAGTAAAAGAAAAGATGTCTCGTGAAGAGATATCTAGAAAAGGTTAGGATAAAATTAGTGCAGATACTTCAAGTGAAAAGAAGCAGACTGCCACTGTAACCACCAACCAAGAGAGGTAATGATGATCTATTTGAAACCCTGCGACTGCTGGGTTTGCTGACCCTGTTGAGGTTGTAGTTTCTTCAGACCAGGGTGATGTTTCCCCTGTTTGAGAACATCTGTATGATGGGCAGAAGATGGATAAAACTTTTTCCCCCTAGGGGAAGAAAGTTTGGTAGGACATTTCCTACCAACTGGGAAAGAGGAAGGCGTAGAACAGCCTCTGGAAACAGGAATGTCAGTGGTTAACTGAGCAACTTGGAGTAAAGACTCCTTGTTAAAGAGATTTTCTCCAGTGCAACGAGTATTTCCCAGTCTTTCTTGTGCTCATTTGTCCAAGTCTGAAACCTGGATCCAGGCTTTACGTTGTGCCCCTATAGCTATAGCAGAGGTTCTGCTAACAGACTCAAAGGAGTCTAGGGAAGCACGAGTAAGGAACCTAGAGATATTTTGAGCATGACTAACCAGTAAGGAATAGTCTTCAGTTTTGGGCTCTTGAAGAAAAGGAGTCAAAAACAGTAATTTCTTTGTGACCTCTTCAAGAGATAAACCCATATAGAAAATATATGAGAGAATTCTTGCTGAAAGCATGGATGCCTGGAAGTTTTGGTGTCCAAAGGCATCTAAAATCTTAGACTCACGACCTGGCGGATAAGAAGAGTGCTTTTTAGTACTCTTAACCCGCCTCATTGCTGATTCTACAACAATGGAAAGATGAGGAAGTTGAGTCCTTGAAAACCTGGAGAGGGGGGCACCTGATATAGAAGATAAGTTGCCCTAGAAGGTGGGGGTACCGTTAAAGGAGCTTCCCACATTCGTAAGAGGAGATCCTGCAAGGAATGATGCAAAGGAAGCATGATGTTCTCCTTTGCTCTCCAAGGAATATACAGGGATTCTGTATTCCCTTGTGTAGGATCCTGTCCAGGTATAGAAATGGCAAGTGATTTTGCCATATCCAGGAGAAAAGCTTGAAAAGAAAAATCCCCAGAGGGAAATCCTTTTGGACAGGCTAGATCTGTTGAAGAACTAGCATTGTCACCCAGGGATCTATCCAATTTTATAGGAGTATAAGATCCTAAAGGGTGGAGTATGGTATCCTTAGAGGATGGTTGCCGGTACCGTAGAAGGTTGGGACCAGCAACAGTCGGTAGCATATTGTCCATGCCAGGAATCGATTCCAGACTCGGTATCAAGGGAAGCGAGCCTGATGAAAGCAGCATGGAAGGTACCGACAACCATGGTAAAAAGGATACCGGTACAGACTCCGGTACCGTATCCAATACCGGTGGACCAGCTGGTAAGGGTTCTAACGGTATCGAAAAAACCATCGATGCCGAACCTGGTTCATCGGAACCGTGCCTTCGGTACCGTCTGGTGTCGGTACCGAGGCGAGTCGGTACCCAGTCCTCCAGACTGGAGATCGATTCCAGACTCGGCATCGAAGGAAGCGAGTCTATCGATGCAGATCTGTAGGGTACCGACGTCGGTACTAGTACCGGTACCGGGATCGATACCGATACTGGAAGGTCGGTCTGCAGCGCATCCAATGGTCCCGTAGGTACCAAGGGCGCCAGACTATGATCCTTGGTGAGGAATGTTTCATCCAACAACATTGCCGATGCCGGGGTATTGGTACCGCTCAAAGCGGATGCCACCACCGAGCATGGCTCAGGTATGTTCTGTGAGGGGTGAACCTCAGGAACAACCTGAAACCCCACACAGGCTTTGGAGGCCGAAGACTCCCACCGGGGTTTTAAAGTCAGTGTGTTCTCGAGGGCAAGGCCAGAGGCATCTCTATGCTGTGCATGAGATCTACCACTCGAGGACTGGCTAGTCTTAAAAGACTGTTTTTTGGGTTACCTGATCCCGTGTAGAAGAGGTGGTCGGTGCCCTGAAGTTGGATGGGGACCCCATATCGAGGGGAACTCGATGTTGAAGACTTCTTATGACAATACTATTGCAGGAGGGACACTCCGGAGGAAAGTGGTCAGGATAGACACCAATTATGAGTGTCTAAAATAAGTTTCTTACCGCCACAGTTTGAACATTTCTTAGAAATAGTGGCTGGCGTTTCCATGAGGAAAAAAGGGGTAGGCCTAGAAGGCCGGGAAAACCCCGTCAGGCACTAAGAGGGAAAAAGTTATTCCCTAACAGGAATAAATTGAAGAAAAAAAGAAAAGAAACACCGGCGGTACCGGTGGCGTCGGGGAAGGCAGCCGCGACCACAAGAAAACTAAAAAATAAAAGAAGAATTTTCTGCGGTGACATAAGGACGTCCTGTCGGCTCCGTGGAAAAACGAAAACTGAGGAGAGGCAGTTGGGAAAGGTGGGAAGGCAGTACGCAGGCGTGTTGGGATGCTTCCAAAAGCGTTCTGATTGGACGCTGGGAAGCGTTCCCGTGCAGACTCCGTCGGTACCGACGTACCCATATGTGAAGACTCATTCCTGCTTGTTCCTGGAGATCAATGCATCGTCAAGATTTCTTAACTGCTTGTTGTTTCTTTATTGATAGTTGATCCAAGTAGGTTAAAGTTGTCAACTATTTCAATTTCCTCTCCATCAACGATGAACTTAATGGATTTTGCCTGTTGTAGGGATCTTTGTCTTCTTTACTTTAAGATGCAGGCCCATTTTAAGACTACGTTCCTTGATCTTGAGAAGCTAATGTTTCAGATCATCTCGCTTTCAGCCAGTAATGTGGTATCATCAGCAAAGTGAAGGTTGTTGAGTCTTCAACCAATCTTCACACCTTGGTTGTCTTCATACAGTCTTGCATCTCTGATAATTTGTTCTGCATATAAATTAAACAGGTAGGGGGAAAGTATGCAGCCTTGTCGTACATCTTTGTTGATTTTAAACCATTCTGTTTCTCCTTGCTCTGTTCGAACTGTTGCTTCTTGATTGTGCAAGAGAACAATAAGGTGTTCTAGAATATCCATGCTTCTTAATGTGGCCCAGAGAGTTTCTCATGATTTACACAGGCAAAAGTCTTGCTGTAGTCGATAAAACACAAATATCCTTTTGGTATTCTTTTTTCTTTTCAAGGATCCATCTCACTTCCACGATGTTGTCTCTCGTTCATCGCCCTTTCCTGAACCCTGCTTGCACTTCAAGCAGTTCTTGTTCTGGGTATGGTTGTAGTTTCTACTGAATAATCTTGAGTAGAATCTTGTTGGCATATGGTAGAGCGATTGTTCGATAATTTCCAGAGCCAGTTGTATCACCTTTCTTTAGTATTGATATGAAAACAGATCTTTCCCAATTAGTTGGTCATAATGTTGTCTTACCATACTTGCAAGGTTCTGCCAGGAAATTTGTAACAGCTGCATCTGATTGCTTTAATACTACAATAGGAATGCCATCAGTGCTTTGTTCTTTGATAAGGCTTTCAATGCTGCTTTGACTTTTTCTTCCATTCCTCACCACTGGTTCCTGATAAGATATAGGTTGAAACGGCTGTTGATCCACTTGATCTTTATGGTATGACGACTCTGTATATTCTTTCCAACTTTTTTGATCTTCTCAGCATCATTCAACATGGATCCTTGAGCATCTTATAACTTCCAATTCAAGGCTGGAATTTTTTCTTTAACTCTCGTAGCTTTAGGAAAGTCAATCTTATTCTATTTTCTTGCATGCATCATTGTAGTACTTCTCCTTGTCTTGTCTTGCTGCACGTTGGAAATCTTTAGTTCTGTGATGATCTCTCTTTCTCTTCTGGTTTTAGCTTCTCTGCATTTATGAGCAATTTTCAGAGTTTCTTTGTGTCAGCATACATTTCATGCAGCTTTGGACTCTGGTGATTTCAGTCTCCAAAGGTAATAGGACAGTTTACAAGATGAGATTAACTCTGACCCCCTGGTGATTTCAGTCTCCAAGGCCTGTCTGAAGCCCCTCCTTGCTAAATCAAGAATGGCAGACCTTAAAGGGAGTGGCTAGCAGACCTCAAGGGGTAGGGCTGGAGAGGATTCAATTCACTATAAAGGACAGAAACACTTCCTCTCTCTCTCTCTTCCACCATTCATCGGACATGAAGGACAGGAGGCTCTGATAATCAATTCCCTTCACCCCTCCCCCGCTCTCTCTCTCCCTTGCCATGAGGCTCTAAACACATGTTCTGGCCTCTCTCTCTCTCACACTTCATACATGCACATGCACACACAGATTCATTGATGCACACTGAAACAGCTCTGTAACAATCACTATATACCTCTGTTCAATACCTATGTATTAAGCCTATTTCTACATAAAAACCTTTCTCCAAGCCACACCTGTTTGCTTGTTTTGTTGCAAACCCTTCTGCCTCTGTGAAGTGAAATGAACCCAGGACCTACAGGAAAGTAACCTGACCAAATCTTACACTTTGGTCATCCATTTTGGCTGGTTTTGCTTTTTCTCCTTTTCTAGAGACTTTATTTCCTTCCAACACAACCTTCTTGATGTCCTCCCATAACTCTTCTGGAGCTCTCTCATTTGCATCTAAAGCAGCAAATCGATTTTTCAGGCAGTCTTTAAATTCTAGTGGTACATTCTTAAGGTCATATTTTGCTAATTCATGAGTGGCTTGCTCTTTTTCAACTTTAGCTTGAGTTTGTATACTGGTAGTTGGTGATCTGTACCACTGTCAACTCCAGGTTCTCTATTTGTTGATGTTCTAGAGCTTTTCCCATTGTTGACTTCCACAGATGTAGTCAATTTGATTTTTGTACAATCCATTGGGTGAAATCCATGTGTACAGTTGCCTTTTGTGTTGCTGTAAGAAGGTGTTTGAGATGAATAGATCATTGGTTTTGCAGAATTTTATCAGTCTTTTGCCAGCTTCATTTCTGTTGCCAAGTCCATATTTTCCCCAAACACTTTGCCTTCTTTGTTGCCAACATTTGCGTTCCATTCACCCATGACTATCAGGATATCCTGCTTGCATGTTCTGTCAATTTCAGCTTGTACTTGGTTCACAGAACTCATCAACTTCATCCTCTTATGCAGCAATTGTTGGGACATATACTTGAACTATAGATGTAATGAAATACAATGCAATGCCCATCAACATATTTCTTGCAAGTTTCTTCTTGATTATAAATCAAACACCATTTCTTCTTTGTCTTCCATTTCCAGCATAGTAGATCAAGTAATCAGATGCAACGTGCCCAATGCCAGTCCATTTCAGTTCACTGACACCCAACAGATCGAGTTGTACACATTCCATTTGATTCTTGATCACCTCCAGCTTCCCTTGGTTCATGCTTCGTATCTTCCATGGTCCAATATGTAAGACATCTTTGCACCTTCTGACTCATTTCATGCGCAGCTACATCAGGAGTCAGACATCCAGAGGGCTTTGATCCAACCACATCATAAATGCTGGCTTTACTCTGAAAAGTCTTCAGCTCCTCCCCAGTAGCCAGTTCAGTGCCATCCGACCTGGAGGTCTCATCTTCCAGCACTATAGTGCAATTTGTTTTGTTGCGACTATGTGACTATCAATTGGGTTTTTGTGGCAAGATACGTAAGTAGATTGCCAAGTCTTTCTTCTGCTCAGGTAGTTCTAGTGTTGTTGCCGCTGTCAGAGAAATGTGATCTTCTGCCGCCAACACCCTCCCATTCTGCTGCTGCCCAGATAGGTGGTTTGTTTTGGTCTGGCACCTCAGCTGAGACCTGTCCATCATGGGAGACCCTGTCAATAGTTAAGCTACTGATAGCTTAGCCCTCAGTCTCACTGATGCACACAAACCCTCACAGCATGACACACTGCAAATTAAGAATAAGAAACTATAGAGTCTTGATTGCGTAAGTAGTGGCAACATTTGTCATAGCAAACCCAAAAGAAGTCTGTTTTCAGAGCTCACCTGTATAATATAAACCGCTTTGAATGTAAGATAAGGTAGTATAGAAAACTTGTTAAATAAATAAATCACAGTAGTAGAGGTGATTAAAATACTCCTGGATGAAGAACTGAGCTATTTCTGATGGAATGCTGAATAGGGCCGGCAGTAGCACTAGGCAGCTTCCTGGGGTAGCACAAGGAGCAATTCAATTAATTTACACTGGGGCACATCGCAGATAGATCTGTTCGCCATTGAGACAGCTCAAAATGCAGATTCCTTTGCTCCAAACGCCCCTCTGCACTCAGCTTGGGAGGGGACATCTTCGACCTATACTGGGGCTAATCGGACACTCCTGTAACCATCCACCCCACTAATCTACAAGACCATTCAGAAGGTCATCAGTGACCAAGCGTCAATCATTCTGATCGCTCCCATTGGCCCATCAGATCTGGTTCCCATACCTCCCTCACCTGGCCAATGGCCCAGTCACCTGCCTACCCCCGATGATGGACCAGAGCTCTCCACCTTCTTTGATCCCCTCCTTTCCCTCTGGTCCAATTCCCATGGCAACCTCATTCTGCTATCTTGGGTCACCCTAGATTCTTCACTCACTTTCCAAGCACCTATTTCTTCCTTGATTCAGTGTTCCTTTTTCTTTTCAGACATATTCTTACTGTCCGGTCTTTCTCCTCTCTCTCATCTTACTTCTCTTCTACTTGCTCTGGTCCTGTCCTGACTTGATTATGGCAACACTGTTCTTCTTGGCCTCCCTCAATATCAGATTCAACAGTTAAAACTGATTCAAATACAGCTGCCCCTATTATTGCTCATGCCACATGTTTTGACCATATAACCCTGCTCCTTATTCATTTCCATTGGCTCCTCCTGCAGTACCGCCTGCAATACAAACTTCTAGTACTTGTCTTCAGGGCCCTGCATACCAACACCCTCACTTACCTCTCTAACCAGCTCCAATTCCATGCCCCCCCCTCCCAATATTCTTCGGAACGTATACACAAACCACCTTCATCTTTCCTCCCCCTCTGCCACTTGTCTAGCTCTTTATTTCCTCGGTCCGATCCTTTGGAACTCCCTACCTGTGGCCTTACAACTGGAACCCTCCTATCAGAAATTCAAATCCTTCCTGAAGACCCATCTTTTCCAGACAGCCTTTAACCTTCCTCCATCTGCGTCCTAGCCTTGTCTTCCTGTCCCCTTTGTGTTTGTTGTGATGTGACTAAATGGTATTTCTTTCTATATTTCTATGTGTTTTTGGAATTACAATATAGCAATATAGCAAATGTACTAACAAACATCACCCAGAAAGGAGGAACGACTCTCCACCCCAACCTGGTGACCCTCGCCTTATCCGCCTGGAGATTGAAAAGGTGAGACTTTCCTCACTAAGCCTCACAGCTGAAGTACAGCAAATCATCCTGGCGTCCAGATACAAATCCAAAGAAATCCTATGGGCTTGTGGAAGAGCTTCAGCACGTGGTGCAACACAACCCCTTCAGCTGCGCTGTCCCCTCCGTCCTCCAGTACCTGACAACCCTTGCCCAGACGGGACTCTGGGCCACTCCCATCAAAGTGCACCTATCGGCCATCGCAGCATTTCACGGCCAGGTCAAGAGCAGATCCATTGCCATGCTTCCCCTGGTGTTGTGCTTCACGAACGACCTGGGCAACCTCCAGCCCTCCATTAGACAGTCTGTGCCACCCTAGGATTTCAAAACTATTCTACATCAGCTTATGCTGCAAGCCTTAGAATTCCTAAGAGACACCGCTCTAAAGTATGCCACCTGGAAGACACTGTTCCTCATCGCCATCACATTGGCCAGGCAAGTAAGCAAGTTGCAAGTGCTGGTAGTGTACCCACCATACTCCTTCCAGCTCCAGCCTCACTCCAGACCCACCCCAAGTTCCTGCTTAAGGTGGTCTCCCCATTTCACCTCAGACCATCGGACTGCCCTCTTTCTACCCCGAGCCCCAAAACTCCCTGGAGGAGCAGCACTTACACACTCTCAACCGTGAGCACCCTGCATATCTACCTCAAGAGGACCGCTCCCCACAGAACATATGCCCAGTTCTTCATCTCCTTCGACCCCAAGAGACCCAGATGTCCGGTTATGAAAAACAACCCTCTCGCAATGGCTCACTACCTGCATTGCCTTCTGCTTTGCCCAAGCGGGCACTCAGCCCCTGCCCCCCCCCCAGGCCCATCCAGGCACACCAACTTTGAAACCACACTGGCAAACCTCAGGGAGGTCCCCATGAAGGACATTCGCAAAGTGGCAACCTGGACCACAGCACACACGTACCAGCAGCACTACAGCCTGGACCAGCTTGCACTCGCAAACAGCTCCTTCAGCCGCGCTGTCTTAGCCAGGGCCACACCGCAGAGACTACCAATCCAGGAGCTGCACATGGATCAGGCAGTCTAATGGTTGCCACACGGACCTTATGCCATTGTCTATGGCTGCATGCCCTAATTAAGGTGCCGAGGCGCCCTATTTTGATATATGCTGTTTACCTCACTGACTTTTTCATTCTGATGTTATGACGCCTGCTATATCACTCGCCACCTGTTGATGGTCCCGTTGCATTCCTCATACCACAAGGTTACATTAAATTGCATGTGTTGCTATGTTTGTTATATAAAAGAATTGCTGTTTACTCCTTGTTGCCAAGACTAATTGCTCGTTACAACCTGCCCATTGCAAAAATAAACATCCTGTAGCCTCTGGACACTGTGGAAACAGGAACAAAGGCAGCACCTCACCTGCAGTAAATCTGAGTGACATTGGCTTTTTAATGTGGTGTTCAATACAATTTATTTGATATGACCTCAGGATTGCTCCATTTTCATTACATGAGATTGATGCCTTACTCATATTTCCAGTTTCATTTGTCATTGTTCCCTTTGATTCCCTAGGGGCCCCAGTAACTCCTCCCCTGATCCTGTCTTTGGTTGAATACATGAGTTTTACATTTTGGTTCCCTCCTCCTCTCCAATTCATATTGCTTTTGTTTGTTTCTATTTTAATGTCTGTGTATTATTTTCTCTGATCCTCAGTGCTCTTATATTGTATTTCCAAGTACTACTGAGTGAATATTAATTACAGTTCATCCATTGCTAAGTTCATTATTGAATTATTAATTGTCTCTATGAATGCAGCATGCATTTCATGTATTTAGACAGTTTTGTATACCACCTTATCCTTCAATCAAAGTGGTCACAACACAATTGGGGGATACATTTAACACGAGGGGATACGAGACACATACACTAATACTTGCAGGGAACATGGGCAATGGATGGTTAAGTGGCTTGCCCAAGACCACAAGGAGCACCTGTGGGACTAGAAACTCCATTCCTTCCGGCCCGAGGTTGCTGTCCTCTAGTGGGATTTGAACCCCCGACCTTCCGGCCTGAGGTAACTTGCCCCAACCACTAGACCACTCCTCCCTCACCTTTTACATTTGTTTTGATAATAAAAAATGTATATTAAAATTAATAAACATTTGTATTATCATTAATGCATTACTTCAGATTTTATTATGTATTTGTTAAATGACATTTTATGTATTTTGATTGATTTATCTTATTAATGCATGCATTTATCCTATTTTTATGTGTTCTAATTCTAAATAATCCATAATCACCATGCTTTTTGAGATATTCACGTTTCTACATTTTTATGTTTTTTATTGTATATATATATATAATAAATTATGTATTTTTATGTTTTTAGTGGTCATAGTCCCCTGAATAAGGCCCATGTGGCCAAAACACGTGTAGGGCTGACCCCTCAATAAAATTTGTTCCTCTAAGGGTTCTCTGCTTCCTGCTTTTTTTGTGTGCCTCTGGACACTGCTTCAGTAAGTTTCTTCATCCTGCCACTGGCCACAGCTACAGAGTCACTAGGTGTGGCTGACACATCTTGCTAGTCCATGGAGAAAGTAAGGTTACTTACCTATAACGAGGATTCTCCATGGACAGCAGGATAAGTCAGCCATACATTCCTGCCCGCCTCCCCTGTGGATGAAGACATGCCGGATCCAGACAAACCGGAGGATTTGACTTTGAGCTCTAGGAGAGCAATTCTGTCCTAAATCGGCTCCATTGGATGATGTCACCAGGTATGGCTGACTTATCCTGCTGTCCATGAAGAACCCATGTTATAGACAAGTAATCTCGCTTTACAGTTCAAAAGGCCCTATATCTAATAATGGGTAACAAGGCCAATGTGTCTTAAATCCGTTCCTAAAAGGGGCTTCATTTCAAGCATGGTAGTTTTATTTATTTATTTTACATTCTCTTATATACCGCACTATTCTGCATCAGTGCAGTTTACATTGAACAAACTGAAATTACATTGAACAGGGCATTATAACTTGGAGATAACTATTTTACAGGGAACATGGGCTATGGAGGGTTAAGTGGCTTGCCCAAGACCACAAGGAGCACCTGTGGGACTAGAAACCCCAGTCCTTCCGGCCCAAGGTTGCTGTCCTCTAGTGGGATTTGAACCCCCGACCTTCTGGCCTGAAGTACCTTGCCCCAACCACTAGGCCACTCCTCCACTCCTTGTTTTGTGACTTCTACAAGTCTTCTGCCTGAGAATTCTTAAAAAGGGGACTAATTTTGTTATATAACATTTATTTACTGCTTAAGCTACTGGTTTATTTTGTTTAGATATTTACAGAAGGGGATGTTTTCTGTTTTAGACAAGGCTTTTCTTTTTCTTTCCTTTAGCCTTGAAGTTCAAAGAGGAAGGGTAGCAAATACCCTTTGAAGCCACTGCAGCTCCCACCTCAGTGCTGAACTTTGCTATAGAGACTAAGATCCTCCAATTAAGGGGCTAAATTAGATCGTTTTATTTTGGGGTAGGGAAATTAAAGCATTAATGACATAGGCCAAATTTAGGTTCTCTGTGGAAATAAATCTGAACAAAAGGTATTAGTTTTCCCATAAAAAAGGCTAGGCTTTTTCTTTTTTTTCTACTGCTAGGATAACCAGCTGAGGACAGGGTAGGGGACTTGCCAAAACACAGATAGCAGAAATATGGCTGGGAAACACTGTGGTGCCAAACTATCACATCCGTTAATGCTACATCATCTATTTAGATGGACAACCAAGTTCAAGAAATATCCCTCCAAAATGCCTACTCTTGGTAAATGAGGCTGCTCCATTAACGAAAACTCAAGTGGACTTGGACAAGAAGGGGGGCACACAATGTACTAGAAATGTCCTAGGCATTGCCAAAAAAATCTCAAAACTGAAAACTGTTACTACTTACAGACTCCATCATCCCAAGTATTAACTTTGGAACACAATTCAAAGGACAGAAGGTGATTAAATACCTCCAAGAATCTTCAGCCAGCAGGAATACAAACCAAATTGTTAGTGAAATTAGAGAAGGAAAGTAAAGATTCTAAAATGAATATTTGGGGACAAATGATCTGGCTAAAAACAGAATCTATGCAGTTCAAAGAGATCTCTAAATTTTGGGGGAGAAACTAAAACCTATTGCCAACATTACAGCATCCGCAGAAGTTCTACTTGTTCATAAGAGAGCAGACAGGCTGCAACACACAACCTGCTTTACTATGCGGCTCCAAACCTGGTGTAAACAAGGTTTTAAACACGCAGGCAGCTGGGGCAACAGATGGAACAAGTGGCTATACTATTTAACCAGTTTTCTATAATCGCCTTATCCTTCAATCAAAGCGGTTTACATTATGTAATCGCTACAAACAGGTACTGGATACATTCCCTTGTCCCCAAAGGGCTCACAATCTATGTGTACCTAAGGCAACGGAGGGTTAAGTGGCTTGCCCAAGGCCACAAGGAGTGCCTATAGGACTAGAAATCCCAGACCCTCCAGCCTGAGATTGCTGTCCCCAGGTAGGACTTGAACCCCCGGCCTGAGATACCATGTTCTAACCATTAGACCACTCCTCCCCCTATTGATGGGCTGCATCTTTCTGTGGCAGTTAGAAGGATCCTAAGTGAATATACAGACAAGATATGGACAGGCATTTAAACTAGATAAAGGGAAGCTGTAAATCTAGAGGGAATATGATGAAGCTGCAAGGAGGTAAACGGAAAGGCAATGTCAGGAAATACTTTTTCACTGAAAGGGTGATGGATGCTTGGAATGCCCTCCCGATGGAAGTGGTAGGGGCAAATACAGTAACGGAATTTAAAACGGCATGGGACAGACAGTGGATCCCTTTATAGCAAGAAGATGAAATAAAAGCAAACTTAAGTATCTTTATTACTCAATAAATAGAGGGGGGCCGACCTGCATGGAGCTGCAGTTACAACCACTTTAGCCACCTTACTGGGAAGACTAGATGGACCATATTGGTTTTTATTTGCCGTCATATACTATATTACTAGGTTACCTTGCTGGAAGAAAACAAGTTCAGAATGTCATCACCAGCAAAAGCATTACTGTAATGTTAAAAATAGAAAAATAGCATCTTAATTCACATATCAACAATGGAGAAAGAATCATGAATAAAACCAGGCAAAATACGAAGTAAGCCAAGCAAACATTGCTGGAAGGCAAGGAGCACAAATGCTCACAGGCTAGGAAGCAAAGTTCCTGACCTAGAAGCCCTGATGATGGAAATGGACTTGGACTTGGATATTGTGGCCATTACTGAAACATTGTTCATTGAACGGGATTTTGCTGTACCTGGCTATAATCTATATAGCAAGGAAAGACAGGGCAGAAAAGGAGGAGGAGTCTTTAATATTTTAAAAAACAAAATAAAATATATATGTATGTATGTGTGTGTGTGTATATAGCACAGTTACTTACCTGTAACAGGTGATCTCTGGGAACAGCAGGAATAAGTCTTCACATATGGGTACGTCGGTACCGACGGAGCCTGCGCAGGAACGCTCCCCAGCGTCCAAAAAGAAAGCTTTTGGGAGCATCCCACGCGCAAGCGCGCTGCCTTCCCGCCCATTCACTTCCCTCTCATCAGTTGGGTTTGTAGCCGAGACCGAAGGAGGGAATTAGACAAATTAGAGAGAGAAAGAAAGAGAAAGAGAGACAACTCCTAGGGGAGGTGGGTGGGTTGTGAAGACTTATTCCTGCTGCTCCCAGAGATCACCTGTTACAGGTAAGTAACTGTGCTATCTCCAGGAACAAGCAGGAATGAGTCTTCACATATGGGGACTCCCAAGCTAAGATGCCTGGAGGACGTCCCAGCATGTTGCCATCTAGTTGATGGGCCATGCTATTTCGCAGAACCTGAGGCATCCAAGGGATGGAGGGTAGGAGTTGAACTAAAAAGGGGTGTGCTGTGGAACAGCTGGACTAAACAAGGCATCTGGAACAGCATTAATATGGACAGTAACAAATCTTTCAGAGTGAGATACACACACACACACACATACATACTGTCACCAGTAGTCAGCCCGTAGCCTCAGTGTACGGCTAGATAGCCTGGAGACCTTTTATTGAAAGGTTGGAGTCAATGCTTCATGGTTGCATTGCCTCCTGGGAGTTTATCTATCAGTTGCTTATATACCGCTACCTTCCACAGATCAGGTGCGGTTTACAATGAACGAGAAATGAACAGAAAAACAGGTCTGTTTTACATGAAACATTAGTTAACTAGGTACAATTTTCTAAATACATTAAACATGATTGAACTATGTATAGTGAATAATTTGTTCTATAACAATCAAACTATTACATATTTCTATTTACAGAATTTACAGATAGTTATTAAATCAACTTTAATTGTAGTTAAATTGAAGAAAAATTGGAATTGGTATTCGCTGAGATATCTATTAGCCATGTCCTGTAACTTAGGATCAGAAAGCCATACACTCTGGTACAAGGTAAGAAAAAGAACTCATAACAGCTTTCAGACTTAAACCAAAAGTGGCACGGTATTCACAGCATACAGTCCCTTTTGTATTAGGTAAAGTAAACTCCTGTGCTTCTCAACTGCCAGTTAAACAGCTTCCTCAGATTATCTGGCTCAGCACAATGAAATCACATCAGTAACCGTTAATGTACAATCCATTTGGTTATCAGACAATTCTTCTTCTGGAGGATCAACTAACATTGACTCATGCTGATTACCAGCTGAATACAACTTCTACTTTGTATATAATGTTTCCAGATTTTCCTCCTCTGCCTGTTCCTGAGACTTCCCTATTACAGCCTCTGTGAGATAAGGATCAGCTTTACCATATCTCTTGGTAAAGCCTAGAGGAGAGTCATACTCTTTATGGTTTCTATGAGAGAAGTTCTTATAACCACTTTTATAATAATTAGACAGCCTACCTTCTGGTTTTGTGGCAGGGGAAAGTCCATGCACAGCTCTATCAGGACGGGGTTTAAACCTCAGAGGTTTTTCTCTGTATTCTGGCCGCTCACCTTCTTCCTCTGACATACAAATGTCTTGCACCGTATACTTTTCACTCCTTGGAGCTTGTAAGTGCTTCCCAGCTATCCTTACTGGTAACCTTTCTCTCTGGGTGCCTTCACCATAGGATATTTGCCTGGAGTTCTGGCCAAAGGGTTTTTGTGCCCTGCTCCTCCAGTTACTTTCTGTCTTTCTCTCTCACATTCAGAATCAGAATCCACTGAGTCACTCACATACGTTTTCCTTTCACACCGAGACAGACGCTGTTTCCAAGACCCAGACTTCAGCTCACACAGCCCTTCCAGCTGGTTCTGCTCTTTTCCGTCTTTCTCTTGCTTCTGCTCGTCCTCCCTGTTCTCCCTTTCAAACTCTAATGAACGTTTCTTATACGTTTGCTTGGGTGCTAATCTAGCCCTTCCCCCCTCCCAGGTGAAAGCTATTAGGCCCAGGAGATGGG
Organism: Ichthyophis bannanicus; assembly: GCA_033557465.1. Lineage (NCBI taxonomy): Eukaryota > Metazoa > Chordata > Amphibia > Gymnophiona > Ichthyophiidae > Ichthyophis > Ichthyophis bannanicus. Next base: position 71,824,428 of record CM066040.1, read on the forward strand.
GATTGTTTGTTAGCTGGGCGGGGTTCCTGCCCTCGTGGCTGGGATTGTTTATGTTGCTCCTGGCAACTGGGAGTCCTGAGCTTTTCCTTCCTGCCAGGAACAGAATATACACACACACACACACACACACACACACATACACATATATACATATATATATATTGTAATGTGGAAGATCCATCCTTTGCCTTAAAAACACAGGATTCTGTGAGAACTAGGTCAGAAGCTGACAGGCAGGCAAGCCATATGAGCAGTAGTTGTCAGGAGCAACGTAAACAAACCAAGCCACGAGGTTTGCAACCCCGCCCAACTAGCAAGGAATCCCTAGTTCCTAATAGCTTTCACCTGAGTAGAGGAAGGGCTAATCAGCATTATAAGAAACACTCAGGAAAGCCAGAACAGGCAGAAAGTAGAGGCCAGGCAGAACGGGGAGGACAGAGAGAACAGCGAAGCCAGCAGCCAGGAGCAGAGGAATCAGAGAACAGCTGTGAATGTTCATCTGCTGTGACGCAGTTTGAAACTCAGAGGCAAAGTTCTGTCCAGAGTGAATGGAAGCCTGAAAGAGTGAAACAGTATGTATCTGGGAGCTGTGAGCTGGAAAGTGATTCTGAAGCAGATTTAAGGAAGTTTACTGGCAACAGAAATACCTGGAGGGTTAATGCTCAAAAGCCTCGTAGGAAAATTCCAAGGTGGGTGCCGTGCTGTGAAAGCCAACCGAAGGATTTGACTAGAGAGCTAACGTGGGAGCATTTACAAGTCCCTGAAAGGGAGAAGTATTCTATAGAAGATGTGTGCATGTCTGAAGAGGAAGTGTTTGAAAGACCTAAACCTCAGAAAAGGATTCACAGAGTAAAGACCTGTGCTGACAAGGGAGAACAATTCCTTTATTCACTGCCAAAGCCTGAAGTTAGAACAAACAGATATTCTAAAGGGAAAAGTTCCTATAAGAAGGTATGTTCTGAATATCCTGAATGGTGGGTCTCTCCTCTCTCACACTCTGATAAATACAGTAGCAGCAATTACAGCCCTAGAGAGAGCTGGTCAGACGAGCTCCATGACGAGACATTGCAAAGAGATTTACAAACGTTCTGTAGCAAGGAATACGTTTGTCCTTCTGAAAGTAAGCATGAACCCATGATCATTGATTATGCTAGCGAAAGCTCATGTGATGATCCAATGGACTGTACGTTAATTATCTCAGACAAAATTACCTCTTTATGTTAAAGCAGTGATTGTGCTTTGCTGGAGCCTAACAGTGACAGTCAAGAGTGCCTGTTTATCTACAAAGGAACTATGTGCTGAGTAATTGTGTTCTTATGCCTATCATTTAATTAAGAAGCAAGAAGAAGTTATTTCCTTTATAACATGCCAGAGAGTATGGCTTTATTGTCTTAAGTTCCTGTGTTGTGCATTTGAGAATCCGACCCCGGGAGGGGAAATAAAACCCTAATTTACCTGAACCACTCGTGTCTACAACTACTTATTCTTCCTAAACATCATCAGGCAGACAGACCTGCTACCCTAGGCAGTAGCCTGCCCACCTGGTGGTGACAATATATATACACACATTGTGAGTGAGTGTGAGTGTGTGTATATATATATAGGGCTGAAGCTAGTGAAGCAGTGAAGTGGAAAATAACCGCTGTCTTTCACAAAGCAGCTGACTTGCAGGAGCTGCAATTGCATAGCAACACAGATAGAGGGAGCAGGCACGAACCTGAAGAGGCTGAGTGAACACACCCAAGTATTGATTATGCAGGGACTAAATCAGATGCACCTGAAGAGCAGGCCAGGAAATTCAAGAGGAGAACGGCTTTATAAGCAGAAAGCTGCAGCCAGACTAGAGAGGGGAAAGAGGGGAGAAAGAGGAGAAGAAGCCAGGTTCCAAGGGAGAGAGACTCCATGCCTAGAAGGAAGCCTGAGCTCACCAGAAGGATTGAGAAAGGAACTTAAAGGGAGGAGTAGCCTAGTGGTTGGGGCAAGGTACTTCAGGCCGGAAGGTCGGGGGTTCAAATCCCACTAGAGGACAGCAACCTTGGGCCGGAAGGATTGGGGTTTCTAGTCCCACAGGTGCTCCTTGTGGTCGTGGGCAAGCCACTTAAGCCTCCATAGCCCATGTTCCCTGTAAGTATTAGTGTATGTGTCTCATATCCCTGCGTGTTAAATGTATCCCCCAATTGTGTTGTGACCGCTTTGATTGAAGGATAAGGTGGTATACAAAAACTGTCTTAAAAAAATACATAAAATAAAAGGTACTGGAAGGAAAGGTCCTGACAGTGGAATCCCCCATACTGAGAAGCAGAGAGGCCTAGATTAGTTACCTGGCCGTCCCAAGCTTCAGGGACGACAAGCAGTGCCCAGAAGACTCACAGAAAATGTCTGTAAAGGAGACCATATCCAAGGAAGGGTACCTGGTAAGGAAAATACCAGCAGCACCGACTTCAGGAAGTCAAGGTACAGTGGTACTTTAATTCTAAAAAGAGACTTAGCTCCTAGAAGGGCTTTTGAATCAGATAACCATTCTGAGAGGAATGAAAGAAGGCAGGAGTTCTGGAAGCCACAACATAGAGGCCTAAGAACTAGCCATGCTTCCTACTTGAAAAACCTTGAACAGCCCAGCTGGAGGATAGGTGAAGGAAATACTATTTTGCACACTATAGCAGCCAGGGAGAGCTCAAATACAGGAGAAAGCACAGATGAGCTGGAACCCATGCAAGTGGAGCCTGGGGATTTAGAAGCATTGTCACAGGAGGAATTAATGGACTGCTCTATTTGTGTTGCAGGAAGCCTTGAGTCACTCCCAGAGCTATAGTTTACCAGAACTTGCACTAACAATGATTTTGCTTACATTGAGCTAAAGGAGAGCTGGTTTATTTGTTTCATGCCGAAGTTTAGAAAACCCTTTATATTCTACAAGGAACTGTGAAGCCTGTAACAGTTTTACTTGTTTAACAACACTTTGGCACGAACCTGAAAATAAGGAAAAAAACCTTTACTTTTGTTACTTAGCAAACCTCAGTGCTAAAAAGGGAAATAAAAGCTTTTTGTTTACCCTCTACTTGGCATCCACAACTCATTTCTATAAGGAGAAAGGACTACAAGGACCAAGGTGCATCTGGCCCAAAAGTGTCTTTTACTTCTACAATTGGTTTAAATGCACAACCTGCCCCTGCAGCCACCAGGGGGGGGGGGGGGGGGTGGTGACAATATATATATATACTTGAATTATAGTTGTGTTGATAGGCATTCCTCGTAGACGAATAGAGATTAAGCGTTCACTGACTGCATTGTATTTCATTACAGTTCTTGCAAGTTTCTTAGACCGAACACAATTTAGGATAGCTATCCAGAGGGTCGCCATGAGTCGACTCCAACTCGACGGCACTTAACAACAACATATATATATACATATACATACACACACACACACACACATATATATATATATATATATATATATATCTAATTTGTGTGTGTATATATATCTATCTATATACATACATACACACACACACACACACATATATACATCGCATATACATCATTATACATCATTATCATAACATGTACATAATCTGTATATAGTTCCCCTCGTTCCTCCATGTTTTGAATATCCTGTTCTATGTAAGCTCAATGTGCCTATTACATTGTAGTATGTTTGTTGCAACTGTAAACCGCACTGATTATAATAGCACGGTATATAAGAAATATAAATAAATAAATAAAATATGGCTTCTAAAGCACCATTATCGGGGTTCCAGGATGTTCTCAATTGCTCGGCCTCGACAGATCTCCTGGTGCCATGCTCTGGGGTACCGGTGGTCTCCACCGGTACCGACTTCCAGGCATTGGTGGCGTCTATGGACCAGAGAATTCTGACCATGGAACGCAGTCTAGCGGCTTTCCTTACGGCATCGACACCCTTGGTACCACAACAGACAACTCCACCGGTACTGGCTCCGGCATCAGCATCGGTACCGCTAGCATCGACATCGGCATCAGTGTCTGCTATGCCGGTACCCTGTCCTACGATGCCCTCCGGTACCGATTCTCCGGTACCGGTTATTCCCGGGACCCACCTTGGTTGGTACGGCTATTGGGCTTTACAAGAGCATCCGGACAGACGATACTTTGACTCCTCAGAAGAATCTGAGGATTCGGAAAGTTCTGTCGATGCAGCTATGCTTCTTAAAGAGGAGTCCTCCTCCCCTAAACGCAGGATGTCTCCTCCAGAGGACATGTCTTTCCAAGACTTCATCAGAGAGGTGGCTTGGGGCCTGTCCATTACTGTGGCCCCTGAAACAGAGCCAAGGGCCAAGGAGTTGGACATTTTACAATATCCCAAAACTCCTAAGGAGGCAGCTACCTTACCCATTCATGAGATTCTCTATGATCTCATGTTGAGGATGTGGGAAACACCTCTTACCACCTCTCCTCATTCTCGTAGGTTAGATACTATGTATCGTGTCCCTCCTTGTCCTGGGTTCCATAAAACTCAGCTTCTTCACCACTCTATTGTGGTGGAGTCAGCTATGAGAAGGATTAGAAGTGCAAAAAGACATGCATCTAATCCTCCAGGACGTGAATGCAGAACCCTGGATGCTTTTGGACGTGGAGTCTTTCAAGCTTCCATGCTTGCTACAAGAATCCGTTCCTATAGTCTCTACATGGGAATGTTCGTAAAGAAGGTCACAGATAATTTACAGACTTTAAGTCCTTTCATTTCTGAGGATAAAAGACAGGACTTTCTTACTTGGGTCAAACATGCACAAGATGTCTCTAAATTTTCCAACCGTGCAGCCTTTGACTGCTTTGAGTGTATCAGCAGAGCCTCGGCTATTGCCATAGGTGCACATAGAATTGCTTGGCTCCAGGCATCTGATTTAGAGCTCTGGGTACGAGATAAATTGGGAAATATCCCTTGTACGGGTGAGAACCTGCTTGGTAAAGATTGGCAAGAAAAAGCCAATGAAATGGATGCTGAAAATTCCACTTTTGATAGACTATCCAAGTCCACTGCTGATCCTGTTAGAAAGAAGTTGTTCAAGAAAACATCTTTTTCTAAAAAGAAAAGATTTTATCCTGCTTATAGTCAGCAGGCATCTTCTGCAGGTCAGTTTTCAACCAAACATCAGCAACCACCCAAACAGAAGAAAGCAAAGGCTGTTAGGCCTCCACCGGCCCAGCAGCCTCAGCCTCCTCAGGGTCTTTGACTTTCAGCTAGAGAACTTAGCCTTTCTGGTTCTGGAAGGTCCAGAACCATCCACCATTCCAGGAAGGTTGTGTCATTTTGCCCCCAGATGGGGGCAAATAACAGCAGAGCATTGGACACTCTCTATCATAAACGAGGGGTACAAACTTCATTTTTCAAGCATGCCCCCTCACACAATAGTGAAGCAGTTCAATTCTCCGACACCTCTCATCAACCTCTTAGGTCAGGAGGTTGCCATCCTTCTTGCCCAAGGGGCAATAGAAGTGCCTCTTCATCAACAGGGCACAAGGTTCTATTCCCCTTATTTACTTATCCCAAAGAAAATAGGGGGATACAGACCTATCTTAGATCTCAGAGAATTGAACAAATTCCTTGTCAAGGAGAAATTCAAGATGATTTCTCTCGGTGCTCTGCTTCAGAGTCAAGATTGGCTTTGTTCTCTAGATCTCAAGGATGCGTACACCCTAAATCAAGACCATTAAATACAGATGCCAGTAACTAAACAATTTGTTTGAGAAAAATTATTTATATGTAGGACCAACACTGACATTATGCTAAAATGTCATATGCCACAGAAATCCCTTATGGTCCAATTTTTTTAAAAAATTTTATTTATGCAATTTTACAAACAAAATCAAGCAAAGCTTGTACAGAAATACCACTGCGTATGAAACATAAGAAATAGGAAATACAAATGACAAAGAAAAAAAATTTTTTTTACCACAGAAGTATGTTAGCCCACTAAACAAAGGGGTGTAAAGAAACCAGACACACGATGCTAGGTACAACCTCGCTCCAAAAGAAGGAAACAAAAATTATCAATATATCAAGAGGGAGGCGCAGGCCAGAGCACATTTACAAAACAACGATCAGTATCATTAAAGTGATGAAGTCAGCAAATGGGATGAAATAAACAGGGATAAATCCTCTGGCTGAAAAACATACTTATGCTCCCTAAAATACACTAAACATTTACAAGGAAATCTAAGCAGCATTGTAGCACCAATACAAACTACCCCAGGTTTCAAAAGTAAAATGGCTTTCCGCCTCTTTTGCGTCTCTGGAAACATCGGGGTACATAACAATTTTCTTCCCCATAAATAATGCTGTACGTGTCTTAAAGTACAACTTTAATAGCCAAACTCTGTCAGAGGAAATTGCAAATGTAACTAACAAGGTGGAAACTTTTATATCAGCTTCTTTAGGAGACTGTAGTAAAGCAGACACCTCAAGAGTGTCTACTATTAAAGGCCCCAATTCCGTTTGAGCCCCACGTTTACCAGAGGGCAAGAAATACGCCTTCACAACCGGCGGAGTTAAATCAGAAGGTACTAATAAAGATTCATGCAAACACCTTTTAAACAAATCCACCGGAGAAACCCCACTTAACACTGGAAAATTCAAACGAATATTTGACGCTCTAACAGCATTTTCCAAACTTTCCAATTTCTCTCTAATTGCCAAGTTATCTTTTACAATTAAATCAGACAATGCAGATACTTGAGAAACTTTGTTCACCATCCTTAATCCTCGTGTCGATCAAAGTCAAGTCTCCCTGAATTCCAACCATTGAACTCTCCACCTTCTCCAACCGCTGGGAAGAAAATGTCATCTGTTGATAGACCACAACCGATAACTGAGATTGCATCCCAGATAGACTCCAGAGAGAACACTTTCGGGCGCTTCAAAGGGAGGAATTGAGGTAAATCAGTCAAAACAGAGGAACTCCCAACCGCTGACTCTCCCTCTCGATGGAAAATTGCCTCCGACTCCACTAACTGCCGTCCGACAATATCCACACCTCCCGATGGCAAGGGAGACGCTCCAGTACCTTTTTCAAGCGAGGCCCGCTCCCGTGAGACAGCCATACCAACATCCGGGTGGGCTGAAGCACCACTTGCAAGAAGAGCTTCCGGAGGGGTCAGACGCTGAGGAGGCAATTGATCATCTGGGGAGAGAGACACTTCCAGGGCAGCCAACACCGGGTCTACCTCCACCGGCGCCACAACGCCCGCTCGTATCTCCCCTTTCTTTTGCTCCGACATATGCACAAAGCGGTCCATAGGACCTGAGGAAACAGCAGGAACAGGTTCCGCGGGGAAGCCTTATACTTGCCCTTATGTTTAGGCATAGCAAATCCGAAGGAACTCACGCCGCCATCTTGAGATAGCTCCACCCCTCTCCCGGGTCCCTTATGGTCCAATTTAATGACAAAGTGTTTTAGCGATATTTATTGCAGTTGTAGGGAATGATATCATGTCAGTTTGTTGGGATTTATTTGTGGAATTTGAATGTACCACGATTCTCCGAAGGAGAACTAGACATACTTTTGAAACACCAACACTGCGTTGGAGAACAGCATTGGAGTATGCATTTGTCAGCTGATGAAAATATGGGAACAATATTTGTCAGTTAAAGCTAAGCGTTACAGCTATTTTATCGTAAGTGCAAGAGGATATTAACATATTTATAACACGATATATCACAAAAAAATAGTAAGATTAAAAAAATAAAAAAAAGACTGCAATAAATATTGCTAGTAAAATGTCATCATTAAAAATTGGTCCATAAGGGATTGCTGTGACTTATGATATTTTAGCACGGTGTTAACTTTAGTCCTACATAAAAATAATTTTTCTCGAACAAACTCTTTAACACTAGAAGCCCCAAAGTGCGTCAATTGACGCAAATGCATCTTTGAAGTTGTATACCAGCGCCACTGCTAGAACCATGTTCCATGACTTTGTTAGCAGGTCAAGATGTTCAAATATGTGCATCGAAAATTAATGACAGATGCACCACCTAGTGGGAAAATGAATTTATACCTAGAAGCCCCAAAGTATGTCAATTGACGCACTCAACTGTCTTGGATGCGTCAATTGACGTACTTTGGGGCTTCTAGTTATAAATTCATGTTCCCACTAGGTGGTGCATCTCAATCACTGTTTAGAGTTTTACTCTGACATTACAAACAATAAACACACAATGACGTCATGTAATGACATCACATACTGCACGTATTTAACAAATAAGTAACTTCACATTAATTCACATCTGCATTTCATGCTTAACGCAGTCGTCATGATAATGCGTCAATTGACGCACTTTGGGGTTTCTAGGTAAAATGCCTTTTGGGGTTTCTAGTGTTAATTACTACTATCTGTATTTTAATGGGATCAATTTAGGAAGGTGTTGTTCAGAGATTGATCATGTTTGGGCTTTGTTTAGTAAAAACAATACTAAAGCAGTTGAAAATGAAGGGGCCATGAGGAAAAGAAGTAGTTCTCTGGACCGTTTTGGAAAAAGGAGATGGCACTACCATTCACACTGGTGTAATCTACAGATCCCCAATTCAATAGAGAGATGGATGGAGACTTGATCAATGATACTGCAAAGGTGACAATGAAAGGAGAAGTGATGATATTGGGTAATTTTAATCTACTAGTTGTGAGCTACAGTATTCTATCTGCAAATCTGGAAAAAAGATTGTGGATGCCTTACAAGAGGCTTTGATTATACAGTTTACATTTATGTTTATTAAAATCTTGATGTAGCACCTTTTGTGTGGCTAGGAGCAAAGTGGTTTACAGTTTAAAATTCCAATAAAAGTAAGAGCCAATAGAAATGACATAATGGCAAGAGAAGAGAGAAAATTAAGACTCAAGTTAAACCAGGCTAGCATCTATAAGTATCAGGCATCTGGCACTACTGCTGCTCCTCAAAGTTCTGGGAAAGCCTTCTGAAAGTAGTATGTTTTAAGGGACCTTTTAAATTTCTTAAACATTAGATTCAAGGCAAAGATTATCTGGTAAAAAGTGTTCCAAAGGAAAGGGGCTAAGAAATAGAAAGCAACATGACGTATGGATTCCAGAAGAGCACCGGTAACCGAAGGAAATACCAGGAGAAGAGATGTTTGGGAATGAAGGACCTGTGTTGGACAGTAAGGAGTGAGAAGAGTTGATTAGAACAGCGGAGACCTGCATAAGCAGCTCAATGCGCCATCATAAGAACCTTAAAGTGAAAACAGTGAATAAGAGGTAACCGGTGATTCTGATGAAACATGATCATATTTGGCAGCATTTGACAAAAGACAAAGAGCAGTATTTTGTACCAGTTGTACTTAATTATTTTTATCACGGATGACTGAAGAGCACAATAAATGGTATTACAATAATTGAGCAGTGATATTAATAATGCATGTAACAGAGAATAAAGGTCAGAACTGGAAAGAAATGGCTTGACGGAACGAATCTGATGAAGAGCATAAAATGACAAACTGTGGCAGAGACCTGAAATTCAAATGCGAGACGTGTGTCAATGATAACTTCCAAATGATGGAACCCACCAGGGAAGGGTCAACATTAGATACACTATTCCCACTGGTGATCCAATGTCCACTGCTGCTCAACCGGGCACTCACGTGATCATGACAATTTGGCTTGAGGTTAAAGCCAAGGCAGAATCCAATCACCGCAAACTCAATCCTAGATTTCAAGAATGCAGACTTCAGTAAAATGGCAGAGTATCTGAAGGAGAAGCTGGTAGGGTGGGAGGAGATAAGGGATTTTGAAAGACAGCTAAACAAAGAGGCTATAGAAAGGCGAAAGATCTATACTTAAGGAAAGTTCATAAAAACAAGAGGAAAAGCAGACAGATATGGTTCTCCAAAAGACGTGGCTGCAAAAATAAAACGGCGGCATTCACAAAATTCAGAAGATCATAGAAAGAGGAACATAGAAAAGAAGATTAGATTGCGCTTAAAGAGGCAAAGAGAAATTGGTATGGTAAAAGCATACAGAAGAAAATATAGCTAGAAATATGAAGGGAGGGAACAAGATTTTTAAGGTATATTAAGGAAAAGAGGAAAGCCAAATGTGGAATTGCAAGACTCAAAGATGCCGAGGACCAATTTGTGGAACGTGACAAGGAAAAAGCAGACAAGCTAAACAAATACTTCTGTTCTGTGTTCACAAAAGAAAGTCCTGGAGACTGGCCACGCATGATTCACAAAGATACTAATGGGAATGGTGTAGATACCACACCATTCATAGAAGCGAGTGTTTATGAACTTACAAAACTGAAAGTGGACAAGGCTATGGGACCAGATGAGATACTGTACATCCCAGGATATTCTGAGAGATTCTGGCAGGACATTTAAAGGGATGTGTTTAATAGATCCTTGGAGGTGGGGGAGGTTCCATGGAAACATAGAAGGGCTGATGTGGTCCTGCTTCACAAAAGTGGTAACAGAGAATAGGTGGCAAACTACAGGCCAAGTAAGCCTTACCTCAGTTTTGTCCTACAAATCTATTATAGTCAACTCGTATCAGAGTGATTAATCATCAATAAAAATATAAAACTCTGAAGTATATGTGGTCAATTATAAACGTGTATATCAAACTCACTTATACATGATCTATTATGAAATGACTGAGTGGGTCTCAGACTCGAGGTTCCCCGGAGTGCTGTGAGGCAACTCGTGCGGAGCCTGAGACCCAGTCAGTCATTTCATAATAGATCATGTATAAGTGAGTTTGATATACACGTTTATAATTGACCACATGTACTTCAGAGTTTTATATTTTTACCTCAGTTTTGGGCAAAGTAATGGAGATGCTGCTGAAAGACAGCATAGGACTTTTCTGGAATCCAATGGATTGCAGGATCCATGGAAACATGATTTTACCAAAGGAAGATTATGCTAAACGGATCAAATTGATTTCTTTGATTGGACAACCAGAGAACTGGATCAAGGGCATGCAACAGATGTGGTCTACTTGGATTTCAGCAAAGCCTTTGATATTGTTCCTCGTTAGAGGGCTTATGAATAAACTAAGTAGCCTGGAAGAGAGTTCCAAGGTGGTGAAATGGATCAGAAATTGGATGACTGATAGATTACAGAAGATGGTATTAGATGGAAATCACTCAGAAGAAAGGAAAGCGAATAGTGGAGTGCCTCAGGGATTGATCCTGGGACTGGTACTTGTGAGTGATATGCTGAAGAGTTAAAAGGAAAAAAGGCTTGCCTTTTTGTGGATGACAGGAAGATTTGCAACAGAGTGGACACCTTAGAGGGAGTAGACAACATGAGAAAAGATCTACAAAAATTGGCAATTAAGGTGTATTAAGTTATAGACAGTTACCCTAGTTTCTAGCCAAGTAATATTTCCTGTTTTATTGTAAATACAATACAGTCAAGACTACATTGTATAAGCTACAGTTAAATGTACACAGCACTGATATTGAATAGCACGGTATAGAAGAGAAATTAAATAAATAAATTCTTCTAAGTATTAGACCAATGTGAAGAAATGCAGTGATGTACTTGGTATGCAGAAATACAAATTAGCCATATGCAATAGGGGCGCAAGAGGCTGGTATGCATGGACCAAGAGAAGAATCTTGGGGCGACGGTGTCTGAAGACCTCAAGGTAGCGAAACAATTTGACAAGATGGTGGTCAAAACCAGAAGGATGCTAGGCTAGAGAGAGAGAGACATAACCAGCAGGAGGTCTTAATGTCCCTGTATTGGACTTGATAGACTTTTGTCTGACCCAGTATGGTATTTCTTATGTCATTATAAGTTTACTATGGGTAGTGTCTCCAAATGGGTTAGTTTTGCGCAAATTATGGCAGTCGTGAACCCCCCCTTTTAAGCCAAGGTATGTGGAGTATAATCTTAGTCTCTCAAATTTACTGCTAATGCTCAGCGTAATACTTGCATCGTGCCAAAGAGAGTTTCCTTCTGGAGTTCGTAAGATGGAACAGGTATGGGTAGTTTATCAGATTTGGAAATTCTTTATCAAGCCTGTCGCTCCCAGTACAATGGGAAAGATTTCTGTATCTTTTTGCCACATTTTCTTCGCCTCAGACTGCATTTCTTTGTACTTCAGGATCTTCTGCCTCTCCGCGCAATTCACAGAATAATCACTCGAAACAGATACTTCTATTATCAATGCTGTTCTGGTAGCCTTCTCCTTTACCACTATGTCAGGTTTCCTGGCATCCAGTTTCTTATCCGTCGTAATGGGAATGTCCCAGGTGATCATAACCTCTTCATTCTCAGTTATTCTTTTAGGATCATGATCCCAGTGCTTTTCAGGGACAGTGATGTTGTAGTGTTTACAGAGTTTCCAGTGGAGGAGGCGTGCTACTTTGTTGTGTCTTTCGGCATAGAAATTTTCCGCCATCATAACTTCACAGCCTGCTATAAGGTGAGTCACCGTTTCCAGCTCTCTCTTACTTAATTGACATATCTGTTCTGCCAGGTTTTTTGTTTTTTTTTTTTTTTTTTTTTTTTTTTTTTTTTTTTTTTTAAATACTCACTGTAAACCACCTCGTCCGTAATACACTGTCCTGGGTAGCGATTATCAAATCTTTCATCCTTCGGTTTCAGTTCAGAACTATTCATGTATCTATTCTTGATTGACAAAAAGGATCTTGGAATAACTCTGTATTTTCCAGTGTATTTGTGCATTGCCACTTGTTTTCTTCACCTGCTGATCTAATTCTTTGAAGAGTTTCTCTTGTTTTGCAAATTCTGTTACTTCCTTTTCCATGCATGCCTGTGAATTCTCACTCATTCCTTCTAATTGTCAGAATGCTTGTCCAAGTTTGATGATGGAGACAGATTCTGGACATTTACGTTCATATTTCAACACTTTTTTGCATATTTGGATGTGATGATGCTGTCAAGTAGACCTAGGATAGTAACCCTCCTTCAGCTCTAGGAACATACAGTCTTGGCATACACGGATTCTTGTAAATTACTTCATGAGAATGGAGGAGTTTCTTTTTGGCACATCCAGTTTTTCAAGATTTATTTATTTAATGTTTCTTATATATCGTGCTATTTAACATCAGTGCGGGTTACAGGTAACACATTTGTGCAGTGCAGGCAGGTCTGCACTGGACTTACAATAAAACGGGGTTCTTTATACAGGGCTAACAGGGAAAATATGAACAATTTGTCTGTCACAGGCTATATGGGCAGCTCAGCATTATTTACAGGTCTAACAACGTAACTATGTACATTCTAGCTGGATGTCGCAGGGTATGCAGACAGTTCATCCTTATCTACGGTTAGGGTCAGCTATACACAGGGCGGTGATTTCGAGGGGGTGGGGCTCTAGTAGGCGGGCTGAAGGTGTGCGAGGTGGCTACGCTGGGGGTGCTGGCTGCGGTCCGGAACATGGGTGGCTGTGAGATGTCATCTGGTTCAGTATAATACTGGAGAAACAGATGGTGCTTCAGTGCCTTTCTAAACTGGGGGAGGTTATTGATGGCCCGGATGGCTGGTGGCAGGAACAGGAAGGTGCATAGAGTGCGAAGGCTCTGTTTCTCGTGGCCTGAGAGCATTTAGTGATCGCCTTCGGGAGTATCAAAGTATTGGTGGCGGCTGATCTCCTTACCCTGTTGAGGAGGGTGGTCTGGACGAGCTCCGTGAGGGAGGTGGAAGAGCACTTGTTAATGGCTTTGTATGTCATCGTTAAGATCTTGAAGGAGATCCTGCTTTGTACCGGGAGCCAGTGCAGATGTTTCAGAACTGGGGCGATATGGTCCCTCCTGGAAGCTCCATGCAGGATTCTGGCCGCTGCATTCATTGCGAGCTGCAGGGAATTCTACGAGGCCAGTCCACAATCCCAAAGCTGTATGAGAGTACAGGAATCGTCAGCTGATTGATGGCTTGTATCTTATTCTGTGATGTTAAAGCATTTTTCAACAACAATTTTAATCTCCTGTAATATTCTTTACTGATCTTCTCTCTCAATAGTTTCTGCTCGAGTGTCATGCTCTATTCCAAGATACTTATATACGCCTTCCTGCTCAACTCCTTGATGTCACAGCTCTTAGCAAGGGAGATGTTGTCGGTTTTGCTCAATTTTCCTCTGAAAAAAAGGTTGCCTTGGCACACCTCTCAAACCAATACAAGTGAAGCAAACCTTTCAATAATTTCAACAATATCCTCCAGGTTTATTCCCTTAATCACAGATTCTGCCCACTTTATTCCCCCTCCCTACCCCTATGTTGGCTTCTCTTCCTCTTCTACCAAACATCCGCCTGACCAGTCATCTTATATACATAGAGCCAGATATTGAGTTGTGCAGGCTATGCGCCATGGCGTTGCATAGCCTGCCTGCTGACCTCCCTAACCTGGATTTTCACTTCTGCGCTGGCAGAAGTGAAAATCCGGGTTAGCCTGTATGCCCTGGCAGCCGCAGAGGCTACATGGGTAGCAGCGATTTTCGATGCTACCTGTATAGCCCTCTGCGCCTTAAAGATAAGCAATGTTTATCCTTGCTTATCTTTAAGGAGCAGACGGCTATGCGGGTAGCATCGAAAATCACTGCTAGCGGTGTAGCTCCTTCCTCCGCCCCTGCTTTGCCACGGAATGCCCCTAACATGACCCGATGGTATGCAGATAACATCGGGGCACGTTAGGAACTTAGCCGGGATATTCGGAGGGCACTACCCGTGTAGGTGCCCTTCGAATATCCCAGATATGGCCCTTACACAGGTAACTAAGGAAGTTACCCATGTAAGGGCCTTCGAATATCGGGCGCATAATCTATATTTGTTAAATTCTCCCAGTGCTCCTGACCTGCACCTTGTTTTGAGAATGATTTACTAAATTGTGAAGTAATTCTGTGAAAGGTAATTTCAAGTGCAAAAAAAAAAAAAAAAGGTGCAAACATCCCAAAATGCACAATCATGCCTGAAATGACAGTTTTGTTGTCCATTTCTTCACACTTTCCCAAAGCAATGCATTTTCACATCTAGTCCACTATGCATGAAAATTCACTCAATTTCTAAATTAAATAAGCTATGGTAATGCAGTATCATGCCAAGCAGCTCATTAATTCAAATCAAGAAATCCCCCCTCTCCCAAGAAACCAAAAATTGGCAGGCAGACATATTTGCATACAGGTTTTGCAAATAAAAGATTAAGTATACCATAGAAAACTTGCACAAGGTTTTCTATGTACTTCATCTGCAAAAACTTGAATAGGAAAGAGGCTGGTGCCCCATGTGACAACCCATGGATCTGTGCATCACCCCCTTTGTTAGGGAAGCAGGGTGCCAATATTTTGAATGACCAAGACCCTGTTATACTGAAGAAGAAAATCACTATTGACTCACCAGCTGAGATACATTGTTGACTATAGTTAAATACGTCCATGCGTTTTTAAAGCTAAAATTTCCTTCACCATAGATGCCGATTAATTGACAAATTCTGGAAGAAAGAATACAGTTACACACAGGACACAAATCACTTTCCAAAACTAAGGGGTATGTTTACAAAGCAGCGGTAACTGCCTCAGTGTGATACTGGAGCCACGGCCCCATTGAATTCAATGGGGCCGTGACTCAGATATCGCACGGAAGCTGCTACCGCTGTTTTGTAAACATACCCCTAAATTATTTAAATTTAGAACATTGTTAACAGTTTATAAGTCTGGATAATTTTGCAATTTTCTTTTAGGGAGAAGGAAAGAACACAGAGCTAGTAAGCTAAGAATGAAAAGACAAGGGCTTCAGTGATAAAAGGACGGAATCAAAAGTATTTGTGAATACAAGAGGCTGTACTGAGAAACCTGAAAGCGAACAGCAGGAATTTAGTCTTCACATATGGGTGACATTGGTACAGACAGAGCCCGTGCAGGAATGCTCCCCAGTGTCCAATAGGAAAGCTTTTGGGAGCATCCCACTGCGCCTGTGTAACTGCCTTCCCACCTTTCCAATTCTTCCTCCTCAGCTGAGTTTGTAGCTGAGATAAAAGGAGATTAAGAAAAGAAGACCTACAACTCCTAGGGGAGGAGGGTGGGTTGTGAAGACTAAATTCCTACTGTTCCCAGAGATAACCTGTTACAGGTGAGTAACTATGCTATCTCCAGGAACAAGCAGGAATGTAGTCTTCACATATGGGACTCCCTAGCTTGGAGATGCCAGAGAGATGACCTCAGGGTTGGCTGTGGAATCACAGGTATGTGCAAGAGGTCATGTATCCTCCAAGGATGTCTAGTATCGAAACCCAGGACGGAGGGTAGGAGGAGTTCTAAGTTTGAAAGAAATGCTGGAGAACATCTTGGCCAAACAAGGCATCCAGGCGGGAGTCCTTGTCCAGGCAATAGTGAGCAGCAAAAGTATGAACAGAAGACCAAGTCGCTGCTTTGCATATCTTATCAATGGCTACAGAGCGTAGATTTGCCATAGAGGCAGCCATGGCTCGAACATTATGTGCAGTGACGTGACCCTCGAGAGAGAGTCATGCCTTTTCATAAGCAAAGGAGATGCAGTCCGCTATCCACTTGGAGAGAGTTCGTTTGGATTCTGGCAAACCCAGGTGATTCGAGTTAAAAGAGATGAAAAGTTGGGAAGCTTTTCAGTGCTCTCGAGTTCTCTGCAGATAAAAGCCAAGGCATGCTTGCAATCCAGAGTGTGGAGGGTTGCCTCTGCCCTAGAGTACCAGTGTCTATGGGAAGGCAGACGTGACCACAAAAAAATATGAAAAAAAGACAAGTTTTCTGCGGCGACAGGAATTGCTTCTTATCGGCTCCGCGGAAAACAAAGAACTGAGGAGGGAGAGCTGGAAAGGTGGAAAGGCAGCTATGTAGGCGCAGTGGGATGCTCCCAAAAGCTTTCCTATTGGATGCTGGGGAGCGTTCCCACGCGGGCTCCGTTGGTACAGACGTCACCCATATGTGAAGATTACATTCTTGCTTGTTCCTGGAGATCAGCACTACAGGCCTTTACAAATTAGACTCTCAGAACTATCCCCAGATAGTGCAGAAATCCTCTCACTCAAAATTACACCTGAGGGAGGAGTGGCCTAGTGGTTGGGGCAAGCTGCCTCAGGCTGGGGATTCGAATCCTGCTGGAAGACAGCAACCTTTGGCTGGAGGGACTGGGGTTTCTAGTCCCACAGGTGCTCCTTGTGGCTTTGGGAAAGCCACTTAACTCTCCGTTACCTCCACTTTGGGGACAAGGGAAATATATACCGTACCCAGTGAAAAACTAAATACAGAAATGTGAGCTTGTGCTCTGTGGATATTCACACACATTTTATAAAAATGTGCTTACACCACAACACTGCCCCAGACCTGCCCAAACTATGCCCCTGGGAACACCCAAGTGCACACTGCGTTAAAATGCTCTCTATCTTGTAGTGTGTCTACATTTATACATGTAGATTTCCATGTGTAAAACACTTCACATATGGAAAATGCCATAGTATTTTACAAGGGTAATTTTATGTTTAAATATAAACAAAAAACAAAATCTTCCTAGTGTAGACTGCTCTGTAATTAAAACAAAGAAAGCCAATTTTCATTTGACATACTTACAAAGCAAGGACAGTGGTGAATGGTCTGACAACGGTGTACTGCATTACGCCTAGCTTGCACCTAAACAACAATACGCTGGGGGGAAAAAAAAGGATGTACATCAAATCAGATTATATATTCTCCTGGATCACATTCCTCTGTGCTTTCTTTCTCTGCAATGCCATGAGGATTCCTGGTAGGTAAGACGCCATGAGACGTGCAAATTCAACAGTCACATTTTGGAAATCTTTTTCATTTTCACTTCCCCCAAAGACTTTTAAAGATGGTGAAATTAGACTTTATCTGCTAATTTTCTTTCATGGAGTCCCTCCAGTCCAGTCCGGATAAATGGGTTGTATCCATCTACCAGCAGCTGGAGACCGATTATGCAAATCTTTCGTGATGTCACCCCATATAGCAGAAAAGTTCACCTTCTCCTGCAGTATTCCAGTAACAAAGTCAAAGTCAACAATGCTCCCCAGAGTGTAAGTCAAACACTAACAGAACCTAGCAGGAGCTGACCTCTTCCGCTTCACACCATAAAATTCCCAAAACTCCAAAAACCAAGACTACAGACTTGAGCGTCAGAGTCATTCCTGTTTCACCGATAGTAATCTGCTTCCAAATTCTCCTTTTTAAATTTTATTTATTTATAATTTTTTATCTTTGGAAGTCATCCAAGACCCAATGAGATACTATGACAGAACCTTGCAAAGCAGCAGACTGCAGCCTCCCTTCAAGGGCAGAGATCTGGTCGTCCAAAAATAAACAGCTACATACCCTACACAAACAGAATTTGGGAAGGTTCTGAACTGGACTGGAGGGGACTCCATGAAAGAAAATTAGCAAGAAAGGTCTAATTTCACCTTCATCCATGTCCCTCCAATCCAGTCCAGGCAGATGGGATGTACCACAGTAGTATCTACCAAAGGAAGGGACCTACGAGCCCCGCCCCTAACAGCCGGTCACCAAACCTTGCCTTCTGCAATGCCTGTACATCCAAAACGGTAATGCTGCGCAAAGGTATGCAATGTCAACCCATCGCCGCATGACAAATGTCTGCTGGAGGCACCAAGCTCAACTCAGCCTAGGAAGCCACTTGAGCTTTCATGGAGTGTACTCTCAAGCCCTCCGGAATCCTCAGACTTCTAAGTAAGCTGAGACAATAGCCACCTTTATCCAGCGTGTAATGGATGCTTTTGTGGCCACTTCTCCATAATGAGGGCCGCCAAAGAGCACAAAGAAATGCTTTGATTTCCTGAAGGCCTGAGTCCTTTTCAAGTAACATTTCAGTACTCTGTGAGCATCCAACTTATGCCTGCCCGCCTGCCTGCCTGAAGCGTCAACCCCTCCCTCGCACCAAAGATCAGCAGAGCGACCACCTGATTGACATGAAATGGCGACACCACCTTTGGCAAAAAGGAAGGCACTGGCCACAAAACCACTCTTTCCTTGGACAGGACTAGCTACAGGAGAGCGCTTGCAACTCTGATATTTGCCTGGCTAAACAAATTGCTACCAGAAAAACGACCTTCAAGGTTAAATCCTTCAGAGAAGCGCTACCCAGCGGTTCAAACAGAGCTACCACCAAGGTTAAGATCCCACGGAGGAACCCACCGCCCTCATTGGCAGACGCAGCTGCTTCACGGAACATAGAAAGTGCAAAGCATCCGGATGGCTCACCAGGGTAAAAAAAAACTGCACCTTGCCCCGATAACAGGCCAGAGTTGCCACCTACACATTCAGCGAATTCAAGGCAAGACCCTTCTTCAGTTCCTCCTACAAAAAACACCAGAACATCAGCCATTGATGCCTTCAGCGGCTACAGGGCCCGGTCTACACATCAAGCTTGAAACACCCGCTAAAATGCGAACATAGGATAGTGATGTTTATCTCTTCCGAGATTTCAGCAAGGTGTCAATCACTCTTGGAGCATAGCCATGATTTGTTAGCTGCACCCGCTCAAGGGCCAAGCCATAGGCGATAATTGGCCCACTTGGGGCATCAGAATGGGACCATGATGGAGAAGATCCACCCTTTCCGGCAACCGCCATGGAGGTCTACCAGCAATCGTACCTAGTTGGCATACCAAGTCTCTGTGGCCAATCTGGAGCCACCAGAATCATCCGGCCCGAGTACCGAGCTATCCTCAGCAGGAGACACCCGAGAGAGCCCACAGAGGGAAGACATAAAGCAACCCCTCCTGAGGTCAGGGCTGTGCTAGCACATCCAGCCTTTGGACATTCACGCTCTCTTCCAGCTGTAGAAGTGGCAGGCTTTTGCGTTGTCAGCAGTTGCCATGAGATCCATCACCAGCTCACCCCTTCAGCGCACAATCCCTTTGAAGACAGAATCTGCACATTGTCCTTGCCGGCCACATGAGTCGCCAACAGGTCTATCAGGTGTCCTTTGGTCCACTGCAGAATCGGCGTGACCTCTGCTGCGAGGATGACACTGTCTGTGCATCCCTGTCTGTTCAGGTATGGTACTGCTGAGGCATTGTCTGAGAATACTCATATCACCCGGCTGCTTAGCAGGGAGGTGAACTTCTGAAATGACATTCAAACTGCCCTGATCTCCAGACAGTTAACGGACCAACTGCTCTCCTCCTGAGACCACTGATCCTGAGCCATGTAGGACAGGCAATGCGTTCCCCAGCCATACAGACTGGCATCTGAAGTGAATATCACCTAGTCCGGGGTCTCCAGGGGCACTCCCCTGCTCAGATTCACCCTGCTCAGTCACCACTGAAAACTCGACTTTGGTCCCCCCCCCCAGGCACTGAAGCTGGTGGGATAAGGGGTGCTGCTGAGGCAACCATCTCAAAAGGAGTGCTCTTTGTAGGGGCCGCATGTGTGTCCTGGCCCATGGGACAAGATATATCACTGCCACCCTCAGACCGAGGACCTGTAAGTAATGCCAAGCAGAGGGCCAATGCCATCCACAAAACCTGCCGTAGCAGCCGCTGCAACTTTTCTAGTCTGTCCTCTGGCAACATCACTCAACCACTCTCTGTGTCGAACTGAGCGTCCAGGTACACCAACTGCTGAGACAGAATCAACTTGCTCTTGGTTGAGTTGATGACCCAACTGAGACTCCGCAAGAATGAAATGACCTTGCACATCGCTTCGAGACTCTCCTGCCTCGACTTTGCTCAAATAAGCCAATCATCTATCTAGGTAGGGGTGGATGAGGACCCCCTGTTTCCGATGTGCCACAGCCGCTACCACCATCACCTTGGTGAATGTTCTGGGAGCCATTACCAAGCCGAAGGGCAATGCCTGGAACTGAAAGTGTCCCATGCAAATCACAAAGCAAAGGTATGAATCAGGATATGAATACTATTAGGAACTCCCCACTTTGCACAGCCACCATGACCAACTGAGGAATCCAAAGGGCCCTGTTGACGTGCTTTAAGTTGAGAATGGGCTGAAGAGACCCTTTCCTTTTTTGAGCACCATGAAATAAATGGGAATATTGACTGAAGCCACACTGGTCTGCAGAAACGAGAACCACTGCTTCCAATGCCAGCAGATATTCCAACGTCCCCTTTAACTCTTATGACTTTGCTGGAACCCTGCAAGGAGAGAGACCATGAAAGCCTCTAAGTGGGCACTGGGACTCTAGGGCAGAGGTACTCAAATCCAGTCCTGGAGGGCCGCAAACCAGTCAGGTTTTCGGGATATCCCTAATGAATATGCATGAGATAGATTCAAATACAATGGAGGCAGTGCATGCAAATATATCTCATGCATATTCATTAGGGATATCCCAAAAGCCTGACTGGTTTGTGGCCCTCCAGGACTGGATTTGAGTACCTCTGCTCTAGGGCATAAACTCCAGCACCCTCTGATCTGAGGTGATCTGGACTCAGGAGGGGTAGAAGTGCTGCAGCCGCCCACCAATCTGCTCCACTGCCTTCTGGGTCCCCCTTGTCTCATTGTGTTTTCTTAGTGATGTTGGAGACCCCCACGTAATAACCACAGGTGGTCCCACTACCCCGGAAGGACTGTCCCCAATAGGGGAACCGTTCTCTCTGTGGAAGAGGGAAATGAGCAGATTAGAGCAACAAAAATGCCAAACTCCCCCTTGGCCCTGCTGAAACTACCCCTGGCCACCCCATGACTTATCCTCAGACAGTCTGGCCCCCTTAGAGTCTCCCATCTCCTTGAGGGCATTGTCAAACGACAGCTTCCTTTTGGGTGGAAGCTTACTCAGCTGAATCTTGGATGATACATCCGCAGCCCAGTTCCGCAACGAGAGGAACTGTCAAGCCGCCGCCACCAGTGCCATACTCTTGGAAGATACTCTTACCCGATCATAACAAAAATCTGCCAAATAGGCGGAAGTGGACTCCAACGTAGGCAGTTCCACTGGTTCAGATCCTTCTGCTTGGAAATTCTCTGGCAGAACCTGCACCCAACGCATGCAGGTCCTGGCCACCTATGCCCCACAGACAGATGCTTGCCGTGACAGCATGTTTACCTCAAATGCCTTCTTTAAGAGATTCCAGGCGCCAATCCAGCAGATCCTTGGAGGGCAGCACCCCCCTCTACCAGAATGATGGTCTTCTTAGTCGCTGCTGTGACTAAGGTATCCACTTTCAGTAGCTGAAAACAGTTTTTTCCAGCAGAGGGTACAAGCGTGCCATCATGAGCCCTCCCTGAAGACCAGCCTCTGGCAGGTCCCACTCGGCCTCACTAATCTGTATAATGGTCTTATGGACTAGGAAGGAATTTTGCAGCATTCACATGCCTTGCAACACAGGATCCTCCAATGGAACCTCCTCCGCTGTCGCTCGGAAGGGGATATTTAAAGCTGCAATGGACTATGAAATAATCACTAATAATGCCTCCTTCCTGAAAATCCAGACAATAGCAGGGTCCTCCCCAGGTGGAAGATCCCCTTCGTTCGGCCCAAGAGCCTTCTGCTCAACCTCTAAAGCAGACAGCCTTCCCTGGGATCTTCTTGGTCTCTCAAGACTTCTGAGAGCCTATCTACAGTGTCTACCTCCTCAGGAAAGTGTGGCAGCTTGGCTAAAACCTGCTACCTTGTGAGGTGTGCTTAGCTCCCGATGCTCTCTCGGTCACCACTACTTTCTCTAGTCCTTGACCTCTTTCCAGCCTATAGGCCCTATTCAGGAGCAGGATGGATTTGGGGATTAAAAAAAAACACAACAGCTGTCCAACCTCCTCCTCCCCCCAACAAGAGTTCATCCCCAATCTGGCTTTCCTTTGTTACTTCCCTCACAGAAAGAGCTGAGCGATACCCCTCTAAAATGGCTGTGGCCTCAGTACTGTCTGAAGGCAAAATGGCCACTGAAGGGAAAGTGCAGGACTTTTCCAGCTACGGAGAAGACGGCCCTGCGACCCGTACCAAGGTCTCCAAGCCCAAAGACACTTTTGATTGTGGACTGAAGCCCCAGCTCTGCTCTTCTGCCTGATGACTTTCCCTCTCACACGATTTACAACAGCAAGTTGGTGAGAGAGAGCTATGGCGTGTGCCACATGCAGTACATGTGGACATAGAGCTAGGCATGCTGCTCACATTGTCGGGCCTCCAGAGTGAGCTCTCGCCTGATACCAAACTTCATCTGCCGCCAAGCAAACCAAAAACTGCCGCAAAGTGAGATGCACCCAAAGTAAAATGAAACTACTGGTAAGGATGCACAGCTCAAATAACTCAGTGTCAAGTGGTGGAAGCTCAGTATGGATGATGCCTGTACTCCCCGGCCCACGGAGAAGCTGCTGCTGCAGTCAGGAGGCACAGACGCCGACTGAATGGTTCACGGTGCCCCTGCAGAGGTATCCCCCACCCACTCAAGGGTTCTAGATAAGACTGCCCACCTAACCAAAATTACAGAACTCGCACTGCTTGGTGGTGGTGGTTTTTTTTTTTCGTTTTAGAGTGTCAATCTAGGGTGCAGTCTCCCCCCTCTGCTAAAGGTCAGTCCTGTGGTAGGCCAACAACCAAAAACAGCCTCTCTGAAAGTTACTAAGGGTGATAAGCCTCTATCCAGTCCAGACAGACAGCCGTCTAGATCAGCGGTGGGCAATTCCGGCCCTTGTGCACCACAATCCAGCCTGGTTTTCATGATGTCCCTAATGAATATTCATGAGATCTATCATGTAAACCAGGCTGGATTGTGGTGCACGAGGGTTGGAATTGCCCACCCCTGGTCTAGATGTTCACCAGCTGCTAGAGACTGGAAATACTGCAGGGAGAGGTGAGCTTCTCTACTATATGGGGTGTTATCACGAAAGATTTGCATAATCAGTCTCCAGCTGCTGGTAGACTGATACAACCCATCTGTCTGGACTGGAGGGACGGGGATGAAGTTTATTCTTTTTATGTATTTTAACTTTTTTAAATTTTATAATACAAATGAAATATATTTAAAGTTACAATAAAATATAAATATTACTTCTTTTACTATTACTGCAATTTTTTTCTTTTAATGCTTGTTAACTGCTGTGAAACTTTGTTAGAAAGTTAGTCTAGATTAATGGTCATTAACCCAGTCAGGTTTTCGGGATAACTACAATGAATATGCAAGTCTCTCTCACGCATATTCACTGTAGTTATTCTGAAAACCTGACTGGCTAGGTATCTCCAGAGGACTGGGTTGAGATTCCCTGGTCTAGATAATGGTCTAAATAAATAGGGGGTCTATAAATGAAGCATTTTTGCCACAGGAATAAAAATGGGGAAAGCCCTTTAATATATCTGACCCATAGTCACAAGCACTTCAAAAAAAATCTTACCACATTAAACACTTAATTAGTGTTGTTGTTGGGTTAATCCACTTTGATCAAACAGGTTATAGTGATAACCTTTCAATAGGCTAAATACATTTGTGAATAGCCTTGGACAGCTATGCTCCTATCATCTGCTCAATGCAGAATGAATGTAGCAGTTTAATAACCTTTAGTGGTAAGTAGAACAGACTAAAATAGTAAATATCGAGAAGAGAACAACTGTTAGCCTAATTGATTTCAGATGAGCTACAAAAAATAAAATAAGCCAATCCAAGCTGCAGCCTATTTTCTTCAGCAAACTGGTGTTGTGTCACTGATTTTCCTTTGGGTGCAGTAACTTGCCCTGATCCTGTGCACTGCCTTGGGAGGAAGGAGAAGCTAGAAACACTTTGGGCTACCATCCTTTGAACTTCATATCTATATTCCCAATTGATCAAGGCGTGCCTCTTTCACTTTCTTCTGGATAGCACGACCCCGAGCCCCTTCCAGAGTGCCTACATAAGTGCAAAAGGAGCCCGAGATTTTAAGCCAGACAAAACATTTAGGGGTTCAGATAGGCAGTAGGTATCACCTGTGGCTCCCTCTGCCCTGATAACAAGATGTGTTTACATACATCTGCATTAATCCCTCAAAATCAAATGGAAGCACATACAATTAATTGACATGGCATAATTTAGTGCAGATCAGAATTCTGTTTTTGCTTTCTGATCATTAAGTCTTCCAGCCTCCCCTTCGAATTGCTGCTTAATTCTCTACAGAATGGAAAAACAAAAAAGAGCATACTATTTAACCAAAGGTTAGATTCAGCATGTCACATACACCCATTTTCTCTCATTCAACTAATCAGGATAGAAATGGAAAACTATTTGCTGTTTTCTAGTTAAATTAGCCGTGTTCATTTTTGTTGCCTTCTGAAGACTTGGCTTTTAAGTAGTTCCTCAGAGATGTAAAGCTTTAAGCTTTGGGTGGTTTATTTTGGGTGGTTTATTTTTTTATTGGATTTGTTTTTTAGTTTTGTAATGATTATGATTTTTTTTATAGATTCTCCCTAAGAAAAAAACTAATCTGTCTTGTACACTGTAATGCATAAAAGAAAAAAATAAGTATTTAAATTAAATAAAACTTACAATGAATCAGTAAGCGCTAGTCTCTCCACATTTTGACTATGCGAATATTATCCTGCAAGGCCTACCTAAGTCTACGCTTAATCCATTACAGCTTGCTATGAATGCAGCAGCTAGATCACTATGCGGAATTACAAGGAGACAACACATAACCCCCATCCTAATGGAGCTTCACTGGCTCCCAATAATTTGTAGATTATCTTATAAAACACTTATGACCTTCAAAGCGTTCCATAATATTTCACCTCCTTCAATCTCTGATCTACTCATTCATACCCAAAACAACAGATCAAGAAGATCTACAACTGAAAATACTCTAGTGATTCCAAATGAATTAGTAAAATGTACTCAAACTACCATTAACAGATCATTTTCATCCTTTGCTCCAAGGTGCTGGAATAAGCTTCCATTAAACATCAGATTGATAAAAGATATCTCGCAATTTAGAAAAGCTTTAAAAACCCACCTTTTTTTACAACACTTCTCTTACATCAATATTTCCCCCCCTCACCCCATTATCTCAACTCAGCAATAATAGTTAAATGATGATGTTAGACCGTTCCACCTTATGATATTTCACTGTATATACCTGCTCTGTTAAATGTTATTTATGACATGTCTCTATACCCACTCAAGATCTCTAGTAATCGCTTTTATTGAATTATTTATATGCTATTCCCCAGTTGATCCTTGTTTTATTCCCCTGTTACCTGTAACTTGGGCAAGTTCTCTAAATCTGAGTGTATTTTGTTTAATGTAAACCGCACTGATGTCAAATAGCACGGTATATAACAGCTGTTAAATAAATAAAATAAATAAATAAATATGGAACCAAAACAGCAACAGCTGAATCAATACATTGAACAGTTATAACAATATGAAAAATGTCAGCCAAATGGCCTATTCACAGAGGATTTCGTAGTGAGAGAATGCATACAACACATGTACTCTCATATGCCTAACTTACTCTCCCATAGCCCATGGTGGACAGCAGCATAGAGGCGGCAGATGCTTCTGCTGTTCTTTGGCTTCGAGAACTATTACCAGGTTCGGACATCGATTGGTTAGATAGTTGGAAAGAAATACCATGAAGTTGTAGATGACATAGGCTTCGTAGCATTCTCTACAGGTATCCACATAAATTGCGATGTTGGCATACTTCAAGGCTATCCACTAATAGCAAAATAAATGAAATAAAAAGTCAGTTCCCTAAAATCTTGTTTACTTAGCAATACTGTTAACAGTTTTACAAATCAAATTCTTCCTAATTCTTTTCAGATTAATATGCTTTAAAGCAATAGTGCCACCTATAAGTTTTCCAGATTCAGTAAGAAGGTATTTTTCTAAGTAATGTTACAAAATCTACTTAACATGTGGGGATAATTTTATAACTCATCGCACTGGTGAAAAATATGAGTGTGTCTCTCCATGGATTGAGGGATTTTCAAAATAAAGGTACACATATATGTTACTTTGCTAATTGCCCCACCTCTGCACTATAAAAGGTCAAATATGCAAGGGTTTAAACTTCTATTTGCAAGTATTCCATAGTATTTGACTCAAAAAATTGTCCTGTGCAGTATCTACACCTGTGACGTACACTGCTGACAAGGCAACCAGATTCACCTCTGCCCAATGACACGGCTCGGCCATGTTGAGAGCCACTCTGGCACTGCGTGTTCTGCCTTGCTTGTCCACATGTGCTGCTGCTGTGGCATTGTCTAAGAACATCAGAACTGTTTTTCCCCACCAGGAGAGCTAGGAACCTCCCCGAATTCACATGGATTGCTCTGACTTCCAACTGGTTGATCGTGCAGACGGCCTCCTGAGGGGACCACAATCCCTGGACAAACTGGCCCAGATAGTGAGCTCCCCCCCAGCCCTTCAGACTAGCATATGAGGCAACAATCACCCAATCCAATGCTTCCAAGAGCATTCTGACTATCAGATGGCGGAACAGCAACCATACATCAACTGCTCCTTGATCTCCCAGGGGAGAGGAAGGGTATGGTCGAACAATTGAGAACAAGGAGACAAGAGGTCTAGCTGGTGTCTTTGAAGAGTGTGCATGTGCACTCTGATCCATGGAACTAGCACAGAGTCAATGCCATGGACAAGATTTGGAGGTAGTTCCAGGCTCTCGAAGCTCACTGGGAGCCAAATGTCGCAAGTTCTCTGAAGTTTAAGGGAGTAAGACTTAACCCAGGAGAGTACTGAACCAAGCTCCAAGATGGTCCAAGTTCTGGGAGGGATTCAGGCTGCTCTTGGGATAGTTGATCACCAACCTCAGCCTTTCCATCCAATGAATCATCAGGGCTGCATGGTCCCTGGACTTCTCCAGAGAGTCTGGATGAATCAGGTACAGGAGAACCCAATGTTCTGCCTGTACAGAAACATCATTACTACCCCCATGGCCTTCGAGAAGCTGTGAGGAGCTGTGGCCTGGCCCAAGGGCAATGCACAGAACTGAAAATGGCAGCCCAAAACACAGAAGTAGAGAAACCACTGATGCAGCTCCAAGATAGGAATATGAAATTTATGCCTCAGCAAGATCTAGGGAAGTGAGGAACTCCCACTGTCTGAATAACATAATGGTCTCCAGCGGAAATGTGGAACTTGGCGTTTGGCACGGACACTCTTCAGAAACAGGGTAGATCAAAAGGAACCTCTTTTCTTAGGCACCACGAAACAGATGAATACTGCCCTGGCTCCACTCTGCAGAGGGCATGGGTAAAACAGCCTGCAAATGCAGGAGATGCTATGGAGTATCCTCAATAGTAACCTGCTTGAGTGATGATCTGCAGGGAGATTCCACAAAGGAGTCTTGTAGAGGCATGTTACTCTGACCAAGGAGCCACTGATCTGATGTGATATGGGTCTGTTCCGAAAAACAGCCAGAGCAGTCCCCAAACCGGCTGCTCCCTCAGAAAAGATCTGCTGGATCTCACCAAGGGGGTTTAGTGGTTCAAGACAAAGCCTTAGTGGAGTCAAGCATGCTGAGAGCCCAAAAAGGGACTGCCCTTTCATGGGCTGAGACCCATAAGATGAACAGGTCCTACTGGACTTCTAGCAATCCAAGGGCATCTCCAGGCTCCACACATGGCCCTATGAAGGCTGTCCCAGCATCTCTAGGCCTGTCATCTGGGAGTCTCACTGGGCAAGCCTCCCCAAGGTCTATTAATTTCTCCAGGCCCACCCCAAAGAGTAGTAAAAGGGGAATTTGCTCATCTGCAGCATCTGCTGGCAAACTGCAGAGCCAGTGTTACCGAATGGTACTGCCATTGCCACCATGGACTTGAAAGAGATTTTATACAGGGTACCAGTCACATAGTTGGCCCACCAATTACGTAGCTTCCAGGCGCTGCTGCACCCAGCATATGAAGACTTGGGCCACCAAGCCTGCACAGAGCATTACAAGATAGCCTAAGGTGGCAGCTGCAAAGGCATTCTTAATAAGGAGGGCCTCTACCCTCCTATCATGAAACTCCTTGTGCACAATGCCCCCCTTCACTGGAAAGGTTGTATGCTTTTCCAAAGCCTTGACCAGGGCTTCCACCTGAAGGAGCCCGAAAGGTTGATACAGATCGCTCTGAGGCAGAGGGTACAGCAGAGAAAGGACCTTACGGCCCCCAAGGCTCAACTCTGGCGCCGCCCACTGAGAGACTACAAACTACTGCATAAGTTCTGGGAGAGGAAAAGTAAGAACGTTTAACACCCCTTGAAATGGAGTTCACTGGTGAAACCTGTACAGGAGCATGCTCTGCAAATCAAAGCTCCTACAGTATCTTGAAACAAAGGTGGTGGTCTCTTGGTGAAAAAGGCCGATCACAGAAGGCATTTGCTCTCCCAAAAGGAAAATAACTCCTTCCTTGGACTCACCTTCTGAAGAAGGGATGTAGAAGAAAATCCTAGGTAATCATTGCAGAAAATAAGAAAGGGCTCCTGCAGAAATGGGTAGGCGAAAGGGAAAGGGGACTGGATTTATCTCACGCTTTTTATCAGAAGTTCAATGCAAGTTACGTTCGGGTACAGTAGACATTTTCTTGTCCCTGGAGGACTTACCATCTAAGTTTGTACCTGAGGTAATGGAGGGTTAAACGACTTACTGAAGATCAAAAGAGGCAGCAGTGGGATTTGAACCCTGGTTGCAGCCTGCTGCTCTAATCATTAGGCCACTCCTCCATGCCAGGGGACAGCCTGGTCCATATAGACAGAGGTGCTCAATGGCCCCATACCCTACTAATACTACTGACCATTTATATAGCATTACAAGACGAATGCAGCGCTGCACAGGCACATGTAAAAGACTGTACCTGCTAGTCAGAGCTCACAATCTAGCCAAGACAAACACCACAACAGCTGAAGACAAGACTACATCTAGGGAATGGTAAGGAGACACATAGGAGACTAAGTGGATCAGGAACCAAAAGCAGCCTTGAAGAGATGAGTTTTTAGCATGAATTTGAAAAAGGCCAGAGATGAAACCTGATGTACAGACTCAGGTAATTTGTTCCAGGCATAAAGAGCAGCAAGATGAAAGGATCGACATCTTGATTTGGCAGTGGAAGAAAAAGACACAGACAGAAGCAATCCACCAGAAGAGCGGAGTTTGAGGAGGCGTGTAGGGAAAGATAAGAGGAACAGCAGAATGAGTGCATTTATAGGTCAGTAGGAGAAGTTTGAATGGGATACGGAAACGGATGGGGAGCCAATGAAGCAACTTGAGAAAAGGGGTTATATAAGCATACTGGGGCTGCGCAGCTGGGTTTTGAACAGATTGAAGGAGAGAGAGATGATTCAGAGGGAGACCAGCAAGGAGGAGGATGCAATAATCTAGACGGGAGGTGACTAAAGAGTGGAAAAGTGTCTTAGTAGTGTGTTCAGAAAGGAAGGAGCAAATTTTGCTGATGTTATACAGAAAGAAATGACAGGCTTTAGCTATCATTTGGATGTGTATGGAGGAGAGGGAGGCGTCAAAGACAACCCCAAGGTTGCAGGCTGAGGAAACAGGAAGTAGTAGAGCGTTATCCACAGAGATTGAGAAAGGAGGAAATGGGGGAGGTGGTTTGGGGGGGGGGGGGAATAAGAAGCTCTGTTTTGCCATGTTCAATTTCAAATGGTAGTGAGAAATCCAGGCAGCAGTCAGATAGGCAGGCAGAGATTCAGGCCTGGATTGCTGGAGAGATCAGGTGTAGAGAGGTAGATCTAAGAGTCATCAGTGTAAAAATGGTATTAAAAACCATGGGAGGTGATGAGTGCACCAAGGGACTGGGTATAGAGAGAGAAAGAAGTGGGCCCAAGACAGACCCTTGAGGTACACCAACTGAGAGTGGGTAGCAGTAGAGGAGGATCCATCAGAACAAATACTGAAAGTATGATGGGAGAGATAAGGAGGAAAAAAAAAAAAAAAAAAGGAGAACCAGGATAGCACAACCAAATGAGGACAAGGTGTCGAGTAGAAGGTTGGAGGTCAACAGTGTCAAAAGCAGCAGAAAGGTCAAGAAGGATGAGGATTGAATGAAGGCGCTTGGATTTTGCCAGAACAGATTGCTGGAGATTTTGGCAACAGCCGTTTCAGTAGAATGTAAAGGATGAAAGCCAGATTGCAGTGGATCCAGAAGGGCTTCAGAGGAGAGAAAGTCAAGGCAACGACGGTGAACCACACATTCAAATAGTTTGGAAATGAAGGGGAGAAGGGAGATGGTCGATAATTAGGACAGGTAGGGTCTGGTGAAGCTTTCTTCAGGAGAGGAAGTCTGAGCTCTGACCCCTTTGGAGGCAGCTGCCAAATAGTTAGCAAGGATTAAGAAAAGCCTGTGAGCTGTTTCAACAGTTGCTGTGCAAACCATTATAAAGAAGGGGGCCCCAGGACCTTGCAGATTCAGTCACCCTCCCTCACTCAACAGGGACCATGCTACCATATGAAAAGGTCACAGAGCCCGACGACAAGAAACCCCCCCCCCCAAAAACAAACAAAACAGACAAACCACAGGGGGCCACAAACATGCCACAAAAATAAGTCCCAAGGCAACCCTTTAGCACCCAGGCAAAAAGACTGCAGCCATGGGGAGGGGGGAGGAGGAACCACAAAACGCCACAGGCAAAAGTCCAAGATTAAGCATGGCAAAAGTCCAAAGAAAGTAATTGTGAAAAAGCCCACTACTCTGCAATGAAAAGGAATTCCGAAAGGGGAATCCCAAAACCTGTCAGGCCAGCTAGGGAAACCCTGAGACCGAAATGCAGAAGTGGTTCTCTCTCATTTTTGGGGAGGAGAGGGGGTGAAATTAGAGCAGCTTTATTGTGAGAAGGAGAGAGCCCAATACGGCCTTGTTGAAATCAATGGGGAAAGACGACGAGATAAGTAAAAAAAAATCCAAAGACTAGATTAGCAAGCAGATATAGGACAGCAAGAGGGAAGGGGGGGGGGGGACTGGGCCCAACTTACCAACCCCACCACTTTCTCAAGGGTCCTCTCAATGACCCACCCACATGGACGACTATAGATTCTAGGAAGGATCAGCACTGCGATGCGATGTGTGCCGTCGAGTCAGTGCCAACTCCTGCCATCCCAGCAGCTCATGGGTTTTCTTGGTAGTGTGACCAGAAGTAGATTGCCAGGCCTTTCTTTCAAGGCAATGGAGGTTTAAGTGACTTGCCCAAGTCCACTAGGAGTGCTAGTGAGAATCGAACCCTGGTCTCTTGACTACTCCTCCACCCCAGTCTGTTCAGTTGCTTTATACTCCTGGTGCATCACTGTGATCAGTGTGGTGACTGGGGATTCTAGGAAGGATCAGCATTGCAGAGTCTGCATTTATCTGGAGTTCTAATGCAAATGACAGACAGGAACTTTCAGAAACACCCTATCAGCTACCATATTTCCTGGGATTATAAATCACATTTTTTTACATCAGGAAACCATGGCACAACCTATACACCGGAGCGACTTATCTTATAAATTTACGTGTTAATGCATGCTGGCGAAAGTGTCACGTATATGCACTGTGGGATGGCGATTGACTCTTGCTGGCGACCATGAATACTCCCCTTCTGCCATTCCTGGAGATCCGATGCTCAGAAATGCTACTGCCTACCTTTGTAAAGTGGGCGAATGCGCGAAAAGATGTGTTTGCCCGAGCTCAGTGTATCTGCTACTCTTGCAGCCACACTTAGCCATTGATCATGAAACCTGCACCTAAATGAGGCTAGGGAAAGATCTAGTCTTCAGAAGGCAAATCGGGAGGCAGAGAATGTTATCTACCAGTCTGAGCCAAATTTACTGCAAGTTCGGCAGAGGGTGAGTTTAATATGTAAACCAGATCGCTGGCCAGTTCTCAGTTTCTCAAGCCGAACCGTGAAAGCTGTGTCACTAGTCACATTGACGTCAAGAAACCCTTGCGTGCTGTATTTCCCAGATTGTAAATTGCGACTTATACACAGGGGCGATTTATAATCTGGGAAATATGGTAAGTCAGATATGCAACAAAAATTCAAGGAAAAGAAAAAAAAACCCAGACTGATTTTAACAGCCAAATGACTCATCTAGCACTGATTTTGCTAGTGCTATTTTAAGCCGAGCTGGATATTGTTTTGATACACAAAATAATCAAATTTGTAACTTTCGCATATACTCTCTATAAGCTTTACTTTTACAGTGCCAAATAATGTACTAGGCCGGTAGAGCTCAACAAAAGACACACTATTGTTGTTGGAGCATTCATAATGGAGGCACAACCTCTCGAAATAAACTGTCCACGGACTCGAAATGTGGTGCTGTGTCGTCTAGCGGACAGAACAGATCATGTTGATTTTTTTTGATAACACCTTCAAGCCTTTTTCTTCTAAAACTAAGTGCTACTTTGTTGCCTACTTTATATTTCATGATTAAAATGGACAGTTTATTTCGAGAGGTTGTGCCTCCATTATGAACGGTCCGATAAAAACAGTTTGTCTATTGCTGAGCTCTACCAGCCCGGTTAGTTGTTATTTGGTTTTGACTTTCACCAGTGCTGTTATAAGGGTCTTTTGGTTTTAGATTACTCAAGGTTTTCCTCAGTCATGAATTTCAAAAGGTTTATTTTTGTGCTTTTGACCAACTCCTGAATTAATTTCAATTTTCTGGGTAAAGAAAGGCCAAAATATCAGCTACAAAACCTTTTACATTAGACCCAATTATGGTTGAGTCCTCCTGCTCCACAATTAAGAGTGCTGAAAATTAGTTATGGACCACAAAGAAAAGAATAAAATATACCTACACTGTCTAAACTGTAAATGGGCACCATCCACAGTATCCTGTTCAAAGCATAAAGAAAACGAATAATTAATTGTTTTGAATAGCAGAAGCATTTAGCAGAATGTCGCAAAGTGCTTTGAGGCCTATTTACTAAGCTGCATCAGTTGTTCAACATGAGAAAGGACCCATGGTAATTGTTAAGGCAGTGCGTTAATAGCACCCAGTAACCCCCACATTAACCACTTAGAGAGTAATTTCATAAAGAAAAGTAACATGGCATTTGTAGCGCCTATTTTTCTTCATAAAATATTAGCATAAGTGGTCAGAGATGTGCGTTAACTTAAGGCATGATCACTTACATCAGTCCTACAGCTGGTATAAGTGCTCATGCCCAGACTGGTAAAGAATACATGTAAATTAAAGTATTTTATAATTTGTGTGTGTACTTGTGCTCTGCACCCATGCTTGACCTCATCTCTGCTCATGCATATGTCCACAGGGAAAGGGCATGCCATTGGACTCCTATGAAGAAAGGCTAAAAAGGTTAGGGCTCTTTAACCTGGAAAAGAGACGGCTGAGGGGAGATATGATAGAAGTCTATAAAGTAATGAACGGAGTGGAACGGGTAAACGTAGATCGATTGTTTACATTATCAGAATATAGAAAGACGAGGGGACATGCAATGAAGCTACAGGGTAAACTATTTAAAGACTAATAAAAGAAAATATTTTTTCACTCAACGTGTAATCAAACTCTGGAATTTGTTACCAGAGGATATAGTAAAGGCTGTTAGTGTAGCTGGGTTTAAAAAAGGTTTGGACAAGTTCCTGGAGGAAAGGTCCATAAACCATTATTAAGAAGGGACCCAGGATATCAGTGCTTGACCCAGTACAAGCATTGTGGAACCTGTGTCTTTTGGGGAAACTGCTAGGTACGTATGACCTAGATTGGCCACTGTTGGAAACAGGATACTGGGCTTGATGGACCTTGGTCTGACCCAATATGGCATTTCTTATGTTCTTATGAGCAACGTACTTGTAAAATAGCAGCCAGCTAAAGCATACATGTAAATGCCCATTTAGGTGCATAAATCACTAAAATATCGTGATTTATGCTAAAATGATGCAGATAATACACTCCAAAGACACTGTCTCTGTTAACTGAAAGGCAACATACTGGGATTGCTAGCTATTAACACAAGGGGTTGCAATGACAGCACATTAAATTTAGCTGTTCACCTGCAGTAACTGCAAAGCCTTAATGAATCTTCTAAACAGGCCCCTTAATGTTTAGCACAGAGCAAGCCATTACCTGATTATGGGTTTCTGTAACTCCGGTTGTGTGTAGTGTACCAAGTGTTGCAATATTCCCCAGAGTGAGATCGGTATGGTCATCAGCACAAATATCCCGGCAATAAACCACGCCTTGGTGTGCACCCCAACCTTAGAGAGAAAGGAAGAGGTGTCAGGTACATGATTCATCTCAGCTACTGCCAGCTCAATGAAATAGTCTTAAAAGGTACAGAAGAGCATGTCACAACCTTCTGAAGCTCACGGGGCATCTACATTAACAAGTGTTGTCTGGCACATCAACCTCTGGGTAACAGGCGGTGTGGATATGGAGAGAACATAGGGACATCTAGCCAAAAGAAACACAGTTAGGCAAGCAATGAAAGCCCCACCATTCTCTCTTCCAAATTTTAAAGCAAAGAGGGTGTAGAGACCCAAAAGAGCTCACCAGCATAGATCTGCTAACCAGATGAACCCAGTATTGCGGCACTGTCTAGGCAGTGCCAAAGTCATCTGTGGGCAGAGCTGGGGAGGAGCTGAAAAAATCACCACTACCTGGATAGCCACCAGCATTGAGCACAAAATCCATATGTTCAGCAGCAGCTTCTACCTAGATACTGTCGCTTAATATCCAATTCTCTTTACCCATGGCACTGACAGCTGTAGCCTGCTGGTTCTGGCCGTGAACCATAATGTTCAGGGTTCTGGGTTCGCCTCCTGCCTGGACTGCTTCATTTAGAAGGGCAGACTAGATAGGCCATGTGATCTTTTTCTGCCATGATGTTTCTATTGCAGCTTCGTACAACCGCCATGTGCTCAAAATTGGTCCGATAGTGCATTAGTTAATTATCCTGGCTGCTGCATTTGGCAACCAAAAGATCCTCTGCTGCTGCTGCTGCTCCCAACATTTGAGAGCGAGTCACATCCAGTGATCAGTGCATGCTTTCCCATTCTCACTCAGCCTACAAATCAGAGAAAAGATGGAAGAACTCAAAGAATGAGGCTCCGTCGTAGGGTGATAGTGGGAAGAGGTGCAATGCACGCACCACAAAAAGAAGTGCCCAGCTGGCCAAGTTCTGGATGCTACCCATTAAAAAGGGAAAGGGAATTGGATTTAGCTCATGCCTTTTCTCAGAAATTCTAGGTAAGTTACATTCGGGTACAGTCGACATTTTTCCTGTCCCTGGAAGGCTTACAATCTAAGTGTACCTGAGGCAATGGAGGGTTGAGCGACTTGACCAAGATCACAAGGAGCAGCAGTGGGTTTGAACCCTAGCTTTCCTGCTCTAATCATCAGCTTACTCCTCCGCTCCACATTTCTGGGCTTATGCTATAGCCAGGAAGGAGAGACATGCGTAGTAAAGAAGCTCCTACAAATTTAAAGAACCACTTCCGGAGTCTCTCATGTACTGGCCTGAATCAGAGTTTCAGGCAATAGTGACTCTTCCAACCTGATCAAATCTGATAGGACTCTGGTTTGAGAGAGGAGTGGCCTAGTGGTTGGGGCAAGTTCCCTCAGGCCAGAAGGTCGGGGGGTTCAAATCCCACTAGAGGACAGCAATCTTGTGCCAGAAGGACTGGGTTTTCTAGTCCCACAGGTGCTCCTTGTGGTCTTGGGCAAGTCACTTAACCCTCCATTGCCCATGTTCCCTGTAAAATAGTTATCTACAAGTTATAATGCCCTGTTCAATGTAATTTCAGTTTGTTCAATGTAAACCGCCTTGATATCATGAAAGGCGGTATATAAGAAATGTTAAATAAATAAATAAAATGCTGGTATAGAATGTCCATGGCATACCAGATATTTGGGAGGTAATTTTATAAAGTCATTCCCATATGTATGTGGCCAAATATGTGCATTAACTTATCTCTTATAAAATACTGACTGCTGTAAAAAAAGTATGTGTTTTGGAATTGTATACCACCTTGATAGAATTTTTATCTGAAGAGTAGTATAGTAAATTATTGGGAAAAAATAAGCAAAAATAAATCAAGGTGAATACCTTTGCTGGTGGGCGTGCGCGGGGCAGTTTGGGAAGACTGTGGACAGAGCACAAGTATGCAAGTGAATGATAAGGAACAATTTGGTCTTACCTGCTAATTTTCTTTCCTCAAGTTCTACCAGACTAGTCCAGAATGAATGGATTATACCCCTCCACCAGTGGATGGGAACAGAATAAAAAGATTGTGATCCTCCTCCATAAGGGTACTGTGCAGCCACATAGTATTTGTCTCCAAAGATAATGGAAGACCAAATCCTACAAATTCCCTCCACTCTCCAAATTTACTTGGAAGAAAAAAAAAATAAAAATGTGCCTCTACCAAGGTCAAAACGAGCCTACATAACAACCAGGACAATCTGCCCCTCCACAGAAAGGGGGATAAAAGCCCACTTTAAGACAATAAGATATGGACTGCATAACAGCCTCTTCTTTTCTAGGCCATCGAATAGAACCATCACCAGAAGCTTTCCAGAACTCACTGGTTTCCTCCAAATACTGCATAAATCCGTTTCTGGTCAGATAGAACGTAGGCTTCTGAATTCCTTCTTGCTGAATAAACCACAAGGGACACCATTTCCAATGAAAGGTGTTTCAGAAATGCTTTCCAAAACCACTCCAAGGAAGGACCCCTATTGCATAAGAATCCAGTTAAGGCTCCAATCGGAACTAAATTAAGCACAATTCCTTTCAAACAAATGTGCCATCTCAAAGAGCAAAGCTAATGAAATGGTCTCACCATGTCTTTGAACATTTTGCCAAAGCTGGCTCCTGGACCCTCACAAGAGTTGACTATATGTACTTTTGATGACTTTCCAGCAGGAAGGTTATATCATACACCAAAAACATCCTGAACAGGAAGCAGACTCACTTTGCACACTACGCTTTCAAGACCTCCAGGGGCACACATGAGAAATTCTCCTCACCTCTAGAAGGGTAAAAGTGGACTTCAGCTAAGTAACTCTTCTGTGCTAGATATGCCCTCTCAAGGATCCATGTGGGGTATTAAGTTTCTCTTTTACCTTAAAATTAACCAGACCATATACTATGGGAATCCAGGCCAAACTGGCACCACAAAGCCTACTAGCCCAGATCATGTCATCATCTTTAGCAAACAAAAAAAAAAAAAGAAAAAAAAAAAGACCTATCAGGGGTGGTTAAGAAAGACATTAACAGGACTTTCACCTCCAGCTAAACCTGCAGTAGGGAATCTAATCCGGCCGACTCCTTATTCTTTGTTGACCAAAAAAGACAAGACATCATCATCAAGTTCTGCTCTGCAATGTCCTACCAGGCTGACAAGAGAAAAAGGCCTCCTCAAATAAGTTCCATATCCTGGGATCCATGAGATTACTGATGGAAAACACAAATTCTGTATGCTCCCTTTTTTGATGCCCACAATGTGTGTCAACTACCACCCTTGGAGACAGAACATAATTCAATGTAACAATGCAGCTTTCTGATACACCAAGTTCTTGTGTCTCCTCATAGCTATTATAAACTATTGCTGTAGTACTATTAGGCAGGCACCTGACCGACTTGTGGATTAAAAGCTCATATGCATGCAGTGCTCAAACGTGTTTACTGACCATTTGACCTAGGAGACTAAACAATTGACCCTGGTCCTTACAATGAGCTCCCCAACAGGCCAAAATGGCACTCACCATTGCACCACTCAGGTGGGGTTGCCCATATTCAGTCTTTTCATCCAAGACAAATTTTGTAATCACACATCAGAATAGTCTTGGCCAGTAGAGACTAACCTCATATCCGTGTCACTGTGCCAACCAGTGATTCATCAATGACCTCTAACTTCACTATGTCCATGGAACCAGGTCCACTGTGAACACCATCAACCTCAGAACCTGCATCTAACTGCAGGCCTGAGGAACCATCTTCATTAACAAATCTCTCACTGGATCCTGCAAGTGGATCCTTCCCTAGTCCACTGAAAAACACATGACCCTTCCAAATATCAAAATGGGTATGGTGATCTTCCAGATGGTGTGAAGGTTACAGCTTGCTTTGTTGAAGTTGATGACTTAATCAAAGGCTAGTTAAAACCACAACACTTGCACCATTGCTATAAAGTCTGGGTCTCATAAGAACATAAGATATGCCATACTGGGTCAGACCAAAGGTCCATCAAGCCCAGTATCCTGTTTTGAACTGTGTCCAATCTAGGTCATACGTACCTAGCAGTTTCCCCAAAAGACACAGGTTCCACAAATGCTTGTATTGGGTCAAGCACTGATATCCTGGGTCCCTTCTTAATAATTTTTTTATGGACCTTTCCTCCAGGAACTTGTCCAAACCTTTTTTAAACCCGGCTACACTAGCAGCCTTTACTACATCCTCCAGTAACAAAATTCCAGAGTTTGATTACACGTTGAGTGAAAAAATATTTTCTTTTATTAGTCTTAAATAGCTTACTCTGTAGCTTCATTGCATGTCCCCTAGTCTTTCTATATTCTGATAACGTAAACAATCGATCTACGTTTACCCGTTCCACTCCGTTCATTAAATTTATAGACTTCTATCATATCTCCCCTCAGCTGTCTCTTTTCCAGGTTAAAGAGCCCTAACCTTTTTAGCCTTTCTTCATAGGAGTATCCTTCCATCCCCTTTACCATTTTGGTGGCTCTTCTCTGAACCTTTTCTAATAACGCTATATCCTTTTTAAGATACGGCGATCAGAATTGCACACAATATTCAAGGTGCGGTCTCACCATGGAACGATATAGAGGCATTATAAGATCCTTTGTTTTATTTTCCATGCCTTTCCTTATGATACCTAGCATTCTATTTGCTCTCTTGGCCGCCGCTGCACACTGGGCCGAGGGTTTTAACATGTTATCCACAATGACGCCTAAATCTTTTTCCTGGATGGTGGTTCCTAATGCGGAACCTTGCATCGTGTAACCATGGTTTGGGAAGTTCTTCCCTAGGTGCATAACTGTGCACTTGTCCACATTAAATTTCATCTGCCATTTTGATGCCCAGTCTTGCAATTTATCAAGATCCTCTTGCACCTTTCCACAATCCTCTTGGGTTTTAACAACTTTAAATAGTTTTGTGTCATCTGCAAATTTGATAACCTCACTCGTTATTCCACTTTCCAGGTCATTTATGAATATGTCAAAAAGCAGCGGACCAAGCACAGATCCATGGGGTACACCACTATTAACTTTTCTCCATTGGGAAAATTGGCCATTTAGCCCTACCCTCTGCTTTCTATCTTTTAACCAGTTCCTGATCCACAATAGTACACTGCCTCCTATGCCATAACTCTAGTTTTGCCAAAGGTCTCTGATGAGGGACCTTGTCAAAGGCTGCCTGAAAGTCCAGATACACTATATCAACTGACTCACCTTTGTCCACCTGCTTATTCACACCTTCAAAAAAAACATAACAGATTAGTAAGACAAGATCTTCCTTGTCTAAAGCTATGTTGGCTGTCTCCCATTAGGCCATGACTAATCTACATGCTGAGTAATTTTATTCTTTATGATGGTTTACCATTTTTCCTGGTACTGACATCAGTCTCACCGGTCTGTAGTTTCCCGGATCACCCCTGGAACCCTTTTTAAAAATTAGTGTTACATTGGCGATCCTCAAAATCTTCAGGTATTAGAGATGATTTTATTGATAGTTCACAGATTACTAATAGCAGGTCTGCAATCTCATATTTCAGTTCTTTCAACACCCTTGGATGTATACCATCCAGCCCAGGTGATTTGCTACTCTTTAGTTTATCTAATAGTTGTAATACATCTTCCTGATGTATCGATATTTCCTTCAATTCTTCCGCACCTTTAAATACCACTTCAGTCATGGGTAACATCCCTACATCTTCCTCAGTAAAGACCGAAGCAAAGAATTCATTCAGTCTCTCCGCTAACGCCTTGTCGCCTCTTAGTGCCCTTTTAACCACTATCATCTAATGGACCAACTGACTCTCACACAGGTTTTTTGCTACGAATGTACTTGAAAAAGTCTTTATTTTGCATTTTTTATTTATTTTATTTATTTAGGCAGTTTTGTATACCGCCTTATCCTTCAATCAAAGCGGTCACAACACAAGTGGGGGATACATTTAACACGTGGGGATATGAGACACACACACTAATACTTACAGGGAACATGGCAATGGAGGGTTAAGTGGCTTAACCAAGACCACAAGGAGCACCTGTGGGACTAGAAACCCCAGTCCTTCCGGCCCAAGGTTGCTGTCCTCTAGTGGGATTTGAACCCCCGACCTTCCGGCCTGAAGTACCTTGCCCCAACCACTAGGCTACTCCTCCCTCCTCCCGCAGCAAGCTTCTTCTGAAATTCTTCCTTTGCCTGCCTTATCAATGCCTTGCATTTGACTTGCCAGTGCTTGTGCTGTTTCCAGGTTTCGTCGCTTGGCTCTTTTTTCCATTTCCTGAAAGATGATTTTTTGGCAACAGCAGCCTCTCTGACCTCACCTTTAAACCATGCTGGCAGTTTTTTGGACTTCCTTCCACTTTTCTTAAAGCGTGGAATACAGCTGGTCTGGGCTTCCAAGATAGTATTTTTTAACAACCTTTGCAACTGCTCCTTTTAGTTTTTTCTTAACTATTTTCCTCATTTTATCATAGTCTCCCTTTCAAAAGTTAAAAGATAGTACTATGGATTTCCTTACTATCCCTCCTCCACTAATTAAATCAAAGGCGATCATGCTATGATCACTATTGCCAAGTGGCCCCAACACCCTTATCTCTTGCACTAGATCTGGTGTTCCACTAAGGACTAGGTCTAATATGGCTTCCCCTCTGGTCAGTTCATGAACCAGCTTCTCCAAGAAGCAGTCATTTATTTAATCTAGGAACTTTATCTCCCTAGCATGTCCTGCCGTGACACTGACCCAGTCGATACCGGGGTAATTTAAATTACCCATTATTATTACTGCGCTGTAACTTTTGTTAGCTTCCTTGATTTCTTTGAGCATTTCATCATCCATTTGTTCATTCTGGCCAGACTGTCGACAGTACACCCCCACTGCCAACGCCTTCCCCTTTTTACATTGAATTTCAATCCATGGAGATTCTACAGCAAATTTTGTTTCCTGCAAAAACTTAATCCTTTCTGACTCAATGCCCTCTCTAACATAGACCGCAACCCCTCCACCAATTTGATCAGCTCTATCATTACGATATAGTTTGTACCCAGGTATCACAGTATCCCACTGGTTGTCCTTCTTCCACCATGTCTCTGATATTACAATCATATCTAACCTCTCATTTAGTGCTATATATTCTAACTCTCCCATCTTATTTTTTAGACTTCTAGCATTTGCATACAAGCATTTTAGATTCTGTATTTTATTCATATTAATTTGGCTATTGGTAGACATGGGTAATTTGGGATCTTTAAGCTCTGTCTGCTCCATACTCGAGGGCATTTGGGCTACTTTACTCTGTTTTGGTAGTATCCTTCAAGGATACATTATTCTGAACCATCCGCTCTTGGGTGACCGTCGGCTTTCCCCTATTATCTAGTGTAAAAGCTGCTCTTTCTCCTTTTTAAAAGGTTAATGCCAGCAGCCTGGTTCCATCCCGGGTAAGGTGAAGCCCATCCCTTCAGAAGAGCCCCTCTTTTCCCCAGTTCCTAACAAATCCAAAACCCTCATCTCTGCACCACTTTCTCATCCACGCATTGAGACTCCAGAGCTCTGCCTGCCGTTTGGGTCCTGCGCGTGGAACAGGAAGCATTTCAGAGAACGCTATCCTGGAAGTTCTGGATTTCAACTTCCTACCTAAAAGCCTAAATTTAGCCTCCAGAACCTCCCTACCACATTTTCCTATGTCATTGCTACCGACATGTACCATGACAGCAGACTCCTCCCCAGCACTATCTAAGACCTTATTTAGGTGGCGCTTAAGGTCCGCTACCTTCGTACCAGACAGGCATGTTACCAGGCGATCCTCACGTCCACCAGCCACCCAGTTATCTAGATGCCTAATGATCGAATCACCAACTATAACGGTTGTCCTAACCCTTCCCTCATGGGCATATGGCCCTGGAGAAACTTCCTCGGTGCGAGAGGGTTTTACATCACCTGGAGGACAGGTCCTAGTTACAGGATCACTTCCTGCCACACTAGGGTAATGCTCTCCTGTCACGTGACCTCTCTCCTCCATGGCAACAGGGATGCTGCCAGACTGGAGGTGGGACTTCAGGACTATATCCCTGTAGGTCTCGTCTATGTATCTCTCTGTCTTTATGTTTTCCAAGTCTGCTACTCTAGCCTCTAGAGAACGGACTCGTTCCCTGAGAGCAAAGAGCTCCT
This sequence comes from Ichthyophis bannanicus, assembly GCA_033557465.1. Classification (NCBI taxonomy): domain Eukaryota; kingdom Metazoa; phylum Chordata; class Amphibia; order Gymnophiona; family Ichthyophiidae; genus Ichthyophis; species Ichthyophis bannanicus. The sequence continues at coordinate 71,867,677 of CM066040.1, forward strand.
TGCAACTAGTGCACACGTAAGACCTCTCACCAACTGGGAGAAAATCATACATGTGACACTCAATGCAAAAGACTGGAAAGCCCCCATCTCGCTGCTGGACTGCTGTCTGCATCTTAGTTTTAATCTTGCGTTTAGATCTTTAAGTTCTTTACTTACTAAGGGTTGCTATGGATATTTATACTAACACTGTATCTAATACGTTTAATTTACCTTGTTCACCTGAAGCTTAATTAATCTCAGGTCCTTAGTGTATGACCGATTTGGGTAGCGAGCTTCACCTGAGAGCACCTCCTGTCTTTTAAGATGTGTAAGTACCTATAAAGCTACGATTATCCCAGGGCTGGGTGGGTGTTGGGGAGGAAGAGAGGAAAATAACACTTATTAAAAGAGGGCTGCTACACAGTACCCTGTCCTGTGCTGCTGAGGTAAGCTATATTCTGATTCGATTTAAATTATAGCTCTTTGCTGCTGCTAGGTTCTAACTTATTATGAAATTTAAACTACAAGCTCTCTGCTGGGTATGAAATGTAACCAGAAAGTTCTCTTCCGAGTTTTAAATTTAAACTGCTGCTACTACGCCCTGACTGATTTAACAAAAAACAGTGGGTTCACAGATTAATTAGCTTTAATACAAATAATCCTTTCAGAAAATTCCCAGAAGTAAATACTCACAATTGCAGATCTCTCTCCAGAAGTAACAGTCCCCTTTTCTAGTTCTTCAAGAGTAAATCCAAGGAGTATAGCCAATCTCCTGGGAGAAGGCAAGGCAGCAATGTTCCAAGGGATAATATCTTGAACTTTGCTTTGACCAGAAAGTGGTTTAGGTCCCTTAAGTACAGGATGGGCCAAAAGCCTCCTGTCTTTTTTTTGGACAAGGACGTACCAAGAGTAGATCCCCTAGCCCCAGGAGGGCAGAGGTACTGGTTCCACTGCCTGATCCTCAAGAAGAAACTAAAGTTCCTTTTTCAGGAGCTTATTGTGGATGGAGAACATGGGAAGTTCCCCTGAAAAGAAGGGAGGAGATGTCTGGTCAAAGTGCAGAAGGTAACCTTCCCGCACCACCTGCAACACCCAGGCGTAGGTGGTGATGCCGAGTCAGAAGTGGACAAAGTGGACCAGATGTCCTTCCGTGTGTCTTGGCCCTGGCCCTCAAGAAGGAGATGGGCTATGCTCAAGAAGTCAACAGCTTCCCCTGAGGTGTGGCTGGGGACGCTGTTTGCGACTTGAGGGTTTTTGGCCCTTGGTCAGCTGACCTTGTTGGGGAGCCTGATAGGCCAGAAATTGGGGGAAGTTTCCATAAGTTTTTATCCCCTTTGGATGGAAGGGCTTTTTCCCCTGAAGCCTTTCGATGGGAAGGGTCAATAGACTCCCGGATCAGCCTAATCCTGGTCAAGAACTCAGTCTCCAACTCAGCTGCCTTGTTGGTTATGGGTTTGCTGAAGAGATTCCCTCCTTGGCAGGGGACATTGGCCAGTTTGTCCTGTACCCATTGCTCCAAGTCCAAGGACTGTAGCCAAGCCAGGCGGCAGGCACTAATGCCCACCACAGCCACTGCAAGCTGCCCAAGTTTGGAATTTGGAGCGGTCCTTGACAGAGGAAAACGAGGGTCTGGAAGTGCTCAAGGGGTTCACCTGCCAGTCCATCTGAGAACCCGGCAAGTTCCTTCGCCAGGTCCCTCAGGTACATGCTGGTGAGCCTGGATGTGGGCTTTGAGCAGCAAGCCCTGGCAGCACTTTCTTCCAAACCCATCCATGGTTTGGGCCTCCCTGCCAGGGGGAACTTAAGAGCGTGTCTGACTTTTTATCCGATGCATGGCTGAATCTACACGGAGTTGTGAAGCAGCTGTATCTTTTGAAAACTGCAGCTCTTGCTAACTTGACAATGGGAATCGAGTTGCCAGCTCACTATTGGCACCGTCACCAGGCTCTCCCATATCCTAAACCGCAAGCGCTCCAGGATGGAGGGAATTGGCACCATCAGTGCCTCCTTCAGAGGGGCCTTGTACTGGAGGATCTCCAGGTCTTTGGCGCAAGGCTCATCATCCGGTTCCACTACAAAAGCGAGGGCCTTTGACATGCTGTGGACAAAGTCGAGGAATGAGAGGTCCTCTGGCGAGGATCTCCAGCGCTCCTGCGAGGGAGAAGGCTCAGAGGGCCCATCCCTATGCAGCACAATGTCGGGCAATTCATTGCTGGTCTCCCACCCTGCCGCTGAGCTGGAGGAGACCTCAAAGCCCAGGCGGACCTCGAGCAGACGAGTCATCGACACCGGAGGGGAGTGCGGTGCTCGACGCATGGGCTCCGAGGTGCTCGGGGTGAGTCACGCCTGTGCAAAAGGCTCCAGCACTGCCTGCACATCCCCCAGGGAGGTCCTCGCAGTGGAGGGCCCCGTGGTCAGCGCCGATGACCCCGGGGCTCCAGGTGTCAGGCCCTGCTGCGCCTTAAGGCAGGCAGTCAAGCTGCGTTCCAAGGCTGCCATCCTGGCCAATGCCAGTAGGCTCCGCAGCATCCGGTTTGGGCCTAGAAAGCATTGAACCCAGAACTGGATCCCTTGAAGGGGAGTCACTGATGGTGATCGCGCCGGGGGACCAGGCCCAATCCCCCAACTGGGGCAGCTTCGAGGGTCGCTCCCGGCCATCACCCTCGGCATTGGGTCAAGCGCTCTGAGTCCCGATACCTGAGGACTTACTTCTGGATCCGGCTCTAAAGGAAGCTACTGCTACAATGATAAGGCTGGAGGTGAACTGCATGGAGCATGGTCATTTCTGAGAGGACTATAAAGTACTTGTTTTGATGGACAAGCAGTCTGCTAAAGTCTGACTGCCAATTACAGGAGCTATTGTATTTCTAGACTAGCTCATGAGGCATCTGCCAGACAGCTAAAACCTGTCACTTCTTTCTCCATATCATCAAAATTTGTCTATTCCTTTCTGAACACACTACCAAATCTAGTCACCTCTTGTTTAGATTATTTCAACTTGCTCCAATCCATTCAAAATTCAGCTACACAGCTAATCTTCTGCACTGCCCATGACTCTTCAAGTCATTTCCATGGCTTCCTCTCCGCTTCCACATCCAGTTCAAACTTCTCCTACTGAACTACAAGTGCATTCACTCTTCTCATCACCTCTCCTCTATTATTTATGCATTTATTTAAAAATATTTCTATTCTGCGCTATTATACTAGTCAGAGTACAAAATTACATACACAAATTAAAACATACTCAAAATATATAAAGAAATAAAAAACAATGCTTCATACTTTAATACATTGCAATCAACTGCTCAGCCTGATCCTCAAAATCTATACAATAAACCACCCAACGAGTATGCCTGCTGAAATTCGAAAGCAGCTTCAAGGCTCACTTAACTCAAGACTATCAGATATGAACCTTAATTTGGCAGGTAATGCATGCCATAATCTCGGGGCTTCCATAGAAAACATGCATTGCCTACTGAGTGGAGTGCACCTCGGCATTGCAGCAAATCCCTCTTCTTATCGCTGCCCTTCTCTTCCACTGCCAACTCCCCTATCCCTGGAGCAGACTACCTGAATCGGTATAACAGGCTCCATTCCTGGCTCTATTAAAATCCAGGCTAAAATCCCATCCCTTTAAGGCTGCTTTTGGATCCTAGCTCATTCTTCTGTTCACCACCCTTACAGGTCATAACTATTTCTCCTTTGTTCAATCCTAGTCCCCTGTTATTTGTATGTGTCTGTCCTGATAGTATCTTCTCACAGGAGCTCACCGTCTTGTCTCTTATATGTTGTGTACTGCGTATGCCTTGTAGCGCCATACAAATGTTAAGTAGAAGTAGCAATAGGAATAGCAGAGGCCATTTGATGGATGTGTACATTCGTGTAAAGCAGTTCTTTTAAGGCTTAATACATGTAGCTCAGGGAGAAAAGAAATGTGGTAAAGATGAGCAGATTAATGTTCAAACCAATTACATTTATTTTAACATGTACACTCTACCTAAACTAGGGGTGTCCAACGCCAGTCCTGGAGAGCTACAAAACTAACCTGGTGTTCAGGATGTTCCTAATAAAATGTTTTATGGATATACATTAGCATACAAAGGGGGTATCTTTCATGTATATTCACTATGGATATCCTGTAAACCCGACTGCTGTACAGCCCTCCAGGACTGTCGTCTGACACCCCAGGATAACCCAAAGTTTGAGGTGGATTACAGTAAAAAGATTCATAAACAGATTAAAAATGACAATTAACGTCTTAAGTTACAATAAGAAGCCGAAACAAAAAAAAAAAAAATCCATTAGTCAGAAAACAATGGAATAGCCATGTTTTTAAACCCTGATGAAAAGAATAATAAGAAACAGTAGGGGGGGGGGGGGGAGAGATATTCAAAGGCATTTACACTGAGTTGGATATTCAGCGAGGTGCTGCCGCTACACACCCTGATGCTGAACACTTAGCAACTGAGCAAGTTGGGAGTGTTCCAGGGTTGAGTGGAGGCAGCACCCATCACTAACTGGGCAGCAGCAATGTCGAGCTACTGCATGGTTAGTGGCATGAGGGGAAAGTAAGGCATGGCAAATGCTGGACTAACTACCCACGGAGGCTAACCTCGCAGCGGTTCATTAACGCCACTGCACAGTTAGCTTCCAGCTTCTGCAGTGACCCAGGTATTCAATGTCGGTGGATTGATATTGCCCCAGCAATGCATGTCTGGGGTTAGTCTACAACAGTACCGGCTAGGCGCTTTACAAGAGCTAGCTGCCATCGCCGTTGAATATCACTCTCAGGATCTCCAAGTTCACACAGAGACTGAGAGAAGCTTCATGTAATGTTTTAGAGTTTGTGCTGGACAAACAAAACTAGCCGAAGGTAAAACATAACTGAAATCTCTTAGCCAACTGTAGAATATGATTTGGAACACAAAAATCAGCTAAGGGACCCTTTTACTAAATCCCGTTGTTTTGCATTTAACACGCATTTTACTAAATGGCAAGTGCAAAGCTGCCATGTTAAATGTCGGGATCAACGAAGAAATGTCAAACACCCAAAAAATAGTATTCAAATATAGAACCATGCAAAATAGATGGAATACTACGAGTTCCCTCCACCATCCACTATCGTTGTTTGTCGGGCATAAACCAAACGAGAGACAGAACCACTCTGTCGCTCACATATAGTACATGCCCCTTTTTTTGATTAATCGGAAATCATTTTATACGTGGTATAAAAACCAACAATAAGAGCAAATCACACGGGAGATCACGTGACGCATGAGCAAGTGAGGAAGGATCCTGGCTCACTCCGAGGCTGCCCCGAGTTATCTTTGTAAGAACCTTGCTTTTGCTGAGCCGGATCGCCGAGGTCTCCTTTGGGGCTGAAAGGAAGCTGAGCTGCTTCGAACGAGCCGACTCCCAGCTCTCTGCCATGCCGGTAACCCATAAAAAAAAGAGAGGGAGAAGAGCGGGAAACCGGGGCCCGCGGCGGCCGCGCTGTCGCAGCCGGCGTCTCCGGGAGCTGACAGCATGACGTCCGCAATAGATGAGGTGGCCAGAGAGGTGACTGAGGTTGGAAAACGCGTGGAGGAATTGGAGCACCGCGTGGTCGCCATTGAGGAGGAGGGCGGCCGGCGGGAGAGAGTGGCCTCTGCCCAGGCGAAACTGATAGAGTCTTTGCAAGCTAAAGTGGAGGATCTGGAAAACAGATCCCGAAGGAACAACATTCGGATTATTGGAGTTTCGGAGGAAAAGACTGATGCCCAACTGGTGCCGTTTATCGAAGTCTGGCTTCTGGAAGAATTGGGCCTACATGCACTGGTCGTGGAGCTGCGAGTGGAGCGTGCACACAGGATTGGACCGCGATCGTGGATGCAAGGACGGCCGAGAGTAGTCATAGCCAGGATTTTGAACTTCCAACACAAGCAACAGCTTCTGCAAGCCTATCGGAGGAAGGTTGGATTGACTTACAATAATCAGAAGCTGCTTCTTTTTCAGGACTATTCAGCGGCTGTGGCGTCGAAGAGGAAGGAGTTTTCTCCCATCTGTGCCACCCTGTTTCAGAGGAAAATCCGTTTCACTCTGGCTTACCCTGCGATCCTGAGAGTCTCCAAGCAGGGCCAGGATCACTCTTGATAACGCAGTTGCGGCCAAGTGATTTGTGGACAGCATGGAGAGGGAGAATCTGGCAGCCAGCAGTGCCCAACAATGATTTGGACTGCCATGTTGTTCAAACTGAAGGGACCTGATGTCTAGGATCTGCTGAATGGATTTACTCTGTTTACCCTGTTGAGAGCTGGGGAGAATAACTGTGGAGATGCTGGTGTGCATGTGAGTTGAGGTGAGAGTGGAGGGAAATTGTTGGGAGAGGATGAATGTGGAGTTGGTGGTGTCCTAGACTGTTGAACTATGCGCAGAGGTGAGCAGCTATTTGGCGGGGTAACCCTGCAGCGACACACTAGATCTCGATCCCGGCGATAGAGCTGGGTATGGCATTGTGGAGGAGTGGTGGAATGGGGACCGGGGGGGTAAGAAGGGTGGGAGGTGTGTGTGTGCATGGGGGAGCGTGTGGAAGGGAGAAAAGGGAAGAGTTGTGAGACAGTGGCAGAGAGTGTGGGTTGTCAGAGGGTGAGAGGCGAGGAGAGGGAACGGGGCCTGAGGCCATGGCTGGGAGGACCTGGGCTTTTAAAGCAGTAGTATATTGCTTGAGCAGTATGTCGAGAAGTGTGGAATATTATGCCTGATGTACGTATGGTAACGTGGAATGTGGGAGGGGTGAGCACGCCTGTTAAGCGGACTAAGATTCTGCAAGCCCTAAAACGGGCCAAAGCCCAGATCGCTCTGTTGCAAGAGACACATCTGAGTGTGCAAGAGCATGAGAAGTTGAAGCGGGATTGGCTGGGTGATGTGTATGCGGCCTCCTCGGGGGGACGGAAAAAGGGACTGGCCATTCTGGTGCAAAAAGTTATCCCGATGGAGGTGTTGCACGAAGATGCAGACCCCCAGGGCAGATATATTTTTCTTCATGTAAAGCTTCAGGGGGAAGAAGTACTTTTGGGTAATATTTATGCGCCTAATGTTTATGATCACCTTTTCTTCAAGAATGTGCTGGCTAAGGTGGGGAGGATTCCACACATACCGGTCATTGTAGCGGGGGACTTTAATTGCCCACACGACCCGCAGTTGGACAGGCAACAGCTGCGGCCTGGAGGAGGCTGGAGCAAGAAGGGAGTGAGCTATTTGTGCAGATTGGGGCAGCTAATCGATGCATGGAGGGTCCTACATGAGGGAGAAAGAGACTATACCCACCTGTCACGAGCCCATCAATCTTGGTCTCGGATCGACTATATCCTCGTATCAAAGCAATGTTTTGGCGAGGTGCTTGCGGTGGAGATTGACCCGGTGGTAATTTCGGATCATGCCATGGTCCGGATGGACTGGAAAGGAAAAAGGGGGAGCGCTATTTAAGTGGTCCTTTCCTAGGCACCTATGGCAAAACGTAGCTTTCGCAAACTACTTGAAGCAGTGTTGGGAGGAATAAGTTCGGTTTAATGAGAATAGTGTTGAGCAGGTGGCAGTTTTCTGGGAGGCAGGAAAAGCAGTGATGAGAGGGCATATCATAGCGTTTGTTGCAAAAGAACAGAAGAGAGTGGATGATACTGTCCTGCAGCTGGCTCAGGAACTACAACGTCTAAAGAAGCGAGATGTGCAGGGGTCCGGTAGGCGTGTTAGGGAGGACTACTTGGCAGTACAAAGGCGGATGAATCAGGTGCTTCATGAACGGGCCGTTTACTCGATGCAGTACCATAGGCATCAATTGTTTCGTTACGGTGATAAGATGGGGAGACTGCTTGCGAGCTTGATTAGAGACGGGGGAGGGTCACGGGTGATAGCTACCATGAAGGATAAAGAGGGGGTCCGGCGTACTACTACTCAGGAAGTTATGGGGGTCTTTCGACGGTTCTATCAAGAGTTATACTCGGCAGAGGGGGGAGACGGTACCCAAGGGAGGACATTTCTGGAGCGGATACAGTTGCCGCAGTTGCAAGAGGAGGAAGTGCAGGAATTGAACGCGGAGATTTCAGGCACAGAGATTCAAGGGGTCGTCGCCGCATAAGGCTCCGGGGCCGGACGGCTACGGAGCGGAATTCTACAAGCTTTTGGAGACCCAGGTTACGCCCTCGCTGGCGGCCTTATATCAAGAAGTGTTGGGGACCGGTGGATTCCTGAGAGATATGCGTACAGCGGCGATCACCGTTATCCCCAAAGCAGGTAAGGACCCAGAGGATCCAGCGTCCTACCGCCCCATCTCATTAATCAATTATGATATGAAAATCTTAGCGTCGGTGTTGGCGGCGAGACTGCAGCGGTTTCTGCTGGGATTGGTGGGACAACACCAGTCCGGGTTTGTTAAGGGTAGAGGAGCGTGCTTGAATATCAGTAAGGTATTGATAGGTATGGAATTGTGCCTGTTGCGGAAGGAGCCATTAGTTCTGGTGAGTTTGGATGCCGAAAAGGCCTTTGACCGTGTGTCTTGGTCCTATATGTTTGCGGCACTCCAGAGGTTTGGTTTTACAGGTGCGTTTCTACGTTGGATTCAGGCTTTATATTGTGACCCATTGGCATGTTTGACCATGGGAGGGGAGTTCTCGGAGTCTTTCTCTCTTGAGAGAGGCACAAGGCAGGGATGCCCTCTCTCCCCCTTGTTATTTGTTCTGCAACTGGAGCCACTGCTGCGAAATGAAGCGATCCAGGGGATCCAATGGGGACAGAGTGGAATCAAAGTAAGTGCGTTTGCTGACGATATGCTCCTGAGTTTGAGAGACCCACCAACATCGTTGGCAGTAGCTTTGCAGCAGATTGAGGAGTTTAGTGCTTTTTCGGGGTTGCGGGTTAACCGGTCTAAGTCGATGGTGCTGGATGTAGGTGGGAGAGTCCGCTCTCAGTGGGTAGGGGAGTTCCCGTTGTTGTGGGCGCAGGGGCAACTCCGATATTTGGGTGTGCAGATTCCGGAGGATATATCTCAACTTTACACTGTTAATATAGGGCCGAGATTGGCAAAGACCATTGCGACGTTAAAACGCTGGAGGGAGCTGCCCATTTCCTTGATGGGTCGTATTGCATTGTTCAAAATGGTGAAGCTCCCCAGATGGTTAACATAAGAACATAAGAACATAAGATCATAAGATATGCCATACTGGGTCAGACCAAGGTCCATCAAGCCCAGTATTCTGTTTCCAACAGTGGCCAATCTAGGTTGTACCTACTTCGCCATGCCGAGCTCCCCAGATGGTTGTACCTACTTCGCCATGCCCCGCTCTGGATCGCACAAAGGGACATGTGCCTTCTGCAGACTCACCTGGGCAAGTTTTTATGGAGAGGCAGGAAGGCCAGAATTGCTTTAGAGGCCTTGATGGGGCCGTTGGAGGACGGTGGGGGAGGGCTGGTGTCGTTCCGAGACTATAATGTGGTTAGCCTGATGCGTCCTCTCCGAGATGTGCTGCTGGGTATGGCCGAAACGATACCTCTTGAGCTTGTTGATGCGATGTCGACGCCGGAGCATAGATTGGTTCTGATCCATAGTGGGAATAGGGATCTACCTGAGTGGTGGAGGATGTCGGTGTGCATGAAGACGGTCAGGCAGGTGTGGAGGATAGTGTGCCAGAGGCGGCATCAGTCGTGGCGAAGAATAGATCTACTGCCTCTACGGGGCAATAGAGACTTCCTGCCGGGCAGGCAAGCTTTGGTGGCTAGGCGATGGGAGGGGCACGGAGTGCAATGTATTGGGCATATGAGAATGGCCTCGACCCCAGAGCTGGACTCGTTTCAATCGCTGCAGAGCAGATATGGGCTGAATGCTAAGGACTTTTACTTCTACCTGCAGGTTCGACATTATGTGCGTCAGATGCAGAAAGGCGGGGAGCAATCTTAGGACTGGGCAGTATGCTAGCTTTGATGCAGAGTTTGGAGGAGAAGATAACGGTACATGATTTGTGGAGAGAGTTGGCGAGTTCCGGTTCGGGGAAAGCCCTCGAGACATTAGCTGCTCGGTGGCAGGGGGATGGGATGCCGGGCTTGACGGTCAGGAAGCTCGTGGAGGCGTTTGCCGCAGTGAAAGGTTTGTCGGAATCCGTGAGACTGCGAGAAATACAATATCGATTTCTCTGGAGATCTTATGTGACAGAGGCTTGGGCTGTTAGGGTAGGGATAGCACAGACAGATGTGTGTCGCTTCTGTAAGAGGGAGAGAGGAACTTTAACGCATCGATTTTGGCTATGTGACACAGTGCAAAGTTTTTGGCGGGCGGTGTGGGAACGAATTTCTAGCTGGCTCGATCAAGAGCTGGAGCCACTCCCAGACTGTTGCCTGTTCGGACTGCGACTGCAGGGGGCGGCCCAGGGGCAATATCATTTAAAGGAGTTCAGAAAACAACTAAAATTTGTACTCTTCACTGAGTACTATGGCACAGACATCTAACAGTCTCTATTATTATAGCCTGCATGTAACTTGTTTTACTGTAACGGTTCCTTGATGTTGCGTATCCCAATTTTACCTTCACTCTTTAGTTTAGTCAGTGTATGCCCCCCTGTCTCTGTTCTCCCTTCTTGTGTCTGGTAACCGCTTTGATTTAAGGAAAAGGCGGTATAGAAAACCTGTTAAATAAATAAATAAATAAATAAATAAATAAATAAATCATGGGCAGTTGCTGCAGAGAAGTATGGTGGTGGGAAAGCAGTGCATTCTGCGCCACTGGATGTCCGAGGCCCCTCCAGGGGTTGCTGAGTGGCTGGGCCTGATGCTTGAACTCAAGGCTATGGAGGGATGGTCAGCCAAGATGCTTGGGCCCCAGCAGCAGGAAGTGTGGTGTGGTATTTGGGACCGCTACAGGCTGAGGGAGGGGACCCTGGGCTTACCACAACTGCGGGCCTTCCCTAGGTCTTGATTTTGATGACTCTTGCCCTGGATTCCAGGGGGACTGCTGAGGGGTCCTTAGCGCGTCAGGTCCTCCTTAGCGGTGGGGTGCTGTTGGAGAGGTTTCTATGCCCGAGGGGGCGGGGGAATCCCTGGGTGGTATTGTGCAGTGATGGAAGGTGGACAGTATGTCAGGTGGAGGTGCTTGAAGGGTGAGAGGAGACTGGCAACCTGTGGTGAGTGTTCCTGTCAGGGGAGGGGGAAAGTGTGCAGTGGAAGGAGAATGATTGTGAGGGTTAGGGTTAGATGAGTTATGGGGGGAGCGGGTTGGTTGGGAGAGGGGATATTATGTTTCGTATAGAAGTGTGGTATTATTGTATGTTTTATGATGTAAATGTAGACTTGTTCGACACTGACTGCATATTGGAGTTTGGAAAGCAGTTGCGGGCTGTGGGGGTGGAGTGGGTTTAGGGCTTAGAACCTTGTTGTGGTAAGGTGCATCGCGCCATTTTGTCTATAAAAATTTCAATAAAAATGATTTTCCAAAAGAGCAAAATCACACTTATCTTGAGGTGCGGTGGATAAGATAAGTGTGATTTGCTCTTATTGTTGGTTTTTATACCACGTATAAAATGATTTCCGATTAATCAAAAAAAGGGGCATGTACTATATGTGAGCGACAGAGTGGTTCTGTCTCTCGTTTGGTTTATGCCCGACAAACAACGATAGTGGATGGTGGAGGGAACTCGTAGTATTCCATCTATTTTGCATGTTAAATGTCAGGGGCATGTCTAGCAGGTTCCTGGCACTTTTACCGCAAATGCATACATTAACATAGGTACACCTAACCATACCCATGTTATCATCAGTGTGGCAATCAACATGCTAATGCGCTAACCATGTCCACACTCTGCCCTAACCCACCCACAATCCATATTAGCGTGCATTCTGGTAGACAGCCCCTGGCATGCCTGTGCGTTAGCATTCGCCACAGCCAGGTAGCATGCTAATATAGTTAGTAGCATTTGGTAAAAGGACTCCTAAATCCCCCAGATAAGCAGAAGCCAATCAACAGATAATTATGTAAACAAAAAAGACAGCATTTAAATAAATCTAGGCCTTGATAGAGGACAATGAAGGTGCATCAAAAATGGAGTGGCCCTGTTCCACCTAGGTCCACCCAGTACCAAATTTTATTTCAATGTTTTGCAAAACCTGTAAATGAGAACTCTGTTGACCAGGTTACAATAGTTTAGATGGGACTGAACAGAACACCCTGCATCACTTGCCTGAAGCTTTCCTTAGATAAAAACGTCTCCGGTGCACCATTTGGAGGCCATAGGAAAACCTTCCTCACAATGCTGGAAATCTGTCCATCAAAACTAAGGGGCGAGTCAAAAAGAATCTCTAAAATTTGAGTGGAGGAACACACTCCAGTCGAGGAATCTGGGCCAGAGGCAGCTTACCCTATCCATCAACCTACAGCAGCCTAGTATTTTCTGGACTGATTTTAAATAAATTAGAATCCAACCATGTGGTTTTATGCAAATAAAATAGTTTTTATAACACACTCTGTTATGTCTAACAAATACTCTTTACAATGTATAATAAATCATATCATCTGCACACGAGAGATACTTAATATCCATATCTGACATTATTGATTCCAAAGAACTAATAAAGATGTTACATAATATTGGGGAGAAAGGTGACCTCTGAATGATCCCACATTTCATCTGCAAAACTGCTGACATCTGATCATGTTTACAAACCAATACTATTCTATTTCACAAAAACATCTCAGAAACCCAGTGCAATACACTCCTAACCAAACCCAGCTACATCGGATAATAAGAAATAATGGTCAACTAAATAAAATACAGCAGACAAAAATCAAATCTGAATCTCTACTACTAATCATTTCTATAATGGTACAAGGCATACACAGCGCTGTACCATGACATATAAGAGATTGTCCCTGCTCATTAGAACGTACAATCTAATCAAGACAGACAGCACAAAGGTTGAGAACAAGGGTAGAAATAGGGAAAGGTTTAAGGAGACAAGGAGAACAAGGGATTAGGATCCAAATGCAGTCTCAAAAAGGCAAGCCTTTAGCATGGATTTGAAAAGGGGGAGAAATTAAACCTGATGTACAGATTCAGGTAGGGTTTTTTTTTTTTTTTAACAGGCATAAATAGCAGCAAGGTGAAAGTATTGAAGTCAGACCCAAGCTGATTCTAGGAGCAGAAGGAAAAAGCAACCAAAATCTCCTCATAGTACCATCCTCCATCTGCAGACCAAACAACCAGCAACGAAGCCTTCACATACACAGTACCCATACTCTAACTCCCTTCCGAACTCCCTCAGAGCAATTAAAAGACCTCCAAATCTTCCAAAGAGATCTGAAAACCCTGCTCTTCACTGAGCACTATATTAACACCACCAGCACCAATAACTAGTTCACACCTCTTCCCTCCCACCTACTCCCCAGCAGCACCAGTTCTACCCGCTGGTTGTTGTTGTTATTAAGTGCTGTCGAGTCGGAGTCAACTCATGGCGACCCTCTGGATAGCTATCCTAAATTGTGTTTGGTCTTCAGTCAGGCGGCTCATTGTTGACTGGTACCCGTAGCTGCTGTTATTGTATCAATCCATCTCATTGCTGGCCTTCCTCTTTTGCGCTGACCTGCATGATGTCTTTCTCTAATGATCTCTCTCTCTCTCCGCATGATGTGTCCAAAGTATGAAAGTCGAAGTCTTGTCATCTGAGCTTCTAAAGAAAGCTTAGGTTTGATCTCCTCTAGTACCGACTGGTTTGTTCTTCGGGCAGTCCATGGTATACACAGTATTCGCCGCCAGCACCATAATTCAAAAGGCATCAATTTTCTTCCTGTCTATCTTTTTCATTGTCCAGCTTTCACATCCATATGATGTTATTGAAAATACCATGGCTTGAACAAGTCAAATCTTTGTATGGAGAGAGACATCTCTGCTCTTGAGAATCTTATCTAGGTCTTTCATAGCCATTCTGAAAAGAGCAATGCGTCGTCTGATTTCCTGACTGCTTGTTGCTTCTTTATTGATAGTTGATCCAAGTTCCAAGTCCAAGTTCCAAGATCCAAGTTCACACCTCTGTTGTCTTCATACAATCCTGCTTCTCTGATGATTTGTTCTGCATATAAATTAAACAGGTAGGGGGAAAGTATGCAGCCTTGTCTTACACCTTTGCTTATTTTAAACCATTCTGTTTCTCCTTGTTCCGTTTGAACTGTTGCTTCTTGATCAATGTACAGATTGTGCAAGAGTACGATCAGGTGTTCTGGTATACCCATGCTTCTTAATGTGGCCCAGAGTTTCTCATGGTTTACACAGTCAAAAGCTTTGCTATAGTCGATAAAGCACAAATAGATATCCTTTTGGTATTCTTTAGTTTTTTCAAGGATCCATCTCACATCCGCAATGATACTGCTGGTACTATGCATCTATAATTGTTTATACACTCAGTGCCATGTATATAATTTGATAATTATCATCTTCGGTAGTAGACTGGCTAATCTACTGAAAAGGGCTTTAAACTAGATTCGTTGGGGATGGGTGAAGAAAGCCCCCAGGTAAGTGAAAGCCCCCAGGTAGGTGATACATTAAATACCTTTATGGAAATGGGTAAAAGGGGTAACATATGGAAAGCAGTGTGTATAAATGCCCGTAGCATGGGAAATAAGATCCCTGAAGTTGAAGCTTTGGTGGGAGTGGCTGACTTGGATTTAGTGGCAGTTACAGAAACATGGTTCACAGAAAACCATGACTGGGATGTAACTATACCTGGCTATACTTTATTCAGAAAGGACAGGGTAGGAAGAAGGGGAGGAGGAGTGGCACTATATGTAAAAACTACTATTAAAGCTTTGGAATTACAGAGCTTAAAAGGGAGAGAGGAGGCATTGTGGGTTAAACTAGAAAGAGGGAAAGAGAAATCTATTTGCATTGGTGTGATATACAGACCTCCCTCACAAGAGGAAAAGGTAGACAGAGAGTTAATTGAAGACATATGCAGCATTGCTAGGAAAGGGGAAGTGCTACTGATAGGGGATTTCAATATGCCAGATGTTGATTGGCACATTCCTGCTGCAGTATCATCTAGAAGTAAGGAGATCCTGGATTCTCTACAGGGAGAACTATTCAGGCAATTGGTAATAGACCCCACACGTGAAGGGGCCATACTGGACTTGGTGCTTACCAATGGTGAAAGTGTTTCCGATGTTGTAGTGGGAGATCATTTTGAAGCCAGTGATCACCAGATGGTGTGGTTCAGTATTAGGACTAGGGCTGTTAGAATCCATTCCAAGGTGAGCATCTTAGACTTTAGGAAGACTAACTGCGAAGATGGGCCAATACCTCAGGGAGTCGTTAGTGGGATGGGAACAGCTGGGGGATGTAGAAAAACAGTGGGCAAAACTGAAAGGGGGTATTTTAAGGGCAACCAACCTTTTTGTTAAAATGGTAAATAAAGGCAAAAGGAAAAGGAGACCGCTATGGTTTTCGAAGGAAGTAGCTGAAAAAGTGAAGAAAAAGAGGGAGGCCTTCATGAAATACAAGAGATCACAGAGAGAGGAAGACAGGCATCTGTATTTGGAAAAACTTAGAGAAGCTAGCAAAGTAGTCAAGAAGGCAAAGTTTCAAAAGGAGGAGGAAATATCCCCCCATTTTATTGCATTTTTCAGATATATTAGTGAGAAGAGGAAGGGCAAAAGTGGTATTGTCAGACTCAAGGGTGCAGGGGGGGAATATGTAGAAGCTGATAAGGATAAAGCGGAATTGCTTAACAAATATTTTTGTTCTGTGTTCACAGATGAAGAACCAGGAGCAGGACCTCAGAAAACACCCACAAATAGGAACAGAAGCGAGGGACATCTTAAACAATTTTCAGAAGACTGTGTTCGTGAGAAACTAGCTCAACGTAAAGTAGACAAAGCGATGGGACCGGGTGGGATACACCCTAGAATACTGAGGGAACTTGGGGACGTTCTAGCAACTCCACTGACTGACCTTTTCAATGCCTCGGAGTCGGGAGTGGTGTCAAAGGACTGGAGAGAGGATCATGTGGTGCCTTTACACAAAAGCGGAAGTAAGGATGTGGTTGAAAACTACAGGCCGGTTAGTTTAAATTCGGTGGTGAGTAAATTATTGGAAATGCTGCTGAAAGAGAAAATAGTGAGGTTTCTGGAGTCCAGCGGATTACAGGATCCAAGGCAGCATGGATTCACCAGAGGCAGATCTTGTCAGACAAATCTGATTGATTTCTTTGACTGGGTGACCAGGGAGTTGGACCGAGGGAGAGCTCTAGATGTGGTGTATTTAGATTTCAGTAAAGCCTTTGACACTGTTCCTCACAGGCGACTTATAAACAAACTGAGCACCCTAGGGATGGACCCTAAAGTTACTGCTTGGGTTAGAAATTGGTTGGGTGGGAGGCGACAAAGAGTACAAGTAAATGGAGCTCACTCTGAGGAGAAGGATGTTACCAGTGGTGTGCCCCAGGGATCTGTCCTTGGTCTGATCTTTTTAACATCTTTGTTAGTGATATAGCGGAAGGGCTGTCGGGTAAAGTTTGCCTCTTTGCAGATGATACCAAAATCTGCAATAGAGTAGACACCCAGGAAGGTGTAGATAACATGAGGAGAGATCTAGCTAAGCTTGAAGAATGGTCTAGAATTTGGCAGCTGGGATTTAATGTTAAAAAATGTAAGGTCATGCATTTGGGCTGCAGCAATCCAAGGGAGCAATACAGTATAGGAGGTGAAGTACTTTTGTCCACTAAAGAAGAGCGGGACCTAGGCGTGGTTGTGTCTGATGATCTTAAAGTAGCTAAAACAGGTAGAAAAGGCGACGGCGAAAGCTAGAAGGATGCTTGGGTGCATATGGAGAGGAATGGCTAGCAGAAAAAAGGAGGTGATAATGCCTCTGTATAAGTCTTTGGTGCGACCTCATTTGGAGTATAGTGTGCAATTCTGGAGACCGCACCTTCAAAAGGATGTGAACAGGATGGAGTCGCTGCAGAGGGTGGCTACTAAAATGATTAGTGGGCTTCATTATAAAGCATATGAGGACAGACTTAAGGATCTTCATATGTACACCTTAGAGGAAAGGCGGGATAGAGGTGATATGATTGAGATGTTTAAATACCTCCGTGGCATAAATGTTCAGGGAGAGAGCCTCTTTCAATTGAAAGCAAGTTCTGCTACGAGGGGACATGGGATGAGGGTGAAGGGAGATAGATTCAGGAGTGATATGCGGAAATATTTCTTTACGGAAAAAGAGTAGTTGATCCATGGAATAGTCTCCCAGTGGAGGTGGTAGAGATGAGGACAGTAACTGAATTCAAAAAAGCATGGGACCAATACAGAGGATCTCTAAAAGGTAAAAGGTGGACTGTTGTAGTTGTTGATATGGAAGGACAGACTAGATAGGCCATGTGGTCTTTTTCTGTCATCATGTTTCTATGTAAAAATAGTTGCACCTTAATCAACTACTACATTGTTTTATGTTAAAGGTTTCTATGGATATAGTTAAGTGTTCTCTGTTACTGTTAGTTCATAGTAACATAGTATATGATGGCAGATAAAGACCAGTATGGTCCATCTAGTCTGCCCAGCAAGGCGGTAAGAGTAGGTGCATCTGCTGCTCCGTGCAGGTCACCCCTCCCCATGCCTTTGTTTAAGCATGTGCCCACTGCTACGTGTAGGTCACCCCTTTTGTTAAGATATAAGAGAGACTTATGTTTATTTTTATTTTATCCTGTTGCTATAAAGGGACGTACTGTGTCTGTCCCATGCAATTTTGAATTCTGTCACTGTGTTTGCCCCCACCACTTCCATCATGAGGGCATTCCAAGCATCCACCACCCTTTCAGTGAAAAAGTATTTCCTGACATTGCCTTTCAATTTACCCCCTTGCAGCTTCATGTTACGCCCTCTAGTTTTACAGCTTCCCCGTCTTTGGAAGAGGTTTGTTTGTCCATTAATACTCTAAGTATTTAAAGGTCTGAATCAAATCTCCCGTCCCTCCTCTCCTCCAGAGTCTACATATTTAGGTCTTCAAGTCTCTTCTCATACATCTTCTGTTGCAGACTCCAAGTCATTTTGGTCATCTTCCTCTGAACCGTTTCCAGTCTTTTTATATTCTTTGCAAGATACAGTCTCCAAAACTGAACACAATATTCTAAGTGAGACCTCATCAGTGACTTGTACAGTGGCATTAGTACCTCTTCCTTTCTGCTGGTAATTCCTCTCTGTGTGCAACTCAGAAACCTTCTAGCTTTTGCCAACACCTTGTCACACTCGATGTAAACAGCCCCTGATCTTTTGGAAGGGGCGGTATAGAAAAAAAAAACATTCAAATAAATAAATAAAATAAATGTTTCTGGGGGTGGGGATAAGAAAAAAAACAGCCCAGATATTCAGCACTATCCAAGTATCTTTGGAGGACTACATAAGTAGTTGCCCTAACTTAACCATTTAAGTTTAAGATCACATATTCAACAGTTTGACTTAAAGTGGATAAGTCAGCTGAAAATCTATTTTTTTTTTTTAAAAGTCATCTATTTGAAGAGAGTCCAAGATGGTGCAGTAATGAGATGCGAGTGAGGCACTCTTAGCAGCCCTTCTTCTAGGGTTTGTTTCCTTGCTTTTTTCCCAGCTATCTTTTAGTTGGTTTCTTATGCGTACCACAAGTAAGAGGAAGGGAAACTTGATGTGCTGTTCCCAACAGCAGAGACCATCCTATATCATCCCCAGAGTCAAGTGCTGCAGGTAGGAGAGTGCTCTCCAGAGAAGCTTGCAGCATCATTGAGCTCCAGTGGCCTGACGCAACCTTTGCCCCAGCCCAAGAGAGTTCCTGGATGTTTGTCTCTGCTGGGTGGAGAATCACCAAGGAGACACCCATAGAAGGAGACGTAGCAAGTGCAATTGGCTGCAGTTAAAAGAGTGTTGAAATCAATGGGAGATCTCCCAATTCTCGGGTGTTTCAGCTGCTGAGTCAGCAGGCCAGGCAAGTAAGATTTCCACTAATAAGGTCTCTGTTCTCCTCCCAAAGATACTACTAGGACAAGGTGGTCATGGGCCACGTCTGCCAGGAGACACAAAGTTGGCCCTGGAGGATGTTTGTGAAGCAGTGTTGAGGACAGAGTTTTACGTCGAATTTTGTTGCACAAAATTTTGAAATCATTGTGCACCTTCAGGGAATATGAAGTCAGACTTGGAGATGGAGCAGCAGGATGGGAGCCTGCGGACTCAGTTAACGTTCACAATTCTGGAGCTGCTGTTATTAAGGATAACCTTGCAGTACGCTGGAAGATGGAAACTCATGAGAACAGGAGTACTAAAAATATCTGGCTGTTAAGTTCTCCCAAAGTAGTTACATAAAAAGAGAAACAAAAAGGAAATAAGGTGCTACCTTTTTACTGTACTAACATAATATATTTCTAGACTAGCCTTTGAAGGTTAAAACCTCTTCCTTAGATCCTGACAGTATGAATGACATATAATACTACTTTATCCAAGTTTCTGAAAGGAACTGTGGACTACATATCTGAGAGATGTGTTGAAGCTCCCAAAGCCAGAAGAGAGATTATATTTAGGAGACAGCTATCTATTGATGGGGAAGAGGAAGGAGAATCACGAGAAGGGAGCTATGGACTGGTTTTTGGTTGATAGTTTAGATCTCAGTGCTTCTTGAGTCCTCATGTGATAATATAAACTAGGGCAACATTATTTGTTGTACTGCGTTCAGAATTTGATAAAAACAACAGACTTGGAAATATCCCTAAATCTGAAATAATTCTTTTCTGTGGACACAGGGTACTGTAGCTATATTCCCCGATGCATTTAAGGGTGCTCAAGCAGGAAGAACAACTTTTCTTTTGCTTAAGCCTAGGCTTGCAACACTGGGACATCTTTTTCAGATCCCCCTGCAGTTGTATTGTTAAGTTTCAAAGGAACAGCTATACCTTTGTTGGCCCACTTCAATTAGAATATTTTCTTAGGAGTAAGAATCTGTTTAAAGTTTTTCATGAGTATTCTTAGTCCGAGTAGAGGAGTTAAGTTCAAAAAGTATGGCATTGCATTATTGAAGGTAAGAACTATTTTTTCTTATATAGTTGAGACCCCCTTACCCCATAAAATCGTGGGCTAAAGAAAGTTTTTGAGAATGAGTATTTCATTACTGATTGCTACATAAGATCTATCTGTTCTGGTTCCTACTATGAAAATTTGTATTGAAAATTCTAATTAAACAAACAAAAAAAAAAAATCAAAGAGTCATCTGGTTAAGTGGATTAAGACCTGATGAATACTCATCCTGCATTGTTTAAGACAGAGAGAATGGGGGATATATATAATTCAGTTTAAACAGGATATCAGAAAGTTTAATTTCCACAGAAAGAAAAGCACAAGTCAGTGTGTGAAGCCAGAGGAAAGCTCAGAAGGAATATAGTAAAGATTTTTTCATTCTGAGGACAGTAGATAGCTGGCACAGACTTTAAACAAAGAAGTGTGCTTAAAATTTCCTCTCTACTATTTTAAACCACCCTTGTGTCCTATTGAGGGAAAGCAGATATAGAACAGTATATTAATAAACTAAACTAAACCTGTGATAACGTAGCAAACAGATATCAGTGGGCGAACTAGGCGATACATCATACAATGTCCTCGTCTGTTGAAGGCTTTTGTACTTTCATGATTACTGAGCAGGGCCAGAAAGATTCTGGCACCCACAGGTATGACCGGAGCGAATGGAAATGATGGAGCTAGAATGTCAAGGCAGTTCTCCTTTAACATTCACTGCCCTAAAGCAAAGGGTATCCGGCCCCTTCAAACTCTGGCACATGGGCAGTTTCCTGTGCCTAGGTCCATGCCAGACACAGAAAAAGGCCAAATGAAGTCTGAAAACCAAAGCTGTTGCTAAAACTGAGCTTAGTTGTTATGCTAGAGACCAATAGTTCTCAAAATACCCGAGTCCAGCAAAACCACTCAATGCAATATTGCCTAACTAGACGGGGCCAAAATTACCGCAACAGCAACACATCTCACCTCCATCTTCTGCAGCTCCCAGATACAGAGCGGAATCGCCACCAGCAACGCCACGAAGTACAAGAGCACGGCAAGAGGCCGGATCCATTGCCTCCAGTTCCCGCAGGTGCACGGCATAGGGACGGCTGGCTGCCTCCGGTCCGAGGCAGATGATTACTCCCTTCCTCCTGTCCCCACAGCACAGCGAACCCCGGACAGTATCAGAAAAGCATCGACAGTTCCTTCGAAGGCTGCGGCTCCAGCCCCACTTCACTACGGCGTACAAAGAAAGCTCTGCCTAGAAATCGGCTTAATATCACTCTTAGGTACCTGCGTCCGAATGTTCAACACCACCGCACCACTTCCGCCTTTCACTCGAGCTCCGCCCAGCACCCGCCTTCCCCGCCACCGATTGGCTCCTGTCCCCGAACAATCATGCCTTTCCCTTCTCTCGGATTCTGAGTCGGCTGTGTAACTGTCACTCATTTTCTTGAGGGGGGGAAACGGACTCGGGCATGGAATGGTTTTGCAGAGAGTAGGCGGGACTGCATCAGTGGACGGGAGGATGACAGGAAAGGGAAAGATGCCACCAGATGTGAAAAAGATGCGGCTGTCATTTTGGTACGTCAGGTGGTGACGTCAAACGTCGGTCAGGTGACGGTGCGGGCGGGCGGGGTAGGGTGCCTTTCTTTGTCCCTTCTGCGGGGCGCTTGCGCGGATGGGTGTTAAGGTGGTCAGAGCAGAGGGAGGCTGGAGTATGGTGTTATCACTTTACCCTACTAAAGCGCAGGAACTGATGGATAGGGGAAAGCTTTATGGCTGTTGCAGTTTTCCCCGTCATGCTATGTGTTAGTAAGTGGAGCCAAAGTTTCAGTGATCGTGCTGTGACTTTCATAGCGGATGTCTGTACTTATGTACTGCATAGTGGTTCTAACTGGATTGGTGGGATTGAGGTGGGAAATTTGAATTTCGATAGGAAAATTTGTTGAAGAAAAGGTGGGCAATAATTGTTTTGGAGGGAAAGTTCATTGGAAAACAGTGAGAAAATTTGAATTTTGAGGGAAGGAAGATCAAAGAGGAGGTGGAACTAGCAAGACACCCATGAATTTTCAATGGGGATAAAAAAACTCAGCATAAACAAAGAATGGTAGCCCTTCTTTCACAGAAGGTTGAGTGACTGGTGCTGAAGAACGATGATTTTTTTTCCACCTTCCAGACTGAAATTGTTACAACAAAACTTCTTGTCCCAGATTTTTAACTTGCACTTTCCTGCCTTTTCTCCTTCCTTCTGTAGCAGCAGAGCGCAGACAAACCAATAATACCAGGAGTCTGTTCAGAAGGTCCAAATCATTTATTTGTGCACAAGTCTCAAGCAGAATCAAATTCAAAATTGCTGAGCAATGGCTGTTAGTAAAACAATAACTTATATACATTTCTTGTCCATTCTAGGTATAGGCAAACTTCTCATTGGTCCCGGTAACCCCTTTCACCCCATCTATTGGTCCCGGTAACATTACGTAGTCAACCAATTAGGACTTTGGTCTGGGCTCAGCACCTGCTTACCCCCCTTCTAGTCCCAATTACAATGGTCAGTTCTTCCAACTTTGATACTTCTCTCCTTCAAGGTCACTTAGCTAGCTAGAACATGTGGGAAAGCAGGGCACTGTAACTTTTCTTTCAGCAGTGTTAATTCCATAGAAGCTGTGCTCTCTTATCAATACCAATTAAACTTGTTTTTCTATATTTTCTAAGTTTCGATTCTATGGTAGCAGCATTTTGGGGGATGTGCAATTCCTTTGGACCTCTCCACAGGCTTCATTTACAGGTCAAGTTACTCAGGCCTCTCTGCTCATTTCAGACACCATGGATCATAGGCCTTCGCCTACCACATTCCCCCCTTTGATTAATCTCACCCTATTATTAATAAGGTGTGAGAATTAAATCACTCAATTACACTGGGGTCGGGTTTCCGACCATGTATAGTAGGATTAGGGTGCCATAAGGCTAAAATCTTAGTTGCGGTTTTCCGCTCCACTGTATTCTCAATAATACTGTTAATAGAACGCATACAACATGGGATTATACATGGTAACATAAAGAACAAAGCTACAAAGATTAGTATTATCATAGCAAAAGTAGTGAATCCTCCTAATCCAGAGAAGATAGATGCAAACCAATTGGGTATGTTAAGACTATGCCAGGTCTGTACTGGCACATAAGTTTGCTTCCGCATGTTCTCAGCAATTTCTTCAACAACTTGACCCTTATCATCTATCTTTAAGCAACAATTTGTGAGGTTCAGCTTACCACATACTCCTCCTTCAGCAGCTAATAAGTAATCTAGTGCCAAGCGATTTTGATAGATTGCAGTGCACATTTGTGTGCTTTGTCTAGCTAAAAGTGTGAGTGCTTGGCTGGTTTCATTAGTAATGAGTTCAACTACTGCTTGCAGGCGTATAATTCTATTCAACATATAAATTGGGGTACGATATCCCCACATGCCATCTTGCTCCCAAGTGGCAGGTCCATAATAGGCAATGATTCGCTCTGGTGGCCAATCCTCACCATCCCATTTCTCCCACTTGCCTATCTGTAAAGCTGCTCTCTTCTGTCTCTTTGAATAAACTGGGTAGCCTAATTGTTCTCCATGCTCTGTGGGCAATAAAAAGAAAGAAGGTCGGATAGTTCCTAAGACACACGCTCCTCCCCAGTGGATAGGGAGATGAGCATATGCTCGGGTTCCGCAAATCCAATATAGGCCTGGTGGGGCTTGCCAGCCATGATGCTGGTTGAGGTTAGTCCATAAAGGGGCAAGCTCTGGAAACCTTGCTAATGGATTGGTGGGTTCAGATTCATTAACTCCTGACCACCAAGATGTTTGCTTTGTGGTGTCATTATAAAACTTCTGGCTAAGACAGACAAGCTGTCCTACCTTAGAGATAAACTGGGGTCCAATTCGAGCATAACACAGACATCCAACTATTGGGTGTGCTAATACCCATTCACTGGTAGTCTTGTGTAGCTCTGTCTGGTTGTAAATTACTGAGTAATTCAATTCTTGGGCCTCCCAAGGCCACTGATCACCCATCTTGGTTCCACCACAAAAATAACAATCTGAGATATGGAGACTGGAGACCACAGCTCCAGCCAACTCCAAGAACAAATTCTGAGAAGGGTGAGGGATATCAAACTTATTTATGTGCATGGTTTCATAGAAAGTGTTGTGTATATGATACTTTGACGATCGATGGGCTTGGGTATTTAGTCTAATATATACAATGGTCCCTGGATCTGATCCAGAACCTGCAATGCGTAATCCAAATTTATACCCTTGTTTCCATGCACTGGGATCGGCTATTAACAACTCTAGTGGATTACAAGTACCTGTCTTACAAGTTTTAGAATTCTTTGCATATGGCTTGGTTAAGGCAGCCATTCGATTATCTCTAGTATTTTCTATCGTGCCAGTTTGCCATGTAGCATAGAACACACATTCCCACCTCGGGCAATAATAGTCTTTAACTGGTGCTGTGCTGTATTTGTCTGCTACACCTCGTTTACCTATGCAGGCACCCCATCCTGTGGTTCCTTCAGGACACATATATTTATGATCATTAGCATAAGCTTTCTCCCAATTGGCACACTTTGAACGACTATCTCTATTGATGGCATCACAGGCATCAAAATACAAAATAGCAGGCTGTGTGGGATCAGTAAGTGGGAGTGTAGCATTGAGTATAGCTTCATCTGCATCATTCCATCTTATTTCTAGGGTATAATAAGATGGGTTCTGATGTGGGTTAAAGCAAACTTTAGATTTACCTTTAGTACAAACATTCAGTTCAGTGGTGTTATAAATACACCGACTTACTATACCAGTACAGGTATAGTAAGAATGATAAAGCAAAGTCTGAGTCACTTTCATTCCAGTCCGGGTAGTAGTAATGCAGGCAGTACATGGGGGTAAAGCATAAACCAGTTCAAAACTCCCCAGGCAAGCAGCCAAAGCAAAATAGTAACAAAGATGCATGTTGATTGTACTTCTTCTGGATCTCCGCTGGAAAATCTTGACCACGTCGTCTTCTTCTTCTGGCGCAATGCTGACCCGTTTGCTAATAAAGCAATTCAACGGGTGTCAATGTTGATTGAAGATCCTCCAAAAGTCTCGTTATGCAATGATGCCAACCTAGCAAGTGTAGTTGGCCTGACGAAAGTCTATAAGGGCACAGTTAGTCGATGAAGAAAACAAATGTCTTTGCTGTATAGGAAACAGCAATCCTCTTCGAAAGACTTGGCTGCTGTAGGACACTGTAGTGCATGAGTATCCCCGATGAGTTTAGGCTGCTGGCTGCCTTCGTAGGGTAAGACGCAAAGGGATGTCAGGATGTGGCTCCGCTGTCCACTGGTCCTGATCTGGAACTGCTGCTGGCTTGACTCTGCTGTGATGAATCCAGGACTCGATTTCTGCTACCTTTACTGCAGTCGGGGTAGACAAGATGACGGTATAAGGTCTCTTCCAATGAGGTTCCAACGGTGTCTTCTTCCAATCTTTGATCCACACCGAGGTACCAGGCTTATAGGGATGCAGTGGTTCCGTCAAATTGATAGGCAACTGGTCCTGTATCCACGTGTGGAGAGTCTGCAGAACAAAACTAAGAGCTAGAAGTTCTTGTCTGGTTATTTCTGAACCAATCTGTGGCAAACTACCCTTAACACCCTGCACTATTGGTTGGGGTTTGCCATACATAACTTCAAAAGGGGAAAATCCTGATGATTTTACAGGAGCTGAGCGTATTCGAAGCAATGCTATTGGGAGAACCTGGGGCCACTTCAGGTGGGTCTCCTGACATAGCTTGGACATCTGAGATTTCAAAGTTCTATTCATTCGCTCAACTTTCCCTGAACTTTGGGGTCTGTATGCAGTGTGCAACTTCCATTGTATCTGTAGGGCACTTGCTAACTGCTGGGTAATCTGGGATACAAACGAGGGTCCATTGTCTGATCCTATTACTGCTGTAATTCCAAATCTGGGGATAATTTCCCTTAGCAAAACGTTAGTTACTTCTCGGGCTTTTTCAGTCTTGGGGAAAGCTTCCACCCACCCAGAGAAGGTACAAACTAATACTAACAAGTAGCGATATCCATTGGCTTTTGGCATTTCAGTAAAATCTACTTGCAGGTGGTGCATGGGGGTTACACCTCCTGACTGAACTCGTGGTGGTGGCGTGGGACCCTGTTTGGCATTATTCTTGGCACAAATTAAACACTGGCGAGCTACTGAGGCTGACAGGGCTCCCAATAGAGCGATGCAAAAATGTGGTTTAAGTGCTTTCTCCATAGCACTCTTCCCATAATGTGTGGCTTGATGAAAAGCTTTGACAAAGGCTGGTCCCAATGATTCAGGGATCACTATTCGTCCTGGAGGTTGGCTGCCCTCGGGAGGTGGCAGTTCAATCCATCCATCCTTCAGTACTCCCTCTTCTTTATTACAGTAGTAGTCCAATTCTTTGGTGGTATATCGTGGTGTCCACAGATTAAGGGGTACTGGAAACAATGCTGCTTGTTTTGGCATGGCTTGTGGTGAAATTTGGCCTGTCATGGCTGCTTTTCGTGCTGAAGCATCAGCAAATCTGTTTTCTTGGGCAACTTCTCCTTTTCCCGCTTGGTGTCCGCGACAGTGTATGACAGCTACACGTGTCGGGGCCCATACTGCATCTAGTAACATCGATATTTCTGGGCCATGTTTAATTGATTTGCCTCCTGAGGTAATGAGCCCTCGTTCTTTGTAGAGAGCTCCATGTGCATGCAAAGTGGTGAAGGCATATTTTGAGTCTGTGTATACGTTCAACAGAAGTCCTGCACCCAATACTAGTGCTCTGGTGAGTGCTATCAATTCTGCTTTCTGTGCTGATGTGCCTGATGCAAGAGCTGATGATTCAATGACTTTCTCCTGGGTTACTACTGCATACCCTGCACAACGTCGTCCTTCGATAATGAGACTACTTCCATCCACAAAATAGGTCTGGTCAGGATTCTGTAGGGGCACATCAGTTAAATCAGATCGACTTGAAAATACAGTATCCATGACTTCTATACAGTCGTGCTCCGGGGGGTCCTCGCTGATTGGTATCAGGGTAGCTGGGTTCAAGGCATGGCTCACTTCCAGTTGTATTTGTGGATTTTCACATAACATGCTTTGGTATTTCAACATCCGAGAATTGGTGAGCCAATGATTTGCTTTTTGTTCCATAAGGGCAAGTACCGCATGTGGTACTGTGACGCGTAGATTCTGTCCTAAGGTGAGTTTATCTGCTTCACTTACTAATAGTGCTGTAGCTGCAACAGCTCTCAAACATGGTGGCCATCCCTTGGCCACAGTGTCCAACTATTTTGATAGGTACGCTACGGGTCGTTCCCAATGTCCCAATTTCTGAGTCAACATGCCTAGGGCATTTCCGTGCATCTCGTGCACGAATAGATGGAAAGGCTTGTGGACATCTGGCAACCCGAGTGCTGGTGACATCAATTCTTCCTTCAGGGTCTTGAAAGCTGTATCTTGCTCAAGTCCCCATTCTAGTGGTGATTTTTCTTCTTCCTTGGTGGCTTCATATAGTGGTTTAGCAATCTGAGCAAAGTTAGGTATCCATGTCCGGCAGTATCCTGCTGCTCCCAGAAAGGCTCTGACTTGCTTTCTGGTAGTTGGGGTTGGGATACTGCACACGGCTTCTTTTCTCTCACGTCCCAATTGTCAGCTTCCTTTGGTTAAACGAAAGCCCAAGTATTTTACTTCTTTTTGGCATAGCTGTGCTTTGGCTCTGGAAACTTTGTATCCGGCTTCATCCAATAGTTGCAAGAGGTCAGTAGTGGCTTGTATACATTCCCTTTCAGAGGTGGCGGCTACCAGTAGATCATCTACATATTGGAGGAGTACTCTTCTTTCAGGGGCTACTGGATAGCTTGAAAGATCTTGGTTTAGTGCAGCACTGAAAATGGTATGTGAGTTCTTGAATCCTTGAGGTAATCGTGTCCAAGTGAGTTGGCCCTGCCTCCCCGAGACAGGGTCCTGCCATTCAAAGGCAAACAGCAATTGGCTAATTGGGGCTAATCTTATGCAAAAGAACGCATCTTTTAAGTCCAAAACAGTAAAGTGGGTGGCTTCAGCAGGGATCAATCCTAAGAGTGTGTAGGGATTTGGCACAACTGGATGTATGGTCTCAACTGCTTCATTCACTCTCCTTAGATCTTGCACTGGGCGGTAGTCACCTGTCCCAGGCTTCTGCACTGGCAGGAGAGGTGTGTTCCATGGTGACTGACAAACTTTGAGTAGGCCATACTCCAGTAGCCTTAACAAGTGGCGATGGATGCCTTCAATTGCTGCTCTTGGGAGTGGATATTGCTTGACATGTATTGGCTGTGCACTAGGCTTGAGATTCACAATTATTGGAGCTATATGTTTGGCTAGGCCTGGTGGATTGCCTTCTGCCCATACTCCAGGAGGGGCATCAACGCTTTTCAAAATAGATATCAATAATTGACTCAGTACTTGGCTCAGTACTATTATATCTCCATTCTTCTTCTCGAGGAACAGTAAGCACCATTAGTCCAGCAGGTTTTGTCTGGGAATTCACTGTCATTTGCATTTCTCCTTTCTCAGTAAAGGTTATTTGGGCCTGCAGCTTGGCTAGCATATCTCGTCCCAGTAATGGCACTGGGCACTCTGGCATGTAAAGGAATTGGTGCGTTATTTGCTGTCCTCCTAAATTACAAATGCGGTTTTGAAGAAATGGTTTATGGCTTTTGCGCCAGTTGCTCCCACAATGGTGACTGCTCTTGTAGAAAAAGGAGCTATTTGTTTATCTACTACAGAATGTTCTGCTCCAGTATTAACCATAAAGTCCATAAATTGGTCTCCTATTTGTATACTGACCATAGGCTCCTGGAGACCTAATGCGAATTCGGAGCCCGGTCTGTCCTAATCTGCTTCATCCAAGTCATAGGCTGTGGCGGCTGCCATTCCCTGGAGGGCCTCCGTGCGTTCTTGTTGAAAATGTTCTCGATTGGTTCCCCTGCGGTTCTGGGGTCGGCCTCTCTCTCTTTCCCTCCAAGGGGCGTGTTCCCCTTCATCCTGAGAGGCCTCTTCGAGTCGCGGGCATGCACTTCTCCAATGTCCTTCTTCTCTGCAATAAGTGCATTGGTTTGCGCCTAATGGGGGCCGGTCATATCCTCGGCCGCGCCCTCTTCCTCTGCTCCTTCGATTAGGGACACCTCCCCTTTTCTGTTCCACTATGGCCGCAGCCAAAAAATCCGCTTTCTTCTTCATCCATCGATCACTTTCTTTCTGTCTTTCATTATCACGATTCACATACACTTTATGAGCGACTTCCAGTAACTGTGTTGCATTCATGCCTGCAAACCCTTCTAGTTTCTGTAGCTTACGTCTAATATCTGGTTGTGACTGGTTTACAAAAGCAGAATTCACCATGCATAAGCTTCCTGGGGCATCTGGGTCATAGGGAGTATACATCCTATACGCTTCAGTCAATCTCTCATAGAATACTGCTGGGCTCTCATCTATGCCCTGATTAACTTCGGTCACTTTAGAAAGATTCATAGCTTTCTGGCCCCCCCTTCTCAGACCTTGCATGAGGCCTTGGCGAAACCGGGATAGGGCTCTGGATCCTACTTCAGTATTTGGATCCCATTTGGGGTCTTCGTTAGGGAATTCTTTCTGAGCTGCTTCGCGATTGTCTATTCCTGCCTCAACTCTCTCTACCAGGGGATTGTCTGCCATCCAGTCGATAGCAGCTCGCCTAATTCGTGTCCGCTCCTCAGTAGTAAATAAAGTAGACAGGAGCTGACGGCAATCTGCCCAAGTGGGCTGGTGAGTTTCCATGATCGTATGCATCAATTCTGTTAACTCTTGGGGCTTATTAGTGTAGGAAGCATAATGTATCTTCCAGTTCAACAAATCAGCGGTGGAGAAAGGCACATATACTAAACTCAGGGATCCCGCTACTATCTGATCATGCTCATCCCGCACGGGCAGCCCCGGGACTTGTCTCAAGGGGGCTATTACTCTCGGGGTGGCTTTCGGCTTCTTAGTAGTGACTTTCGGGATCTGGGTAGGGACTTTCAACTTTGAGACTCGCCTAGTCTGGGGAGCCTCACTCGCAACAGATGAACTAGCACTGACAACTGATTTTTCACTTTCTGTCTCTGTCTGGGAAGATTCATCTTCATCCTCCTGCCCTGACTCCTGCTTATCCTCAGTCTCTGTCTCAGACTGATCAGCATCTTCTCTGGACAATTCATCTGGAGGGTCTTCTGGCTGGTGAGGGGGTGGACTCTCCCGGTCCCGGGGGCCTGCCCCGGGGCGCGGTGGTACTCTCACTGGGTGCTGGGCTCGGGACTGCCTAATTACAGCTCCCGGGGACTCAGGATCTACAAGAACAGGTTTCTGGCTAGGTTTCTTAGCTGTCCCTGTTTTCTGGGTCTGATCTGTTAATGCTAACATTATTCTGCACTGCTCCTCATAACAGCGCTTTGCCCAAGGGGGCGGATCTTCACAAATACTTAACCAAGAATCTATATAGGGATACTGATCGGGGTGCGCTATTCGCACCTTCCGATGAACTGATTGAATAATTCCTAGGTTAAATGTTCCATCTCGAGGCCATATGGGGTTTATGACGGGCCACTCCCTAGTACACAAAAGCTGTAATCGTGAGGCAGTCAGTTTTACTCCATAATCTCCTGAATATCCTTTACTAAAATGTTTGATCATACATTCTAAAGGAGTGTTCCTAGTAGACTCCGCCCCTCCCATTTCGATGTGTGCGCGCAACAACAGACAGAAGGGAAAAGGAAGTCGGACCGTGGGTAAGGGGTCCTCACGGCCCTAGAAACATTCAAGGGAAACAAATAACAAGACAAGACGACAGTCGCTTCCTCCTTTTTACGATCTGGACGCGGTCGCCTGGCCAGAAAATGCGTTACTCAGGAGTCCGCCTTCGCTTGGTCTGTATTGCAAGACCTCTCATTCACACTTCATTCACACAATCATGCTAGCAACGTATCCCAAAAACAGCCCAATCCTGTCTCAACTGACTAAGCTATATCAAATTCCAAAATCAAAAGACCTTGCGTATACTCATGCAGGGTTCTAGTTTCTCCTTGCGTATACTCATGCAAGGTTCAAAAAGACGATAGTTTCACCTTGCGTATACTCATGCAGGGTTAGTCGGACCGTCTTGAGAGGTGATCAAGCTCCCTTACCAAATTCCAAAGTTACAAAATCCAAGTTTCAAACAGCAGTACTGCTCTGACTCATCTGTCTAGACATATCAAAACTATACTCACCGGATCCGGTCCTAGTTCCCAAGCAAGCGCATGAATTGGACCTCGGACTCCCCTCACGGGTTCGAGGTGTTGGCTCCGTCCGGTCTCGACACCCGCCGAGGTCTGGCCAGCTCCCTCCGATACAAGGGACCGGTGGCGCCAGAGAGCGAGCCCACGTCGGGAGGGCACGATCCCGGCAGGACTAAACCTGTAGAGGCGGAAAGTCGTGGTATATTGCCCTATATACCCTCTATTACCACACCTTCCCGGCCAACGCACCAAGAATATGTAGCAGCAGAGCGCAGACAAACCAATGATACCAGGAGTCTGTTCAGAAGGTCCAAATCATTTATTTGTGCACAAGTCTCAAGCAGAATCAAATTCAAAATGGCTGAGCAATGGCTGTTAGTAAAACAACAACTTATATACTTTTCTTGTCCATTCTAGGTATAGGCAAACTTCTCATTGGTCCCGGTAACCCCTTTCACCCCATCTATTGGTCCCGGTAACATTACGTAGT
Organism: Ichthyophis bannanicus; assembly: GCA_033557465.1. Lineage (NCBI taxonomy): Eukaryota > Metazoa > Chordata > Amphibia > Gymnophiona > Ichthyophiidae > Ichthyophis > Ichthyophis bannanicus. Next base: position 71,899,488 of record CM066040.1, read on the forward strand.
CAACCAATTAGGACTTTGGTCTGGGCTCAGCACCTGCTTACCCCCCTTCTAGTCCCAATTACAATGGTCAGTTCTTCCAACTTTGATACTTCTCTCCTTCAAGGTCACTTAGCTAGCTAGAACATGTGGGAAAGCAGGGCACTGTAACTTTTCTTTCAGCAGTGTTAATTAATTCCATAGAAGCTGTGCTTTCTTATCAATACCAATTAAACTTGTTTTTCTATATTTTCTAAGTTTCGATTCTATGGTAGCAGCATTTTGGGGGATGTGCAATTCCTTTGGACCTCTCCACAGGCTTCATTTACAGGTCAAGCTACTCAGGCCTCTCTGCTCATTTCAGACACCATGGATCATAGGCCTTCGCCTACCACACTTCCACTCGGTAATTTTATAAACCTTTCTTGTGCGTAAAATGGTTTTCATAAAAATTACCATATGGGATACATATGTACAAGTAGGTGTGGTGAGAAGAACTCATGTACTTATATACAACCTGTGTATAGGCATGTTCTTAGGTGGAGCATGACTGGAGTTGCAAAGTGCATGCATGTACTCTTTATAAAATATAGGCGGCTGCATAGATTTTACAGGAGCAATTGCCAGGGTCAAAAGTTTCCATAAAGTGTTGACATTAATTAAAAACACCATTTTGGAAGCTAAGATAAAACTTATTCCACACTTCAAAATAAGTCAAATATAGTGGTAAAGTGCAAAGAGGTGGTGAAAGCCAAAAGAATATCTTTCAGAAAATGGAAAGCAGATCCTAATGATGAAAACGGAGATAAACACAAACACTGGCAAGTTAGATATAAAAAAGTAATAAGGCAAGTGAAGAGAAACTTGCTGAAGAGGAAAAAAACTAATAACTAAAAACTTCAAGTGCATTGGAAGCATGAGTTTATAAGAAACATGGTTGGACCACTGAATGACTAAAGTGGTAAAAGAAGTGCTAAAGGAACATAAGGTATAGTCGTTACTGAGAATGGAGTTGGTACTTATACTGACACTGGAAACCTTTGATGGTAATGATGTGGAGCAACTAAATTTAGCACATCATTGTAAATCTAGAAGATGTAATAGATCAATTTGCTAGGACTGGTCAGCATTAATCTGTAAACCTATCATGCAAAATGGCCACAATATCTGAGGATTGAAAGGTGGAAGGCCACCAATGAGATGGATTGATAGAATCCATCTAATTTCTGGCCTTCCTCTTTTACGTTGACCAATCTTTGCCAAGCATGATGTCTTTTTCTAATGATCTCTTTTCGCATGATATGTCCAAAGTACAAAAGTCATGTCATCTGAGCTTCTAAAGAACGCTTAGGTTTGCTCTGCTCTAGTACTGACTGGTGTGTTCTTCGGGCAGTCCATGGTATACAAAGTATTTTTCGCCAGCACCATAATTCAAAGGTATCAATTTTCTTCCTCTCTATCTTTTTCACTGTCCAACTTTTGCATCCATATGACATTATTAAAAATACCATGGCTTGGAGAAGTCAAATCTTTGTATGGAGAGAAACATCCCTCCTCTTGAGAATCTTGTCTAGGTACTTCATAGCCATTCTGCCAAGCACAATGTGTTGTCGGATTTCTTGACTGCTTGTTGTTTCTTTATTGATTATTGCTCCAAGCAGGTTAAAGTTGTCAACTAATTAGTATAGCTTTAACATGTTGCTCTGCTGTATTTTAAATTAGGTTCTGGAGCAAGGGCAACATTTTGCCTGGCACCGATATCAGACTTACAACCTATACTTTCCTGATCAATACAGGACCCCTTTTTAAAAATCTGGTGTTAAAATGACCACCTTTCAGTCCTCAGGTATTGTGGCCATTTGCATGATAGGTTACAGTTTACTAGTAACAAGGTGAATGCAGGCCCGTCCCGGCAAATTGTAAATCTTGAAGATGTAATAGATCAGTGATGTGCTTTAGTTACTCCGAATGAAAGGGATATTCCTATGAAGAAAGGCTCAAATTGGAAAAGAGATGGCTGAGGGGAGATATGATAGAGGTCTATAAATTAATGAATGGAGTGGAACTGGTAAATGTAGATAGTTGTTTACGCCATCAAAAAGTAGAAAGGCTAGAGGACACGCAATGAAGCTACAATGTAACCCATTTAAGACTAATAAGAGAAAATATTTTTTCACTCTATGCGTAATCAAACTCTGGAATTCATTGCCGGAGGATGTAGTAAAAACAGTTAGTATAGCTGGGTTTAAAAAAGGTTTGGACACATTTGTGTAGGAAAGGTCTATAAGCTATCATTAAAGAGGACCTAGGACAAGCATTGTGAAACCTGTGTGCCTTTTGGGAACTTACCAGGTACTTGTGACCTGGATTGGCCATAGTTGGAAGCAGGATACTGGGCTTGATGGACCTTGGTCTGACCCAGTATGACATTTCAAAAAAACAAAACAAAACATTACCATCAAAGAAAGTTTCCAGTGGAGGTATAAGTACCAACTCCATTCTCAACTTGTTGTTTATTAATCCAAGCAGGCTAAAATTGTCAACTCTTTGGTATAGTGTCAACCGTCTGCACCTCCCAGCCCCCTCTCAAGCTCACTTGCAGTCCACGCGGAAATCAGCAAGACGATAATATTTGCAGATGACACAAAATTATTCAAAATTGTTAAAACAGCAAATGATTACAAGGATTTGCAGTAGGATTTTGTGAGACCAGGAGACTGAGCATCTAAAGGCAAAGGAAATTTAATGTGGGCAAGTGCAAAATGATGCATATAGGGAAAAATAATCCCAACTACTCTACAGGTATAAGATGCTGGGTTCTGAGTTAGGAGTCACCATCCAAGAAAAGGATCTTGGAATCATTGTAGATAATATGTTGAACTTTTCAACCCAATGTGCTATGGCTGCTAACCCCCCCCCCCCCCCAAAACAAATAGAATGTTAGGGGTTATCCGAAAAGGGACAGGGAAAAAAACAAGAATATCATTATTCCTCTGTAGAGATCCCTGGTGCATCTACACTGTAAGGAAGATTTTAGATAGGGCGTAGAGAGGGAAATTTAGATGTCCAGGTTGGGATATGGAAAATACCCATAGTATTTATGACTACATGTTGATGGTTCCCCAGGTCCAGAGAGATCAGGTAAACAAAACATAATGCAGTAGCCCATATGTGCATGGGAGCAGTTTTTTTAAAAATCTCTGTTCCCAGATCTGAATGCACTCAATCCTGCAGCATTATTCTCCTCATCCATAGATCACCCCCGCAAACAGAAATCCCCCTGACTTTGCCCTCCCCTTGGCCAGCTCCCTAAAGGCATCCAATCCTCTGATCTCACCCCAAGCCATCCCCCCAAACCCCTCATCATGTAAGCCCCCAGGTATCTGATTTCCCTCATGACCTCTAATCTCCCCACCCCCATGGCATTTGTCCACCACCCTGACAGGTAATCAAACACTCTAACTCCCCCCCGCCTCAGCATACAGTCCCCTTGGTATCCATAAACATATTACCTCCCCCCCCAGTAGCATAACCCCCTGCTTCAGATCTCCCCACCCCAGCTCCTGCCTGGGTCTAACAGTTCCTGATGTCTAGTGGGAGCAGCAGCGATTCTCAGTCGCTCCTGCTCTTCATCATCTCAGGTTCCAAAATGGTAACTGTGATCCCTAGTGGTAATCTCACAAATTACCACTAGACGTCAGGATGCCCTTTTGGAACCAGCACCACGAAGACCAGGAGTGACTGGGGATCACTCTTCTCTCACTAGACCATTGGTTCCCAAATTTGGGGTCGGGACCCCAAATGGGTTCACATCATCATTGGATGGGGTCACAGAAACATGGCCATTTCCCCTTCTCTCTGGACTTCCACTGTAGTGGCAGTCACCAGTCAGCATGTGGCCTGTGAGCCAGTGAATATTCATAGGCCCTTGCCCCTCCTCGGTAAGCTTCCTGTTAGGCTGGAAACTCATGCCGAGTACTGGTGTCTGTAAGGAGACACTGCACACTAACACAAGGGTCCCTCTGTTTATCACTACTGTTGCTGCTGCTTTCCTATTTTAGACAAATGAAGGGAGGTGAAGGAGGGAAACTTGCTAGTCTGACTTCACCATCATAGGGTCACGAGAAATTTCAGTTTTTAAAATGGGGTCATACAGGATAAAAGTTTGAAAAGCACTGCAGTAGACACCAGGGACCATCAGACCCCGGTAGGAGCTTGGTTGAGGATTGCAGCATTGGTGCATCTGCCTGCAGGTCTGGGGTCTGGGTTGGGTATGTGCTTAGGGATACTGGGGGGCAGTGAGAGGATTAGAAGCTTTGGTGGGAGGTCAAGGGGGATTGATTGCCCATTGGAAGGGTCAAGGGGTGGGCGTATGCCTTTAGGGGATGGCTGGGGTTGTTTGGATAGCTTGACTTGGGGGAAGATTGGAGGGGTTGGATGCCTTTGTGGATGCGTTGAGAAGGAGGATCAGGGAGTCTGGCCTTGACATATACCCCTGCCCCTTCAAGAAGGCACTAAGTCATGCCTGGGGCAGGTGTAAATGCTGAGATCTAGATTTCTTCTGATCATTGTGGATTCCACTTACAAGATGGGAAATCCATGTTGATATTGAAGGCCCGCCCCTGACATACTGCCTGGCACACTAAACATAGTAAATAGCGCCTTTCTAAAATGGCATTTACACATGTATGCAAATCTACATGTGCAAATGCTGCTGCTTACATGTGGGGGTGCTTATACAATAACCAATCTTGAGTACTGTGTGGAGTTTTCTGGTTGTTTTGTTTCAAAAAGGGCATAGAAAAAGTTCAGAAATGGTGAGAAAAATGATATAGGAGATGGAACATCTCCCTTATGAAGAGAGGCTAAACAGGTTAGGGCTTTTTAGCTTGGAGAAAGCAAGGCTGAAAGAGGATATGATAAGAAGTTTATAAAGTATGAGTGGGGTGGAAAGGATAATTAGAAGTGCTCTTTTAATTTGTCGAATACAAAAGGCCACTCCATGAAACTAATGGCCATCAGAATATTATTACTACTTATCATTTGGATAGCGCTACAACACAACAACTAGGGACTAGGATATATCTAGGCTCATGATAAGGAAACACATAGGAGGTGAACGGGAGACTAGGGGAATCAGGATTCAAAAGCAGCCTCAAAGAGGTGAGTTTTCAGCCTGGATCTGAACAGGGTCACAGATGGAGCCTGATGTACCGACTCAGATGGTATGTTCCATACATAAGGAGCAGCAAGGTAGAAAGATCAAAGTCTGGAGTTGGTAGTGGAAGAGTAGGGCACAGACGGACGTGACCTGCCAGAACAGCAGAGTTCCTGAGGAAGGGTGTAGGAAGAAATAAGAGAGGAAAGGAAATGAGGAGCTGCTGAATGAAGGCACTTATAGGTTAGCAGTAGACATTTGAACTGGAGGTGGAAACAGATCGGGAGCCAATGAAATGACTTGAGAAGCGGGGTGACATGAGCATAGTGACACTGGCGGAAGATAAGGCGTTCAGCTGAGCTTTGAACAGATTGAAGTGGGGAGAGAAGATTCAGAGGAAGACCAGTGAAGAGGAGGTTGCAATAGTCTACATGGTAGGTGACTAGACAATGGATAAGGGTCTTAGTAGTGTGCTCAGAAAGGAAGGGATGAATTTTGCCAATGTTATAGAGAAAAATGACAGGTTTTAGCTATCTGTTGGATGTGTGTGGAGAAGGAGAGGGAGGAGTCAAAGATGACTCCAAGATTGCGAGCTGAGGAAACAGGGAGGAGTAGAAAGTTATCCACAGAAATAGAGAAAGGAGGAACTAAGGAAGTGGGCTTAGGGGGACAGATAAGGAGCTCAGTTTTGACCAAGTTCAATTTCAGATGGCAGTGAAACATCCAGGCACTAATGTCAGATAAGCAAGCAGAGATCTGGGCCTGGATTCCTGGAGATTTCAGGTGCAGAGAGGTAGATCTGAGAGTCGTCAGTTTAGAGATGGTACTGAAAATCATGGGAGAAGATGAGTGCACCAAGGGACTGAGTGTAGAGAGAGAAAAGGACTGAAAACAAATCATAGAATTTTTTTTTGCAGTGCATAAATAAGCTGTGGAACCTGTTGCTGTAAGTCATGGTCAAGGTGATCAGCATAGCAGGATTCAAAAGAGGATTGAACAAGTTCTTGGAGGAAAGGTCCTTAAAAATTATTAGCTAGATAGACTTGAGCGAGCTATTGTTCATCCTTGGAAATGAGCTATGGAAAATAGAACTACCTTTTTGGGATCTGTCAGTTACTTGCAACCTAGACTGGCCACTGTTGGAGACAGTACGGCGCACTCAATTGACCTTGGCCTGACTCAGCATGGTTATTCTTATGTTCCTATGTAATTTACACCAGCTTCTGATCTGGTGCAAATGTCTGCGGCTTTCATCTAGGCACAGTTTAGGCTGGTTTACCCCCAGTACTTTATAAAGACACAAGTATAATACATGCTAAAAATAGGTTCCTTCTTACTCTCCTAACCCAGGCAACCTGTTATAAAATTACCACTTTAGAGGGTAATATTTTTTATAGGTTGCTTAGATTCAGGATCGGTGTTAAAGATGTTGGAGCACATGGCAGAAATTCGGGATGGGACCTCAAAACCCATTTACAGACTCTGCCTTCTTCAACTTCAGACAGGCTTGGCGCCCCTTGAGGCATGGTGATCCTGGGCTGTTGCCCTTGTTGCACCCCTGTAATACCAGCCCTGCTTAGACTGGGAGGTAATTAGGTGCCTAATTTATGAACACACATAGGCATCTATGTGTCTTTTATAAAATTGCTTCTGAAGAAAGCTTTAGAAATTATGGTAATAATGAAGCCACATACATTTACGTCAGCTGGTGTAGATGTGCAGGAATGTTTAATAAATTGTCACTTCATCTGTGCTCTTTCCAAAATTTGCCCACAAACACTTCTATGCCAGAGTCACATGGAAGTATGCATGTTCTTGTCATCACGTGTACTTGTACATGTGGGGTAATTTTATAAGTGGTATTTTACACATTTATACTAACACATATGTGCGAAAATGTCTTTATAAAAGTACCTCCATCCAACAAGTTAACTCTATCATGATATGCTCTATCATGGAGAAGAAGGATAGATAGTTATTATTGTTAAGTGCTGTTGAGTCAATATTGACTCATTGCGACACTGTGGATAATTGTCCTAAACTGTATTTGGTCTTCAGACAGGCGGCTAATTGTTGATAGAGTGACATCCGTAGCTGCTGTTATTGCATCAATCCGCATTGCTGGCTTCCTCTTTTCTGTTGACCTTCAGCTTTGCTAAGCACGATGATAGAGCTTCTAAAGAAAGCTTAGGTTCGATCTCTTCTACTGCCAACCAGTTTATTCTTCAGGCAATCCATGTGGCTGCACCTGAATTTGAAGGCATGAGATTTCTTCCTGTCTTTCTTCTTCACTGTCCAACTTTCGCTTTCATATGATGTTATTGAAAATATCATGGCTTGGACAAGTTCAATCTTTGTATGCAGAAATATTTCTCTACATTTGAGAATCTTATCTAGGTCCTTCATAGCCTTTCTGCCAAGAGCAATGCGTTGTCTGATTTCTTGATGGCTTATATTGATCCAATAAGGTTAAAGCTATGCCTTCTCCATCAAGGATGAAATGATTAATTTTGCCAGTGGTCAGGGTCTTTGTTTTCTTCATGTTAATGTCGGCCCATTTTAAGACTATGTACCTTGATCATAGTAAGCAGATGTTTCCAATTGTCTTCATTTTCAGCCAGCAATGTGGTATCGGCAGCATAGCAAATGTTGTTGATGAGTCTACCACCAAACTTCACACCTTGGTTGTCTTCATACAGTCCTGATTCTTTGACGATTTGTTCTGCATATAAATTAAATAGATATCAGGAACGTATGCAGTCTTATGGTATACCTTTGCTGATTTTAAATCATTCTCTTTCTCCTTCTGTTCGAACTGTTGCTTTTTGATCAATGTAGAGGTTGTGTATGAGAGCTATCAGGTGTTTTGGTATAATCATGCTTCTTAATGTGGCCCAGTTTTAATGAATTACACTATAAAGGGCCTTGCTGTAGCTAATAAAAACACATATAGTTTTCCTTTTGGTGGAGTGGAGGAGTAGCCTAATGGTTAGAGTATTGGCTTGAAAACCAAGAGACCAGAGTTTGATTCCCACTAGCACTCCTTGTGGCCTTGGGCAAGTCACTTAACCTTCCATTGCTCAGAAAAATCCAAGTTATCAATGCCCCTGTTTAATGTATCTTCCATCTGCTGAAAAAAATCCCCACGGCTAATCAGGGAATCCCTTGCTACTACAAGAGCAACCTCTTGAGGTATGCTTCTATATGATGAGGCACGTCTAAAAAGTTTAAGTTACAATGTAAACCGCTTTGATAGAAATGATAAAGCGGTATAAAATAACTGTTACAAAAATTTTTTATTTATTTATGTGTCTTTTCAAGGATCCATCCATGATGATGTCTCTTGTTCTTTGACCTTTCCTGAATCCTGCTTGCACTTTAGGCAGTTCTCATTCCAGGTATGGTTATAGTTTCCACTTGATGATTTTGAGTAGAATCAAGTCAGTCGGATCACCTTTCTTTAGTATTGGTATGAATATAAATATTTTCCAGATAGTTGGCCATGATGTTGTCTTCCATATTCCCTGCAGAGACTTGTAAGTGTCGTAACAGCTGCATATGATTGCTGTAATACTTCAGTGGGAATGCCATCATTGATAATGCTTTCAATGTTGCTTCAACTTCTTCTTTCATCATTAACAGGTATAATGACTTTGTATTTTTTCCACCTTGTATTGATCTTCTCAGTATCATTCAACATGGATCATTGAGCATCTTTTACCATTCCAATTCAAGGCTGGAATTTTCTCTTTAACTCTTGTAGCTTTAGGGAAGCCAATCTTGTTCTTCCTTAGAATAAGAAGCTATCAATTTCCTTGCATGCATCATTATAGTACTCTCTTTGTCTTATCTTGCTGCACATTGGAAATCTCTGTTCTGTGATTATTTCTCTTTCTTTCTCCTCTGGCTTTATCTTCTCTGTTTTTCTGAGCAATTTTCAGAGTTTCTGAGGTCTCCCATTTTGGCCGTTTTTGCTTTTTCACCTTTTGCAAAGACTTTTCAGTCTCTTCAAGCCCAACTTTCTTGATGTCATCCCATAGTTCTTCTGGTGCTCTGTCATTTGAATCCTAGGCAGCAAATTGCTTTTGCAAGCTGTCTTTAAATTCCAGTGGCATACTTTCAAGATCATATTTTGCTGTGTTCATGAGTGGCTTGCTGTTTTTGAGCTTTAGCTTGAGTTTGCATACTATCACAAATAGATTCCCCCTCTCCCCTCCCCAGTAAGTTATTTCTCTATCCTTCCCTCCACCCTCCTATACCAGGTTCCTCTCCCTCTCTTATTTCATTCATCCGCACATCACATCCTCTACCCCTTCCTCCATCTTGGCTCCCTTTCATTCTATTTTTTCCCCTTCCTATCCTTCTGCAGCTGTTGAGGAAGATGTGAAAGAGGGAGAATGAAAAACAGAATGGAAAACTGGTAGCAGAGAGAGAGAGAGAGAGATTGAGGAATGGAGTGTGAGGGATGGTGAAAAAGAGAGATGGGAAGAGAGAGGAGAGAGAATTGATGAAAATGAGGAAAGGGCTAGATTAATGTCATAGACAGGTGTTGGGAAGGAGATCTAGGGAAAATGTAATAGGAGAAGACCAACAAGGAAAATAGAAAAGGGGACACGCAATGAAGTTACGATGTAACCTATTTAAAATTAATAGGAGAAAATATTTTTTCACTCAATGCATAATCAAGCTCTGGAATTCGTTACTGGAGGATATAGTAAAAGCTGTTAGTGTAGCTGGGTTTAAAAAGGTTTAGACAAGTTCCTGGAGGAAAAGTCCAAAAACCTTATCAAAGAGGACCAGAGAAATCCACTGCTTATCCCGGGATAAACAATGTGGAATCTGTGTACCTTTCTGGAAACCTGACAGGTAATTGTGACCTGGATTGGCTGCTGTTGAAAACAGGATAAAGGGCTTGATGGACCTTGGTCTGACCCAGTATGGCATTTCTTATGTGTATTCTATGGCTGTTGCATTATCCAAATGAACCTATACTTTGCTTTTGAGGAGGAAGTAGAAATATAAGAGGGCGAACTTGATGGCTGTGATCTCCAGCCTGATTATGGTTTCCTTAGATTCTCTGCTCAACTACCTTCTCTGGATCACCTGCCCTAGACAGCATTTCCCCCATCACTGTGATGATGCATTGATCAGAATGCTCCTGGAGGGGATCCAAGTCCACATTCTCTTCAGATTGGCTCTGTTGGGCCATCACTCAGGCTCTCCTTGGTAATCCCCAATAGAGGAATTCTGATGTCACACTCTCATCCCTTGGAGACCAATTGGTTGGGAGGTTTGCTTGTAACAGGCTTAAGGAACTACCTTTAGCTTTGTTGCTGTAGATTCCAACAACTGCAAATGATCCTAGGAGGATGGACTGGATATGTCTAAGAACCCCCTTTTCTGTATCTGGAATTTGTTTATTCATGGGTTTGACAGAAATACCTCAACCTGTTGAGTATTGTATACTATGCCTTTATGGAAATGGGTAAAAGGGGCAACATATGGAAAGCGGTATGTATAAATGCCGTAGGATGGGAAATAAGATCCCAGATGTTGAAGCTTTAATGGGAGTAACTGACTTTGATTTAGTGGCAGTTACAGAAACATGGTTCACAGAAAACCATGACTGGGATATAACTATACCAGGCTATACTTTATTCAGAAAGGACAAGGTAGGAAGAAGGGGAGGAGGAGTGGCACTATATGTAAAACATAATATTAAAGCTTTGGAATTACAGAGCTTAAAAGGGAGAGAGGAGGCACTGTGGCTTAAACTAGAAAGAGGGAAAGAGAAATCTATTTGCATTGGCGTGATACACAGACCTCCCTCACAAGAGGAAGAAGTGGATGGAGAGTTAATTGAAGACACACGCAGCATTGCTAGGAATGGGGAAGTGCTACTGATAGGGGATTTCAATATGCCAGATGTTGATTGGTACATGCCTGCTGCAGTATAGTCTAGAAGTAATGAGATCCTGGATTCTCTACAGGGAGAACTATTCAGGCAATTGGTAATAGACCCCACATGTGAAGGGGCCATACTGGACGTGGTGCTTACAATGGTGAAAGTGTTTCTGATGTTATAGTGGGAGATCATTTTACATCCAGTGATCACCAGATGGGGTGGTTCAGTATTAGGCTGATAGAATCCATTCAAAAGCGAGGGTCTTAGACTTTAGGAAAACTAACTTTGCCAGATGTGTCAATACCTTAGGAAGCCGTTAGCAGGATGGGAACAGTTGGGGGATGTAGAAAAACAGCGGGCAAAACTGAAAGGGGATATTTTAAGGGCAACCAACCTTTTTGTTAAAATGGTAAATAAAGGTAAAAGGAAAAGGAGACCACTATGGTTTTCGAAAGAAGTAGCTGAAAAGGTGAAGAAAAAGAGGGAGGCCTTCATGACATATAAGAGATCACAGAGAGAGGAAGACAGGCATCTATATTTGGAAAAACTTAGAGAAGCTAGCAAAGTAGGAAAGCAAAGCTTCAAAAAGAGGAGGAAATAGCCAATGCAATAAAATGGGTGGATAAGACATTCTTTAGATATGTTAGTGAGAAGAGGAAGGGCAAAAGTGGTATTGTCAGACTCAAGGGTGAAGGGGAGGAATATGTAGAAGCGGATGAGGATAAAGTGTAACTGGTTAACAAATATTTCTGTTCTGTGTTCACAGATGAAGAACTAGGAACAGGACCTCAGAAAACATCCACAAACAGGAACAGAAGCGAAGGGCATCTTGAAGAATTTTCAGAAGACTGTGTTCGTGAGAAACTAGCTAAACTTAAAGTAGACAAAGTGATGGGACCGGATGGGATGTACCCTAGAATACTGAGGGAACTTGGGGACGTTCTAGCAGCTCCACTGACTGACCTTTTCAATGCCTCATTGGAGTCTGAAGTGGTGCCAAAGGACTGGAGAGAGGTTCATGTGGTCCCTTTACACAAAAGCGGAAGTAAGGATGTAGTGGAAAACTACAGGCTGGTTAGTTTAACTTTGGTGGTGAGTAAATTATTGGAAATGCTGCTGAAAGAGAAAATAGTGAGGTTTCTGGAGTCCAGAGGATTACAGGATGCAAGGCAGCATGGATTCACCAGAGGCAGGTCTTGTCGGACAAATCTGATTGATTTCTTTGACTGGGTGACCAGGGAGTTGGACCAAGGGAGAGCCCTAGATGTGGTGTATTTAGATTTCAGTAAAGCCTTTGACACCGTTCCTCACGGGCGACTTATAAACAAATTGAGCACCCTACGGATGGACCCTAAAGTTACTGCTTGGGTTAGAAATTGGTTGAGTGGGAGGCGACAAAGGGTACTGGTAAATGGAGCTCACTCTGAGGAGAAGGAAGTTACCAATGGTGTGCCCCAGGGATCTGTCCTTGGTCCGATTCTTTTTAACATCTTTGTTAGTGATATAGCGGAAGGGCTGTCAGGTAAGGTTTGCCTCTTTGCGAATGATACCAAAATCTGCAATAGAGTAGATACCCAGGAAGGTGTAGATAACATGAGGAGGGATCTAGCTAAGCTTGAAGAATGGTCTAGAATTTGGCAGCTGGGATTTAATGTTAAAAAATGCAAGGTAATGCATTTGGGCTGCAGCAATCCAAGGAAGCAATATGGTATAGGGGGTGAAGTACTTTTGTCCACTAAAGCAGAGCGGGACCTCTGTATGGTTGTGTCTGATGATCTTAAAGTAGTTAAACAGGTAGAAAAGGTGACAGCAAAAGCTAGAAGGATGTTTGGGTGCATAGGGAGAGGAATGGCTAGCAGAAAAAAGGAGGTGATAGTGCCTCTGTATAAGTCTTTGGTGCGACCTCATTTGGAGTATAGTGTGCAATTCTGGAGACCGCATCTTCAAAAGGATATAAACAAGATGGAGTTAGTACAGACAGTGGCTACTAAAAAGGTTAGTGGTCTTCATTATAAAGCATGTGAGGACAGACTTAAGGATCTTAATATGTGCACCTTAGAGGAAAGGTGGAATAGAGGTGATATGAGTGAGACATTTAAATTCCTCCATGGCATAAATGCACAGGGGGAGAGCCTCTTTCGATTGATAGCAAGTTCTGCTATGAGGGGACATGGGATGAGGGTGAAAGGGGATAGATTCAGGAGTGATATGCGGAAATATTTCTTTACGGAAAGAGTGGTGGATCCGTGGAATAGTATCCCAGTGGAGGTGGTAGAGATGAGGACTGTATCTGAATTCAAAAAAGCATGGGACAAACACAGAGGATCTCTAAAGAAAAAAAGGGGACTCTTATAGTGATTGATATGGAAGGACAGACTAGATAGGCCATGTGGTCTTTTTCTGTCGTCATTTTTCTATGTTTCTCTGCCCAGATTTTCCAGGGACTGCAAAGGGGCCAATTTGCTCTTGGACCAGTTGTCAATTCATCCTATGGACCATTTTCTCTATGAGAAGTGCCATGACCTTGATTAATATTAGCCTGCTTTCTCTATCCTTTTTGGCTTGAACTAGTCAGTCATTAAGACAGGGGTGTACCAGCATACCGTCTTTCCTCAAGCAGGCTGTCACTACCACCAATACCTTGGGGCTGTTTAGGATCCTGCTAGAGATTTGGCCACTGGTTGGAAACAGTATACTAGGCTTGATGGACCTGGTTTGGTCACTGTTGGAAACAGGATACTGGGCTTGATGGACCTTTGCACTGACCCAGTATGGCAGTTCTTATGTTCTTTATCAAACAGGAGTGCTTGAAATGGCAGTGGTGTCCTAGGACTGCAAACTAGAGAAATGTTTGAAAGTGCAGCCAGATCGGAATGTGTAACCAAACTTCCAATAAGATCAGGGCAATTAGAAACTTCCTGAGTCGAACTGTCACCATAGCTGACCCCAAGTTCTCCATGCAAAACATTTGAAGCCTGAGGGAAAAAATTGACTTGTCTCAAGTCCAAGATGGGCTGAAAGGAGCCCTCTAGTTTGGATACCATAAAATATGGAAAATATATCCCTCCTTCCTCTTTTAGATCCTGGTACTTTAAATTTAATATTGTAGTTTAAATTTAATAGTTACTCAGGGCCTAGCATCAGCAAAGTACTTTTAGTTTAAATTTAAAACACAGAAGAGAGCTTTCTGGTTAAATTTGGAACCCAGCAGAGAGCTTGTAGTTTAAATTTCATAATAAGTTATAGCCTAGCAGCAGCGGCAAAGAGCTATACTTTAAATCAAATCAGAATATAGCTTACCTCAGCAGCACAGGACAGGGTACTGCGTAGCAGCCCTCTTTTAATAAGTGTTATTTCCCTCCCTCCCTCCCCAACACCCACCCACCCCTGGGATATTCATAGCTTTATAGGTACTTAAAAGACAGGAGGTTCTCTCAGGTGAAGCTCGTTACCCAAATCAGTCATACACTAAGGACCTGAGTTTAATTAAGCTTCAGGTGAACAAGGTATATTAAACGCATTAGGTACACTTTTATTAGTATAAATATCCATAGCAACCCTTAGTAAGTAAAGAGCTTAAAGATCTAAATACAAGCTTAAAACTAAGATGCAGACAGCAGTCCAGCAACGGGATGGGGGCTTTCCAGTCTTTTGCATTGAGTGTCACATGTATGATTTTCTCCCAGTTGGTGAGAGGTCTTACGTGTGCACTAGGCGCAAGGAGCTCTTTGCTCTCAGGGAACGAGTCTGTTCTCTAGAGGCTAGAGTAGCAGACTTGGACAACATAAGAAAGACAGAGAGGTACATAGACGAGACCTACAGGGATATAGTCCTGAAGTCCCACCTCCAGTCTGGCAGCATCCCTGTTGCCATGGAGGAGAGAGGTCACGTGACAGGAGAGCATCACCCTGGTGTGGCAGGAAGTGATCCTGTAACTAGGACCTGCCCTCCAGGTGATGTAAAACCCTCATGCACTGAGGAAGTTTCTCCAGGGCCATGTGCCCATGAGGGAAGGGTTAGGACAGCAGTCATAGTTGGTGATTCGATCATTAGGCATGTAGATAGCTGGGTGGCTGGTGGACGTGAGGATCGCCTGGTAACATGCCTGCCTGGTGCGAAGGTAGCAGACCTCAGGCGCCACCTAGATAAGGTCTTAGATAGTGCTGGGGAGGAGTCTGCTGTCTTGGTACATGTCGGTACCAATGACATAGGAAAATGTGGTAGGGAGGTTCTGGATGCTAAATTTAGGCTTTTAGGTAGGAATTTGAAATCCAGAACTTCCAGGGTAGCGTTCTCCGAAATGCTTCCCATTCTACGCGCAGGATCCAAAAGGCAGGCAGAGCTCCGGAGTCTCAATGCGTAGATGAGACAATGGTGCAGAGGTGAGGGTTTTGGATTTGTTAGGAACTGGGGAACATTTTGGTGAAAGGAGGGGCTCTTCCGAAGGGATGGGCTTTATCTTAACCGGGATGGAACCAGGCTGCTGGCATTAACCGTTAAAAAGGAGATAGAGCAGCTTTTAAACTAGATAATAGGGGAAAGCCAACAGTCACCCAAGAGCGGATGGTTCGGAAGAATGTATCCTTGAAGGATACTCCTAAAAGCAGAGAGGTTCCAAAAAAGAGTAAAGTAGCCCAAATGCCCTCGAGTATGGAGCAGACAGAGCTTAAAGATCCCAAATTACCCATGTCTACCAATAGCCAAATTAATATGAATAAAATACAGTCTCTAAAATGCTTGTATGCAAATGCTACAAGTCTAAAAAATAAGATGGGAGAGTTAGAATATATAGCACTAAATGAGAGGTTAGATATGATTGGAATATCAGAGACATGGTGGAAGGAGGACAACCAGTGGGACACTGTGATACCTGGGTACAAACTATATCGTAATGATAGAGCTGATCAAATTGGTGGAGGGGTTGCGCTGTATGTTAGAGAGGGCATTGAGTCAGAAAGGATTAAAGTTTTGCAGGAAACAAAATTTGCTGTAGAATCTCTATGGATTGAAATTCCATGTAAAAAGGGGAAGGCGATGGCAGTGGGGGTGTACTATCGACCGCCTTGGGCAGAATGAACAAATGGATGATGAAATACTCAAAGAAATCAAGGACGCTAACAAAGGTTACAGCGCAGTAATAATAATGGGCGATTTCAATTACCCCGGTATCGACTGGGTCAGTGTCACGGCAGGACATGCTAGGGAGATAAAGGTCCTAGATGAAATAAATGACTGCTTCTTAGAGCAGCTGGTTCATGAAGCGACCAGAGGGGAAGCCATATTAGACCTAGTCCTTAGTGGAACACCAGATCTAGTGCAAGAGATAAGGATGTTGTGGCCACTTGGTAATAGTGATCATAGCATGATCGCATTTGATTTAATTAGTGGAGGAGGGACAGTAAGGAAATCCACAGTAATACCTTTTAACTTTCGAAAGGGAGACTATGATAAAATGAGGAAAATAGTTAAGAAAAAACTAAAAGGAGCAGTTGCAAAGGTTAAAGACTTACATCAAGCTTGGGTGTTGTTGAAAAATACTATCTTGGAAGCCCAGACCAGCTGTATTCCACGCTTTAAGAAAAGTGGAAGGAAGTCGAAAAACCTGCCAGCATAGTTTAAAAGTGAGGTCAGAGAGGCTGTTGTTGTCAAAAAATCATCTTTCAGGAAATGGAAAAAAGAGCCAAGCGACGAAACCTGGAAACAGCACAAGCACTGGCAAGTCAAATGCAAGGCATTGATAAGGCAGGCAAAGGGAGAATTTGAGAAGAAGCTTGCTGCGGAAGCAAAAACGCGAAATAAAGACTTTTTCAAGTACATTTTTAGCAAAAAACGTTTGAGAGAGTCAGTTGGTCCATTAGATGATAGAGGGTTTAAAGGGGCACTAAGAGGCGACAAGGCGATAGCGGAGAGACTGAATGAATTCTTTGCTTCGGTCTTTACTGAGGAAGATGTAGGGATGTTACCCATGACTGAAGTGGTATTTAAAGGTGCGGAAGAATTGAAGGAAATATCGATACATTGGGAAGATGTATTACAACTATTAGATAAACTGAAGAGTAGCAAATCACCTGGGCCGGATGGTATACATCCAAGGGTGTTGAAAGAACTGAAATATGAGATTGCAGACCTGCTATTAGTGATCTGTGAACTATCATTAAAATCATCTATAATACCTGAAGATTGGAGGATCGCCAATGTAACACCAATTTTTAAAAAGGGTTCCAAGGGTGATCCGTGAAACTACAGACCGGTGAGCCTGACGTCAGTACCGGGAAAAATGGTAGAAACCATCATAAAGAATAAAATGACTCAGCATGTAGATAGTCATGGCCTAATGGGAGACAGCTAACATGGCTTTAGACAAGGAAGATCTTGTCTTACTAATCTGTTATGTTTTTTTGAAGGTGTTAATAAACAGGTGGACAAAGGTGAGTCGGTTGATACAGTGTATCTGGACTTTCAGAAAGCCTTTGACAAGGTCCCTCAGAGACTTTTGGCAAAACTAAAGAGTCATGGGATAGGAGGCAGTGTACTATTGTGGATCAGGAACTGGTTAAAAGATAGAAAGTAGAGGGTAGGGCTAAATGGCCAATTTTCCTAATGGAGAAAGGTGAATAGTGGTGTACCCCAGGGATCTTTGCTGGGTCCGCTGCTTGTTGACATATTCATAAATGACCTGGAAAGTGGAATAACGAGTGAGGTTATCAAATTTGCAGATGACACAAAACTATTTAAAGTTGTTAAAACCCAAGAGGATTGTGGAAAATTGCAAGAGGATCTTGATAAATTGGAAGACTGGGCATCAAAATGGCAGATGAAATTTAATGTGGACAAGTGCAAAGTTATGCACCTAGGGAAGAACAACCCAAACTATGGTTACACGATGCAAAGTTCCGCATTAGGAACCACCACCCAGGAAAAAGATTTAGGCGTCATTGTGGATAACATGTTAAAACACTCGGCCCAGTGTGCAGCGGCAGCCAAGAGAGCAAATAGAATGCTAGGTATCATAAGGAAAGGAATGGAAAATAAAACAAAAAATATTATAATGCCTCTATATCATTCCATGGTGAGGCCGCACCTTGAATATTGTGTGCAATTCTGGTCGCCGTATCTTAAAAAGGATATATCGTTATTAGAAAAGGTTCAGAGAAGAACCACCAAAATGGTAAAGGGAATGGAAGGATACCCCTATGAAGAGAGGCTAAAAAGGTTAGGGCTCTTTAACCTGGAAAAGAGATGGCTGAGGGGAGATATGATAGAAGTCTATAAATTAATGAATGGAGTGGAATGGGTAAACGTAGATCAATTGTTTACGTTATCAGAATATAGAAAGTCTAGGGGACATGCAATGAAGCTACAGGGTAAACTATTTAAGACTAATAAAAGAAAATGTTTTTTTGCTCAATATGTAATCAAACTCTGGAATTTGTTACCGGAGGATGTATAAAGGCTGTTAGTGTAGATGGGTTTAAAAAAGGTTTGGACAAGTTCCTGGAGGAAAGGTCCATAAACCATTATTAAGAAGGGACCCAGGATATCAGTGCTTGACCCAGTACAAGCATTGTGGAACCTGTGTCTTTTGGGGAAACTGCTAGGTACGTATGACCTAGATTGGCCACTGTTGGAAACAGGATACTGGGCTTGATGGACCTTGGTCTGACCCAGTATGGCATATCTTATGTTCTTATGTTCTGGTACTGGTACTAGCACGTGCAAAGTTGCAGAGATGACAGGGGATTGCCTATACTGTCACTGCTTTTTCTGGAGTACTGCAACGGGAAACAAAGAACACTTTGTGGATTGGGGCTGGTAGCTTGGGATCATAACCGTGACTGTTTACAGGTAAGATTCATTAGTCCCCTTTGATATGGAGGCAAACTGCTGAAGCTGCCTCCCCAACCAGGACAAACCTCTCCTGGACCCCTCCCATGTTAATGGGTGGACTTTAGTCTGCCAGAGGGAAGGGATCCTGTCTGGGCTCTCTACTTTGAATCACAATTTGGTGATTTGATGCTCTGCAGAGAGTGATATTTAAATTGCCTGGCAGCCCAGACAGCCTGAGTTTATTTTCTGGAATTCCTGCTTTGGATTCTATCTTTCAGGCGGTGCTAAGCCCTCCCAAGTCTTGAAGAGCTTATAAAGGTCATCTTCAAACACAACTGTCCTTTAAGGAATAGTCTGCTGAGGTGAGTTTTCATCACCCCATCCTAGCATCTTAACCAAAGGTGTCTTCATGCCATGACCACTAAAGACCATGACTTTGGCTACTAACTGGCTTTGATCATATTGAGCATCTGCAAAAAATGCTGCTTCCTTAGCGTCCCTTCAGTCTAGTCCCAGACCTCTGGGTTTAAGCACCTCCTCCCGTAGCCTTGGAGATTGAGCATGTCACACTTTTCAGTGACACCAATATAAGTAATTCAGGGACCGCCTTCCCGCTCCAATTATCGCAGTCTCCAAGGCAGCTGGAGGAGGCGAGAACCTAGACGTCAAGGGCTCACTGGAGGAATGATTAGGGAGTTGGATAAAATTTAGAGAGTTAGGGAAGATTAGATTGTGTATATTCCTTTAAAAAATAAATTTGGGGTATCAACAGTCTTAGGCTGGAGGATACTGTTTGGCAGGGTCCAAGGCGAAAGATCCCCCTCTCTCCCCCCTCCCTGGAGACCTGGTGATCAGGGAAGCATGCGGGAGTGTTGTTGGGGCCTCCGGCTCCCGAACCTGTGCAGTGGGTGAGGAGCCGTGGAGGAGTGTTGCCGCGTGGCCGGCAGCAGGGCGAGAGGCCTGTTCCTGCGCCGCTGAATTGTATGTGCGGGCAGACGGGAGGCGGCTCGGTGAAGCGATCCACGCTGCTCTCGGTAGCGCTTAAGGTGAGCGGGGCAGTAGGCAGCGATCTGCAAGAGGCTTGGCTTCCCTGCTGCGGCGGTAATCAGCAGCGATTCTTTTTTTTTTTGGTGCGTGCAGCCTGTGTGCAAGCGGCGCGGCTGAGAGAGAGAGAGCGGGCGGATGCTAACAAGCAGGCCCTGGACACGTGGAAGTTGCGTGGGAATCTGAAGGGGTGTCTTTTTTTCTTCAGATTTCGGGTCTGCAGGTTGCTGGAGTGTGTTTTGGGCTTCAGTTATTGAAGAAAAAAAAAAAAGGACAGGGGACGGAAGCGCTCATAAAGTCTACTAGAAGGGGGAGCGGATAGCGTCCCTTGTAAAAGGACAAGATTAGGGGGAGATAAGGCGGAGCAGACAAGGGGGGTCTCGCAACCCTTCCGTAGTCTTGGAAGATTCGGATGTACATATGGATTTGGAGGAAGGTGAAATAGCGGAGCCAGATGACTAGGCACGGGTCATTAGGGTCTTCAGGCGGGAGGAATTGTCAGCTCTGATTTCGGAGATGCTGAAGGCGCTTAACATGCCGGGGTGGCAGAACAGGCGGCGGATTCCTCTTTGGAGGACCTTCTCTTGCAGGCAGTGTGGAAGTCTCAGAGAGCTTTCCCCATCCATAGAGTGTTTAGGGAAATGATACAGGAAGAATGGGACACGCCAGAAACAGGGCTTAAAGGGTCCAGAGTGATGTCGCGTCTCTACCCACTGCAGGAGCCGGATAAGGAGATGTTCAAGTCTCCTAGGGTAGATGCGATGGTGTCGGTAGTTATGAAGAAGACCGCGATTCCGGTGGAGGGCAGTTCTGCCCTGAAGGATGCGCAGGATAGGCGGTTAGATACGTTGTTGAAGCAAGTCTTTGAGGCCAATGCGATTTCCATGCATGCGTCCATTTGTCCATGGGTGGCGAGGGCGTGTCTGTGTTGGTCCCAGAAGATAAGAGGGTCTCAGGAGGCAGAAGTGTCGTAGGAGGCGGCCCGAATGGAGTCAGGGGCTGCATATTTATTTATTTTATTTAGTAAGGACTTATATACCGCTCCTTCCAGCGATCAGAAGCGGTTTGATTACAATTACGGGATTTGTCATAAATTACAGACAGAATTATTTGGGGATTAGATAGAGAGAGCAGGGGGATACACAGCACACATATGCGGGTCCATATAAAGACCTTAGCTATTATCATACATTTACACAGGCACTAACCACCATCTATTTACATTTGTACATACTGCAATTCAATTTCTTTTGTCCTTTTGGATTTTCATCTGGTATAATGACAATTGAACAGGTGCGTCTTCAGTTGTTTTCTGAAGTTGCTTATGTCTTTAATTTCTCTCAGCTCTTGTGGGAGCTGGTTCCATAACGTGGGGGCAGATAAGGAGAACGCTCTGCGACTAGTACTGACCTTTACGTGCCTAAAGCTGTTTGGAACTCTTAGGGGCATGTTTACTAAAATCCGCAGAATAGCGCGCCGCAAAATAGCGCACGGCAACGCGGCACTGAAACGCGCAGAAACGCGTTTAAACGCCCCGCACACGTGCGTGTCACCCCCGCACAGGTACGCGGCTCACTAACGGGCCCCGTACAAGTGCGGGCCCGCAAATGTCCGATAGAGGCGTGGAACGGCGAAAGGAGGGTGGAGGAAGGCTCCGGAGGGGCGGAGGGACGGGGTCAATGGGTGGAGAGTGGGAGGGGAGAGGCTCCCCGCACAGTATCGGGCCCGAATATGCATGTAAAAACTACCGCGAGTGAAACACTCGCGGTTAGAAAGCATTTAAAGGGAAGAGAAACCATTTCCGTCAGCAATGTACAGGAAAACCGGGGAAACCAGCAAAACGTGAGCAGTGTGATACATGTGCACAGCACAAAAGTGAAAATAAAAATAGAAAATGACCACAACAGAACTATTAAAAATAGTAATTCAGCTGGGGAACAGTTATAGTGATGGGCAAATACAGAAATCACACCCAGCAAAGCTCCAGAAAAAAGAAATGAATCTTGGAAGGGTCTACTGAGAGGAGACTCTTCCAAAAAACATTTCCACGTTTTGGAGCTTTCCTGGGAGTGTTTGCTATGGTTGCCCATTAATATCACTGTTGCCCAGCGTGGTGATATTTTGTCCCACATTTCCCGTGGTCATTTCCGGGGTTTATGTGCACATTTGTCACCAGACAGGGTGCATATGCCCACAGTAGAATTGCGTAGAGCAGGGTTTGTGACTCCATCCTGCCAGGCTTACTGCCTCCAGGGGCTGCACTGTCTCTGTGGCCAAAGTGTGGTACAGCGGACAGAGTCATTACCTCTAGGACCAGAGGGCAGAGGTTCAAAACCCAGCTGGGGCACCTGCCAGCCCAGTCCCCATATTTTACCCACCACTAAATAAAGATAGCGCAGACACCCCTGTATGCATGGGGAAAACACCCATATTTTACCCAACACCGCACACACACCACAACAATGGGCATTACCTACAGCCAAGTCCCCCAAATGCAGTCCCATACTGCCACATTGCAATCAGGTCAACTGCTTTTTCTGAGAGAAGTTCATGCCAGCATGTTGGCGGACAAGTACATGTGGTGCAGGGGCAGTGGCTGCTAACCACAGAAGACAGAGGCCTAGCCATGTGCAGGCTGGCACAGTCCACTGCAACAGACAGGTCCTGCCGGATCCACAGTCATGGACAGTCCAGGGAATCCAACCAATCTGTGGCTACACAGTGGTGCAGTGCACACAGACAGTGCATACAAGAACAGAAGGTCACAGGTTCAAAGCCCAGCTGGGGCTACTGCCAATCCTGCCCACATATTTTTCCCACAACTAAACAGTGATAGTAAGGACACACCTTTCATGGCGGGGACATATGCAATGGTAAGACATCTATCTTTTACCCCACTGAGCACAGACACCATGAACAGGGGCAGTACCTAGAGCAGAATCACCCAAATGCAGTCCTGGTGGGCCACACACCAGTCAAGTTCCATGCTGACACTCATACAAATGCCTGTGCTGTATATCTATGCACCACCCCCATGGCATGTAGATGTAGCCCATGCATATTCATGAGGGATAGCAGGAAAACCCGAACAGTGTGATGCAAACCTGGACTGGAGTTGGGAATCTGTGCCGTAAAGCAGCAGCCATCAAGGGCAGACACACCCACACCCACAGGCCCCATTGGCCAATGTCTCCTGGAAAGGCAGAACATTGGACCGTGCATGCAGCACCCAAAACGAGCACTTGCATAACTTACCAATGTCACCCTACACCTGAGGTATACGGTACACAGCTCGGAGACGTTTGCTAGGAGCACAGGCAGGCAGTTATCCATACGTTACGTACATACTGCTAGTTGACCCCATCCAAACAATCTGTTAGGTGTTTGCGGGGCATGCTCCAGGCCTGGCCTCTGACGGTGCTTACCACCCTGGGGAGTGACCACCAGCTGTAATGCGTACCATATCCATGCCTTGCCGTGCTCAGGACCGGTTTGGTGGGCAAGGCTACTTATCCCCTCAATCGTAGCACCATGATGGCAGAGGTGTGGAAGTGTGTGTCTGTCTATACAGTGGGTGTTGGCTGCAAGCCCCTTCAACAGCCCGCACTGCCAGCACTGTTGCCAGTATTGGCCAGTCAATGTGCATAATGAGGTGCAAGGTACCATGGGTATAGCCAGGGCAGGGTGGCGTGGCCAGGATGCATCTGCACTGGGCATAGGGCCCTGGCAGGGACATTGGCTGGGATATTGTAGTGTCCGGCCACCACCTACACAGACAGGGTGGCCAAAGCATGTCCTTCTGGGGGATCACGCTCACCCTGACTGTGCAGTGACCACAGCATGGCTAGGCCCCCCCATAGTGCTGTATAGTAGTTCTCTCATGTGATAGATATGGGTTTCTCTTTGGGGCCCAGTCACTGATCTATCTGCTTGCTGTGTATGCATCTCCATTGGGAACATGCACTATGGACTAACCAGCAGACTGTTTGTAGCTGGTAAATGTCTTGCTATAATGGCTTGCAGGGTGCAGTGGCTGTTGGCTTGCTGCAGGGGAATATCTGGTGGTGGAGTGCAGCTTACCATACCCTGGGCTTATGTCTGTCTGCTATTGTGTTATGGCTGTGTATGGAGCTGCCTGCCTGGGGGGTGGTGGTGTTCCTCAGCAGGACTGGGGTTGATGTTGCCCTCTACTGCCACCTTTGCAGGGA
Source organism: Ichthyophis bannanicus (assembly GCA_033557465.1). Classification (NCBI taxonomy): domain Eukaryota; kingdom Metazoa; phylum Chordata; class Amphibia; order Gymnophiona; family Ichthyophiidae; genus Ichthyophis; species Ichthyophis bannanicus. Next base: position 71,923,606 of record CM066040.1, read on the forward strand.
GGTAGAGTGTGGATCCCTTGATGGGGACCATGTTTGCCACTGGGGGGGGGGGGGGGGGGTGCCAGATGGCGGCAGACAGGGATATCCATGGTGTTTGTGCAGAAACTAGCTATCTTACACATTAACACTGCTTTGGAACGCCCGCTTGGCCTCCAGCAGCCATGGCAGGTGTTGTTGACCTGATCCTGGCCACCTCATTGCACACTCAGGGTGAGCACAGTACCCGCACGATGTAACGGTGTGTGGCTACTCTGTGCCAGTAAAACACCCGGTCAGTGCCCCCTACTAGGCCAAGGTGCTGTGTGGGTGCACCCGGTCACTTCCCCCAACAGGGCCGAGGTGCTGTGGGGGTGCATTCCCCATCTTGTGTCCATCTGCGGACAGCTAATTTGCATGTGCAGTTCATCATGGGTACGGGTGGCCTAACCCTATCCTGTTGACACCAGCAGACTGTCTGTGAGGTGACGTGTAGGCTATCTGCAGCCAGCCAGGGGCCTGCTTACAGCTATGGAGCTGTAGCACAATGGTTACATCACTGCCTGTGCAGCCAGAGGTCATGGGTTCAAACCCACAGTGGGGCCCTTTGGTAGGGCTGTCCACAGCTTTATTTTTATTTACTGTACATATGTCTATGCCGGCAAGACCACCCTCAGCTTACTATACCCATTAGGTGCCTCTGAGGGTGCTTCATAGGGCGCCCTGTAGGCCACCTTATGGTTGCCATCCCTATAGGGTGCACTATACATTATCCTGTGTCGCAACATACATGCTGCCCTATAGGGGTCATTCAAGGGTGCCTTGGCGAACAGTGCACTGTAACATGTGCCTTATGGGCCGCCGTATGTTAACATGCTGGGAGAGTGCGTTTGCTAGTAGTGATAACAAATTAAAATTATACAGCCTCCTACAGCACTCCACAACATAATACATACTGCCTCAGCAGGCATTTTTCACTGGGCATTGTGAGGTGTTGAACCCCTGATCCCTGCACCATTGGTCAGTGTTTTAACCATTGTGCTGTGGCTCTGTTCCTGTGCTTGTGCATCAGCGCGCCGCCTTGTGCCTATCAGCGCGCCGCCTTCTGCCGCCCAAGGGGACCAGTGCGCCGCCTTCTGCTGCCCAAAAATAACTGTGCGCCGCCTTATGCCGCCCAAAAAGCACTGTGCGCCGCCTTCTGCCGCCCAAAAATAACTGTGCGCCGCCTTATGCCGTTCCAAATTAATTTGCCTCCTAAAACAATGTTAATCATTACAATTACTGCCTCAGCTGACCTTTGTCGTTGCACACACTGGGGGATTGAACCCATGGCCCCTGCACCATTGGTCAGTGTCTTCACCGTTGTACCACGGCTCTGTTGTTTTGTATACTCAGCAGCGTGCCACTTTGCCTTTCCACGCGCTAATGTCGACCCCCGCACATTAGCGCGACGCACACACGTCCGGTTGCTTACTACCGTTTTTTTTCTATTTTCTGCCTGAACCGCCCACTCCTTATATGGCACAGGCACACTAGCACGGCCCCGCACGTTAGGAATGTTTAGTAAACATGCCCCTTAGTGTGTCAAAGTTCATGGTTCTCCTGCTTCTGGTTGTAGGTTGCATGGAGATCAGGGTGGAGAGGAATGAGGGGGCCAGGTTGTGAATTAACTTGAATGTAGTTACCAATGTTTTGTATTGAATCCTTGCAACGACTGGAAGCCAGTGTAGTTCCATCAATACAGGTGTGATATGTTCGGTGACGCTAGTTCTCATGATGATCCTTGCTGCTACGTGTTGGGCCATCTGTAGTATGTTGGTTGTTTTCCTTGGTAGCCCCTGCAAGATGGCGTTGCAGTAGTCCAGGTGGGGCATGATGAGAGCCTGAGCAACTGATCGGAAATCGCATGGATCTAGTATGTTCCGCAGGGGTCGTAGCACTTTAAGCTTGTGGAAGATGGCTTTGTTGGTGTTGTTGAGGTGTTTTTCCATTTTCAGTTTGTTATCAATTGTGACTCCCAGATATTTTATTTCTTTCTTAGTATTGTATGTATTGTTGCACAGTGTGATTGTTGGAGGTGGTTCGAAGCCCAAGGTATTTGATATAAACATTACTTCGGTCTTCTTATGATTAATCGACATGTTATTTTGTTGTAGCCATCCCGACATCTCTCCCATGCAGGTTTCAAGCTGGGCGTAGTTCGGGTCGGTGGTCTCTAGTTGGGTGTACAGCATGATATCGTCTGCGTATATGTGGTAGTTTATGCCATATTTCCTGAATATTTCACTGAGTGGTTGCATGTAAATGTTAAAAAGTAGCGCCGAGAGTGCCGAACCCTGAGGAATGCCTTGTGTTTGGATGAACGGTTCAGCTTTCTCTCCGTTGAACTGGACCTGTGGCTTTCTGCCCGTTATATAGGAGGAGAACCATTTCAAGGCGGTTCCTATAATTCCAATTGATTCCAGCTTGTTCAGGAGGGTTAAGTGATGGACAGTGTCAAATGCAGCGGATATGTCGATGAAAATGAGGATAAACATTTTCTTCCTGTCTTCCAGCCCCTTGAGGAGGTTGTTAAACAGGGCTAAAAGCAGGGTTTCGACCCCATGATTTTTTCTGAATCCGTATTGCTGTTTGTCCAGTATTTCGTTGTCTTCAAGGTGTTCTTGCAGTTGGATGAGGGCTGCTTTTTCAATGATTTTTGCTAAAAACGATATACTGGAGATTGGACGGTAGGAAGATGGATCTTCTTTGTTTAGCGAGTTGTTTTTTAGTATTGGTCTTATTATAGACTTTTTGAGCTGGTTAGGCATGATTCCTTGGGACAGTGATTGGTTCACAATGTGAGCGACTTGGTGGCCAATGTCCTTTTTTGCCACTTTAATCCAGGTAGCTGGGCATGGATCAAGCAGTGAGGTGGTGGTATTTATGCTGGTTATTATTTCCACTGCTTGCTTATCATCAATTTTGCAGAATTCGTTCCACGTCTGTTCATGCTTCTCTACAGTTGTCAAGTTGGGTTTGGCCAAAGATAGCGTGGTTGCAGTTGTGGTCAGCTTGCTTGCGTAGTGGTTAGCTAGGGTTTGGGGCTGAATGGTATCGCTCTGCTGTTCTGGTTGGTTTGTTTTGGTTAGTGTTTTCACTATTCGAAATAGTTCCCGTGGTTTATTGATGGCTTTATTCAACAGGTTGTTGTGGTGTTTCCTTTTTGCATCATCTACCTCGTCTTTGTATTTTCTGAGGGTGTTGAGGTATTCAGCTCTGAGTTCCGAAGTTTTGTTGCGTCTCCACTTTTTTTCACATCTTCTTAGTTCCCTCTTCCTTTTGGACAGCGTAGTCGTGTACCAGGGCTCTGACCTTTGTTTGTCTGTGCTTGCTGTGTTTTTCCATTTCGGGTTTGCTGATGCCTGGATCCCTTCATTCCAGCTATTTGTTAGGGCATCGAGGTCTGTAGACTCCAAATCGATGTGCGCTTTGATGTTACTCGTGAGATTATCCAGTTCAAGCTTATTGAAAGATCTCTGCTGACGGGTTTCTCGTTGGGCTTCCGCATTCTTTGGTGCCAATGGGAGTTTCATCCGTAGGTCTATTTGGTGATGGTCAGACCAGGGTATTGCTTTGATTTTAATCAGGGGTTCAACATGGTTGGGTGGCTTGTTTTTGGGAGCAAAAACCATGTCCAGTGTATGTCCCTTTTCGTGTGTCGGCTCCTTTATTATTTGATGATACCCAAGTTGTGACATAGCTTCGAGGAATGTGTTGGCGTGCACCTCTGTTGATGCTAGGTTTAGGTCACCGAGGATGATTTGGAATTTCCTTGGCTGTGTTGAGGATATGTTTTCCAACGCTGCAGCAAGTCCTTCATGATTCGGTGAGGGGGACCTGTATATTAGGCAGATGGATATTGCTGAGTTCTCCACTTTGATCAGGTCTATATCCGGGTTTGAGTCCAGGGACGTGCATGAGAGTTTCAAGTGTGATCGTGCAATTATGATCACTCCTCCACCTCTTTTGTTGGAACGTGGACAGTTGTACAGGTTGTAGCCTGGTCTGTCTATCTGGTTCAGTAAGGCAGTGTCGGTGTTTGTTATCCAGGTTTCTGTTATGCAGAGGATGTCAGGTTGTTCATCTTTGATTAAGTCAAAGATAATGTGGGTCTTGTTTCTGATTGATCGGGCGTTTATGAGGGTGATGCTACAGATCACTGAAGGCTCTGATTGCGCAAGGTTTTGTTGAGCAAGGGGTCGGCGGGGTTTCTGCATCCGTTGCCTTTTTGATTTTGGCTTGTTGCGCTTCGGTGCTCCCGCGTGTTTTCTGCCTGTGTGCCCTTGATAGGTCATGAGTGATGGTCCTATATTGGTAGTGAGGTAGGTTGAGGGAGGGGGTTCATGAGGGGTATGGATGGCATACAGGATGTATATTGGGCCACATATAAGTGGGGTAGGTTGGTAGATGTTTGCTTCAGTTGTGTAAGTTGAGATTAGGGTGATCAGGCTAATCCCTAATACCAGTTTTAGTAGATGCATGTTTAGGTGTGGGTGTGCAACAGTGCAATACAATTTGCTTAGTATCTAATGCTAATCGTAGGACAGATGTAACGGTTGTGGTATCAGTAGGTAAAACTTGGTACAGTGGTAAGTGTTATTGTCTCAGCACACAGTAGAACAGCAGCAGCATGTAATAGATACAATATCACATGTAATAGTTACAGTAGTACAGCATCAGCATGTAATAGTTAACAGTATCAGCTGGTAATAGTATCAGCGTGAGAATGGGTCATCAGTATGTTTGCAAGGGTGCTAAATAAGTCGTATAGTGTTGGTTACAGTACATTTGAGTAGTTAGAACATGTAACAGGGAGTTAAGTAACAGTAAGCAAACAGCCCTTAACATTGCCTGGTTATAGGTAACACAATATACGCAGCAGTGATCTATTCAGAGTAGCTAGTATTCAGTTTTTTAAGATATAAGTCAGTTCAGCAGTTGCCGGTCGTGATCTGGGTTAGCAAGTAATAGTTGTCTACAGCGTCAGGGGCTGCCCTTCCAGTCTACTAATAGCCCGGTTTTGAGTTGACCAGCTAGGATCGTGTCCTATCCATTGATTTTCTGGAGCGCATTCCGTGTGTGATTATTTTCGTGTCTCTTACCTCCTGGGTACTGCCTCCTGTTATCGCATGCCTGTTGTTGCTTTCAGTTGGCGTGTCTCTCGGTGCTCCCGCGTTGCTGCACCTAATGTTGGCGAGCTCGACCTGGTCAGAGGGAGCTCCAGCCGGGCAACAGAGGGGTTTTTGCGGATTTCGGGTGTACTTAGAACGACGGTGAGGGCGATCTCGAACCCATTTAGGGGAGCTCCAGCCCGGCGTAGCTGTGGTTCCTTGCTTGGTTTGTCCTCCTCAGGGCGTTGGTTTGTTGCAGCAGTATTACCTCTTCCTCGCCTATCGGCCCTCGCCTAAGGGCCACGCCAAAGGGCCCTCTGGCGAGGCCCTCAGGCGCGGGCACGCCCTGCAGGGACGCCGCTTAAATTGGCTGCGGGTGCCTGGTCACAGCTGCTCCCACTGTCCCGATTGGACAGGAGCCCTCCCACTGCCCGGATTGGGCAGGAGTGAAGCTGGACGGCTGCGGGGGAAAAAGCGGCTCCCTCTGAGCAGGGACGCTGCTTAAATCGGCTGCGGGTGCCTGGTCACAGCTGCTCCCACTGTCCCGATTGGACAGGAGCCCTCCCACTGCCCGGATTGGGCAGGAGTGAAGCTGGACGGCTGCGGGGGAAAAAGCGGCTCCCTCGTAGCAGGGACGCCGCTTAAATCGGCTGCGGGTGCCTGGTCACAGCTGCTCCCACTGTCCCGATTGGACAGGAGCCCTCCCACTGCCCGGATTGGGCAGGAGTGAAGCTGGACGGCTGCGGGGGAAAAAGCGGATATGTAGTATGACCTCATTTGTGGGCTGTCAAAGAGTATGGTGTCGGTGGTGGCGGCACGCAGATATCTGTGGCTGCGTAACTGGGCAGCAGATGGGGCTTCTAAGGCGAGGCTCGCTAATCTCCCTTTTCGAGGTAAGCTTCTTTTTGGGGAAAACTTAGATAAGTTGGTAAAAGACCTTGGGGAGTCTAAAGGTGGAAGGCTGCTGGAGGATAAGCAAAAGCAGGGTCGTCCTCAGGCGCCTTCTAAAAGCCAACAAAGGGAGTTTCGTAGGTTTCGACCGGCACGGTTTGGTCACTTTCAAAGGGGGCGGTTCCCTTACAGATCCCAAGGATTTCGAGGGTTCAGAGGAGCACGTAGAGGTTTCGGAGCCTCCTCCTCTTCCTCAAACCTTAAGAAATCGCAATGAAGCGAGGAGGGCCCAGGCGGGGGTAGTGCCCGTGGGGGGGGGGGGGCGGCGACTGAAGGAGTTTTATCCTGCCTGGGTCCAGATCACGTCAGATCAGTGGGTGTTGGAAGTGATTCAAAAAGGTTACACCCTAGAATTTTTACAACCAGTACATGAAGCATTTGTTCTTACTCCTAGCCGGACAAAGTCAAGGCTGCGAGCCGTTCGAGAGATGTTAGAAAACTTGCTCGCTCTCAAGGCGGTGGTACCGTTGCCAGCAAGCCAGTGCGATTTCGGTCGATACTCCATATATTTTGTGGTGCCAAAAAATGAGGGGTCCTCGAGGCCGATTCTAAACCTCAAGGGTGTAAACAGGTACCTAAACGTCACGCACTTTCGCATGGAAACGCTGAGGTCAGTCATAGTGGCGGTGCGACAAGGAGAGTTTCTCACTTCCCTGGATCTCTCGGAAGCATATCTGCATATACCGATCCGCTTGGAGCATCAGCAGTACCTCCGGTTTGCCATCCCCTTGAGGCACTTTCAGTTCCAGGCATTATCGTTCGGATTTGCAACGGCGCCGCGCACCTTCACCAAGGTAATGGTGGTGGTGGTGGTGGCGGCGTTAAGAAAGGAGGGTGTCTTGGTGCACCCTTATCTGGACAATTGATTAATTCGAGCAAAGTCAAAAGACGAGAGCGAGAGAGTGACCCTCTGGGTGGTACAGTTTCTACAGAGCCTAGGATGGGTGGTGAATGTGGCGAAGAGCAAGTTGGAGTCGTCTCAGGAGTTGGAATACTTGGGGGCACGTTTCGATACAGAAAAGGCAGGGTATTTCTACCAAGCTCCAGGGCTCTGCGGCTGAGACAGTTGGTGAGAGATTTCTTGGAGAAAAGGGCTCCATCGGCGTGGCATTATCTGCAGCTGTTGGGAACAATCACGGCCACACTGGAGTTAGTGCCGTGGGCGAGGGCGCACATGCGTCCATTGCAAAGAGCTCTTCTCAGGAGATGGTCGTTGTAAGATGTGAGTCCGGTTATTCTTCTGTAGGTCCTGGGTTCATTTCACTTCACAGACGCAGGAGGGTTTGTAATAAGACAAGCAAACAGGTGTGGCTTGGAGAAAGGTTTTTATGTAAAAATAGGCTTAATACATAGGTATTGAACAGAGGTATATAGTGATTGTTACAGAGCTGTTTCAGTGTGCATCAATGAATCTGTGTGTGTGCATGTGTGAAGTGTGAGAGAGATAGAGGCCAGAACATGTGGGTCAGAGCCGCATGGTAGGCCAGAACATGTGGGTAGAGAGAGGGGGAGGGGTGAAGGGAGTTGAGTATCAGAGCCTCCTGTTCTTCATGTCCGATGGATGGTGAGAGAGAGAGAGAAGCAGGAAGTGTGTCTGTCCTTTATAGTGCCTCTCCAGCAGTTCCCCTTGAGGTCTGCTATTGTCTTTGGCCACTCCCTTTAAGGTCTGCCCTTCTTGATTTAGAAAAGAGGGGCTGCAGACAGGTCCTAGAGACTGACATCACCAGGGGGTCAGAGTTTAACTTTGTAGACTGAATTCACCAGAGTCCACAGCCGCATGGACTGTATGCTGACAGTCGTATCAGTCCGATCGCTTATCCCAGCAGCTAGTCTGTCCGGGGTGCATAAGACAGGCCTTATGGTGGTGGCTGGCTCCAGGACGGCTAGAGAGAGGAATGCCGTTGGAGGCAGTGGATTGGAAACCGTTGACAATGGATGCCAGTCTGTTCGGCTGGGGGGCGCACTTCGAAAGGCAGTTTGCCCAAGGTCAGTGGAGCGATCGGGAAAAGACATGGTCAATCAACAGGTTGGAATTGCGGGCGGTCTCGCTAGTGCTCAGAGAGTTTCAACAGTTGTTGCAAGGAAAAGCAATACGAGTGTTGTCAGACAACGCCATGGCAGTGGTGTACATCAACCGGCAAGAGGGCACAACCAGCATGGCTCTCGAGGAGGAGGCGGAGGAGTTACTCGGTTGGGCCGAAGTACACCTGGCGGCGTTATCGGTGGCACATGTGGCATGAGTGGACAATGTGACAACCAATTTTTTGAGCAGAGTCAAGGTGGACCCCGGAGAGTGGGTTCTGCATCCGGAGGTTTTCGAGGCACTGGTGCGTCGTTGAGGGCCGCTGGTGATGGACCTCATGGTGACGTTCAAGTCCGCAAAGACGGACAGGTTTTACAGTAGAAGGAGGGAAAGGATGTCTGAAGGATTGGACGCCCTGATTCAAAGGTGGCCGGAAGAGCAGCTCCTATACGTCTTTCCGCCATGGGTGCTGATCGGTCGAGTCCTGCAGTGCATAGAAAGGCACAGGGGCCTAGTGATCTTGATTGCTCCGGATTGGCCCAGGAGACCGTGGTATGCCGATCTGGTGCGTCTCCTTGTGGAGCCACCGTGGAGATTGCCGGTCAGGGACGATCTGCTGTTGCAGGGTCTGTTGAGTATGCCTCAGGTGGATCGGTTTTCGCTTACGGCTTGGCTCTTGAAAGGGCAAGGTTGACGGCCAAGGGTTACTCAACAGCAGTTATTTTGACCTTGTTGAGATCCAGGCCTAGGTCTACCTCAATGGCGTATATCCGAGTATGGCACATCTTTGAGTCGTGGTGCGCGGATAGGCAAGTGTTGCCCTTGAGGGCGTCTATATCACAGATGGTCTATATCGCAGGATGGTTTTGAGAAAGGGCTTGCGGTGGCTTCTCTACGGGTGCAGTTAGCAGCGCTTTCTTGTTATCGTGGAAAGGTACAAGGGGTGGTGCTCGGGACTCATCCGGATATTAGAAGATTTTTAAGAGCAACGACACTTTTGAGACCGCCATGTAGGACTTCGGTGCCGACTTGGGATCTCAACTTGGTATTGGATGCGTTGATAGGGGTGCCATTCGAGCCATTGGCGAAAGCGACTGTGAAGGATCTCACGCTGAAGGTGGTATTTTTAGTGGCTATTTCGTTGGCGAGAAGAATTTTGGAGCTCCAGGTGTTATCGTGTAAGGAGCCTTTTTTGTCTTTCCATGCTAAGAAGGTGGTTTTACATACCGTCCCTTCTTTCTTGCCCAAGTTTGTGTCCATGTTTCATGTGAATCAGGTTGTATCCTTGCCAGTGTTCGAGAGAGGAGGCAAGGATAAGGCTAAAAGGCGATTACATCGGTTGGATGTCAGTCGAGTACTAAGAGCCTATGTACAGCAGACGTCCGTGTTTCGGAAGTCAGATGGATTGTTTGTTTTGTTTGGAGGACCAAAGCGAGGGGAATCGGTGTCCAAGTCTTCTATTGCGAGGTGGATTAAGGAGGCGATTGCGTCGCAGTATATTTTGAAGGGCAAGGCTATTCCGCAGGGCTTGCAAGCGCATTCGATGAGGGCGCAAGTGGCTTCCTGGGCGGAGTGCAGTTTAGTATCTGCGGTGGAAATTTGTAAGGCGGCTACGTGGTCATCGTTGTCGTCCTTTGTTAGGCATTACAGGCTTGATGTGCAGTCTGAGGGGGATACGAGGTTCGGATTGGCGGTACTTCAGGCTGGTCTAGCAGGTCCCTCCCGTTAAAGTGTTTACTGCTCTGTTACATCCCCAGAGGTCTGGGATTAAACTGGAGGGACGCTAAGGAAGGTGAAATTAGACTTACCTGCTAATTGTGTTTCCTTAAGGAACTCCAGTCTAGTCCCATATCCCTCCCAGTTATAAGGTGGTGGACGGTAGCCTGAAGTAAGATATCAGTGGACTCGCAGCTACGGCTGAAGGGGTTTGGCTACGATCTCCAAATGCGGGGGAGAAGGGGATACATGTCTTCGCGACGTGGGTCTAAACAGGATCCTGCTTACGACTGTCTGGTAAGTGGGCGCATACCAAAGGTACATAAGAGTTGGTTCAGTTACATAGTTGTATAGTTATTTAGTCATATGACATTCCGGTAATATTTCTGCTTACTTATTGCTCTAGTGAATCTGCTTTGTTAATAGGTTACTGGATCGGGAAGGCGGTCCCTGGATTACTTATACTGGTGTCACTGAAAAGTGTGACATGCTCAGTCTCCAAGGAGGTGCTTAAACCCAGAGGTCTGGGACTAGACTGGAGTTCCTTAAGGAAACACAATTAGCAGGTAAGTCTAATTTCACCTTCGGTTTCCAACATGGGTCCTTATAAAAATCTTTCTGCCTATATCTGTTTCCCCCATAAATAGCTGAGCAGAGGGCAAGCCATGCTTGTCATGTTAGAGGGAAAGAGGAGAAGCTGTAAAAAGTTGCTGGTCTCATCACATCTAATACAGTTAGGGGTGAGATATGGGAGCATGCACAATTAAAATGGTACAGTTTTCCTGTACAAACGTTGTGGTACTGCAGGCATATTTTGCTGAAATATCACAATATATATAAGCAAGGATGGAAAAAACATTTGGAAAATGAACATTAACCAAAAGTTTTAGGAGCAGAGGGAACAAAATTTCCCTTACAAATTTTCTTTTTTGCTTTTATGTTAATTTTTGTGTACCTTATAAACTTTTTCTTGATTTTTTTTTGCTCTTTGCCATCATTTAGTCTCCTTTCCACTCTATCTCTCCTTCCATCCTTTCGCTCCTCTTCCTATGATCTAGCAGCAGAGGGCAGCCTCAAGCTACAGTGGCTACTCTTAGGCTAGCTGTTCCTCTTGGGTTCATGCCAGCTATGGCAAACACTGACGCTTAGACACCCAGATGACCCAGCTCCTGGGATATATGCAAATGAATGAAATGACTATAATATTAAGCACTTTTTGTTAGACTCTCCGTTAAATAATTTTCCAGGAAGCGCAAAATAATGTTCCTGCTTTGGCTGTGTAAGTTTAAGCATGGCTTCAGGTTTGGAATACAGTGATATAACAGTTTCCATTTCCACTACATCATTTTACGAGAAGGCTGGGGCTCTTCTGTTATTAAATATCCACCTATCTCACTTTACGTTCAGTTGTTCTGGCTTCTTCTGCAGCATCTTTCTCAGGATCTCTACCTTCTGGTTGTGAACAATATTATTCTCCTCCTGAGAAACAGGAATAAGCCAAAGAAACATTTGTCCTTGCACATTTTCAGTTTAAATGCATACAAACATTGTCATTAATAATAAAGTTAGCAATGTAGCCCCAGGACTAAAGATATATAAATATTTCCAAAGTAAGTTTGCCAGAAAATATATAGATGTTCTGTAAAATGGTAATGTTCAGCCCATGCCAGGAGCTAGCGGGGTTTCTCTTTAAAAGTAATCTGGCATCTAAATTTCAGGATTTGTTTGGATTTGGATCTGAGGGTATTCAGAGAAATACTGTAGAGGGCTAAGAAAATGATTATACATCTCCTCCCCCATTGACCATTACCTGTGCTGACAAGAAAATTCCTATGAAACAGGAGGGGCATAAAAGAGCACTAGACAGATGTGAGCTAATAGCACACTAAAAGCTGAGGGCCACAGCTCATGGGCATGCTAAGGAACATCAGGTACATGGTAATAGCGACTGTACCTCAACTGCACATGTGTGCTATGAAGACATACATTACATGCCCCCCATGGCATTAGCACAAATATGTAGATGGCAATGTGATACTCCCCCCAGACAGCTGTATGTCATTGGGGCCAACATCTTTGTGCTGTGAGGAGGGCTGAGAGCACTTAGCAGGTGCCAACAGGAGGAGAGAGGACACATCCAATTTGTTGCAGCACGCTATCGTCCCAGAGGGTCCAGTCAATCGATATGCTGTACATGTGACCCCAGGGAATACTTGCAGTATGAGGGTGTTCCAAACAGTCCCCTGATAGAGGCTGTGGAGGAGGATGTGCAAGTCCAGCTACCTTCGCCCCACTTGAAGAAAGGCTGTGAAATGTGTCAGGACACAGAAGCACTGAAGGGTGACCATGTCAACATGATACTGTGGGTATGAGCGTGTGGGTTTACCCACACACATCAGAACCACTGTTCATCATCTGTCCATAATCCCCATGTGCCCAAATGGAGTGCCACAGGAGACAATATGGGGAAACACCCACACAGGCACAGGAGTAGGGTTCCAAAGATATGCAACTCTAATGGAACCTGTACCATGCAATTATAGAAAGAGGTACAAGAACAGTGGTATGTTAGGATGCAGTCCACCACACCACATCATAGAGAGCAGACAAAAGGAAATGGTTGCCAATACCAATAGACCATAATGCAGATAGCCAATGAAAGCACACATAGAAGTCTGACAGAAGGATGTGTAAGAGCAGGGGATCCAGTCTGTTGAAGGCAGTGTACCTGTGTTGTTGGTATGTGGGCACTAGAAAATGAAACCCCCTCTCTCTGAGCCACCCAGGGTGCCTGACAACCTAGAGTGTAATATGCAAGTCAATATTCCTCTGTTGTTGAGGGATACTCCTCTTCCCTGTTCCTCCACTATCCACCTGGAACAATGCACTTGCTAGTGAGTAGAGGGGGCAGATCATGTGGGTGAAGGGGGATGCATGGTTCTGTTGTGGAGATCTGCTATTCCAACACATAGGCTACATTATGCATGGGAACAAATTGGAGGTGACTTCCCATGCCTCCAACCCCTCCGGAAAATGAAGGAGATGGTGGACAAGTCCCAGTCTCTAGTTAAAGAGAGACCCAGGACCAGGGGAAGTATATTAGGCACCAATATCCATGTAAGCCAGGTTGCATCCTGTGGTAAGATGCATCCATTCAATTGTTAGAACATAAGAACATAACATATGCCATACTGGGTCAGACCAAGGTCCATCAAGCCCAGTATTCTGTTTCCAACAGTGGCCAATCTAGGTCATATGTACCTAGCAGTTTCCCCAAGGGACACAGGTTCCACAATGCTTGTACTGGGTCAAGCATTGATACCTTCGGTCACTTCTTAATAATGGCTTATGGACCTTTCCTTCAGGAACTTGTCCAAACCTTTTTTAAACCCAGCTCCACTAACAGCCTTTACTACATCCTCCGGTAACAAATTCCAGAGTTTGATTACACGTTGAGTGAAAAAATATTTTCTTTTATTAGTCTTAAATAGTTTACCCTGTAGCTTCATTGCATGTCCCCTAGTCTTTCTATATTCTGATAAGGTAAACAATCGATCTACGTTTACCCGTTCCACTCCGCTCATTAATTTATAGACTTCTATCATATCTCCCCTCAGCCGTCTCTTTTCCAGGTTAAAGAGCCCTAACCTTTTTAGCCTTTCTTCATAGGAGTATCCTTCCATCCCCTTTACCATTTTGGTGGCTCTTCTCTGAACCTTTTCTAATAACTCTATATCCTTTTTAAGATACGGCGACCAGAATTGCACACAATATTCAAGGTGCGGTCTCACCATGGAACGATATAGAGGCATTATAATATCCTTTGTTTTATTTTCCATTCCTTTCCTTATCATACCTAGCATTCTATTTGCTCTCTTGGCCGCTGCTGCACACTGGGCCGAGGGTTTTAACATGGTATCCACAATGACGCCTAAATCTTTTTCCTGGGTGGTGGTTCCTAATGTGGAACCTTGCATCGTGTAACCATAGTTTGGGTTGTTCTTCCCTAGGTGCATAACCTTGCACTTGTCCACATTAAATTTCATCTGCCATTTTGATGCCCAGTCTTCCAATTTATCAAGATCCTCTTGCAATTTTCCACAATCCTCTTGGGTTTTAACAACTTTAAATAGTTTTGTGTCATCTGCAAATTTGATAACCTCACTCGTTATTCCACTTTCCAGGTCATTTATGAATATGTCAAAAAGCAGCGGACCCAGCACAGATCCCTGGGGTACACCACTATTCACCTTTCTCCATTGGGAAAATTGGCCATTTAGCCCTACCCTCTGCTTTCTATCTTTTAACCAGTTCCTGATCCACAATAGTACACTGCCTCCTATCCCATGACTCTTTAGTTTTGCCAAAAGTCTCTCATGAGGGACCTTGTCAAAGGCTTTCTGAAAGTCCAGATACACAATATCAACCGACTCACCTTTGTCCACCTGATTATTCACTCCTTCAAAAAAACATAACAGATTAGTAAGACAAGATCTTCCTTGTCTAAAGCCATGTTGGCTGTCTCTCATTAGTTCATGACTATCTACATGCTGAGTAATTTTATTCTTTATGATGGTTTCTATCATTTTTCCCAGTATTGACGTCAGGCTCACCGGTCTGTAGTTTCCCGGATCACCCCTGGAACCCTTTTTAAAAATTGGTGTTACATTGGCGATCCTCCAATCTTCAGGTATTAGAGATGATTTTAATGATAGTTCACAGATTACTAATAGCAGGTCTGCAATCTCATATTTCAGTTCTTTCAATACCCTTGGATGTATACCATCCGGCCCAGGTGATTTGCTACTCTTCAGCTTATCTAATAGTTGTAATACATCTTCTCGATGTATCGATATTTCCTTCAATTCTTCTGCACCTTTAAATACCACTTCAGTCATGGGTAACATCCTTACATCTTCCTCAGTAAAGACTGAAGCAAAGAATTCGTTCAGTCTCTCCGCTATCGCCTTGTCGCCTCTTAGTGCTCCTTTAACCCCTTTATCATCTAATGGACCAACTGACTCTCTCACAAGTTTTTTGCTACGAATGTACTTGAAAAGGTCTTTACTTCGCGTTTTTGCTTCTGCAGCAAGCTTCTTCTCAAATTCTCCCTTTGCCTGCCTTATCAATGCCTTGCATTTGACTTGCCAGTGCTTGTGCTGTTTCCAGGTTTCGTCGTTTGGCTCTTTTTTCCATTTCCTGAAAGATGCTTTTTTGGCAACAACAGCCTCTCTGACCTCAACTTTAAACCATGCTGGCAGTTTTTTGGACTTCTTTCCACTTTTCTTAAAGCGTGGAATACAGCTGGTCTGGGCTTCCAAGATAGTATTTTTCAACAACAGCCAAGCCTGATGTACGTCTTTAACCTTTGCAACTGCTCCTTTTAGTTTTTTCTTGACTGTTTTCCTCATTTTATCATAGTCTCCCTTTCGAAAGTTAAAAGGTAGTACTGTGGATTTCCTTACTATCCCTCCTCCACTAATTAAATCAAAGGTGATCATGCTATGATCACTATTGCCAAGTGGCCCCAACAACCTTATCTCTTGCACTAGATCTGGTGTTCCACTAAGGATTAGGTCTAATATGGCTACCCCTCTGTTTGGTTCATGAACCAGCTGCTCCAAGAAGCAGTCATTTATTTCATCTAGGAACTTTATCTCCCTAGCATGTCCTGACGTGACACTGACCCAGTCGATACCGGGGTAGTTGAAATCACCCATTATTATTACTGTGCTGTAACTTTTGTTAGCTTCCTTGATTTCTTTGAGCATTTCATCATCCATTTGGTCATTCTGGCCAGGCGCTCGATAGTACACCCCCACTGCCATTGCCTTCCCCCTTTTACATGGAATTTCAATCCATATAGATTCTACAGCAGATTTTGTTTCCTGCAAAACTTTAATCCTTTCTGACTCAATGCCCTCTCTAACATAGAGAGCAACCCCTCCACCAATTTGATCAGCTCTATCATTACGATATAGTTTGTACCCAGGTATCACAGTGTCCCACTGGTTGTCGTCCTTCCACCATGTCTCTGATATTCCAATCATATCTAACCTTTCATTTAGTGCTATATATTCTAACTCTCCCATCTTATTTTTTAGACTTCTAGCATTTGCATACAAGCATTTTAGAGAATGTATTTTATCCATATTAATTTGTCTGTTAGACATGAGTAATTTGGGATCTTTAAGCTCTGTCTGCTCCATACTTGAGGGCATTTGCCCTGCTCCATACTTTACTCTTTTGTGGAACCTCTCTGCTTTTGGTAGTATCCTTCAAAGATACATTCTTCCGAACCATGTGCTCTTGGGCGACTGTCGGCTTTCCCCTAATATCTAGTTTAAAAGCTGCTCTATCTCCTTTTTAAAGGTTAATGCCAGCAGCCTGGTTCCATCCCGGTTAAGGTGAAGCCCATCCCTTCGGAAGAGCCCCTCCTTTCCCCAGAATGTTCCCCAGTTCCTAACAAATCCAAACCCCTCATCTCTGCACCATTGTCTCATCCACGCATTGAGACTCCGGAGCTCTGTCTGCCTTTTGGGTCCTGCGCGTGGAACAGGAAGCATTTCGGAGAATGCTACCCTGGAAGTTCTGGATTTCAACTTCCTATCTAAAAGCCTAAATTTAGCCTCCAGAACCTCCCTACCACATTTTCCTATGTCATTGGTACCAACATGTACCAAGACAGCAGACTCCTCCCCAGCACTATCTAAGACCTTATCTAGGTGGCGCGTGAGGTCCGCTACCTTCGCACCAGGCAGGCATGTTACCAGGCGATCCTCACGTCCACCAGCCACCCAGCTATCTACATGCCTAATGATTGAATCACCAACTATAACGGCTGTCCTAACCCTTCCCTCATGGGCACATGGCCCTGGAGAAACTTCCTCGGTGCGAGAGGGTTTTACATCACCTGGAGGACAGGTCCTAGTTACAGGATCACTTCCTGCCACACCAGGGTGATGCTCTCCTGTCACGTGACCTCTCTCCTCCATGGCAACAGGGATGCTGCCAGACTGGAGGTGGGACTTCAGGACTATATCCCTGTAGGTCTCGTCTATGTACCTCTCTGTCTGTCTTATGCTTTCCAAGTCTGCTACTTTAGCCTCTAGAGAACGGACTCGTTCCCTGAGAGCAAAGAGCTCCTTGCACCTAGTGCACACGTAAGACCTCTCACCAACTGGGAGAAAATCATACATGTGACACTCAATGCAAAAGACTGGAAAGCCCCCATCCCGTTGCTGGACTGCTGTCTGCATCTTAGTTTTAAGTTTGTGTTTAGATCTAAGTTCTTTACTTACTAAGGGTTGCTATGGATATTTTTACTAATAAAACTGAACCTAATACGTGTAATATACCTTGTTCACCTGAAGCTTAACTAATCTCAGGTCCTTAGTGTATGACTGATTTGGGTAATGAGCTTCACCTGAGAGCACCTCCTGTCTTTTAAGATGTGTAAGTACCTATAAAGCTACGATTATCCCAGGGGTGGGAGGGAATTAACACTTATTAAAAGAGGGCTGCTACACAGTACCCTGTCTTGTGCTGCTGAGGTAAGCTATATTCTGATTTGATTTAAATTATAGCTCTTAGCTGCTGCTAGGCTCTAACTTCTTATGAAATTTAAATTACAAGCTCTTTGCTGGGTTCTAAATTTAACCAGAAAGCTCTTTTCTGTGTTGTAAATTTAAGCTAAAAGAACTTTGCTGATGCTAGGCCCTGAGTGACTATTAAATGTAAACTACAAGCTCTCTGCTGGGTTCCAAATGTAACCAGAAAGCTCTCTTCTGTGTTTTAAATTTAAACTAAAAGTACTTTGCTGTTACTAGGTCCTGAGTGACTATTAAATTTAAAGTACAAGCTCTCTGCTGGGTATGAAATGTAACCAGAGAGTTCTCCTCTGTGTTTTAAATGTAAACTTAAACTGCTGCTACTAGGCCCTGACTGATTTAACAAAAATAGTGGATCACAGATTTTTTTTTTTTTTTTTAGTGCCATCAAGTCAGTGTTGACTCATAGCGACCCAGCTGCCTCTGGGTTTTCTTGGCAATGTATCACCGGAAGTAGATTGCCAGCCTTTTCTTCCGAGGCAATGGAGGGTAAAGTGACTTGCCCAAAGTCACAAGGAGTGCCAGTGGGAATCAAACCCTTGATCTTCTGGGTACTAGGCAGTTGCTCTAACCACTAGGCTACTCCTCCACTCCAGGCCCTGACTGATTTAACAAAAATAGTGGATCACAGATTAATTAGCTTTAATACAAAGAATTCCTTTTAGAAAATTACCAGAAGTAAATACTCACAGTTGCAGATCTCCCTCCAGAAGCAACAGTCCCCCTTACCAGTCTTTCAAGAAGTAGACAACCACCTCTGTGGTCAAACAACTGCCTGAGGAGGGAGGCAGCAATCTACAGTGATAACAACAACTACTGTGGTGCAACCTTTTGGGAGCACCCATGCTCATCCTGTGTTGAGGGCTCAGGTGTCAATCCCTAGTACACCATGCACACTGCCATGAAGGAGAGAATCCCAGTCACTACCCAGTTCTGGCCAATCAGCTCTTTGCAAATTAAGGGCTCTAGAGTCCTAGGGAGGCAACAATAACTCCTCAGATTTAAGGGACACCATCTCTCCTAAGCAACATGCCAAGAGAAAGGTCCGTGACTAGGGACCTTCATAGAAGCAAGCAAGCGATTCTCTAGTGCTATAATAGAAACCATCTCTAATGAGCATCAAGGCCAATGAGATCTCCTCTTATGGTCAGAGTGGGGGCTATGTGCCCCCAGAAGCAAAGACCTTGGCACCAGCACATTCCCTCAGATGGACATATGCACCTATACATGAACTGCCAAAAAGAGGTGAGGTGTTTTGTTGGCACAATGATGTGGCATGCAGAAAATAGCCAGTAGGTGTCATACCCAATTTGCATGTCCCACCTCCTACTGTGTACAGATGTTTCAAAGAACTGCATAGGTGGTCCATCCTAGGTCTTATCTTAGAAAACAAACACTACTTCCCTCCTCCTCACCAGTGCTGGCTGTCCACCCATATGTGGGCATCATACATATACTCTCCATTGACCATACCCATGTCCATGTGGAGAGGGAGCTTGGCCACTTCACATGCTATCTCTTGGATAGGAAGGGAGTTATGTGCTCCCACCTCCCTGCTCCAACTGCTGACCCATGGCAGGTGGTCAGCTACCAGATATGTTTGGGAGATGGCCCCTAGTTAAGGGGCAGTCTATGCCCTTGCCATATCATCAAAAGCAGGGTGGGCTTTTGGATGCCAGAGCCCACACTAGAAATATCGAAATATGTTGGCAGATATGCAGTCTTCTGGCTTGACTGCTCTACCATGCAACCATGTAGTAGTATGATCACTGTGCATTGCATGCATGCCTATGCTTGTATCTTTTAGGGGTTGTCATTACAGGTGCCTGCCCCATGAAGAGTATGCTATCTGCGCACATGTTGACTGCATTACCTTGCTGGAGGTAAATTTCTCATGATCCACACATTTATAGGTGTAGTAATCATTGAGATGCTTTGGGAGTAGTGTCATTTGGACCAAATGAGGGGTTTCATATATGTGAGCAGCAGTGTGTGGGACACAAGCAGGTCCAACTCTGCCAGCAATGTGATTGCTCTACCTATTTGGGGGTTTGTTTCAAGGGAGCTGATGCACAGAGGATGTCTCAGATAGATACATATAGGGGGGGGGAGGAGAGGCTTCAAGGGTCCTACAGCAGGCATCTGCTGTTGATGTTGTGCATATGGTTTTGATAACAAAAGGACCCCAAAAACAAAGGTCAAAATGACAACAAACAAGAGAAAGACCCCGTTGTGTTCCAAAAAATTTTTTTTAAAATTTTTGTCGGACATAGATCATGAGGAGAAGGCACTATGGACCAACTCACGTACATGATACATGTCCCTTTTATTCCACCACTTGGGTATGAAACATAAAAGTACTTGAACTGAAAAGGCCTCAAACCTAAATAGCACGATACTTATCAAATGTCTGCGCGACGTGCACGTTTCGGGGGAAAAAACCCCTGTATCAAGCGCTCGAAACTCTCCTCGTGAAGACAACCACTGCCACCATGGAACTGGCAAAAAACGCCGACTTATTGGCAATTCATATAAACGGAACTGATTTTGAATTGGGCTAAACCAAATGCCTATCAAAAACAACCAACCAATCAGAAAAGGGGAATCCCCACCAAGCAGGGAACCCCCTACACATGAAAGGATGACATCACATCGCCCCCAGCCAATCAATTTCACTATTCATGCCAGTAGGAGACACAGCTTTTAAAAGAAATATCCACCGTTGCTCTAAACGCCGCAGGTGAAAAATCCGGTCGCCCCTCCTAGGATCCTCTGGAACATGGTCAGTCACAGACCAACGTAACTGCTGAAATTCGTGTTGTAATTGAGAGCAATGTGAGACCATCGGAGCTGTAGAAACCAGATGGCGGAGACGACTAGCGTGCTCCGCTAAACGAATCCAAATCTGTCGGGTAGTGCTCCCCACATAACGTAAAGGGCAAATACATTGGATAAAATAAACCACGTGAGTAGAATTGCAAGTGGTTTGCCAATGACGATGGAAAACCTGACCCGTGTGTAAATCAGTCCAGGAACCCCCGGATACCGTGGTTGCACAAAACCCACAGGTCCCACAAGGCTCATGAAAACCAGATCTCGCAGGGGGTCGCATTGATCGATCCACAGGTGTAGCAGAAATGACTAATTTGTTAGAAATGACTAATGTCCGATCTTCGGGACAAATTAGTCATTTCTGCTACACCTGTGGATCGATCAATGCGACCCCCTGCGAGATCTGGTTTTCATGAGCCTTGTGGGACCTGTGGGTTTTGTGCAACCACGGTATCCGGGGGTTCCTGGACTGATTTACACACGGGTCAGGTTTTCCATCGTCATTGGCAAACCACTTGCAATTCTACTCACGTGGTTTATTTTATCCAATGTATTTGCCCTTTACGTTATGTGGGGAGCACTACCCGACAGATTCGGATTCGTTTAGCGGAGCACGCTAGTCGTCTCCGCCATCTGGTTTCTACAGCTCCGATGGTCTCACATTGCTCTCAATTACAACACGAATTTCAGCAGTTACGTTGGTCTGTGATTGACCATGTTCCAGAGGATCCTAGGGGGGGCGACCGGATTTTTCACCTGCGGCGTTTAGAGCAACGGTGGATATTTCTTTTAAAAGCTGTGTCTCCTACTGGCATGAATAGTGAAATTGATTGGCTGGGGGCGATGTGATGTCATCCTTTCATGTGTAGGGGGTTCCCTGCTTGGTGGGGATTCCCCTTTTCTGATTGGTTGGTTGTTTTTGATAGGCATTTGGTTTAGCCCAATTCAAAATCAGTTCCGTTTATATGAATTGCCAATAAGTCGGCGTTTTTTGCCAGTTCCATGGTGGCAGTGGTTGTCTTCACGAGGAGAGTTTCGAGCGCTTGATACAGGGTTTTTTTCCCCCGAAACGTGCACGTCGCGCAGACATTTGATAAGTATCGTGCTATTTAGGTTTGGGGCCTTTTCAGTTCAAGTACTTTTATGTTTCATACCCAAGTGGTGGAATAAAAGGGACATGTATCATGTACGTGAGTTGGTCCATAGTGCCTTCTCCTCATGATCTATGTCCGACAAAAATTTTAAAAAAAATTTTTGGAACACAACGGGGTCTTTCTCTTGTTTGGTGCATATGGTTTTGTGCATAGCATTGAGGATACAAGAGTTTGGCACCTGTCAGAGTCCCAATCAATGGAGCTTTAGCTCCTGTCTGCAGTGGCTAGGCAAAGGCTGGTGATAAGCCAGGCATGGACAGTGCTGGCACTTTGAGAGGGCCATAGAGCTAGCAACATACACATGTACATGACAGAGGACATGTGGTCCTGTGATGGCTTTGCTTTTCCATTAATTGCCTGTGTGGCATTTCAGGTGTTGGGGTCTGCACATTGGAATCAATGATGTTGATCCCATTTTGCATCCCTTTGCGATGGTTAACAGAGTAGGGGTGGTCTGTTGCCTCCCTTCTGGACTGGATGAACTGTCAGGCATGCTCACATATGTAGTGTCAGAGGGCAGGCCCTACATTTGTGCTGTAGAGTTTGCTATGAGAGGGAATGCCTTACCTGTGCTATTGAGTGGCATAAACCTGCACTGAGAGGCACACAGGTGGGATAGACACTAGACAGTTATGCTCTAGGGGCACTTCAACATTGTTGTTTATCCACATATGCAAGGCCATGCCACCCTTGGACTGGAACAGTGATATGGGTGTGTCCAGAGGCTACCTATAGTACCTAGAAGCAATCCAGGGCCGTATTTTCCTTCTTCTAGTTGCATGAAGATTGCTGAATGGTGCAGGATCTTGGAATCGTGGGTTGTCTCTGTGAACCTGGCCACCACAGTCAGATTGTTCATGTGTACATCACACATCACCTGCACATTCAGGGGATGGATGTGGTTGCAGTTCTGGAAAGTCACCTTTCTGTCCCTGAGTGGTATGAGCGCAGCACATTAGATAGGCCGTTTATGCTGTTGACCTGTTCCTTTAGGCTTCCCACTATTGCCTTTCATTGGAGAGGGCAATGTAATTCCTAGTCTGCTCTTCATGATCTGTAGTACTTGGTGGAGACCAATGTTCCCTCTAATTTTCTGTAGGCTGTGTGCGCATAAAATATCAGCTGTGTGCAGCTTTTGAAGGAAGGTTAAATTTTTGTGCACCACATAACGGAGTTATATACTTTAAAATTTGACTACACGTCAGAATACAGTATGTACACCACATTGATTTTAATCAAATTAAATGAAAATAGACGATTACTAAATGAAGCGGGGAATTTCTAGTAATTACAATCATAACTTTTAAAATTTTAAGATGTCTGTGTTGTTTTCTATCAGAATCAGAGCCGTAATTTTTGTGCGCTCTGTTGTAAAGTATGTGCGCGCACGCATATGCGCACAGCTTAGAGGGAACAGTGGTGGAGACTTCTGGGAAAGGAGTCACAGCTCATTCCACTGACCATGGCCATGGATGTTTGGAAGGAGCTGGAGGCAAGAAATGTAGAATGCTCAGCAGCTTCACAAGAACAGATATGACCTGGGTCCTGTCAGTGACAGGATCCCAGTCAAGCCTGGGCTCCTCATGCATAGTTATTAAGGCCTCTGCACTCTGACACTAGAAGAAAACCACCTGATCCTCAGGAAGGGTGAGGAGGGTGACACAGGGTATGCATATGTATAGCCACTTGGCCCATACTTCCCTTCTCCAAGGATGCTGCAACCTCCATGCCTGGCTGCTGCTTCTGCTTTGGTGGTGAAGCCTACTCCATCTGTTTCATGTTCTGTGATGGCTGCTGCTGGGGCTTCTCTCTCTGTTGCCTGGTTGGCACACTGGCTTGCTGCATCATTTGCCATGCTACAGATAATGGCATATTGGCTGGAAACATGTGTGTGAGCCTTCAGCTGTTTTATGGGGCATGCTGTCACAGCAGGAGTACTTAGTGCTTGGTAGGAGGCTGGTGTTATCTGCAGCTACACTAGCGGTGTCATTTTTATTGGGGAGCAATGTACACATGCTAGCTGCCTGCTCCTGTTCATGCTCACACTCTGCCCTAATCCCACCTCTTTGTGTGGGAGTTTTAGTGCTGATGCCTTTTTAGCATATGTTCTTGGTTACTGCGGCCCCTGCACTACGCGTTTGGCACACACTAAACCCCGCACTCCCCAGTAGCACACTTTAGTAAATATGCCCCGAGGCACATTATCTTGGTGTCACCTTTGATTCCCAATTCTCTTTTTGGTCACAGATTGCCAGGATGGTGAGAACCATGTATTTTAAATTACGCACAGGACGTTGGTTGAAGTTCTACTCAAACTGGGCTGATTTCAGGGTTGTGGTTCAAACATGTTATGTATAGTGTCTATTACTATAATGTGCTGTATGTAGAGTTACCAAATTATTTACTGAAATCTCTTCGAACTGCTCAGCATGCAGCTGCAAGAGTTAATGCAACTCTACGAAAATTAGACCATGTTTTCCCTACTATCCCGCTTAAATTTTTAGCAGCCTTCTCGAGAGTTGCAATCCGTCTCTCAAAGGCTACTACAAGTTCCTAGAGTTGCTCAGATTTGCAAGGTAATTCCTTACAATCATGTTTTTTCAATGTGATGACCCCCTCACTGAAATGCTTTGTCTATATTATTATGGGAAATGAAGCTTTTGTTATCTTTTTTGTAGAAATCTTAAAACAATTTATTTTCTAAAGTGTATGGTATTTAAATCTGCATCCTATTTACTTAGCTGGTCTTATTTGTATTATGTTTATTTATGTTGAATTGTGTTTTATTGTAAGCGCCAGGAAATGTAAATGATTGGCAGATGATAAATGTAATAAATGAAATGAATAGATGCTGTGTCTGGATTTGGAAAATTTAACGAGACCCCTGTATACAGGTTACTGACACTGACAAGTTGTAGAGAACCCTGATGGATGAAGAAATCAGTGTTCATGGTCCCTCTCCTGCAAGTGGAGCCGATAAACACCCTTCCCCCAAGACTTTATAGTTAAGAGTTTGCATCTACAAGGCGTATATAGAGATTTGAGTTCTTGTATGGCACAAGTTTAATACTTGGTATATGTGTTTTGTTTAATGAAAATTTGCTGGACTTCCAATAGAGTATTGAGTTGGAAGACTGGGGATGTTAAAACATTACTACTATAGAGGGATTACTGAGAAAGAGGGAACTGGGAAGGAAGGAAAAATGGGGGTAGAATGTAGTGATGTATCCATAGGTTAAAAAACCAAACCATTATTTGAGGAAATCACTACTACTTTTTATACAGTGCATTGCAAAAGTATTCATCCCCTCTGTGTTTGTCCTGTTTTGTCGCATTACACCTGGAATTAAAATTTATTGTGTCTCCTCCTGCAGATTATGGTAGCAGGAAGCTGCCAAACCAATGAGAGGTGCAGGATATAGAAACATAGAAACATGATGACAGAAAAAGACCACATGGCCTATCTAGTCTGTCCTTCCATATCAACAACTACAACAGTCCACTTTTTACCTTTAGAGATCCTCTGTGTTGGTCCCATGCTTTTTTGAATTCAGTTACTGTCCTCATCTGGGGACATTTGGGGACTAGTACCATGTGATATACACAACATGCCTATGACTTTGAAGGTGCAAAATATCCTTTATTGTGACAAAAATAATTAAGAAAAAAAAACTGAAAGCAGGAGTGTGCATATGTATTCACCCCCCTAAGTCAATACGTTGTAGAGCCACCTTTTGCTGCAATTACAGCTGCAAGTCTTTTGGGGTATATCTCTATTAGCTTAGCACATCTAGCCACTGGGATTTTCACCCATTCCTCAAGGCAAAACTGCTCCAACTCCTTCAAGTTAGAAGGATTGCGTTGCCGTACAGCAATCTTCAAGTAATGCCACAGATTCTCAATTGGATTGAGGTCTGGGCTTTGACCAGGCCATTCAAAAACATTTAAATGTTTCCCTTTAAACCTGCTTTAGCAGTATGTTTAGGGTCATTGTCCTGCTGGAAGGTGAACCTTCGTCCCATTCTCAAATCTCTGACAGACTGAAACAGGTTTTCCTCAAGAATTGTCCTGTATTTAGTGCCATCCATTGTTCCTTCAATCTTGACCAGTTTTCCTTTCCATGCCGATGAAAAACATCTCCACAGTATGATGCTGCCACCACCATGTTTCACTGTGGGAAGGGTGTTCTCGGGGTGATAGGAAGTATTGCGTTTGCACCACACATGGCATTTCCCATGATGGCCAAAAAGTTCAATTTTCATCTCATCTGACCAGAGAACCTTCTTCCATGTATTGGGGGGGGGGGGGGGGGGTCCGGCACATGCTGTTGTGCAAACTCCAAAAATATTTTCTTATATCTTTCTTTAAGCAATGGCTTTTTTCTGGCCATTCTTCCATAAAGCCCCGCTCTGTGGAGTGTATGGCTTAAAGTGGTCCTATGGACAGATACTCCCATCTGCGCTGTGGATCTTTGCAGCTCTCTCGGTGTTATCCTTGGTGTCTTTGTAGCATCTCTGATTAATGCCCTCCTTGCCCGGTCTGTGAGTTTTGGTGGGCAGCCTTCTCTTGTCAGGTTTGTAATGGTGCCATATTCTTTCTATTTTGTTATAATGGATTTAATGGTGCTCTGTGGGGTATTCAGAATTTGGGATATTTTTTTATAACCCAACCCTGATCTATACTTCTCCACAACTTTGTCTCTGACCTTTCTGGAGTGCTCTTAAGTCTTCATGTTGCTTGCTTAGTGATGTAGAGTCAGGGACCTTTCAGAACAGGTATATTTATACAGGCATCATGTGACAGATCATGTGACACCGATTACACACAGGTGGACCCTAATCAATTAATTATGTGACTTCAGAGGTTAGTTGATTGGACCAGATCTTATTTAGGGGTCTCATAGCAAAAGGGATGAATACATATGCACTCACAGCTTTTCAGTTTTTACTTGTTTTTTTAAATATATACAAGGCATTTTATTGTCATTTCACTTCACCAATTTGGACTATATTGTTAGGTCCATTACCTAACATCCAAATGAACCTCCATTTTCATTCCAGGTTATGCGTAATGCGACAAAACAGGACAAATTCCGAGGGGGTGAATACTTTCGCAAGGCACTGTGTTTTCTTTTTTTTGTCAGAATACCATTTCCAAAGATTATAATTTCAAAATAGCAGAATAAAAAACCTAAGCAAAAAGGGACTCATATTTCATGGTACAGACTTTAAAATTCATCATAACACTATAAATGTTTTTACAATTTTTTTGCAAAACTTATGTAGCCATATATCAAAATACACAAATATATATATATATATACAGGGTGGCCCAAAAAAGTGAGAACATCTCGTAGCATATAAGTTATTTAAAAATTCAAAAAGACAGATGTAAATGATTGACAAATAAAAAAAAAAGATGGCGACCGGAAATTGTCGAAATAAAGACATTATATCACTAAAAGAGTGGAGGAGTACCCAGAGGATCAAGGGTTCAATTCCCACTGGCACTCATTGTGACCTTGGGCAAGTCACTTTACCCTCCATTGCCTCAGAAGAAAAGGCTGGCAATCTACTTCCAGTGATACATTGCCACGAAAACCCAGAGGTAACTGGGTCGCTATGAGTCAACACTGACTTGATGGCACTAAAAAAAAAAAAAATATATAGCTAAAAAATGTAAATAAGGACTTCCGGTGACGTCAGCGGGGCTAATGGCGGCGTAAATCTGACACTGCCGCCAAAGCCTGTACTAAGGGGGAATTAATACCCCTACTATGTTGGAATTAGCGAGCCCCAAGTGAGAGTAAGGAAGGGGAAGAGCTACTGATCGCGTTACTAAAGCGGCGAAGTCATCGGCCCCGCTGAAGAGCCGGAAAGTGCGGCGCAAGTAAGCTGACCCGGAGGCCCTGCCGACCACGTGGCGGGTAAGCACGGCGATTGCTGGAGCGGGGTAGTGGCGGCCTGCCCGGAGCGAAGGTGGGCGGCCGAGGCACTGCGACCAGGAGAACCGAAGCTCCGGCGCATCAGGACATTGTCCCTCCCGAATTTGGAGGCTGCGGGGAGCGGAGCTCCGGGGAGAAATTGCGAGTGGTGGAGAAAGGCGAAATCTAGCAGCGGAGCCCCCCCGCAGCAGTGAACAAATCAGAGATGAAGCGGAGGGAGAAGAGAGTCAGCAGCCGGAGGCAGACAGTGGAAGCCGCAGGGCCCGAGGAGCGGAGTGCCAAAACTGACCCCAGAGTGGAGGCCGGCGGATAGTGCAGCTGGCAACAGTGCATGGAGTAGGGAGGAGGAGGTCAGCTGAGTCCTGGATTGAGCAGGCAACGCACACTACAGCCCGGAGAGCGGCGCAGGAGAGCAGCCCGGAGTGAAGAGCACGAGGGTGGCAGTGAAGACAGACACGGAGTCTGGGGAGCAAGGAGGTCGATTCGGGTGGCAGCCACGAGCGGAGAGAGATAACAAGGTGAGAGGCTCGGTGGAGAAGCAGGCCCTGGCAAGAGGGCACAGAGTGGAGACTGCGGGGAGCCTGGTGGAAGACGGAGTGGTTCCAGAGCAGTAGTGGTAGCCCAGTTGAGTTGGCTGCTGGTGCACTATCCAGGGGTGCAGCCTGGCGGAGGCCCCTTTGCAGGATTGGGACTCCAGTGAAGCTCAAGGCCTCTCCCACACAAGTATGGAGAAACCTAAGGGGGCTATAGCGGCACGTAAAAAACTGGCTGACTTCCGCTCCCCATATGCGACAGCCAAAGGTGGAAAAGAGGGGGAGAAAGAGTGCCGAACGCAGGCGGGAGACCCCAAAGACCAGGGAGAGGAGATGGAAAACGGAGCTGGAATTGGGGATTTGTCCCATCTAAAAGCCTGGCTCATTGAAATGAAAGATGAGATTAATACAGAAATCAGCGGAGTGAAGCACGAACTCAAAGAGTCTATACAGTCATTGCGGCAAGATATTGTGGACATTGGCAATAGAGTTGAGGAGATGGAAATCCAGATGGAACAGCAAGGGGAGGAGATGGTGGACCTACAGCAGCGCTGGGGGACACTTCAGCAGACCCAGGTGGACCAGCAGATGAAGCTGGAGGACCTGGAAGACAGGTCCCGGAGATGTAACTTAAGGATCCGGGGTATTCCAGAGGAGCCTCAGTACCGTAACTGTGAAGATGTTCTGCTGAGGGTGTTCAAATCCCTGCTGCTGGCGGCGGATCTACAGGGGGAGATACCGTTGGATCCATCCCAAATTGAGCGAGCTCATCGTGGCTTGGGGCCGATACGAGATAATAAACCCAGAGGCATAGTGGTATGCCTTCGCTCGTTTAAGATAAAAGAAGGATTGTTGCGAGCGGCGCGGAAAGTACGACAGATCACTTGGGAGGATCATCCTCTGGAGCTATTTCAAGACCTCTCTGTAGGAACGCTGCAACGCCGGCGCAGCCTGAAGGAGGTGACAGCGTATTTGAGAAAAGAGGACATCAGATATAAATGACTGTTTCCCTTTGGGTTGCTAGTCACCTGTAGGGGGAAGTCAAGGAGAGTACAAACCAGTGAGGAGGCTTGGACTGTTCTCCGAGACTTTGGGCTACCTAATATACCAGAAGGGGGGCGACCCCTGCAGGAGACTTGGCCGAGACTGCGAAACCCCCCAGCTCGCGGAGGAACCTACAGAGATGGCACAGAATTCCCATGACCGGG
This sequence comes from Ichthyophis bannanicus, assembly GCA_033557465.1. Lineage (NCBI taxonomy): Eukaryota > Metazoa > Chordata > Amphibia > Gymnophiona > Ichthyophiidae > Ichthyophis > Ichthyophis bannanicus. Next base: position 71,952,706 of record CM066040.1, read on the forward strand.
AGGAGGGCGGCGAGGCTGAATAGAGAAAGTCCAGGAATGCCAGCAGCGGAGCGGGACACAGGCTGAATATGTGGACTTTGAGTGATCACAGCTGTCTCAGTGGGGGTTTTCTGCTATGGTAATTTTGTGTTGATAATGGTTGGGGGGTGGAGGGAAGAGTTAGATTGCATGGGAGGAGGGAGGAGGGGAGGATAGGAGGGGGGGTTTAGGAAGGCATGGGGCGAAGGAGGGAAGTGGGTGGAGTGATGGGGTAGGGGGGTAGGGTGGAGGTAAGCAGGCAAGGCCCGCTAATATGGTCACCAGTATGGAAGACGATTCTCTCTTAATGAGAGGGGGGAGGGTAGGGGGGCTGGGGGGGAGAGGGTAGAAGGGGGGGGATGGGGGGGTTTAGGATGCTGATAGGGAAGGGGGGGGGAGTGGCAGAGCGGGTGAGCTCAAAACAGTTACACTAAATGTAAAGAGGCTCAACTCACCATTTAAGCGACAAAAACTTTATTCAGAGCTATCTCGTCAGAAGGTGGACATAGTCATACTCCAAGAAACACATTTGACAAGGGTCACAGAATACCTGGTTAAGCATAAAGGGTATAGGGTCTGCATTCACGCTTCAAACACAATGGAGAAGAAGAAGGGAGGGGTTGCTATACTCTTTGCATCCCGGTTAAAGCTTCAGGTACAGTCTGTGGTAAGGGATAAAGGGGGGAGGTATGTGTTGGTACGGGTAAAAGTGGGGAATGTATGGTACTGTGTAGTGAATGTGTACGCACCCACAGGGGGGCAGTGTGAATTCTGGACAAAACTGAATGGGGAGGTGGGGAAGCAGGGGGATGGTATTCTCATTTGCGGGGGTGATTTTAACCTAACATGGAACCCCACCCGGGATGCTACAGGACCACGGGAGGGGAAGAGGGGGGGATCGAAAGCGCTATCGTACCTTTGTGACACAGCATTGTCTGGTAGACGTGTGGCGATTGCACCATCCAGGGAGGAGACAGGTTTCCTACTACTCACCAGTACATGGGTCCTACTCCCGCATTGATGCTATATGGGTGTCCAGAGAGGTGGAGTGGAAAATAAGGGAGGCGGACATGGAGTCCATTACCTGGTCAGATCATGCACCGGTGGTGGTCTGGTTGCAAGTGGCAGATGAAGGGAAGGGGAATCGGTTCTGGAGACTCAACGAGTCTCTCTTGGAGGAGGAGCAGGTCCAAGCAGAAGTGGAGAGAGGAACGTGGGAGTATTTTCGATTTAATGATAACGGAGAGGCCACCTGGGGGGGTATTTGGGATGGGTACAAGGCTGTGGTAAGAGGTATATTAATCAAATGGGGGGCGCGGAAAAAGAGGGAACGGGAGGAGAAAGAGCGCCTCCTACGGGAAAGGTTATTGGAACTGGAAGAATTAGATGGGCAAGGGAATGGAGGAGCTTATCGGGGACAGGTTTTGGTGGTGAGAGCGCAAATTAATGAGTTGCAGGCGGACAAGATACGATATCAGATGCAGCTTCTGAGGCAGGAGGTATTTGAGGGGGGGAATAAGGCCGGGCGGTATCTAGCACAGAAGTTGAAGCAACAGAAGCTTCGCTCCCATATAATAGGGGTCCGGCGGAAGGGTGGACTCCCTATAGGAGTGGAGGAGTAGCCTAGTGGTTGGGGCAAGGTACTTCAGGCCGGAAGGTCGGGGGTTCAAATCCCACTAGAGGACAGCAACCTTGGGCTGGAAGGACTGGGGTTTCTAGTCCCACAGGTGCTCCTTGTGGTCTTGGGCAAGCCACTTAACCCTCCATAGCCCATGTTCCCTGTAAAATAGTTATCTCCAAGTTATAATGCCCTGTTCAATGTAATTTCAGTTTGTTCAATGTAAACCGCACTGATGCAGAATAGCGCGGTATATAAGAGAATATAAATAAAATAAAATAAAAAAAAGGGTGGGGCATTGGTTACTAAAGATGGGGAGATCCGGGAGGCATTCAAGGATTATTACAGGGACTTGTATAAAGCAAAAGACCTGCCTCAAGCTGAGAGGGGGGTAAACTATCTGGATTCCATAGAATTGCCTAAACTGGGTGAGAGCGACCAAGAGGACATAAATAAACCTATTCGAGCAGACGAAGTGGAGAGGGTGATCAAACAGTTAAAATTGCGAAAGCTCCAGGATTAGACGGTTTATCGGCCCGGTTTTATAGGACCTTCGGAGGCCTGCTGATCGGGCCTCTGGTGAAACTATTCAACCAACCACGGGAGGGTGGGAAATTAGCGGACACCATGGGATGGGCGGGCATCACGGTGCTCTATAAGGAGGGGAAGGATCCGCAGGAGTGTGCCTCATACAGGCCTATCTCCCTGCTTAACTTGGATGCTAAGTTCCTGGCCAAGATCCTTACTACAAGGCTGAACAAAGTTATCGGGAAATTGATTCACCAAGATCAGGCAGGGTTTATTCCTGGTAGACAGGTCGCCGATAATATTAGGAAGATTCTCAATATTATTTGGGCTAGCGAGAGGAGAGGGGAGGAGGCGCTCTTGCTCTCGCTGGATGCGGAAAAGGCTTTCGACCAAGTGTCCTGGCCTTTCCTCTTCCAGGTGCTGGAGAAGGTGGGGTTGGGGGCGAATTTTTAGCGTGGGTGCAGGCGCTTTACGCGCATCCTAAAGCATGTGTGCGGGTAAACGGAGCCCACTCGGATTTTTTTGATCAAGGGCGGGGAACGCGGCAGGGCTGCCCTCTGTCTCCATTGTTGTTTGCTTTAGCCATGGAGCCTCTGGCGCAGCGGATAAGGGAAAGGGAGGATATCTCGGGAATAACAGTGGGGAGGAGTGCCTATAAAATTTTGTTGTTTGCGGATGATATCATCTTAAGCCTAGCCCAACCTCGAGTGAGTCTGCCCATAGTGCTGTGGGAGCTGGAAGACTATGGTAATGTTTCGGGGTTTACGATCAATCAGACAAAATCGGAAATTTTGAATTTAACGGTCCCCAGTGGGCTAGTTAATACATTGGCTAAGAAATATCCCTTTAAGTGGGCCCGGGGCAGCATCCGGTACCTAGGCATTTGGATAAGCAATAAAATTGAGGAGTTGTACAACCTGAACTATAGGAGGGTGTTGGGGAAGATAGAGGGCTGGCTGGACGGGTGGGGACGGGGATATTTGTCCTGGTTTGGGCGCATAGCGACGGTAAAAATGATGCTGGTGCCCCGATTGTTGTTCTTATTTCAGACACTCCCAGTATGGGTCCCGCCACATAGTTTAAAACGGATACAGCGGTTGATCAATCGGTTTATATGGGTGCAGAAGCGTCCTAGCATAGCAATGCAGGTATTGCAAAGGACCAGAGGGGGGGGGTTTGGGGGTACCTAATATACGCAAATATTATGAGGCAGCGCAATTAAAAGCGCTGTATGAGTGGCATAGGGAAACATCTAAATCCTGGGTTAAAATGGAGTATGAGTTGGTAGGGGGACTAGACCTTGAAAGAGCGATTTGGAGGGGGTACAAGGGATTGGACAAGCACGCCCTGAGCCCCATGGTAGCGAATAGTTTGCGAATTTGGAAACGCAATAAACCTCAACTTGTTCCGGATAAGGGTTATATACAGGGGATGACTATTGAGGCATGCTTTGAGCGGGGACAGGGTCCCGGAGAGCGTGTCTTACGTAGATGGGCCAGAACTGGGTTAACGCATGTCCATCAGGTTATTCAGCCCCAGGGGGTCTACCCGTTTGAAGGCCTTCGGGACCTTTATAAGCTGAAAGGGAGCGATCACTTTGCTTATATACAGCTGAGGAGTTTCCTGAGGCAACCAAAGGTATGGAAGGACCTCTGGGAAAATAGGGGGTGGTTTGAGGCTATATGTACTGGCCAGGGGGGGAAAAAGGGGGTTTTGTCCAGAATTTACAGGGGCCTATCGGGGTCTGGAGAGTGCAAGCTCCGATATATGCTGCAATGGGAGGAGGATCTGGGGGTGTGTTGGAGTGTGGAGCGCTGGGAGAAGCTCATACAGACGATTGCTTCCGTGTCAATAGCGACACAAATTAAGGAGAACGCTTATAAAGTATTATATCGATGGTATTGGACGCCAGAGCGTCGCTTTAGGGCAGGGAAGGGAAGGGATGACTTATGTTGGCGGGGATGTGCTGCAAGAGGGGATTGGATGCATATGTGGTGGAAGTGTGACAGGTTACAGGTTTACTGGGGGCAGGTTCAGGAGGCGATTCAAGGTATGACTGGGCAGAAGCTACACGGGAAACCGGCGGTCTGTTTGTTGCATCAACTCGATGAAGGTCTCTCGAGACGGGCGGAGGGGGTTTTGCATCATTGTATAGCTGCAGCTCGATGCGAGATCGCTCAGCACTGGGGGGGCAGAGTATACCCCAGTTGGCGGGTTTTGTGAGAAGAGTGGCTGAGGTGAGCTTGATGTATAAATTAACGGAGCTGCGGCGGGGGAAGGGAGGGAATAGCGTGGTATATTGGAAGAAGGTTTGGAGCTGGCTGGAGGGGGGGGGGGAAGGGGTGTTGGGAGCAGGATGACAGTAAATGTGGAGGTTTGGCCTGGATGCATGGTGAGTGCTGAGTGGAATGACGGGTCTTGGAGATAATGAAGGGGGGATGGGCAAAAAGGGGGGGTGTTGGGGGAGGGGGGAGGGTTAGTTAGTTAGTTCCTAACACCTGTAGGGGAAGAGGGGCGGGGAGGATAGGGGGAGGGGGAAGTTGCGGTTGGCCTATATGCATTGTTGTATGTGTAAATTGGGATTGATGACTGGATTGATTTTCGTTTGTTTCTGTTGACCATACTGTATATCAGTGGGGTTTAAAATGGTTTGTATTTGTATCTTTCTTATAAAACCTTAATAAAAATTTAAATGGAAAAAAAAAAAAGGTAAACAAGTAAACACAAACAAGTAACAACTTGTACAGAAAAGGACTATAGAAGTCCACAAGTCCACAACAATGAGGCAAGTATGGGTCACAAAACACAAGAAAATTATCACCTAGCAAATACAAAAGTAAAAGACAGACAAAAGAAGAGTACAACACTCTAACCGAAAGCAGACCCCCTAATCCGGAGGTCTACCGGGGGATAAAGGGAAGGACGGAGCTAACAAGTTACCCTGTTTAGAATTAATAAAGGAAGCTAGTTGGGAAGGTTCAAAGAAAATATATCTGTGACCAGATAACTTCACCAAACATTTACAGGGAAATCGCAGAAAAAACAAACCCCCCAGCTGAACAACCCTTGAACGATACATAAGAAACTGCTTCCTTCTCCTCTGGGCTGCTCTCGAGACATCTGGAAACATTCTAATACGTGAGTCCAAAAATTCTTTTCCAGTAGACCTGAAAAAAAGCCTCAGCAGCCAGTCTCTATCCACCTCTAGTGCGAAGGTTACCAAAAGTGTAGCAGTCATCCCAGCAGCAGTAGGGGACCGTTCCAAAAAAGTAGAGAGGTCTAAACTGTCCACAGACATCACCAAATGATCTCCTTCACCCTTGGCTCCAATCTTGGAAGTCGGAAGGTAGAAAGCTTTAGATATAGGAGGAATTGCATCTGCCGAAACCTTGAGTACTGTAATAAGAAACTGCTTGAATAGTTCTAGGGCTGAAACCGATGGAACTTTAGGGAAATTCAGAACATGTAGGTTACGGCTTTTTGCAGCATTCTCAAGAAACTCCAACCTCCTATTTATTACCGTCAAATCTTTTATCAAATTATGGGAAACATCTTTAATCTGCCCCAAGGACCCCTCTAAGGAGGCCACTTTGGTATTCATCTCAGTCTGAGTAGATTGATAAACTTGTAACTGTTGCCCAAAAAGCTGAAACTGTTGCTGAATGGATTGGAGTTGAGCTGTTATATTAAGGTGCATAGCTGAAAAGGCTTGCCATAAAGAGTCAATAGAAACAACTTTCAGTTTTTCCAAAAGAAGACTTTGGGCACTCAACATTTGCGGGGTAACAACCTCCAGTCCCGAGAGAAATTTCTCAGAGGAGAGACAAGGCAAAGAGGCCCGGTCTTCCCCCACCCCCTCCATGCCAGACAGCACTTCCGGAGTTACCTGGCCGGCTGGGCTACCTGCCATGCTGGCAGAATGTTGTCGAGGCTGCTCAGTAGGGCAAACCAGCCCTCCACCAATCTCTCCTGAGACCTCTAGCAGGATCACACCTTCCGGTTGCACTGGCGGGACACGGGACTCCGGGCTCAAAGATGCCTCAAGTCTCACGGCATCCCGGGACCCTCCATCCGCCCCAGGAGTGCCTAGCGAGGGCTCCGAAGTCACTGCGCTCTTCTCCGCGGCTACCACGAAAGAGTCCATGGGGCCGCGAGATGTCGGCTTTCCAGCACCAGCATCCTCCGTTGTCGCCAGCTTTGCCTTACGTTTTCTGCCCTTATGTGGCATCAAACAAACTCCTCAAGCCCCAAGGAAACAGGTACAAGAACGCTGACAACTCCGAAAGTCACGGAGCTCACCAACACACGTCCGTTATCGTCGCCATCTTGCCCCAACTATTTAAGCTTTTAATTTACGAGATGTTCTCGCTTTTTTTGGGCCACCCTCTATATCATTCAGTCTTGCAGTATTTCTTGAATAAAGGCTGCTGCAACTATTCCAGTTGCAGTGACTCTTTGCACGCTTATAAAACGCTCCCGCAATCATGACAGAGCTTCATTGGGGAGTAACTGCAAGTAAAAACAAACCAATTAGAAAATATGACACACAAAACCCATCTATCCAAATGCTTACTTCATTGCAACCCAAAATGTACTTGTTACCACAGCAGGTGACATCCAAAAACCACCCACGCATGCGCCAAAAGATTAAGTAACTTGTACTGTCAAACTTAAAAGAAGAGACAGCTAATTAAAAATAAAAATGTCACAGAAATCTCTACCATTCAATGTCAGTGTTTAAACCCACAGGGCTTAAAGTGTTCCAATTGAAAATAAATGTTGTTCTCATCAAACCAAAAGTTTCAGGGAGTATCGGTATGGAAGAGATAGAAAGACGCCTTCAACACAAAAAAACTTTAGATCACTTAACTGATGAGACAAAGACTGTGGGGTATGTTTACTAAACCGTCCTAATGTGTGCCCGGCGCTAGTGTGCAGGATGCCATATAAGGAGTGCGCGTGTCAGTCTTAACCTTGCAAACCGGGATTGTCGCGCGCTCTTGTGCACTGCGCACATTAGCGCACGAGAAACGCGCGCGGGAAGCATAAGCAGGCGCGCTGATGTGCAAACAGAGGAAGAGGGCTGCAGCACAATGGTGAAGACACTGACAGATGGTGCAGGGGTCATGGGTTCAATCCCCCACTGTGCCCAATGAATAAGGCTGGCTGAGGCACTACCTGTTATGTGTAATATTGCATTATGAGGCTTTTTAATTTTATTTTAATTAATGCTGCTAGCAAACGCACTCTCAAAGCGCTGTAACATAAGGTGCTGCATAAGGCATCCCATAAGGTACCCCAGAGGGCACATTTTAAAGGGCACTGTCCGCCACGGCACCCTACAATGTTGCTCAAAGGGTGGCCGATAGGGCGCCATATAGGGTGCCCTATGAGGCACGGCAAGGTCATAGCACTGTTTTTGATGGCAGCACTGTGCATTTTAACGCATGGAAATGTTAAGTAGGTGCGCTGACATGCAAGGAGAAACAGCAGTGTAGCACAATGGTTAAGACACTGACTGATGGTGCAGGGGACATGGGTTCAATCCCCCACTGTGCCCAGTGAATAAGGCTGGCTGAGGCACTACCTGTTATGTGTAATATTGCATTATGAGCCATTTTAATTTTATTTTAATTACTGCTGCTAGCAAACGCACTCTCAAAGCGCTGTAACATAAGGTGCTGCATAAGGCACCCCATAAGGTACCCCAGAGGGCATACTATAAAGTGCACTGTCTGCCCAGGCACCCTAGAATGTTCCTTATAGTGCGCTTTATAGGGTGCCGTATGAGGCCCCGCAAGGTCATAGCACTGTTTTTGATGGCAGCACTGTGCATTTTAACGCATGGAAATGTTAAGTAGGTGCGCTGACATGCAAGGAGGAACAGCAGTGTAGCACAATGGTTAAGACACTGACTGATGGTGCAGGGGCCATGAGTTGAAATTCCCAGTGTACCTAATGAATAAGGTTGGCTGAGGTAGTTCCTTTTTCTGCTTGCAACTGTACAACAATCTGTGCTGCCATCTAAAAAGAACCCCACCCCAGTGCCATAAATTAATGCACCCTTTAGGGTGCACCAGAAGGCACACCCTAAACACCACGTCAGCAAAGGCGAGTTATAATGTTCCCCAGAGGCCATGTTGAAAGGTTGCCAACTCCCAAGGCACCATAGTAGGCACCCCATAAGCTGCCTGAATAGAAGGTGTGGCGTAAGATGCCCCAAGGATGTATAGGTGAACCCAAAAACGTTGGCCAAGAGCAGTAAGGTCCCCCAATTTGAAGGGCAAGAGAGGTATGTGGCAAACACACACGTAATCCAAACACTGCACAGAGCAGAAAGGAAAGACAATGCATAAGTAAAAGAAGGACGTAGATCAGAGCTTATTGGACCACACAAATCAGCTGCAGCCCATGTGGCAGCTAGAAAAATGGACAAACATATCGGGGGCAGCTGTAGCTATGCACAGAGTGATGGTAATGTACCATGCTATAATGACAGTGTGTGACAGAGGATGGGAAGATGTGTGCAGCAGAGGAGCCAGAAATGGCAGGATAGGTGAAATATCAGGATGACAGTGGAGTAGCAGTGCTATGCAGAGCACACACAGGAGAGCAACCAGGGAGAGCTGCAATGCAGGAATGTGTAGGAGTGCAGGATGTGGGGTAGCAGCATGCACATCAGGGTAGGATGGCACACAGCTGGCAGACAGAAGAAGGACAGAAGGATGGTTCACAACTCTGATGAGGGTACAATGTGCTCACAGCATAGATCTGCACAGATATGACTGTCAAACGAATGAAAACTAGTTCTGCAGGACAAGCATACAAATGAAAGAGGAATCACACCTATGACCACTACCACAAATGGCAATGCACAAACCGGTAGGCCACACCACCAACGTGAGCTCATTAGCAAAGGCTGCATACAAAAATAGTGCAGGGCATCACACAAGACGCCTGCTGGCTGTCAGGACAGGCAAACCCCCAACAGTAACCATGACCAAATGCACATGCAGATCTGCTGTGTACAGATCAGATCACAGTCTGTAATTGGGACCAGAGACACATGCACACACACAATGAAATGTTATGCAGTGGATACAGCATGCAAAAGAGAAAAGAAACTAAACCCCAAGGGCAGCAGAGGATGCTCTGTGGAGCTGGTGAAAAATCTGGAACAGGACAGGAGAGAATTCAACATGCAAACAGGTGTACCACGCACCAGCTGAACCACAGCAATACAAAACCCCCAAGTGCACTGCCATGTAAACACCATAAAGAAAGAGACCTATGTAACAGATAATATCTGATGGCTAGGCAGCACATAGGGCACACCTTGGTGTACAGTGAAGAGAGGGAAGGGTGTGTGTAGAGGTGATGAACCTGCTGGTACCTAATGGTCCAGTTAGCACAACAGAAAAGAAAAAGATAAACCACATGTGGGGATCAAACCTGCAAACTAGGGAGTTATAACACATGCCTCTAACCACTACCCCAAACAGCACACTGAGCACAATGCAAAAAAAATACCCCAAAGAGAGGGTGTGTATGGGAACCTGTAATACCCAGTGATGTGGCAAATGGCTGGCAGGTACACAGCTGCCACCGTACATGGATGTGAGCACAGGTGGGCCATGTACATGACCAGCAAATCAGTAGATACAAGTGTCAATGTGATCAAAGAGTGGAGGAGTAGCCTAGTGTTTAGAAAACTGGCTTGGTCACCAAACAACCAGGGCTCAATTCACACTAGCACTCCATGTGGCCTTGGGCAAGTCACGTAACCCTCCATTAGTTTGGAAGAAAGACCTGACAATCTACTTCCAGTGACACTGACAAGAAAACCCTGGAGTCTCTGGTTCACAAGGAGTCAGGACTGTCTCAAAGGCACACATTGTATTGCAAGTTTGTCACCATGATCAAGCAGCAGCAGAGACAAATGTATATCAAACACATATATGTTTATTTGGGTTCATCTTCACAGATAGTTTAGATCCCGCCATCATAATATCAAGGTGAGTGGATCCAAGGTGAAAGACAGAAAGGTCACTGGACCGTCTACAAATGAGGGGCAGGAGACATAATGTGCAGCACTATGCATTAGGCCCTCACCCCCCACATGCTGACGCACGCCTCAAATGTGTTACTCACATATGAGTTCATGTAGACAGTAGGCGGTGCATGATGAGGGACCAACACACATCATTCCTGATCTGTTCCCTAAAATATATCTATCTGGCAACACAGGAGGCACACAAATGAAAACAGCATATGTTGTTGAAACGTTGTAACTTTAGAACCACAGATTGAAAATAATGTTACAGCTATCACATAATGCCTGATATAGGAATCCAAGGTGCAACAATGTAACCCTAAACAATCATCAAATGCACAATGGGGATATGCTAACAGGTAGCAGAGGCACATGAACACAGACAGAATTCAAATTAAAACTACCTGCAGAAACCTGCAGAGATAACACCATACAGGAGGTCCCCCTGCACCGGTTGGTGTGTAGACAGTGTCTGTACACATATATCACCGTACATGGAATGCACAATTGATGGAAGACAACGGACACTCATACTGCGACACTCCAAATATAACGTGGCAATATGAGTGTCGTCACCTCAGGGGATAAATAGGACTGTGCAGACATGCAATGCAAGGTTTGTAAATCAATGCAGAGCGGCACATCTGTACAGTAAACAAGCGCAAGAAACAGTATATAGAGAGGGAAATTAAGGGCAAACATGTTACAGTAAACCACACAGAAGCCATATTGCCACGTGCTGTGTTTTCCCAACATAGTCAGTCATATGCACATGCACCATTGATATTTCAACATGATTCAGTGATGCCACACATGCACGCAAAGACCCTTGTTGATTGAAAACATCAATCCAGGATGCTGGCGTGCATTAAAGCGGTGTTGTTGCAAAACCTGTATCAGCTCTAGGTGGAGATTAGGTGGACATAGACAACAGGACCTCTCCATCGCTACCCCTATGCCACACGTATGGCTGTATGCTTGTGTTGAAACAAACAGATGAGCATATCCTGTGTTCCATGTCACACACATGGCCAAAAGAAACAATTGTGGAGGAATGTGCAACATTCAGTGACAATGGCAGTCCCTGATTCACACGTGGGGACCAGTACACAGTGTGCAAAGTCCAAAGCGTATCTGCAATCCAACACGTCAGGTTAAGACTATCCTTGCAACCCTGGGCATGCATAGTCAAGTGTCACATCCCAATATGCCACAGTACATGAAAGGTCCTGTGTGTCTCCTGCAATGAGCACGACTCCCAACCAGAGCACGGCAGCAACAGTGTGTTGGACAGGTCTGTCATGGGCAAAGTAGCAATCCAAAAATAATACTGTCCATCCTAGGCATGTGTCGCACTCACACAGGTCAAACATCCTATGGCACCATTTTCCAGGGAAAGTTCTATGGTGTTCTGTCCCCCAACAGGTGGGTGATGGCGATGCCACATGCACTGTAATAGATGTGTCTGGTTTGTTCTCTGCCCTGTGTCAGAAGAGGAGAAATATTGTATTGGTATGCGCCTTGCAACATCAGCACAAATTGCAGAGAGTCAATCATTAAGAAGCACATAATGAAGGGACACACAGGCAAACATGACATGATCACAACACAATAAACGCTGCATGTTGGGGACATTTAGAATTGGAAGCATACACACGGGTGTCACATGGATATGTTTCTGTCCATGCCCATGTGACACAGGCGTTTCAGAGCTCCATCCTATGTGCATCAGCGTTCGTGAACACAGAGCCAACATGAAATGTATATGACACAAAGAGTAAATCATTAACATGTAAAGGCTGATGTCATTACCAAAAGAACAAAGGTGCAAACTACCTTGTACTTGCATCAGGTGTATGTCTTGGATCCTCTGAGCCACTCAAAGGCCATAACAGGTCACAGTGAAGGGAGACAATGTCAGCGAAATATGTAGAATCTCCATGTCACCATGTCACGCCGATATCTGTGATACAAAAAGCAGGTCAACAGTGGTATGTCAGAACACAAGACACAGTTCTGTTCCCAACACACAACACATGTCCACAATGGTTACACGGTAAACATCTGTAAGGTAGAGAGCACAGTCACCACCGCCCCCCAGGTGTACAGACCCCTCACAACACATGATAATGTAAAAAGCCTGAACACTGTATCATCACACAGCCAACACAAGAACACACACACATAGTATGCAAAGGGCAGCGTGCCAGCAGTAGCATATGGCCTGTATGTCCACAAGTGGAGATTTGTACACATAAAGGCCCTGTGAAATGCATTGATACCCTGGTGTTGGCTCATGGTACAATGTTGGGGGAGGGTGCACGTGTAGGCCACCACCAAGAAACCTACAACCTCCACACACATGCAGCTCTGTTGGACATGTCCCAGAGACAGTGTCGCTGAAGACATACTGGAATAGGAACACATGGGGATATGTGTGTCAACAGCAAAATATGGTTTAGGCAGGTGCAGGGAAAAGAGGTGAACCACAACATCTGGACAATAGGAAAGATCACCGAGAACATGTGTTCCCCCTGACTGCTGGCACAGACAATATAGCTGTAGTTCCACCTACCCCAGCCCACAGCATGTTGGCTGATGTACAGTCCCCTGCCAATGCACCACAGCACCAGGAGCTTCAACAACTATGTCCTGTGCATTGGGAAACACAAGGGGAACATACATATGTCATGTTCTAGCTGTGCAACACACAATGCACATTCCTGCCCCCAGTTGAGGAGGACAGCATCCCTCGCTTGGTAGCTCTGAGCTGGGATTCGTGAACAGAACCGGGTAGGTTTGGCATATGATGGACTTGCGAAGAGGTATGAATCTTGAGTTCCCCAGAGTTGCAATACTCTACAGAGTTGGTCCATGTGTAGAGACCATTTGTGTGGAAGCAGAACACGACTGAGTTTGTATGGCTAAGAGTTCTGATTGCCAGGGAGATGGACTGGCAGGAGATGGATCTGCTGCTGTCTGGCAAACGACCACAGTTGAAGAGCTTCGTTGCAAAGGGACAGAGCCTGTTCCTCCTTGTTTGTTCACATAGACCATGGCTACCTGATTGTCTGCGTAAAGTAGTATTCCATTGGCCTGTAGAAGGGAATGGAAGACATGAAGAGCCAGGCAAATTGCTCAGAGCTCAAACAGATTTATGTGGAAATGACTCTCCTGACAATTCCAGGTGTCTTGGGTGGAGGTGTCCAGTACATGTGCAGCCCACCCCACTTTGGAGGCAGCTGTTGTTAGTGGGATATGAGGAGGGGTTTGCAGGAAAGGTGACCCCTCCAACAGGTTTTGTGCTGACCGCCACCAGTCCAGGGACAGGGTATGGCGGTTTGAGTTTACTATCACATCTGAGAGACAGCCTGTTGCTTGCGTCCACTGGGAAGAGAGGGCCCATTGGGCTGGTCTCATGTGGAGACAAGTGTAGGGGACCACATGCACCGTAGCTGCCATGTGACCCAGCAGCTGATGCATCTCTCGAGGCGAGAGGTGAGTTTTTTGTAGTGCTGTCCAAACACGTTGTACAATGCACGGACAGCGAGGCAGAATCAGGTAGGTCTTTGGCAGTCTGGTATCTAGCCTTGCTCCTATGAGCTCCAGCGTTTACGTGGGAGTCAGAAAGGATTCCACGAGATCTCTGACAGGGCCTAGATATTGGAGTCCACGCATTGTGTAAGAGAGAGGCCTGGGCATGTGTATGTGACTGTGCCTGGATGAGGCAGTCGTCCAAGTAGGGCCACAAACAAATTCCCCTGGTACTGCCAAACCGGCTACCACAGACATGCACTTTGTGAATACTCAGGTGCTGAGGCACGGCTGAAGGGAAAACATTTTCTGGATAGTGGTTTCCTTGATGGGGGGACCAAAGGAACTTTCGCTGTGCTTGTTGGCAGAGAAGATGGGTGTACGCATCCTTGTGATCTAGAGAACAAAGGCAGTTCTGCCTGTGTAGGTCAGGAAGTACGTTTCCTAGAGAAATCATTTTGAATGTCTTTTGGAACAGGAACTTGTTCAGTTCTCTGAAATGTCAGATGTGTCTGTGACCTCCTTTTTCCGTTGGTATGAGGAAATTGGGGGGGGGGGGGAACCCAGAACCCTGTTGGAGATGAGGTACCTCTTCCATTGCTCCTTGAGGTATAAGATGTTTACCTCAGGATTCAGTTGGGGGGACGTTTGCAAACTGAATGTCCTTACTATTGTCGGAGGCGGCATGTGAATGACGCCTGTACCCTCTTCTATGATGGACACAGTCCAGGGTTCTGATGTTATTATGCCTCCATCTGTGGATGAGGTGACCTAATCTTCCTGGGATTGTTGACGGTTGCTTTCCCTGGAGGGCCAGGAAGGGCAGGTACTCCATCACGGAGTCAAAGGCCCTGTGGGGGCTGAGGCTGCTGGGTCTGCTGAGGCAGAGTAGCTCTCGGCTTTCTCTGCTTAGTAGCTTGTTTACCCTTTCTAGCAGCTTGTACTGCAGGTTGTCCTTGCTGAGCATAGGACTGATAGTATCCTTTCTTTTTGGAGAGGAAGCGCTTTTCTAAGGCTCTCATCTTTGCAGGATCTACAATATTTGAAAGCCTTGTCAAGGTATACTTGTCCTGCCGGTTTTTAAAAACCAGTTTTCACCACTACAGGGGGTGTTGGCCAGTTTATCCTGTACCCAGTGTTCCAGATGAGAGGCTTGCAGCCAGCCAGGTTTCCTTGCCCCAATAGCAATGGCAGAGACTCTGCCTTTGCATGAAAACAGTCAAAAGCTGCCCTGTTCACAACTTTTGAAATGTTCTGGGCATGCTTGACAGGTGCTACATAGTAGTGACCTCTGTGATCTGCGAGATGTGGACTTACCAGTTGTAGATCTCGTGTGACCTCCGTCAGGAACATTCCCATGTACATGATATAGGAACCTGTCCTGCCTGAGAGCACGGATGTTTGGACGACACAGCGACCAAAGGCTCTGATGTCTTACACTACCTACCAGGAGGGTTGGTGGCATGTTGTTTGTAACGTTTAATTCTCCTCCTAGCACACTCCACCATGATGGAGTGATCAGGGAGGTGTCCTTTCTGCAAACCAGGCAACGGAGGCACATGATACATAGTAGGCACATGTGAGAATGTGGAGAGGTTGTAAGAGGAATCTTCCACATTCTCAAAAGAGGATTCCTTAAGATCTGATGTATTGGAAGGATGTCTGCCTCCTATGGAGTTTGGTGATATTGGTGAATCTCTGTCTCCCGTGGCCTGTGCTCACATTGAGTTACTAATGAAATGGAGAGGGCCTTGACTACATGTGTGTGGAGATCCAGGAAGGACATATCCTGAGGAGGGGACATTCTCCTCTTGGGAAAGGCAGGCTTGTCCTGGAGAGGTACATCGTTACCCTCTGAGCTGTCAGAGTCATCAGACCCCTCAGGAGATTGGATGTATCTTCTCTACGGAGGCTCAGGTAAAGTGAGGTATCGGTACCAATTGGCCTCAGTATCGGAGTGACACGGTACCGGTGTGTGGATACCGGTACTCATCAGCACCATTGGTGCATTTGCCAATGCCAGTCCTGCAATTGCTGCACATACCGGTGCTGCACTTTGCAGGGTCTGGGGTGGAACCAAGGTCTTTGATGCCGCAAGAAGAGCCGCCAGACTGCGTTCGATGGCCACGATCCTCTGGTCAATCAACACTGACGATGTCTGTGTCTGAGTACTGGCCAAAGCCAGGACCCCAGAGCATAGCACCAGGTGGTCAGACCAGGTTGAGGCCTCCAGAACTTCATGGAGTCCCAAAGTGGCTTTGGAGGCCAGGGACTCCCACTGGGGCTGTTTGCCCCGAGCGTGCTCCTCAAGGGCAATGCCAGTGGCAGTCCGATATTTTGAGGGGGATGTACCCTTTCAGGAACGGACAGATTTGTGTTTGGTTACCTGAGATCCACGGGAGGAGGAGGAGGAAGCCTTTGATGACATGGCTGCCACCAAGGGCACGTTGGCGGGAAAGAGGGTACCGAGCTTGGCTGCTCTGTTCTGCCAACCACTCTTGGATAACATCCCACAGGCCAAACATTCAGACATGCATTGATCTGGCCATTAGCATTTGCGACACCAATCATGGTTGTCAGTGACTGAGAAGGTACCAGCACATTATCAGCATATGTTCTGCAGCCGAGGAGTGCTTTTCCATGATGGAGGAGGGATTAGGGCCTAATGCCAAACCGGGGGGAGACCTACAAAGGGGATTGTTGCTCTTTTGTTAAAAAGGTTTATTTGTGTGGGGGAATCTGACCTTTTAGAAAAAAAAATTAGAAGACCAGTGGTACCAATAAAGAAAAACAGGCAGACACTGCCACAGGAGTGGCACTACAATAGCTGTTTTTCAACAATGGCAGGAACAATGACCTGCTGGCTCTGTGGAAAACAATGAACTGGAGAGTGCCATTTGGGAAAGGCAAGATGGCAGCACACAGGCGCTGTGGGGTGCTTCCAATAGCTTTCCTATTGGACACTGGAGACCGTTACCATGCAGGCTCTGTCGGTACCGATGATACCCACATGTAAGGACTACTTCCTGCTTGTTCCAGGCGATTACCTGTTCCCAGTGCCACCTGCATGAGTAGCTGTGTCTCTGGACATGTGTGCAGTGACACCTATGTGCAGTGTGCCTGGCAACCTGAGCACATCATTCCAGTCCCCTGAGGCCCCCTTGCATGACATTGCATGACCATGCCACATTTTGATTCCCAATGATGGTGTCCATGGTAACCCCCCTAACCCCGTATGTGGTCTATTGAACACATTTGTGTTGTCATGATCTACGCACATCCTCGGACCCAACCACACTGGCAAAATGATATCCTAACAATCATGGGTGCTGTGTCCATACATGGAACATTGTGTGGGTGGCCCTATTCACCTTGCCAGGGGCCACTACCATGACATTTGGGTTTCTACAAGGCCCAGGATAGCAATGCTTGACCAACTACAAGCATTGTGTAACGTGTCTCTCTTGGGGATACTGCTAGGTACGGATAACCTAGTTTGGACACTGTTGCAAACAGCATACTGGGCGTGAAGGACGAGGGAATGACCCAGTATGGGCTATCTTATGTTGTTATGTTCCTATGACCTGGGCCTTGTATGCTTATGGCAGGTGTGGTTGCCAACAACAGGGGCAGGGGCCATTGCACCAGAATAGGCTATTGCCACCTGTGCTCATGTCAGGGTTTCTGTCTGTGCTGTGCAACCACAACAGGTGCATGTATCCTTCCAACACCATGATTAATGTTCATCTGCAATAAGGTTTGGGATTCGTAGCAAGTGGGCAGATGTGTGACCTGACTCAGCATACATTTATGGGGACATGGCTCTGTTACAGGCCTTTGTAATCAGATCTCATAGCTCATGGGGGTGGGGTGCTGTTACACACATCCACATCTGCACCTAGCATACCATCTGGATACATCAAAGACGTGTGTGATGAGGTGCTGACCTCACAGACTACGGGAGATGTGCAACCTACCTGCCATAACCTAACACAATATCTGAATGACATACCCACCATTGCAATCAGGTCTCTGACCCCCTGGGGGTTGGGTGTCCTAGCACACATCATCAGCTGCATACACCATAGCAACAGGGTGACTGACAGTACACCTTACGCAGGTCTCAGGACTCCTGGGGATAGGGAGAATGTATTGAACTGTTTAGGCACACAGAACCATATCACCAGGGTGAGTGATAGCCCACTTTGATGGCCTCTCACAACTCCTGGGGATAGGGAGAATGTATTCAAATGTATAGGCACACAGAACCATATCACCAGGGTGCCTGACAGCCCACTTTGATGGGCTCTCAGGACTCCTGGGGATACGGTGAATGTATAGAACTGTCTTTGCACACAGAACCATATCACCAGGGTGAATGATAGCCCACTTTGATGGGCTCTCAGGACTCCTGGGGATAGGGAGAATGTATAGAACTGTCTTTGTACACACAACCATATCACCAGAGTGAGTGATAGCCCACTTTGATGGGCTCTCAGGACTCCTGGGGATAGGGAGAATGTATTGAACTGTTTAGGCACACAGAACCATATCACCAGGGTGAGTGACAGCCCACTTTGATGGGCTCTCAGGACTCCTGGGAATAGGGAGAATGTATAGAACTGTCTAGGCACACACAACCATATCACCAGGGTGCCTGACAGCCCACTTTGATGGGCTCTCAGGACTCCTGGGGATAGGGTGAATGTATAGAACTGTCTAGGCACACAGAACCATATCACCAGGGTGAGTGATAGCCCACTTTGATGTGATCTCAGGACTCCTGGGGATAGGGAGAATGTATTCAACTGTTTAGGCACACAGAACCATATCACCAGGGTGAGTGATAGCCCACTTTGATGGGTTCTCACGACTCCTAGGGATAGGGAGAATGTATTCAACTGTTTAGGCACACAGAACCATATCACCAGGGTGAGTGATAGCCCACTTTGATGGGCTTTCAGGACTCCTGGGGGTAGGGTGGATTGGAAAACAGCAACAGCAGCATATTCCATACCAGCAGGGGTGCTGTGGACCCAGCTTTTTGGACTTTCTGGCCAAGTGGGGGTAGGGCAGATGTTTTGGACTGCTGGGCCACACACACGCATATTACCATTGGGACTAACATACCATTTTGGGCACGTTTCACAGTCCTTGGGGATGGGGCAGATGTTTTACCCTGCAAATGCAGACCCCATCATACCAGCAGGATGTTTAGAAACCCTCCTTAGTCTGATCTATGGGCTACCTATTTTACGGTGTGTTGTAGCATATCACCAGCAGCAGCTGCCATGACACCAGGATGGCATCAGGAACTCTGTGAACAGGTCCTTAGCCCCCTGGGTACAGGGCAAGCCACTCAGATGTGATATATAGACAATATGGCATGTGGATTTAACTGATACACATCACTGAGATAGACTACCTACACACATCAGCATGCACAGCTACAATCAACACTGGATATATATATATGTGGATCTACTGACCTGTCCCCATACACTTACCTCACGGGGGTAATCAGCCAGACGATTATAGTGCCGGGTCAGCCGATCCCACGCCCTCCGGACCCTGATCTGGTCCTGACGCCTTGATGAACCTGGAAAACGTTTGTGCTGGCGCACAGCAATCAACTGTGCCAGGCAGTGTAGCTCCCGGGTGGTGAAGGTAGGCTTCCTGGATCTGGTTACCATGTTCTACACTGTCACCAATGAGGAATGCACGCATGACGCAACACGCGTGCATGCGCAACGCCCCACTTGTGCATGCGCACCACAACACACGCACGCATGCGCGCTGCGTGCATTTTTTTGACGCACAGGGTAAGGTGTCCCCAACAATATTTATACAGATCTATGCTGTTGGAACCGGTGTGCTATGCATTTTCATATAGCAATGACTGGCTAAACAGTTACACCAAGGAGACCTGAGAGCCCATCAAAGTGGGCTGTCAGGCACCCTGGTGATATGGTTCTGTGTGCCTAGACAGTTGAATACATTCTCCGTATCCCCAGGAGTCGTGAGAGCCCATCAAAGTGGGCTATAACTCACCCTGGTGATATGGTTCTGTGTGCCTAAACAGTTGAATACATTCTCCCTATCCCCAGGAGTCCTGAGAGCGCATCAAAGTGGGCTATCACTCACCCTGGTGATATGGTTCTGTGTGCCTAAACAGTTGAATACATTCTCCCTATCCCCAGGAGTCCTGAGAGCCCACAAAGTGGGCTGTCAGGCACCCTGGTGATATGGTTGTGTGTGCCTAGACAGTTCTATACATTCTCCCTATTCCCAGGAGTCCTGAGAGCCCATCAAAGTGGGCTATCACTCACTCTGGTGATATGGTTGTGTGTACAAAGACAGTTCTATACATTCATCCTATCCCCAGGAGTCCTGAGAGCCCATCAAAGTGGGCTGTCAGGCACCCTGGTGATATGGTTTTGTGTGCCTAGACAGTTGAATACATTCTCCCTATCCCCAGGAGTTGTGAGAGGCCATCAAAGTGGGCTATCACTCACCCTGGTGATATGGTTGTGTGTGACTAGACAGTTGAATACATTCTCCCTATCCCCAGGAGCCCTGAGAGCCCATCAACGTGGGCTGTCACTCACCCTGGTGATATGGGGTTTTGTGTGCCAATGGGGTATGTTCATAAATCCATCTTAATGGGCATCCAGCAATGATGTGCAGGATGCCATGGGGGGGGGGGGGGGAGGGTGGAGGGGGTCTTCTGGCCTAAACGTTGGACTCATGCAATAGGTTATGTACCGCACATTATGACACGATGGAGGTAGGTGTAGCACATTACTGTGTGTGAATCCTATGCATGTGTGCTGGCAGACAGACCTAGTGGAGGTAGGTGTAGCACATTGGTTGACAAATTGCCTGATGGTAGAGGGGTCATGGGTTCAATGCAACATTGCGACTTTTGCATATGACTGCCTGAGACATTACCCTTTAATATCAGCAGTGCTTTGTGAGGCATTTGGATTTTTGTATTTAATTCTGCTGCCAGCAAACACACCCTCCCATTGGCATAACCTAAGGTGCCACATCATGCACCCTATGCGGCACTCTTGAGGACACATAATAAGGTGCACTGTCCAACACGACACCTTATAATGTTCCCTTTGGGGAACCTTATAGGGCGCTTTGGAGGCACCTTCAGGCTACAGCACTGAGGGTGTTGGTGGTGGCAGCACCAATTAAAATTGTAACAAATAATTCCTCAGACAGCCCTATCACATAACCCCACTGTGGGATCAAACCCACGACCTCTGGCTCCACAGACAATGCAGTCACCCGTGGGCTACATCTCCCTAGCTGCTAACAAACTCCTGGCTGGCTACAGTTGGACTGCAGCCCGCCACACGAACTGTCTGCTGTGGTTGGCAGGATAGGGTTAAACCACACATACCCAAGATGCACTGCACATGCAAATCAACAGACTACAGATAAACACAGGATAGGGTATGCACCCCCACACCACCTCAGCCTGGTAGGGAGTACTGAGCACGTGTGTTACTGGCACAGATAGGTAGTGACCGTCACATTGTGCGGGTCCTGTGCTCACCCTAAGGGTGAGGTGGGCCACCCAGCACCATGTCCACAGCACATGGCTTAGCTGAGATAGGCTATGGTGCGAGTCCCCATCAGTGCCAGTGTGTGATGGGTTGGTCTTGCAGCTACAATGCCAAATACACTTGTGTCCATCTTTGATTTCTCAGTCAAGTTTAGCCCTTGAGCACTTTGAGGCATCCAGAATAGTGCATATCCTGTGTGGGTGCCATGGCCACATGATTTATGTGACCCGGGGGGCGGGGCCTGGGCCGGGCCAGCGGGGGGCGGTGGGGTGGCAGGGGCCGGGCGGGGTGAGGCCCAGGCTGGGCTGGGCCGGGGGGCGGGGCCCGGGCGGGCAGGGTCCAGGCCGGGCCTGGGATGGGGGGGCGGGGCCCAGGCCAGGGGCAGGGTCAGCCAGGCCCGGCCAGCTCTTTGGACCCATAGGTGGATTCTGTAGTAAAACCCAAACTGCCCTCTGGAGCTCCCACCAACAGATCCACATTCTACATCATTGCAATGGTGCTGGTAGAGGAGACCATCAACCTCAGTTCAGGTGGGGGACAGACAACATACAGGGCAGTCCATGCATTTCTGTATGCATCCATACGGTGATAGCAGACAGACAGGAGGCCTGGAAATGTTCAGCTGCCCACCACCACTATCTGACATTCTCCAGCAGCGAGCACAATGAATCTGCAGCCGCTGCACCCTGCAAGGTGTTCCAGCCTCTCACATACTAACTGCAAACAGTCTGCTAGCTAGTCCATAGTGCACATTATGGTAAGAGATGTGTGCACCCAAAACCGGGATGTCAGCACACCCACCAAGCAGATAGGTTAGCGATTGGGCCCCATAAAAGGCAGCCCATAGATATCACTTGAAAGAGATGCTGTCAGCACTAGGGGGGACCTAGCCATGCCATGGTGACTGATCATTCAGGGTGAGATTGACTTCCCAGCAGGACATGCAGGGGCCACCCTGTCCGTGCAGGTGATGGCCGGCCACTACAATGTCCCAGCCATTGCCCTATGCCCTGTGCTCATGCATCCTGCCCAGGCCACCCTGTCCGAGCTATACCCACAGTACCTTGCTCCTCATTATGCACATTGCCAAGCTAACACTGGACACAGTGCAAACAGTGTGGGCTGAGTAAGGTGTTGCAACCACCACACACTGGATGGACAGACACACACTCCCACACCTATGCCAGCATTGTGCTACTATAGAGAGCTTTTGCAGTCCAGGCCACCTCACCAGTCCTGCACACAGCGCAGGCATGGCTATGGTATGCAATACTGTTGTGGTCACTCCCCAGGGTGGTGAACACTGTCAGAAACCAGACCTGAAACACACTCCACAGACATCAGAGATATTGGTATGATACAGCTCAATGAGCATATTGTGCTTAACTTAGGAATTGCTATCTGCCAGTAATCATAGCAACCTTTTGATATATGTGTACCATATTCCCAGGTTTATGGTGGCATTGGTAAGGTATGCACGTACTAGTATTGTGAGATGTACGCAAGGCCCAATATCCTGCCTCTCCGTGGGCTTTCCATAATGGAGCCTGTGGGTGCGGTTCTTTCTGCTCCTGTTGGCCGCTGCTCTAGGGCAGAGGTCTACAACTCCAGTCCTGGTGGCCCAAACACTGTTCATGTTTTCCTGCTGTCCCTAATGATATGCATGAATACATCTGCATACCATGGAGGTGGCGCATGGAAATGTAGCAGACACATCTTTATTAGATACAGCATATACGTGAATGATTTGTGGCCCTCCAGGACTGCATTTGGGGGACTGTGCTCTAGGTAATGCGCATGTTTCTGGTGTCTGTGCTCTGTAGGGTAAAATGTAGATGTTTTGGGCATGTTTACGCTATATGCACTAAAGGTTCTGTGTGTATTATCACATTTTTGTGGTGGGTAAAATGTGGGGACTTGAACCTGTGACCGCCTGCTTTTGGACACACTGTCTGTGTGCACTGTGCCACCGTGTTGCCACAGATATGGTGTATTCCCTGGGGTGTCCATGACTGTACATCCGACAGGGCCTGTCTGTTGCAGTGCACGGCACCCACCTGGACAGGGCTAGGCCACTGTCTGCTGTGGTCAGCAGCCACTGCCCCCTCCACCACCAGTACCGCTCTGCCACCATGCTGACATGTCCTTCTATTGGAGACAGCATAACACCTGACGGATTTGTGGCCCTCCGGGACTGCATCTGGGGGACTCTTCTGTAGGTAATGCGCATGTTTATGGTGTGTGTGCTGTGTAGGCTAAAATATAAGCGTTTGACCCATGCTTATGTTCTCAGCAATAAAGGTTGAGTCTTTACTACCATGTTTTCTTAGTGGAAAAATTACAGGAACTGGGTTGGCAGGAGCCACAGCTGGTATTTGAACTTGTGACCTTCTGCTCTTGGACACACTGTCTGTGTACACTGCACCACCGTGTTGCCGCAGTTATGGTGCATTCCCTGGGGTGTCCATGACTGTACATCAGACAGAGTCTGTCTGTTGCAGTGCACGGCACCCACCTGGACAGGGCTAGGCCACTGTCTGCTGTGGTCAGCAGCCACTACCCCCTCCACCACCAGTACCGCTCTGCCACCATGCTGACATGTCCTTCTATTGGAGACAGCATAACACCTGACAGATTTGTGGCCCTCCGGGACTGCATCTGGGGGACTCTGCTGTAGTTAATGCGCATGTTTATGGTGTGTGTGCTGTGTAGGCTAAAATATAAGCGTTTGACCCATGCTTATGTTCTCAGCAATAAAGGTTGAGTCTTTACTACCACGTTTTCTTAGTGGAAAAATAACAGGAACTGGGTTGGCAGGAGCCACAGCTGGGATTTGAACCTGTGACTTTCTGCTCTTTGACACACTGTCTGTGTGCACTGTGCCACCGTGTTGCCACAGATATGGTGCATTCCCTGGGGTGTCCATGACTGTACATCCAACAGAGCCTGTCTGTTTCAGTGCACGGCCCCCACCTGGACAGGGCTAGGCCACTGTCTGCTGTGGTCAGCATCCACTGCCCCCTCCACCACCAGTACCGCTCCGCCACCATGCTGACATGCCCTTCTGCTGGTGGAGTTGGTGATGCGCCATCTCGGGCCATCCAGTGTGTGGGTAGGCGGCTGCCTATGGCACGGGCTCAGGGGTGGGGGTGCCTGCATAGCTGTCCACGCATCCCCCCAGCACTGTCTGCCAATGTTCCATGCCCTTGGGGGTACCTGCTGGTTACTATCCCCAGTGACACTGTGGGAAACACACTCGTGCCCATGTTGAGCCCTCATCAGTTGCTGTCTGGCTGCTGTACAGTTTCAGCATTCCTATGGACCACCTAGGCATCACCCTAGTCCGCACTGTGGCCCAGCTGCAGTACAGCATTTATTATTTATTTATTTATTAACAATTCTTATATACCGCACTATTAGCCATCAGCGCGGTTTACATTGAACAGAAACATCCGACAATTTACATATGTCTGGTCATTACATTTAACAGGAAGTAGAACTTGGATAAACAGGTTAACTATATACATTGGTGGTTCACCTGATAATGGACACGGTCAACTATATACATAAGTGGTACAACAATACAGGAAATTGCTTGTTATTTACATTGTGGGGTAAGCCTGTTGCGTGGGCCTGCCTGTTTGACTACTTCTGCTACTCGCTTGGGAGTTATGTTCGGAGTTGTCATTGAGATATTTAAGGAAGAGGAAATGTTTTAACGCTTTTCTGAACTGGCTCAAGTTGGGGATTGCTCTGATTTGTGCTGGTAAAGCGTTCCATAGAGTTGGGGCGCAGAGTTGGAAGGCTCTGTTGGATGTTGATCTGGTGCATCTTGCGG
The DNA here is from genome assembly GCA_033557465.1 of Ichthyophis bannanicus. Taxonomy (NCBI): domain Eukaryota; kingdom Metazoa; phylum Chordata; class Amphibia; order Gymnophiona; family Ichthyophiidae; genus Ichthyophis; species Ichthyophis bannanicus. Next base: position 71,977,875 of record CM066040.1, read on the forward strand.
TTTCATTTGGGATGACTAGCATGTTCAACTCTGCGGTTCTTCGTGGCCTGTTTGGTGCAAGTGGTTGGATGAGGTTAGAGAGAGAGGATGAGGTAAGCCCCTTAGCAGCTTTGAACGTTAGCAGTAAAGTCTTGAAACTGATCCTTGCTTGAATGGGGAGCCAGTGTAACTGTCTTAGGAGGGGAGTCACGTGGTCTCTCCTGGATGCCCCAAAGAGTACCCGCACTGCACTGTTCATAGCCAGTTGCAGGGGGTTCAGGGTGGACCGTGGGAGTCCTTGTAGTATGGAGTTTGAGAAGTCGAAATGGGGAATTATAAGGGCTTGATAAATGGTGCGGAAATCATCCAGTTCGAGTAGCGTGCGTAGGTGTCTGAGGGATCTGATTTTAAAGTAGATTGCCTTGACAGTATTGGCTATATGGTTCTTCATGTCAAGGTTTTGGTCTAACATTACTCCAAGGTAACGTATCGCAGGCTTCACTTGTAGTTGGGCATCCTTTACCTTAACACAGCTAGGTGGGGTGAAGTTGGTATTCCTCGAGACGAAAAATACTTCCGTCTTTTTATGTTGTATTCGTAGGTTTTGTGACAGGAGCCACTCTGAAATGGTGTCGAAGCAGTTAGTCAGAGGGGTGAGGTCTAGGCTATCCAGTGATATTGGCATATATAATAGCACATCGTCTGCATATATCATGTAACTGATATTGAAGGATCTGATGATGTCGCAGATGGGTTGGATGTATATATTAAACATCAATGCAGATAGGGAGGATCCTTGAGGTACACCTTGACTTTGTTGGAATGGTTCTGATGTAGCCCCGTCGGTTCGGACATGCTGCCATCTTCCGGACAGGTAAGATTTGCACCATTCGAGCGCTGTTCCGCAGATACCTTTTTCCCTTAGCCTGCAGATGAGAATTTCATGGCATACCGAGTCAAAAGCCGCTGCTATGTCTAGAAAGACAAGAGCGAAGCCATGTCGTATGTTATCCACACCTGAGATTATGTTGTTGAAGAGGGTTGTGAGTAGTGTTTCCACTCCATGTGACTCTCTGAATCCATGTTGGGCCGGATCTAGTGGGGCTGAGGTGTCTATATGATCCTGTAATTGCCTGTGCACTATTTTCTCGATGATTTTTGCAAGCATCGGTATGCTAGATATGGGCCTGTAAGATTCTACCTTTTGAGGATCGAGTTTGGTATTCTTTAAAAGAGGTCTTACAGAGGTCTACTTGAGAGTAGGTGGGAAAGAGACAGTGGTAAAGGATTGGTTTAAGATTTTGGCTATAATTGGGGATAGGTCACATCGCAAGTCCTTTATCCAATGTGCAGGACAAGGGTCCGTGTGCGCAGTGGTTGTGTTTAGGGCTAGGATGGTATCTTCAATAATTTTCTTCGAAGGAGTGGAGAAGGCTGTCAGTGGTGCTGGGTAGTCTTGTTCGTCAGGAGGGTCCGGTATTAATATTTCGTTGGTCTTGCACATTTTAGATTGCATGTAGATCGCATAGTCCTGTGGGTGGATACCGTTGTGATGCTCAGGGGTTGGTTCTTTGGCAAGCTTTTTAACTAGGTTAAACAAGTCATGCGGTTTATTTAGAGACCGTTTCAGGGTATCTGTGTGGTATTGCCTAATCTTGTCTGTGCTGGCTTTACGGTGAGCTGCCAGGTGTTGGATGTAGGCTGCTTGGTCACTGCTGGTGCGTGACTTTCTCCATCGCTTTTCCAGCCGTCTTAGAATGGTTAGTGAAGCTTTTAAGTCGGCTGTGAACCATGGGGCTGATAATCTCTTCTTTGGGTTCTTGTTCGTTGGAGGGCGGATAGCAATTGTGCTGAGTTTGCTGTTCCAGGCAGCGATCAACTCGTCTAGGCTCAAGGCGGTCTCATCAATGAGTGTGCTTGTTTCGGCGATGATGCGTTCTCTGTTAAGTGGGTAGAAACTTCTGGCAGCTGGGTTAGAAGTCTTGCTTGTAACCGTTTTAGGTTTATATGAGCAGTTGAGGGTAGGCATCTGAAAGGTGATGAGTTTGTGGTCAGTCCATGGGACTGCGGTTATTGATAACACGATGTCTTGTGGTTGATCCAGAATTAGTTGCGGGGCGAATATGAGGTCAAGAATGTTGCCTTTCTCGTGAGTGGGTTCTTGCACCATTTGCGTGTATCCAAGGATATCTAGGGCTTCTATGAATGTGGTTGCTTGAGTGTCCTGTAATGATGGTAAGTTGATATCCCCTAAGATCCAATTAGGTTTATTTGGACCCTGGGTAAAGGATGCCAGGTTTATTATGGTTGCCAGGTCGTCTGAATCTGCTGAGGGTGATCTATAGACCAGGTTTATGGAGCATATGTTGTTGGAAATTGATACCGTTTCTAGGTGGTTGTTACTGTTGGATTCATCCATTTTAAACTGGAGGTCAGCTCTGGTGATGATGAGTGCTCCTCCCCCTCTTTTGTTCTGTCTGTGTCTGGTGAAGGCAGTAAAATTTGGTGGGAGTAGCTGGTTGAGGATGATATTGTCTTCCGCTGAAAGCCATGTTTCAGTGACCATGAGGATGTCTAGGTTGTGGGATATTATTATGTCCGTGATCACTGGCCACTTGTTTCGAAGTGAGCGGGCATTTATAAGTGCACACTTCAGGCTGCTAGGGTAGAGATTTTTAGTTTGTCTGGCTTTCGTGTTGTGTTGTAGTGGGACATGTAGTAGGAGGTGGTGGTGCGGAAGGTTAGCCCCGCGTGGGTTGTAATAGGAGTCTCCTGACCATTTTCTCTCACTAGTTGGTACAATAGGAATGTGATTGTGTGACGTAGTGAGGGCTAGTAGTTTGGATGGCAAGGTTATGAAAAGGAGGTAAAGGCTCATTAACCTGATGATTGTGTCTTCCATTCTAACTCTCTGCCGTAGGAAGCTTATTTCGGGAGGTGAATCAGAGGGGTTCTTGGCAGGCTGGGGCTGGCTGGATCTTAGCTAGTATATTGTGCAACAGGCAAGCAGGCTCTGTGTGTCATACAATAAATTTGCTGGAACATTCCTCTCTTAGGTATGAAATAGGTGTATACCTATACAGCATAATGCTGAACAGGAAAAGAAAAGAAAACTTCTCTGGCTGGTCTGTTCTGGTACAGATATCTGTTTTGCACTGCTGCAGTATTAAATTACATTACATAGCATTACATTAAATTACATTACATAGCATGTCTGAGAATGAGGCTTTCCTGTCCAGTTTGATCTGGTGGGGTTTTTGTTTTGGTTTTTTTTGCACTGGGAGTGCTTGAATTAATTGCAATATTGGTTGTCAATAGTTTCAGGCTGTTCTGATCTAGTACATATATTTGGTACTGCACTGCTTAGACATGTTCAGCTGTATGCAAGCGACGCTGACTAGATAGCGACCCTGGGTAGGGGCTATTATAGCGTACTGTAAAAGGTACCTGGCCTTAAGTTGATAGTGGTATCTGAGCTCAAGGGTGCTGGACGGTGGTTTCAACTTCCCGATCTCATCTTCAAGGTCCACGCCGCGCGGGCACGCCCAATGGCGCTGTTGTTTTAAATGTGTGGACTCGGGCCCCGATTGGGCCGCCGATCACAATGGCTGTTCCCGCCTGCAATGGAGGCTCGATCCCCGGATAGGGAGAGCAGCTGGAGCAGCGTTGCTGTTTGTAACTGAATGGGCTTGCTGTTAGAGAGTGCCATCTGGGGCTGGGTGGAATGCAGAGTGCGGCGGTTTTCTGGTGTTCTTCCTCTCTGTCCCCGCCTAAGGGCCCCGCCAAAGGGCCCTCTGGCGAGGCCCTCAGGCGCGGGCCCGCCAGGCACGGGTGCGCCCGATGGCATGAAGCTTTTCAAAAGCAGGCCTCTGCCCCGATTGGGCAGCGCTGTGGTGTTGCTCCTCCTGCCGCTGGAGGCTCAATCCCCGGGCTGGGGAGAGCTGCGGATGGTGGTGGGAGGCAAGAGGAAGAGCACCCGATGGCGCAAAGCTTTTCAAAAGCAGGCCTCTGCCCCGATTGGGCAGCGCTGTGGTGTTGCTCCTCCTGCTGCCGGAGGCTCGATCCCCGGGCTGGGGAGAGCTGCGGATGGTGGTGGGAGGCAAGAGGAAGAGCGCCCGATGGCGCGAAGCTTTTCAAAAGCAGGCCTCTGCCCCGATTGGGCAGCGCTGTGGTGTTGCTCCTCCTGCCGCCGGAGGCTCGATCCCCGGGCTGGGGAGAGCTGCGGATGGTGGTGGGAGGCAAGAGCAGCCCTCTGTGTCCCCTTTCCCAGCATCTGTCCAGTTGCCCATTCTGACATGCCCACCCTGCTGTTGTGGAACATGTGCACACCATAGGAGACCTGTCCAATGGAGAGGGAAACCCTGATCAGCACTATTTCACTGTGGGATCATTCACCTTGTATGGGGACGGAGCGTCGACCCTTCCTTGATTCATATTTTTTTTTTTGGAGCTTTCTGGGGAGTATGCTTTGATGTTTCCCATTAAGATCACTTTTGCCCAACTTGGTTATGTTTTTTTTATATTTTGTTGAGGTCCTTTTCACTGTTTATTTGCCCTTTTGTTCCGTGCACATGTATCACACTTATCACTTTTTGTAGGTTTCCCTGGTTTTGCTGTACATTGCAGACGGAAATGGTTTCTTTTCCCTTTAAATCGGCTCTAACGCGAGGGTTTCTCTGGCGATATTTTTTTGCCTCGGATTTCACAGCTTTAGTGTGTGGGGAGCCTCTCCCCTCCCACTCTCCACCCATTTACCCCTTCTCTCTGCCCCTGGGGAGCCTTCCTCCGCCCTCCGGGAGCCTTTGCCCGCCTTCATCGCTCGTTTTCGCTACGGCGCGCATTATCGCACGATAACGTAGCTGCGCGCCGCAAGATGCGACATTATCACGCGATAATGTACCTTATCGCGCAATAACATCGCAGAGCGCACTTTAAGACGGTTTAGTAAACATACCCCTTAGACTTTCCAGTAAAACTGTCCATGATTCTGGTTTATCTTTTGTGCTTAGCAATTAGCTGTGGCATTTTGTTTCTTTTTGAACTGCAGTACAGTTATAAACCATTTTCTCACATAAACTTGAGTTTTACAGGGGTAAATGAGTTCTTATAAAATTGGGTCAAGTCCAGCAGTGCACATGGCACCGTAGGCCTCCACAGGGATGGAGTTTGGGCAAGCATTGGCAGACTTCTGATTTACTCACATAAAGTATGCCTCATTTATTTATTTAACAGGTTTTATATACCGCTTTATCATTTCAATCAAAGCAGTTTACATTGAAACTTAAACTTGGTAATGTGCGTTAAACAGGGACATTGATAACTTAGATTCTTCTGAGGCAATGGAGGGATAAGTGTCTTGCCCAAGGCCGCAAGGAGTGCTAGTGGGAATTGAACCCTGGTTTGTGGGTTCCCAAGCTGGTGTTTTTAACCCTTAGGCTACTCATGGTCAGGTTAGGTCTAGTGTCCATGGATTTGATGTAGACACTATTGGGTTGTAGGGACATGTTTAGCAAGCCCCGTGCCGGCAATGTGTCTATGGGCTGCATTACTAGTGCAGAAGGTCAGCCCTAATTTCAGGAGGCGTGTGCTTCTACCCTCCTGCAGTTAGCGCTGGTCCTAGATGCAGCACTGTGCAAGTTGGTGCACAAGTGCTCTTAGGGACACCCACTGAGGTGGTGCTTAGTGAACCTGCACTAACAGCACAAGTCACTAATGTTTGCACTTGTCCTGATACACTGGAACACCTCCATTCCAGCCATGTCCCAGCCATTCCCTGCCCTGGGAATTTAGCACAGGATTTTAGCACAGGAGCCCCACACTACTTTTTAGTGCGGCACCCAGCTGCACGTTAAATCCCAAGCTACTGCATAGCACACTTTATTGTACACCCATATAAGCACCTATGTGTCTTTATAAAATTGTACCTAGGTGCCCTGCAATAAAATGACCCCTATTGAGGGTAAATTTATAATAGGGCACTATAGGGGAAAGAGAAGTAGGCACCTAATTATCATATATGTGGCGGAGCAAGCACCTTGAATGTAAACGTGATCACACAAGCATGTAGATTAGGAATTTTCGGCATTTTACCCAGACCACTTTCTCTGCTGTGCCCCTCAGGAAAGTATGTGCTTTCATGCTGAAATACACCCGGCGGTATAAGAGCTCATTTACCTGTACATGTGGCCACATGTGCGTGTGAATTACTTTACACAAGGATCTCTATTATGCCTAGACACCATAAATTGTACTATCATTCATGTATTTATAAGGCTTGTATGGAATATTGGTTTGGATTGGAAGAGAGATTTCTAGGAATGCTGAGGAAATGGACCTGTTCCAGCCTCTAGCCACATTTTGAAGGACCACTGTAAACCACAGTGCACCAATCATGAACTTTACTAATAAGCCAAAAAGAAATATGGATATGCCATGAGTGGCTATCTAAAATGTATAGTGTATCTCAGAGGCAGCACCAATTTAACCATAAAACTGCCCAAACACCAAACACGTATTTATGACCTAGCAAAACGACCTTATAAGAGAATTTTTCTTTATTACATTAGAAAAATCAGCAGCAATCTGAATACTCCATAAAGGGTGCATATGCTTGAAATGCAGAAGCATTCTGTAGTCTTAGATAAAGGAAATAACTTTCTTTCCTAATATAGTCTTGTTTTTTTCATGATAAAACGCAGGATGTACACTAATACTGCTATTTATTGCCCCTCGTTCCCTGCTGAGCCACATACAGGACTCTCGGAGGAGCTCCGTAGTATAGGGTGGCACCAATGACCAGCTGGATATACTGCAAGCAGAAGAAAGCACCTCCTCCCCTTACCTCCAGCAATAAAGAAAACAACTTTTAATTAAAAAGTTGCATTTTTCCTTCTGGGGATGTCTAATGCTATGCATTTTTACACTATATGCACTCAGGGAACAATTAAATCAAAATTACTTTTTCATTATTAAAGAGAGTCATTTGTTTGGTTTCCTCAATTATATTCTTTTAACAGATTTTAGATGTTTCACAAGGGCTTATTTTCATAACCATTATAAAATAAACATTACTCTTATTTTATTGTTCTAGTGTAATCCCATTGCACCTCTTGATGTGGGCTGAATTTGCATTGTCTTAAGATGTAATTTCCTGAGGGAAAAGGAATTTTGACTATGATGGTGTCCCTGTCGCATCTACTACTACTACTATCATTAATCATTTATATAGCACTACAAGGCATACGCAGCGCTGAACAGACATATACAAAAGACATATATGAAAGCTTCTCACTTGTTGAGCTCTGCTGCCTCGGGCCAACTTGCCATGGGTCACGGAAGAAACATGAAGGGGAAGACTGGCATGCTTAGCTGCCCTACCTCTTGTCCAATGGCCCGATTTTTGCAGTGTCCTAGCCCGAGGACAGTATCTATAGCCATGGCAGTATCTGCGATCTCAGAGGCATCCGTGGAATCACAGGTGACATTGAGCTCTAGAGAGAGATCCCCCACACCATTCTCGGAAGCGCCAAAATCAGCTCCCAACAGTCTTCCCCTCTTGGTGCTCACTGCTGACACAGCAGAGCTGAAACATGTCATGTGGAGGAGTGAGCTTTCAGGACAGTGCTGGAAAAGGTGAGGAGACCACACCTGAATTCCCTGTGTCGGAAGTATTCTGGTTGAGAGGGTAACTCAGCAGGACAATGTTTGGAGGGAAATCATGGTGTTGTTGGTGATAAAGATGATCCGGGGAGTGACACAAATGAAAGCTTTGCTCTCTGTGCAGTATATTTCTGTTTACCAGCCCTGCTAACACCTCTAGCCAATGTCTCCCTGGGACAAATTTGGTTGCCAGGGGGCACATATGGAGGCATCCTTGTTTAGGTTTATTTTGTTTAGTTATCTCCAAGTTCTAATGCCCTGTCCAATGTAATTTCAGTTTGTTCAATGTAAACCGCCTTGATATCATGAAAGGTGTTCTATAAGAAATGTTAAATAAATAAAAATAAATAAATACAATGTTTATTTTAAACTTTCTATGTTGCCTTTCTGTTTAGAGGCAAGGCAGGTTTAAACTTGATAAGATCATTGCAATTAGAAAAAAACACCATCAGTTATAGGATAAGGGGACAGAGAGGGTAGAACAAAAAGTAGTAGCAGGAGAGGGTGTGAGAAAGAGAGGGGAGGCGTTTGTTCTATGTCCCAGACAGCCTAGGCTTCAACGACCCGAGAGAAGAGCTGTGTCTTGAGCTGAATTTTGAATGACAGGGAGGAGGGCTCCTTGGTGGGCAGTAAACATTTGCATTCAAAGATTTTTGTACTCATTTTTTTCTTCAGAATACACCTGTTCGCTTTTAGTATTCAGGAATCACACCATTTATGTATTCATCCCTTTCATTCTAATTTAAATCTATTGGGAAAGCTATTTTGCAATGAAACAGGTTTGCCATCTATTTCAAATGAAACCTGCAACAAACTTGATGGCAGGAATTTGTAACATCACTACAATCCATCAAGAGTGTCACAAACCACCTCGAGGAACCAGAAGAGGGGCAAAAACAATGGGCAGTACAGGATGAGTACCAGAAACCACCATCAGAATGGCAAAGTGGTACAAAGAGCACATTGAAAACAGAGGGGAAGACAGCAAAGCAGCATCAAAATTGGTGGAAGTACACTAAGACCCTTGGAGAGGAGTAAAATGGCTAGACCAGCAGCATAGCATTCAGATCAGCTGCAGATCTCAGTACTGTTCTGGTCTCCTTGCCCTTTTATTCCTCTCAAAGTGGTGGTTTCTGTCAAAGTGGGAAGCAGGTGTTATATAACAAGCTAAAGGGCCCCACCAAGTTGCAAAGCAGGGGTGGGGGGATGAGAAAAAGCTAAAACACACTGGATACAGAGCCACACAGTTAGAGAGGTGGTGGCAAACCATCATTTAAGAGGGTGAAAGCCATACAATGTCAAGCCTGAGGTGCCCATAGAGGTGTAAAGCAGGAGGATGAGAGAGATTGGCTCAGGAAAAGCCAAAGCAATGAAGGCATGGGGAAGAGAGCCTCTATGTCCCTGAGCCAAGGAGAGCCGGTATAGTTCATTCACATGTAACCCCTCTTCTCAAGTCACTTCACTGGCTCCCTATCAGCATCTAGTTCAAACGTCTTCTACTGACATACAAGCATGTTCATTCTGTGGCTACTCACTACCTTTCCTCTCTTATCTCACTCTACAACCTTCCTCGGGAACTCCACTCCTCTGGCAGACCCCTTTTATCTGTGCCCTTCTCTGCCACTGTTAAATCCAGACTTCGTTCATTCCATCTTGCTGCTCCATGTGCCTGGAAGAAACTACCTGAGTTTTGTGTGTTGGGTTCCTTCTCTAATCCTATTCAAATCCAGGCTAAAAACCCACCTCTTTGAAGCTGCTTTTGGATCCTGATACTCCTAACTCTTTTGTCCACTACTTATGTGTATCTTACCATACTCTAGTCCCCAGTTTCACAGTGGGATAGATTCAGAGGGCCAAATAGCAGGGTTGTACATCCGGGCTGGATGTACAACCTGCGAAGAAGAACATAAGATATACCATACTGGGTCAGACTAAGGTCCATCAAGCCCAGTATCCTGTTTCCAACAGTGGCCAATCTAGGTCATAAGTACCTAGCAGTTTCCCCAAAAGACACAGGTTCCTCAATGCTTGTATTGGGTCAAGCAGTGATATCCCGTGCCCCTTTTAATAATAAAGCCCTGGACACTATTCTAAGCCCATCACTCCATAAACGTATAGAAAGTTTGTGTGGGGAGCAATGGACGGGGGCAGGAGGGGGCGGGATGGAGGGAGAGTTAACCACTTTTAAGTGTGTTCTAATGGTGCTGTTCTATGTCCTTGTGTGTAGCTAATTGGGGAGTTGCTCTATAAAGCAGGAATGCTCACATGGGGTGGAATGGGTAGGGAGGGATCTAACACCTGATGAGGTCAGTGGCTTCAAAGAGTTAGCTGTGAATGGGTAGCTCGAACAAAGACAGGCAATGAACTCTAATTGATGGAGCCTTGCCTAATACCACGAGCACACAAAATAAAAATCCCCCTTCGCAGTATAGAAAAAAGACTTACCGGTAGCTTTTAAAAATGAACACCAAAACCCTTTCGAGAGATTTCAGGCAGAGTATCACCTTGCTTTGCAATGAAGTCCCAGGAGTGACCACAGTTTGCAACAGAAGACAGGGCCTGCCTAAGTATTGTCAGACTCAGTATGGCATGTCATATATTCCAATGAATGGTTAAATTTGTCCTCTTTCCGCAGACAAGTCTGCATATTGTGGGACAATGAGGCCTACGGGGTATGGTACCGCACCATAAGATACATGCGGCCCAGACTCATAAGCCGCATAAGACAGAAGCTGCAGCAAGAGCAAGATAAGTTTCCCTGCTGACACCAAGGCCGGTTGAGAACCAGCTAAGCACCGGCCACAGAGGTTGACTACCATAACTAGCAGCAACAATGTTCTCAATGTGACCACAAGGCATATGCTGTGGCATACACTGAAATGTCAGACCCTGTTCATGCCCAACTGAGGTGACAATCTCCCCAAGAACGCTATAGCCACAATGGCAAGGTGTAGGTAGAGATACTTATGTAGTCCCCCAGATAGAGAGGAGCAGCAGTATACCACAGCAGCTGAGATGTGATCCTGTGCCTCCATACAGGCATTGTGAGAAACACCTAGGGGAGCCAGGATCATGATGTCTGTGAACAAGCTGTGTTGTGGGCATCTGTGAGAGGGCAGAACTTTGGCCTTTGATGGGCCACATCACTGGAGGAGAATAGGTGGGCACATGGACAGAGCATGAGCCTTGCAATCCCTCCCACAATCACTGGAATCTGCCTGCTGACAGGAATGGTCTGCTCATTTGTTGTGGGTCCAGTGATATCCCACCCCCCAACCTCTAAGGGAAGTAAGTGTAACCTGTTCTTTATCTCTCCTTTACAGCTTGGGGTTCTATTCCATTGCGAGGTGTGTGATTGTGCCTGCTTGCCTGGAATGGCTCTCTGTGCCTTGGAACATGACATATCATAGCTGACCTTGCAGGATGTCATGGTCAGATATCATGTGTCAGCCAGCAGCACATGAGGAGTCTGACTGGCATCATATCTGTACTGCACTCACACTCTATGGAGGTGGAACCTTTAAACACATGCCTTGGCACTGACATATCTTACACCCACACTGTTTGGGGGCATGCACCTCTCTTGCACAATGCCTGCTCTTTGCCTGGCCATCCTCTGATCTGTATCCATGTGCCAGCTGTGCCCCATGGCTGCATGCCTTCTCACAGTCTTCCTTGTGGGTGTGATCCCCTGTTTCAGCCAGTATGGGCATGGGATAGGAGACCTCTGTATCAGCTTACCGAGCAGCCAGCCTCCTGTGATCTCGTCCCTCTCAAATTGGCTGTGTAGCCCAGACTGGGACAGGATGTATGAATCATGGCAGAATCCAGGGTATTGGGTAATGATATCTGTGATTTTCTCCATTCTGTCTCTCTCCGGGTATCCCACCCGACTCTGCTGTCCGCTGGTTTGCTGTTTCCCGCCCACCCAGAAGTGACGCAGCCACTGGATCGCGGCCACATCCCCTTTGAGTGCCCAGAGTATGTAATCCTGTCTCTTGCGATGTTCCGCAACATGGGCGCATGCCAAAGGAGTGCACCCAAGGAGCAGGATGTGCTCCTTGGGCGAGCTCCTTGGGGTGACACTGAGGGGCCTAAGGTGTCCCTCCTCCATAAACACGGTTTGTGTCTAGCTGCATGGTTTCTCTTCTTCCTGCGCCTATCTAAAATTCAGGGGTCTTCTCTCTGTAAGTTGGCTTTTTTCTCCTTTGTTTGGCTGTGGTTATTACCTGCTCTGCTTTTTATGGCCCCGCCTATTTCCTTCATACCAGTCCATTGGGGCTGGCGTCCCAACCTTCCCAACCCTCCCTGCCCTCCAATCCTGCCCCACCTCTCTCAGAACACTTCCAACCTGCTACCCTGGCTACTTCATCCTTCCTAGGCCTTCTCCTCCACAGGTCCTACCCCCTCAACTTATTGTCGCTCTGGCCCTTCTTAACTGTTGTTCGCTCCAAAACTCTTCTGGTCCATGATCTAGTCCTCGAACACTCATTGGATTCTCTATTCCTGACTGAGACCTGGCTCTGTGAGGGGGAAGATCCGTTCCTACCGTCAGCTCAGGGTTATTTATGCACCAGAATTACACTATCGTGAGTCGCTTCTTTTGCAGTTGGACTCTACTCCTCCATTTCACTTCCTATTGATTTACACTCCACCCTCTCTTCCACCCCAGGACTGGGAGGATCTGTTGCTTACCATCTCTGAGGTCTTAATGTCCTACCCCCATGTCTTGCTTCTTGGCGACTTTAATCTCCATCTTGACCCCCCTCCCCCCCCCTCTGGTCTAGGGGTAGAGCTTTTACCTCCCTCCTGGATGACATCTCCCTTTCACATCATGTCTTCTTCCCCACCCATTCTGTCAGATATACCCTCAACCTTCTTATTACCCCTTCCACCTCTCCCGCTACTCCCTTGTCCCTCACGTCCCTCAAACCATCTTAGTCCGATCACTTGTGTGTATTCTTCTCTCTCCATCTTCCCCATACAACTCATCCATCCTTCTCCCCCTCTCAGTCTTGCCAGCCCTGCTAACGGATCCCATTGGCTGATTGTCAACGTTTCTCTTGTGTATTGGTTAAACTTCTCTTCAAGTATAGGCACTGACATCAGACGCCATTCGTTTTGGAAGCTATGGATTGAAAACCAGCAAGCACTTAGGAAAATAACAAGTCTTCATTTTTCAAGTTATATATTTGGTGGCTGATCAGGAATTTATTTTTTCAACCTGAAGCAGGACCAGTATTATTGGTCCGAAACGTGGCACGTCATTGATACTGGATAGCAATCTAACACAGTTTATGTGATTACAAACAATGTGGTTATAAAATAACTGGCATCTTACTTTGCATATTATATATCAATTTAATAAGCACTTTTTTCATATTTAAATATTCTTTTCCAAATTAAAAGGGAGCAGCCCCTTACCCCCTTTTGTTGGAAGCTCCGACAAATATTGATTTGATGAATAGCTTTACTTTATAGTTGGGACCGTTTCTTCTGTTTTATTGCTAAGCAAGTAACTATGATATCTGTTGATGGATTTTAATTATTTATTTAACATTTCTTATATACCACCTTTCATGATATCAATGTGGTTTACATTGAACAAAATGAAATTACATTGAACAGGGCATTATAACTTGGAGATAACTATTTTACAGGAAACATGGGCAATGGAGGGTTAAGTGGCTTGCCCAAGACCACAAGGAGCACCTGTGGGACTAGAAACCCCAGGTCCTTCCAGCCCAAGGTTGCTGTCCTCTAGTGGGATTTGAACCCCTGACCTTCTGGCCTGAATGGATGCAACTTAGAATATGGCCAACATGTAAGTGAACAGATGGTGTGGCAACTACCACCTTGTCTAAGGCCTGAGTTGTTCCCCTGGCTTTGGGTGGACCATGGTGAAAGGCGTACCCTAACAATAAAGTTCCTGTCTAAGGGAGAGTCCTACCTGCCTACCAGTAGTTTGTTCACATTAGGGGGTCCACAACCATACCAGGGGAATCTGGTTGTATGTACAAGATAGCAAGGCACATGACTTCAGATATTGCCCTCTGCACTTTGAGAGGTTCCTGCAAGAGAAGAAGCTATTTTTGTTGCTAAGAAGCTATTTTTGTTGCTATAATTGCAAATTTGCTGTCCCCCTGCACTGCAAAACTGAATTCCCTTTGGGGATTTTGGCTTTAGTGCCTTTTGAAAAGTAGTGTACTTAGCAAAGTTGCAATGCTATTAGCCATATTGTGCAGTCAAAATATTTGTCAGCCTAAAAATAATCAATTCCTCTTTTAGTAGACTAGCTTGGTACTGCATTTCTCTATTCTGCATTCCATGTGCTACAAAGTTACTAGAGTTGGACTTGCCCTATCATTGATCAGATGAAACCCTTTAAATCAGGAAAGGGGGAAAGCACAAGATGACTGTAACTAATAACAGTTCTAGCAATATTTTTCTTCTTTATTTAATGCTACAGTACTCTTGGGCTTAGGATTAGAAAGAGTTGTGGCTTTGTTTGTTTGTTTGAATAGCCCTGTAGGTCTCAGCAGTATTGCCACCTGATGTCTGGTGATTGATGATCTCTCTCATACTGAATGTCCTATTACCTGAGGAAAAAAGACAAGGTTAACAGGATCAGGCTAGAACATATTGCTGCCATAGATAAAAAGACATCCTGACAATAATAATTGTTGTCAGGGACACCAATTATAGGGATGGTAAACATGATTGCTTGTCACATTGTAATTGCCCAAACAGCAAATATATATTTAAATAAAATTTCAAATTTAGAGTTCATTAATTCAGCAGTATTCCAATACTGTAAAGCAATTTTCTGTTTTAGATAGAAATATAATGTGGTGCTCAAATAATGGTTAGGCTATAGGTATTTTCTGATTCAGTAACTTTGGCTTGTCAAGGCCTTCTCAAGGGCTTTATAAAACTGGTGTTTCAAATAGCCATAAAAAGTAGTCATTTATCATGTTGTATGCAATAAAATTGGTCTTAAAGTGGCAAATCTGTCAAAATATAGCTTTCATTAAATGACTAATAAATGAAAATGGTAAAAAATGGAAATTTTTAAGTAGAAACTAATTAACTAATTAAGGATTTAATACAACTAGCAAACAGTTAAGAAGGGAATACTATCTCTGTTTTAGCATAAAAACAATGGGCTCGATATTCAGAGCAAGACATGCTTCCATCAAGGTATGGCGAAGATATACAGTATCTCGCCTATCCATGAATTTTTAAAACTTATACAAATAATATTAGGCCATTTAACTTTCTAGAGTCGAAAATAGGGCTAAATGGACAATTTGCACAATGGAGAACAGAGAATAATGGAGTATCCCAGGGATCTGTGCTGGACCCGCTGCTTTTTAACATATTCATAAATGACAAGTTTTCAGAAGACACAAAATGATTCAAAATTGTTGAAACGCAAGAGGATTGTGAAAAACTGCAAGAGCACCTTGAGAAATTGGGAGATCGGGCGTCCAAATAGCAAATGAAATTTAATGTGAATAAAGTGCAAAGTTATGCATTTAGGGAAGAACAATGGTTACAAGATGCAAGGTTCCACATTAGGAATCAGCAAGAAAAGGATTTAGGCGTCATTGTGGTTAATATATTGAAATCCTATGTCCAATGTGCAGTGGCGGCCAAGAAAACAAATAGAATTCTAGGAATCATAAGGAAAGGAATAGAGAATAAATCCAAGGATATTATATTCCCTCTGTCTCGTTCCATGATGTGACCACACCTTTAATATTGTGTTCATTTCTGGATGCCATATTTAAAAGAAAAAGGATATAATGTAATTAGAAAAGGTACAGAGAAAAGTGACCAAAATGGTGAAGGGGATGGAAGGATATCCCTATGAGGAAAGGCTTAAAAGTTTAGGACTTTTCGGTTTGGAGATGGCTGAGGGGAGACATGATAGAGGTCTATAAAATGATGAGTGGAGTGGAAGGGATAAACATAGAACAGTTGTTTATGCCTTCAAAAAGTGGAAAGACTAGAGGACACATTTAAGACTAATCAGAGAAAATATTTTTTCACTTAACATGTAATCAAACTCTGGAATTCATTGCTGCAGGATGTAGTAGAGTGTGTTAGTGTAGCTGGGTTTAAAAAAGATGTGGAAAAGCTCCTAGAGGAAAACTCCATAAAGCATCATTAAAGTGGATGAGGAAATCCTGCTACTACTACTAAGCATTTGTATAGCGCTACAAGACGTACACAGCACTGCACAGACATGTAAGAGACAATCCTTGCACATCAGAGCTTACAATCTAGTCAAGACAGACAACACAGTAGCTGTAGACATGGGATAGGTCTAGGGGGAATGGTAAGGAAACACAAAGGAGATCAGATGAGTCAAGATCCGAGGTGAGTTTTTAGCCCGAATTTGAAAAGGGTCAGAGAAGGTTCTTGATGTACAGACTCAGGTAGTTTGTTCCAGGCATAAGGAGCAGCAAGGTGAAAGGAGCAAAGTCTGGAGTTAGCAATAGAAGAGAAGGGATTTGCCTAAAGAGCAGACAGAAGCGATTTGCCTAAAGAGCAGAGTTCCCGAGGGATGTAGGAGCGATAAGAGAGGAAAGGTCGTGAGGAGCTGCAGAGTGAATGCACTTATAGGTCAGCAGGAAAAGTTTGAACTAGATGTGGAAACAGATAAGGAGTCAATGAAGTAACTTGAGAAGAGGAGTAATATAACCATGATAAGGCTGGTGGAACATTAGCCATGCAGCAGAGTGTTGAACAGATTGAAGGGGAGAGAGATGATTCAGAGGGAGACCAGCAAGGAGTAGGTTACAATAGACAAGAGGGGAGCTGACTGAAGAGTGGATAAGTGTCTTAGTAGTGTGTTCAGAAAGGAAACAACAGATTTTGTTGATGTTATAGAGAAAGAAATGGCAGGTCTTAGCTATCGGATGGATGTGTGTGGAGAAGGAGAGAGAGGAGTCAAAGACAACCCCAAGGTTATGAGCCAAGGAAACAGGAAGGAGTAGAGAGTTATCCACAGAGACTGAGAAAGAAAGAAGAGGAGAGGAGGTTTTAGGATGAAAGGTAAGAAGCTCAGTCTTGGCCAAGTTCAATTTCAAGTGGCGGTGAGACATCCAAGCAGCAATGTCAGAAAGGCAGGCAGAGATCCAGGTCTGGATTGCTGGAGAGATTTGAGGTCTAGAGAGGTAAATCTGTGAGTCATCAGCGTAAAGATGGTACTGAAAGCCATGGGAAGAGATGAGTGCACAAAGGGACTGGATATAGAGAGAGAAAAGGCTGACCCTTAGTGGTAGTACTGCAAGACTATCTCTAGGGTCAGTACTGTCATTTTGGAACCCTGCGGCAAATGGTGTGGGAGTAGAGAGGAGCCTGTTGTTGGAGACTCCTGGGTAAGTCCAGGAGTGTTGGTTAGCAAGAGGGTTGGGTCTTTGTGTGGGGCTCCTCCTTGGAGAAGTGTTATCTTGGGGGGGGGGGGTATCTTGTGGGGGAGGGGCATATTCACTCTGCTTTTGAAGGATCATTGGCAGGATGCTATTGTGGCAGGGGCCCTGATGTTGGGGGGAATCAGATCAGAGTTGAGGATCATATATATATTTTTTCTTGGTGCCAGGGCTATGTTACGTTCCTCGGAAGATATCTCCAAGGCATATTAAGTAGACACACATAGTATATGTCTGCCAGGCACACTCCTTGCATTTTCCACACAGACTTTGCACTTACTGCACCTTAAGTGCTACATACTTAACTGTGTAAACCATGAGAAAATCTAGGCCACATTAAGAAGTATGGGTATACCAGAACACCTGATAGTTCTCTTGCGCAACCTTTACATTGATCAAGAAGCAACAGTTTGAATGGAACTAGAAGAAACAGAATGGTTTAAAATCAGCAAAGGTGTACAACAAGGCTGCATACTTTCCCCCTACCTCTTTAATTTATATCCAGAACAAATCATCAGAGAGGCAGGACTGTATGAAGACAGCTGAGGTGTGAAGATTGCTGGAAGACTCAACAACCTTTGCTATGCTGATGATACCAAATTACTGGCTGAAAGTGAAGATGATCTGAAACATTGGTTTCTCAAGATCAAGGAACATAGTCTTAAAATGGGCCTGCACCTTAACGTTAGGAAGACAAAGATCCTGATAACTGGCAAAATCAATAAGTTCATCATTGATGGAGAAGAAATTTAAATAGTTCACAACTTTAACCTATTCGGATAAAAAATCAATAAAGAAAGGACAAGCAGTCAAGAAATCCGATGACGCATTGCACTTGGCAGAATGGCTATGAAGGCCCTAGATAATATTCTCAAGACCAGAGATGTCTCTTTCCATACAAAGATTTGACTTGTTCAAGCCATCGTGTTTTCAATAACATCATATAGATGCAAATGTTGGACAGTGAAAAAGATAGACAGGAAGAAAATTGATGCCTTTGAATATTGTGGGCTGCCTAAACAAAGAACCAGTCAGTACTAGGGGAGATCAAACCTAAGCTTTCTTTAGAAGATCAAATGAGAAGACTTCAGCTTTCATACTTTGGACACATCATGTGAAGAGAGAGATCGTTGGAGAAAGACATCATGCTTGGCAAAGTAGAAGGTTAACATAAAAGAGGAAGGCTGGCAATGAGAAAGACTGATACAATAACAGCAGCTATGGGTGCCACTCTATCAACAATGAGCTACCTGACTGAAGACAGACTACAGTTTAGGTCAACTATCCAGAGGGTCACCATGAGTCAACACCGACTCAACGGTACTTAACAAGAACTTAACATTTGTATTGTCCACATGCTGGAAATTCTTTTTAAAAAGCAATCATCCCAAATTCAGAGACATTCAAAAATTCAAAAACCAAGACCCTGAAACTGTCCCACAGTGAGCTCCCTATTGTTTGTTTGTCGGATCACATTGAGGGAGGGTAAGATATTCAACTTTACCCAACAGTCAGATGAGATCCATTTTATTCAATTGAAAGTTCCTTTGTGTGACAATATTGATATAAAACCAAAAAAAGAGAACCATCTCAAGCTGTATTGAAACAATGAGCGTATCCTCGTCACTGCAACGGATCTGAATATATGAGCATGACGTGCACGTTTCGGGACATATAAATTCCCTGCATCAAGTGCTCCAATGTAGATCGTGTTCAATGGCGTCCTTCCACCTCCGACGGCCGACTACAAGCCGGCATGAAATCACTATATAGGACTAATAAATTCAAAATTGGCTGGTTGATGATGTGAATCACAGAGGAAAACCAATCACAAACAGAAGGTGGCCAAATAGCAAAATCCTCGTGCTGGTTGGATCAAACTGACTCTCCAAGATACACTGATGAATCCCATTGATGAAAATCATGTCAATCACAAAAGAACCACCAATCGTAAAGGGGATAACCCATTGAAATGGGGAAACCCCCTTGCCCGATTGGTGTATGCTTAAAACAAACTAGACCAATTGATTTCCCGATTTAGACCAGTAGGTTGCACAGAGTTTAAATCATGAATCCATCTTTGCTCACTCCATTGCAGACGGGCTACCCAATCACCCCCTCGCGGATCCTCTGGGATATGATCAATAACTGTCCAAAATAAGTCACCGATCTGATGGTCCTTCTCCATACAATGCTCCACTATGGGTGCCAAAACCACCTGTTGCCGAACACAGGAGGCATGTTCGCCTATCCGAACCAGTATTGGCCATGTGGTACGTCCCACATAGAGCAAAGAATATGGGCATTGAATCAAATACACAACAAAAGTGGAGGAGCAGGTAGCCAACCATCTCCGATGATAAGCCCGATTAGTCTGAGGATGAATCCAAGTGATCCCTGAAATGGTATTTGTGTAAAAGCCACTATTATGACATGGGAAATGGCCCCTTGACTCTCCAGGACCAATGGGTCTATCAAGCAGTATCATTGTAGTCGGCCATCGGAGGTGGAAGGACGCCATTGAACACGATCTACATTGGAGCACTTGATACAGGGAATTTATATGTCCCGAAATGTGCACGTTTCAGGGTCTTGGTTTTTGGAAATTCTCTTTAAGCATCCTGTAAAGTGAAGCCATTTTAGTAAAGCTGGAAAAAGACACATGCACACAAATACAAAAATTGCTATGTTGGCACAAAACATATGAAAATTCTCTATTCTAAATTTTTCAAAGCAAAAGAGGATTTCATCCCAATAATCCCCTTCATCCAAACCACTAACTCCAGATAAACTCCCACTCTCCTTACCATTCTGGAGGATTTCAATCTTTTCTGGCAGAAGGGAAATAAAATGACTCCCTGCAGTGCTATACCACTATTGTAGTGCTGGATCACAACATTAATTCCAATTGAGTTAGACATACAAAGGCAAATGGCAAGCAAAAAATAGCAGAAAGCAAGATCGGCATTGGATTCCAATTCTATCATCTAGAATCTGTTGAAAACTTGATTATATGCAACATCCGCTTAGTCTCCTTTCGCATTCTATATGTTTCTTACTGATCCCCTAGATAAAACCTAGTCCCCAGTTGTTATGTTGTCTGTCTTGACTAGACTTTAAGCTTTGTTGAGCAGCGACCATCTCTTAAATATTTTTGTACATGCCTTGTAGCGCTATACAAATGATTAGCAGCAGTAGTAGTAATACTGAAGGATTCATGGGATTTATTGTGAAATATGCAAACTTAAATCAAGAAATTCATATTAAAATATTGGTAAAGGAAGTATGTTAATCTTTGTCAGATTGTAGGATGAATTAGGTTTTTAATTAAATACAGAGCAGAAAAATATCTAGGGCATTTATGGACTGCATTTCATTGGAAAAGCAGATTTAGTCTATCAAAAACAAGAGCTTGAATTTCAAAGATATAATATAGATAGTCATGAACTGGATCCAATCCAGAACAAAACAACTGCGGTATGGTAAGGAGTCAGAATACATGTTCTCAAACAAAGTCTATGTAGTTGTTTGTTTTACAACAGCATACAATAGGAAAATGCATTTTGAAGAATATCCATGCAGGTTTATTCAACAAATAACAATGTTTCCAATAAGTTAAGAATAAAAGAAAAAACGTCTTGATAGGCTTGGTCAGTCAAGCCCAGTTTTCATTGACAAACATTGCTGCTCACTTACCTTTACCAGTAGTATATTTTCGCAGATTTTTCTGGACCTTTCCTTCAGGAACTTGCTCAAATTCCTTTTAAATCCAGATATGCTAGATTCTTTGACTGCATCTTATTAAAATCAGATTAAAATCAGAAACAGGCACACATTTAAACCACACATCAAAAAGAAGTGGGAAGATGTAGGCAGAACAAAATCAATGCTAAATACACGCAAGCCAGTTAAATGTTGGAAAGCAATGAGCACAAACGCTCGAAGCTTAGCCAACAAAGTACCAGACCTAGAAGCCCTAATGGTGGAAATGGATTTGGACACTGTGGCCATTACAGAAACATGGCTAAACAAATCGCATGATTGGGATATAGCCATACCTGGCTATAATCTATTCAGAAGAGACAGAGAAAACGGAAGAGGAGGAGGAGTAGCCTTGTATGTCAAAAGCAATATTAAAGCTACTGAAATGCAGGGGGCATGGGGAAAAGAAGAAGCGCTCTGGATTGTGTTGGAAAGAGGAAATGGCACTGTCATCCATACTGCTGTAGTCTACAGACCTCTGACACAAAATGAAGAGATAGATAACGAATTGATTATAGATATTGCCAAGATAGCCACAAAGGGGGAAGCGATCATATTGGGTGACTTCAATCTACCTGATGTGGATTGGATTACTCCTTCTGCAAATCTGGAAAGAAGCAAAAAAAAATCATGGATGCTCTCAAAGATGCGTTACTTAGACAAATGGTGATGGAACCAACCAGGGAAAGCTCAACACTGGATTTAGTGCTCACCAACGGCGATAGCATGTCGAATGTCTGCGTGAGTGCCCCTGTGAGCAGCAGTGATCATTCCATGGTGTGGTTTGAGATAAAGCCATGGTACAGGCCAAACATAGCAAGCTCAAAGTCCTAAACTTCAAAAACACAGACTTCAATAAAATGGCCGAGTACCTAAAGAAGGAGCTGACAGGGTGGAAAGAGATAAGGGAAGTGGAATTGCAATGGGCTAAACTAAAGGTGGCAATAAAAGGGGCAACAGATAAATATGTAACAAAAGTAAATAAAAACAAGAGGAGAAGAAAACCTATTTGGTTTTCCAAAGAAGTGGCTGCTCAAATAAAGGCAAAAAACACAGCTTTCGCAAAATTCAAAAGCTCGCAAACAGAGGAACACAGAAATGAACACAGGATCAAACTCAAAGAGACAAAGAGAGAAATAAGGATAGCAAAATCAAAGGCAGAGGAAAAGATGGCTAAAGATGTGAAGTGTGGTGACAAACCTTCTTCAGGTATATTCAGGAAAGGAAGAAGATCAGAGATGGAATTGCAGGACTCAGAAGTGCTGTGAACGGACTCATGGAAAGTGACATTGAAAAAGCAAAATTGCTAAACAAATACTTCTGCTCTGTTTTTACTAAAAAAAAGTCCTGGAGAAGGACCACCTGTGACTCCCAAATATAAATATGGGAAAGAAGTAGTTACCACACCATTCATAGAAGATGAGGTGTTAGAACAACTTGCAAAACTGAAAGTGGACAAGGCCATGGAACCAGATGGGATACATCCCAGGATACTGAAAGAGCTCAGAGAGGTTCTTGCAGGGTCGTTAAAGGATGTTTTCAACAGATCCTTGGAAACAGGAGAGGTTCCTCAGGACTGGAGAATGGCTGATGTCTTACCTCTACACAAAAGTGGTGACAGGGAAGAAGTGTCAAACTACAGGCCTGTGAGCCTTACCTCGGTGGCGGGAAAAGTCATGGAGGCGCTCCTGAAATAGCGAATAGAGAACTTTCTCAAAACCAACAGGTTGCAAGACCCGAGGCAACATGGTTTTACCGAAGGACGATCTTGCCAAACAAATCTGATTGAGTTCTTTGACTGGGTGACCAGGGAGCTAGATCAGGGGCATACGATGGATGTCATCTACCTAGATTTCAGCAAAGCCTTTGATACTGTTCCTCATGAGGAGATGTGACTGTGTACCCTGGGTGCAAGTAAAATTTGGTCTCCTGTGGTTATGGAGAGGAAAAGTAAATAATCAGAGGCTCCAAGCCTGTGAAGTCTTCAATAGCTGCAATCACATAACCACAGGAGACCAAATTTTACTTGCACCCAGGGTACACAGTCACATCTCCTCATTTCATCAGTAGTATAAAGGACTAACATATATATGACAAGCATCACATAGACTACTCAAAAAACAAAACCCCTCACCAGGTTAAAATTGTAATACAAAAGAAAATACACCCTGGTATACAAAACACAGTTTTCAAAACCCTTCAGGTAACCAATTTTTTTGTCGGAAAGGCCAGCCCAGCTAAAGAGGAACATACCTCAAGCCGTCGTGGCCCGTCCATTTTATTCATTTAACTAATAAAAAGCCACTTTGGAAACAGCGTTTATCAGTACTTAGCTGGATCTGTGGAAAGTGGAAGAGCCGTAATTAAATTGCTACAGTCAGCTCACAGACGACGTGACACGTTTCGGGGTATTTTCAACGATCCCCTGCTTCAGGTCAAAGCCGCTGCACAAAACCGCTATGCCCACCGTCATTCAAACTTTATTCTGCCGAAAACTGCCGGTTTAATACCTAGCACGCCAAACCTTTACTTAATCACACCTGAGTGCAGCCTGAGTGTAGCCAATCCAAGTGGTTACGGGGAGGGATCATGGAAACAAGCTCCGCCCCCATGTAAAGATAATGAAACCAAAAATATGGAAATGCATAACTGCCCACTCAATAGATTGTATGCCAGTCAACTTGCATATTCATTCCATGGGGTTGAGTTGAATTTAATCGAAAAATCCACCTTTGTTCCAAAATTTGGAGCCGCTGTAAACGATCACCACCTCGGGGGTGTTCAGGCACATAGTCAATCACCCGCCATTGGAGATCCTCAAACCGATGCAATAATTTCAGGCAATGATCCACCATCGGGGCCGTAAGGGTTGCTGTCCTCAACCGGGAAGCATGTTCCCCCAGTCTCACTTTGATGACCCGTGAGGTATGGCCTATATAAAAAAACCCACAAGGGCAGATAATTAAGTATACTACAAAAGAAGATGTACAATCTGTATGCCAGCGGGATGAATAAGTGCGCTGAGTGTGTCCATCCACCCAATCCGGTCCTGAGATGGTATGATCACAGTATAGACAGGCTCCACAAGGATAATGCCCCGCAAACTCATGTGAACGAGGAGGGCAATCAATGGCTGCTGCTGTACAGACCAATCGGTCCCTCAAATTAGCCCGCCGAGAATAGGCAATCTGGAGAGGACGGCGAAAACAGTCATGTAAACCCAGTAGAGGCCAAAATTTATGCAAGGTCTTTATAACCACCGGAGACCCCGTCATATATGGAAAGACACCCGTGATCTTATTATGGGATTGTAGAGAATCAGAAGGCTCAAAGAACCAATCTCGATGGTAATTACGGGCCCGTTTAAAAGCCTTATAAATAACAGAACGAGGATAACCCCGTGTCAATAAGCGATAACTTAATTCTTTCGCATGTATTCAAAAATCTGCTAGAGTAGTGCAATTCCGACGCAAGCGGAGGAATTGGCCAAAGGGGAGTCCGCGTTTTAGCGCAGGTGGATAAAAGCTCTCAAACGTCAATAAGGTATTGCGCTGAACTGGCTTTATAAAAAGGGAAGTGTTAAAGCCCGATGGTGATAAAGTGACCACAATATCCAGGAATTGAATCTCAGATACTTCTACATGAGCAGTAAACTGAATATTTGATTTGAAAGTATTTAAACTATTCATAAAAGAATCCAACTCCACTTTTGTGCCAGTCCATGAGTTTGCGGGGCATTATCCTTGTGGAGCCTGTCTATACTGTGATCATACCATCTCAGGACCGGATTGGGTGGATGGACACACTCAGCGCACTTATTCATCCCGCTGGCATACAGATTGAACATCTTCTTTTGTAGTATACTTAATTATCTGCCCTTGTGGGTTTTTTTATATAGGCCGTACCTCACGGGTCATCAAAGTGAGACTGGGGGAACATGCTTCCCGGTTGAGGACGGCAACCCTTACGGCCCCGATGGTGGATCATTGCCTGAAATTATTGCATCGGTTTGAGGATCTCCAATGGCGGGTGATTGACTATGTGCCTGAACACCCCCGAGGTGGTGATCGTTTACAGCGGCTCCAAAATTTGGAACAAAGGTGGATTTTTCGATTAAATTCAACTCAACCCCATGGAATGAATATGCAAGTTGACTGGCATACGATCTATTGAGTGGGCAGTTATGCATTTCCATATTTTTGGTTTCATTATCTTTACATGGGGGCGGGACTTGTTTCCATGATCCCTCCCCGTAACCAATTGGATTGGCTACACTCAGGCTGCACTCAGGTGTGATTAAGTAAAGGTTTGGCGTGCTAGGTATTAAACCGGCAGTTTTCGGCAGAATAAAGTTTGAATGACGGTGGGCATAGCGGTTTTGTGCAGCGGCTTTGACCTGAAGCAGGGGATCGTTGAAAATACCCCGAAACGTGTCACGTCGTCTGTGAGCTGACTGTAGCAATTTAATTACGGCTCTTCCACTTTCCACAGATCCAGCTAAGTACTGATAAACGCTGTTTCCAAAGTGGCTTTTTGTTAGTTAAATGAATAAAATGGACGGGCCACGACGGCTTGAGGTATGTTCCTCTTTAGCTGGGCTGGCCTTTCCGACAAAAAAATTGGTTACCTGAAGGGTTTTGAAAACTGTGTTTTGTATACCAGGGTGTATTTTCTTTTGTATTACAAGCATCACATAGAGACTAACTGCATACCCCCTGAAGAAGGCGTTCGCCGAAACGCATTGGGGTTCATTAATAAAGCAATTTTGAGACCATCACACGTCTCTTGCTCCTTGTGTTTATCCAAGTCACTGGTGAGGCCTGTGATGGTGCAGAGGGGTTAAGCACTAGAAACAGGAGGTTGAAACAGTTTCTTTCCCCTGAAGCAGACAGCAGTACAGGCAAGGAAAGGGTTAAACCTCCAACTCAGAGAAACTCTATGCTTAGAAAGATAGAGAGAGAGCCACACCTCAGCTCCATGACAACCAAGGGAGCTAACGTGAGAGGCAAGGGGGCCGAGTCAAAGCCCATAGGACAGCCCCAAACACTTAAGCAGGAAGTAACAGTTCCAAAAGAGGAGGTGCTGGGGAACAGCAGAGAGACTGAGAGAGAGTCCGAGAACAGGAACAGGAAAGAGAAGTTCCAGGAGAGGTGCTTGGAGAAACCTCTGGGAAAGCCTCTTGAGAGAGAGAGGAATTATCACTGGACAAGCAGCAGAGAGAAGGAGGAGAGAAGAACCTTTAAACCTCAAAGGGAAAGGTTGGAAACCTTATCTAGGAGAGAGAGAAGTTCTTCTGAGGACTCTTCCGTTGAAGCTGTGCACACAGGTGGGAGCTTAGGCAGAAACAGAGTTCCGTTTAAAAAGCTGTCCAAACATTCCCAAGGCAGGCAACGTATCTGTAGCTCAAGTTCTGAAAGGAGCACAGGTGCTTTGAAGCAGTCAGCTGATTGTGTGCTGCAGAGACAGGAGTTGGAAACAAACCCTGCTGAGCAGTTTGCCATGAGGGAATCCGTGAAGCAGTTTGGGGACAAATGTTTGCCTTATGCCCAGCCAGTGAAAGCTAGAAGTACCAGGAAAAAGG
Organism: Ichthyophis bannanicus; assembly: GCA_033557465.1. Taxonomy (NCBI): domain Eukaryota; kingdom Metazoa; phylum Chordata; class Amphibia; order Gymnophiona; family Ichthyophiidae; genus Ichthyophis; species Ichthyophis bannanicus. Next base: position 72,004,296 of record CM066040.1, read on the forward strand.
TGAGCCCTTTAGATTCCCTAAAAGCTGTGTTAAAAGAGTCTGGTATTTTAAATTCCTCCACCCTACCTCCAAGTAAGAAGAACTTTAGCTGGAAACAGCTTAGCACTTTATTAGAGCAATGGAAACCTGTTGATCTGGAAGCCCCTGTAAATAAGCAGGATATATCAGAGTCAGACGAGGAACCTATGCAAACGGAGGAAGCTTTGATAGGATCTGAATACTCTGACGTGGAAACAGATTGCGCTTATTGCCATAAAGAGTGAGAGCTGTGTAACGTTGTGCTGTTGAGAAGTACTGAACAAAACCCAACTAATTGCAAGGGAGCTTTTACACTGAGAGAGGCTGAGAGCTGACAAAGTGTAAAACTCAGTCTATTAAGCAGCTGTGAAAGAGGAGTACACTACGGTTGTGTTATCTGTTATATGAAGCTGTTTATGAAGACACGGTTGATAATAGGAAAAGCATTTAATGTTTGAAGCCGAAAGAAGTTTGGTTATTCTGTTGGAACGGACTTGCCTGAGAGTTATCAGGAGGACTGTGTTATACCACGTAACTTCATTTTGGTTTGGAGAAGCATCCATTTATTTCTGTTTAAAGGGGTAGTAGATATTAATTCCTGTGCAACAATAAACTTATTGTTACCCCAAAACCTTGGCTGTATTCGTCTTGGCTCACAACTACAAGGAACATAGACAACAGCACACACAAGGGATATAAATTTGTGGTCACGTCCACTTCTACCAGGCGACCGCCTACACATACAAGAAGAGGGCATGACAGGCCTCACTTGGAATACTGTGTTCAGTTTTGGAGACCGTATCTTGCAAAGGATGTAAAAAGACTGGAAACTGTTCAGAGGAAGGCGACCAAAATGATTTGGAACCTGCGTCAGAAGCCTTATGAGAAGAGACTTGAAAACCTAAATAGGTACACTTTGGAGGAGAGGAGGGACAGGGGAGATATGATTCAGACCACTTAAAGGGAAATAATGAACAAACAAACCTCTTCCAAAGATGGGGAAGCTGTAAAACTAGAGGGCATAACAGAAAGCTGCAAGGTGGTAAATTGAAAGGCAATGTCAGGAAATACTTTTTCACAGAAAGAGTGGTGGATGCTTGGAATGTCCTCCCAATGGAAGTGGTGGGGGCAAACACGGTGACGGAATTCAAAATGGCATGGGACAGACACAGTGGATCCCTTTACAGCAAAAGGATAAAATCAAAATAACGGAACCATCTAATTTCTCAACAAATAGGGGTGTCCTGCATGAAGTGGTGGGTTCACCCCTAAACAGGGACGTGGGGAGGGGTGGCCTGCACGGAGCAGCAGGTGCACCTACTCTTGCCATCGTGCTGGGCAGACTAGATGGACCATGCTGGTCTTTATCTGCCGTCATTTACTATGTTACTATGTTACTATCTAATGACAAATTCCACCTCTCGATTGTTTGTCGAGTGAAAAAATACATTGTCCAATTTATTTTAAATTGGCTACCAGTTAATTTCACGTGATGTCCCTAGTTTTAGTACATTTTGAAAAGCAGACAACTGTTAACTCTTTATACATCTCTAATGATATCCCCTCTCCTTTGTCTCTTCTCAAAGCTGAAGTGTCCTAACCTGTATGCCTCGAAGTGCTATACAAATGATAAGTACTAGTAGAAGCAGTAACCTTTCTTCATAGCCCTTTTATCCCCTGTACCATCTCTGGGTCCCTTTCTCCATATCTTTTCTAATTCCACTATGGGCCAATGTAAAAATATTAGTGCGCCATCTGTCCATAGGTAGCGCAGCAACTGCGCATACTTTTTATGCACAGACATCATGTTGCAATGCAGAAAAGGAATCGGTGCAAATGTAATCATTCTGCAAATGCCAGTACCAATGCTAATGCACAGCTCATGTACATCCATTCAAATTTCATGATAATCAAGCAATTAACAATCCCACCTGGATGCAGAGAAATGCGCAGAAGAGCAAAGACTGGAACTTTAATGCCTACTTGAAGGAGACAAAGAGTCCGATTCTGCCATGGATATGGCGGCCCTCTGTGTGCCCAGTCAGAACCGGATGCACAGAGGAAGCTGGGATTCTGATCCCACAGGGCACATCTAGCCCCACGGGATCAGAATAGTGACCAGGCCTGTAAACGCAAGCTGGGACCCCGATTCAGTCCAGCCTGAACATACAGGCCTTGCCCGGATAGCTCAGTCAGGGCTATTCAATGGAGCCATGTCGTCCGGTTGCCATAGCATCGCGGCTTCATTGAAAAACAGTGATCCCAGGCCACTGGCTACAAAGGTGCTTTCCCCGCAGCCCGACTCCTGATCTGGCCTCCTAAGGCCAGGGTCGGGGTGCGGGGATTGTCCACAGCCTTCTCCTGCTCTTTCTGTGCCATGGGCCCACCATCCCCGCCAACTAGAGGAACTTATCCCACCTCCAAGGTGGAATAATTCCCATTCAAGCTGCCAGCTCCGGACATACAGGGCCGGCATTGTAATCGGCCTTGTATGTCCAGGGCCAATGACCACCCACTTCCCGCCCTAACGCCACCTCCAATCTGCCTCTTTGCCGCCCCGGTCGACCTCCCCCGTACAATGCATAGGGAAGGTAGACGGGATCAGGAACCTCCTCTAGCTCTGAATCTACCCCTCCCCCTTCCCATGGGAGTTTGCATGGAAGCAATCTGCAAATTAAGCAACTTCGCTTTTTTTACATCTAATCTGGTTTGTTGTTCCTGTTGTTCCTTGAGGAACTTCAACTCACTGTATCGAGCCCCTTCCAAAATTGCATCGGCTGTTCTAGCTGGCCAATCTATTATTGACGTTTCTAAAATTTCTTTTATTCTTGGAATCAATCCATTTACAAAAATAGTAGTAAATCCTGAAGGTGTGTCTTCTGCCTCACCAGAATAGTCTTTAAAACCTAGCATACACCTAGTGTGAAAATCTGTAACTTTTTCACCCCTATCCTGCCTTAGAGATGTTAATCTCGACCAATCCTTTACAAGTTTGCATACTACTGTAAGGAATTCTAACAATTTTTTTTTCTTTACACAAAAACAAAATTATCTCTTTGAATCTTCTCTTGGAAATCTATCACAGGGTCTGTCACGAACTGGATGAGTGACCCTATGAAAATCAGCTGGATTAAAAAAAAAAACAGATCTGAGCAAATTATCTAGATCTGCCCAAGTAGGATTATAACTGTTAATTATTTGAGACCATAAAGACACAAATCTACCAGGATTATCCCTGTAGTTAGGAAACGTTTTAGCCAAATCAAACACTTCTTTTAAGTAGTCACAATATCATTTCCCACAGCTGCTTCAGTTTAACAGTGGCAGAACATAAATCATGTTGCTGGTGTAAAACATCCTGAATAGAGCCTAGATCATAATATAATTGATCACACTCCTCTTTGTAAGTTTCATAATGTCTAAATCTCTCTCAATTTTATCAATAAGTTCATCAGAAACACTTAATTCTTTTGCAACAGAAACACTATGACCTATTGCTATTCTTAAAATTCTTATTACAAGTACAACACTTTCCGTTTCTTGGTTCAAACGTGCTCTCAATTCTTTGAGCTGGGAGACATTCCAAATATCCAAAATACACAATACTACTCCCCCTAACTGCTGTTGCTCTTTAAGCATTTTCTTTTTCTCCTAGTTCTGCTACACAATTGACCCGCACTTGCTCAGCTGGTCATTAATTACATTTCTTAACACAAACATCTTTTGTTTCAAAACATAAACATTCCAATGTTTTGCATCATGTACCATCCATTCCCACCATTTAAGCACATTTGCACGGTTTACCTTCAACCGCTAACTCATATCTCAGGCAATGGACCTTATCCACAGAGAAAGTTTCCTCACAAGGAAACTGCAAATTCACATTACCTTTTGTCACTGAATCCCTATGTGCTACGGAATCGATGGCTACATCACCATGCTTCTCATACATACAATAGAAGCATACAATAAGAAGGGCTATCTTTCTTAAACACTAAAGCCCTAGCTCTGTCATGCCACTCACGCATCTGAGACGGAGCCTGTCTACTTAACAGATTACCCATCACTAGTAATTTTCATAATACTCACAAATCTTTCAGGCACCTTCTGCCCTTGCCTTAACAGATTACCCATCACTGGTAATTTTCATAATACTCACAAATCTTCAGGCACCTTCTGCCCTTGCCTTGAATGCAGAGAACTATCCGGTACGGCACTAACTGAAAGAGTACTCTGCACCCCCCCCCCTCACCTATAACAGATAGGGCTCTTGGGTCACAGAAATCCACACACAAAGCAAGGAGAAGGTTAATTGATCACAATCTTTAAATAATACACAAATCTGTAAATAATACACAACACACTTGTATTATAAAATCCACCAAAGCTTTGGGAGAGTAAGCTAGGCCTTTGCCTATGTTTACTCTGATATCATAGCTTTAGGCCACTTTATTTATAGGTAAAGATTCCATTACACAGCATAATCTCACTTTATTATTCTACATCTCACATCACGTATATTCATAATATACATATTCTATTCTACGCCTAGTGTTACGTATATTCATAACATACTTTTCTATAGGCATGCACGTCATAGACAATCATGAAAAGACATACATATATTCTCAGACATGACTATGTAGGCCTTAATTCTAATTAATCCTAACACTGACAGTTTGATATCTCTGACCGGAGACTAAGAGACTGAGAAGCTGGATAAACAACTTGCCTTTTACTTATCTTTCTAATAACAAGACTAATGTTTATGTTATGTAAAACCTTTCACCCAGTTTCTTCTACAGAGTTACATAAGAACATAAGAACATAAGATATGCCATACTGGGTCAGACCAAGGTCCATCAAGCCCAGTATTCTGTTTCTAACAGTGGCCAATCTAGGTCATACGTACCTAGCAGTTTCCCCAAGGGACACAAGTTCCACAATGCTTGTATTGGTTCAAGCATTGATATCCTGGGTCCCTTCTTAATAATGGTTTATGGACCTTTCCTCCAGGAACTTGTCCAAACCTTTTTTAAACCCAGCTACACTAACAGCCTTTACTACATCCTCCGGTAACAAATTCCAGAGTTTGATTACACGTTGCATGAACAAATATTTTCTTTTATTAGTCTTAAATAGTTTACCCTGTAGCTTCATTGCATGTCCCCTAGTCTTTCTATATTCTGATAAGGTAAACAATCGATCTACGTTTACCCATTCCACTCCGTTCATTAATTTATAGACTTCTATCATATCTCCCCTCAGCCGTCTCTTTTCCAGGTTAAAGTGCCCCAACCTTTTTAGCCTTTCTTCATAGGAGTATCCTTCCATCCCCTTTACCATTTTGGTGGCTCTTCTCTGAACCTTTTCTAAAATCGCTATATCCTTTTTAAGATACGGCGACCAGAATTGCACACAATATTCAAGGTGCGGTCTCACCATGGAACAATATAGAGGCATTATAATATCTTTTGTTTTATTTTCCATTCCTTTCCTTATTATACCTAGCATTCTATTTGCTCTCTTGGCCGCTGCTGCACACTGGACCGAGGGTTTTAACATGGTATCCACAATGACGCCTAAATCTTTTTCCTGGGTGGTGGTTCCTAATGTGGAACCTTGCATCGTGTAACCATAGTTTGGGTTGTTCTTCCCTAGGTGCGTAACCTTGCACTTGTCCACATTAAATTTCATCTGCCATTTTGATGCCCAGTCTTCCAATTTATCAAGATCCTCTTGCAATTTTCCACAATCCTCTTGGGTTTTAACAACTTTAAATAGTTTTGTGTCATCTGTAAATTTGATAACCTCACTCGTTATTCCACTTTCCAGGTCATTTATGAATATGTCAAAAAGCAGCGGACCCAGCACAGATCCCTGGGGTACACCACTATTCACCTTTCTCTATTGGGAAAATTGGCCATTTAGCCCTAACCTCTGCTTTCTATCTTTTAACCAGTTCCTGATCCACAATAGTACACTGCCTCCTATCCCATGACTCTTTAGTTTTGCCAAAAGTCTCTGATGAGGGACCTTGTCAAAGGCTTTCTGAAAGTCCAGATACACAATATCAACCGACTCACCTTTGTCCACCTGATTATTCACTCCTTCAAAAAAACATAACAGATTAGTAAGACAAGATCTTCCTTGTCTAAAGCCATGTTGGCTGTCTCCCATTAGGTCATGACTATCTACATGCTGAATAATTTTATTCTTTATGATGGTTTCTACCATTTTTCCCAGTACTGATGTCAGGCTCACCGGTCTGTAGTTTCCCGGATCACCCCTGGAACCCTTTTTAAAAATTGGCGATCCTCCAATCTTCAGGTATTAGAGATGATTTTAATGATAGTTCACAGATTACTAATAGCAGGTCTGCAATCTCGTATTTCAGTTCTTTCAACACCCTTGGATTTATACCATCCGGCCCAGGTGATTTGCTACTCTTCAGTTTATCTAATAGTTGTAATACATCTTCCCAATGTATCGATATTTCCTTCAATTCTTCCGCACCTTTAAATACCACTTCAGTCATGGGTAACATCCCTACATCTTCCTCAGTAAAGACTGAAGCAAATAATTCATTCAATCTCTCCGCTATCGCCTTGTCGCCTCTTAGTGCTCCTTTAACCCCTTTATCATCTAATGGACCAACTGACTCTCTCACAGGTTTTTTGCTACGAATGTACTTGAAAAGGTCTTTTCAAGGATGGTATTAAATAAGGAGCTACAAATGATATTAACTCTTTCTTAGGGCTTATAGTAATATAATGTTATACACAGGGCCTGACTATGTATCCAGCCTGGTACAATCAAGCTTTCTTGATGTAAAATGTAAAATGCTTTAAGTAAGAGACATTTTTAAAAGGTTTCTAAACCTCACTTGGTTTGCAGCTTGTCGTGCTGTGAGGGCTTGTGTGCATCAATGATGCTGAGAGCTAAGCTATCGGTAGCTTTACAATTGGCAGGATCTCCCAAGATAGATGGGTCTCAGCTGAGGTGCCAGACTAAGACAAACCACCCAGTTGGGCAGCAGTAGAATGAGATAGTGTTGGCGACCAAGGATCACATTTCTGTGACAACTTCAATACCACTAGAATTACCTGTGCAGAAGAAACACCTGGCAAATCTACTTCTGTATCTTGCCTTGAAAACCCAATGGATAGTCACAAAACAAATTGCACTATAGTGCTGGAAGATGAGATCCCCAGGTCGGAAGGCACTCAACTAGCTACTGGGGATGAGCTGAAGACTTCTCAGAATAAAACCAGTGTGTATGATGTGATTGGATCAAAGCCCTCGAGACATCTGACTGCTGATATAGCTGCACATGAAATGAGTCAGAAGTTGCAAAGATGTCTTACATATTGGGACATGGAATGTACGAAGCATAAATGAAGGGAAGTTGGAGGTGGTCAAGAATGAAATGGAATGTTTACAACTCGATCTACTATTCTGGAAATGAAAGACAAAAAAGAAATGGTGTTGCATTTATAATTAAGAAGAACTGTAATGAAATACAGTGCAGTAAGTGAACACTTCCCACTGGCACTCCTTGTGACCTTGGGCAAGTCACTTTACCCTCCATTGCCTCGGAAGAAAAGGCTGGCAATCTACTTCTGGTGATACATTGCCAAGAAAACCCAGAGGTAGCTGGGTCGCTATGAGTCAACACTGACTTGATGGCACTAAAAAAAAAAAAAAAAAAAAGTGAACAAAATTTTTATTCACCTATGAGGAATGCCAATCAATACAACTATAATTCAGGTATATGCCACAGTGACAGCTGCAGAAGAGGATGAAGTTGATGAGTTCTATGAACAAGTACAAGCTGAAGTTGACAGAACATGCAAACAGGATATCCCGATAGTCATGGGTGACTGGAACACAAAAGGTGTGACAAAGAAGGTGGCAAAGTGATTGGAAAATTTGGACTTAGCAATAGAAATGAAGCTGGATAAAGACTGATAGAACTCTGAAAGACCAAAATCTATTAATCTCAAACACTTTCATCCAGCAACACAAGTGCTGACTGTACACATGGACTTCACCCAATGGAAGGCACAAAAATCAAATGGACTACGTCTGTGGATGTTGAAGATGGAAAAGCTCGATAACATCAACAAAGATAAAAACCTGGAGCTGATTGTGATACAGATCACCAACTACTAGAATGAAAACTCAAGCTAAAGTTGAAAAAGAGCAAGCCACTCATGAATGTAGTAAAATATGACCTTGAGAATATACCACTGCCTGCAAAACTGATTTTCTGCTTTAGATACAAATGATAGAGCTCCAGAAGAGTTATGGAATGACATCAAGAAGGCTGTGTTGGAAGAAAGTGAGAAGTCTCTACAAAAGGAAAAAAAAGCAAAAACAGCCAAAACGGATGCCTGAAGACACTGAAAATTGTCCAGAAACACAAAGAAAGAGAGGCAATCACAGAACTCAACAGAGATTTCCTACGTGCAGCAAGACAAGTCAAGGAGAAGTATTACAATGAGGCATGCAAGGAAATAGAATCAGAAACTATTAGAGGAAGAACAAGATCAGCTTTCCTAAAGCTAAGAGAGTTAAAGAAAAAATTCCAGCCTTGAATTGGAATGCTACAAAATGCTCAAAGATCCATGTTGAATGATGCTGAGAAGATCAAGAAAAGGTGGAAAGAATATACAGTCATTATACTATAAATATGACGTTGACCAACAGCCATTTCAACCTTTATCTTATGATCAGGAACCATTGGTGACAAAAGAAGACGTCAAAGAATCATTGAAAGCCTTATCAAAGGACAAAACACCAGGCACTGATGCATTCCCATTGAAGTATTACAGCTATTGGATGAAGCAGTTACCATACTTTCTGAAGGTGTGACTAGGTAGACAAAGGTGAACTGGTCAATACAGTGTATCTGGATTTTCAGAAAGCCTTTGACAAGATCCCTCATGAGAGACTCTTGGTGAAGTTGGCCGGAAGGTCGTGGGTTCAAATCCCACTAGAGGACAGCAACCTTGGGCCGGAAGGACTGGGGTTTCTAGTCCCACAGGTGCTCCTTGTGGTCTTGGGCAAGCCACTTAACCCTCCATTGCCCATGTTCCCTGTAAAATAGTTATCTCCAAGTTATAATGCCCTGTTCAATGTAATTTCAGTTTGTTCAATGTAAACCGCCTTGATATCATGAAAGGCGGTATATAAGAAATGTTAAATAAATAAATAATAAATAAGTTAAAAAGTCATGGAATAAGAGGCAGTATACTATTTTGGATCAGGAACTGGTTATAATATAGAAAGCAGAGGTTAGGGCTGAATGGCCAATTTTCCCAATGGAAAAGGGTGAATGGTGGAGTACCACAGAGATCTGTGCTGGGTTCACTGCTTTTTAACAAATTCGTAAATGACCTAGAAATGGGAACAATGAGTAAGCTATTCAAATTTGTAAATGACTAAAAATTATTGAAAGTTGTTAAAACCCTAGAGAATTGTGAAAAATTGCAAGAGGGCCTTGATAAATTGAAAGACTGGATGTTCAAATGGCAGATGAAATTTAATGTGGACAAGTGCAATATGCACCTAGGAAAGAACAACCCAAACTATGGTTAGATGATGCAAGCTTCCACATCACCCAGGAAAAAGATTTAGGCGTCATTGTGGATAACACGTTGAAACCTTCCTCTCAGTGTGCAGCGGTGGCCAAGAAAGCAAATAGAATGCTAGAAATAAAATAAAAAAGGAATGGAGAATAAAATAAAGGAGAGATATCTCTCCCCTATACAAAGATTCAACTTGTCCAAGTGATGGTGTTTTCAATAACATCAATATGGATGCAAAAGTTGGACAATGAAAAAGATAGATAGGAAGAAAATTGATGCTTTTGAATTATGGTGCTGACGACGAATACTCTGTATATCATGGACTACACAAAGAACAAACCAGTCAATACTAGAGGAGATCAAACCTAAGCTTTCCTTAGAAGCTTAGATGACAAGATTTTGACTTTCATACTTTGGACACATTATTTGAAAAGAGAGATTGTTAGAGAAAGACATAATGCTTGTCAAGGTAGAAGGTCAACTCAAAAGAGGAAGGCTGGAAATGAGATGGATCAATACAATAACAGCAGCTATGGGCCTCCTGACTGAAGACCAAAGAAGTTTAAGTCAGCTATCCAGAGGATCACCATGAATCGACACAGACTCAATGACATTTAACAACAACAAAATGTAAATGTTATTTAAACTTTACACATCAAAATATTTTTTTTCTTTTAGATATACAGTATATTGTTATTTTTTATTCTCCATCAAAAATTCATAAGAATATTGTGCCCAATATTGAGCTAGGCCCATTTTTGAAGGGCTATGCACCTCGTTGACACATAGCCCTCCCTGACGACCTCTATCCCAGATATTCAATGCAGAAGCAATGGCACTGAATATCTGGGATATCGACACACACACCGGAAGCCGCCAAAACTATCCAGGCAGCAGTGCTATTGTAGGCTGCCCGGTTAGTTCCTGCACGTTAAAGATAGGCAAAGGTTTTACTCGCCTATCTTTTTGGTGCAGATTGCTAACCGGGCAGCATGCAATATCGTTGCTGTCTGGTTATCACTTGTCATTGGCTCCACTCTGCCCCAGAATGTCCCGACATGCCGCGATGCTAACCGGATAGCATCAGGGCGCATAGGGGAGCTAGAAGGGGATGTTCAACGGCACTAACCGCGTGTCATTGAATATCCCAATTTGAGGCATTTACACGGTTTACTGGGCTGTAAACCATGTAAATGCCGTTTGAAAATCGGGGACATTGTATTTAAGCTCAAATGTCAGCAGTGTCACTGTTTAAATAATGCTACTTATCTGTTCCTCTTCGTTGGGGACCATGAACTGTCTCCAGGTCAGGTCTGGTCAACACTGGTGCAGGTTCTCCCAGTTCTGGTCCTCAGTCAGGTCCAGAGATGATCAGATTTGAATTCCACTGCTGACCTTTAACGAAATCAAAATGAGAAACCTGTCTTCGTAACATTTTTAGGTTTTTTTTAAAGTAGCTACAAAAGCCACTAGAATGCCTTAAATTGTAGCAGAGGTAGCAGGAACCTAATTCCCCAGAAAATAAATTATAATTGTGTAGGCTTAACTGTGATCCCACCCTTCTTCTCACACAAACATACCATTCACTAAAAACTATTTTGTTTTAGTTAGTTTCACTCTGCTCAGTTCCAAAAGTATCGAGTGTCTCCAAGCAATTAGTCCAGTTTTTATAAGCAGCTCCAGATTTACTGCTCAAAACACTATTGTAAAAGCAGCAGAAACCTCCGAAGTCGTCTTTAGCCAGTGGTTTTAGCAGGGATGGTCAGCTTTAAAATCCCAAATCAGATTTAAATCTCCAAAAATGAGAAACCTCAGGTCAATCCAGAACTCACTGGCTTTTAGCTTTAAGCTTTTCTCTCAGGAACATACAAATCAACAGTTTCTTTTAGAGCTGACTCCCTTCGACACAGCACTCTGCAGTTTCTGCACTCTCTCAGGCTAACAGTTCTTTCTTTTTTTATTAAATCTTCTTTCCTTTTGCAGGATTCAATCAACAGCTGCTGCCACTGATATCAGGAAAAGTCTCATGTCAGACAAAACTTCAGTTTCCTGGGAATTTTTTTTTCTTTTTAAGGCAACTAATTCAGCCTATAAATTTAGAAATTCCAGTTCTGCTGAAATACACTAAAAATCACAAGAAGCTTCAGTGAAGGAATTAATCCTCAAAAGTTTTTTGAGTTTGACAATCCATCAAACCTTTATTAAAAAATATAAAAAAAGGCCTGTTTTAACATGCCAGCCACACAAATCTAAGTTATACCTTTTAAATAACTACACTTTCAGCTTTCTGGAGGCTTCCTATTCACTCACAGAAACTCATCTTCTGCACACATCCAGTCACAGCCACAGACCCAACCCACTGAAACAAACTCTCAGCTTCCCAAGATCCTAATGGTGAGGTGAATTAATGCGACACGGCAGCTTTTACTAAAATACTTCCAGGAGATTTTTTAACAGAAACAATACTGGCCTTTTAAATAAATCTGAGCCCAAGTCAACCCTAAAAACACTCTATAAACATTTTTAGAAACTAATCATCTCCAGGAACAAGCAGGAATGAGTCTTCACATATGGGTACGTCGGTACCGACGGAGCCTGCGTGGGAACGCTCCCCAGCGTCCAATCAGAAAGCTTTTGGGAGCATCCCACAGCGCCTGCGTGCTGCCTTCCCGCCTTTCCAACTGTCTCTCCTCAGTTGTTCTTTTTCCGCGGAGCCAGCAGGTCGTGTTCCTGTCACCGCAGAAGAATTTTCTTATTTTTTCTTTATTTCTTTTGTGTCGCGTCTGCCTTCTTTGACGCTATACCGGTACCGCCGGTCTTTCTTCTTGTAAAAAAAACCCCAAAAACCTTTTTTTGCGGTTCTTTTTCTTCAGGTGCACTTCAGTTTTGGGCCTTAGGCCCAAAACCTTTTTCCTCAAATATGGAAAAGCCTGCCTCAGGATTTAAGAAGTGCACAAAATGTGGCGGTACTATCTCCGTCACCGACACCCATGACTGGTGTCTAAAATGTTTAGGTCCTGACCATTCCATTACAGATTGTGTGTCCTGTTCCATGATGTCTAAGAGAGGTCGGCAGAACCGAGCTGCCAAGCTCAGTATCCTGTTTCCCTCTGATGCGGCTTCGGTGGCATCAACATCTTCCAGGGCTTCTTCTTCCTCACATGGATCTCAGGTAACTAAACATAAATCCAGCCGGTCCTCGAAGGGTAGATCTCCTTCTAAGCATCGAGATGCCTCTGGCTTTGCCCTCGAGGATTCTGCACCGGCAAAGTTACCCCGGCGGGAGGCTTCGGCCTCTAAATCATCATCATCGGGGTTCCAGGTTGATCTCGATGGCGTGGCCTCGACAGATCTCCTGGTGCCATGCTCTGGGGTACCGGTGGCTTCCACCGGTACCGACTTCCAGGCATTGGCGGCATTGATGGATCAGAGGATTCTGTCCATCGAACGCAGTCTGGCGGCTTTCTTTGTGGCATCGATGCCCGTGGTACCGCAACAGACTACTCTGCCGGTACCGGCTCTGGCATCGCCATCGGCACCGATCCTGGTACCGGTGGCATCGACATCGGCATCGGTGTCCGCTATGCCGGTACTCTGCCCTCTGAAGCCCTCCGGTACCGATACCCCGGTACCGGTGATTCCCGATACCGATCCCAGTCGGTACGGGTATCGGGCTTTGCAAGAGCATCCAGACAGACGATACTTCGATTCCTCTGAGGACTCTGAGGATTCTGAAGAGTCTGTCGATGCAGTGATGCTTCTTCCACAGGAGGAGTCCTCTCCTAAACGAAGGATGTCTCCTCCAGAGGACTTGTCTTTTCAAGACTTTATCAGAGAGGTGGCTCGGGGCCTCTCTATTACAGTGGCCCCAGAGTCAGAGCCTAGAGCCAAGGAGCTAGATATTTTACAATATCCTAAAACTCCTAAGGAGGCAGCTACCTTACCTATTCATGAGATTCTGTATGATCTCATGTTAAGGATGTGGGAAGCACCTCTAACCACCTCTCCTCATTCTCGCAGATTGGACACCATGTATCGTGTCTCTCCTTGTCCTGGTTTCCATAAAACTCAACTTCCTCACCACTCTATTGTGGTTGAGTCTGCAATGAGAAAGATTAGAAGTGCCAAGAGACATGCCTCTAATCCTCCAGGACGTGAATGTAGAACCCTGGATGCTTTTGGTAGAAGAGTCTTCCAGGCTTCCATGCTTGCTGTGAGAATTAATTCTTATAGTCTCTACATGGGAATATTCTTAAAAGAAGTCACTGACCATTTGCAGACTTTAAGTCCTTTTATGTCTGAAGATAAAAGGCAAGAATTTCTCACTGGGCTCAAGCATGCCCAGGATATCTCCAAATTCTCCAACCGTGCAGCTTTCGACTCCTTTGAATGCGTAAGCAGAGCCTCAGCTATTGCCATAGGTGCACGTAGGATTGCTTGGCTTCAAGCATCTGATTTGGAGATCTGGGTTCAAGATGAATTGGGAAATATCCCTTGTACAGGTGAGAACCTGTTTGGTAAGGACTGGCAAGCAAAAGTCCATCAGAAGGATGCTGAAAATTCTGCTTTGGATATACTATCCAAATCCACAGCTGCTCCTGCTAAGAAAAGGTTGTTCAAGAAAACACCTTTTTCTAAAAAGGGAAGATTCTATCCTGCTTATAGTCAGTGGGCATCTTCTGCAGCTCAGTTCCCTTCCAAACGCCAGCTATCCTCCAAACAGAGAAAAGCAAAGGCGGCGAGGCCTGCTCTAGCCCAGCAATCTCAGCCCCCTCAGGGCCTTTGACTTTCTGCTAGAGAACATAAGAACATAAGATATGCCATACTGGGTCAGACCAAGGTCCATCAAGCCCAGTATTCTGTTTCCAACAGTGGCCAATCTAGGTCATATGTACCTAGCAGTTTCCCCCAGAGACACAAGTTCCACAATGCTTGTACTGGGTCAAGCATTGGTATCTTCGGTCACTTCTTAATAATGGTTTATGGACCTTTCCTCCAGGAACTTGTCTAAACTTTTTTTAAACCCAGCTACACTAACAGCCTTTACTACATCCTCCGGTAACAAATTCCAGAGTTTGATTACACGTTGAGTGAAAAAATATTTTCTTTTATTAGTCTTAAATAGTTTACCCTGTAGCTTCATTGCATGTCCCCTAGTCTTTCTATATTCTGATAAGGTAAACAATCGATCTACGTTTACCCATTCCACTCCGTTCATTAATTTATAGACTTCTATCATATCTCCCCTCAGCTGTCTCTTTTCCAGGTTAAAGGGCCCTAACCTTTTTAGCCTTTCTTCATAGGAGTATCCTTCCATCCCCTTAACCATTTTGGTGGCTCTTCTCTGTAGAAGAGCCCTCCACCATTCCAGGAAGGTTATGTCACTTTGCTCCCAGGTGGGGGCAAATTAAAGCAGAGCATTGGACACTCTCCATCATAAGAGAGGGGTACAAACTTCATTTTTCAAGCTTGCCCCCTCTCACAAGAGTGCACCAGTTCAATTCTCCAACCTCCCTCCTCAGCCTGTTGGAGCAGGAGGTTGCCACTCTTCTAGCCCAGGGGGCAATAGAAGAAGTGCCTTTTCAACAACAGGGCACAGGGTTCTACTCCCCCTATTTTCTTATTCCAAAGAAAACAGGGGGCTTCAGACCCATCTTATATCTCAGAGAGTTGAACAGATTCCTAGTCAAAGATAAATTCAAGATGGTTTCTCTAGGAACTCTGCTGCCATACCTTCAGAGTCAGGATTGGCTTTGTTCTCTAGATCTCAAGGATGCGTACACTCATGTTCTCATCCATCCAACTCACAGAAGGTTCCTTCAGTTCCTTTTTCAGGACAAGCACTATCAATACAGAGTGCTCCCCTTTGGTCTGGCCTCTGCACCAAGGGTGTTCACGAAATGCATGGCAGTGGTTGCTGCTTTTCTGCGCACCCTGGGAATATTTGTCTTCCCTTACCTGGACGACTGGCTCATTTGAGCTCCCACTCAATCAGAGGCCAAGACTTCTCTAACCTGCACAATGCATATCCTTCAGTATTTAGGGCTGGTAATAAACATCCCAAAATCCAATTTGATCCCTACTCAGTCCCTGGAGTTTATAGGGGCGTTGCTGGATACCACAAGGGCAAGGGCCTATCTTCCCCAGGCCTGTTGCCTTCGCTTGATGCAGTTAGCTTCTCAAGCAGAGTTAAAATCCCTACTAACTGCTCGAGAGATGTTACAGTTGCTAGGCCACATGGCATCCACCGTTCATGTGGTACCATATGCTCGCCTTCACATGAGAGCAGCTCAGTGGACTTTATCCACCCAATGGACCCAGGCATTAGGCTGCCTGTCAGACAAAATAGCAAACACAAGTCGCCTCATTTTGTCCCTCCAGTGGTGGAAGTCCCCTCAAAACCTGTTGCTGGGATCCCCCTTTCAACAGCCTCTACCCCAGGCAACTCTTACAACAGATGCTTCTCCAATGGGCTGGGGAGCTCATCTTCAGGACCTCTCCACCCAGGGCATCTGGTCCCCACAGGAGACTTATCTACATATCAATCTCTTGGAACTCAGAGCAATCTTCCTTGCTCTGCGAGTCTTCCACACCCTGCTCAGCCACAAGACAGTCCTTATCCACACAGACAATCAGGTAGCCATGTTCTATATAAACAAGCAGGGAGGAACTGGCTCTCTGTCGCTTTGCAACGAAGCTCTGCTACTGTGGGCCCTCACCAGAGAGCATCACATTCATCTTCTGGCAGTCTATCTTCCAGGTGTTCAAAACTCTTGGGCAGACAGACTCAGTCGAGTTCTGCTTCCACACGAGTGGTCCCTACATATGGACCAGGTATCCAAGATTTTTCAAATTTGGGGAACCCCGGACATAGACCTCTTTGCAAGTCCGTGGAATGCCAAACTTCCCCGGTTCTGTTCCAGAACTCTGGCTCAGGGGGCTCAGGCAAGGGATGCTTTCCTCCTTCATTGGGGTCAAAATTTCCTCTATGCCTTTCCACCCATTCCCCTAATTCCCAAAACCCTGTTCAAGCTTCAGAGAGACAGAGGCCACATGATCCTCATAGCTCCACATTGGCCATGGCAAGTGTGGTACCTTCTGCTTCTACATCTCTCTCAAGCTCCCTCCCTAGAGTTAGGGTCTGCTCCAGACCTCCTCTCTCAGGAGGATGGAAAGTTGTGGCATCCCAATCCCCAGTCTCTGCATCTCAGGGCTTGGTTGCTGAGGGCCTAGATCTCCAGGATCTTCATCTTTCTCAACAAGTGAAAGATGTTCTTTATGCCTCCAGAAAACCTTCCACTAGACATTCTTATGCTTTCAAGTGGAAAAGGTTTACCATCTGGTGTTCTGAGAAGCTTCTTAACCCCAGTGCCATACCTCTGGAATCGTTGCTGGAGTATCTCCTTCATCTGTCTAATGTAGGCCTTAAGATAAATTCAGTAAGAGTCCATTTGAGTGCTATTGCAGCTTCCCTCAAGCCTCTAAATGGACAACCTCTTTCCTCTCATCCTCTTGTAGCAAGGTTCATGAGAGGCCTCCTTTTAACAAAGCCTCCCATTAGACCACTCCCGGTGGCATGGGACTTAAATTTGGTTCTTGGTCAGCTTATGAAACCGCCTTTCGAACCTTTGGCTACCACCTCCTTGAAATACCTTTCTTGGAAGGTTATGTTTCTCATTGCAAGCACATCAGCACGCCGCATCAGTGAATTGCAAGCACTAGTAGCTAATCCACCTTATACAAGGTTCCACCATGACAAGGTGGTCCTTAGGACTAATCCACACTTTATGCCTAAGGTGGTCTCGCCTTTTCACCACAACCAAGAGGTCTACCTACCTGTCTTTTTTCCAGGACCTCATGCATCAAGTGCAGAGAGGAATCTTCATACCCTGGACTGTAAAAGAGCTCTGGCTTTTTACTTACAAAGGACACAGCAACATAGAAAGTCTTCCCAACTCTTTGTTG
Source organism: Ichthyophis bannanicus (assembly GCA_033557465.1). Taxonomy (NCBI): domain Eukaryota; kingdom Metazoa; phylum Chordata; class Amphibia; order Gymnophiona; family Ichthyophiidae; genus Ichthyophis; species Ichthyophis bannanicus. The sequence goes on from CM066040.1 coordinate 72,021,872, forward strand.
CCTTTGATCCTTCTCATTTGGGACAACCAGTCTCCAAGAGAACACTTTCTAACTGGATTGCCCAATGTATTTCTTTCGCCTATCAGAGCAAGAACCTTTCTCTGGAGGGCCATGTCACAGCTCACAATGTGAGAGCCATGGCAGACTCAATGGCTCATCTGAACTCTGTGTCTATCGACCACATCTGTCGAGCAGCCACTTGGGCCTCGGTTCATAACTTCACAGCCCATTACTGCTTGGACAAGGACTCCTGCCGGGATGCCTTGTTTGGTCAGACTGTTCTCAAACACCCGGTCCATACTTAATCAACTCCTACCCACCATCCCTCATGGGATTGCAGAGATCCAGGTGGGGAAGTGCAGCCCTGTCCCAGGGACACACAACTTATGGGCTCTCTCCCTGGCATCTAAAGCTAGGGAGTCCCCATATGTGAAGACTCATTCCTGCTTGTTCCTGGAGATAGCACAGTTACTTACCTGTAACAGGTGATCTCTGAGAACAGCAGGAATAAGTCTTCACAACCCACCCACCTCCCCTAGGAGTTGTCTCTCTATCTCTCTTTCCTTCCCCTCTCTCTCCCTCTTTGTCTCAGCTATAAAACTCAACTGAGGAGAGACAGTTGGAAAGGCGGGAAGGCAGCATGCAGCCGCTGTGGGATGCTCCCAAAAGCTTTCTGATTGGACGCTGGGGAGCATTCCCACGCAAGCTCCGTCGGTATCGACGTACCCATATGTGAAGACTTATTCCTGCTGTTTCCAGAGATCACCTGTTACAGGTAAGTAACTGTGCTTTATCTGCCCTCCTAAATACTTCTTGAAAACTGTGCCAAAAATATTGCCATTTCGTAGTTTTCCTGGGCTTATTGTAACTTACTGTACTGAGATTCCACTGAAGATGTCAACACACTTGATTGCACACCTATTCCCACTGGGCATCCAAATGGCAGATGAAATTTGATGTGGAAAAAATGCAAAGTTATGCAGCTAGGAAAGAACAACCCAAACTATGGTTACACGATGTAAGGTTCCACATTGGTTCCACACTACCCAGGAAAAAGATTTAGGCGTCATCGTGGATAACATGTTAAAAACCTCAGCCCAGTGTGCAGCGGTGGCCAAGAGAGCAAATAGAATGCTAGGTATCATAAGGAAAGGAATGGAAAATAAAAAACAAAGTATATTATAATGCCTCTGCATCGTTCCATGATGCAACCGCACGTTGATTATGATGTGCAATTCTGGTCGCCATATATTAAAAAGGATATAGCGTTTAGAAAAGGTACAGAGAAGAGCCACCAAAATGGTTAAGGGGATGGAAGGATACCCCTATAAAGAGAGGCTAAAAAGGTCAGTGCTCTTCAACCTGGAAAAGAGATGGCTGAGGGGAAATATGATAGAGGTCTATAAATTAATGAATGGGGTGGAACAGGTAAATGTAGATCGATTGTTTACATCATCAGAATATAGAAAGACTAGGGGACATGCAATGAAGCTATAGGGTAACCTATTTAAGACTAAGGGAGGAGTGGCCTAGTGGTTAGGACATGGTACCTCAGGCTGGATGGCCAGGGATTCAATTCACACCTGGGGACAGCAATCTCAGGCCGGAGGGACTAGGGTTTCTAGTCCTGTAGGTACTCCTTGTGGCCTTGGGCAAGCACCTTAACCCTCCATTGCCTCAAGTACACATAGATTGTGAGACCTCTGGGGACAAGGGAATGTATCCAGTATCTGTTTGTAGTGATTACATAATGTAAATGACTTTGATTGAAGGATAAGGTGGTATAGAAAACTGGTTAAATAAATAAGAGAAAATATTTTTTCACTAAACATGTAATCAAAATAGAAATTACACTTACCTGGTAATTGTAGTTCCTGGAGGGTCCAGTTTAGTCCTCCACATCAGGGTAGTGCACCTCCTCCTGCAGCAAGGAGACTGGACCAATCAAATCTTTCCCCTGTCAGGATGTATACTGCTGGAGCTCCCATCAGCCCCCCAGTGAACTGTTAACAAAGCAAACTCAAAAGAGAAATATGTATGTATAACAGAAATGAGACCGTTCCCCCAAATAACTCGACTCCTTCCCCTGCAACTCCGAAATTCGTCGAGCCGAACAAATGGCCACCAAAAACACAGTCTTTAACGTGAGATCCTTCACGGATGCCAGGCAAAGAGGCTCAAAAGGCTTCTGGACCAAAGCTTGTAACACCAGAATCAAATCCCACGGAGGAATTGTTACCCTGCAAAGGCCGCAGCCGGAACACGGCCCTCAGAAACCGTTGCACATCCGCGTGAGCCCCCAGGTGAACCCCCAAGATCTTACCCCTGTAACACGCTAGGGCCGCCAATTGCACTTTCAGAGAACTGGCAGCAAGACCCTTGTCAAAACCGTCTTGCAAAAAACTGATAATGGCTGGTACTGAAGCTGTCGCGGCCCGGATATCGTGCCGCGAACACCAATCTTCAAAAATTCGCCATACGCGCACATACGTGAGCGAAGTAGAAGCTTTCCTCGCCCGAAGAAGAGTGGCAATGACAGCTGAAGAATAACCTTTCCGCCTCAACCTAGTCCTTTCAATGGCCATACCGTAAGCAAGAATCAATCCACCTGCGGCATCCACAGCGGACCCTGAAGCAATAGATCCACCAAGGGCGGCAGCCGCCACGGTTTGCCGTCGAGGAGCCGAATAAGATCCGCATACCACGGACATCTGGGCCAATCCGGTGCCACTAGAAGAACCTTTCCCCGATGTGCCTCTATGCGTTGAATCACCCAACCGATCAACGCCCACGGAGGAAAGACGTAAAGGAGCCCGGAGTCTGGCCAAGGATGAATGAGAGCGTCTATGCCCTCTGACATGCGTTCCCTTCGTCTGCTGAAGAGCCGAGTGGTTTTGGCCGGCTGAAAGGTCGCCATGAGATCCATGACCGGAGGCCCCCATCTGCGGACTATTTGAACGTAAACTTGCAGGTGAAGTTCCCACTCCCCGGCATCCACCTGCACTCTGCTGAGGAAATCCGCCATCACATTCTCCTTCCCGGCAATATGCACCGCTGAAATGGCTAGTAGCCGAGGTTCCACCCACTGGAACAATATGTCGGACTCTTCTTCCATGGCTCTACCTCCCGTGCTGCCCTGACGGTTGAGGTATGCAACGGTCGCCGAGTTGTCTGAGAGAATCCGCACTGCCCGGCCTGTCACCGAAGATTCGAACGCCTGTAGTGCCCGCATCACCGCTTGCAGTTCGAGGCAGTTGATCGACCAAGAGGCTTCCAGAGCTGACCAAGCTCCCTGCGTGAAGCGACTGTCGCAATGAGCTCCCAAGCCCGCCAGGCTCGCATCCATTATCACAGGCATCCAGACCGGCTGCTCTAGAGGAACTCCCGCCTGCAACGCCTTCGAGCTCAGCCACCATCGTAACGACTGCCGCACTCGCCTCGGACAAGGCAGTCGCCTGCTCATCGAATCCGTTTGGTTCGACCAACACTGTAAAAGGGCTCGTTGCAGCGGACGCATATGAAACCTGGCCCAGGGGACTACATCCAGAGTCACCGCCATCGTTCCCAAGACGCGAAGGTACCACCAAGCTGACGGCGCCGGGAACGCCAAAAACTTGCGAACCAGAAGGCACAAAGCTCATGCTCGGTGGTCTGGCAGAAACACTAACCTTTCGCCGTATCGAAGCGAACCCCGAGATAGTTGAGGGACTGAGTCGGCACTAAATGGCTCTTTTTCTCGTTTACCACACAACCGAGACTCTGCAGTAGAGCTATCACTCTGCCCGTGGCTTGCAAGCTCTCCCTCTCGGTCTTTGCTCGAATTAATCAATCGTCAAGATAAGGGTGAACCAAAACACCTTCCTTCCGCAACGCCGCCGTGACCACCACCATGACCTTGGTGAAAACACGGGGCGCTGTGGCCAGGCCGAACGGCAGTGCTTGAAACTGGTAATGACCCCAAGGAAGGGTGAACCGTAGGAACTTTTGATGAGCCGCCATGATCGGAATGTGCAAGTAGGCCTCCGAAAGATCGAGAGACGTTAGGAATTCTCCCTGACGCACCGCAACTAAGACGGATCTTAGAGTTTCCATGCGAAAATGAGGCACCCGAAGACAACGATTCACACCTTTGAGATCCAGGATAGGACGGAGGGACCCGTCCTTTTTTGGCACCACGAAATAAATAGAGTACCGACCCGCACCAAGATCGGAATCTGGAACAGGCACCACTGCCCCCAAGGCCAGCAGGAGGTCCAACGTTACGCGAACGGCTAACACTTTTTGAGGACTCTTGCAGGTTGACAGAAAGAAGGCATCCCGGAGAGGACAAACCAGTTCCAGAGCGTACCTCTCCCGGATGATCTCGAGGACCCACTGGTCCGAAGTTATCTGGACCCAGGAAGAAAGAAAGTGATGAAGCCGAACTCCGATCATCTGACTTCCTTCCGGGGTCCGCCTCGCTTCATTGCGGCTTGCGACCAAAGGAAGAGGAGGATGAAGCGGAGGCAGTCGAGAACCCTCTACCTGCTCCTCGAAACCCTCGAAAACCTGAGGATCTAGCTGCCAGTCTTCTGCGCTGGAAACCCCCAAGCCTGGAAGATTGGAACCTGCGAAAGTCCCGAAATTGACATCTAGCCGATGACACACCCCTATTCTGTCATGGCTTATCCTCCGGAAGCCTCCCGCCTTTAGATTCCCCGAGGTCCTTGACTAACTTATCGAGGTCATCCCCAAACAACAGCTTGCCTTTAAAGGGGAGCTTGCTGAGGCGCACTTTAGAAGACCCATCAGCAGCCCAATTACGAAGCCAAATAGACCTGCACGCCGCTACTACTGAAGCCATGCTGTTAGCCAAAGTCCTGATCAAATCATAGTGAACATCCGCCAAATATGCTGACCCCGATTCTAAGCGGGTTACCTCCAACAATCCCTGTTGGTCCAGACGGGAGTCCTGTCGCAAATGCTGAGCCCATCTCAAACAGGATCTAGAGACCCAGGCCCCACAAATAGATGCCTGTAAGGCCAAGGCATTAGTCTCAAAGGCCTGCTTTAACAATCCATCCACCTTTCGATCTTGTGTGTCCTTCAAGGCCGCACTGCCCTCAACCGGAATTGTTGTTTTCTTAGTCACCGCCGAAACCGCTGCGTCAATCCGTGGCGAACGAAACTTCTCTTTGTCCTTGTCCGCCAGAGGATAGAGACGGTTCATCGTCCTGATACCCTTCAAGCCTGACTCAGGTTGATCCCACTCAGCCTGAATCATCTGATCAACCACTCTATGGACCGGGAACACTGTTTGAGAATCTTGCACCGCTTGAATGAGAGGATCTTCAAAAGCCTCCTCCTCCCCGGGTCGCCCGACAGATTCAGGGCTTGCAAAGATTCTGTAATTAAGGGAATCAGTTCTTCTCTGCGAAATACGCGGATGATCCGAGCCTGGTCCTCAGGTTCCGGAATCTCCCCTTCCTCTAATTCGTCAATCCTGTCTTCGGGTTCCACATCAGACCATTCTGGCTCTTGCCACGCCATATCAGGGAGTTCCATTTCTGAAACTCGGGACTGCTTGGCTGCCTTAGGAGTGTCCACTCTCGCCCCCTCTCCCTTGAGAGATGGCGAAGCCGGTGAAACCGCGCACGGCTCAGAACCTTTTCCCAAGCGTCCCTTCTGGAAAGCTTGATACATAAGAAGCACGAAATCAGGGGAGAAATCCCCCCAAAACGCCTCGCTGGTCCCCACTGCCTGCGAGCCCCCTGGCACAGACGGAGTAGGAGAAGAGGAAGGTACGAGAATCCCTGGAGCCAGCTCCTCCCCACCTGAAACTGGTGGGTCCACGGGCTCCAAAGGTACACTGGCCTCCATTTGCTGCGGTAGATCTGGTGGATCGCAGGCGCAGCCCTTGCAAACCCCAGCATCAGAGACGGAGCCTTTGCAGGACCCACAGATCACGCACTGCAGCCGCCGGGACATGGAAAAAGAACCCGCAGTAGCGCAGAGCTGTTGCAAGAATAAGGCAGGCCAGGCCACAAGCAGGACTGCAGCCAACCAACAGTCCATCCGATGTGACTGAACGTTTCTGTTTTTTTTGGGTTTTTTTTAACACCCCAGCTCACTGTTAGTAAAAGGAACAAGGGCAATTGTGAGCCAGGTTGTACAGCCCAAGACACGCCGCAGCACGGCCCCCGAAGAAAAAGCGGGAACCGAAAAACAAAATGGCCGCCGGCACGGCGGAGAGGAGAAAAAGGTGCGAAAAAACTAAAGAAAAGGCAAAGAAACCCAAATTTAAAAAAAACAAACAAAAAACGCACCGATCCCGCTGCCACGAAGATCTCTGGGAACCTCAAAACCGGCAAAAAGGTCACTTACCCTGTAGCCGCGAACTTGCAAAACAACGGAGCTGAAACGAAGAGGGAGCTAATCGCTAGAGCCCCGCAGTGTGAGGAAATCACAGACTGGAGAGCTAAGCATTCTGGGGTCCTCCGAGCTGCGGAATCGCCGTGCTGAATGTTTCCCCAAACGTATAAGGTGGTGAGTATCGCCAGATTCCTCCTCCGTGCTTTCCAGGAGGGGAGATCACAGGCTACTGACTGCACCCGACGTGCCGTTACCCAGCAGAAGGCAGACGGGCAGTGCAAGCTCGGCTCCCTCCTTTATCGCATTTAAAGAGACAGACCCTTAAACTGAAATAAATCAAAAGACACTACAAGGAGCAAAAAGGCATGAAAATAAACCAAACAAAAAACTATTATTGTCCTAAGCCCCAAAGTGAGCCCTGAGCAGGCTCACACCGCCTCCTGCTGCAAGGAGACTGGACACACTGGGGGGCTGATGGGAGCTCCAGCAGTACACATCCTGACAGGGGAAAGATTTGATTGGTCCAGTCTCCTTGCTGTAGGAGGAAGTACACTACCCTGATGTGGAGGACTAAACTGGAGGACCGCTCAGGAACTCTGGAATTTGTTATTGGAGGATGTAGTAAAAGCTGTTAGTGTAGCTGGGTTTAAAAAAAAGGTTTGGACAAGTTCCTGGAGGAAAGGTCCATAAACCATTATTAAAAGGAACTCAGGATATCACTGCTTGACCCAATACAAACATTATGGAACCTAGGTAAATATGGCCTAGATTGGCCACTGTTGGAAAGAGGATACTGGGCTTGATGGACCATAGTCTGACCCAGTATGGTATCTCTTATATTCTTATGTTCTTAGATATGCAGAAAACATGGTATGCGTTTGGGCTGAAAACAAATTAACTAATTTTTAAAAATGTTTAGGTCCCACTTAGAGCCTCAGAACCATTCAGGCCCAACTCCTCCTCTCTATTGTGATCATGGCCATACTAAACATTATTTTTATTCATTTTTATTGCTGACCTGCTAACCCAAACCTTCTCCAGCTTAACAGTTGGGCGCATTCTGGAGAGGGCTGGGCCTTCCCAATCCAGACTCCATCCCCTTAAAGGAACACACTGCTGACATAGCTCCCCAACTGGAACTGTGGTCCAGTGAAAACAACCAAAAAAACCTCAGCTGCTTCACCTTGGACCAACTGTGCAGAGCACAGCATGTCAATCCCGTGGCTTCCCTACTGGCCACCATGGTGCACATTTAAAATAAAAACAAAATCTCATCTGCCCTAGCACCAGATGCTGCCAGGAACACAGTCACCACAGCCTGACCCCCATCCCTGGTCCCTAGGCACTGTCATAAATGCAGTCTGCAGTGGCCCCAGAAGACCAGATGGCTGCAGGCAACAAGCAAAAAAAAAAGTACTTTTAACCCTTTGGTTACACTACCTAGAGCCTCTTTGCTTGTATCTGAGCTCATTTGTTCTCTAAAGCTAAGCAGGTTTGGGTCTGCCTTGTCCTTGTTCCTTTCTTGATCTTGTGTTCCACCAGCCTGTAGTGAATGATTTGGGCTGGTGCTTTAAGTCTTAACAACCACCGAGTACCGGAGAGATCAACCTGAAGTAAAAGGAAGCTGTTATAGGTGAATATGCAAACCAAAGACCAAGAACCCTTCTGTCCCTTGGAGTGCTTGACTCAGTTGTGGCATTTTCCAAGACCCATCTTGGAGAATGAAGATGTTCCTGCTAAGGCTGTTTCTAATCTGGCTGCGGATTTTAATTTACTCATGTTGTTCAATATCTGTGAGGGCAGTATATATTAAAACATCTGCAGAATAATTTTGAAATGGATAATCTAGATATTTAAAACTATTCCTATATTCAGAAATACTATGGGATCTATTCTGTAATGTGAATAGCTGGAATGTGACATCCATCCCTGTTATTCACCCCCCCCCCCCTTTCATCCCCGCCAGAAGCCTCCCCATATGGGGAGGTATAGTCAGGGGCAGGAGGGAGCATTCCAGAGGCGGAGAGAGGGCGGGGCTTGGGTGGTCTATGATCCCAAATGTACAGAGCTGATTCTGAAGTTAAGAACATAAGAACATAAGATATGCCATACTGGGTCAGACCAAGGTCCATCAAGCCCAGTATCCTGTTTCCAACGGTGGCCAAATCTAGGTCATACGTACCTAGCAGTTTCCTCAAAAGACACAGGTTCCACAATGCTTGTATTAGGTCAAGCAGTGATATGCTGGGTCACTTTAGAATAATGGTTTATGGACCTTTCCTCCAGGAACTTGTCCAAACCTTTTTTAAATACAGCTACACTAACAGCCTTTACTACATCCTACAGTAACAAATTCCAGAGTTTGATTACACGTTGAGTGAAAAAATATTTTCTTATTTGTCTTAAATAACACAGGTACACTACCAAAAAACTGCCTCCAGTTTTGCAACTGATTCCTATAGATTTTGGGGTGCTGAATCCAGGAAAAATAGCCAAAATGTTCCATCACGTCACGTTTTCTTGCAAAATTAGATTTCTTACCCATATAAGGAATGTTCACATCATTTCTTTTTAGCCGACTGCAGTTTATTTTCTTGGCCCAAAATAGAGGTTGTAATGGTTAACTAACTAGAAACACTCCCTCATGATATTTTAGAGTGTTTTGTATTCATTTTATACATTAACAGGACAATTGGGAGGCGGGGGGCTAAATCCAGTACTCGCGCTGGCGCATGTTCTTTCCTGTTCGCCTCGCCTCGTTCGCTCGCTCGCTCAAACACGGTGGTTGCGACATGAACGTTCCTGTCAAATTTCAGTTTCTTGCAAGTTCATTATTACCTTTTGTTTGCTCAGTCGTAATCCAGCTTTATTCCGAAGTGGTTCACTACAGTTGTAGTTTGCAGTGCTGTGTATTTGTGATGGCTCACAGAGCCAGAGGTTGCGTCAACTCTCCGGACAGTTTTTGTTTTATTTGTGGGGAATATACCGTGAAAAAGCGGCAGAGGAACATTTCTGCATTTATTAAAAAAGTATATTTCGCCTATTTCGGTTTGAAGTTAGGCGATCAAGACAAACCGTGGGCTCCTCACAAAGTGTGCAAGACATGTGAGGAAGATCTACGCTTATGGATGAAAGGTAAAAAACAAGCATTTCGTTTCGGAATACCTATGATGTGGCGTGAACAAAGAGACCACAGCAGTGACTGCTATTTTTGCTCTTGCATTGTGAAGGGATACAACTTAAAAAATAAGAACGTAATAAGTTACCGCAACCTTCCCTCAGCAATTAGGCCTATGCCTCATAGCAACGAAGTACCTGTGCCTGAACCACCAAAATCTTTGGATCATATTTGTGTGGACGGTTCTGATCATGATGAGACTCATCAGATGGCTTTTCCCGATGAGTCCAGTACTTCCGAGTTTGAAACTGAACCAGATCTGAAACCTGAACTTTTCTCTCAAGCTGAATTGAATGATTTAGTCCGGGATTTAGGACTCCCAAAAGATGCTGCCCAACTGCTAGGTTCTCGGCTTAAACAGAAAAATCTATTGTCACCAGGAACAACTTTTTATTGGTACCGCAACCGCGAGACACAATTTTTGAAGTATTTCAGCAAAGAGGAAGATTTGGTATTTTGCAACGATATATACGGAGTGATGGAAAAGTTTAAACTCAAGTATGATCCTGCTGAATGGCGGCTGTTCATTGATTCGTCAAAAGACAGCATAAAAGGTGTTCTTCTTCATAATGGCAACACATTCGCTTCAGTTCCTATTGCTCACTCTGTTATTCTCCAAGAAAAATACGAGAATTTGGCCCTGATTCTTCAGAAGATTCGTTATGATGAGCATAAGTGGATGATTTGTGGAGACTTTAAAATTCTATCCATGCTATTAGGGCAGCAATCCGGTTTCACCAAATATCCCTGCTTCCTTTGCTTGTGGGATAGCCGGGCCCGCGACCTACACTGGGGGAAAAAAGACTGGCAATTCGGGAGTATTTGAGACCCGGTGAGAAAAATGTTCTTCATGAGAGCTTGGTACCTCGTGATAAAATTCTATTACCACCTCTCCACATTAATTTGGGTCTCATTAAGCAATTCATCAAGTCCCTTCCAAAAGATGGTGAGTGCTTTCGGTACCTTTGCTCAAAGTTCCCCCGACTTTCTGAAGCAAAGCTAAAGGAAGGAGTGTTTGTTGGCCCTGATATAAGGAAACTCATTTCAGATGGAGCATTCGCTGAAACGATGTCTGAGAAGGAAAAAGAAGCCTGGGATTCCTTCAAGGATGTTGTTCTCAAATTCTTGGCGGGATGAGAACTATAAGGATATTGTTGCCAGGATGCTCAGTGCCTTCAAAGAACAAGGCTGTAACATGAGCCTGAAAGTCCATTTCTTGCACTCCCATGTGAACTACTTTCCTGAAAACTTGGGGGCGTACAGTGAAGAACAAGGTAAAAGGTTTCACCAGGACATCAAGGACGCAGAGAGAAGGTACCAAGGAAGATGGAACACCACTATGATGGCTGATTTCTGCTGGTTGCTGCTGCGGGAAACCCCAGATGAAAAATACGCCAAGCAGCGCACCAAGAGAAGCATTCGGGGGAAGAAGAAACGGGCCCACCAGGAGATTGATTGACCCAAGAATGACTTTAAAATCTAAACTGTGTTGACAAATATCGTGTTTTTACTAAACTTTGAAATAAAAATTTGCTAGTTATTACCACAGTGTCGGATCTCATTTATTAGAATTTTATTTTCACACCATCGGGTGTTTGTCTTCATGTATTGCAATGGTGCGGTTTGCGTTTTCTATTCTTACATACATACCTGTACAACATTTTTTGCACATTTCTTTGCTTTGCTTTGTGTCTAACCTCGCTCTTATATGCTCAATGTTTGTGCACATGTATGTGGCTGTTTTAAGTGCAGACAATTTTGCTACCATCACAGTGTGTTTTGTTGACATTACTCTATTCTTATGTGCTGCCTTGTTACAATTTTCTTTATTCTTATTTGAATAACTACTAAACAATTAGTATAAAGAATTCATCCAAGAAACTTTTATCTCGATCGCACTCAATCTGAAACATTCACCTCAAACTGCTAACCCAATGTAGCAAAAAATCTGTACGTGATGGAGCAAATTGGTTACCAGATTTGGATTCAGCGCACCAAAAAACGTAAAAATCAATCGAAACATTAGAGGCAGTTTAAAAAAAAATTTTTTTAGTGTACCTGTGTAATTTACCCTGTAGCTTCATTGCATGTCCCCTAGTCTTTCTATAGTCTGATAACATAAACAATCTATCTACGTTTACCCGGTTCCACTCCATTCATTAATTTATAGACCTCTATCATATCTCCCCTCAGCCGTCTCTTTTCCAGGTTGAAGAACCCTAACCTTTTTAGCCTCTCTTCATAGGAGTAGCCGTCCATCCCCTTTACCATTTTGGTGGCTCTTCTCTGAACCTTTTCTATTAATGCTATATGCTTTTTAAGATACATCGACCAGAATTCCACACAATATTCACGGTGCGGTCGCACCATGGAATGATACAGAGGCATTATAATATCCTTTGTTTTATTTTCCATTCCTTTTCTTATGATACCTAGCATTCTATTTGCTCTCTTGGCCACCGCTGCACACTGGGCGGAGGGTTTTAACATGTTATCCACAATGACGCCTAAATCTTTTTCCTAGGTGGTGGTTCTTGTCTAAGGTTTCCTGAAAGTTCAGATACACTATATCAACCGAATCACCTTTGTCTACTGTGGTGAACAGCGCCCTCCTGAGCCTATGGAGATAGTAGAAAATCCTGAGGGTCAGCAGGATTTATACCAAATTGACAGGGCAAGGAAAAAAGAGAGACTCTATTCCTCAGAGCTGAGTAGGGAGACCAGCCCAGGGGAGGAGCCCTGCAGTTCTGATTGGGCACACCCAGCCCTAGGAAGGGGCGTGTCCAAAAGAGAATGTACATTTAAACCAGAGCATGGCTCTGAAGAGAGAGGACGGATAAGAGACCCGAGTGGAGGACGGATAAGAGACCCGAGTGGAGGACGGATAAGAGATCCGAGTAGAGGACGGATAAGAGATCCGAGTAAAGGACGGATAAGAGACCCGAGTAGAGGACGGATAAGAGACCCGAGTGGAGGACGGATAAGAGACCCGAGTGGAGGATGGATAAGAGACCCGAGTAAGGGAAGGACGAGAGACCCGAGTGGAGGAAGCACGAGTGGAGGTGGTACAAGGAGTACAAAAAGTACAAGGAATACAGGAGGTAAAGGAAGGAAGGAATATTGGAAGAAGAAACCAGGGGATGGTTGGAAAGCCAGTGGAGTGATTAATGATACTTTGGAACCTGGCATAAGAAGAAAACCTGCACAATCCTATTCCAGGGAAATAAGCAGAAGTCCCACGCAGAGAGGATTTAACCTTGAAGTGGATAGCCCTTGGAAGGCATCGCCTTGGGGGAGAAAGACTTCAGGACAAGCACAGGTGAAAGAGCAATCATTCCCTGAAACGTCGTTGGTGCCGGAGAGCAACAAACAGATCAGCTGGAGAGCCTGGGAGCCATCTGCAGGCAGAAGTGCTGCACAAACAGTGAGTAATTGGCCACCCGGCTGCCAAGCTGAATATAGAGATAATTCTTCCTCCTATGAGTCAATTGCTAAAGAAACTAGCAATTATCCTAATACCTTTATCTTAAAGGAAGAGAAGACAACCAGCCTTGAGCAGAAGGGAAAAGCTATAGCAGATAGTAGTGCCCTCTCTCATAAGGAACAGGCTGAATTGCTACTTCAGAGCTTCCAACAGTTTTTAGACTTACAGGCTAGAAAACAGCTAGTATCACAAGAGGCAAATAATTCAGCACAGCTTGAAGGAGTAACCCAGGGAAATACAAGCATACCTGAGTGTGAACAAATGGACTGTACATTCTGTTGTATAGGAAAGCCAAGCTGAAGGGAACTGCCTTTATCGTGTGTGAGCTGAGTTCTGTAAAGCTGTTGTATTGCCGTGAAAATGGAAGTTCTAATTACCTCCACCTGATTCTCAGCATAGTGAAAGTAACTGTGGCTGTAAGAGGTGCAGTGAAGCCAACTGACCTCTGGAGGCAAAAGAGAGCAATTTGCTGGAAAGAGAAAAAGCAGCATTTGTATTTTGAGTTGCATTTAACCTGAAGTTTCTGTTTGCCTTTTTGAAGCACCCTTGTTTGCATGTGATGGAACATTAACCTTTTGCTTTAATAAAATACTTATTATAAAGAAACCACAACTACAGTTTCTTTAATTCGGAGTGAGAAGAACTGGAACTACAACTCCCAGCATTCCTGGGGGCAAAGGTTTCCTCCTTCCCTCACGAAGTACAGCGGCTGCTCATGTCCTTAACCCCTTGAGCCGGGCAGGGTCGCCGCACTACCTGTTTATTTGCACCTTCAAAAAAACATAACAGATTAGTAAGACAAGGTCTTCCTTGTCTAAAGCCATGTTGGCTGTCTCCCATTAGGCCATGACTATCTACACGCTGAGTAATTTTGTTCTTTATGATGGTTTCTACCATTTTTCCCGGTACTGACGTCAGGCTCACCAGTCTGTAGTTTCCCGGATCACCCCTGGAACCCTTTTTAAAAATTGGCATTACATTGGTGATACTCCAATCTTCAGGTATTACAGATGATTTTAATGATAGTTTAGCAGGTCTGCAATCTCATATTTCAGTTCTTTCAAAACCCTTCGATGTATATCATCCGGTCCAGGTGATTTGCTACTCTTCAGTTTATCAAATAGTTGTAATACATCTTCCCAGTGTAGCGATATTTCTTTCAATTCTTCTGCAGTATCACCTTTAAATACCACTTCAGTCATGGGTAACATCCCTTACATCTCCCTCAGTAAAGAGTGAAGCAAAGAATTTATTCAGTCTCTCTGCTATAACCTTGTCCCCTTCCTGCTCCTTTTAGCCCTCTATTATCTAATGGTCTAACTGACTCTCTTACAGGTTTTTTGCTACGAATATACTTAAAAAAGTCTTTATTGTGCGTTTTTGCTTCCACAACAAGTTTCTTCTCAAATTCTCTCTTTGCCTGCCTTATCAATGCCTTGCATTTAACTTGCCAGTGCTTGTACTGTTTCCAGTTTTCGTCATTTGGCTCTTTTTTCCATTTCCTGAAAGAAGCTTTTTTGGCAACAACAGTCTTTCTGACCTCACCTTTAAACCATGCTGGCAGTTTATTGGTCTTCCTTCCACTTTTCTTAAAGTGTGCAATACAACTGGTGTGGGCTTCCAAGATAGTATTTTTTAACAACACCCAAGCTTGAGGTAAGTCTTTAACCTTTGCAACTGCTCCTTTTAGTTTTTTCTTAACCATTTTCCTCATTTTATTATAGTCTCCCTTTCGAAAGTTAAAAAATAGTACTTTGGATTTCCTTACCATCCCTCTTCCACTAATTAAATCAAATGTGATCATGGTATGATCACTATTGCCAAGGGGCCCCAACACCCTTATCTCTTGCACCAAATCTGGTGTTCCACTAAGGACTAGGTCCAATATGGCTTCCCCTATGGTCTGTTCATGAACCAGCTGCTCCAAGAAGCAGTCATTTATTTCATCTAGGAACTTTATCTCCCTAGCATGTCCTGCCATGACACTGACCCAGTCGATACTGGGGTAATTGAAATTGCCCATTATTATTACTGTGCTGTAACTTTTGTTAGCTTCCTTGATTTCTTTGAGCATTTCATCATCCATTTGTTCATTCTGGTCAGGCAGTCGATAGTACACCCCCACTGCCATCACCTTCCTCTTCTTACATGGAATTTCAATCCATAGAGATTCTACAGCAAATTTTGTTTCCTGCAAAACTTTAACCTTTTCTGACTCAATGCCCTCTCTGACATAGAGCGCAACCCCTCCACCAATTTGATCAGCTCTATCATTATGATATAATTTGTACCCAGGTATCACAGTGTCCCACTGGTTGTCCTCCTTCCACCATGTCTCTGAGATTCCAATCATATCTAACCTCTCATTTAGTGCTATATATTCTAACTATCCCATCTCATTTTTTAGACTTCTAACATTTGCATACAAGCATTTTTAGAGACTGTATTTTATTAATATTAATCTGGCTATTGGTAGGCCTGGGTAATTTGGAATCTTTAAGCTCTGTCTGTGCCATACTCAAGGGCATTTGGGCTACTTTACTCTTTTTTGGAACCTCTCTGCTTTTGGTAGTATCCTTCAAGGATACATCCTTCTGAACCATGCGCTCTTGGGCGACTGTCAGCTTTCCCCTATTATCTAGTTTAAAAGCTGCTCTATCTCCTTTTTAAAGGTTAATGCCAGCAGCCTGGTTCCATCCCGGTTAAGGTGAAGCCCATACCTTCGGAAGAGCCTCTCCTTTCCCCAGAATCTTCCCCAGTTCCTAACAAATCCAAAACCCTCATCCTTTCACCATCATCTCATCCACGCATTGAGACTCCGGAGCTCTGTCTGCCTTTTGGGTCCTGCGCGTGGAATGGGAAGCATTTTGGAGAAAGCTACCCTGGAAGCTCTGCATTTTAACTTCCTACCTAAAAGCCTAAATTTAGCCTCCAGAACCTTACTACCACATTTTCCTATGTCATTGGTACCGACATGTACCAAGGCAGCAGACTCCTCCCCAGCACTATCTAAGACCTTATCTAGGTGGCGCGTGAGGTCCGCTACCTTCGCAGCAGGCGGGCATGTTACCAGGCGATCCTCATGTCCACCAGCCACCCAGCTATCTACATGCCTAATGATCGAATCACCAACTATAATGGCTGTCCTAACCCTTCCCTCATGGGCACATGGCCCTGGAGAAACCTCCTCGGTGCGAGAGAGTTTTACATCACCTGGAGGACAGGTCCTACTTACAGGATCACTTCCTGCCACACCAGGGTGATGCTTTCCTGTCACGTGACCTCTCTCCTCCATGGCAACAGGGATGCTGCCAGACTGGAGGTGGGACTTCAGGACTATATCCCTGTAGGTCTCGTCTATGTACCTCTCTCTCTTTCTCATGTCTTCCGCTACTCTAGCCTCTAGAGAATGGACTCGTTCCCTGAGAGCAAAAAGCTCCTTGCACCTAGTGCACAAGTAAGACCTCTCACCAAATGGGAGAAAATCATACATGTGACACTCAATGCAAAACAATGGAAAGCCCCCATCTCGCTGCTGGACTTCTGTCTGCATCTTAGTTTTAAGCTTGTGTTTAGATCTTTAAGTTCTTTACTTATTAAGGGTTGCTGTGGATGCAAAAGTGTATCTAATACGTTTAATATACCTTGTTCACCTGAAGCTTAATTAATCTCAGGTCCTTAATGTGTGACTGATTTGGATAAAGAGCTGCACCTGAGAGCAACTCCTTTCCTATAAAGCTATGATTATCCCAGGGGTGAGTAGGTGTTGGGGAGGGACGGAGGGAGGGAAATGACACTTATTAAAAGATGGCTGCTACATAGTACCCTGTCCTGTGCTTCTAAGGTAAGATGAGACCAACTTCCTGGGTGATTAACAGTCCTTGCTTGGATAGAAGGAGTCTTTCAAAATGGCCTATTGACTGGCTTTAACAACTATTTAAAAGGTTTCACAGGTCTCTTGACCCCTAGGTAGAGGGCCTCTTTGTAAAGGTCTCTAGAAGACTTTATTTATTGTTCAAAAATACTGACCCTGTTTTGCCTTTTATGCTAAGTTATAGTCTGATTTGATTTAAATTAAAGCTCTTTGCTGCTGCTAGGCCCTGAGTGAGTATTAAATTTAAACTATAAGCTCTCTGCTGGGTTCTAAATTTAAACAGAAAGCTCTCTTCTGTGTTTTAAATTTAAACTTAAACTGCTGCTACTAGGCCCTGACTGATTTAACAAATACACTGGGTTCACAGATTAATCAGCTTTAATCCAAAGAATTCCCTTCAGAAGAATTCCCAGAAGTATGTATTCACTATTGCAGATCTCTCTCCAGCAGTAGCAGTCCCCTTTTGTAGTCCTTCAAGACAGTTGGCCCTGTATGTCCAGGGTCAGCAGACTGGATTGGGGACAGCAGGCCCAGGCAGCAGCGGAAAGGTGAGGAGGTTCCCTGCAGCCTGACCCTGGCCATGAAAGGTCAGATTGAGTGTTGGGCTGCAGGGAAAGGAGAAAGTGGTCGGCGGCTGGGGATCACAGCTCCTGAATGGAGCCGCAGTGACATGGCAACAGGACGCCAGACCTACCAGCTGTACATGGGCATGTACCTTCGAAACCTGGCAAAGGAGATTGCCGGGTTCTCTGCTGGTCTGTCTGAGGAACCCTTGCAGAGGTTCAAGGCCTTGTCTTCTGGTATTCGAGAGTGCTCGAAGTTTATCTCTCGAGCAGCCTATGATGGATTTGAGGCTTCGGCCCGAGTAGCAGGGGCCGGCATCGGTGCACGCCGCCAGGCCTGGCTATAATCCTCAGACCTCGAGCCATGGACAAGTTGGTCGATGTCCCCTGTCGAGGTGAAAACCTCTTTGGCAAGCCCATGGCTGAAAAGGCTGCAGAACTCAAGACCGAGACTCTTACCCGGACAAGGCTGTCCAGGAAAACCTCTGCCCCTTCTCAGAAGAAGGGCTCGGGGAAAAAGGCCTTTTACCCGAGGAGGACCACTGCCTACAAAACCTACCCTCACTACCAGGCCTCTGTAGCTCCCCAACAGGGCCAGCAGGCCAAGGGGCAGGGTCATGGGCCCCGTAGGCAGAAGGCTCCCAAGCCTCCTACTCCGGCCCCTGCTCAGCAGGGAGGGTTTTTTTGACTATGCCAGCATAGCCTCTCCTCCTCTCCAGGGCATAGGAGGTCGGCTGACCCTGTACTCAGACAGGTGGCCAGCCATCACAGGGGATACTTGGGTGTTAAGCATCATCGAAAGGGGCTATCTGCTCCACTTCACCCAGATACCCCCCTCCTACTTTCCAGGGGAGCCTCCAAGACCCCCTCTGCACAGAAACTTACTCCTTCAGGAGTTGGAAGGTCTGCTACAGGAACAGGCGGTGTAACCGGTGCCTCACCACCTGCAAGGGCAAGGCTTCTACTCGAGGTACCTCCTGGTACCACAAAGAACAGGAGGCCTCAGACCCATCCTAGACCTGAGAAATCTGAACAAGTTTCTGAAGAGGGAAAAGTTCAAGATGCTTACTCTTGGAATCTTACTGCCCTACCTCCAGCAGGGAGATTGACTATGCTCCTTAGACCTGAAGGATGCTTATACTACATCCTCATCCATCCAAGTCACAGGCAAGACCTCAGATTTGTGGTGGGAGGGAACCACTTCCAGTACAGAGTGCTTCCCTTTGGCCTCACCTCCGCCCCCAGGGTTTTTACAAAGTGCCTAGCGGTGGTTGCGGCCTACCTTAGGAACCAGGGGATCTTTGTGTTCTCTTACTTGGACAACTGGCTTATCAGGGGCCAGTCTCCACAAGAGGCCAGGCAGGCCACCTTCAGAGCCATATCCCTGCTTCAGCACCTGGGGTTCATTATAAACTTCCCAAAGTCCACTTTAGTCCCCTCACAGGATGTGGAGTTCATAGGGGCAAGGTTGGATACTATCCATGCAAAGGCCTATTTGCCTGTAGACAGAGCTCATAGGCTGATGAAGTTGGCCGGCCAGTTTCAGGCGAACTCTCTGGTCTCTGCCAGACACTTCCTCCGGCTCTTAGGTCACATGGCTTCCACAGTGCATGTCACCCTAAATGCCCGTCTGCACATGAGGCCGGCTCAGTGGTGCCTCAGGCACAGTGAGTACAGGCCACAGGGAAGTTGTCAGACAGGATAAAGGTGTCCAAACCCTTGGTGGACTCCCTACACTGGTGGAGGCATCTCCCAAACCTGGTCGGGGGAGTTCCTTTTCGAGCCTCCCCACACACTCAGGTACTGACAACCGATGCTTCCCTGCAAGGCTGGGGGGCGCATTGCCAGGGGACCTGCACTCAAGGCCTGTGGTCTCCGTGGGAGGCCGCCCAGCAGATCAACCTGTTGGAATTGAGAGCCATTCGACTAGCCTTACGGACTTTCTCTCAGGTCCTCTCTCACCAGTCTGTCCTAGTTCAGACGGACAACCAGGTGGCTATGTTCTACGTGAACAAGCAGGGAGGCACAGGATCCCGACTCCTGTGCCTGTAAGCACAAGCTCTCTGCTCCTGGGCTATCAATCAGGGCATGACCCTCAGGGCGGTCTACCTCCCAGGCCAGGAAAACTACCTGGCGGACAGGCTAAGCAGACTCCTGCAGCCTCACGAGTGGCAGTTGGATCCTCGGGTAGTCCAACAGATCTTTCTGAAGTGGGGGCTTCCAACCATGGATCTTTTTGCCAGTCCGCTGAACAGGCATCTATCCGAGTTCTGTTCCAGACAACCGCATCCTCTGAGGGCAGCGGCAGATGCATTCCTGATCCCCTGGTCAGAGGGCCTGCTGTATGCGTTTCCTCACACACCTCTGGTGGCCCGGACTCTATTCAAAACCCAGCAGGACCGAGCCACGGTGATCCTGATAGCCCCCAGGTGGCCCAGGAAGCCGTGATTCCCTCTTCTTCTGCAGTTGGTGGTGGATGCTCCACTTCCTATGGGGCTGCAACCCGACCTTCTGACTCAGGATCAGGGGTCCCTCTTGCATCCCAACCTCAAATCCCTCAATTTGATGGCCTGGCTGCTGAAAGGCTAGTACTTGCTCCCTTGCTCCTACCAAAGGAGGTTGAAGAGGTGGTGTTGGCCTCCAGGAAGCATTCCACTCGGAAGGCCTATGCTCTGAAGTGGCGTAGGTTTTCAACTTGGTGTTCTCAACAGCAGGAGGATCCCTTCTCCTGCTCGGTCACGGTGGTACTGCAATACCTGCTCCACCTCTCCAACCTGGGACTTCAGTCCAACTCTGCCCGGGTCTACCTCAGTGCCCTCTCAGCTCACCACTCGCCAGTGGTTGGACAATCCCCTCTCGGGCCACCCTCTGGTGTCTCGCTTCCTCAGAGGCCTGCTTCTGCTCAAGCCTCCTATTCGTCCACCGGCCACTGAGTGGGATCTCAATGTGGTCTTGCAGCAACTGACTCGCCCACCTTTTGAGCCGATGGCTACCTGCCACTTATGTTTCCTATCCTGGAAGGTGTTGTTTCTTGTGGCACTCACCTCAGCTAGGCGTGTGAGTGAGCTTCAGGCCCTGGTCTCGGATAGGCCGTATACCAGGTTCTATAAGAACAGGGTAGTCTTGAGGACTCATCCTAAGTTCCTTCCCAAGGTAGTGTCCTCCTTCCACCTCAATCAGGAGGTGGTACTTCCAACGTTCTTTCCCAGGCCGCACGCCAGTAGGGCCGAAACTGTCTTGCATACCTTGGATTGTAGAAGGGCGCTGTCCTTTTACCTGTAACGTACGCAGGGGCATAGAAGGGCTTCTCAGCTCTTCATTTCCTTTGACCCTAATAAACTGGGATTGCCTGTCACTAAGCGTATGTTGTCCATCTGGATGGAAGACTGTATCGCCTGGGCATACAGGGCAGCCAGCCTCTCCCTGGAAGGTCGAGTCACGGCCCACCGGGTCAGGGTGAAGGCCGCATCAGTAACTCACTTCCGTTCTGTTCCGTTGGCAGACATCTGCCGGGCCACTACTTGGTCTTCAAGCCAGACTTTTGCAGACCACTACTGCCTCGAGAGGGAGTCCCGTAGGGACAGTGCTTTCGGGCAAGCGGTACTCCATAATATCTTTGAGGTTTAGGCAACTCCTACCCTCCGGCCCTGGTGTTGGACTACCATTCAGGTGTGGTCTCCGAGAAGATTCTCACAGTTGCTGAGGCTCTAGAGGGAGCTCTATTTTTCAGCCTGGGTTCCTGGTAGCCCAGAACTAGGGAGTCACCCATATGTGAGGACTGACTTCCTGCTTGGTCCTGAAGAAAGAGTAGTTACTCACCTGTAACAGGTGTTCTCCAGGAGCAGCAGGAATCAGTCCTCACGACCCTCCCTCCTCCCCTTGGAGTTGCAGTTGTATATAGTTCATTTTCTTTTTTGTGCTGTCTTTTAGCTATGTCACTAGACTGAGCAAGATGGCACCTTTGGGTGGGAAGGGGACTGCGCATGCGTGCCTGCATTCCCAAAGGCTTTCTTTGAAAGCTGGGGAAATGCTCTGCATGGGGGCTCCGTCGGCGCCAACGTCACCCATATGTGAGGACTGATTCCTGCTGCTCCTGGAGAACACCTGTTACAGGTGAGTAACTACTCTTTTTGCCATGTTTGAGCTAAACATACACAGTTGTGGTCAACATTACTGGCAACCTAGAATTTTAGGTACAACATCTTTGTGTACAACATCTTGAGAAATAATTGGAAATATTCCAACTGTATGTCATCATAATATTTTACTCATATGTTCAAAGATATACAATAAAAAAGATGTTTGTGCTGCTTAGACATAGCAATTTCTGAGAAAAAAAAAACAGAATATGACCTGGGCAGGATTGATAGCTTCTTTCACTAAAATTTGGTTGTACAACCTTTGATAGTGATGACAGCCTCCAAAATTTTCTTGTAGTCATCTATAAGTTTTGTACATCTGTCTGCTGGTCGTTTCTCCCACTCTTCAACTGCAATGTATTCCAGCTCATGAATGTTTCCAGGATTCCTTTTACCAATGGCAGACTTCAGCTCTTTCCAAAAGGTTCTTGATTGTATTGAGATCAGGACTCCTTGCTGACCAATTTAAAACAGTTTATTTGTTCCTTTTTAACCTTTCTTTTCTGCTTTTGGATGTATATTTTGGGTCATTGTCCTGCTGGAGGACCGATGGCCTTTGACCCAGACCTAGACTTCTGAAACTAGGTAGCACATTTCACTTCAAAATATCTTGGTAGTCCTCTGACTTCATGATTCCTTTAATATGTTCCAGGCCTCCAGTTCCTGAGGCAGCAAAACAATCTCACAACATTATGGAGCCTCCACCATATTTAACTGTAGCAAGGGCTTTGCCTGTAAATGTATCACTGGTCTGCATTGCAAAAGACCTCAAGTTTGGGTTCATCTGTCCAGAGAACATTTTCCCAGGATTGTGGTCTCTCAAGGTGGGTTTGGGCAAAAATCAGGCATGCCTTTTTATGTCAGTCCTTGGCCTTCACCCTTCAAAGTCTTTGGTGCACTGCGTATGGTGCAGGTTAAAATCATCACTCCAGATTGCTCCAGGTCAGCCTTAAGCTCTTTGGTATGGTATTTTTCCAACAGCTCGCACTAACCTTCAAAGACTTCTTAGATTAATTTTCCTCTTCCAACCACATCCTGGGAGGTTCTTGACAGTTCCGTGAGTAGAAAGCTTCTTAATAACATTGCAAACTGTAGATACAGGAATCCAAAGGTCTTTGGAGATGGCCTTGTACCCCTTTGAAGTTTGATGTTTGGTAATAAGGGCTTTTCTGACAGTCGTAGGCAACTCAGTTGTCTTTTCCACTGTGAAATGGAACAGAGAGCGAATGTGGCCATTTTAAACATTAGAGCCACTGAAATGTCAAAGAAGGAATAGTGTAATCGTTTGAAGAAGAGCCATGAGATTACTGGGGCTAAAAACATGACACTATGTTGTAGCGTTTAGCGTTCAGGTCGACACAAATTTACCTAGACTTCCGGTATTGACTGAAAGATTGGAGAGATTAACGACACTTCAGTAGGACTGATGAGGTCTTCAGTGTCCATTTAAAACTGGGTAACTGAATGCCTTACGGTATTGACGCAAAGGCAGGAAAGAGTAACAACACTTCAGTGTGACTGCTGAGGTCTTCAGCGTCTGTTTAAAACCAGAAAACCAAAGGCATGTTATGGTAGCAGCACTTCGAGAAATCACCAATTGCCTGAGAAGAAGAGAAGATCATTCTTTTCACCATCATTGTGTCGACTAAGACAAGAGAAATGTGGCCAAAGGTTCGCTGAATGTGTTTCCCCTTGGCATTTTAACTTCATTACTTGAGCGGTCATAGCTCTTAATAAAGAAAAAGGAAAGTTTGCCACGAGAAAGGGTTTCTCTTTCAAGGCAAGCAGTATGACAGAAAAATTTAAATACCAATTTTTTGAGTGTTGAATTAGTATCTTTAAGGGAATTTGCATATAAGGTTTAGGTTTCACTTATTGACTGAGAGGATTTTGCAGTAAACTACCACAGTCTTTCTTAGTTAAATAATCATGTCCTGGCAATGCCCAAGTTTTTATATTATTTCCTACTATTTCCTTTTTAATTGGTCCTGTTTTATTTGATTCTTGTATGTGTTGAATATGTGTGCATATATAGTCCAAAGCCATTTCACATTTCACTGGCCATTTTTTTTTTTTTGAGATATTGGACATTAAGGGGTTGAACTGCAAGGGTGTCAGTAATGTTGACCACAACTGTAAGCTATGGTGTCATTTTAGAAGCTCTATTTTTGAGTTGGACATCTGAAAATGGGCATTTAGATGTGCAAATCATGGCAACATCACCAGAGCCATTTTAGAAAACACATATGTACATGTCCCCAGCATGAGAATGTTCATGTTTCATGGGGGCATAGCAGAGGCGTGTTTAGGGGCGTTCCATGAAAATATATATGTCTGTGCCCAATTTCACAAATGGCGAGCATGTCTCATCCCAACAGTGATAACATCTTCTGTATGTCTATACCTTCTCGAGGGTGCAAATAGGTATCAGAAAAGATCCCATTTTGCCACCAAAATACATGGAGGGAGTAGAGAAGGTGGTATTTTGTATCTCCAATACTTTTCATGGCTCTAAAGAAAACTGAAGGGAAATGAGAACACTTGCTTTATTGGTCAGCATGCTGATGCACGTCTGTGCTTGGCAGGGACATGCATGCTCCATGGGATAGACCTCCCCATTCTGAAATATTGTCATGGCACATCTATCAGACGTCTATTTCGGGCACATACATATTTCTGAACATCTGGCTGAAATTTGCATATGACCGCTTCATTTCGGACGTTTTGGTCTGGAGATTCCAGATTGCACCTAGGCATCATTTCTAAAAAGTGCTTTCCAATGAATATTGATGCCTGTATGAATAAGTTGTGGCCCTGCCTCCATAATGCCCCAGCACTACCCTCCCTGCTCAGCATACAGCTTTATACATATAGCGGAATTTTGATTGCTGCTGTCTGTATTACACATCACTTAAACAGTACTGAACGTCTAAGTGCTTTTTAAAATTGAGCTCATGTGCGTACTTTGTGACTCCACCCATGCTGCATCTGTACTATACCCAGACATCCAGCAATGCCTAGAGTAAAAACACAAGTGTGCAGAGTTTTACATTTCTCCTACCTAACTCTAATCAGGAGAAACAGCAAAGGCAGATGAATACTTGTGTACCTGTATACCCATGGAGGGTAATAAGGGTTGGCTAGATGTAGGTGCTTTTTCATGCATGCATTTTATACCTATTTTACAAAAAAGGGCAGAACTGGTGGAAAACATGCATAAACTTTAGGCACGACTACTTAAATTCTCACGCCTACATTTTCCCTAAGCACATTTTCTAATTTGTGTATGCAAATTTGTGCTATGTTTCTGCTCCGCCCAAACTCCAACCCTGTGCATACCCACAGTGCAAGTACGCACGGTCAGTCCGAAAGCATACTTATGCACATACGCCTTCAAAATACTGTGATTTAGACAGTTTGTGACATGTACTTTTATGTGGCTTCTTATACAATTACCCCCATGGAGGCCAATTCCAGTAGATGCACAGCCGGGTCATCAGGATGCCTAAAATGTGGACGTGCCCATGTTGTATCCGATTCTGCAATCATGGGAACTGTATGTTCTTATAATTGTGGAATCGAGCATTTAGACAGCCTGGCAGATTGCCTGGACCATGATCGGCACCAGCACACCACCACCACCCAACCCTCAGTGGGGGCCCCCATGGCCTGGATTGGGTGGTGGCTGCCCTCCCGAGGCATCGCGTTGGGGGCCTGTATGCTGCAAACTGTGCTGTGCCTGGTGCTTATTCCACCATCGTGGAGGACGTACAGACAACCTGCCCTGAATGGCCTCTGTATGTTCTGGTACCTTGCTCCACTCCCGCTCTACCCTCTCCCACCCAAATCCAGTGCTTCCCGCACAAACATTGTGTACGTGCAGGGAGCGCTTGGACCGCAATTGTGTTCAGGGGCAAAGCGCGAGTTGGACGTCCAAGCCAGATGTCTAACCCCACTATTCGCCATTGTGAATGACCACCTTAGTGGATTTCCAAGGAGAAACAATTCTTTCTAAATGTATTTGACTTCCATGGTATTCTGTATAAACCATTGCATTGAACACTGATAACTTTTGTTTTTCTTTTCATGCCCTGACTTTTTTTACTCAGTTGCTCTTTAGTCTGTTCCGTGCTTCCAGCTTATCTTAATAGAAGAGCTTTTGACAGCTCTTGCATTTTATTTTCTTTCATTGACTAAGAGGGAAAATGAAACGGTCATCACCTCATTTACTCCATTTCAGTCAGCTTGATGTCAGAGGGCAGCTCAGGAAGATATAAATAATAAATACAAAAGCATGGACTCTGCATAAGAAACAGATAAGTAATTGGAAGAGCTACCTTCCTAAACGAAGAGAGATTCATTAAGTGCACAGTTTCAGTATGTTATTAGAATAACCATTATGTGTTCTTGTCTGCTAGTGCACATCAATTAAACTTTATCTATTACCTACATCACATTATATTGATTTTATCTTTGCAAAACAACTAAATGGATTATTATTTGTTACAAATTTGTACAGAAGTTGTTGTATGGAATAAATGTATTCCACCATCCCCTCTGCAGTCATCATTTCCTTATCTAACTGCATGGAAACAGTAGGAGGGGGTAGAGAGGCATAAAAGGTGCGATCTTTAAGGCAGACAAGTCTAGAATCATTAGAAGTCCTTGCGTGTCAGAGTCTGTTCAGAAAGGAAGGGGCAAATTTTCTCAATGTTATAGAGAAAGAAATGACAGATTTTAGCAACCAATTGGATGAGTGTGGAGAAGGAGAGGGAGGTGTTAAAGATGACCCCAGTGTTGTGGGCTGAGGAAACAAGAAGTAGAAGAGTGTTATCTACAGAGGTAGAAAAAGGAGGAAGCGGGGGGAGGGTTTAGGGGGAAAAATAAGAAGTTTGGTTTTGGCCATGTTCAATTTCAAATGTCAGTGATAAATCCAGGCAGCGATGTCAGAAAGGCAGGCAGAGATACGGGTCAGGAGTGTTAGAGAAATATGAGGTGTAGATAGATCGATCTGAGAGTCATCAGCATAAAAATGATACTGAAAGTCATGAGAGCACCAAGGGACTGTACTCTTTGAGCAACAAATAAAGTCTTCTAGAGACCTTTACAGAGAGGCCTTCTACCTAGGGGGCAAGAGACCTGTGAAACATTTTCAATAGGTGTTAACACCAGGTGGCAGATCAAAAGGCCATTTTGAAAGACTCCTCCTATCCAAGCAAGGACTGTTAATTACCCAGGAAGTTGGTCACAGCTTACCGCAGCAGCACAGGAATAAATAGCTCAACCAGAGCTCTGTGATCCTCTGTCTTGAAGGACTAGAAGAAGGGACTGTTACTTCTGGAGAGAGATCTGCAACTGTGAGTATATACTTCTGGTAATTTTTCTAAAAGGAATTCTTTGTATTAAAGCTAATTAATCTGTGAACGGAGTGGAGGAGTAGCCTAGTGGTTAGAACACTGGCTTGGTAACCAAGCAACCAGGGTTCAATTCCCGCTAGCACTCCTTGTGGCCTTGGGCAAGTCACTTAACCCTCCATTGCCTCGGAAGAAAGGCCTGGCAATCTACTTCCGGTGACACTGCCAAGAAAACCCAGGAGCTTCTGGGTCGCCAGGAGTCAGGACTGACTCAAAGGCACACATTGCATTGCAATCTGTGAACCCACTATTTTTTGTTAAATCAGTCAGGGCCTAGTAGCAGCAGTGTAAGTTTAAATATAAAACACAGAGGAGAACTTTCTGGTTACATTTGGAACCCAGCAGAGAGCTTGTAGTTTAAATTTAATAGTCACTCAGGGCCTAGTAACAGCAAAGTACTTTTAGTTTAAATTTAAAGCACAGAAGAGAGCTTTCTGGTTACATTTGGAACCCAGCAGAGAGCTTGTAGTCTAAATTTAATAGTCACTCAGGGCCTAGCATCAGCAAAGTACTTTTAGCTTAAATTTAAAACACAGAAGAGAGCTTTCTGGTTACATTTGGAACCCAGCAGAGAGCTTGTAGTCTAAATTTAATAGTCTCTCAGGGCCTAGCATCAGCAAAGTACTTTAGCTTAAATTTAAAACACAGAAGAGAGCTTTCTGGTTAAATTTAGAACCCAGCAGAGAGCTTGTAGTTTAAATTTCATAAGAAGTTAGAGCCTAGCAGCAGCTAAGAGCTATAATTTAAATCAAATCAGAATATAGCTTACCTCAGCAGCACAAGACAGGGTACTGTGTAGCAGCCCTCTTTTAATAACCTGGAAACAGCACAAGCACTGGCAAGTCAATTGCAAGGCATTGATAAGGCAGGCAAAGGGAGAATTTGAGAAGAAGCTTGCTGCGGAAGCAAAAACGTGAAGTAAAGACCTTTTCAAGTACATTCGTAGCAAAAAACCTGTGAGAGAGTCAGTTGGTCCATTAGATGATAAAGGGGTTAAAGGAGCACTAAGAGGCAATGAGGCGATAGCGGAGAGATTGAATGAATTTTTTGCTTCAGTCTTTACTGAGGAAGATGTAGGGATGTTACCCATGACTGAAGTGGTATTTAAAGGTGCGGAAGAGTTGAAGGAAATATCGATACATCGGGAAGATATATTACAACTATTAGATAAGCTGAAGAGTAGCAAATCACCTGGGCCGGATGGTATATATCCAAGGGTGTTGAAAGAACTGAAATATGAGATTGCAGACCTGCTATTAGTAATCTGTGAACTATCATTAAAATCATCTCTAATACCTGAAGATTGGAGGATCGCCAATGTAACACCAATTTTTAAAAAGGGTTCCAGGGGTGATCCGGGAAACTACAGACCGGTGAGCCTGACATCAGTACCGGGAAAAATGGTAGAAACCATCATAAAGAATAAAATTACTCAGCATGTAGATAGTCATGACCTAATGGGAGACAGCCAACATGGCTTTAGACAAGGAAGATCTTGTCTTACTAATCTGTTATGTTTTTTTGAAGGAGTGCATAATCAAGTGAACAAAGGTGAGTCGGTTGATATTGTGTATCTGGACTTTCAGAAAGCCTTTGACAAGGTCCCTCATCAGAGACTTTTGGCAAAACTAAAGAGTCATGGGATAGGAGGCAGTGTACTATTGTGGATCAGGAACTGGTTAAAAGATAGAAAGCAGAGGGTAGGGCTAAATGGCCAATTTTCCCAATGGAGAAAGGTGAATAGTGGTGTACCCCAGGGATCTGTGCTGGGTCCGCTGCTTTTTGACATATTCATAAATGACCTGGAAAGTGGAATAACGAGTGAGGTTATCAAATTTGCAGATGACACAAAACAATTTAAAGTTGTTAAAACCCAAGAGGATTGTAGAAAATTTCAAGAGGATCTTGATAAATTGGAAGACTGGGCATCAAAATGGCAGATGAAATTTAATGTGGACAAGTGCACGGTTATGCACCTAGGGAAGAACAACCCAAACTATGGTTACACGATGCAAGGTTCCACATTAGGAACCACCACCCAGAAAAAAGATTTAGGCGTCATTGTGGATAACATGTTAAAACCCTTGGCCCAATGTGCAGCGGCGGCCAAGAGAGCAAATAGAATGCTAGGTATCATAAGGAAAGGAATGGAAAATAAAACAAAATATATTATAATGCCATCGTTCCATGGTGAGACCGCACCTTGAATATTGTGTGCAATTCTGGTCGCCGTATCTTAAAAAGGATATAGCGATTTTAGAAAAGGTTCAGAGAAGAGCCACCAAAATGGTAAAGGGGATGGAAGGATACTCCTATGAAGAAAGGCTAAAAAGGTTAGGGCTCTTTAACCTGGAAAAGAGACGGCTGAGGGGTGATATGATAGAAGTCTATAAATTAATGAACGGAGTGGAACGGGTAAACGTAGAACGATTGTTTACCTTATCAGAATATAGAAAGACTAGGGGCATGCAATGAAGCTACAGGGTAAACTATTTAAGACTAATAAAAGAAAATATTTTTTCACTCAACGTGTAATCAAACTCTGGAATTTGTTACCGGAGGATGTAGTAAAGGCTGTTAGTGTAGCTGGGTTTAAAAAAGGTTTGGACAAGTTCCTGGAGGAAAGGTCCATAAACCATTATTAAGAAGGGACCCAGGATATCAATGCTTGACCCAGTACAAGCATTGTGGAACTTGTGTCTCTTGGGGAAACTGCTAGGTACGTATGACCTAGATTGGCCACTGTTGGAAACAGAATACTGGACTTGATGGACCTTGGTCTGACCCAGTATGGCATATCTTATGTTCTTATGTCTGAGTGTAGAGAGAGAGAAAAGGAGAGGGCCCAGAACAGACCCTTGGGATACCTCAACTGAGAGAGGGATAAGAGTAGAGGAGGAACCACCAGAACCTACCTGATGAGTCGGCATTTGGTATTCTGAGACTCGAGCTTCTATAATAGAAACAAAGCATCACTGCATACATTTAATTGAAAAGTAAGTTAAGGAATATAAAAGGATACTTATCTGACAACTACTGCTGTTTAAGATGAGAAAAGCATCTCTTTGTAAAGGTCTCCTGTAAAATAACTACAGGCATTGGTAATGTTCAACAAATTGATGTCTGTAAAAGAAACAATTTCTTTGCTCTCTTGAGCAACTGTGTTTAGCTGTGTTAAAATATAGTGCTTAAACTGGAAGCAGACCACATTTTTATAAGTTTTACTGAACTTCATTTAAAATAAATTATTACTTTTCACATTTATTCTCATGTTTTTCACCTCTACCTCTGGTGAATTTAATGATGTTCTCAGTACTAAACACAGAAGAGATGGGAATTTCTTTGAAAGTGTGCTGAGCATTTGGCACTACGAGCAATAACTATCACTGTGACATAATAAAGGGGAAACCGCAGTGTATGTTTACATTTATTGGAATTTCTCAATCCATCATTTCCATTTGCATTCAAAACAGAACTCCAGTCTTACATCATAAGAGATAGAAGAGGGAAAGAGGACGAGAGGGAGGAGAACAATAGAAAAGAGAATGAGGGGGGGGGGGAGTGAACCATATCGCTGCAGTCAGACCCCAAATACTTGTTGAAAAAGAAGGGTTTTAAGTTGATATTTGAAGGAGGGGAAAGAGGAGTCTAACTGAAGACCGTGTGACAGCGAGTTCCAGAGGAGGGGGACAAGGAAGAAAAAGGCTGATTTCCTAGTTGATTCCATTCATGCCCAGGAAGGTGAGGGGATATATACAGTTCTCATGCAGGGATTGTAATACTCAGGATGGGCAGGGCTGGCGCTACTGCTAAGTGAACTAGTTAGTTGCCTAGTGTGCCGGCCCTCCAGGGCACCCACTGCCGCCACTGTCGCCCCTCTCCAGAACTGACAATGGTGACAATAGTCGCCAACAGCCCTGTAGAGCTGTAGGGCTCTTTGCTTCTACCCCTCTCCAATTTCCTGTTTACACAGGAAGTCAGCAGCGGGCATCGGAGAGCAGTGGAAGCAAACAGCCCTGTGGTACTGAAGCTTGAAGGGAAACTCCATGGGGCTGTTTGCAGCTACTGTCACCACTGTTGATCCCAGAGGGGGGCGCAAGGATAAGGTTCACCTAGGGTACTTCATCTCCTTGCACCAGCCCCGGGGATGGGGTGTGAAAGGTAAAAAAAAGTACCAATGAAAAGAACTTTGAGCTAACAGAAGTTTATACTGGATATGAAATGATGATTTTTAATAGGGCTGAGATATGATCTGTTCTCTTGGCCTGTGACAGAATGTGGATGGCAGTATTCTGAATGGACTGCAAGCATTTAAGTTTTGAATGAGAGAGGCCAACACAGATTGCATTACAGTAATCTAGCCTCGATATTACATACTGAAAAAGAAGAAAAGTGAGTTGGTCTGAGTCTAGACAAAGCAAACGACATTGATGGAGGGCATAAAAGGATCTTTTCACAGTAGCACCGATATGAGGCAAGAATGATAGTTCAGTATTGAGGATTACTCCTAAATATTTCAAAGACGTGGTGAGTTGCATCTGCTCATTGCCAATATGCAATGCTAATAGGGGGGAGACAAACCTCCCATAATTCGAATTGCAGACGTTTTCATATGATTTCATATGATGGTTCATCTGAAGCCACAGATACAGCAGACAGGGAGAGGTCTAGATTGATTGGGTTTAGATAAGCTAGTAGAAGAATATAATCTGCAAAAAAATAGGCACTAATGTTGCGATCCTGGATTAATGTTGCAAAGATTAAAAAGGAGCGGTGATAGGACAGAACCCAAGGGCATGCCACAGAGGATGTAGTAAAAGCTGTTAGTGTAGCTGGGTTTAAAAAAGGTTTGGGCAAGTTCCTGGAGGAAAGGTCCATAAACCATTATTAAAAAGGGACCCAGGATATCAATGCTTGACTCAATACAAGTATTGTGGAACCTGTGTCTTTTGGGCAAACTGCTAGGTATGTATGACCTAGATTGGCCACTGTTGGAAATAGGATACTGGGCTTGATGGACCTTGGTCTGACCCAGTATGGCATATCTTATGTTAAACAAACAGATATGGTAGGTTAGATATTGCCAAGAGGGATCAGTTGTATCAAATAGTTGATTTTTTATTATGGGGAATACTATTGCTCTTTTCCATGACAATGGCATGGAACCTAAGGCCAGACAAAGGTTTGGTAATCCATGGCGAGGGAATGGCATCTAGAGCACAAGTTGTTTTCTTGAAGAGGAGAAGATCTTGGTAAGCTGCATGACAGTAGTCTCTTGCATGTGACTCCAACAGGTCTGTTTACTAAACAGCAATAGAGGCGATCGTGCAAAATCAGTACCGCAGCCCTTTTTTTATTCAATGAGGCTGCGGCACTGATTTTGCACAATTGCCACTCTTGCTGTTTACTAAACAGAACCCCAAGTGTGCTGAGGGAGGGAGGTAAGAGATGGAGTGAGTTCTGAATTCTTAACTTGAGTGTTACCACCTGTGAGGG
Source organism: Ichthyophis bannanicus (assembly GCA_033557465.1). NCBI lineage: Eukaryota > Metazoa > Chordata > Amphibia > Gymnophiona > Ichthyophiidae > Ichthyophis > Ichthyophis bannanicus. The sequence continues at coordinate 72,054,371 of CM066040.1, forward strand.
CTGACCTAATGTCCAGAATTCAGTTTGAAAAATACAGTGCTAAGATATCTACAGTGGGACCGGTCCAATGTTGATACTGGTATATAAGGTAATTAGATGATTTCAAGATAAGGTTAGAAAAATATTTCCTTTTTGAGGACGTCACTTGTGTGTGATAATAGGTTGCGCAATTCTTATAGGCTGTCATAAGCATCAGAGTCTTAAGTTTTCATCAAAGGTGTTCAGTTCTTTGAGTTTGTTGTTTGGCAAGGTAAAGGCCTGGATGGTACCAACCACATCTAGATTTGACAGTATGATGACTAGGGCGTAAGCAGATGTTAGATAATGCTAATGCAAGCAAGTTGTTCCAAGTATTTTTCAGAAGAAGTTTAGCGTATAAATAGTGTCTGATTCAGGGAAGAGGCTGACTATGTTCCGAGGAAGACATTTTTGATTGTAATAAGGAAGTGTAGAGTAATTTTGAATTAATCTAGCAGATTTAGTAAGTACATGAAACGGAATCATTCAAGTAGTGATATGAAATGCAGCGGCTGATAAGTTGACATAAATCCTGTTATCATTAGGGTCAATAGTATGGCCTGCTGAGTGAGTAAGGAAAGGGACATGGTGAGTCAAGGAAAGATCAGAGAGAAACAAAAGGAAGAATTTATCATAGTGACGCAGCAGTGATCTACATGAATATTGAAATCCCCTAGTCTGAGAAGAACTGGTAATGAGATTGCAAGCTTGGATACAGAATTAAAAAACAGGTCCCAATCTGTAGGACTGAGGGATAGGAGGCAATAGAGAAACAAGATATGAAGCATACTTAGTGTCAGGACCACCCAGTCACACTATTTGCATATTGCTCATTCTTTCTGTAGGTAAAAGTACTTGCTGATGACTCTAGGGGGGATGTTTACTAAAGTGCGGTAATCGTGATTAACGCGCGTAAAGTACGTTTAACGATCGTTAGCACGTCCGAACGCGCGTTCTGACGTGCTAACGATCGTTAAACGTACTTTACGTGCGTTAACCGCAGTTAACGATCGTAAACCTCCGCGGCGCGTTAAAACAGCGCAGAAGGTGGAGAGTGGGCGGGGAGAGGCTCCCCTCATACTAACGTGCTGAATTTCTGAGCTCAATTCCAACGCGAATGAAAACCTGTCGTTAAAGGCATATTAAAGGGAAGAGAAACCATTTCCGTCAGCAATGTACAGCAAAACCGGGGAAACCTACAAAACGTGAGCAGTGTGATACATGTGCAAAGACCAAAAGTTCACATAAAACCGTAAGAATGACCACAAGAAACATTGTAAAAAGCTCAATTCAGCTGGGAAACAGTGATAGCAATGGGCAACAATGAACAACACTCCCTGGAAAGCACCAAAGAAAGAAATGATGTTTGGAAGGGTCTACGCTCCGTAGACCCTTTCAAAGATCATTTCATTGTGATGGAGCTTTCCTGGGAGTGGTGTGTAATGTTGCCCAATGATATCATTGTTGCCCAGCTTGGTTATGGGTGTTTTCCCCTTTTTTTGAGGTCTGTTTTGAGGTTTATGTGCACCTTTGTCTCCATACAAGGTAAATGAGCCCACAGTAAACCTGTGCAGAGCAGGGTTTCTGACTCGTCAGGCCGCTTTAACTAACTCCAGGGACTGCACCATCTCTGTGGCCACAGTGTGGTGCAACAGACACAGCCAGTGCCTGTAAGACCAGAGGGTCACAGGTTCAAATCCCAGCTGGGGCTCCTGCCAACCCAGTCCCCATAGTTTTACCCACCACTAAACAGTGATAGTAAAGACACCCCTTTATTGCAGAGAACATACGCATGGTTAATACGCCTATATTATACCACACCAAACACAGACATCAGAAACAGGCGCATTACCCAGAGCAGAGTCTCGCAATTGCAGTCCTGGAGGGTCCCACACCATTCAGGTTCCATGCTGCCTCTAATAAAGATGCCTGTGCTGCATATCTATGCACCACCCCCATGGTATGCAGATGTAGCTCATGCATATTTATGAGGGACAGCATGAAAACCCAAACAGGTTTGGAACACCAGGACTGGAGTTGGGGAACTCTGCCGTAAAGCAGCAGCCAACAGGGCCAGACACACCCACAGGCCCCATTGGCCAGTGCCTCCTGGAGAAGCAGGACATTGGGCCCTGCCTGTATCTCCCAATACTAGCAGTTGCATACCTTAGCAATGCCACCCTACACCTGGGTATAAGGTACACAGCTATCAAACGTTTCCTGTGATAACTGGCAGATATCAATTCCTACATTAAGCACAGTTTGCTCAGTGAGCTCCACCATAACAATCATTCTGCTGTCTGTGGTGTGTGCTGCAGGTCTGGTCTCTGACAGTGCGTACCACCATGGGGGTGACCCCCAACAGTCTTGCGTACATTATCCATGCCTGAACTGTGCCCAGGACTGGTGTGGTGGGTATGGCTGCTGAACACCTCTATAGTTGCACAATGCTGGCATAGGTGTGGGGGTGTCTGTCTGTCTATCCAGTGTGTGGTGGCTGCAAACACCTTCCACAGCCCACACTACCAGCAATGTTGCCAGTATTGAGCTGCCAATGTGCATAATGAGGAGCAAGGTACCATGGGTATAGGCTGGACAGGGTGGCCTGGCCAGGGTGCATCTGCACAGGGCATAGGGCAGTGACAGGCACATTTTAGTGCCCGGCCACCACCTACACAGACAGGGTGACCTCAGTATGTCCTGCTGAGAGATCACTCTCACCCTGACTGTGCAGTGACCACAGCATGGCTAGGCACCCCCATAGTGCTATATAGCATTTCTCTCATGTGATAGATATGGGTTTCCTTTTGGGGCCCAGTCACTGATTTATCTGCTTGCTGTGTATGCTGACATCCCAGTTCTGGGTGCATGCATATCCACTGGGCACATGCATTATGGACTAGCTAGCAGACTGTTTGCAGCTGGTATGTGTCTTGATGGAGTGGCTTGCAGGGTGCAGTGGCTGATGGCTTGCTGCAGGAGTATATCAGATAGTGGTGGGGTGCAGCTTACCATATCCAGGCCTGATGTCTGTCTGTGTACAGAGCTGTGGTGCCTGCCCTGTGGGGTGTCTGTTCCTCACCAGAAACTGGGGTTGATGTTCCTCTCTACTGCCACCTTTGCAGGGAGGTAGAAGGTGGATCTATTGTTTTGTTAGGAGACCCTGTTTGCCACCCTTGGCACTTGGGGGGGGGGGGTACATGGGCCACCTAGGAGTCCATGGGGGCTACACCTGACTGCAAGGTTTTTGTGTGGAAACTACCTATCTCGCACATTAACACTGCTTTGGACCTGCGCCATGGCCTCTTTCAGCCATGGATGGTGCTGTGGACCTGGTGCTGGGCGCCTCACTGCACCCTCAGGGTGAGCACAGTACCAGCACAATGTGACGGTGTGTAGCTACTCTGTGCCAGTACAACACATGGTCAGTACCCCCTACCAGGCCGAGGTGCTGTGGGGGTGCACATGGTCACTTCCCCCTACCAGGCCGAGGTGCTGTGGGGGTGCATTCCCCATGGTGTGTATCTGTGGACAGCTGATTTGCATGTGCAGTGCATCATGGGTGTGACTGGCACAATCCAACCCTGGGAAGATCCAGTGCCTGCTCTCAGGCTCTGATAAACCATAGGCCATCACACGTACATCTGTTAGCATAGTGCATAGGTGCAAGACACCGCCTAAAGTGTCTGTATTATAAGGTGCCCACGCTGGTAAAAACACACGTACCCACGCACGATTGTACGCACGTACCTACGCCCGTAACAACGCATGCAGCCACGCACGTACCAACGTACATGGCTATGCGCACTGCGAGAGTGTGTTTCACTAACAACTACTGAACGTAAAAAAAAACATGCCTCCTCATTCCCTATGTAATGTACAGGGTGCTGCCTGGGACAGCATTCTGCGTTAGGCACACTGGGGACTCAAACCCATGCTGCCTGTAACAGCGGTGAGTACACTAACCATTGTGCTACAGCTCTGTTTCAATGATTTGTGTCTGTACGCCTTCAAATGATTAACGCGCCACGGCGCCCTGTAACGCTCGTTAGTTTTTGGAATGCGCGTTAGTCGTTACGATGTCCCGCCCATGTCCTTTTATGGCTTTCCTTTCACTAACGCGGCTCCTAACGCGATTTGCACTAACGCAGCTTAGTAAACATACCCCTTGGATCCATTGCTAGGACCCATTGCTTTGCTTTGAGCCTAGCTGTTCTTTGATCCTCGCCCTCCCCCCACCAAAGAAGCTGCTGCCCTAGGCAACCACCTAGATTTCCTATCAATTGGGCCAGCTCTGGTAAACACCAAGTCCATTATTGCCCCCTCCCACATGAGTTTTATTACCATTTACTCAAACAGTCCTCCCCTACTACTACTACTACTGTGCATTTGTATAGTGCTACAAGATGTACGCATTGCTGCACAGACATGTAAGGGACAGTCCCTGCTCATCAGAGCTTACAATCTAGTCAAGAGAGACAACACAATAGTTGTAAACAGGGATACATCTAGGGGGAATGATAAGGAAACACAAAAGAGATCAGGTGAGTAAAGATCCGAAAGCGGCAGCAAAGAGGTGAGTTTTTAGCCTGGATATGAAAAGGGCCAAAGAAGGTGCCTGACATACAGACTCAGGTATTTTGTTCCAGGTATAAGGAGTAGCAAGGTAAAAGGAGTAGTCTGGAGTTAACAATAGAAGAAAAGGGCACAGATAGAAGCAATTTGCCAGAAGAGTGGAGTTGCCGGGGAGGGGTGTAGGGAGGTATAAGAGAGGAAAGTTAGTGAGGAGCTACAGAGTGAATGCACTTATAGGTCAACAGGAGAAATTTGAACTGGATGCAGAAATGGATAGGAAGCCAATGAAGTCACTGGAGAAGAGGGGTAATATGAGCATGACGAGGCTGGTGGAAGATTACCCATGCAGAAGTGTGTTGAACAGATTGAAGGGGAGAGAGATGATTCAGAGGGAGACCAGCAAGGAAAAGGTTACAATAGTCAAGACAGGAGGTGATTAAGGAGTGGATATGTGTCTCAGTAGTGTGTTCAGAAAGGAATGGGTGGATTTTGTTGATGTTATAGAGAAAGAAATGGCAGGTCTTAGCTATCAGATGGATGTGTGTAGAGAAGGAGAGAGAGGAGTCAAAGACTACCCCAAGGTTGTGAGCCGAGGAAACAGGGAGGAGTAGAGAGTTATCCACAGAGACTGAGAAAGGAGGAAGGGGAAAGGTGTTTTTTTGGGGGGAAATAAGAAGCCATGTTCAATTTCAAGTGGCAGTGAGACATTCAAGCAGCAATGTCACAAAGGCAGGCAGAGATCCAGATCTGGATTGCCAGAATGATTTCAGGTATAGAGAGGTAGATCTGGGAGTCATCAGCATAAAGATGGTACTGAAAGCCATGGGAAGAGATAAGTGCACCAAGAGACTAGATATATAGAGAGAAAAGGAGTGGACCCAAGATAGATCCTTGAGGTACACCAACTGAGAGCGGGATAGAGGCAGAGGAGGATCTACCAGAACAAACACTGAAAGAGCGATAGGAGAGATAAGAGGAGAACCAGGATAGTACAACCAAGTGAGGAGAGGGTATCGAGGAGAAGGTTGTGGTCAACAGTGTCAAAAGCAACAGAAAGGTCAAGAAGGATGAGGATGGAGTAAAGGCCCTTGGATTTTGCCAGAAATAAGTCACTGGAGACTTTGACAAGAGCTGTTTCAGTAGAATGTAAAGGACAAAAGCCAGATTGTAAATGATCCAGGAGGGCTTGAAAGGAGAGAAAGTCAAGGTGGTGAACCGCACATTCAAATAGTTTAGAAATGAAGGGGAGGAGGGAGATGGATCAATAGTTAGAAGGACAGGTAGGATCAAGTGAGGGTTTCTTGAAGAGAGGCATAACTACAGTATGCTTGAAGGCTGCAGAGACAGTTGGAGTGGAGAGTTATAGGTTGAGAATATGAGAGATGGAAGGGACAACAGTGGAGGAGATGAGGCTTAGGAGATGAGTGTGAATAGGATGAGAGGAGCAGGTTGTGTTTTGGAAGAGGAAGGTGCACAGTTTTGCTCCTCAGAGATCATAGAAAAGGAAGAAAGGGTAGCAGAGGAAGAGGGGAAAAGCTGCAAGTGAAGAGGGGTAGGAAGGGAAGGAGGGGAAGTAGAGGGGGAGGAGGAGAAGAGAATATAAAATCTCCCTACTTCTAGATGCGATGTCCCAATCAATATGTAGCAAATTGAAATCACCTTCCAATAGCACTTCCCCCTTCATAGCAATATTGTGAATATATTCCATTCAATCTTTAGAAGTCTTGGCAACTCATTGTAATGTCTTGAATCTTGGCATGAGGCAGACAGCACACCATCTAGGACATCATGACTGGTTGGCAAATGGATACCTCTGTATCCCCTAAAAGGGAGTCATCAGCCACCACGACCCTTCACTTCCTAATGGGTGCTGATCCTATGTCTGAGTTTTTTCAGCTCTGGTACCTCCTATTCTGGGATGTTTTTTTGTCTCTTCTGCTTCCAGGGCAGCCTACCGCTTCTAGTCTGCAGGCTCTGGTGATCTGTGTCCAGCTCTCATCTTTTGTACAGTGTCACCTTCCCCTTCTGTTGGAGACTGTAAATGCCTCATTGCACCTCTCAGAGTTATGGATGCTTCTTAGCTTCACCAACTCTCTCATTTCCTCCACTTGTTTCCTGAGGGATTCAACCTGCAACTATCTTGCATAGTTAAATGGTTCCATGCCCTGGATCTGGCTGTCCTTTTGGATGGATAAAGAAGCGATAATGGAAATAACTTTGGCAACATGATGTTTTCCGAAACACTCTATCCCCCACAGGGAAACTCCTCAGCCAAATCTAGCACAAGTGTGGCATTACACCGTAAACCCCTGTCCCTTTAAGAAGACCAGCTGGAGAATGCCTGGGAAGGTTGTGGCCAGGCTCCAGGCTTTATCCCAGGAAACAAGGGACCTGGGGAGTGAGAGAGAGAGAAGAGCCCAAGGTGTTCCAGAATACAAAGTGACCACCTACCTCTAAGGAAACACTATGGGAAGGTAGGATCTGAGGTGTTTCCACGATGGTCAGCAGGTTTGTGGTAGTACTGCTGTGAACCCAGGGTGAAGGAACTTTGGAGGAGGGGAGAACTGTTTCTCTGCTATCACTGTGAACTTCCTGTAAATAAAGTTCCTGGAGGAAAAGACAATGATCCATTATTAAGGTAACTGGGCAAGCAGCACGGGATCTGTCTACTTTATGGGAACCTGCCAGGTACTTGTGATCTGGATTGACCACTGTTGGAAACAGAATACTGGGCTTGATGGACCTTTGGGCTGATCCAATATCTTATGCTTTTATGATTTTCTGTCCATTTTTTATGGACATACTGCCACATCCAGTGCATTAGAGGACATCCCTTTCAGAGCAGATGATAATGGACCAAAGGAGACCTTAAAAAGTGTGTCTCTAGTCGCATACAGTGTGTTATTCTGAAGGAGATAGTGTGTCTGTGTAGATATATATGTTGTACATTTAATTGGTGATATATTCAAGAGGATTCTTAGTTGTTCCATGTAAAATAGTAGCTGAATTTACCTGTTCATGTAAAACTGTTATATTCATTGTAAACCTGAAAGGCAGTATATAAGAAATGCCAAATAAATAAATTATATGTATTGGTTTGGAGATGATTTAGCAGAGATGCAGAAGAAAACTTTCTAGTACTGCAGAGTCACAACTTTGTGGCATAATGACCAATGCATATGACATAAAATTAAGATACACTGCTTGTTTAATCTAATATCTTAGAATCCCATGGTTGTACAGAGCTGCTTGCCGAGATGAGATGCTCAGGCCTTCTGAAGGGGCTTTAAAGTGCTTTGGGATTTTCCACTGCTTTTGCTAGGCTGGCAGCCAATTCTCAGAGAAACACTGCTATTCTTTCTGGAAGGATGCCACTTCCCTGCCATCTCAGCAGAAAAGTAGTTCTTAGGTTAGCCACACAACATTAGGTAACGAAAAACCCCAACACTGTGGGGCCTAAGTACATGTGCATTCCAAGAGCCTAATTTACATGTAAAACATATGAAACATATTAAGGTTTCAAAGTGCATGTTAAAGCAGTTTGAAAAGATGGCAGTGGGATAAAATTAATGTTTACATATTCATATGAAGAAACGTTATATGCAAATGAGACTTTTTAATGTATGTACGGGAAACAGGAAAATAGAAAACAATGGCGGATAAAGACCATATGACCTATCCAATCTGCCCATCCACAAGAACTATTAAGTTCCACAATCCCTTCCTCTTCCCAGGGTAGGCCCAATGGTATCTGACTTCCTAGATGAACCTTTAGCCATAAAGCCCCCAGGGGTGGCTCAAATACCTACCCCCCCCCCCCCACCCCACTCCATGGATGTTTTTCACACTCTTCCTGCTCCAATTGCTCCACAGGGTTCTGGCCCTTTACATTTACGGGCTCAGGCAGTCAAAGCATATTGAAGTGTGACTGCTCTCTTCCTGTTTATTTTTGGGTGATTGTTTTTCTCTCAGGCATCAAGCTGAATTTCCCAATGGGAGTCACACTCTTCACTCCTTTTTAACCAGAGACCTGCTCCCTTACTTGCACCCCCTTTAGATCTCTGCAGCCTTGAGCGCTGCTATCTAACCTGGGTCTGCTGTGATGCTTTATTCAGCCATGAAGGTTGTGATCATTTCTGTTGTACTGGAGTAACTCTGCCCAGTCCCTCTTTCATTAGTGTGGCACACAGCGCTCCAATCCCAGGCCCTTCAAGGCTGATTCTCACCGTTTACCTCTTGGCTCAGTACTGGGGCTGCTTTGCGATGCCTCTACAGCATGGCTGCATCTCCAATCTCTCCAAAGCATTTCCAAACTAAGGCAAAGTTTAATGCTTAAGTTAGTCGGGCCCCTCAGCACCCTGGAGCTCTCTTAGCTCTCCCCAAAAGCATGCAGTATCCTTGTGCAATCCCAGATATGTATATATATATGTGTTTTTTTACTTACTTGACTTGTAGCAAAACAATCCCTGCTGTTTGGGTGATAGGATGGTGAGAAGGAGGGAAACAGATGGAAGGCAGCCATGGTGATTTGGCTGCACCCAAATGTCCTACCACCTTCAATGGGAGGCTATTCCATGCATCCATCACCCTGTCCATAGCTCTATCCCTTTTCACCTTCATCTTATGACCCCTTATTCCATAGCTTCATTTCAACTGGGTATTTATAGCTTGGAGGTATTTAAATGTCTCTATCATATGTCTCGTCTCCCACCTTTCCTCCAAAGTATATATATTGGGATCTTTAAGCCTATCCACAGAGTGGAGGAGTAGCCTAGTGGTTAAAGCAACAGCCTAGTACCCAAGAGATCAGTGTTCAGTTCCCATTGGCATGCCTTGTGACCTTGGACAAGCCACTTTACCCTCCCTTGCCTCAGAAGAAAAGGCTTGGCAATCTGCTTCTGGTCATATAGTGCCAAGAAAACCCAGGGGCTGCTGGGTTGCCAGGAGTCAGCATTGACTTCATGGCATTAAAAAAAAAGCCCATCCCTGTATGACAGACTACTGACCATCTTTAGTAGGTGCCAACTGGACCGACTCTATCCTGTTTATATACTTTTGAAGGTGGGGTCTCCAGCATTGTACGCTTTGCTCCAAATGAGGGTCTCATTAGAGACTTATGCAAAGACACTGTTAATCCTTTATCCTAATAGCCATTTCCCTTTCCTGTGCACCCAAGCATCCTTCTGGCTTTTGCCATCATCTTTTCTACCTGTTTGGCCACTTTAAGATCATCTGATATGATCATCCCCAGGTGACCACATGGTGTGCTCTCATCTGCACATTACTTTTTATGTCATAGGAACATAAGAACACAAGGCAGCACATTTTATATAGGACATGGAGAGAAAAATTCATCAACCAAGTCAGAATGTGGAGAATTTCCATAGTTATTTACAAGATGTTCTGTCTGCTGTCCGACAAAGAGCCTATAGGTGCAGGCTTGCACAGGTATGTCTCTCCACGTCCAGAGGGAGTAGTGATTTTAAGAAGTTGTAAGTGAGGAAAAAAATGTAAACAAATACCCTCCCTCCACACTTACACAGCTTTTTAAAATAGCTGCTCCTGTTGTTCAAGTTATCCAACCCCCCGCCCCTACTCCTCCATCACATCTTATCTCCTTTATCTCCCCAAAGCATATGGGGGAAGGGAGCGGATTTCAACACTGCCAGCTGCCCCTATCAGCAGGTACTTATGCATGCCTCAGGGAAGCTGCACACGCTGACATCAGTAATTCATGCTATGGACACTGCTTGCCTATAGGAAACCCACATGGTGTAGGGTTGCCCAAACCACTTTCTCTCCCCATGCCTCTGGGAAATTTAAACAGAGTAAGCATCCCTAGGTATACAAAGCCCCTCTTCTAAAATGGCATTCATATGTATTGGACAGTCTACACATGAGGATGCTTCTAAAATAACCCCCAAAACATGTCACACTGGGTCAGATCCAAGGTCCATCAAATCCAGATCAGTGGGCAATCCTGGTCTCAAATACCCAGCAGGGTCACAGGATAGATACATCCCTTGCTTTTCAGACCAGAGAAAAGGGATGGTTTTCATGTCTATATGGATAATTATGGCTAATGTCCATTTTCCCAAGCAACTTGTCCAAACCTACTTCAAGTCCAGTCATGCTAGCTGCCTTGACCGCATCTTCTGGCAATAGATTCCACAGTTTAATTTTATGTTGAGGGAAAACACAGTAGGGGAACCAAAACAATCATTGCTTAAGAAGTTAGGGCTCTTCAGCTTAGAGAAGAGATAGCTGAAAGGAGATATAATAGAGGTCTATAAAATCACGAGTGCGGTGGAATAGCTAAATAGGGACAGGTATTTTACTATTTGGAACAGTATTTCGATGAGGGGCCACTTCATAAAACTAATATTTAAAACAGACCCCTAAAGTGAGGACACTATACATGTAAGTGACAGCTTCACTCTTGTCCCTCCACAGTTCTAGCCCCTTTTATATGGCTATTTCCTATGAATTTTTTTCACTCAGTGAAATCATTTATAAAGCGCTACAAGGCGTACACAGCGCTGTCAAACATATATAGAGACAGTCCCTGCTCATGAGAGCTTACCATCTAATTAAGACAGACAAGACAAAGGATAAGAATAAGAGGAATAGGAGGGTAAGGAGACACAAGGAAAAAAGAGGGTCAGGATCCTAAAGCAGCTTTAAAGAGGTGAGCCTTTAACATAGACTTGAAAATGGGCATTGATGAAGCCTGACATACAGACTCAGGGAGTTTGTTCCAGTCATAAGGAGCAGCAAGGTGAAAGGACCGAAGTCTGGAGTTGGCAGTGGAAGAAAAGAGCAAAGAGAGAAGCAAGCCAGAAGAAGAGCGGCGTTCATGGGGAAGGGTGTAGGGAGAAAAAAAAGAGAGGAAAGGTAGAAAGGAACAGAGGAGTGAATGCACATAGGTCAGAAGAAGCTTGAATTGGATATGGAAACAGAAGGGAAGCCAATGAAGTGATTTGAGAAGAGGGGTTATATGAGAATATTGAGGCTGGTGAAAGATTAGTCTGTAGCAGAGTTCTGAACAGATTGAAGGGGAGAAAGGTGGCTACGAGGGAGACCAGCAAGAAGGAGGTTATTTATTTATTTAACAGACTTTGCTATACCATTTTTCTAACAGTCAAAATGGTTTACATAAAACTAGGCAAAAACATAGAGCTCTAGCATGCACTTGAATTATATTGAACATTGATATGAACAAGAGTTTATGATAACTTAATATGTAACTTATCTTACAGATAGTATCATTGATGAGGGGGTTGATAGTAGTCGGTTGCAATAGTCAAGACAGGAAGTAATTAGAGAGGGGACAAGTGTTTTAGTATAGTGTTCAGAAAGGAAGGGGCACATTTTGTTAATGTTAGAAAGAAAGAAATGACAGATTTTAGCTGTCTGTTGGGTATGTGAGGAGAAGGAAAGGGAGGAGTCAAAGATGACCTCAAGGTTACGGGCTGAGGAAACAGTTAGTAGAAGAGTGTTATCCACAGAGATAGAGAAAGGAGGAGGGGGGGGGGGTGGAGAGGAAGGTTTAAGGGGAAAATGAGAAGTTCTTCAGTTTTGGCCATGTTTAATTTCAAATGGCGGTGAGACATCCAGGTGGTGATGTCAGACAGGTGGGCAGAGATCCAAGACTGGAGTGTCAAAGAGATTTCAGGTGTAGGAAAATAGATCTGAGAATCATCAGCATAAAAATGATACTGAAATCCATGGGAGGAGATGAGAGCACCAAGGGACTGAGTATAGAGAGAGAAAAAAAGAGGACCGAGAACAGAGCCCTGAGTACACCAACTGAGAGTGGGATAGCAGTAGAGGAGGAATCACCAGAACAAACACTGAAAGAGCAATGGGAGAGATAAGAAGAGGGACAAAAGCCAGTAGAATGAAAGGGACAAAAGCCAGATTGAAGTGGATCCAACAGGGCTTGAGAAGAAAGAATTTCAAGACAATGACAGAGAACTGCATGTTCAAGAAGTTTAGAAATAAAGGGAAGAAGGGAGATGGGTTCATAATTAGAACGACAACTAGGGTCAAGAGAAGGTTTCTTAAGGAGAAGTGTGACCAAGAAGGTCTGCTGCTTAGATTTAAATTTGCTCATATGGCCCAAACCACAAAAATTAGCAAATGTGGAGCAATCCACCAGACACAGAAGACATGCTCAAACACCCCTTGCCATCTTGCTCTCACTCTTTTCTCTGTCAACGACATTTAATTATTTAATTATTTCTCCATTACATGTGCCCTGAGATCTCTCTATGAACCTTCCCCAATCTTTTCCGCAGTTAGAATGGAACATTTTTTTTTTTTTTACAGTATGTCTGTTTATTTTCCTTTTAGCTCTCTCTAGGAGTGGCCTAGTGGTTGGGGCAAGGTACCTCAGGCTGGAAGGTCAGGGGTTCAAATCCCACTAGAGGACAGCAACCTTGGATTGGAAGGACTGGGGTTTCTAGTCCCACAGGTGCTCCTTGTGGTCTTGGGCAAGCCACTTAACCCTCCATTGCCCATGTTCCCTGTAAAATAGTTATCTCTAAGTTATAATGCCCTGTTCAATGTAATTTCAGTTTGTTCAATGTAAACCGCCTTGATATCATGAAAGGTGGTATATAAGAAATGTTAAATAAATAAATACCATTGGTCTTCAATGGCTGCTAATGAGTCAGGTTCTCAGGCTATCCCTAATGAATATAAATGAGAGAGGTTTACATGTGATGGAGGTAGTGGCCATGCAAATCTCTCTTATGCATATTCATTAGGAATATCCTGAAAATCTGACCTGTTGACAGCTCTTGAGTACTGATAGTGTAGCAGCAGAGCGCAGACAAACCAATAATACCAGGAGTCTGTTCAGAAGGTCCAAATCATTTATTTGTGCACAAGTCTCAAGCAAAGTCAATTTCAAAATGGCTGAGCAAAGGTTTCTGGCAATACAACAACTTTTATAGACTTTTACTCCATTCTGGGTATAGAAAAACATTTCATTGGTCCCGGTACTCTCCCGTACCCCTTGGTGCCGGTACTGATATGACCATCCAATTATGTTCCTCCAGTGGGCTCAGCACCTGCTTACCCCCCTTCTAGTCCCAATTACAATGGCCAGTTCATCAACTTGTTACTTTCATACTTCCAAGGCCATTGAGCCAATTTGTGCATGTAGGGGAGCAGGGCTCTGCAACTCATCTGTCAGCAGTCCCAATTAAATCCCTTGCAGATGTACTTTCTTATCAGTAACTTTCAAACATATTTTTCTGTATTTTTCCATCTTCCAGTTCTGCTTATCTCAGCTAGTTCAATATTCTTGCTATGTCCTTGCTGTGTTCCAGCTCTACAGGCAGATTGGGGGATGTGCAATTCCCATAGGCCTCTCCACTAGCTTCATTTACAGGTCAAGCTAGCTAGGCTTGCTTGCTTATATCAGACAAAGTGGATCACAGGCCTACACCTGCCACAATAGTGAACACAAAGGCTCTAAATAGTCCTCCTTTGAACCTATAAATCTTAAAATTATATAGCACGGGGGGGGGGGGACACGGGGGGGCCCAGGACTGCACAGGGGGGGCCCAGGACTGCACGGGGACATGGGGGGGGGCCCACAATTTTTCTTGGCGTAGGGCCTCACTCTAGCTAAATCCGGCCCTGGCTGTGGTGGATCCAGGCGTCGATTTCTGCTACCTTTACTGCAGTTGGGGTAGACAGGATGACGGTGTATGGTCCCTTCCAATGGGGTTCCAACGGTGTCTTCTTCCAATCTTTGATCCACACCGAAGTACCAGGCTGGTAGGGATGCAGAGGTTCCGTCAAGTTGATAGGCAACTGTTCTTGGATCCACGCATGGAGAGTCTGCAGAACAAAACTAAGAGCTAGGAGTTCTTGCCTGGTTATTTCTGAACCAATTTGGGCTAAACTTCCTTTAATTCCCTGCACTATTGGTGGGGGTTTACCATACAGAACTTCAAAAGGGGAAAATCCTGTTGATTTTACAGGAGCTGAGCGTATTCTAAGTAAAGCTATTGGGAGCACTTGAGGCCACTTCAAGTGTGTCTCTTGGCAAAGCTTAGACATTTGGGCTTTTAGGGTACGATTCATTCGCTCAACTTTCCCTGAACTCTGGGGTCTATATGCAGTGTGGAGCTTCCATTGTATCTGTAAAGCTTTTGCTAACTGTTGAGTAACCTGGGAGACAAATGAGGGTCCATTGTCTGACCCTATTACTGCTGGAATTCCAAACCTAGGGACAATTTCTCTCATTAAAACTTTGGTAACTTCTCGGGCTTTCTCAGTTCTGGTTGGGAAGGCTTCTACCCACCCAGAGAAAGTACAGACTAATACTAATAGGTAATGATATCCATTGGCTTTAGGCATTTCGGTAAAATCAATTTGGAGGTTGTGCATGGGGGTTACACCTCCTGACAGAACTCGGGGTGCCGTTATAAGGCCTTGCTTGGCATTATTTTTGGCACAAGTTAGACATTGACGTGCTACTGAAGCTGATATGGTTGTCAATAGAGTAATGTAAAAATGTGGTCTGAGTGCTTTTTCCATAGCACTTTTCCCATAGTGGGTGGCTTCGTGAAAAGCTTTGACAAAAGATGGTCCTAACAGTTCAGGAATTACTATTCGTCCAGGGGGTTGACTGCCCTCTGCTGGTGGCAGCTCAATCCATCCATCTTTCAGTACTCCATCTTCCTTGTTACAGTAGTAATCTAATTCTTTGGTGGTATATCGTGGTGTCCATAAATTCAGAGGTACTGGAAACAATGCTGCTTGCATTGGCATAGCTTGTGGTGTAATTTGTCCCGTCATAGCTGCTTGTCGTGCTGAGGCATCTGCAAACCTATTTCCTCGGGCAACTTCTCCTTTTCCTGCTTGATGTCCTCTGCAATGCATGACAGCTACACGAGTTGGGGCCCAAACTGCATCAAGTAACATCAGTATCTCGGGACCATACTTGACTGACTTTCCTCCGGATGTGATGAGCCCTCGTTCTTTATAGAGAGCTCCATGGGCATGTAGAGTAGTGAAGGCATATTTGGAATCTGTATATACATTTAGCACAAGTTTCGCTCCTAATAATAATGCTCTGGTGAGTGCTATCAATTCGGCTTTCTGAGCTGATGTGCCTGAGGCTAAAGCTGATGACTCAACTACTTCATGTTGAGTGACAACTGCATATCCGGCACAGCGTCGTCCATCGAGGATGAGACTGCTCCCATCAACATAATAGACTTGGTCAGGGTTGTCTATGGGCACATCTGTCAGGTCAGGTCGACTGGAGAACACAGTGTCCATGACTTCGATACAGTCATGTTCTGGGAGTTCTTCACTAATGGGTATCAAGGTGGATGGATTCAAGGCATGACTCACTTCTAGTTGTATCTGTGGGTTTTCACATAACATGCTCTGGTATTTCAACATTCGGGAATTGGTGAGCCAATAATTTGCTTTTTGTTCCATGAGGGCAAGGACTGCATGTGGCACAGTGACTCGTATGTTCTGTCCTAATGTGAGCTTGTCTGCTTCACTCACTAATAATGCTGTAGCTGCAACTGCTCTCAGGCATGGTGGCCATCCTTTGGCCACAGTGTCCAACTGTTTCGATAGATATGCTACAGGTCGCTCCCAATTTCCCAATTTCTGAGTCAACATGCCTAAGGCATTTCCCTGTGCTTCATGTACAAACAAGTGGAAAGGCTTGTGAACATCTGGTAGTCTAAGTGCTGGTGATGACATCAATTCTTCCTTTAACTTCTCTTCTCCTTTTGTGGCTTCATATAATGGTTTGGCAATTTGGGCGAAGTTGGGTATCCAGATTCGGCAATATCCTGCCGCTCCCAGAAAGGCTCTGACTTGCTTTCTGGTTGTTGGGGTTGGAATTCTACATACTGCTTCTTTTCTTTCTCTGCCTAATCTTCGGCTTCCTTGGGTTATACGAAAACCCAAGTATTTCACTTCTTTTTGGCATAGTTGTGCTTTTGCTCTGGAAACTTTGTATCCAGCTTCATCTAGTAACTGCAAGAGGTCTTTGGTGGCTTGTATACATTCACTTTCTGATACTGCTGCTATCAGCAGGTCGTCCACGTATTGGAGAAGCACTCTCTTCCCTGGGGCCACTGGATAACTTGAAAGGTCTTGATTCAGTGCAGCACTAAAGATGGTAGGCGAATTCTTGAATCCTTGGGGTAATCGTGTCCATGTGAGTTGGCCCCCTCTTCCAGAGATGGGGTCCTGCCATTCAAATGCAAACAATATTTGACTTACAGGGGCTAATCTTATGCAAAAGAATGCATCTTTTAGATCTAGTACAGTAAAATGGGTAGCTTCAGCAGGTATCAGTCCTAGAAGAGTGTAAGGATTGGGTACAACTGGATGTATAGTTTCAACTGCATCATTCACTCTCCTTAGGTCTTGCACTGGGCGGTAATCATCTGTCCCAGGTTTCTTTACTGGCAAAAGTGGAGTGTTCCATGGGGATTGACATACTTTTAGTAGGCCATATTCGAGCAATCTTTGCAAGTGGCGATGAATGCCTTCAATTGCAGCTCTTGGGAGAGGGTACTGTTTGACGTGTACTGGTGTAGCACTAGGCTTAAGGGTTACAATTACTGGGGCTATATGTTTGGCTAGGCCTGGAGGACTGCCTTCTGCTCATACTCCAGGTGGTGCATGAATGTTCTTTAAAGTTTGTTCGAAATAAGTGTCTTGGATAGAATCATCAATGTAATATCTCCATTCTTCTTCTCGGGGAACTGTCAGCAGCATTATTCCTGCTGGTTTGACTTGGGGATTTACTGTCATTTGCATTTCTCCTTTTTCAGAGAAAGATATTTGTGCTTGAAGCTTGGCTAACATATCTCGTCCCAGTAGTGGCACTGGACATTCGGGCATGTAAAGGAATTGATGAGTTATTTGCTGTCCTCCTAGACTGCATATACGATTCTGAAGAAAAGATTTTGTAGCTTTGGCACCAGTTGCTCCTATGATGGTGACTGCTTTTGTAGAAAATGGGGCTATCTTTTTGTCTATTACTGAATGTTCTGCTCCAGTATCAACCATAAAGTTCATAACTCGGTCTCCTATTTGTATTCCGACCATAGGCTCCTGGAGACCTAAAGCAAACTCGGAGCCCGGTCTGTCCTAGTCCACGTCATTTTCATCATGGATTGTCGTAGTCAATGCTTGGATAGCTCCTCCTCTTTCTGGAATTGTTCTCGATTGGCTCCTCCATGGTTTCGGGGACGGCCTCGTCTTTCTTCTCGCCACTGATGATTGTTTTCGTCATCTTGCTGGGCGTCTTCGAGTTGTGGGCATGCATCTTTCCAATGTCCTTCTTCCCAGCAATAGGCGCATTGGTTTACGCCTATTTGGGGCCGACTACCTCCTCGGCCCTGCCCCCTTCCTCGGCTCCTTCAACTAGGGACACCTCCCCTTTTCTGTTCAACTAAGGCCGCAGCCAAAAAATCAGCTTTCTTCTTCATCTTTCGATCACATTCTTTCTGCCTTTCATTATCACGATTCACATACACCTTATGAGCGACTTCCAGTAACTGAGTTGTATTCATGCCCGCAAACCCTTCTAATTTCTGCAATTTACGTCTAATGTCTGGTTGAGACTGGTTTACAAAAGCAGAATTCACCATACATAAACTTCCTGGTGCCTCGGGATCATAGGGAGTATACATTCTGTATGCTTCAGTTAATCTTTCATGAAATTCTGCGGGGCTCTCTTCTATACCTTGGATGACTCCTGCAACTTTGGAAAGGTTCATAGCCTTCTGGCCCCCCCTTTTCAGACCTTGTAAAAAGCCTTGGCGAAAACGGGCTAGGGCTGTGGATCCTATCTCTGTATTTGGATCCCATCGGGGGTCTTCATTCGGGAATTCTCTCCGGGCCGCTTCTCGATGGTCTATTCTCCCCGTCCCCTGTCCCAGAGCTACAGGGTTATCCGCCAGCCAATCTATAGCTGCTTTTCTAATTCGTGCTCGCTCCTCTGTCGTGAATAGAGTGGTCAGGAGCTGGCGGCAATCTGCCCAAGTGGGTTGGTGGGTTTCCATAATAGTATTTACTAATTCTGTAAGTTCCTGGGGCTTATTAGTATAGGAGGCATAATGTGTCCTCCAATTTAACAAATCAGTTGTAGAGAAAGGGACATACACATAACTTAGGGGTCCCGCTACCACCTCATCATTATCATTCTTTACGGGCACTCCCGGGACTTGCCGTAAGGGCATCATCTTGGCAGTAGATATCTTTTGGGATCTAAGGGATATTTTCGTAACTGTCTTATCAGGGGTCACTCTCTTCTTCTCTACATGTTTCACTTTGGATGTACATTTTGCTGGCAACCACTTTTACACTATCAGCATCGCTTAGGGAATTTTCAGTTTCTAATTGCTCTGCTTCTGTATCTGACTCTCCTTTTTCTGTCTCAGACGATTCACCTTCATGTAAAGAGAATTCATCTTCCTGCTCTTCGGGTGATAGCTCTGGGGTTGGGTCCCGCCTCGGCTGTCTCGGGGTTTCTGGGGCGGGACGCCGGGCAGCCCTTACTGGACCTGGAGTTCAAGGCTGTCGGGGAATCATTTCTGGGGAATCAGGATCTACCAGGATGGGCTTCTTCCTGGACTTCTTATCCTGCCCTTTCATTCTAGGCTGTTCTGTTTTCTGATTATAATCTGTCTTCGCTAACATTATTCTGCACTGTTCTTCATAACAGCACTGCGCCCAAGGGGGCGGATCTTCACAAATACTTAACCAGGAATCTATATAGGGGTACTGATCGTGGTGCGCTATCCGCACTCTACGGTGTACTAACTGGATAATTTCTACATTAAAAGTTCCCTCTCGGGGCCAGGTGGGGTCTAGATCGGGCCACTCCCTAGTACACAAAATCTGTAAACGGGATGCTGTCATTTTAATACCATAATCTCCAGAATATCCCTCTTTAAAATGTGCGATCATACATTCTAATGGAGTGTTCCTAGTAGACCCCGCCCCTCCCATTTCGATGTGTGCGCGCTACAACAGACAAAAGGGAAAAGGAGGGCGGACCGTGGGTAAGGGGTCCTCACGGCCCTGGAAACGTATAAGGAGAACAAATAACAAGACAAGACGACAATCGCTTCCCCCTTTTCGCGACCTGAACGCGGTCGCCCGGTCAGGAAATGCGCTACTCAGGGGTCCGCCTTCACTTGGTCCGTGCTGCCAGACCTCTCATCCACACTTCATTCACACAATCATGCTAGCAAACGTATCCCAAAATGCATTTCGTTCTATCTATTCTGACTAGTCTTATCCAATTTCCAATTACAAAAAGACGGGAGTTTCGCCCTGCGAATACTCATGCGGGGGTACTCGGTCCGTCTTTGAGAGGTGATCAAGCTCTCTTACCAATTTCCAATTTTCTCGAGATTACAAATTCCAAGTTCCAATGGCAGCACTGCTCTTTCTATCTCTGTCTAGACAACAAATCAAAACTATACTCACCGGATCCGGTCCTCAAACTTCCCAAGCAGGCGCATGAGTTGGACCTCGGACTCCCCTCACTCGGGTTCGAGGCGTTGGCTCCAGCCAGGCTCGACACCCGCCGA
The DNA here is from genome assembly GCA_033557465.1 of Ichthyophis bannanicus. NCBI lineage: Eukaryota > Metazoa > Chordata > Amphibia > Gymnophiona > Ichthyophiidae > Ichthyophis > Ichthyophis bannanicus. The sequence goes on from CM066040.1 coordinate 72,074,566, forward strand.
GGTCCGACCAGCTCCCTCCGATGCAAGGGACCGGCGGCGCCAGGGAGTAGCCCCCATCGGAAGGGCGCGATCCCGGCAGGACCAAGCCTATAGAGGCGGAAAGTCGTGGTATATTGCCCTATATACACTCTGATTCCACAACTTCCTGGCCAACACACCAAGAATATGTAGCAGCAGAGCGCAGACAAACCAATAATACCAGGAGTCTGTTCAGAAGGTCCAAATCATTTATTTGTGCACAAGTCTCAAGCAAAGTCAATTTCAAAATGGCTGAGCAAAGGTTTCTGGCAATACAACAACTTTTATAGACTTTTACTCCATTCTGGGTATAGAAAAACATTTCATTGGTCCCGGTACTCTCCCGTACCTCCCGTACCCCTTCCATTGGTGCCGGTACTGATATGACCATCCAATTATGTTCCTCCAGTGGGCTCAGCACCTGCTTACCCCCCTTCTAGTCCCAATTACAATGGCCAGTTCATCAACTTGTTACTTTCATACTTCCAAGGCCATTGAGCCAATTTGTGCATGTAGGGGAGCAGGGCTCTGCAACTCATCTGTCAGCAGTCCCAATTAAATCCCTTGCAGATGTACTTTCTTATCAGTAACTTTCAAACATATTTTTCTGTATTTTTCCATCTTCCAGTTCTGCTTATCTCAGCTAGTTCAATATTCTTGCTATGTCCTTGCTGTGTTCCAGCTCTACAGGCAGATTGGGGGATGTGCAATTCCCATAGGCCTCTCCACTAGCTTCATTTACAGGTCAAGCTAGCTAGGCTTGCTTGCTTATATCAGACAAAGTGGATCACAGGCCTACACCTGCCACAATAGTGAACACAAAGGCTCTAAATAGTCCCCCTTTGAACCTATAAATCTTAAAATTATATAGCTTAATTCTCTCTTATCTCTAGAGCAAACAACTTAAAAATTGTGCACAAAAGCACTTGCACTGGTTTAATATCATTGCTTCAGGTTTTACCTTAACTTAGTCCTTGAGGGATTCATTTTATAAGTGTAACCAGGAGTAAAAACTGTTCATACTCTTAAACCCACATAGGAGCTCGATTCAAGGAAGCCAGATGTAGTGGTAAAGGAGAAAAACACCAGAATGACATTGATTATAGAGGTGTCAGTTCTGAGTGATTATTTTGTAAATCACATTGAGAGGGAGAAGATCTTTAAGTAACAAGAAATGCAGTCAAAGACCACAAAAATGTGGCAGATAGAGTTATTTCCTATTGTGTTGGATGCCACAGGCTTGATTAAGCGGAATTTCCAAGCACACCTTGATAAATCACCCATATGTTCCATCTTACGAACTCCAGAAGAAAGCTCTCTTTGATACGATACAAGTAGTACATTGAGCATTAGCAGTAAATGTGAGAGACTGAGATCATACTCCACATACCAGGCTTAGAAGTGAAGTTCATCACTGTCTTGGATATACGCATTTGGAGAAACTTCCCCCAAGGTAATTTTATAAACGATTTTCTGCAAGAAAAGTCAGTGTTATGAGAGGAAAAGGCCATTTATAACATTTGTAGGCACATACATATACATGCAAAAACAGCTGCATAGATTGCATGTTCTATATGTGCAATGTGTAGGAATTTCCAGGGGCATGCACACCTATGTAGCATGCATATACACATACATGTCACTTTCAGGTCAGAACATAAACAAAAGTCATTGAAAAATCAAGCCAGTAGCTATCGCTGGCAATTTGTAATAACCAAACAATTTTTTGTTGGGGTCAATCGACATGAGAGGGAGGATAGGAAAACCTTCCCCTCACCGCCGAAAGAACCCTTTTAATCAGACAGGGCCACAGCGCACCCAAAATATTTTTTTTTGAAGTGAAATCAACACTTATCTTATGCAAAGGTGATTAAAAGTCCCACATGTTCCACGACATAGCATGCATGTTTTGGGCCCCACCGGGTCCTGTATCAAGTGGTAATCAGCTCAACTGGTCCCACATGTTCCACGACATAGCATGCATGTTTCGGTGGGGCCCGAAACATGCATGCTATGTCGGGGAACATGTGGAGCCAGGGAGGGGTGGGAGGTAAGTTAAATGCGGTCTGGAAAAGTTGAGTTTTCAGAAGACTTTTAAACTGGAGATAGGAGTGTTCTTGAAGTAGCACAGAGGGGAAAAAATTCCAAAGGGAAGGGGCTAGGAAAAAAAAGCTGAGTTGCGGGTAGACTGAAGATGTGCACGAGAGGGAGAATGAAGGATCAGCCAATTGATATGAATCGAACGAAGGCTGCGAGTGGGAGTATGAAACTGGAGGTGGTCCCCTAGGTACTGGGGAGAATTTATGTATATAACATGATGAGTCATGGTGAGAATTTTGTAATGGATCTGATATGCAAGAGGAAGCCAGTGAAGTTTAATGAGAATTGGTGTAATATGTTCTCGGCATGATGTATGTGTGATAATCTGGGCGGCGGTATTTTGTATCAGTTGAAGCCGGTGCAATTGTGTCTGGGTGATGCCAGCAAGAGACAGATTACAGAAGTCCAGTCATGACATTACTAAGGATAGCAGAAGTGTAGTCAGTGTCTGGTGAGATAAGAAAGGATGGATGGTTTGAATTTGATGCAGGTAATAGAAAGAGCAACGGGAAAGGAGTGAGATGTGCTAGTGAAAGTACAGTGAGGAATGCAGGGTCACACCAAAATTGCAGAGTGCTGGTACCAAAGGGATTGCAGTGTTGGCAAGAACTGGGACAGTTGATGGAGAAGGGCCACCGTATGTGAACCACATTGCAAGGGTCTTGGTAAGATTAAGATGCAGGTAGTTTGCTTTCAGCCAAATAGAGACCTGTCTTAGACACTCATTGAGGATAGTGGGTGTGTGTGATGCAGTATAATAATATCAGCAGCATAGTAATATGCAGATAGACCGAATTGTTGGATGAGCAAGCAAGAGGGGCTAAGAAGATATTAAAGAGGAGGAGGGTGAGGATAGAACCCTGATGGATACCACAGCGAAGGGGGACAGGATACGAGGAAGTGTCACCTACGCAAACCGAGAAAGACCGTGAAGTAAGAAAAGAGTGAAACCAGTGAAATACTGTCCTGTGAATTCCAGATTCCCACAAATGAGAGAGAAGAAGGGAGTGATCTACCAGATCAAAGGCCGCAGAGAGATCAAGGGAGACGACCAAAGAGACGTCACCACGTTTGTATGCTGTGTGCAGGTCATTGAAGAAAGCGGGCATGATGGTCTCAACACTGTGGCCAGGGCGGAAACCAGATTGGCATGGGTGAAGCAGGCGGGTAGAGTCGAGGTGTTGAGAGAGTTGGGAGAAAACAGCCTTTTCTAGAATTTTTGAAAGGAAAGGAAGATTGGAGACCGGGCGGTAGTTAGCTGGATCAAAGGAGTCGAGAGAGGGTTTCTTCAGGAGAGGGCGGACAAGAGCATGCTTCCAAAGACTAGGGAAAGGACCAGAAGAGAGACTGGTATTTAGAATGGAGAGAATAAAGGAGTCAAACATTAAGGATTGTTCTGAGAGCCATCCTGAGGGGACAGGGTCTAATGAGCAGGAGGTCTTCCAGGAGGAACAAAGGAGCTTAGAAAGCTCAAAGGTTGTGAGAGGACAAAACACGGTCCATTCGTGTGAAAGAGTGGGGAGGGTAAAAGGTTGGGAGGGGGTAGGGGGAGGACAGAATCTATGGGGGGGACAAGAGGAGAAGGGTGAGCGTAGAGCTTGGACTTTGGAATTGAAGAAAGTAGCCAGTTCGGATGGAGCTGGCGTGGCAGTAGAATTACCATTAGATGAATGGGGATGAATGGATGACAAGGACTTCAGAATCGTATACAACTGACTTGTGGAACTTGATGCTGAAGAGATAATGGTGGAGAAGCGTGAACGTTTAGCTTGATGAATCTGAGAATGGTAAATCTGATGGCATGATTTGAATTGCTGGAGTGCCGGGGGGTGTGGTGTTTGCGCCAGGTCTGTTCGGTATGACGCAGTTGAGTGCGAAGAAGGCTGGTCTAGAGGTAGGTGGCTTGAGGAGTGAACTCTGTAGGACTTGGAGAGGACTCTGAGGGTCACAATGGTACAATGGTTATCCTCTGTTGCACAATCATACATTAGTTGGCAGACATGGATGCCAGCATTGTATCCATGGTACTACCCAATGCATGGTCCTATGGTTGTGGCCTTTGGCATGGTCTTTATCTACAGAAAAAATATTTGTGCATGTAGAGTGGTCTGTTCATCCATAATAGTCTGGTCTGTCTATACACCTGATATGGTAACCAATGGGCAGAGCTACAGAGATCTGTGGAGCATGGCCACAGCTGGGTCCTGCTAAGCAGTGAGTCAGGTTCCACTTAATTCATATGGCACCTGCGCTGTCCTTTCAGGGTGGAGAAGTCCTCCATATCAGAGATGAGGGTGCCCAATGGCCCCAGGTTGTATGGAAGAGGCTATATTGTCGTTGCAGCTAGTTGCGCTTTCACTTAGGCTCCCATTAACTAGCTAAATAGAAGTGCAACTTTGCAGGACATTTAAACACCAGAGCGCCATTGGGCGTGAAGAAAGCAGCAGGACCAGAGCTACGAGGAAACACCTCCCCCTGACCGGCATCGGGGGAGGGAGTGGGAAGGAGATCCCCTCCCCGCTCACCAGCCCAAGGCCAATCAGGGCCTTTGCAGGATTTTTAAACACTGGAGTGCCATCAGGCGCGCCCGCGCCTGAAGGCCTCGCCAGAGGGCCCTTTGGCATGGCCCTTAGGCGAGGGCCACAGGCGGAGAAGAATGTGGAGGAATCTGATACATAAAAGTAACTAGAACTGCATTGTAAAATTACATATAAGACCAACAAATTACATCAGAATCAGAAGGGTTCAAGACCAGCAACATAACAAGAAGAACAATATACTCAATCTTCAACAGAAGGTACGATATACAAACTTTATTAAAGGTACAAATCTGTATAACGATAGAAGTTATTCAAACATTCAGAGAATTTGCTCAGGCTTATAGCCCTATCAGGTTCTTCAAAAAAATTCACCAGAGGGGCGTTATATCTAACCATCCGATATATCAACTATCCCTATATCCAGCTAAGCTAGAACAGGCTATACTAATTATCGCTGCCAGAAAATTGACTTTACCTTAAAAAAAAAAAAAGGAAAGTTCCCTGAAAATGCATTTCCTGAGTACAATACTGGTTATAGGCCTCATAGGAACGTTAGTTCTACCATCCATGCCTCATACACTCACACCTGTCATCCACACAATCCCAGTCATACACTCGCTTCAGAGATATAGAATTGAATTGACAAATTACAAATCATGGCCATTCAACACAGATAGAAAACAGCGGCTTATTCAGATTAATTTGGGAGATGAAGAATGAGGTAAAGTTATTACAAAAAAATCCCCATTTACCCTAAAATGTTTACTAATCAACCCATGATCAATCAAGAATAAGATACCAATAATAAATGACCACATTATAGATAACAACTTAGACATCCTATTCATAACCAAATCTTGGCTCACAGCTAATGACACAGTACTAACAAACCAACTTAAACCTGAAGGATATGAGATATTCAATCATCAAAGACCAAAAAAGAGGGGAGGAGGTGTAACCATAATAGCCAAAAGATATTTACAACTATCAAAAGGAACAAGCGAATTCGACCAAGACATGGACATTATACTACTAGAGAACAAGAAAGAGTAGTTACTCACCTGTAACAGGTGTTCTCCAGGAGCAGCAGGAAACAGTCCTCACATATGGGTGACATCGACGTCGATGGAGCCCCCATGCGGGTGACATCGACATCGATGAAGCCCCCGTGCGGAGCATTTCCCCAGCTTTCTAAGAAAGCCTTTGGGAATACTGCACGCATGCGCGGTCCCCTTCCCGCCTAAAGGTGCCATCTTGCTCAGTCTGATGACATACGAGTGCTAAAAGACAGCACAAAAAAACAAAATTAACTATGTACAACTGCAACTCCCAGGGGAGGAGGGAAGGTTGTGAGGACTGATTCCTGCTGCTCCTGGAGAACACCTGTTACAGGTGAGTAACTACTCTTTCTCCAGGACCAAGCAGGAAGTCAGTCCTCACATATGGGACTCCCCAGCTTCAGGCTACCGGGGACCCAGAGCTGAAAAATGAGCTCCCTCTAGCCGCAGCATCAGAGAAAGGATTTCACTGAAACATACCCCCACCAGTAGCCCAACCAGAGGACTGGAGGGTAGGAGTTGCCTAAACCTCGAAGAGATTCCGGAGCACTGCCTGACTGAAAGCACTGTCCCTATGGGACTGCCTCTCCAGGCAGTAATGGGCCGCAAAAGTCTGGCTTGAGGACCAAGTTGCAGCCCTACAGATGTCTGCCAACGGTACAGAGCGGAGATGAGCTACTGAGGCAGCCATTGCCCTGACACGGTGGGCCGTGACCCGACCCTGCAATGGAAGGTCAGCTGCTCTGTAAGCCTAGGTGATACAGTCAGCCACCCAGATGGGCAAGGTACGCTTGGAGACAGGTAACCCCAAGTTATTAGGGTCAAAAGATACGAAGAGCTGAGTAGCCCTCCTATGCCCTTGCATACGTTCAATGTAGAAGGATAAGGCCCTTCTACAGTTCAGGGTATGCAGGACTGTCTCAGCCCGGCTGGCATGGGGCCTAGGGAAGAACATTGGAAGAACCACCTCCTGGTTGAGATGGAAAGAGGAGACAACCTTTGGGAGGAACTTAGGATTAGTCCTAAGGACTTCCCTGTTCCTATAGAAGCGAGTGTATGGCCTGTCACAGACCAGGGCTTGAAGCTCACTCACTCGCCTGGCTGAGGTCAGGGCCACTAGGAATAGAGTCTTCCAAGAAAGGAAGCGGAGGGGACATGTAGCCATCGGCTCAAAAGGTGGGCGAGTCAGTTACTACAAGACCACATTCAACTCCCACTGGACACCAAGGGGTGAACCGACAAAGAGTGTCCTTCCACCAGTGAGTGGTGAGCTGTCAGAACAGAGAGGTGGACCCGAACAGAATTGGACTTAAGGCCCTGATTGGACAAGTGCAGCAGGTACTGAAGCACTACTGGCACCGTGCAGGAGAAAGGATCTTCCTCGCATTGCTGACACCACAAGAAAAACCTGCTCCACTTCAGGGCATTGGTTTTTCTGGTGGATTGCTTTCTAGAGGCCAAGACCACCTCTTCCACTTCTTGAAGAAGGCCCCAAGGAGCCAACACTACCCTTGCAGCCTCCAGGCCATCAAATTGAGAGATTTGAGATTGGGGTGCAGAAGGGAACCCTGATCCTGAGAGAGAAGATCGGGTTGCAACCCCAGAGGTAGTGGGGTTTCCACTGCTAGTTGAAGCAGAAGTGGGAACCAGGGCTGCCTTGGCCACCTGGGGGCTACCAGAAGTACCGAGGCCTTGTCCCTTAGAATCTTGAACAAGGTTCGGGCCACCAGAGGCATGGGAGGAAACGCATACAGGAGGCCCTGGGACCAAGAAATCAGGAAGGCATCCGCTGCCAACCTCAGGGGATGCCGTTGCCTGGAACAGAACCTGGGTAGCTGCCGGTTCAGGGGACTGGCAAAGAGATCTATGGATGGAAGTCCCCATGTCAGGAAAATTTTTTGAACCACTAATGGGTGCAGTTGCCACTCGTGGGGCTGCAGTATCCTGCTCAACCTGTCTGCCAGGAAGTTCTCCTGGCCAGGGAGATAAAGAGCCTTGAGAAACATGTTGTGCCTGAGCACAAAAGAGCAAAGGGTCTGTACCTCCTGACACAGGAGCCTGGACCCAGTGCCTCCCTGTTTGTTCCCATAGAACATGGCCACTTGATTGTCTGTCTGAACCAGAACAGACTGGTGAGCCAAGGTGTGAGAGAAGGTTTTGAGGGCTAAGCGAATAGCCCGGAGTTCCAGTAGGCTGATATGTTGTGTGGCCTCCCATTGAGACCACAGGCCCTGGGCGCACCTGTCCAAACAATGTGCACCCCAGCCCTGCAAGGAGGCATCTGTCGTCAACACCACTGTGGAAACAGGCACCTGAAAAGGTACCCCCTGTAGTAAGTCGGGGGGGGGGGGTGTAGCCACCACTGTAGAGAGTTCAGGAATGGTTTGGACACCCGTACTTTGTCTGTGAGGCTTCCTGTGGCTTGCTTCCACTGAGTTCTGAGGCACCACTGTGCAGGTTGCATGTGGAGGCGGGCATTGGGGGTCACATACACTGTCGATGCCATGTGGCCTAGGAGCTTTAGACAGAGTCTGGCGGAAACACGTGGCATGTTTAGAAACTGGTTTGCCAAGTCTATGAGCCTTTGTGCCCTGTCTTCTGGCAAGTAAGCCTTTGCTTTCAGGGAGTCCAGCTGCGCCCCTATGAACTCTAGGTTCCGGGAAGGGAGCAAAGTGGACTTTGCAAAGTTTATGACAAAAACCTAGGTATTGAAGGAAGGAGACAGTTCAGAGGGTGGCTTGCCTGGCCTCCTGGTAAGTCTGACCCCTGATGAGCTAGTCATCCAGGTAGGGGAAGACAAAAACACCTTGATTCCTCAAGTAGGCCGCACCACTGCCAGACACTTTGTAGAGACCCTTGGGGCGGAGGTTAGTGGTTTCCTCCCACAATGAACCTGAGGTACTTTCTGTGGTCTGGATGAATGAGGATGTGAGTGTATGCATCCTTTAGGTCTAAGGAGCATAGCCAATCTCCCTGCTGGAGGTAGGGCAGAAGTGTTCCAAGAGTAAGCATCTTGAACTTTTCTTTCTCCAAGAACTTGTTGAGATTCCTGAGGTCGAGAATAGCCCTGGGGCCACCGGTTCTCTATGGTACGAGGAAGTACCTGGAGTAGAAACCGTGACCTTGCAGACGGGGAGGTACAGGCTCCACCACCTTGTCTAGAAGCAGACCCTGAAGTTCTTGAAGGAGGAGATCTGTGTGCAGAGGAGGTCTTGGAGGCTCTCCTGGGAAGTAGGGAGGAGGCAACTGCTGGAAATGGAGCATATAGCCCTTGCGGACTATGCTCAATACCCAAGAATCTCCTGTAATGGGTGGCCACCTGTGGGCAAACAGGGCTAGACAACCTCCTGTGCAGGGATGGGGCAGCAGAGGTGGAAAGGCTATGCTGTGGGAGTCAAAAACCTCCTCCCTGCTGAGTGGGAGCAGGAGCCGGAGGCTTGGGGGTCTTCTGCCTATGGGGCCCATGTCCTGCCCCTTGGCCTGTTGACCCTGCGGGGGAGGCCTGGTACTGAGGAAAAGGTTTGTAGGCAGCTGCCTTCCTTGGGTAAAAGGACTTCTTACCCGAGCCCTTCTTCTTATGAGAAGGGGCAGAAGTTTTTCTGGACAGCCTTGTCTTAGTCAGGTGCTTGGTTTCGAGCTCAGCAGCCTTCTCAGTCATGGGCTTGCCAAAAAGGTTTTCACCTCGGCAAGGGACATCGACCAACTTGTCCTGCACCCAGGGCTCGAGGTCCGATGACTGCAGCCATGCCTGGCGTCGGGCCGCGATGCCGGCTGCCCCTACACGGGCCGAAGCCTCGAAGCCATCGTAGGCCGCTCGGGACATGAACTTTGAGCATTCCCGGATTCCCGAGGACAAGGTCTTGAACCTCTGCAAAGGTTCCCTGGAGAGGCCAGCAGAGAACCCGGCAATTTCCTTCACCAGGTCTCGTAAGTACATGCCCATGTACAGCTGGTAGGACTGGACATGGCAAGCAAGCATCGAGCCATGGAAGCACTTTCTGCCAAGTGCATCCAGGTTCTGGGCCTCCCTGCCGGGAGGCACCGCAGAGTGCATCTTCTGGCTCTTCAGACGATGCATGGCCGATTCCACCACCATGGAATGATGTGGCAGCTGCGCCTTCTGGAATCCAGGGCTCTTACGGAGTCGATAGATGGAATCGACCCGCTTGCTCAAAACCGGTGCCGAGGCCGGTGCCTCCCACATTCGGAAGAGGAGCCGTTCCAGCATCGTAGGAACAGGCACAGTAAAGGCCTCCTTCGGAGGAGAGTCATACTGGAGGGCCTCGAGCTCTTCGGCTCAAGGCTCCTCCTCAGGGTCCGCGGGAATCGCCAAAGCCTTGGCCATGTCCCTGATGAACTCCGAGAACCTGGTGTCCTCCGGAGGGGACCTACTCCGGGGCTCGGACTGCGGTGAGTCCAAAGGGACGCACCGAGTCTGAAAAGTATCGGGGAACTCCTCGTCCTCCGTCTCTCAAGCGGACTCATCCGAAGAGGAGTCGGGGGGCTTCGACCGCGCGGGTCTCGATGGCACCCGCCCCGAAGCCGAAGGCACTGGCGTCGATGCCCTCGGTCCCGAGCGGGAGGTCGAAGGTGACCGTGACCGAGGACGACTTTGAACCTTCATGGTCTTGAGTATCGGCTCGGTCTCCAGGGTCGACTTAGACGTCAATGTCCCGGTGGTCGGGGCAGATGCACCAGCGAGGCTGGCCCTCAGCACCCGCTGCTGATCCATGAAAGCAGACAATCTGCACTCCAAGGCTGTCAGCCTGAGTCCAAGCTCAGGAGACTCAGCAGCTACGTCGGCTCCCTAGGAGGAGAGTCCTCAAGGACAACAGGACTTACGTGCCCAGCGGACTCCGGCTCCACGCGAGGTATCTTTGATGGCTTCTCCTGCTCCAAGGGCCCAGGGCGGCAGTCGGGGGTCCGAGACCTGGCCCCCGAGGAACCAGGGACCTCCTCCGATGCCGCCCTCACGAGCCGCTTCTTCCTCTTACGTTCCCAATCGGGGGACCCCCTGTCCGAGGAACCCCAGCGATGCTCAGGGTCAGACTCCCGAGACGTCGAGGCCTCAGACGAGGTCCGGGCCCAGCCAGAGGCAGAGGCAGAAAAAATCTGTTCTGATGCTGGCAGCTTCGGAGTGCCTTGGTGGACATTTTGCCACATGGGACACAGACCTTAGGATCATGATCTGGTCCGAGGCATCGAAGGCAGCAGTCGTGTGTGTCGGTGAGAGACATCAGTTTCTTACACCGATCACACTTTTTGAAACCACTGGAAGCCATTGGGGAAAAAAGAACCCCCGTGAGGTCAAAGGCCCGGCCTTCCAGGGAAAAGACAAAAAAGGGCGCGAATGCCAGCCACGAAGGGCAAAAACTGAAAAATAGAAGACAGGCTCGATACCGGTGTACTGAACCCGGCGGGAAGGGGAACCGGCATCGAACCGGAGAAGAACAACGAAGAAACTGCAAGAAAAAAGTCAACTTTTCCGGGTGACACGGACAGACGTCCGTTGGGCTCCATGGAAAAAGAAAGACTGAGCAAGATGGCACCTTTAGGCGGGAAGGGGACCGGGCATGCATGCAGTATTCCCAAAGGCTTTCTTAGAAAGCTGGGGAAATGCTCCGCACGGGGGCTCCATCGATGTCGATGTCACCCATATGTGAGGGCTGACTTCCTGCTTGGTCCTGGAGAACCCGATCTTATGTCTAATCTACAGATCTCCATCCTGAGTCAGTAAGGAGCTTACAGATATCCCAGATTATATATGCTGCAATAATAATTCCAACACACACAATCATGTTAGGGGATCTGAACTTACCATCTACCACCCCGCACCAAGCACAAGATTTTCTAGACACAATAGATGCCCTAGGTATCTGGCAAATAGTACAAGAGCCCACACATATAAAAGGAAATGTGCTGGATCTCATTTTCCTCCCATCAGAACTAAAAAACGGCAACTTAGATCAAGATCTACACATTGAAGAAGGACCTTGGTCGGACCACATCCCAAACATATCCAAAGGAATCAGTATAAAACAAATTAACACAGACCCCAGGAAATTCCATAAATTCATTAAAGAAGAGTTCATAAAGGAAATCCTTCCGCAACTACATACAGACATCACAAATACAGATAAGCTCATAAACAACTGGAATTTAGTGATACACCAGGCGGCCTTAGCCAAAAAAAGTCCTACCACTACCAAGAAAGTGACCAAGAAGAGTGCAATATGGTACACAAAAGAAATCTGACACATCAAGAAGCAGCTAAGGGAACTAGAAAGGAGATGTAGGAAATCAAAAAATGAAGCAGAAAAGCTATCCTTCTTAAACAAGTTGTCAGAATACAGAAACAGCATTAACAGCAGTAAGAGAGATTACCACTCTAAACTCATTATGGCAGCTCTGAATAAGCCAAGAGAGATGTTTGACATTGTCAAATCACTAATATCGAACCCAAAAGAAGACTCGATTCCCCATTCTCCAAACGTACATGTAATGGCTAAATACTTCAAGGAAAAAATGGACAAAGTTTCACCAAAAGAACCATCAACTAAAGCAGTTAACTCAATCACCATACACACTTGGAATAAATTCACTCCATTTTCAAAAAAGCAATTGGATAGCACCATCAAGCTATTAAACACGTCAACTTCACCACTAGACCCATGTCCAGCAGCATTGATAAGAATGACACGCAAACAACTTTCACCTTTCATGCTCTATTTAATCAATTCAGCATTAAAGCAAAGTTACATACCCAAAGAATTAAAAATCACATCAATACGTCCTATCTATAAAGGCAAAAACCTGGATAAAACCAACCCAAGCTCATATAGACCAATTTCGAGTCTTCCATTCATGATAAAAATCTTAGAAAAAGCAGTACAGATCCAATTACAGGAATATGTTGATAATTTCACACCACTCGACCCACAACAACATGGGTTTAGAATAGGTCACGGGGTAGAACCCTTCTATTAACACTGACAGACTATTAAAAGGAATGGAAAAACGGGGGGCGGAGCCTGAGGGGGCGGAGCCTGATGTCCAGCGGGTTAGACGCTTTGCGCTGAAGCTCCCGAGGGGCCTACTTAGAATCCTGACTTAACATCTGCATAAACTTAATATTTTATACCGAACTTACCGGGGTGCCTTGGGGGAATGGCGACCCACAAACCAGTGCGCTTGGACTTCGGGTCTCCTTCTTCTTCACATGGAAAACGCTCCAAAACAGAGTTGTCTTCCCCACTTAAGATGGTTCCACCTCGGGTAAGCCCTGAACTGCAACAGGAGATCTTGGAGGAAATACGTGGTGTGAAGGAACTGGTACAGTCCAACGGAGAGGCGCTCCGAGCCATGCGAGAAGATTTCGGTATGCTTCAGGACCGGCTTGAAGGTCTTTCACTACGGCTGGACAACATGGCGGGGGTCCTCGATTCGCACGCGGTGCGTTTGGTGAACCTGGACAAGGCTGAGCGTCACATACAGAATCTTCAAAAAGAGTTAGAGGATTGCAATAATCGTGCTCGTCGCAACAATGTCAGGCTCATAGGAGTTCCAGAAGGGGCGGAAGCAGGAGATATCAGAGAATTTCTGGTCAAAACTCTCCCTTCCTTGCTGAATATTACCTTTTGCAGAGATCTGGAAATTGACCGAGCATATCGTGCTCCTACCAACATCGCATTCAATCGGACGACCCCCCGGCCTATTATATTCCGTTTACTGAGGTATCAGCAAGTTGAGCAAATTCTCAAAGCCGCCCGGGTGATGCCACATCTGCAGTTTGACGATCATAAAGTCTCCTTCTTCCCCGACTTGGCAAAGCCCACAGCTGACCGGCGGAAGGGACTCCTTGCTTTTCGTCCTAGACTTCAACAGCTACAGGCTCGCTTTGGCCTCTTATATCCAGCGAAGCTCAGAGTGACTCTTCATAACCAAACTAGAACCTTCGAAGATCCTGCTCTGCTAGCAACATTTTTAGATTCCAAAGAGGCAGACCAGATGCGCTAAGTCAACGATTCGGATGGACTCCGCTGGAACTGCCCGCCATTTTGAATGGCCCGGCGCGGTGATTATTGCCTGGAATAGAGACTGCCTGGACCTTCCTTTCTTTTATATCTACCTTTCTTGGTCTCCTTTTCCTCCATGATGTGCACCTCGGTTGGATTCGGTGCACGCACAGCTATACCGGTTATATGTTTCAATTTAGGCCTTCTCTGGGGTTTCACCCCGCAGACATCAGGTCGCCTGTAATTTCTGGGGTTTTGCTTCTTCTCTAAGGCACTTCGGTGCTTCTACTGTTATATAGGGCGCTTCATGATTTTCATTGGCTTATTTTCTATCATATCGTGTGTACAGTCATTTATAGTTGATATGAGGGACATTGCGCAACTCGGTGCGCCATCATGTTTCCTTTCTCAGAATGTTTGACTTTGTTGTATGGCTTTATGTATGCTCTTAGTATTGAACGTAAGAGGCATCAATAGTCCAATCAATAGAATGACCATCCTTAGTTATTTTAATCATGATCATACTGATTTAGTGTTTCTTCAGGAAATCCATTTCACTTCTGTCGAACCACTGAAACTTGCTGCCAAACCTTATATGGTGGCTGCCTATTCTCCCGCCGTTTCTGAGCGTGGTGAGGTAGCCATCTTAGTTGAGAAATTTTGCCAATCACTGTAATGGATACTAGCTCTGATGGGGAGGGTAGCTGGGCCTGTGTATATTTTAAGGTTAGAGATTGTGCATTAGCGTGTATTGGTATTTATGCTCTGAACGTGGATGACCTTGTTATTGTTATTCAGCGGTGACTTCTACCAAGTATTTGTTCCTTTGATAGATAGCCTGCCGCCTAGAACGAGTGGTCCGCCCAAGAGTCTCCACACCCTGCCAGCCCTGATGAAAGATTTTGCGTGAATTGATATTTGGAAGTTGCTTCACCCCTCAGACTTAGAGCTCACCTTTTCTCAGCCCCCCCCATCACTCACATTCTAGATCAGATTTTTCCTATCTCCTCAGTACTGCTATCTCATGTAGACAAATACTCCTGATAGGTTAGCCAATTGGAATGCCATCCAGTGCGCTTGATGCGGGACATGCTATATGGCCTTTGGTCTACTACACTCCTGTTATGTATGATTGTCCCGCATTACAGTATTACTGGAGTTGGGTCTGAGGTCGTTTTCATTCTATTTTATATATTCGGATTCCCTCTTTAGGAAGTCTGTGGGGCTCCGCTTAGCTGCGGGGATCCCCTCTCTTCCTACATTGGCTTACTTCTTTTAGTCTTTATGCTGGGTATTGCTGTCTCCTATTTCCTCAATCACGAAATATTGGGAAACATATCTGTCTTTATTGTAAATGTGCGCAAATACCTAGTATGTCTGCCTCTTCCGGTCAAACTATTCACTATTGGTCTAGCTAGAAGACGCTCAACGATTATGTTCAAAATTTCGATGCTCTCAGTTGACTGTTTGATTCTGTATTAATCTTTGTCACATGCTCATCCGGTATCATAGATTCTCCTTCTGTTTGTTTTATGTACAATAATTGTTGTATGTAAGCGCTCATATGATGATTCTAATCAGCTTAGAGAAGAAGCATTGGGGTGGGGGGTACTTGGGGTTGCTTTCTTTATTGTATGTGTGTATTTGTTTCTTTTGATGTGTTGTTACTTCGTTTGTTGTAAAATGAAAATAAATGTTTAAAAAAAAAAAAAGGAATGGAAAAACAGAAATCAGGATTCATCTTAATTTTCCTAGATATAACAGCAGCGTATGACTCCATCATACATGAACATCTCCTAACCAGACTTCAAGAAATTGGCCTAACTGAAAAAACACTAATGTGGTTCAACTCCTACTTATCCAATCAAACTCAACAAGTGAAAATAGGGAATGACACATCTAGACTATTCAACCAAAGGTTCAGCATTATCAGCTCTTTTATTCAATATATACATTCAACCTCTATGCAAAATAATTCAGGAACACAATATTCAGTATCACCTTTATGCAGATGATATCATGCTGTATACACAATTCTACATCAAACAGCCAACCCACAAAAAAAGCTGAGGGCACAGACATTCTCATCATTGAGAGCAACCACCTATCTTTCTGTTTAACATACAGGCCCCCTAATGCCAGCCCAAATAGTCTTGATAGCCTCATTGAAATCGTATGTACTTCCTCAACAAAAAAGTCACTTATCCTCCTAGGTGACTTTAACCTAATCTCATTGCACATTACTCACACTACAGCATTTATGAACTCAATGTCCAACATGGACTATCATCAAATAATCACTGTCCCTACCCACAGCAGAGGAAATATTTTGGACTTAGTGTTCTTACCAAACCTTTACAAAATCCCCCCTCACAAACACTACAGGTCCCATGGTCTGATCACGACCTAATAACGTTTACAAAACTATAGCAATTCCCCACTTCATCCCTGCATACTAAAAGCCCTCCATCCAGAAGACTTAAGCCATTTGTAAAAGACTGGTTGCTAAATGATACCCTCCAGCAACTTAACCCTAACTTAACTGTCTTAGATGCTATTATCTCCAAATGGAATGCCTCAATAGAAATCACTGCTACAGCACCGATCTCACAACATAGGAAGACTCAAAAACATCATGCAGAATGGTACACTCAAGATCTAAGAAAAGATAAAGAAATATTCACAGAAAATTGAATGTACCTTGAGGGTTACCATGTCTATACAAGACAGAACACTCTACATGAATACTTTACAACACTACAAAGCCACTATTAACAATAAGAAGGAGTATCACACTAACACATTGACCAAATCCCTCAACCACCCTAGAGCTGTTTGAAATTTTAAGAACCCTGACTCACAATCCCAATGATAATACAAACAACCCACAATCAAACATCAAATCCTGGCTAACCATTACATGAGCAAACTGAGACAAACAACCAAAGCTACAACCCCCTCCCCAAATACAAGTCCTGCCTCTACTATAACCTGGTCAACATTTCCACAGATAAAGCTAGAATATCTTAATGACATCATTTCAAAAATCAATACCACAACATCTAGCCTTGATCTTTGCCCAGTTAACTGGCTAAAAGCATCCAAGGCAGAACTATCACCTATCTTTCTCAAAACTGTGAATACATCCTTGACACAAGGACACATGCCACCTACATTAAAACAAGCAATGATTCTCCCTATTCTAAAGAGCAATTCCATGGATAAAACAATCCTACATCATATAGGCTAATCTTGAGCCTCCTGTTCCTAGCCAAAGTCATTGAGAAAATAGTACAAATCTGACTCCATGTGCATGCCCCTCTAGATGAACAACAATACAGTTTCAAGCCACACTATGGTGTTGAGGCCCTCCTCCTAGCACTATTTGATAAGCTGATCAGAGGAATAGACAACAGAAAATAAGTGTTCATCCTCATATTTCTAGACATTGTCTCGGCATTTGACAGCATCAGACATGACATATTGCTCACCAAACTCCAACAGTTAGGGGATACAGGGCACAGTCTTCCAGTGGTTCCAGTCTTATCTCTCTGACCAAACTCAACAGGTCAAAAATAATCAACACATATCCAAGCCATACAAACAAGAACAAGGCCTTTCATAAGACTCCGCCTTCTCAGCCTTTCTGTTTAATATCTACCCCAGTCCATCTGCACCATCTTCAAGAAATTAAATGTAGGATACTACATTTATGTGGATGATATAATGTTATATCTTCCTTTGATATTGAAAATCCCATCCTCCATCAACTTACAACTTGCTTCAGTAAGGCATCAAAGTGACTCAACAGGCATAACCTCAAGGTCAACTATAGCAAAACTAAGATACTGTATGTAACAAGAAATCCTGGCTTCACCCCACCCCCAAAATTCTACCTCAGTGAGGTTGATCTAATTGTAAAAAACAAATTAAAGTATCTGGGTGTCACCTTAGATCAGACCCTCAGTATGGCCACACACATACAACTTACCACTAGAACAATCTATTATAAGCTCAGGATGGTACAACAACTAAGACACCTACTCTCAAGCCATGTTTTCATATTGGTTCTCCAGGCACTGATCACACCGCACTTCAACTATTGCAATAGCATTCTGAAAGGTCTATCCAAGCAAGCACTAAACCGGCTACAGATGGCCCAACATGTTGCTGCACGCATTGTATGGAAGGCCTCTATGTCAGACCACATCATTCAGATACTGTATAATTTACACTTGCTTCCAATTCAAAGCCACATTAATTTCAAATCACTAATGATGGCATTCAAATTTTTCAGAGACAGCCCCCTCTCACCTTACTGCCCTAATTACCAGACCAGCAGATGTACAACTTAGAAGAGGATGCACACAAAATACACTGGCATTTCCCTCTGATTTTAACAAATCCAACAAGACCACTAGCAATAGAGCATTCTTCTACTTTACACCCATACTCTGGAACACCCTACCTGATAAAATGAGAGCTATCAAGGATCTCTCCATGTTTGGCAAGGAACTTAAAACACGCCTTTTTGTGCTCCATTTTGGGAATACACTAGAACCAAGCAACATTGAGCCAACCTAAAATACCACCTAAAACTCCACCCTACAAGTAGATCTTCCTCTAGTCTCTATACGATTCTGATTGGTTGCAACCTATCTTGTGAATATGTTCTGTAAACAGAGCACATGCTGTAAATAGCGCAGATTCTGAAAATAGTGCATGCGCTGTAAACAGCAGCAAAACACCTTACACCGCCATGTTAAACCAGAGCAAAACATAACAGACCTGGATACCACCATTGACAAATGGAGCTGAACTCTACATAATGCAGCAAGCGCAACAAATAAACCAACCAATGACAACAAAAGAAAACACTACGCCCCTTGGTATTCAAGTGAAATCAACAAACATAAAAAACACCTGAGGAAAATAGAGAGACAATGGAGACAAACCAAAAGCCAGAACATCTTGACAAAATACAACAAAATGCAATCCACATATCATAGTATGATAAACAGCCACAAGAAGGAATATCACTCAAACCTGGCAATGAAATCAATCAACAAACCAAAGGAGCTCTTTTCTATAGTGAGCAATCTCACAAAAAAATTGAAGAATAAAGATGACCCATTCATCCAGAAGATCTAGCCGACTATATACAACTCAAATACACACAGATACCATTCAAGAAACCAACCAAAGCTAATGCACAGTGCATAGAAGATGAAACTTGGGACTCGTTCTACATCCCATCAAGACAACAACTCAACTCCATCATAACCAACATAAACACAACAACCTCCCCTACAGACCCATGCCCAGTTACCTGGCTCAAGCAAACAAACAAATACCTAACACCCCATCTACAAAAGATCATGGAATCCTCATTCACGCAAGGATACCTACCCCAACAACTCAAGAAAGCTTCCACAGGCCAATCCTTAAGAACAATAATCTTGAAAAAAATGAACCAAACTCCTACCTACCAATATCCAGCCTCACCTTCATAGTCAAAATAATTGAAAAATGTGTACAGCATCAACTGCAGGACCACATTGACACCTACGCACCACTGGACACCCACCAATATGGCTTTAAACAAAACCACGGCATGGAAACACTTATTACATCACTCTTGGATACTGTCATGAAGAAGTCCCTTCTGAGCCTATGGAAGTAGGGCAAGATGAGGATTTGCTTTCAGAAACTGACAGGCAGTCTGAGCACATGGCTCAGTGTTTGCAAAGAAGAAGTAAACAAAGAGAGTCACGAGCTAGAAAGACACGCCCCTGCTGTGATGTATTTCCTAGCTCAGGAGGTAATGAGTTTCACCTGTTTCAGGGCCCTGAGAGTTACAATGATAAAAAGTGGTCATTAGCTTGGACCAGGCAGAAAGAGAACAGGAGCAGGAAGGAGAAGGAGAAGGAGAACCGGGAGAAAAAGAACCAGGAAGGAAGCCAGCAAAGGAGCACGCTGACTGGAAGGAGTCAAGGAGGAGTGAGAACCAAGGGAGCCACATTCCTGAGGCCAGAAGGAAGCAACCCAGGACAGGTGTTGTCTGGTAAAGGCAGGAGAGAAAGGAATCTTCCTGCAAGGCAGGCTTGGCAAAGCTCACACGCTCCGAGGAGAGAGACAGGCTGGCTGGAGAATACCGGTACATCTGAGGGGAAAGTTGATAGGCTGAGAGGCAAGCAAACACAAGCCATGTTTGAGAACCAGTCTGACCCTGCAGAGTGGAGAGTTCCTTCCCTTTCAAAGCCAAAAGGTAGGCTTAATAATCCATATAAGTTTGAACACAGCTATAAAGCAGTTCCCTATAGTTACCAGAAAGTAGCAAACTCCCTGGACAAAGACTACAGCATATAGGTAGTTTACAACCCTGCTCAGGAGAGTGTTACAGAGAGAAACCACGTGAGGTCAGAGAATCCGTTTGTTTCAGAGATCAGGATAGCAGCTTACTGCCACGCCCTGCTATACCCGAGGCTGAAGAAATGCAGATAGACTCTGTCCCTAATGAAATAGTGGATGATCGAATGGACTGTACATTATCTTTGGCTGACCATGTGAATTCCTTATGCTGAACAGTGTCTGAGAAAGACGGTAAAAGCAGCAGAAGAAAAGGGAACATTTTCTTTGCTAATGGAAGCTGTTGTGATTTTGTTTTGTATCAAGCACTGCATGTTTAAAGCCTGAAGCTGACAAGGATAATTTACCTGAGTTCATATATAATTTCCTCAAGCCAAATGTATGGCATGTTTTGTCCTGAGTTATTTCCTCAACCACTAATTTAGGGGTCAATTTTATAGAGTGTGAAAATTACAGTTCTCAAAATACACTCCAAATTTCTCACTAATGTTGTAACAAGCACTTCATTCCTCAATAGATGCTTAATGTAGAACAAAAGTGCACCTACAACTCACAAACACGAGGTCTCAGACTTGAGAGAGTGTGGCCATAAATGACCTACTAGTCTCCCATATTTGCATCAATGACCTCTTTCAAAAATAGTGTGCACTCTAATCATTCTCTAATTGCTCATATAGAGGAAACTTCAACTTGCGTATATATATGTTTTGCTTATTAAAAAGCTACAATAAAACAATTAGCATAAAAGCTTCCGGTTTTTTAAGATGTCTGCCTTTTTTAAGATATCTGTCTCCCAACGCCGTTCATGGGCATTGCCGACGCGTTTCTCCTCGCGGTTCTTCAGGGGACGTTTTACGTTTTCCTTGCATTTAATCCGTTGGGAAGGGGAAAATAAATTCTTGTCATTGCCTGAAACCATTTCACTGCAACTCGTCTGTACTCAAAGGGTAAAGGGACTCACATTCCCAGAAGGCCTTGCAGAGTAAAAGCAAGCCCACACTCTCTGAGGCAGGAACACCACAGGCAGACCAAGTTTCAGCGCCCTAGGCGTTAGGCTGGCCACCGTGAGGGTGACAAGTGGCGTAGTGTGTTTGGACTTTTTTTCGC
The DNA here is from genome assembly GCA_033557465.1 of Ichthyophis bannanicus. Lineage (NCBI taxonomy): Eukaryota > Metazoa > Chordata > Amphibia > Gymnophiona > Ichthyophiidae > Ichthyophis > Ichthyophis bannanicus. The sequence continues at coordinate 72,095,773 of CM066040.1, forward strand.
TTGGAATACAAAAAGGACATCCCAACTGAGGGAAAAGAACAGAAAAGAGCTTCAGGATACAACAGAAAGATTTGCCATAGCTGGAAAATACAAGGGGAACGAGAAATCTGCTAAGCTGTTGGAGAGTTTGCTGGCAAATCGTGCCAGGAGGACCAGGACCCAGGAGGATAGACTCCTTTCTGAAAGTCTGAGTCTACACCGTGCGAAGGTAACGGGTAACTGGGCACGGGTGTAGAGGATACCAGTGAGAAAGGGAGTTTTATTCTGCAGAAAGCTAGAGAGGATTTAAAAAGAAAATTTTTGTGCCGCACTTGGTGGGCTTTTCTTTTGCCTTTCTTTGCAGGAACAATAATCCTCAGAATGGATCCTCATGAGGTGTTGCGCTGGATGTCCAGTCAATTTGAAAAGCAGATGGAACTGGCTCACCGCACACAGGAACAGACAGCTGCGGCTGTACAGGCCCAGCAGAAGCCTCTTGTAGAGCTGATGGAAGCTTTACTGACAAAGCAAAAGGCTGCTGAAGATGCCAGTCCTTCATTTTCTACAGTGGTAGGACTGCAAGGCTGTAGTGCCTTAACTTTTGGCCAGTTAAACACCAATGACAACTTGGATGGAAAATAAATTCTTGTCATTGCCTGAAACCATTCGACTGCAACTCGTCTGTACTCAAAGGGTAAAGGGACTCACATTCCCAGAAGGCCTTGCAGAGTAAAAGCAAGCCCACACTCTCTGAGGCAGGAACACCACAGGCAGACCAAGTCTCAGTGCCCTAGGCGTTAGGCTGGCCACCGTGAGGGCGACAATACCCTCATAACAGGTATGATGGTGGGGAGGGGAGGATAGAGTGGTTTTGTACTATGCTTCTTAGACATCACTGCTGCCTTTGACACAGTAAATCACAACACACTACTACAAAGACTCCGAGACGTGGGCATAAACGGCACAATGTTAGACTAGTTCTTCTCATACCTATCCCACCATACACAACAAGTAACAGCAAAACCCAACAATCTTCACCCTTCACTCAACACCAAGGCGTCCCACAAGGCTTAGCTCTCTCGGCACTACTATTCAATGTATACATTCAGCCAATATGCAACATTATAAAACAATTCAATATCCATTACAGAATATACACAGACGCCATCATGATATTCACCCTCAAACATCAAACATCCAGATTACACACAAATCACAACATGCCTTGAATCAATGTCAGAATGGCTCAACAGTTAAGGCCTATTCCTAAACTACAAGATATCTGACCTCATGCACATCACCAGGAGCACCATATTCTCACCACCTGACTCAGTAAAGATCTTCGACCACACCATAAGTAATAAACAGGAAGTCCGATATCTCGGAGTCCCCTTTGACCAGCAACTCACCTTCCAGCCACACATCAAAAAGATGACCAGATCAGCCTACCACAAACTCAGAATGCTACACAAACTCAAACCACTACTCACCAACAATGACTTCTGAACTGTATGCCAAGCTATAATAATTGTCATGACCCTCGCCTGGGCCAAAGGCTTATAGGCATAGGGCTGCCAATGTTTGCCCTTAAATAAAGAGTTAATATCCTTGTCTCCAGCAGGGAACTCTGGGACTTGTAGTTGATTCTTTTACTCAAAGACAAAGTAGTGTGAGACCGTTGGTTTTTAAGGCAAAACAAGAATTTTTATTTAGGTTCCCATAAGCACTAAGGTTCAATGCAGACATAAGGATTATTCTCCAATAAATAATAACAGGAAACATATGCAACTAGAACTGAAGAAACTGAAGGAACCTTTAAACATGTGCAACTGTTTTCAGCAAAAACATTTCAGCAAGTAAATCACAGCTTCCTTTGTTCATCCAGCACAGCTAAATTTCTTCATTTATCATGTGCTGCTTTGGTTATCAAACTCTAGGTTAAGCAAGGGTTCTTTGCCTTAGAAGAAGTTCTTGGCATTCACATGGCTAGGTAAAACCCTGCTTCTCAAAAGCTTCTTCGGTTAACACTTTTTATCACCAACTTTCAAACTTCCTTCTTACACAAAGAACAGTCCATAGGAGACTCCTCAGTAACAGAATCCTGCCCAAAAGAGTCAATTTGCATTTCTTCCTGTTCTATGAAATGCTTGTCTGTCTCTGGGTTTTCATTAACTCCTTCAAGCTTACTGTTATGTAGGAACTTATGAATTTCCTTCCACAGCTGCTCTCCCTGATATGGAATATTTGTACCTTGAGAGTGGGGCTTCTTTCCCTGGATCAATTGCCTCAATGCTTCAATCGTGTTCAACTCTGGTCCTCTGCCCTCGGCTGGGTTCTGGTCACTTCCAGTTGTAACCGTATTCACCCACCTTCTGGCAGCTTGAATTCTCTGAGCTGGTTCACGAACACTCTGCACTGCAATCTGTTCCTCGTTGTCAGCAACTCTCCCAGCCACCCATCTGCTGGTTTCTGAATTAAGAGTACCTCTCTTACAAGGACTGCTTCCTCTGTTGCTGCTTCCTTTCTTGCTGGAGCCGTTCTCCAACTCAAAGTCAAACTTCCCACTTCTCCTTTTCCTCTCCTCTGAACAGGGCTTATAAAGCTGTTTCCTAACTAACACTCCCCTGTCTCTGCACAGGTGATTGTCATTACCCTCCAAGCCTGCACTTACGTTAGAGCTTGGGTGTGGCTTGGCTTCAGCAACTATGTGCTTCTTTCCTTTGCCTGCAGTCTGAACCTGTGAATACCTTGCCTGTCTCTCACCTTAAAGGCATATTCACTGTTTTCTTCTGTTTCCATCGGCTCAGCACAGCTCTCATCATCACATAATGCCTATAATAGATTTCTGCAATGCAATTTACCATGGACTTCCAAAGAAAGCAATTCTCCCCTTACAGCTGGTGCAAAACACTGCGACCAGAATCATCACTGGAACAGCAAAATACAACTGCAAAACCCCCAAGCTTCATCAATTATACTGGCTCCCCGTTGCTGTAGGAACCAAATACAAAAACATAATAATAAGCTTCAAAATATTAAATAACCTCTCTCCAGCAACTCTCCAACCACTAATCAGGAAGACACTTCCAACCAGAACAAGAAGAGGAACAGACAACATCCTAGAAACCTCACTAAAATTCAGGAAAGCAAATCAATCCACCTGTAATAGAGCCTTCTCCAGGTTTGCTCCCCAACTATGGAACAATCTCCTCACCTCAAGAGATCAAAGACTTAGTGGACTTTAGGAAAGCAATAAAAACCCACCTTTTCCTAGAATACTTTGGACCTACCCAAGATGACAATAATCACTAACAAAAGGGACCATAAAACACTGTTACAGTTTCCTTGTAAATAATTGCAATTGTTAATTGCTTGTTATACCCCAGTTAACCTCCAAGTTGCATAACCCTGTTCTATGTAAGTTCGTTGCTGTAACTGTTCTATATAAACCGCCTTGAACGTATGATAAGGCGGTATAGAAGACCTGTTAAATAAATAAATGTTAAAGTCACTAAAACTCACTTTCTGTAAATTAGTTCTCTGTAAACTGCATTTGAACTCTGGAAAATGTGGTATTTAAATGCAAACAAATAAAATAAACATGTCACAGATGACACATCAGAAATAGATGGAAGCAGAGTGCATATTGTTGGACAGATAACTCTCTGTAACACCATTACCACTGGCCCATGCTGTGAAGCTATGTCAACAAATCAAATACACAGTGCCGTGCATGCACTCTTCAAGTGGTTCTCCAGCAGTGTGCCCATTGCCATGTGGAATGGACTACCACAACAGTACACACTGTGACAAACACAAATTGTCAGATGTCCCCTCAAAGTGCATTGCCAGGCAATGTGTGTGATGACTATCTGAATGGGTTACTCTGTTATAGTGCATTTAAACCTATACCATCTATGTGGGGATATGCTAGTAACCTTGTGGTACAGGTGTTATGCCGGCTACTTATATGTGTGGGTGGTAAATCTGAAGGCCAGTCCCTCAGATCTACTGCATGAGGTGCATTGCAACCACAACCCCTTCAGAGGGGTAACAAATATCAGCAGATGTCTCAAAAGATGTATGGGTATGACAGCCTTACCAAGCTTATTCCAGATCCTGGTTGTCCATTTTGTGGTGATCACTGATCTGACAACTGGGATCCGGAGTTAGCTTGGTAAATATCTCTGATAGTAGAATTAGACGTGATTTCACAGACTTCCTGCACAAGAACATGGAAGAGGAGATGTCTATGCATTAAATCTCTATATCAGGAGTCAAGAGATTAACAAGACAAACACTCCTGGATGGGTGTTGCACAGAGGCACAAATCAGACAAACCTTAGACTAACTAGGAAACATAAAGGAAAAGCAGCAGAAATATAAGATGGAGTTAAGAATAAGATGGTCAGAAGCAGCTGTCTTTGAGATCACATGGCTTGTTCTGCAAGACAACTGCCTTCCAATTCAGGGGTCATCGCTTTGAGACCAGCCGGTGAAGACACCTGGGAATGGTTCACAGCATCAGAATGAAGACCATTTGGGCTTTTTATGTGCCTAAAACAATTGTTGATAAAATCACAATACAAAACTATTATTTTTATTTATTTTATTTTTTTATTTGGCTGGACCTTCAGGGAACCTTTCAGCTCAATGTTTTGTTTAGGCAGCAGGCGCAGCCTTTTTTTTAGTTAACAACATTTCTATAAATCCAAATATCAGGGCAATCAAGACACTAGAAGAAACACCGATAAACCAAACACAACTCAACACACCTCCAAACATCACAGGACACTAAACAGAATGAAATGTTTTGGCCTATTTTATATTGGTGCTCTCACGTGCCCCCCTGCAGTCTGTATGTCTGTGCCCACAGGAAGTTGATTCACCACCTTAGCCACCGCTGGATGTGTCATCAGATAAAGATTGAGAGGCTGAGACTGACTCTCCTGTAGTAATGCAGCACGAGGTGACCAGGAGCTTTTTCTTCTCCCGTGAAAAACTGTTCCTTATTCTGGGTGCTGTCTTGGATATGTGTTCCCCCAGCAGCAAGGAGAGCCTGTCCCAGCCAATCAGATGAGTTTTGACTAAACTGGATATATTTCTCTGTGCCCGTGTCCATCCCATGTATCCAGACACTTTCCATTCTGATGCCAGCTATTTCTTAGGTGTTTGGGCTAATGCTGTGTGGGTATATGCATCAGCTGCACCGATTGAGTTATTTGGTTTGTGCCAGAATTTCAATTATCTGGTTAGGTTAGCAGCCCATGAGAGCTTCAAAGCACCACCTGACATCTATTACAGTATGTGGTGATAATTGTGGCCACCCATTTGGACATTTTCAGCACAAATCCAGATATCTGAGATCATTCTGAAGATCCGAGCTCTTTTTATCCAGATAGCCTCCTGCTCAGCGGCTTGTAGAATATTGACCCCCTAAGTTACCAAAATAGGAGGAGGAATTTGGGTACCCAGGTTATGAACCACAAGGAACAGGAACAGAAGATCTGCTATGCGTAATGCATTAGAAATCCCTAAGATAATGACAAAATGCCTAAAGGCAACAGCCAATAGAGCTTTTTCTGTTTATGCACCCACAGCCTGGAATGCCCTCCCCTCGGAAATTCGAGCTATTACGAGCCTTGCCCCATTCAGAAAAGCGTTAAAATACCACCTATTCCAAATACACTACCCAGAAAGCAACCCAGGGAAACACATGGCAGGCCCTCTGATCCCCCTCCCCAACTGCTCCAATACCTTAACGAGAGAATGGATAGGCTGCGGACCCTTAGTATGAACCCCTCCGTCCATGCTGCCCAATGGTGAATATTCTGTAAATTTGTAAAATGTGCTGTAAATAGTTTCTCACCCAAGTTCTCGCCCAAGTTTATTTACCCTGTTCATTGTAAAACTCAATGTCCTTTTGTTGCATTGTAATATTATTTCTGTTCACTGTAAACCGCACTGATTTAAATAGCGCGGTATATAAGAAATGTAAATAAATAAAATAAAAAATAAACAAGGTAATAGGCTTTAAAAGCAAACATGTTTTCATCTTTGTTTTAGCAAATATTTAGGATGTGACGTGTCCTACAATGAAACAAAAAACTTTACCCAATATATTACTACACTGTAACTTGACTAATATTATGATAAGCAAGATAAATTAGTGAGATCTTAATAACTCTGCTAGGAATTGCAAAGCATTATTAATGGCCTGCCATGGTGAGCTAAAATCTAGCCGAATACGTCATGACAATATGTTGAAATATTAGAGTTTACCAAAATGGAACTAGCATATTCTGACTCCCCTAAGCATTATACCATAAAAGTAAATTATCTTACATTACTGCTAGCTGTGATTATCCAGAGAATGCTAGCAGGTTAAAGGCAGTCCTGACAGGCACTAAATCATGGCTGTTACATGATGATGTGGACTTCAGAAAAGGTAAACAGTACAGTTCTGTATTCTCAGAAAAAAAAATGAAGGTCTCTAAATGTCACAAAAAAAAAAGCCATTAATGCATTCTTTTTCTCCGAACTTCTGAATGTCATTTAGTTCAAAGTCAGATTTCTCCCTTAACTGCAACTGGAATCTACGGCTTCCCTATCACCTAATTAGCTGAGAATTTGATTGCTTCCATTTAAAAGGAAGGAAACAAGCTATTCATTATAGGCTGAGACCAAACTGATTGGAACATCAATAAGTTTACTGCAATTTTCACAATAAATTCTAGGCCGTAAAGCCTTATGCATGCATTTTGGAGGTGGGACGAATTGTCCATTAACATGAAGACAACACATTGATTGCCTGCTATGGTATTATTAAAATGAACTGATGAGGTGACTCCATGAAAACGCCGGAGTAAAATAGATCTCTCAAAAGATCCATCCATAATGCTTACACATGTTAGAAACAAACCATTAGGATTGTACAGTAGTCCCATTTTTGTTTTTTTTATGGGTCCCACAGCAAGGTTCAGATGAAATGCTGAGCTGCAATGATTCCAGCTTTTAAATAATAAATGTGTACAGTTAATTTAACTATATTAAATATTGACCTGGGACTTTACGTTCCATCAACAGTGCACTGAAAGTATAATAGCTGTGGAAAACTGTAATTTTTGCTCATTTTCAGATCCATTTGGACTGCCTTTATTGTACAACAGACTTATAACCTGAGTTGACTTTTCAATTTTTCATTTCGTAGATATCAAGTAAAAGCACAGATAAGATCTTACAATGTAGCTCTGCAAGACCTAAGACTTCTGTTATATATATATGCAAGAACCATAAACTTCGGCCACTATGGGGGTCATTTTAAAAACCTTAGTCATAATTTGGACATCTGAAGCCAAGCATAGAAACATAGAAATATAGAAAAATGACAACAGAAAAAGACCACAAGGCCTATCTACTCTGTCCTTCCATATCAACAATTACAACAGTCCCCTTTTTTCCTTTAGAAATCTTCTGTTTGTCCCATGCTTTTTTGAATTCAGTTACTGTCCTCATCTCTACCACCTCCACTGGGACACTATTCCACAGATCTACCACTCTTTCTGTAAAGAAATATTTCCGCATATCACTCCTGAATCTATCCCCTTTCACCCTCATCCCATGTCCCCTCGTAGCAGAGCTTCTTTCAATTGAAAGAGGCTCTCCCCCTGTGCATTTATGCCACTGAGGTATTTAAATGTCTCAATCATATCACCTCCATCCCGCCTTTCCCCTAATGTGTAGATATTAAGATCCTTAAGCCTGTCCTCATATGCTTTATAATGAAGGCCACTTACCATTTTAGGAGCTACCCTCTGTACTGACTCCATCCTGTTTATATTCTTTTGAAGGTGCAGTCTCCAGAATTGCACACAATACTCCAAATGAGGTCTCAGCAAAGACTTATACAGAGGCATTATCACCTCCTTTTTTCTGTTAACCATCCCTCTCCCTATTCACCCAAGCATCCTTCTAGCTTTTGCTGTCACCTTTTCTACCTGTTTAGCTACTTTAAGATCATCAGACACAACCACACCTAGGTCCCGCTCTTCATTACTGGACAAAAGTACTTCACCCTCTATACTATATTGCTCCCTTGGATTGCTGCAGCCCAAATGCATGACCTTGCATTTTTTAACATTAAATCCCAGCTGCCAAATTCTAGACAATTCTTCAAGCTTAGCTAGATCCCTCCTCATGTTATCTACACTTTCCTAGGTGTCTACTCTATTGCAGATTTTGTCATCATCCGAAAAGAGGCAAACCTTACCCGACAGCCCTTCTGCTATATCACTAACAAAGATGTCAAAAAGTATCGGACCAAGGACAGATCCCTGGAGCACACCACTGGTAACTTCCTTCTCAGAGTGAACTCCATTTACCTGTATCCTTTGTCGACTCCCACTCAACCAATTTCTTTTCTTTTCTTTTTTGTATTTAACTTTATATTGACAATTCCATCGTAAAACCATACAAATACATCTTATCAGCACAACAACTAGACATGTATTGACTGCCAGCTGTAGTAGCATACCCTCCCCCCATCGCCAATACTATGAAAGCATAACACGTCTACATAACACACCCTTGGAAGCTCGCACCTATTGGGTGGCCCCCTCTGCCCCACCCATAGATACAGAGGGTGCCACTACCAGCTTCAAGCATAGGAAAGCAAATAACATCCATCTCCCCACCCCATGGAATTGTTTTTTATATATAAGTAGGAGCCATCGGCTGCACATGCCAGCGTCTATGGCAGCCCCCCAACCCCACTCATCACCTCCCTTCCCCCCCAACTGCTTTCTTCCCCCCCCCCCATATGGATCTACCGCCACCTACCCTCCTTCCCTTGAAACCAACCCTCCCCCCTCCCCCCCCTACCCCCCCCTACCCCCCCCCCCCCCCGTCATTTCCACCCCTCTATTTCAGGGTATCTTTCCTTAGGTAAAGCAACACCTTATCCCATTGCTTCTCAAATCTATCCACCCTTTGCCTTCGGGAAGCAGTCAATTTTTCCATTAAATACACCTGCCGGAGACGCTCCACACACTGCTCCACCTGCAGTACTTCCCGCTGCCTCCAACGGTAAGCCAGCTCACAGCGGGCCGCACACAGGCACGCCATGACCTGCCTCTTATCCTGGGCCGGCCCTCCTTCGCTCCATCACCCCATCAAATAGCCACTAGGCTCGAGCGACGGCTCCTGCCCAACCACCTCTCTTATCCATTCCCTAATCGACGCCCAATAGCGCTGTATCCGCGGGCACGTCCACCATATATGGAAAAAAGTGCCCACCTCCCCGCACTCCCTCCAACACCTATTGGACACCCTGGGAAACATCCGGTGCAGCCGGACCGGCATGTAATACCACCGCATAACCACCTTGCACCAATTCTCCCGAATAGCTACCGACAATGGTAGTAGCCTCATCTGGTCAAAAATATTCTTCCATTGCCCCTCCTCTAGTTCCATGCCCAAATCCCCTTCCCACTCCCGCATATATCGATGCTTCCCCACCAGGGGCCCTTGGATAGCCTTATAAAGCGCCAAGGTTAACCCCGGTGAGGACTTCTTCCCGTACCAAACCACCTCCAACGGGGTGTATTCCCGCTCGAGTCCCTCTTTCCCTAATTTCTGCCTTAAAAAATGCACCACCTGCCCGTAGTAGAAGAGATCTCCCTCCCGCAGCCCATACGTCTCTTGCAATACTGCAAATGGTACCCACTCTCCTCCATCAATAAACTGATAAAAGCACTTCAAGCCCTCTCTGGCCCACCTTCGGTAACCACCCCCTTCTCTCCCGGGGCGGAACTCCTCCGTATGACAAAGTTCCCTCATTAAGGAAAAGTGCGCCCCCCCGCCCTCCCCCGCCACCCCTCTAATATTGTCCCATTCCTGCAACACATGACTCACATATGGGTTAGCCCGCACCGCTACCCCTCTCTCCCCCCTCCCCATCCAGGGAAGCCCTGCCAAGGAGCACACCCTTCCACTGTCCTTCTCCATCTCCACATAGTTCTTCCGCTCCCCCCTTCACGCCAATCCATCACATGGCGTGCCTGTGCTGCCCAATAGTAGGCCTGCAAGTTGGGCACTCCCAGCCCCCCTTCCTCCCTCCTCCTGTACATCACTGCCTGTGCTATCCTAGGCGGGCGTCTCCGCCAGATATACTGGTTCACCTGCCGCTGCACTCGTCGCAAATGTGCTCCCGGGATAGCCAGCTGTAGTGCCTGAAAATAATACAGCACTCGTGGGAGGACATTCATTTTAACCGACGCTATCCTCCCCAGCCAGGACACTTCTGACCTCATCCACCGCTGTAGATCCTGGTCTATCTCCTTCCACAATTTACCATAGTTAGCCCCATACATCCCTTGGGGCTGAGAAGTGATGTTGACCCCCAGGTATCTAATGGCTCGCTCTGCCCATTTGAATGGGTATGCTTGCTGTAGCCTTTCCAGCCGTGACCTGGCCATATTAATATTCAGGGCCTCAGTCTTGTCTGGGTTCACTTTGAACCCCGAGACTTCCCCATACTTTCCCAGCTGCCGCAGAATTTCTGGTAGGGACTCCTCTGGCTGCGTCACCACCATAAGTACATCATCCGCAAAGAGGGAGATTTTGTGGTGACTACCCCCCCCCCCCCCGCCCTCTGCAGCCCCCACACCTTTCCACTTCCTCGTATTGCTCTCGCCAGAGGCTCTATAGCAATGGCAAATAAAAGTGAGGACATCGGGCACCCCTGGCGGGTCCCCCGTTCCAAATCCAAAGTCTCAGTATACCGCCCATTAATTTTCACCCGCGCTTTAGGGCCCCTATACAGCGCTTGTACCCACCTCATAAACTTAGGGCCTATCCCCATCTGCCTCATGACTAGAAATAAGAAGTCCCAGTCCACCCTATCGAACGCTTTCTCAGCTTCAATTGACAGCAGCATCGCCTCAACCCCTTGATCATGCGCCCCCCATACAGCTTTCAACACCCTCTTTATATTGTTGGAGGCCTGCTGCCCCATTATAAATCCAGTCTGGTCTATCTCTATCAATCTTGGCATCTTCGGAGCCAACCGATTAGCCAGCACTTTAGCTATAATTTTGACATCAACATTTATCAAAGAGATGGGGCGGTAGGACCCACACTGCATCGGATCCCTTCCCCCCTTGGACAACACAGTTATCCCCGCTGTAAGCATTTCCGCCGAAAAATGTCCCCCTTCCTGCTGCACTCCATTCGCTAACCGAACCAGCCTATCCACAGGTCCTCCCGGAATGTCTTATAGAAGGCCCCCGTCAGGCCATCCAAGCCCGGGGCCTTCCCCACCGGCAACGCCCGCAGAGCCAGCTCCACTTCATCCCGAGTAATATCTTCCTCCAGGTCCTGGCTCTCCCCCCTCCCCCAAGCCCTGCAGCCCAAGCTCTGTTAAGTAAGCCTCCCCTTGCTCCAACGTCCCGCCCTCGATTTTCTTGTACAGTGCCCTATAAAATTGGCAGAAACGTTCCCCAATTTGCTTCTCTGACCGTAACTGCTCCCCTCTTTCCCCCTCCAGCCCCCCTATAGTTGTCTGGACCTCCCGTTTCCGCAATTTAGTGGCCAACATTTTCCCGGCTCTATCTCCCCATTCATAATAACATTGCTTCAGTCTAGCCATCTGGAACCCAATCTCTTCCACTTGCAATTTTTGAAGCTCCATCCTCAGCTGGTTGAGGCGCTTAAAGTCCCACTTATTTCCTTGGCCTTGATATCTCTCAGCCATATATTTTATCTCTTTTTGCAATTCCTCCTCCCGTGCCAACCGTTGTTTCTTATATCTAGATGACCACATCACTACCCGCCCCCTCACCACTGCCTTCATACCCTCCCACAGTCCCATCTCCCCCACCTCCCCCGTGTCATTAATGACCCAGTACTCCTTCAAGTATGCTTTGACATCCTTCACCACCTCTTCTTTTTTAAGCAGACTTTCATTGAGCCACCGAAATCTCACTCCCCCCCTGTCCCTATGATACCCTACTCCCACCCACGTTGGTGCATGATCAGACCAAGTGATGTTCCCTATTGCCGCTTCCTGAATCCTAGGGCCCCACCCTGCATCCAACAAAATATAATCTATCCTACTGTAGCTGTCATGGGGTGCGGAGTAAAAGGTATACTCCGCACTCCCCTCATGCTGTTGCCTCCACACATCACACAACTGGTAGGTCTACATAATTCTCACCAGCGCCCTTCTAATTTTATTCTTCCCATCTCCCCCTTTCGCTTGGCGGTCCCGCTTTGGGTGTATAGCCAAATTAAAATCCCCCTCCAGAATGAGCCTCCCTTGCACATGTCGGGCCAGTAAGTCCTGAACCCCTCTCCAAAATTGTAGCTGTCGCTCATTCGGGGCATATATATTGACCAAAGTGACCTGTTCGCCCTGCCATTCCCCTCCCAGCAACAGCACCCGACCCTCGTCGTCCCTCTCCACCCTACTTACCCTAAAGGTGCTGTCCCGTCGTAGCAATATAGCCACCCCCCCCTTCTTGCTCGCCCCCATTCCCCTCAGGCTCCCATAGTACTGGTGCGGGTACTTCGCGTTCCGCATCAACCCCTCATTCTTCCTCCTCAGATGTGTCTCCTGCACCAGCACTATCTCCCAATCCAACCTTGTGGCCTCTCTAAACAGCTGATGGCGTTTCCGGGGGTTATTCAGCCCCTTAGTGTTGATAGATTCTATCCTCCCCATGAGGACAGTTCATTCCCTCCAAACCCTCCCTCTCCATTTCCATCGGTACCCCGCTGTCCACTTCCCCCCCCCGCCCTCCCCCACACCCCCTCTCCCTCCCCCCTACTCCCCCCCCCTGCATTACCACGCCCTCCGGAGTTACCATGGTCCCCCGATGACACTCCCCGGGCGCCCCCTCTAACCACCCTACCCCCACTACCTCCCCTCCCGTCGGACTCCCCCTACTCACCCCATATACCAGCTCCTGCTACCCCCCATCCTCTACCCACCATTCCACCATACCTCCCCCCCCCCTTGCCCCCCGTACACAAATGGATGGATGCACTTCCCCCCTACCTTCTCCCAGCCCCCAAGCTCTTCCGCCTCCCCCCCCCCCCCCCCGTTCCACATCCCTGGGGATCCCATTACCTGTCATGCAATACAATACACTCATTAATATCATTAATATCGTCTCTCCACCTCTGCCATGCTGCATAGTCTAAACAGTAAGGATTCAGTGGCAGGTTTATTATTTACCACCAAGCCAGTCTGTAACAGTCCAAACTCTTCCTGGCAGGAGCAGAACAGTCTTCACCGCTCAATCTCCAGTCTCCTCTGCCGCCGGCACTCGCTCTTTGCCTCTGGAGAGCCTGGTCAGTCGCCTGCTCTTACTTTCCACTCTCTGCCACTGCATCCCTGCGCTACGGACTGGAGGGCACTGCTCCTTTGGCGGGCCATCCGGTTGGTTCTCCGGGATGTTTTCGACGCCCAAGTCCCGCAGTATTTGCCAGGCCCCATCAGCGCTCTGGATTCGGCGAGTGTTGCCCTTTACTGTCACCAGCAGCCCGAATGGATAGAGCCACTTGTAGCGCCAGCCTTCTCTGCGCAGCAACGATGTGACCCCTCTCCGCTCCCACCGCCGTTGCAGCGTGCCTGCCGAAAGATCTTGGTAGAGCTCTATCTTTGCCCCCTCCCACTTGTAGGGGCCCAGCTTCCGCGCCGCGGTAAGAAGTCTCTCCTTCAGCTTAAATGAACCCATGCACGCTATCACATCTCGAGGTCTATTCTCCCGAGAGGGGCCCAGGCTCTGGTGCGCTCTGTCCATAGGCATCGGCTTTCCCTCCCATTCTCCCGCAGGGTCCGCCTCCTGCAGGATGGCTGTGAACAGCCGCGTCAGCGTCGCCTCGCAGTCCTGGAAGCGCTGGTCCTCCTGGATACCCCGCACCCGCACATTACACCTTCTGGACCTGTCTTCAAGGTCTTCAGTTTTCACCTGGAGGAGGTCTTGAGCATGTTTCAACTCTGCCCAGCCGACCCGCAGATCATTTGTCATCTCCACCTGGTGCTCTAATCGCTCCTCTGTGGCCTCCACTCGGGCCCCGAGCTCCTTCATATCCTGTTTGAGCGTGATCAGCGTCTCCTTCAAGTCCTTCTTAAAAGAGCCCATCTCAGCCTTCAGCTCCTCTTTGAATTCGGTAAGCCATTCCTTCAGGCTCTCCAGGGATTCTGGTCCGACCTCGGAGTCATCCTCAAAATCAGTCCGCTCTGCCACATCGGCCTCCATTTTGTCCACGTGGCCGTCTTCCCCCCGCTCCTCCGCTGCGGCGTATGAGGAGCGGTAGGCTGCCTACCACTTTTTCACTGACATCCACACCGGTGTCTTAAGCTCTTAGCTCTGGTTTCGCTCTCCTCAAGCAGGGTAGGATCGCTCGTTTTTTAGCTTTACTCCACAAGCGCCCCGGAGCTCCCTCAGAAAGCAGCCATCTTGCTCCCTGACGTCACCGGAAGTTCCCACTCAACCAATTTCTAACCCAATCAGTAACTTTAGGGTCCATCCCTAGGGTGCTCAGTTTGTTTATAAGTTAACTGTGAGGAACGGTGTCAAAGGCTTTACTGAAATCTAAATACTCCACATCTAGGGCTCTCCCTCGGTCCAACTCCCTGGTCACCCAGTCAAAGAAATCAGATTTGTCTGACAAGACCTACCTCTGGTGAAACCATGCTGCCTCGGATCCTGTAATTCACTGGACTCCAGAAACCTCACTATTTTCTCTTTCAGCAGCATTTCCAATAATTTACTCACCACCGAAGTTAAACTAACTGCCCTGTAGCTTTCAACCACATCCTTACTTCCGCTTTGGTGTAAAGGCACCACATGAACCTCTCTCCAGTCCTTTTGCACCACTCCCGATGCCAATGAGGCATTGAAAAGGTCAGCCAGTGGAGCTGCTAGAACGTCCGCAAGTTCCCTCAATATTCTAGTGTGTATCCCATCCAGTCCCATCGCTTTGTCTACTTTAAGTTGAGCTAGTTTCTCATGAACACAGTCTTCTGAAAATTGTTCTAGATGCCCCTCACTTCTGTTCCTGTTTGTTGGTGTTTTCTGAGATCCTGTTCCTGGTTGTTTATCTGTGAACACAGAACAGAAATATTTGTTAAACAAATTCATCATCTTCTACATATTCCTCCCCTTCAGCCTTGAGTCTGACAATACCAATTTTGCCCTTCCTCTTCTCAGTAACATCTGGAAAATGTCTTATCCCCCCATTTTCTTGCATTGGCTATTTCCTCCTCTTTTTGAATCTATGCTTTCCTGACTACTTTGCTAGCTTCTCTAAGTTTTTCCAAATATAGATGCCTGTTTTCCTCTCTCTGTAGATGTCCAAATCACAGAGACTTCCCTGGATCCATTTTACCAATGGCTTTTAAAGTCATCTCCAGTGCAGGGACAGCCAAGTAGGCAGGGCTGTGATAAAGGCATTTCTGGGGAAGTGCAATGGACTTCCTACTACTACTAGACGTCCTCGCTCTATTTCAGAAAGATAAGGGACACTCCTGACACCGACCAAGATTAGACCTGCTCTAGTCATGAATAGTCATTGGAAAAATGCTTGTTTTGGCATAAGACATCCAGGAGGTGTAGAAAAGGCAGAGAGTTAAATAACTTTACCAAGATCACAAGGAACAGCAATGGAATTTGAACCCTGGCCCTAGCCCACTACTCTAACATACTATTCCGAGAAGGTCTATGGAGTGTGATAAGGAAGCTTATCATAGCTCAGGTAGGAGCTATAGAAAAGATGATGTGACTCTGAACAAGCAACCTGTCAGTTCTGGTAGAAGCAAGAAAACAGAGTTTTCACATAAAAGACTACCAGTCCCAGAATGCACCAGGTTTCCAGCAGCCATGAGAGGGGCTGAAGTGAGAGAATGTGTGTGCAATCAAGAGAGCTATGAGGTAATCCCTAAGCACTCATCTCAAAGGGCAGGGCCTGATTCAACACAGCTGCGCTGTGTTAGGGAGCAGCACACATTAGAACAGGATAAGAATAGAGCTTATTCTTCAGATAACAGCTACAGAGGGAGGAAGAGATACAGAGACAGCAACGGCTACAAGCACCAGTATCACCTGGAGAAACAGAAGCCAAGCCAAGCAGATAGAGAGAGAAGGAAACTCTCTGGAAGGAAGAGAAGAAAGGCCATTGGAAGGTCTGGGAGATTCCAAGGCAGTACTCATACTGGGAGGTATTCCAAAAGCCAGCAGAGTCCATTGGACTGGATTCAGCCAGAGGAATGGAGTGGCAGAGATAGGAATCACCAGTGGCTACCTGGAAGAGAGAAGACTGCATGTGGAAGGGACTTTCAGACCAAGGCCAGAAGGTATGTGAGAGAAGATCCAGCATCCAGGGATCAAGATTGGAAGGCTGGACATCAGAATTGGATTACATATTGGCCAGGCTATACAGAGAGGAATAATGATAGCAGGAGAGGCTCAGGTATGAACACTGATCCAGACCCTATCTATAATAGAGAATGGCAGCAAGGGAATAAGCATTCTCATGATAGTGCCTTAATGAAAGACTCATCTGTGCCAATGTATGATATTGACCCTATGATTGTTGATGCAGGGGGAAATACAGCAGATGAAACTATTTACATGGACTGTTCTTTATCTAAATGCTATTGCTAGTTTTCTCTGAGCAAACACATCAGCCATCACAAAGAAACCTAACTTTGTTCTTTATTTCCACTGCAAACAGCTCTTAAAGCAGGATTTGGGCTCACACAGTAGCAGCCAGCCAGCTAAAGGCTTTCAGCTGGTCCATTGATAGTAATTAG
The DNA here is from genome assembly GCA_033557465.1 of Ichthyophis bannanicus. Lineage (NCBI taxonomy): Eukaryota > Metazoa > Chordata > Amphibia > Gymnophiona > Ichthyophiidae > Ichthyophis > Ichthyophis bannanicus. Next base: position 72,112,571 of record CM066040.1, read on the forward strand.
GGCTGCACCTGATTGTGTGTGTGAGCAAGGGAGAATCCCTGCTGAGATCGGCGTGGAAAATAAGCAGAAGTTAACCTAACCAGCAAAGTTTATTCTTTACTTTGTGCCTTTGTATTTGGTAATTATTTGCTAAGAAAACATTAGCTAATTGCCTGACAAGCTGAAGGTTGTTTTCTGGTTTACTTTGTGACTTTTTGTTATCCATTTTAAACACTGCAAGCAAGTAACCTCATTTATAGTGCTATCAAGCATACATGTGCTGGGTGAATTAAACCCCATCAATAAAAGAAGTATTTTATTGATCTTACCACTTGGTTTCACAACTCAAATTATTGTCATCAGCTGTGTTTGGGAGTGAATGAACTACAATACCCACAATACCTTGCAAGAATCATATGAATATATGCATTGTCAAGATTGTGTAAGTTCTCACCCTAGGCAGCCGTCTGACAAATGGCGTAGTTGGCAGGATTGCTCTTGCACCAAGAGGATTTACTTGTTGTGGATTACAAATAAAAGTCAAGTTTAAAGCTGTAAGAAGATTTTTTCCCTCGTCTGCACTTTGGAGGAAAAGTGGTTGTCCCAGGAAGCTGTCCCAGAGGAAAAGACCCTGTGCAAAGCTGGATTCATCACTGAGACAAGGTAATATGTACCTGGGCATGTCTAGTGGTGGATGTGTGTAAGCACAGGGGGTAATTGAAAAAAAAAAAAAAGTTGAAAAAAAAAAAAAAAAAACCCACACCTGGTTGGAAGGTGCTGCTCTTGGGTTTTTCTTTTTTCTTTTCTTGCAGGGGTCAAGATGGATCCGACGGAGATGGCTCAATGGATGGCAGCCCAATTCAGCAAGCAGCAGGAGCTATCACAGCAGGCCCAGGACACTGCTATGAAGGCCTTAATGGAACAGCAGAAACCAGTGCTTGATCTGGTGCAAGCTCTAGTTCAGCTGCAGAGCCAAAGTGGAACAGATGCAAGACCAGCAGTTAGTACTGGTGCACCACATGTGAACACTGTGGGACTCAATCAAGGGATTGGGGCATTTAATTTTGGGAAATTAACTCCAGAAGATAATGTTGATGATTTTCTAGAGTCTTTTGAAAGAGTGGCACAGGCTTTAGCATGGCCAGAGACCCAGTGGGCAGTAAGGCTGGCAGCCTCATTAACTGGTGAGGCACTAGCAGCTTACAGAGCAATGCCAGCAGCCCAGGCTTTGGTTTATAAGGATGTAAAGGCAGCTATTAGAGATCGCCTAGGGTTGTCTATTTCAGAGTATAGGCGAATGTTTAGAGCTGTTACATTGAAAGTGGGTGAGACACCCAGGGCTCTGAGTCAGAGAATTAGAAGTCTAGCTGTAAAATGGTTAGAGCCTGAGCAAAAGACAGTAGAAATGTTATTGGATAGTATAATGCTGGAACAATTTATGCTTGGGGTACCTAAAGATTTGAATGTTTTTCTTATACAGCAAAATTGCCAAAATCTTGGAGAGGCAACCATGCTAGCAGAGAGATTCTTGGAAGCCACGTGGGCTTGCCATAGAATGGGTGGCCTTCTAAAGATGGATGCTGAGGCTAGATGTGCTGTATCAGAAAAAGGAATAATTAGGAATGTTTCTAAAAATAAATGTACTGTATCAAACCAGATGACACAGTGGAATAGAAAGACATGTTTCAAGTGTGGAAAATTGGGACATTTTGAGAAGAGATGCCAGACACACACTAGTTTAATGGGTCTGGATTTAAAACAACCCAAGGAAGGATTTCTTTTGATGGTTGATGTGCAAGGAATTACCACAAATGCATTATTAGACTCTGGGGCAGACCAGAGTATGATGTCAAAAAGGCTTTGGAAGAGGATAGAGGCCCAAGAAAGATTTGTGCCTAGAACCCCTGAAAGCCAAGTTCACATCAGATGCATTCATGGTGCTGCATCATCATATCCCACCTATAGGCTAAAGGTTAAGTGCCTAGGGAAACAAGAGGAAGTCCTATTAGCAGTGGTGCCTAGGCTACCCTTTGATTTGGTTCTAGGAAGAGACTGGCCAAGATTTAAGCAGGGTCTAGTGGAAGGACTAGGAAAAAAGGAGGGAGAAGGTTTAATGGTAGTAGCTCCCGGGCCTTTATTTGGAAGTCCTCAGACCCCAGCTAAAAAGATGGCTAAGCGTCCAGAAGACCAAGCTACCCCAAAGCAGATATTCGTCCTAAAGTACCATAAGGTCTCTGAGAAGGCCCAAGCTCCTAGGCGGGCAACCCCTCAGTCTGCTGGGTTTGACCTGTGCAGCATAGAAAATGTGATTGTACCTAGCCAAGGGAGAGCCCTGGTTGACACCGGTCTCCAAGTGGAAATACCAATTGGATGTTATGGGAGAGTAGCCCCAAGGTCCGGATTAGCCCTTAAATATTTCATCGATGTGGGTGCGGGAGTAATTGATCCCGATTACAGGGGCAATATTAAAGTTCTGTTGTTTAACTTTGGACAGAATGAATATCATGTGAAGACAGGAGACAAAATTGCCCAATTGATCTGTGAGAGGCTGGGTTTTCCACCTGTGGAGGAGGTCACATCCCTAGAGAATTCTGAACGTGGAGCCAAAGGCTTTGGTTCTACTGATGTCAAAGGGGTTAAAAGCTTAGCTGCCACCTGTGCCCGAGAGAGGGAGGTGAGTGAAGAGGAAGATTTGGGACCCCAGGTATCTGATTGTAAAGAAAAATCAGAGCCCCAAATAGGTGAGGACCTGACAATGGTACAACAGGAAGAAATTCGGAAGTTGCTTAAGGAATTCCCAGATGTGTTGACACCCATACCTGGGGAGACCCATTTGGTGGCCCATGAAATAATAACTCCACCTGGGAAATTGGTTCGTCAAAGGCCATACCGCTTGCCTGAAGCCAAAAGACAGGAGGTAGTGGCACAAGTCCAGGAGATGTTGGACATGGGGGTAATAGAGGAGTCAAAGAGTCCCTGGAATAGCCCCATAGTCCTGGTGCCGAAGCCTGATGGATCCTTAAGATTTTGTATTGACTTCCGGCAGGTAAACGCCATATCAGTTTTTGATGCATATCCAATGCCAAGAATTGAGGAGCTGCTAGACCAGCTGGGACAGGCTCAATACTTAACCACCCTTGATATGACAAAAGGATATTGGCAAATCCCGCTCACCAGGGAGTCAAAGCCGAAAACTGCGTTCAGCACCCCCGTTGGCCTTTTCCAGTTCAAGAGGATGCCTTTCGGACTGCATGGAGCAGCGGCTACCTGCCAAAGGTTAGTGGATCAGGTACTTCGACCCCACCAAAGTTATGCTTTTGCATACATGGATGATGTCATAATCCATAGTAACACCTGGGCGGAGCATTTGAAGAGGATCAGGGCAGTCTTGTGCTCTATGAAGCAAGCGGGAATCACTTTAAACCCGAAGAAGTGTGCCTTTGCAAATAGGGAGGTAAAATACCTAGGCCACCTAGTGGGAAGAGGAAAAATTAAACCTCTATTAAGCAAAATAGATAGCATCAGGAATTTTCCTCCTCCAACAACCAAGAAACAACTAAGAAGTTTCTTAGGACTTATTGGATACTACCGCCGGTTTATACCGCAATTCGCAGAGAAAAGTGCCATTTTCACGGATATGCTGCGAAAGAATTGTCCAAACCAGATAAAGTGGACACCAGAAGCTGAAAAAGCGTTTTCAGTATTAAAAGAAAAATTGTGTACAGGACCGGTACTGAAAGGAGTAGACTTCAAGAAACCCTTTCTGGTTCAAACCGATGCATCAGATGTAGGGCTAGGAGCAGTCCTATCCCAGTGCCATGATGGGGAGGAGCATCCTGTGATGTACCTGAGCAGGAAGTTGTCACTGGCTGAACAAAAGTATTCCACGATAGAAAAAGAGTGTTTGGCTATCAAGTGGTCAGTGGAGGCGTTAAGGTTTTACCTTACAGGGAGAAAGTTCCAGTTGGTCACGGACCATGCCCCACTTAAGTGGTTGCAGCAAATGAAGAACCACAATGCCAGGTTGACACGCTGGTACATGGCCTTACAGGCGTTTGATTTTCAGGTTGAACATCATGCCGGGAAGTTACACAAGAATGCGGATGCACTTTCCCGTATTACGGACTGTAGAGAAGAAGTTTCACCAGTAAAACCAGTCCGTAATAACTTAAGCAGGGGGGTATGTGATAAGGAAGCTTATCATAGCTCAGGTAGGAGCTATAGAAAAGATGATGTGACTCTGAACAAGCAACCTGTCAGTTCTGGTAGAAGCAAGAAAACAGAGTTTTCACATAAAAGACTACCAGTCCCAGAATGCACCAGGTTTCCAGCAGCCATGAGAGGGGCTGAAGTGAGAGAATGTGTGTGCAATCAAGAGAGCTATGAGGTAATCCCTAAGCACTCATCTCAAAGGGCAGGGCCTGATTCAACACAGCTGCGCTGTGTTAGGGAGCAGCACACATTAGAACAGGATAAGAATAGAGCTTATTCTTCAGATAACAGCTACAGAGGGAGGAAGAGATACAGAGACAGCAACGGCTACAAGCACCAGTATCACCTGGAGAAACAGAAGCCAAGCCAAGCAGATAGAGAGAGAAGGAAACTCTCTGGAAGGAAGAGAAGAAAGGCCATTGGAAGGTCTGGGAGATTCCAAGGCAGTACTCATACTGGGAGGTATTCCAAAAGCCAGCAGAGTCCATTGGACTGGATTCAGCCAGAGGAATGGAGTGGCAGAGATAGGAATCACCAGTGGCTACCTGGAAGAGAGAAGACTGCATGTGGAAGGGACTTTCAGACCAAGGCCAGAAGGTATGTGAGAGAAGATCCAGCGTCCAGGGATCAAGATTGGAAGGCTGGACATCAGAATTGGATTACATATTGGCCAGGCTATACAGAGAGGAATAATGATAGCAGGAGAGGCTCAGGTATGAACACTGATCCAGACCCTATCTATAATAGAGAATGGCAGCAAGGGAATAAGCATTCTCATGATAGTGCCTTAATGAAAGACTCATCTGTGCCAATGTATGATATTGACCCTATGATTGTTGATGCAGGGGGAAATACAGCAGATGAAACTATTTACATGGACTGTTCTTTATCTAAATGCTATTGCTAGTTTTCTCTGAGCAAACACATCAGCCATCACAAAGAAACCTAACTTTGTTCTTTATTTCCACTGCAAACAGCTCTTAAAGCAGGATTTTGGGCTCACACAGTAGCAGCCAGCCAGCTAAAGGCTTTCAGCTGGTCCATTGATAGTAATTAGGGCTGCACCTGATTGTGTGTGTGAGCAAGGGAGAATCCCTGCTGAGATCGGCGTGGAAAATAAGCAGAAGTTAACCTAACCAGCAAAGTTTATTCTTTACTTTGTGCCTTTGTATTTGGTAATTATTTGCTAAGAAAACATTAGCTAATTGCCTGACAAGCTGAAGGTTGTTTTCTGGTTTACTTTGTGACTTTTTGTTATCCATTTTAAACACTGCAAGCAAGTAACCTCATTTATAGTGCTATCAAGCATACATGTGCTGGGTGAATTAAACCCCATCAATAAAAGAAGTATTTTATTGATCTTACCACTTGGTTTCACAACTCAAATTATTGTCATCAGCTGTGTTTGGAAGTGAATGAACTACAATACCCACAATACCTTGCAAGAATCATATGAATATATGCATTGTCAAGATTGTGTAAGTTCTCACCCTAGGCAGCCGTCTGACAGGAGATATCCGTATCTGGCTCTGCTACGAGGGGACATAGGATGAGGGTGAAAGGGGATTGACTCAGGAGTAATGTGCAGAAATATTTTTTTACAGAAAGAGTGGTAGATCCTTGGAATATTCTCCCAATGAAGGTGGTAGAGAGGAGAACAGTATCTGAATTCAAAAAAGCTTGGGACAAACACAGAAGATTTCTGGAGGAAAAAAGGGGACTGTTGTAATTGTTGATATGGAAGGACAGACTAGATAGGCCATGTGATCTTTTTCTGCAGTCATGTTTCTGTGTTTCTATACTAGCTTGCCCTCGACCCTGCAAGCAGGATAATGATTTACAGGAGTTCTGGTTCAATAAGCATGAAGAACAGCTATGGATAGGAGTCTCTGGCTAGCACAAGAGTTGGAACTGCAGCCCGCAAAGACTGGTAGAAGACATCAGATCCTGCTGACCTGAAGAATGTGACTGTGGCTTGCAGAGGTTGACAGAAGACCCTGACTTCCACCAGTCTGAAGAGCGGAGATGTGATATTAGAGGAGAACTGTAAGAAAGGGGGCAGGTAAGGGAGATGGAACCTAGGAGGTGGGCAGGTGAGGGGTGGAGACTAGGTGAGGTGGGGTTAGAAGGGAAAAGGGTGGAGCCTAGTGGAGAGGGTTAGAAGGAAAGAAAGGGATGGGGCAGAAGGAAAGAAGATGTGCTAGAGAGAAGAGAAAAAGGAGAACAGGGGTGGAGCATAAGATAAAGGGAAGGGTTAGAGGAGAAAAGAAGAGTTGGTGAGTGCATTGGAGGAGAAGGGAAAAACTTGAGCACATGGGTCAGTGGAGATTAAATAGGGCAGTGAAGGGAAAGAAGAGGGACTAGTGTAAGAGGATGGGAGGGACAAACAGTTGGTGCAGGACAGGGGAAAGTGAGCATACAAACACACAGTCACCGACCCTACATATTCTGAGACACATGCATAGACAACTTCACACATGCACACTCAATCCCACATATGTATGGTGGGAAGGAGGCCTATCCGGAGTCCGGGGGAGGACAAAGAGACAGGGAATTCACCCTAGTAAAGGGCCCCCTTTTACCAAGTCAGGGTAGGAAAGCCATAAACACCTCCAGGAACCAGAAAACTTCCATGTGGCCCACATTTCAGGCTCCCCCTAGTGGAGGAAAAGGGAGAGGATACAGGGCCAAGAACCCCTTAGGCAGGGAATTCTCCAAGCACTCAGGTGCCCGCAGTCAGGCTGATTTCCGTCACCTGGGTAGGGAGGAGTTGGAGCTAGAGCCCTGGAAGTATAAACCTAGGCCAGAGTATGAGAGAGAGGGAGGAGAAGCAGGAAGCCGAGCTGAGCAGAGCAGAGGCAAAGATGCAAGCAAGGGAAGCTTGATGAGTGCTGAGCAGAGCAGAGGAGCTGAGCTTCCATGAGAAGAGAGTGCTAATTGGCATATAGCACTTCTGCAAGAGGGTTTGGAGCCAGTAACAAGAGAGACTCCAGGATTCCCCGGGAGGCTGGTAGCTGAGCACTATGAGCAGGACGGGGAGTCAGAACCCATGCAGCTGGGAAAGCCCGAGGTGAAGCTGAATGATGAGGACACTCCCATGGACTGCTCCTTTTGCCAAGCTTTGAACCTGGGAACGTAGAGAAAACAAGCCAGTTTGTGAAAGAAAGCCTACCAGGAAAAAGGTACTCGTAGTCCACAAGCAGGGTGGCTGTAATTCCTTTGTGTTGGTAAAGGGGAAGGTCATGGGGACTAAGGAGCAAGCCTGGAACTGTGATAAGCTTGTTAATCACCTGCTGCTGGAATAAGGACACTGGAGTAAGCTAAAGTAGCTATTATAACAAAAGCTTTCTTTTGCCCCTGGATTATAGTTGTTGCTTGAAAGGTTTGAAGCTGAATAGAAGCTATATTACCACGGACAGTGAAGGTGATTTTGTTTTTGTGCTTTAGCCAGCAAGGCTAAAAAGGGAATGTAATATCCTTGCTGTTAAAGACTGTGTATCCTGAACTGTAGAGAACCTTTAAACAACCATTTTTGGGTTTGAGTTTGTTTTTGGACAATGTTCTACTTCACAGAGTCCTGAACAAATATCCTGTATGTGGTATGAACGAACCATTGTGTACAAAATAAATTTCTGTCATTTGCCTTACCTCTTTGAGCCCGACTACAGCTTTCTGCCTGATGCACATATACAGCCAAACAAAGACTACCTTTCCCAGAAGGCACTGCGGGGAAATAGTTTGAAAAAGCTGAAAAAGCAGATAGCAGAAAGTTCCTCTAATAACCACACCCCTCTAAGCTGGAGGCGAGTGGTGGTGGTGTGACAGTGGCGTAGTTGTGAGGATTTTCTACCACTCAGGATTTTCTACTTCTCAGGATTTCTACCATCCAGGATATACACTTACAAGAGTGATAGCACAGAAGGTTGGTGGAAAAGACAATTTTTGTTCTTCGAGAGTCAACACATGAGTGAGGTATCGTCGGAGATGGATCCAAAAGAGCTGGTACAATGGATGGCCACTCAATTTCAATGCCAGCAAGAGTTGGCCCAGCTAGCGCAGGAGAATGTGGCGGCGGCTATGAGGGAGCAGCAAAAGCCTGTCCTGGACTTAGTGGAAGCCCTTATTACTTCCCAGAGGCAAGGAAGTGAAGGAACCCTAACCCCGGAGGGACCAGCGATGCCGCAAATGGACAATCTAGCAGGCCCACACACCATCGGAGCGTTTAATTTTGGAAAACTTTCTCCTGATGATGACATAGATGACTTCTTGGAGTCATTTGAGAGGGTGGCTCAAGCTGTGGGTTGGCCAGATAGCCAGTGGGCGGTGAGATTGGCAACCTCCTTAACAGGAGAAGCACTAGCTGCATATAGGGCTATGCCAGCTGCCCAGGCCATGGACTATAATGCTGTGAAAAATGCTATTAGAGACCAATTAGGGTTAACGAAAATGTTGTATCACCGTATGTTTAAAGCCACGGTCTTAAAGGCTGGAGAAACACTTAAGGCCTTAAGCCAGAGAATTTGAGGTTTAGCTTTAAAGTGGCTAGCCCCGGAAGGGAACACTATGGATATGGTGGTGGATATGGTGATATTGGAGCAATTTATGGCTGCAGTACCAAAAAGAGTACAATCTTTTCTGATTTAGCAAAACTGCCAGAGCACAGGAGAGGCAACCCTTTTGGCGGAGCGCTACATGGAAGCTGAATTGGCGTTTCTCCCAAAGGCGGGCCCTCCAAAAGTAGGGGCAGAGGCCAGTTTTGATTTATCAGAAAAGAAACAGGGAAATAATGCAAAATGTATAAAAACTTGTGTGTCTGCTCCCGAGGGTAAGTGGGCTGAGAAAAAATGCTATCGTGGGGAGATGGGACACCTGCAGAGGGGATGCAAAGCCCACATTGGGTTAACTGGTACCAATGTGAAACATTTAGGAGAGGGATTTCTCTTAAATGTTAACATACAGGGGGTCACTGCCCATGCTCTGCTCGACTCTGGGGCCGACCAAAGCATGGTGTCACGAAAGCTTTGGCAGGCAATTGAGGCCCAGGATGAGTCTCGCCAGAGGAAGCCAGAAGGGTTGGTCCAAATTAGGTGCATCCATGGAGCTGCTTCTTTCTACCCTGTGTACAAAGTGGTGATAAAAGGGTTGGGGGCGCAGAAAGAAATTCTCATGGCAGTGGTTCCAAAACTACCCTATGATTTAGTATTGGGAAAGGATTGGTTCTAAGGCTGGCCCATGACCATCCGGTCGGCAGCCACAAAGGGGTGCAAGGGACCCTGGACCAGATCCTTGTATGTTTTTACTGGCCCGGGATCTTTAGAGAAACCGCCCGGTTTTGTGCTGCCTGCCCCTCGTGTCAGCGGGTCACGGCTACTCGACCTCCAGTAGTACCCATGATTCCAACCCCCATAATTTCTGACCCTATCGGACAAATTGCCATGGACATAGTTGGGCCCCTGATAAAAACACCCCGTGGGTTCCAGTATATTCTCGTTATGATGGATCTAGCCACCAGATTTCCATGGGCAGTCCCTTTACGCAACATTTCCGCCAAAACAATAGTGTTGGAAATGGTAAAACTATTTTGCGAAGTGGGTTCTCCCCGGGAAATATTAAAGGACCGTGGGTCCAATTTCTTGTCTAAATATCTGGCACAGGTCTGGGACGCTTTCGGAGTGCAACATGTGAAAACGGCTGCCTATCACCCCCAGTCTAATGGCCTGGTGGAAAGGCTAAATCAGACAATAAAACAAGGAGAGGCTTAGACGGGAACATGGCAGAGTGGGATGGGTTGCTTCCTTTTGTTCTGTATGCCTGCAGAGAGCGGGTACAGGCTTCCCTGGGGGTATCCCCTTATGAATTAATGTATGGTCGCGCCCCTCGGGGAATCCTGGATATATTACGGGAGCAATGGATAGAGCCCGAGAAAGAGGCCAAGGGAGTCCCGCACTTTCTCCGAGATTTAAGAGGGCGGTTAAGTAGGACCTCCCAGGTTGCTGAGGAGAATTTACAGGCCAGTCAAACTCACCAGAAGGAGCTATATGATCAGGATGCGAAACCCCGCCAGTTAGTTTTGGGAGAGAAAGTCCTAGTAATGGTGACGGGTGCCACCCCAAAATTTGAGTTCCAGTGGAAGGGACCGTGGAAAGTCGTCAGACAAGTAGGCCCAGTATCCTATGAGGTAGAGAGCAGTAAGGGTCGTAGAAAAATTTTCCATATAAAACGTGCTCAAGCCCTGGCAGGAAAGGTCTGGGGTGGCCGGTTTATCTAAGGTAGAGCATCGGGTAGGGAAGCAACACCACAAGGCTGATGCCTTATGCAAGATTATGGACTGTTCGGAGGAGCTTCAACAACCTCCGCCAGCCTGTAATATCTTAAGTAGGGGGGTATTTATTTATTTACATTTTCTTATATACCGCGCTATTTTCCATCAGTGCGGTTTACATGGACCATTTTACATACACATTTCAAATGACTTGATTTGTGTTTACAAATATGTGGCAAGGAGGCCTATACAGAGTCCGGGAGAGGACAAAGAGATGGAATTCACCCTAGTAAAGGGCCCCCTTTTACCAAGTCAGGGTAGGAAAGCCATAAACACCTCTAGGAACCAGAAAACTTCCATGTGGCCCACATTTCAGGCTCCCCCTAGTGGAAGAAAAGGGAGAGGATACAGGGCCCAGAACCGCTTAGGCAGGGAATTCTCCAAGCACTCAGGTGCCCGAAGTCAGGCTGATTGCCGTCACCTGGGTAGGGAGGAGTTGGAGCTAGAGCCCTGGAAGTATAAACCTAGGCCAGAGTATGAGAGAGAGGGAGGAGAAGCAGGAAGCCGAGCTGAGCAGAGCAGAGGCACAGACGCAAGCAAGGGAAGCTTGACGAGTGCTGAGCAGAGCAGAGGAGCTGAGCTTCCATGAGAAGAGAGTGCTAATTGGCATATAGCACATCTGCAAGAGGGTTTGGAGCCAGTAACAAGAGAGACTCCAGGATTCCCCGGGAGGCTGGTAGCTGAGCACTGTGAGCAGGATGGGGAGTCAGAACCCATGCAGCTGGGAGATCCCGAGGTGAAGCTGAATGATGAGGACACTCCCATGGACTGTTCCTTTTGCCAAGCTTTGAACCTGGGAACGTAGAGAAAACAAGCCAGTTTGTGAAAGAAAGCCTACCAGGAAAAAGGTACTCGTAGTCCACAAGCAGGGTGGCCGTGATTCCCTTGTGTTGGTAAAGGGGAAGGTCACGGGGACTAAGGAGCAAGCCTGGAACTGTGATAAGCTTGTTAATCACCTGCTGCTGGAATAAGGACACTGGAGTAAGCTAAAGTAGCTATTATAACAAAAGCTTTCTTTTGCCCCTGGATTATAGTTGTTGCTTGAAAGGTTTGAAGCTGAATAGAAGCTATACTACCACAGACAATGAAGGTGATTTTGTTTTTGTGCTTTAGCCAGCAAGGCTAAAAAGGAAATGCAATATCCTTGCTGTTAAAGACTGTGTATCCTGAACTGTAGAGAACCTTTAAACAACCATTTTTGGGTTTGAGTTTGTTTTTGGACAATGCTCTACTTCACAGAGTCCTGAACAAATATCCTGTATGTGGTATGAACGAACCATTGTGTACAAAATAAATTTCTGTCATTTGCCTTACCTCTTTGAGCCCGACTACAGCTTTCTGCCTGATGCACATATACAGCCAAACAAAGACTACCTTTCCCAGAAGGCACTGCGGGGAAATAGTTTGAAAAAGCTGAAAAAGCAGATAGCAGAAAGTTCCTCTAATAACCACGCCCCTCTAAGCTGGAGGCGAGTGGTGGTGGCGTGACAATACATATAGAGAGATGTACACACACACAGGCCTCAACCTGCCCAATGATACACACAAGCATGCATGCACAGACACAAGCAGTTTCTGACACTGTCCGTGATACACACACACACATGCACGCAGTACCCAGCACCACCCATGATACACAGATGAACCCCACAAATCCCTGATTCGGAAAATGAGGGAAACCTTTTCAGGTGTTAAGTTTTTTTTTTTTTTATATTTCTGGGGAAATGTCTTCATAAGTGAACACTACAACAGTAGACCCTGTGGTTCAAATAATGTACCTTAATGTGCAATTGTGTGCATTATTAAAAAATGCACCTGCTCAGTACTGAGTAATGTTACACACTATTATGCAATAGAGCATAATATGGGGCATGTTTACTAACATGCACTGTTGGTGCCCATTGAGGCCGGTTCTTAGCATGTGAGCAGAGACAGACCCATACTAGCTTATGGGTGCATGCAGTTAGTGTGGTCTCTGCTCTGCCCCACGCTAAGCCATTGAAGTGGTGGTAAGTGCCTCCATCGTAACTGCAACATCGCTAGTTAGTGAGCACCAAAGATGCCCATGTTAACCGCAGTGTGCATGCTCTGCCTCGGAACTACCCAGTCGCCATTCCAACCCCCACTAAGCAATTAGCATGGTGTTTTTCTGTGCCTGTGTTTTTACTGCATGGTAATGACTACCTTAGCAAACTTGGTGAATGGTAAACCCTGTGCCAACTGTTAGTACACTTTAACATGCCAGAGCATAAGAATATAAGATCATAAGATATTGTATGCAATACTGGGTTAGGCCAAAGGTCCATCAAGTCGAGTATCTTGTTTCCAGCAGTGGACAATACAGGTCACAAGTATCTGTCAAGTTCCCAAAAGGTAGACAGACAGATTCCATGCTGCTTGTCCCAGGGTTAAACAGTGGATTTCCCCAGTCTATTTTAATAATGGTTTATGGAGTTTTCATTCAAACCTCTTTCAAACCTGGCTACACTAACGGTTTTTACTATATCCTCTGGCAACAAATTCCAGAGTTTGATTATGCATTGAGTGAAAAAAATATTTTCTCCAATTAGTCTTAAAAGTGCTATGTAGCTTCATCGTCTGTCTCCATCTTTTTCTACTTTTGAAGGAGTAAACAACCAGTCTATGTTTACCTGTCCCACTTGACTCATTATTTTATAGATCACTATCATATCTCCCCTCAGCTGTCTCTTTTCCAAGATGAAGAACCCTAATATTTTAAGCCTTTTCTTGTAGGAATATCCTTCCATCCCCTTTATCATATTGGTGGCTCTTCTCTGTACCTTTTCTAATTCCACTATATCCCTTTTTAGGTATGGCGATTGTAACTGTGTACAATATTCAAGGTACGGTCGCACCATGGATTGTTAAGGAGGCATAATATACTTATTATTATTCTCCATTCCTTTCCTTATGATTCCTAGCATTCTATTTGCTTTCTTGGACACTGCTGCACACTGAGCAGAGGATTTGAATGTATTATCCATGATCCTTTTCTTGGGTAGTGATTCTTAATATGGAACCTTACATCCTATAATTTGGGTTGTTTTTCGCAAGTTCATAACTTGGAACTTGTCCATATTATCTTTATCTTGATATACCACCCAAGCATAAGTGTCAGGGCGGTGCACAACAAAACACAGGCTGCGGTGAGAGAGAAAAAGAGAAGGGAACGCCATTAATCTGATAGGAAAGAAATAGGTAGAGAGTAAAGAGAAATAGGCAAAGAGACAGGAATAGAGACTCCAGTCATCAATAGGGGATGGCAAAAGTTGGGGGGGGGGGGGGGGAAGGAGGGCAAAGGGAGGAGACCTACGGAGGGGAATGGACTCAAGGGCGAAGACTACAGCTGAGGGGATGGAGCCATGGTCAAAGGGGGGGCGGGAAGTCAAAAGTCTGGTGAAAAAGGTGAATCTTGAGTAGGGCCTTGAATCGGGAGAAAGACAATTCTGTGCGGAGGATATGTGGGAGTGAGTTCCAGAGGACAGGGCTTAGGAAAAAGAAGGCTGAGTAGCGAGTGAGTTTGAGGTGGGCCTGAGAGGGAATGTCCATTTGAATGCCCAGTCTTCCAATTTCTCAAGTCCCTCTTGCAATTTTTCGCCTTTTTGTATTGAGAAAATTGGCCATTTCACCCTTAACCAGCTCCCAATCCACAATTCTGTGAATTTAATTTCCTCAAGAGTCTCAAATGGGGGACCTTATCAAAGGCTTTCTAAAATTTAAGATACACTGTGGGGCTTATTTTGGAAGCCCTACTGATGCTTTGGATATCTCAAAATGGGCATAGAGGTGTCCAAAGCACAGAGACATCTCCAGAGCCATTTTACAAGTCCAGTCTCTGGACATCCCCAGTGTGATGATGTCCATGTTTGAATGGGGGCATGGTGGAGGTGTGACAGGTGTCACTTCCTGATCTCAGAAATGTCCTGAGTTGTGTCTAAGTTAAGGCCTGCTCATGGCATGAATAAGCATTGAGAAAGTGTTGTTTTGGCTGAAAAAATCCAGAGAGTGTAGAGAAGATAGCACTCCATCATCCCCAGTGCTCAACACAATCACACTGATAACAGCAGTGGGATTTGGACTCTGGCTTCCCTGGTCTTAATCCAGAAGTCAAACCATTAGGCCAGGGGTTTTCAACCCAGTCCTCGGGGAACCCTAGGCCAATCAGATTTCCAGGATTCCCAGAATGACTATGCATGAGACAGATTTGCATGTTCTGCCTTCATTGTATGCAAATCTATCTTATAGTAGTGCAAAATGAAGGTATTCACTTAAGACCAGGTCGCAGCCTGGCAGATGTCTATCAGAGGCACGGAGAGCAGCGAAGCCACCGAAACCGCCTTGGCCTGGACACAATCCGCGGTGACTCGGTGATCCAATGGGGCTCCAGCCTTTGCCTGAGTGAAGACAATGTAGTCCGCCACTCAGACGGAGATGGTGCATTTGGTGACTGCCTGCCCCAGACGATTGGGATCGCAGGCGACAAAGAGCCAGTCAGATTTGCGATGAACTTGGGTATGCTGCAAGTAGAAGGCAAGAGCCCTCTTGTAGTCGAGTGTATGTAATATCGCCGATGCCCAGTCGGGCACATAGTCTCAGGAAGAAGGTCAGCAAGACTATCTCCTGATTTAGATGAAAGTCCGAGACCACCTTCAGAAGGAACTTGGGGCGTGTAAAGAGGACAACCCTGTTCCCATAGAACCTGGTTTAGGGGGCCTCAGCCATGAGAGTCTAGAGTTTGCTGACTCGATGAGATGAGGTTAGAGCCACCAGGAAGACTACCTTCCAAGAGAGGTGTTGAAGCAAGCATGTCACCATCGGCCCGAAGGATGAGCACGTAAGCTGCATCAGCACGATGTTCAGGTCCCACTTCGCTGGTGATGGCTGGATGGGGGGCTTGGAAAGCAAGAGGCCCCATATGAAGCAGGAGACCAGGGGCTGCCCCGAGAGGGATTTACCCTTGATGGGGAGGTGGTGCGCTGAGATGGTGCTCAGGTAGAACCTGACTGAGCTAGACTTCAGCCCCTCTTTAGAGAGGTGGAGGAGGTACTGGAGGACCCACCTGGTAGAGCAATAAAACGGGTTGCTTTGGAGCTCGGAGCACCAGACCGAGAAGTGTCGCCACTTGAAGGCATAGGCCCACCTCATCGAGTCCTTCCTCGATGCGAGGAGGACCTCTTCGACCTCACCCGAGAGGTGCAGCAGGGCTAAGGAGACCCGTTCAGCTGCCAGGCCATAAGGGACAGCGAGGCCAGGGGGGCTGGAGGCTCTGACAAGAGAAGGAGCGGGAACCAAGGCTGTTGAGGCCACAAGAATCATTGAAGCACGTTCCCGCTGAACCTTGTGGAGGGTCATCACAATGAGGGAAAGCGTAAAGAAGCCCGGAGGTCCAGTTCAAGATGAACGCATCCGGGGCCATCCTGCTTGAGTGCGGATCTGGTCCGCAGAAGCGTAGAAGCTGCATGTTCACCAGACTAGTGAACAGGTCCATGGACGGAGTCCCTCACCAATGGTACAAGAGGATTCTGCTGAGTTTGTCCGCGAGGACATTCTCTTGGCCTGGGAGATAGACCGTTCAGAGGGACATCCCCCGGCAAAAAGCAAATGAACAAAGGAGGATTACCTCCTGGCAGAGGAGGCGGGAGACTGTTCCCCCCTCCTTGTTTATGTAGAACATGGCTACCCTGTTGTCGGTCTGCACGAGCACCGACTTTCCACTCAGATGGCCCTCAAAGGTCCTCAGGGCCCACTGAACTGCCCAAAGATCGAGCAGGTTGATCTACTGCTGATATTCCTCGAATGACCACTGCCCCTGGGTGCACAAGTCACCACAGTGGGCTCCCTAACCCAGCAGGGAAGCATCCATCATCAGGATGAGCTTGTGCTGCGGGACCTGGAAGGGCATTCCCCGACTGGGGCTTCGGGGATCTCGCCACCACTCCAAGGAGCTGTGGAGACTTCTGGAGACCCATATGAGGTCCCTGGGGTGACTGAAGCCTGGCTCCACTGCATTCTGAGGCACCACTGAGCCGTTTGCATTTGCATTCGGGCATGGGGGACAACATGGATGGTGGAGGCCATGTGTCCCAGGAAACACAGCATGGCCCGCGCCGAGACTTATGGTCTGCTCTGGATCTGGGCAGCCAGGGTGCACAGGTGGACTGCACGGTTCACGGGCAGGAAGGCGGTTGCCTGCTCCGTGTCGAGGAGTGCGCCGATGAACTCCAAGGTCTGCACTGGTTTGAGGTGGGAAATGAAGTAGCTGATCAGAAAGCCAAGGTGTTCGAGGAGGAGGACTGTGAGCGATGCTGCCAGGTGGGCTTCTTTGGCCGAAGTCCCCATGACGAGCCAGTCATCTAGGTAAGGGAAGACGGGTATGCCCCATCGCCGGAAGAAGACGGCAGCCGCAGAGCAACAATTTGTGAAGATTCAAGGAGCGGATGTGAGCTCGAAGGGGAGCATCCTGTATTGGTAATGCTCCCCCTGCACCCTGAAGTGCAGGAACTGCATGTGTTGGGGATGGACTAGAATGTGGCCGTAAGTGTTCCTTAGGTTTAAGAAGCATAGTCAATTGCCCTGCTGGAGGAAGGGCAGCAGAACGCCAAGCGATAGCATTTTGAACTTTTCCCGCACCAGAAACTTGTTTAGGTTCTTGAGATCGAGAATGAGGCATAGGCCCCCTGTTTTCTTCAGAATAAGGAAATAAAGGGAGCAGAACCCACAGGCTCAGAGGTGCAGCGGTACTTTCTCATCTGCCTGCTGGGCAAGGAGGTTGATCAGCTCCTGTTGCAAGCAAGTCTGGTGCAAAGAGAGCTGAGAAGGCTCCGCTGGGGAGAAGGGAGAGGAAGCCTGTCCAGGTGAAGACTATTCCCATCCCAGACCACCCAGAGGACACAGGTGTCCGACATGATTGACGCCCAATGGGAGGCAAAAAGTGACAGACATCCCCTGACCGGCGGAAATACTGCCAGGGAGCGAGAGGCTGTGCCGTCATCATCAAAACCCATGAGCGGATTGGGGTGGTGCCGGGGGTTGGGCCTTTGGACGTTTAGGCTTGCCGTGGCCATGTGCTACACTCTTCCCCTGCATGCCAGAGGCCGGGGCGGGGGTGGACGGGTATCCCCGGTAGGGGAGCCCCTTTCTCTGGAAGAACGGCGTCTTAGTTTGCTGTTTCTTCCGAGGGAGAGAAGACATCTCACGCGAGAGGTGGGTCTGAGTCACAAACTCTGTCTCTATTTCGGCTGCCTTCTCCTCCATAGGGTTGCTGAACAGTTGTTCATCTAGGCAGGGGACGTCCAGGAGCTTCTCCTGGACCCACTGCTCCAGATTCGAGGACTGGAGCCATGCCTTGCGCTGGGCCCCAATGCCATCTGCTGCCACTCGGACAGAGGACTCAAATCCATCATACACGGCGTGGGAGAGGTACTTCGAGCAGTGTGTGATGGACCTCAGGAGGGTTTGGAATCTGAGGAGGGGCTCACCGCCGAGACCTGCGGAGAAACCACTGAGCTCCTTGGCGAGGTCATGCAGGAACATGCCCATATACAATTGGTAAGCCTGGCTACGGCATGTGAGCATGGACCCTTGATAGGCTTTGTGCCCAAGGGCATCAAGGGCTCTAAACATCCTGCCCAGCGGGACCGAAGAGTGTGACTTCAGGCTCTTTTGCTTGTGCATCGCCAATTCCACAACAATGGAGGTGTGCAGAAGTTGTGTCTTTCGGAACCCTGGGCCGTGCTGGACCCTATACATGGCATTGAGGCATTTGCTCACGATGGGCACTGAAGCAGCTGCCTCCCACATGCAGAGGAGCAGCCTGGACAGGATAGGAGGAACCGGACAGTAAGAGACTCCCAAGGCGGGGCCTCGTACTGTAAGATGTCGAGCTCCTCAGCCCGTGGCTCCTCCTCAGCCTGCATTGCAAGGTTGAGGGCTCACGCCATGTCCTGTATGAACACCAGAAAGGATATGTCCTCGGGAAGCGAATGCCTCTGAGAGGTGGGCAGAGATGAGTCTGAAGGGAGGTCCCGATGGGCATGGGTCTCTGGGGAGGTGTCCCGATCCGACTCCCAGTCCGAGAGGTCCAAGAAGGAGTCTGACTTGGGCTGGTCACCCTATCTGGAGGCTGATTCCCGCTTGGAACCAGAGGCCTTGGAGGATCTCGCTCCCAAGGAATGGGAAGGCGAGCGAGAAAGACACCTAGGACCCTCACGAGGCCCACGGCTCTTGGGGGTTTCCAGGATGGGTTTAGGTACCCCTCTTGAGGGGACCAAGGTCTCGAGGCTCGGGCCAATCGTGCTGGGCACGAACACTTGCTGGGCAAATAAGAAGACAGAAACACTGCACTCTAGTGCCAGCATGCGGGACTCCCACGTGGGTGTGGGTCCCTGCACCGCTGACACCGGGGTTATTGGGTCGGGCGTAAATGAGGAGAGTGGGTCCTCACTGGAACGACCCTCAGGAGACCGGGTGCCGTTGCCGGAGGCCTCCGTGTCTGTACGAGGTACCTTACAAGGCTGCTCCTTGTCTGACTCTCGGAAACGTTGGGGAGGGCTGAACAACCGAGCATGGGAGCACTCACGCTTGTCTGGAGCCCCTGACAGTGGCTTTGAGGTCTTCTTCTTCTTGTGCCTCTCCACCTCAGGGGACCTCTGATTGGAGTGCCACCTTGAAAGCGGGGACGAAGTGGGGGATCCCACCAGTGGAGGGACTACCAAGGGCGCCACTGGGGATTCCGGGGCCACTTTACAGAAAATGTCATCGGAATTCTGCTGATGACTTAGCAGGGCCTTGGAGGACATTTTCTTGCAAAGAGAGCAGAGTTCTGGGTTAAGGTCGGCCCCCAGACACCAAAGATGGCAATCATGGGTGTCTGTGATTGATGTATTTTAGGAGCATCTGTCGCATTTTTTAAAACCTGTGGCCATTGGGGCAAAAAGGGCCCCCACTAGGTCGAAGACCCATGAGGCCAGCGGTTGAGCAAAAGGGTGGGAAGCCCGCAAAGAAAAATTTTTAACAAAAGGACGTCCCTTCGCTCAAAAGTAAAGGAGAGCAGTGGAAGGACGGGAGAGGACCTAACAAATTTAAAACCCTCTTCCTTACACCACTGTCTCATCCATGCATTGAGACTCAAACTCTGTTTGACTCTTGGATCCTGCATGTGGAATGGGAAGCATTTCCTGGCATTTCACCATGTAAGTTTTGGATTTCAACTTTCTACCTAAAAGTCTAAATTTAGATTCCAGATCCTCCTTCCCATACTTGCCTATGCCAGGCTGCTCCCTAGCACCATCTAGAACCTTACTGTATCCAGGTGGCATGCGAGGTCTGCGACCTTGGCACTAGGAAGGCAAATTACCAAGTGATCATTACATCTACCAGCCACCCAGCTATATCTATGCTAATGACTGAATCACCAACTATAATGGTCATCCTAACCCTTCCCTCATGGGCATATGGCCCTGGAGATACCACCTTGGTGCGAGAGGATATTACATCCCCTGGCAGACAGATCATTGCCACAAGATCATTCCCTGCCACACCAAGGCACACTATTTGAGTAATTGGGAGCACTAGTTTAGCCATAAGGCACACAGTTTCAGCAATAGTACAGTACATACTATTAACAATATAGGAAAACCTACAATTTGGGGAGGTTTGGGTTAAAAATGACATGGAAAATGAATACACATTCCTAGTTGTTCAATTGCATGCTCTAACAATTGCAGGGGTTTGTTTTGTAAACTTTAGTGTATGCTAACTCACCTTAGTGCACACTATCTGTTGTGCACCAATACGAGTAACATGGGCATGGCCGCAGATTGCACATGCAGATCCTCATAGTGCCCACTAATGTTTAGTAAACAGGCACCTTAGTGTGTACAAAATAGATTTAACACATTAACCTACAAATTATGGTGCATGCAATTTACATGGATGAAAATGTTCTATTATGCAAACATTTTTTTAAATGAAAACAAATGTTTTAACCAAATGAGAAAAAAATCCTGACTATCAGGAAAAAGCAAACATAGTCATTTTGCTTGTGAACATCCCTATGGCGTACGGAAGAAATGGGGTGTTTGGGAAACCTCAGAAACACTCACTTTTAACATGAGGCAAATGATTAATTGTCTGCTATCCACACCTTCAACAGTTATGTCTAAATTGTTAAATTTAGAGAAGTAAAGAATAAGAGGAAGATCATTTTGTTTAGTTTGTGTTTGTATGTGGAAGCAAAGGGGATTTTATTAGGGTTCAGCCTTTTTTTCTGAGCAAATTTATGACTTAGAAGTGGCTTTGGAGAGCAGTAGGTAGAGCATAGAATATGAAAATACAGGTTAGAGAGTCCCAGGTCTCATATTATGCAAATCAGAAACATTTTATTATATCCAGAATAATGAGATTTATTTACCTACAATTAATCTTATTTAAATAACAGTGGTTTTACTTGTATAAACCATAATTTATCCAAATCATGATTAATGGTTTATAATGACAGGGAAGCCTACTAATATTTGCAAAAATGTTAGATTAATTGAGAAAGAACAGTTTGCAGACACTTTGAATTGCTTTCTGTTGGCATGTAAAAAAAGTGTCAAAAATCAGAACTGCATATTCCTAATACATTCTAGTATTTTCTTTCTAACTTACTGATATGATGAGACAGCTGTAGTGAGGTGAAAAAAAGTCATGAGATGGATGGATGAAGAAAAGAATGGGAAGAGATGTTTGGACAATTGCTGGAGAGAACAAAGAAAGGAAAGAAAGGAGGAGAAAGAAAACAGAATTGAAGGTTGAGAGACAAGTCAAATGGGAAGGGTAGAGATCAGTTGGAGAGAAGACAAGAAAGAAAGAAGTGAAGGAGAGACTAATTGTGCCCTGTAATAAGGAGGAACTGAAAAGCCCAGAGAGATACAGGAAGAGCATTGGGCGGAGAGACGAGGAGGATAAAATACGGGAATTAAAATATAAATATAAATTCAGGAAGAAAAAGATGGAGAAAAGTGAAAGGAGACAGACAAAGCAGAGGACACAGGAAAATGGCAAAAGGCATTTGAGGAACTCAAAAATGAAATTGCAGATCTATTATTACTAATTTGTCATCTATCATTGAAATCATCTACATACCTGAAGATTAGAGGGTGGCCAACATAACTTTTAAAAAGGCTTTTAGGGGCGGTCTGGGAAACTGCAGACCAGTTTGAATGATCATAGCACCAATGTGAGGGAAAATAGTAGAACTTACTTAAAGAACAAAATTACTGAAGATGCAGATAGCCATAGTTTAATGGGACAAAGCCAACAAGGATTTAACTGAGGGAAGTTTTGCCTCTCCATTACATATTTTTGAAGGTGTTAATAAACATATAAATAAAGATAAAGAGGAACCAATTGATATACTATGTCTTGATTTTCAGGAAGCCTTTGACGAAGTACCTCATAAGAATGTCAAGGAAATTGGGATAGGAGACAATCCCCTATTATTGAATGGGAACTAGTTAAAAGATGGAAAACGGAGTAGGGTTAAATGGCCTTTTTTTTCACACGAGGAAACATACTCTGCCCTTTTATAACAACTATTAAGCTTTACAGCCACTTTTTTCCCTTAGAGATTCCCTGTGATTGGCCCATTTTTTTAAAATTCAGACACAGTCCTTGTCTCTTCCATCTCCACTCGGAGACTATTCCATGCATCTACCACTCTTCCTATAAAGAAATACTTCCTCAGATTATTCCCAAGTCTGTCTCCTTTCACCTTTACCCTTTGCTTCTTCATTGCAGAATTTTCTTTCCATTTATGCCATTAGGTAGTTAAACATCTCTGTCATATCTCTCCTTTCCCACCTTTCTTTCAAAGTATACATATTGAGCTATTTATGTCTGTCTCCTTATGCCTTATGTCCACTCTCTCTGCATTGACTCCATCCTGTTTATATCCTTTTGAAGGTGTGGTCTATATAACTGCACATAATACTCCAAATGAGGTCTCATCAAAAGCTTACACAGAGGCACTATTGCCTTTCTCTTCCTGCTGGTCATTCCTCTCCCTATGCGCCCAAGCATCCTGCTGGTTTTCACAATTGACATTTCTACCCATTTTAACCACCTTAAGATCATCGCAACCGATCACACCCATGGAGAGAACTACTTCACCCCCTATACTGTACCACTCCCTTGGAATTTTGCAGCCCAAATGCATGACCCTGTATTTTTTAGAATTAATTCTCAACTGACAAATTCGTGAGCATTCTTCAAACTTCACTAGATCCCTCCTCACATTATCTTCACCTTCCTGAGCGCCTGTTCTATTGCAGATTTTAGTATCATCCACAAAGAGCGAAACCTTATCTGACATCCAGGAAGGTGAAACAATCAAGAAAGGGGAATAGCAAATGATGTGATCAAATTTGCAGATGGCAATAAATTATTCTCACATGGATTGTGAGAAACTGCAGGAGGATTTTGGGAGACTGGGAGATTAGGCATCCAAGGGATTGCTGAAATTTAGTGGGTAATTTTATAGAGGAGCCATGCTATTTATTCATGTTAGTTGCTCTTTTAAAGGACTTATGTGCGTGAATGGACACTTACCCATGTATTTTGGCCAGTCGCTATTCTGAAAGTACGTACGTAAGACCGATCGCATGTACTTGTGATGTGGACGTGCCTGGGGCAGAGTTGGGGCAGAGTGTGGGGGGAGCACAAATTTACATGAAATTTATAAAATAGTATAACTTATGCAAGTTGCTGCAAGATCTAGGGGAGGGCATTTACATCCCTAGGGCAGGCGTAAGTGTTCACGCCTTGTTTGGTGCACATTTTACACCACTTACATTCCTATTTTCTAAAGCAAAGTCTACACATATTTCACTTTATAAAATAGGCCTCAAATAGACCCATACTAATGCACATTTACTCTGCAGGAGATCATAAAATTTCCTCCATGTGTGGAGACGTGCAAAGTGAGGCACAGAGGGAAGAATAACCCAAATTGTAGCTACATAATGCTGAGGGCTGGCCCAAAGATTTCCGACACCTCGACAAACCTTCAGCCATGTGGCCCTCATGAGATCAAAAACAGCAAGTCTCAGCAGAAACTGTCAGACAAGCTGGCAAAGCATTAGGTCATGGAGAAACATTCTTGGTGCTTGTGTGGCAGGGCGAGAGCCATGTGGAAGAACAGACTCTTGTTACTTGGGCGATGGGGTGAGAGGTGCTCGGAGAAATGATTCTGACATACAGCGCTTGCTACAATGCAAAACGAAAAACTAGAAACAGAAATGTGTTTCTCTCTGTACTAAGCAAAGTACAAAGATAAAAGAAATGCATAGTCCCAAAACTAACTTATTATGGCTTTTTCACACCATCATCTCCTATCTGTGTCCCCATCTTTCCCATCTTGCATTTCTTTTAAATCATCTTTTCACTATTTCCTTTCAAGCACTCCCTTTCACTTTCTTCCATCCCCACTTGGCCTCCCTCTGACCCTTCCCTGCGCTCCCTCTTTCCATACACTTTAACATTCCAAACAGGGTCCTGACCACTCTCTCCACCACCCCTCTTCCTGCCCAGCAGACTCCTAACCTCCTCCCCCCACATCTTAGTCCAGCAGACCCCTGATCCCTTTCCCCCCAAATTTTCTTCCCAGAAGGCCCTGACCCCACTTCCTGATCAGCAAACCCTTCTTCTTTTTCCCACCCATCTCCCAGTGCAGCAGACCCATGACTCCCCCCCCTTGCCTTCTTTCTGCCCAGCAGAACCCTGACCCCTCTTTCTCATACTCCTCTCCAAGGTAATCAGAACCTTGACATCCATCCCACCAGCAGAATCCTGACTCCTCTATCCTCCTTCCTTCTCCCTTTCCTGCTGAACAGACCACAGATCTCCCAGACCAGTAGATCCTGACCCCCTATCTCCCACCTCTTCCTTCCTAACAGACCCTTGGGTCCCTTTTGTCTACCACCCTCCCCTGCCTAATACAGTTTTGAGACTGGCAAAGAAAATGAGAACAGAAGGCAGCAAGGAGAGAAACCAGTAGTTCTAAACCTTTAGCTGGTGGATGACACAATGGCGACTCTCTCACTTATTTTGTCTCTCTAACTTCCAGGATCCACACAGTGATGACAGCATTCCAGGTGTCAGTTCCAGACCCATTAGGAAAACAGAGTTGGTGACTTGCTGGACCCAAAAGTTGAAGAAAAAAACCACCATTTCCCACCAGGCTTCTGGCGAAGAAACATGGTGTCTTGCCAAAGCTGGAGCAGGAAGATAAGTCTTCAGAACTGTCATTTCTCACCAGGCCCTAAAGGAAGATAAGGAAATTACTGCATCCTGCAGGGTGAGTGGGGGACCATAAAGGCCATTACTGCAGCCCAGAAGAAGATACTAGAACAGAAGAGGAGTTGGCTAGATCATGTCTGGCTACAACAGAAGAAAGCACAGTAGGCTGCCGAGAACTTCAACGCACTGGCTGAGATTTACTGGAGGGATTGAATCACGTTGCTTTGGTGGCAGGTGAGAGATGGATGAGGGCAGCCCTGGGCAACTGCCTAGTACTCCTAGCTAAAGGGATAGCCCTAATCATGTTAAGTTTCAAATTAAGAGTCTCCACCTAGGAAAAGGGTCTAGGCATCATCATGGACAATATGCTGAAATCTTCAGTTTGGGAAGCAGCTGTGGCCAAAAAACAAACAAACAGAATGTGCAGTAGGGATTTCCCTGTCCCCAGAGGACTTACAATCTAAATTTGTACCTGAGGCAGTAGAGGTATTAGTGATTTGCCTAAGGCCACAAAGAACACTCCAATTCTGATTGCCACCCCTTCAAAATGACACAGTGGAATTAGAAACCTTACAGCAGCATCCACCCTGATTTTCAGGATGCCCCTAATGAATAGTCATGAGATATTATTGCATACAACGGGAGCCAGTGGATGCACATTTACCTTATGAATATTCATCTCATGACTATTCATTAGGGACATTCTGAAAAACAGGCTGAATTGTGGTGCACCAGGACTGGACCTGGCCACCTCTGCCTTACCGAGAAGAGATAAAGAGGATGGCACAATTCCTCTAAGGAAAGGCTGAAGAGGTTAGGGCTCTTTTGTTTAGTGAAGAGACGGCTGAGGGAAGATAGACAGAGGTGTAAAGTGGAACCGATAAACGTGAATTAATTGTTTATTCTTTCAAAAAGTACAAAAACTAGAGGGGCATGCTATGAAGTTGCTAAGCAGTACATTTTTTTCATTCAAGGCACAATTAACCTCCAACCTTTGTTGCCTGATAATAAAGTAAAGCAGTTAGAGTGATGTTGTGTGCCGTCGAGTCAATGCAGTTGTAACTGTATTTACAAAAGGTTTAGGCACGCTTCTGAAGCAGAAGTCCATAAACGGTTATAAAGAGAGATCTACAAAAGGCCACAGCTTTCCTGCGTCCTATTATCACTATCTGCCAAACTTGTCTACTTTGTGCTTCTCTTTGCTTTCTTTTGTTTCTACTATGCTCTTCCTCCCTGGCTTTGCAGCTCGATGTGCTGCGAGAGCTTGTGTGCATCAGTGATGTTGAGAGCTAAGCTATCAGTTGCTAAAATGGACAGGTCTCAGCTGAGGTGCAAGACTAAGACAAACCACCCATCTGGCAGCAGCAAAATGGGACGGTGTTGCCAGCGCAGGATCACATTTCTGTGACAACAGCAATACCACCAGCATTACCTGCATGGAAGAAAGGCCTGGCAATCTACTTCCATATTTTACAACGAAAACCCAATGGATAGTTACAACAAAACAAATTGAGATATAGTGCTGGAAGATGAGACCCCCAGGTTGGAAGATACTCAATGGGCTACTAGGGATGAGATGAACCTTTTCAGAGTAAAGTCAGCATTTATGATGTGGTTGGATTAAAGCCCTTGGGACTTCTGATTGCTGGTATAGTTGCATATGAAACGATAGTCAGAAGCTGCAAAAATGTCTTACATATTGGAACATGAAACATATGAATCATTAACCAAGGGAAGTTGGAGGTAGTCAAGAATGACATGGAAGATGTACAACTCGATCTGTTGGGTGTCAATGAACCGAAAGAAACTGGCATCAAGCACTTTTTGATCATATGGTATACTATTCTGGAAATGAAAGACAAAGAAGAAATGGCATTGCATTTATAATTAAGAAGAAACCTGCATGAACTGTAATGAAATACAATGCAACCAGGAATGCCTATCAGCAAAACTATTAAGAACATAAGATATGCCATACTGGGTCAGACCAAGGTCCATCAAGCCCAGTATCCTGTTTCCAACAGTGGCCAATCTAGGTCATAAGTATCATAAGTACCTAGCAGTTTCCCCAAAAGACAGGTTCCACAATGCTTGTATTGGGTCAAGCAGTGATATCCTGAGTCCCTTTTAATAATGGTTTATGGACCTTTCCTCCAGGAACTTGTCCAAACCTTTTTTAAACCCAGCTACACTAACAGCTTTTACTACATACTCCGGTAACAGATTCCAGAGTTTCATTACACGTTGAGTGAAAAGATATTTTCTCTTATTAGCCTTAGTTTACCCTGTAGCTTCTTCCTACCCTATCCTTCCTGAATTAAATATAGCCTGGTATAATTACATCCCAGTCATAGTCATCCGTGAACCATCTTCTCTGTAACCACCACTAAATCCAAGTCAGCCATTTCCATTAAAGCCTCAATATCTAGGATCTTATTTCTCATACTACAGACATTTATTACACACTGTTTTCCAGATGTTGCCCCTTTTACCCACTGAGCAATGGTTCTTCAATTCAAGGGCTGGAGAAGTGGGATTGGTGATTCTGCAGGCCCTAGTGACTCATGTCCAACTTTTGTCATTTTGTAGACTCCCATCTTCATGTCTGTTAGAGCCTGGATGTTTCAAGAAGCATTTCATCAATGTACTTCAAACTGTCTTGAATGTTCCTCAGCCTCACCACCTCGTCTCTGAGCTCCTCCACTTGTTTTCCCAAGCGCGCGTCAGCATACAGGCATCCTGCACATGGAACCTGACTTTCAAATGGCATTGGGATCTCTGTCTGGACAGAGGTAGAAGCTATAATGGGGGCAACAGCTTTGACAACACAATTTTTCCCAACTATAGTTCAGTTGGAGGAGCTTCGGTATCTATTGAAGTAAAAGAGAGAGACCTACCAAAGTCCTTGCCTGTTCCTTATATACATAAGTAAGGCTGTAACAATGGAGCGATCCGGTTGGTAATGGAGAACTAACGTCAGAGCTGAAAGAAGGAACTCATTTGAATGAAAAGAAGATATCAACTCAGATGAGTATATGAGCAGATATTAAGCGTTGAAACAGAGCCGAAAAAAAGTGTGGTTCTAAACGCAGTACTGTGTCCGTTGAAGATCTGCGGTTAATGATTTTTCGAGGTTGAAGTTCAACAATTAAGAATTTTAAAAATGGTTGTGTAGTAGCATTGGGTAATGCAATTACTTCACAGGTTTTATACGGTGGTTTTGTTACCATAAAAGTAATTAAAAGGGAAGTCACGCTTCAAGAGGGAGCAATCTCTCAAGGCAATAACTTCCGACAAAAAAATAACACACGGAATTTAGTAGGTTACATCAGTCACTATTGAATCACTCGTTGGAGGGGTATATATTAGTTGAAGTGAGTGAGGGGAGGATTAATTTCTGTTCCTTATATACAGCAACTTATATACAGAGAGAGGGTGAGGAGCGGGGGGGAGGGGGGGGGAAGAGTGCAGGAGAAGACATGCGCGAGTGTGTCCAATGGTTAGTGCAATGCTCAGGTGTTGAAGTGTTTCTTGAATAGTAGTGATTTAAGGTTTTTACAGAATTTCTTTAGTTCCTGAGTTTCCCTGAGGGTGCTGGTGTGTAAGTGGAGAAGGCTCTTTTGCGAGCGTTCTGGTTCATGCATGTTATTTCTGCTGGTAGATCGAGGAGGTTTGCTTTGCATTTTTGCCTTGTTCTGTTGATGATTGATGTGCAGATGAGAGATTCTAGGTATGTTGATGATTGTTCATGTAATGTTTTAAAGATAACCATGGCTGATTTATATCTGACTCTACTTTGTACAAGTAGCCAGTGTACATTTTTCAAAATTGGTGTGATGTGGCCCCTCTTTTTTGCATTTGACAGGGTGTGTACTGCGGTGTTTTGGGTCAACCGTAGCTGGTGAAGAGCATGGTTAGGGAGTCCTTTGTGTATATATGCATCAACAACAGCTACAGAAGAGGAAGAAGTTATGTTCTATTAGCAAGTATAAGCTGAAATTGACAGAACCTGCAAACTAGATTCCTGATAGTCATGGGTGACTGGAACGCATAAGTTGGCAACAAAGTAGTTAGAAAATATGGGGTGGGCATCAGAAATGAAGCAGAGAAAGGCTCATAAAATTCTGTAAGACTAGCAATCTATTCAACTCAAACACTTTCTTTAAGCAATGCAAGCGGCAACTGTATACATGGACTTCAACCAATAATTTGTAGAAAACCGAAATTGATAACACCTGTGGAAATCAATGATGGAAAAAAAAGCTCAATAACATCAACAAAGACAAAACTTGGAGCTGACTGTGGTACAGATCACCAGCTACTAGTATGCAAACTCAAGCTAAAGTTGATAAAGAGCAAGCCATTTATGAGTGGAGCAAATATGATCTTGAAAATATACCAGCAGAATTTGAAGACTGCCTGTGAAACTGATTTGCCGCTTTGGATACAAATGACAGAGAACTAAAAGAGTTAGGGGATGACATCAAGAAAGTTGTGCTCAAAGAAAGTGAGAAGTGTCTACAAAAGATGTAAAGGCAAAAACGGCCAAAATGGATGACCGAAGAAACTCTGAAAAGTGCCCAGAAATGCAGAGAAGCAAAAGCGAAATGAGAAAGAGGTAATCACAGAACTTATCAGAGATTTCCAGTGTGCATCAAGACAAGACAAGGGGAAGTACTACAATGATGCATACAAGGAAATAGAATCAGAAACCGTTAGGGGGAAAAAAAGATTCTTTTTCCTAAGCTATGAGAGTTAAAGAGAAAATTTAGTCTTGAATTGGAATGCTAAAAAATGATCAAGGATCCATGTTGAATGATGCTGAGAAGATCAAGATAAGGTGGAAAGAATACAGAGTCATTATACCATAAAGACCAAGTGGATAAACAGTGTTTCAACCTCTACCTTATGATCAGGAAACATTGGTGATGAAAGAAGATAATGAAGCAGCATTGAAAGTTTTATCAAAGAACAAAGTGCCAGGCATTGATGGCATTCCCACTGAAGTATAACCGGGTAAGGCGGACGCGGAGCTCCAGCCCATATCCCCCCCCCCCCTTGCACCACCGCAATCCCCCCCACCCCCCTCCGCCCCAGAAATAATCACAAACTACAAGTTGTTGGCATTCTAACTGGTCGCAGCTTTTATTAACATAACATTTTCCAAACCATCTAACAACAACCATCTTTCACCATACCGGTTCCGGCAGCGGGACGACCCCTCACCAGCCATGTGAGTAGCAAAGTGAGTTCCATCCCGCTTCCGCCAGGAACCGTCGCCCGGCAACTCCATCACCCCCCCTCCTCCGGCTTCGCCATATTACTAGCAAAAGCCCCGAGGGGTTCTCCGGGTCAGGGGTACCCCACCCCCGCCCTGCGGAGTGCCAATACTCCAGACCCCGGACACCTCCGGGATCCTGCCCTCACCCCCTACCCCACCAGCTGCAATCCCCCTCCCCGAATTCACCCAACATAAGGGTGGGAGGGTGGGAACGCCCGTCCTCGTCCTCCGCCTCGCCGGACTGTCGGGTCCCCGGCACGCTCCTGCTCCCTTTAGGTGCCCACACCCACCCGCTCCATGGCCATTGGCTCCCGCACCACTCACTCACCCGCGGGAGCCAATGCCTTTAAAAAACTGTGCTTGCCGTCGCTCCTTGCCCCTCCTCCTCAATTCACGAGGCAGGGGCCACGCACCGCGCCGCCCCCCCCCCCCCGGTTAATTGCGGCCGGCTGGCACGTGGCCCCGTGGCCTTCTCGTAACCGGGTAAGGCGGACGCGAAGCTCCAGCCCCTATCCCACCCCCCCTTGCACCACCGCAATCCCCCCCACCCGCCTCCGCCCCAGAAATAATCACAAACTACAAGTTGTTGGCATTCTAACTGGTCGCAGCTTTTATTAACATAACATTTTCCAAACCATCTAACAACAACCATCTTTCACCATACCGGTTCCAGCAGCGGGATGACCCCTCACCAGCCATGTGAGTAGCAAAGTGAGTTCCATCCCGCTTCCGCCGGGAACCGTCCCCCAGCAACTCTATCACCCCCCCTCCTCCGGCTTCGCCATATTACTAGCAAAAGCCCCAAGGGCTTCTCTGGGTCAGGGGTACCCCACCCCCGCCCTGCGGAGTGCCAATACTCCGGACCCCGGACACCTCCGGGATCCCGCCACAGGCTCAGCGGCACCTGCCACTGAGCCCCCCCCCCCCGAACACCAAGTTGCGACCAGCTACCCTGCCCTGCATCACATAATCCACGGCCTCTTGCCAATCGTTCAGGAGCAAATCTACCCCAACCGGGGATAGATGTACTCCGTCTGGCCGATATAAGCCCGCACACCCCACTTCCACCCACGGATGCAAAATCTGCCAACCCGGCCCAGCAGATCTCCCAGGAGGGAGAGGCCCCAAGATCCAGCCAGGCCGCACCGGAGGCCCTCCTCCCACTGCCGCTGCCCAATCGGGGAAGCCCGTGGCAGGTAAAAGCAGCGCCGGCAGAAGGAGAGGCCTTTCCGGCCCAGCAGACCTCCCAGGAGGGAGAGGCCCCAAGATCCAGCCAGGCCGCACCGGAGGCCCTCCTCCCACTGCCGCTGCCCAATCGGGGCAGCCTGGGGCAGGTAAAAGCAGCGCCGGCAGAAGGAGAGGCCTTTCCGGCCCAGCAGTCCTCCCAGGAGGGAGAGGCCCCAAGATCCAGCCAGGCCGCACCGTAAAGCTCATCCTTGCCAAAGCCGATCTACATTTCAAGCTGCGCAATACCTCCAGCTCCACCCACCTTGACTCTCTCACTATATCTAATGAGCTCTGCACAATCAACCTACTATACCGGGCACCTACACCATCACCAGAGGACCTATCGGCAATAATTGAGCTTGCATGTACCACATCCACTCCACGCTCTCCAAATTGGTTAATTGGTGACTTCAAGACAGCCAGACAGCAGCATTCCTAGATGCCCTAGAGGAACTAGGTTATAAACAATATGTCGACTCTCCCACCCACATCAAGGGAGGTAAGCTAGACCTCATCTTCGCACCTCAGACCAATGCCACTACATCCCAAGTCCTCGCACTGTCCATAACACCAGTGCCCTGGTCCGATCACAATCTACTCAGATTCCACATACTGTCAGACGGCTGCCTAGGGTGAGAACTTACACAATCTTGACGATGCATATATTCATATGGTTCTTGCAAGGTATTGTGGGTATTGTAGTTCATTCACTCCCAAACACAGCTGATGACAATAATTTGAGTTGTGAAACCAAGTGGTAAGATCAATAAAATACTTCTTTTATTGATGGGGTTTAATTCACCCAGCACATGTATGCTTGATAGCACTATAAATGAGGTTACTTGCTTGCAGTGTTTAAATGGATAACAAAAATCACAAAATAAACCAGAAAACAACCTTCAGCTTGCCAGGCAATTAGCTAATGTTTTCTTAGCAAATAATTACCAAATACCAAGGCACAAAGAAAAGAATAAACTTTGCTGGTTAGGTTAACTTCTGCTTATTTTCTATGCAGATCTCAGCAGTGATTCTCCCTTGCTCACACACACAATCAGGTGCAGCCCTAATTACTATCAATGGACCAGCTGAAAGCCTTTAGCTGGCTGGCTGCTACTGTGTGAACCCAAATCCTGCTTTAAGAGCTGTTTGCAGTGGAAATAAAGAACAAAGTTAGGTTTCTTTGTGATGGCTGATGTGTTTGCTCATAAAAAACTAGCAATAGCATTTAGATAAAGAACAGTCCATGTAAATAGTTTCATCTGCTGTATTTCCCCCTGCATCAACAATCATAGGGTCAATATCATACATTGGCACAGATGAGTCTTTCATTAAGGCACTATCATGAGAATGCTTATTCCCTTGCTGCCATTCTCTATTATAGATAGGGTCTGGATCAGTGTTCATACCTGAGCCTCTCCTGCTATCATTATTCCTCTCTGTATAGCCTGGCCAATATGTAATCCAATTCTGATGTCCAGCCTTCCAATCTTGATCCCTGGACACTGGATCTTCTCTCACATACCTTCTGGCCTTGGTCTGAAAGTCCCTTCCACATGCAGTCTTCTCTCTTCCAGGTAGCCACTGGTGTTTCCTATCTCTGCCACTCCATTCCTCTGGCTGAATCCAGTCCAATGGACTCTGCTGGCTTTTGGAATACCTCCCAGTATGAGTACTGCCTTGGAATCTCCCAGACCTTCCAATGGCCTTTCTTCTCTTCCTTCCAGAGAGTTTCCTTCTCTCTCTATCTGCTTGGCTTGGCTTCTGTTTCTCCAGGTGATACTGGTGCTTGTAGCCATTGCTGTCTCTGTATCTCTTCCTCCCTCTGTAGCAGTTGCTGAAGCTGTTCTTGAAACTGGGCTGGAGCTTGTAGTAACTGTTATCTGAAGAATAAGCTCTATTCTTATTCTGTCCTAATGTGTGCTGCTCCCTAACACAGCGCAGCTGTGTTGAATCAGGCCCTGCCCTTTGAGATGAGTGCTTAGGGATTACCTCATAGCTCTCTTGATTGCACACACATTCTCTCAGTTCAGCCCCTCTCATGGCTGCTGGAAACCTGGTGCATTCTGGGACTGGTAGTCTTTTATGTGAAAACTCTGTTTTCTTGCTTCTACCAGAACTGACAGGTTGCTTGTTCAGAGTCACATCATCTTTTCTATAGCTCCTACCTGAGCTATGATAAGCTTCCTTATCACATACCCCCCTGCTTAAGTTATTACGGACTGGTTTTACTGGTGAAACTTCTTCTCTACAGTCCGTAATACGGGAAAGTGCATCCGCATTCTTGTGTAACTTCCCGGCACGATGTTCAACCTGAAAATCAAACGCCTGTAAGGCCATGTACCAGCGTGTCAACCTGGCATTGTGGTTCTTCATTTGCTGCAACCACTTAAGTGGGGCATGGTCCGTGACCAACTGGAACTTTCTCCCTGTAAGGTAAAACCTTAACGCCTCCACTGACCACTTGATAGCCAAACACTCTTTTTCTATCGTGGAATACTTTTGTTCAGCCAGTGACAACTTCCTGCTCAGGTACATCACAGGATGCTCCTCCCCATCATGGCACTGGGATAGGACTGCTCCTAGCCCTACATCCGATGCATCGGTTTGAACCAGAAAGGGTTTCTTGAAGTCTACTCCTTTCAGTACCGGTCCTGTACACAATTTTTCTTTTAATACTGAAAACGCTTTTTCAGCTTCTGGTGTCCACTTTATCTGGTTTGGACAATTCTTTCGCAGCATATCCGTGAAAATGACACTTTTCTCTGCGAATTGCGGTATAAACCGGCGGTAGTATCCAATAAGTCCTAAGAAACTTCTTAGTTGTTTCTTGGTTGTTGGAGGAGGAAAATTCCTGATGCTATCTATTTTGCTTAATAGAGGTTTAATTTTTCCTCTTCCCACTAGGTGGCCTAGGTATTTTACCTCCCTATTTGCAAAGGCACACTTCTTTGGGTTTAAAGTGATTCCTGCTTGCTTCATAGAGCACAAGACTGCCCTGATCCTCTTCAAATGCTCCGCCCAGGTGTTACTATGGATTATGACATCATCCATGTATGCAAAAGCATAACTTTGGTGGGGTCGAAGTACCTGATCCACTAACCTTTGGCAGGTAGCCGCTGCTCCATGCAGTCCGAAAGGCATCCTCTTGAACTGGAAAAGGCCAACGGGGGTGCTGAACGCAGTTTTCGGCTTCGACTCCCTGGTGAGCGGGATTTGCCAATATCCTTTTGTCATATCAAGGGTGGTTAAGTATTGAGCCTGTCCCAGCTGGTCTAGCAGCTCCTCAATTCTTGGCATTGGATATGCATCAAAAACTGATATGGCGTTTACCTGCCGGAAGTCAATACAAAATCTTAAGGATCCATCAGGCTTCGGCACCAGGACTATGGGGCTATTCCAGGGACTCTTTGACTCCTCTATTACCCCCATGTCCAACATCTCCTGGACTTGTGCCACTACCTCCTGTCTTTTGGCTTCAGGCAAGCGGTATGGCCTTTGACGAACCAATTTCCCAGGTGGAGTTATTATTTCATGGGCCACCAAATGGGTCTCCCCAGGTATGGGTGTCAACACATCTGGGAATTCCTTAAGCAACTTCCTAATTTCTTCCTGTTGTACCATTGTCAGGTCCTCACCTATTTGGGGCTCTGATTTTTCTTTACAATCAGATACCTGGGGTCCCAAATCTTCCTCTTCACTCACCTCCCTCTCTCGGGCACAGGTGGCAGCTAAGCTTTTAACCCCTTTGACATCAGTAGAATCAAAGCCTTTGGCTCCACGTTCAGAATTCTCTAGGGATGTGACCTCCTCCACAGGTGGAAAACCCAGCCTCTCACAAATCAATTGGGCAATTTTGTCTCCTGTCTTCATATGATACTCATTCTGTCCAAAGTTAAACAACAGAACTTTAATATTGCCCCTGTAATCGGGATCAATTACTCCCGCACCCACATCGATGAAATATTTAAGGGCTAATCCGGACCTTGGGGCTACTCTCCCATAACATCCAATTGGTATTTCCACTTGGAGACCGGTGTCAACCAGGGCTCTCCCTTGGCTAGGTACAATCACATTTTCTATGCTGCACAGGTCAAACCCAGCAGACTGAGGGGTTGCCCGCCTAGGAGCTTGGGCCTTCTCAGAGACCTTATGGTACTTTAGGACGAATATCTGCTTTGGGGTAGCTTGGTCTTCTGGACGCTTAACCATCTTTTTAGCTGGGGTCTGAGGACTTCCAAATAAAGGCCCGGGAGCTACTACCATTAAACCTTCTCCCTCCTTTTTTCCTAGTCCTTCCACTAGACCCTGCTTAAATCTTGGCCAGTCTCTTCCTAGAACCAAATCAAAGGGTAGCCTAGGCACCACTGCTAATAGGACTTCCTCTTGTTTCCCTAGGCACTTAACCTTTAGCCTATAGGTGGGATATGATGATGCAGCACCATGAATGCATCTGATGTGAACTTGGCTTTCAGGGGTTCTAGGCACAAATCTTTCTTGGGCCTCTATCCTCTTCCAAAGCCTTTTTGACATCATACTCTGGTCTGCCCCAGAGTCCAATAATGCATTTGTGGTAATTCCTTGCACATCAACCATCAAAAGAAATCCTTCCTTGGGCTGTTTTAAATCCAGACCCATTAAACTAGTGTGTGTCTGGCATCTCTTCTCTAAGTGTCCCACTTTTCCACACTTGAAACATTTCCTTCTATTCCACTGTGTCATCTGGTTTGATACAGTACATTCATTTTCAGAAACATTCTTAATTATTCCTTTTTCTGATACAGCACATCTAGCCTCAGCATCCATCTTTAGAGGGCCACCCATTCTATGGCAAGCCTGCGTGGCTTCCAAGAATCTCTCTGCTAGCATGGTTGCCTCTCCAAGATTTTGGCAATTTTGCTGTATAAGAAAACATTCAAATCTTTAGGTACCCCAAGCATAAACTGTTCCAGCATTATAATATCTAATAACATTTCTACTGTCTTTTGCTCAGGCTCCAACCATTTTACAGCTAAACTTCTGATTCTCTGACTCAGAGCCCTGGATGTCTCACCCACTTTCAATGTAACAGCTCTAAACATTCGCCTATACTCTGAAATTGACAACCCTAGGCGATCTCTAATAGCTGCCTTTACATCCTTATAAATCAAAGCCTGGGCTGCTGGCATTGCTCTGTAAGCTGCTAGTGCCTCACCAGTTAATGAGGCTGCCAGCCTTACTGCCCACTGGGTCTCTGGCCATGCTAAAGCCTGTGCCACTCTTTCAAAAGACTCTAGAAAATCATCAACATTATCTTCTGGAGTTAATTTCCCAAAATTAAATGCCCCAATCCCTTGATTGAGTCCCACAGTGTTCACATGTGGTGTACCAGTACTAACTGCTGGTCTTGCATCTGTTCCACTTTGGCTCTGCAGCTGAACTAGAGCTTGCACCAGATCAAGCACTGGTTTCTGCTGTTCCATTAAGGCCTTCATAGCAGTGTCCTGGGCCTGCTGTGATAGCTCCTGCTGCTTGCTGAATTGGGCTGCCATCCACTGAGCCATCTCCGTCGGATCCATCTTGACCCCTGCAAGAAAAGAAAAAAGAAAAACCCAAGAGCAGCACCTTCCAACCAGGTGTGTGGGGTTTTTTTTTTTTTTTTTTCAACTTTTTTTTTTTTTTTTTCAATTACCCCCTGTGCTTACACACATCCACCACTAGACATGCCCAGGTACATATTACCTTGTCTCAGTGATGAATCCAGTTTTGCACAGGGTCTTTTCCTCTGGGACAGCTTCCTGGAACAACCACTTTTCTTCCAAAGTGCAGATGAGGGAAAGAAATCTTCTTACAGCTTTAAACTTGACTTTTATTTGTAATCCACAACAAGTAAATCCTCTTGGTGCAAGAGCAATCCGAAAAACTACGCCATTTGTCAGACGGCTGCCTAGGGTGAGAACTTACACAATCTTGACGATGCATATATTCATATGGTTCTTGCAAGGTATTGTGGGTATTGTAGTTCATTCACTCCCAAACACAGCTGATGACAATAATTTGAGTTGTGAAACCAAGTGGTAAGATCAATAAAATACTTCTTTTATTGATGGGGTTTAATTCACCCAGCACATGTATGCTTGATAGCACTATAAATGAGGTTACTTGCTTGCAGTGTTTAAATGGATAACAAAAATCACAAAATAAACCAGAAAACAACCTTCAGCTTGTCAGGCAATTAGCTAATGTTTTCTTAGCAAATAATTACTAAATACCAAGGCACAAAGAAAAGAATAAACTTTGCTGGTTAGGTTAACTTCTGCTTATTTTCCATGCAGATCTCAGCAGTGATTCTCCCTTGCTCACACACACAATCAGGTGCAGCCCTAATTACTATCAATGGACCAGCTGAAAGCCTTTAGCTGGCTGGCTGCTACTGTGTGAACCCAAATCCTGCTTTAAGAGCTGTTTGCAGTGGAAATAAAGAACAAAGTTAGGTTTCTTTGTGATGGCTGATGTGTTTGCTCATAAAAAACTAGCAATAGCATTTAGATAAAGAACAGTCCATGTAAATAGTTTCATCTGCTGTATTTCCCCCTGCATCAACAATCAGCATAGGGTCAATATCATACATTGGCACAGATGAGTCTTTCATTAAGGCACTATCATGAGAATGCTTATTCCCTTGCTGCCATTCTCTATTATAGATAGGGTCTGGATCAGTGTTCATACCTGAGCCTCTCCTGCTATCATTATTCCTCTCTGTATAGCCTGGCCAATATGTAATCCAATTCTGATGTCCAGCCTTCCAATCTTGATCCATGGACACTGGATCTTCTCTCACATACCTTCTGGCCTTGGTCTGAAAGTCCCTTCCACATGCAGTCTTCTCTCTTCCAGGTAGCCACTGGTGATTCCTATCTCTGCCACTCCATTCCTCTGGCTGAATCCAGTCCAATGGACTCTGCTGGCTTTTGGAATACCTCCCAGTATGAGTACTGCCTTGGAATCTCCCAGACCTTCCAATGGCCTTTCTTCTCTTCCTTCCAGAGAGTTTCCTTCTCTCTCTATCTGCTTGGCTTGGCTTCTGTTTCTCCAGGTGATACTGGTGCTTGTAGCCGTTGCTGTCTCTGTATCTCTTCCTCCCTCTGTAGCAGTTGCTGAAGCTGTTCTTGAAACTGGGCTGGAGCTTGTAGTAACTGTTATCTGAAGAATAAGCTCTATTCTTATTCTGTCCTAATGTGTGCTGCTCCCTAACACAGCGCAGCTGTGTTGAATCAGGCCCTGCCCTTTGAGATGAGTGCTTAGGGATTACCTCATAGCTCTCTTGATTGCACACACATTCTCTCAGTTCAGCCCCTCTCATGGCTGCTGGAAACCTGGTGCATTCTGGGACTGGTAGTCTTTTATGTGAAAACTCTGTTTTCTTGCTTCTACCAGAACTGACAGGTTGCTTGTTCAGAGTCACATCATCTTTTCTATAGCTCCTACCTGAGCTATGATAAGCTTCCTTATCACAATACCCATAAGTACATTCAACAAGAGCCGAAAGATAACCAATACTACCAGAACCCCAACAGCCCGCTTCCGACCACTCAACCAGAGTGTAGTCCTAGAGAATATCCGACCCCTTATGACCATCACAACCCTCAACTTAGACGATCTGATATCCAAATGGGACGAGGACCTTAGAGCTGCCTCCCGTCCATCATACACCGAAAAGAAAATAAGACAACGGGAACATGCACCATGGTTCTCCAATGACTTACAAACATCACTCCACCACCTACGCAAACTTGAGAGACGGTGGCGCCGAACCCACTCCCCCGAGACACATGCTGCATACAACTCATACTTAATTACTCACCGTGAGAAGATAATGCAGAGAAGGAAACTTTACCACACAGATATATTAAAACGCTCCATCAATAAACCACATGCCCTGTTCAATATTGTAAAGTCTATAACAGGGGAGCCGGTGTCAGCTCAACCATCAATGCCTCAACCACAGGACTACTAAACTACTTACAATCAAAGATGATTAAGACCAACACAAACATAAGAGTCAGTAACCTCTTCGTATCGCCTAAAGCACCCCAACCAACACCATTATGCAATTTCACCATGGTATCTAATAAAGAGGTTGAGGACATTATAGCCTCTATCAACCCCAGCACAGCACCCAACGACCCCTGCCCAGCAAGCTGGATCAGGGAACTTTGACACAACCTAAGCCAAATCCTGAGCAAAATACTGAACCAGTCCTTTTTAACTGGCTCGTTCCCGCAGAGCCTAAAACAGACCTCAATCAGGCCGCTACTGAAAAACAGCAGACTAGACCCATCCAAAGTGGAATTGTTTAGACCAATCTCGAGCATCCCCCTGCTTGCCAAGATCATCGAAAAAGCTGCTCAACAACAAATCCAGCATCATGTCGATACTGAAGCACTGCTAGATCCATCCCAATACAGCTTCAGGGAAGCACACGGAGTTGACACCGTCCTTACAACCCTCTTCAACGACTTGGTCACAGGAATAAACAACACCCAACAAGGATTCGTCCTCATCTTTCTGGACATCTCTGCCGCCTTCGACTCTGTGAACCATGATATACTCTTACAACGCCTAAAAGAAAAGGGGATTCAAAGCACGGCACTGGAATGGTGCAAATCCTACCTATCCAATAGGTGGCAACAAGTCAAGGCAGGCCACACATCCTCAGAACCATTTCTGCAGACACAGGGGGTGTCTCAAGGTTCGTCCTTATCGGCACTGATGTTTAATATCTACATGCAGCCGATATGTGATTTGATCCGATCCTTCAGCGTACAATGCCTTGCTTATGCAGACGACATCCGCCTTTACATGCCGTTCACAACTGACCAACCAGTGCTCTCCCCAATAATAAGATGCTTCGAAGCTGTAGCTGACTGGCTGTTGACACAAAATCTACGGATCAACCATGACAAACTGATGTTCTATTCGTCACGAGGAACCGGAAGTTCATACCTCCCCCATCACTACATGCCAACAATGTAGAGTTGAAATCCAAATCCACAATCCGTTATCTAGGCATCACGCTCGATCAGCACCTGGATATGACAACACATGTGAAAAACGTCACAAAGGCAATATATCATAAGATCAGAACGCTGCGTCACCTTCGCCCCCTACTGGATTTCACCGACTACCGGACAACCTTCCAGGCATTAGTCCTCCCACATCTGGATTTCGCTAACATCATCCTCCATGGACTCTCACAATCAACCTTAAATCCGCTCCGACTAGCTATGAACGCAGCTGCAAGAGTCCTTTCTGGATCGTCAAGATCTGACCACATAACGCCAATCATGAAAGAACTGCATTGGCTACCATTACATGCCAGACTCCAATACAAGTCAATAGTCCTTACATTCAAAGCCCTAAATAACCACCCCCCTACGCCAATCAGCAAGCTAATCCACAGTACCCCGGAAAATAGAAACAGGAGACCTACAACAATGAACACCTTAGTAGTCCCCAAGATGACGACAAAATGCACAAAGACAACCTCCAACAGGGCCTTCTCCATATTCGCTCCTTTAAACTGGAATGCCCTTCCCCATGAAATCCGAGGCATCAAAAGTCTAGCCCCATTCAGAAAAGCCTTGAAACACCACCTGTTCACAGAATTCTACCCGGAAACCGTCCGAGGTAAACACTCAACTGGCAACCTACCTGCATGCCCCAGCCGCCCTAACACCCTAACACAAACAGAAAATGGTTAGCCTACACATAAGCCCCACCGCTAACCATCACACGTGTACTATCCACGCACAAATGCACATGTAACAACTAGATGAGTTAGAGAAGTGTACATAGTATAAAGTTAGCTTGTACATAGTTTTCCCGGTTTATTCCATGTTTAATATCCTGTTTCACTGTAAACTCAATGTTGCCTGTATGCATTGTAGTATGTTTCTGTTCGATGTACACCACACTGACTATAATAGCGCGGTATAGAAGAAATGTTAAATAAATAAATAAACCCCCTTTTTCGCACACCCATCGGCCAATCTGCCCCCGAGACTACCGCCGCTGATCCCAGCAAGCCGGCCTCGGAATTATATCCGACCATAACAAGACAACCTTCTTAAACATAAACAACACTTGTTCCAGGTCCTGTTTCGCAGCTCTGATTAGCTGCTTAACCGTCCAGGCCCCCAAGTCGTTGCCACCAAGATGCAGAAGCAGCAACACCGGTGATCCACAGACACGCTGGTGGTGCCGCAGCAAAGGCAAGAGCTGCGACCAACGAAGACCGCGCTCGCCCAGCCATGATATGGTCACCTCCGCTTCGCACAACCCAATGTTTGCCCCCAGGGGCCTCGTTGCTGCTTGTTGACCTGCCCAGTACACAAACGAATGGCCGACCATCCAGCAGCAGCATGGCGTCAGGCTCCCATCTAAAAGAAACAGCATAGTCAAACATTGGTTCACCACGAGCCCCCCTCACAACCGCACATAGCCCCAGAATGCATTAGAGCGCCACCTGCCTATTCGCTGAATCGCTTGCTCATATAAACCCGCCTCTGCAGCGCTCGTGGCTGCACCAATCCGAAATGAATGAGGCGCAAAGTCGCATGGCTCCAAACCCACCCTGCGCACCGCCATTCGCAGGACTGCCGTGAACTGAAACCGCGTCAGACAGCATGAATTCTCGTGCAAAAAGAGAAATCCCCCCCGCGTGGCCGCACCTGCAAGTACGCCTGCATGGTCGCCACTGGACAAGTAAGGGGTCCCCTATAGCATTTAATACTACCCATATGCCCTTGCCCGCCTGATCAGTCTTGGACCTCGCTAACCATATGCGCAACTCCGTAGTACCAACCTGCACATCATGCACCTGCAAAGCCCCTCCCCCGACCGCCGCACTGGATGGCGCCACCAGTTCCCCCATCCGAAAAGCCCCAAAAAAGGCCACGCAAAACACCGCCTGAAAAAGCGCGACCTCGTAAGCCGATGCCGCCACCAACGGCAGAACGGTGCACAGCTTCCTGAGCAGGTCATGCGTGATCAGCCGCCGCTTATCCACCCGCAGCGGAGCACCCCTCTCCCAACCCAACAGCAAACGGCGTGAAAGGAACCCCAAACCGGGCGTTCCCCACCCCACTGCCCTGGAGAAGAAATCGCAAATCCCGCCAAGTACGCCCGTACCGTCGATCTCGCCCACTCTGTCACAGCCTCTGCAATAAGACCGCCAAGTCGCCGGTGACATCGAGCTCCGCAGCAAGTTCAGCATACCCTCAGGCCAGTCTGCCATAAGTGCTCTGGGACCTGCCTTCCAACTGCATCCGCCTCTGGTGCCAATCGCCGGAACAGGTCCCACTTGAAACGGGAAAGAGCATCAGCCACCTGGTTAGAACACCCCGGTACATGCCGAGCCCTCACCACCACATTCAATCGCAAACAAGCCAGCACAACCTCCCTCATTAGGGCCGCCACCCACAGGCAACGCAGAGCATACCTATTAATAATGCTAACTACAGCTTTGTTATCACACCATCAGAGCAACCGTCGATTGCGCAGCCTGTCCGGCCACAACTCCAACACCACCAGCACCAGAAAAAGTTCCAAGAAGATTATACTGTCGGTCAGCCCCGCCACTCGCCACTCCCGAGGCCACGGCTCCGCACATCAAGAACCTCCGAAATAAAAGCCTAAACCCAAACCGCCCGCCGCTGCAAATCAAAGGTAGAAATTTCCTTCTCTCGCATAACCGCTATGCCATTGAAGCCTTGCAGGAACTCATCCCACATCCCCAAGTCCGCCCTCATGCTCCGTGAGACCCTGATGCGATGATGCGGCTTGAGAGCACCCGACGTAGCCGCCGCAAACCTACGCAGAAACACCCGCCCCATCGGAATGACCCGACAAGCAAAGTTCAAGGAGCCAATCAAAGCCTGCAACTCCCTCAGCATTACTTTTGCTGACCCCATCACGTTCGCCACCAGAACCCGCAACCTTGCCACTTTATCCGCTGGCAGTCGAGCCACCATGTTCACCAAATCTAACTCAACGCCCAAAAACGTTCCTGAGCCTGCTCAGCTGAGCGTGCTTGGCTCAAATCCCGCAACCTTGCGGACTTTCTACACTTCAAATTCATGCTTGTCTCTTTCAAGTCAGTCATAGCACTCAAACAAGATTATTATGTCCATTGGACTAACTCTCTTGTCTCTCTCACTGTCTCTTTACAGCTCTCAACTCTCTCTTCATGGTGCCTCCACCCCCGACCCCTCCCTCCCTTTCTGCCCAAATCCTGGCTAACTACTTGAATGACAAAATCCACAAGATCACACTTCAATTCCCCACAAGGTCATCTACTTCCCTTCCTCCC
Source organism: Ichthyophis bannanicus (assembly GCA_033557465.1). Classification (NCBI taxonomy): domain Eukaryota; kingdom Metazoa; phylum Chordata; class Amphibia; order Gymnophiona; family Ichthyophiidae; genus Ichthyophis; species Ichthyophis bannanicus. The sequence continues at coordinate 72,156,242 of CM066040.1, forward strand.
TCTCTTCACTCCCAAACTCCCCCACCCCCCACACACCCTTTCTTCCATTTCTATGATCTCTGAGGAGGAAACCAATCACCTTGTTTTCTCATCCAACTTGCTACCTTCTCTTCTGATTTTTTTCCCACCCATCTCCTTAGCTCCATCTCCTCTATTGTAGTCCATTCCATCTCATATTCTCAACTTATCGCTCTCCACTGCAATTCTCTGCAGCCTTCAAGCATGCTGTGGTCACTCCTCTCCTCAAGAAACAATAACTAGGCCCTACCTGTCATAACTATTGACCCATCTCCCTCCTCCCCTTCATTTGTAAACTACTTGAACATGCAGTTCGCCGCCATTGCCTTAATTTTCTCTCCTCTCAAGCCCTTGCTGGTCTCCCTCTGAATCATCTCGCTCCCCTTCAATCTGTTAAACATTCTGCTGCGCAGTTAATCTTCCTACCAGCCTTGTCATGCTGCTCTTCTCAAGTCACTTTATTGGCTCCCTATCCATTTCCACATGCAGTTTGTTTGAACTCCTGCTGACCTATAAGTGCATTCACACAGCACCTCCTCACTACCTTTCCTCTCTTATCTCTCCCTACACCCCTCCTCAGAAATGCTTCTCTTCTGGCAAATCACATCTATCTGTGCCCTTTTCATCTATTGCTAACTCTAGACTTCCCTCATTTCACCTTGCTGCGCCTTATGCCGGGCGCAAACTACTTGAGTCTGTATATAAGGCTTCATCTCTGACCCTTTTCAAATCCAGGCTGAAAAGTTACCTCTTCATTGCCGCTTTTGGATTTTGATTCACCTAATCTTTATGTTTCCTTACCATTCCCCCTAGATGTATTCTATGTCTACAGCTACTGTATTGGCTGCCTTGACTAGATTGTAAGCTTGAATGATCAGGGATTATCTTTTATATGTGTCATTTCAGCACTGAGTACCCCTTGTGATGGTGTTAAGTGTCATCGAGTCAGTGTCGATTTCTGGTGACCCTCTGAATAGTTGACGTAAACTTTGTTTGGTCTTCAGCCAAGCGGCTCATTGTTGACAGAGTGGTATCCATAGCTTCTCTTATTGTATCGATCCATCTCATTGCCGGTCTTTCTCTTTTATGGTGACCTTCTATCTTCCCAAGCATTATGTCTTTATCCAATGATCTCTCTCTTCACATGATGTATCCAAAGTATGAAAGTCGAAGTCTTGTCATCCGAGCTTCTAAGGAAAGCTTAGGTCTAATCTCCTCTAGTACTGACTGGTTTGTTCTTCGAGCAGTCCATGATATACACAGTATTCTTTGCCAGCATCATAATTACACAGGTACACTAAAAAATTTTTTTTTTAAACTGCCTCTAATGTTTCGATTGATTTTTACGTTTTTTGGTGCGCTGAATCCAAATCTGGTAACCAATTTGCTCCATCACGTACAGATTTTTTGCTACATTGGGTTAGCAGTTTGAGGTGAACGTTTCAGATTGAGTGCGATCGAGATAAAAGTTTCTTGGATGAATTCTTTATACTAATTGTTTAGTAGTTATTCAAATAAGAATAAAGAAAATTGTAACAAGGCAGCACATAAGAATAGAGTAATGTCAACAAAACACACTGTGATGGTAGCAAAATTGTCTGCACTTAATACAGCCACATACATGTGCACAAACATTGAGCATATAAGAGCGAGGTTAGACACAAAGCAAAGCAAAGAAATGTGCAAAAAATGTTGTACAGGTATGTATGTAAGAATAGAAAACGCAAACCGCACCATTGCAATACATGAAGACAAACACCCGATGGTGTGAAAATAAAATTCTAATAAATGAGATCCGACACTGTGGTAATAACTAGCAAATTTTTATTTCAAAGTTTAGTAAAAACACGATATTTGTCAACACAGTTTAGATTTTAAAGTCATTCTTGGGTCAATCAATCTCCTGGTGGGCCCGTTTCTTCTTCCCCCGAATGCTTCTCTTGGTGCGCTGCTTGGCGTATTTTTCATCTGGGGTTTCCCGCAGCAGCAACCAGCAGAAATCAGCCATCATAGTGGTGTTCCATCTTCCTTGGTACCTTCTCTCTGCGTCCTTGATGTCCTGGTGAAACCTTTCACCTTGTTCTTCACTGTACGCCCCCAAGTTTTCGGGAAAGTAGTTCACATGGGAGTGCAAGAAATGGACTTTCAGGCTCATGTTACAGCCTTGTTCTTTGAAGGCACTGAGCATCCTGGCAACAATATCCTTATAGTTCTCATCCCGCCTGCTCCCAAAGTATTTGAGAACAACATCCTTGAAGGAATCCCAGGCTTCTTTTTCCTTCTCAGACATCGTTTCAGCGAATGCTCCATCTGAAATGAGTTTCCTTATATCAGGGCCAACAAACACTCCTTCCTTTAGCTTTGCTTCAGAAAGTCGGGGGAACTTTGAGCAAAGGTACCGAAAGCACTCACCATCTTTTGGAAGGGACTTGATGAATTGCTTAATGAGACCCAACTTAATGTGGAGAGGTGGTAATAGAATTTTATCACGAGGTACCAAGCTCTCATGAAGAACATTTTTCTCACCGGGTCTCAAATACTCCCGAATTGGCCTGTCTTTTTTCCCCCAGTGTAGGTCGCGGGCCCGGCTATCCCACAAGCAAAGGAAGCAGGGATATTTGGTGAAACCGGATTGCTGCCCTAATAGCATGGATAGAATTTTAAAGTCTCCACAAATCATCCACTTATGCTCATCATAACGAATCTTCTGAAGAATCAGGGCCAAATTCTCGTATTTTTCTTGGAGAATAACAGAGTGAGCAATAGGAACTGAAGCGAATGTGTTGCCATTATGAAGAAGAACACCTTTTATGCTGTCTTTTGACGAATCAATGAACAGCCGCCATTCAGCAGGATCATACTTGAGTTTAAACTTTTCCATCACTCCGTATATATCGTTGCAAAATACCAAATCTTCCTCTTTGCTGAAATACTTCAAAAATTGTGTCTTGCGGTTGCGGTACCAATAAAAAGTTGTTCCTGGTGACAATAGATTTTTCTGTTTAAGCCGAGAACCTAGCAGTTGGGCAGCATCTTTTGGGAGTCCTATATCCCGGACTAAATCATTCAATTCAGCTTGAGAGAAAAGTTCAGGTTTCGGATCTGGTTCAGTTTCAAACTCGGAAGTACTGGACTCATCGGGAAAAGCCATCTGATGAGTCTCATCATGATCAGAACCGTCCACACAAATATGATCCAAAGATTTTGGTGGTTCAGGCACAGGTACTTCGTTGCTATGAGGCATAGGCCTAATTGCTGAGGGAAGGTTGGAGTAACTTATTACGTTCTTATTTTTTAAGTTGTATCCCTTCACAATGCAAGAGCAAAAATAGCAGTCACTGCTGTGGTCTCTTTGTTCACGCCACATCATAGGTATTCCGAAACGAAATGCTTATTTTTTACCTTTCATCCATAAGCGTAGATCTTCCTCACATGTCTTGCACACTTTGTGAGGAGCCCACGGTTTGTCTTGATCGCCTAACTTCAAACCGAAATAGGCGAAATATACTTTTTAAATAAATGCAGAAATGTTCCTCTGCTGCTTTTTCACGGTATATTCCCCACAAATAAAACAAAAACTGTCCGGAGAGTTGACGCAACCTCTGGCTCTGTGAGCCATCACAAATACACAGCACTGCAAACTACAACTGTAGTGAACCACTTCGGAATAAAGCTGGATTACGACTGAGCAAACAAAAGGTAATAATGAACTTGCAAGAAACTGAAATTTGACAGGAACGTTCATGTCGCAACCACCGTGTTTGAGCGAGCGAGCGAGCGAACGAGGCGAACAGGAAAGAACATGCGCCAGCGCGAGTACTGGATTTAGCCCCCCGCCTCCCAATTGTCCTGTTAATGTATAAAATGAATACAAAACACTCTAAAATATCATGAGGGAGTGTTTCTAGTTAGTTAACCATTACAACCTCTATTTTGGGCCAAGAAAATAAACTGCAGTCGGCTAAAAAGAAATTATGTGAACAGTCCTTATATGGGTAAGAAATCTAATTTTGCAAGAAAACGTGACGTGATGGAACATTTTGGCTATTTTTCCTGGATTCAGCACCCCAAAATCTATAGGAATCAGTTGCAAAACTGGAGGCAGTTTTTTGGTAGTGTACCTGTGTTATTGTAGCACTATACAAATATTCAGTAGTAGTAGTAGTAGTAGTTGTAGTACTTTATTCAATCCTCATCTTTCTTTACCTTTCTGCTGCTTTTGACACTGCTGATTGCCACATTCTCCTCTATATCATGTCTTTGCTTGGATTTATGGGCCCTGTTCTGTCCTGGTTTTCTTCTTCCCTCCCATTACACTTATTGCATATTCTGGTAGATTCTTCTCTACTGCCATACTGCTTTCAGTTGGTGAACCTCAGGACTCCATCTTGGGAATTGTCTTTTTCTCTCTCTACACTCAGTCCCCTTGGTACACTTTTCTCTTCCCATGTTTTTCAGTAGCATCTTTATGCTGACAATTCTCAGATCTATCTCTCTGTACCTGAAATTTCTCCAGGATTCCAGGCCTGTATCTCTGCCTGCTTATCTGACAATGCTGCCTGGATGTCTCACCACTGTCTGACATTGAGCATGGCCATAGCTGAGCTCCTTATCTTTCACCCTAAACCCACCTCCCCTCTTCCTCATTTCTCTTGGTCTGTGGATAACACTATATTCCTCTCTGTTTCCTCATCTTACTACCTTGGGGTAATCTTTGACTTTACTCTCTCTCTCTGCATACATCCAACAGATAGCTAAAACCTGTCTGTTCTTTCTCTATTAATATCAGCAAAATGCATCCCTTCCATTCTGAGCACACTACTGAGACACTTATGCACTCTCTAGTCTCCTCCTCTCTAGACTATTGCAACCTGCTGCTCACTGGTCTTCCTCTGAATCATCTCTCTCCCCTTCAATCTGTTCAGACATCAGCTGCACAGCTCATCTTCTGCCACTGTTACACTGCTCAGGTAACGCCTCTTCTCAAGTCACTTTATGGCTTCCTATCTGTTTCTGCATCCAGTTCAAACTTCTACTGACCTACAAGTGCATTCATTCTGCAGCTCCTCACTAGTCACTACCTTTTCTCTCTTATCTCACTCTACACTCCTCCTCGGGAACTCCGCTCCTCTGGCAAATCCCTTTTATCTGTGCCCTTCTCTGCCACTGCCAACTGCAGACTTCATTCATTCCACCTTGCTGCTCCATAAGTCTGGAACAAACTCCCTGAGTCAGTGTGTCAGGCTCCGGCCATAGCCCTATTCAAATCCAGGCTAAAAACCCACCTCTTCAAGGCTGCTTTTGGGTCTTGATGCCCTTCACTCTCTTGTGTATCTTACATATGCTAGTCCCCAGTTTTGTGATGTTTGTCTTGATTAGATTGAAAGCTCTGATGAGCAGGGACTGTCTCTTACATCTATATGTACAGCACTGTGTATGCCTTGTAGAAGTATACAAATAAGCAGTAGTAGTAGCTATAATTACAGGTGACGTATTAGTAATCTATGTATTTAATGTCTTATTTCTTTAGTTACTGTATTTAAAAACACATATAATGCAATTTTGTCATTCATTCTAAGCGGTTTACAATGATTTAAAATCACATTTACCAAGTTCCAAAACAAAACGTTCCTTGAAGGTGTGAATAAACATTTCATTCCATTTCATAAACATACATATTTCCACCTTTTCAGTTTGGCAGAAAGTACAAGGCAGATTGTATCAATTTACATATAAAAAATGTGGATAAAGGGGAGCCAAGTACTACAGTCTGTCAAATGCCTTCTGAAAATTCAGATAAAGTCCCTTATGAGACATTTCTGAGGAACTTAAAGTAATGGAATTGAAGGCAAGATCCGTCTATGGGCTGGGAATTGGTTAAAAAGACAGAAGACAGAGGAGGGCTAAATGATCAAGTTTTCCCAATGGAAAAATGTTAAGAATGGTGTACCCAGGGATTTCAATGGGGGCCAGTGTTTTAATATATTTATAAATGGGAACAATTAGTGAGGTGATGAAATTTGCAGATGACACAAAGTTATTCAGAGTTGCTAGATCACTAGCAAATTATGAGAAATTGCAAGAGGACCTTGAGAAACTGTGGAGACGGTCATCCAAATGTCAGATGACATTTAATGTGGACAAGTCCAATGTGATGCACAGAGAAAAATAATGAAAGTTATAGCTACACAATGCTTGGTCCCACATTAGGAGTCACCATCCAGGAAAAGGATCTAAGGGGTATGTTTAGTAAAGGGCATTAAGGGAGCAGACATTAGCGAGTGTTAAAGGCAGCGATAAGCAATTTTACACGTGAAAAGGGCTCTGGGTGTGTAGGAGGCGTTCCGGCATTAAGGGCGCTATAGACCATTTAGCATGTGTTAATGGGACATTGGACGTTAAGGTGTCAAGCATGCACCTTAATATCCAAAAATGGCTGTAACCCTGATGCTGGATAAAGGAGCAGCAAGGAAAGTCAATCTGAAGGTGATGGATGGAAAAACAGGTGGAAGCTGATGGACCTGCCAGATCCATGGGCACGCTATGTGGCAGCCAGAAAAGTTGACGAGCATGAGGGAGGCAGCCATACCGATGCACAGGCAGGTGCCAATGTAAAATGGTACAATGCCAGTGTGTGAGATAGGATGGGGATGACATGTCCCCTAGTGGATTCAGAAGTGGCAGGATGTGTGAAGCTACAGGAAGACAGAGGAGAAGTGGTGACATGCAGATCAGGCACAGGAGAGGTGTGCATGAAGAGCTGAAATGAGGGAAAGAGTACCAATATAGGCCATGGTGTAGCAACTTGCACAAAAAGACATGACTGCACACAGATGACAGAGGTGGATGGAGGGCTGAAGGAAGGATGGCAGCTGAGGAGAGGGTGGTATGTATTTGTACTGTGCATGAAAATGTGCACCAGTGCCACTTGGAAGGCCTGATACCAGACATGTAGGACTCATACATGTCCCAGCCACACAGCCACCATACATCTCAGACAAATGTACAGATAACACTGCACAGGTGTCAACCAAACTCGGCAAATTCATTTTATTTACTTATTTTAACTAGGCTTATATGCCGCTTTCCTACCAGTCAAAGCAATGTACGTTCAGGTACTGTATATATATATTTTTTCCTTGTCCTCAAAGGGCTCACAATCTATGTTTTTGTACCTGAGGCAACAGACATGCAATACATGATCCACAGCCAGGACTTGAACCTGTGACCCTTCGCCACAGTGCTGCCATATGGATTCAACAGTCCCTAGGGATGCATTCTCCCCATCAGACAGACCTTAGAAAATGCACATGGCACACAGTACTGGGACATGGCTTTGGTCTGCTGCAGGCAAGTACCGCTACCCTCCCACCAGCACCCCCACACCATGCTGACATGCCTGTGTGCTGTCAGTGGTGGTGGTGTGTAGTCCCAGCCTATCCAACATGCGGGTTTGGCAGGTGCCTAGGGCACAAGGTCTGGATGGGGGGGGGGGCAGAAGCACACATGGATGGCCATGCAGCCCCACCCCCACCACCACCCCCACACCATGCTGACATGCTCGCGTGCTGTCAGTGGTGGTGGTGTGCAGTCCCAGCCTATCCAACATGCGGGTTTGGCAGGTGCCTAGGGCACAAGATCTGGATGGGTGGGGGGGGGGGCAGATGCACACATGGATGGCCATGCAGGCCCCCCCCCCACCATCAGGCTCTGCAGGGACCCCCATCACCATCTGCCACCGATATATCTCAGGGGGAGGATGACAGCCACTGCTGTGGTAGTGCCCAGGGTACCTGTATTTTGCAGCTACATGGAGGGCTACAGCTGCTGGCACAATTGGCCTCATCCTCTACAGTGGGGTTTGGCTGCAGCACGGGGGGGGGGCAGCTGAGATTTATGCCTAGGGTACCAGGTCTCTTGGACCGCCCTATGTGGTAAATCAGCTTTCCGCAGCAGCAGTATGTCTGTGTGCTGTCACTGTCACTGTGGGATTATGATGGACATCATAGATGGTTATGTGGATGGAAGGATACCCCTATGAAGAGAAGCTAAAAAGGTTAGGGCTCTTCAACCTGGAGAAGAGACGGCTGAGGGGAGATATGATAGTGGTCTATAAATTAATGAATGGAGTGGAACGGGTAAAAGTAACTTGATTGTTTACATCATCAAAATATAGAAAGACTAAGGGATATGCAATGAAGCTACAGGGTAACCTATTTAAGACTAATAAGAGAAAATATTTTTTCACTCAATACGTAAGCAAACTCTGGAATCTGTTACCGGAGGATGTAGAAAATGCTGCTAGTGTAGCTGGGTTTAAAAATGTTTTGGACAGGTTCTTGGAAGAAAGGTCCATAAACCATTAATCAAAGGGACATGGAAAATCCACTGCTTGCTCCAATACAGGCATTGTGGAACCTGTGTGTCTTTTGGGGAAACTGCTAGGTACTGTCAGACGGCTGCCTAGGGTGAGAACTTACACAATCTTGACGATGCATATATTCATATGATTCTTGCAAGGTATTGTGGGTAATGTAGTTCTTTCACTCCCAAACACAGCTGAAGACAATAATTGAGTTGTGATACCAGTGGTAAGGCCAATAAAATACTTCTTTTATTGATGGGGTTTAATTCACCCAGCACAAATATGCTTGGTAGCAATATAAATGAGGTTACTTGCTTGCAGTGTTTAAATGGATAACAAAAAGTCACAAAGCAAATCAGAAAAACAACCTTCCACTTGTCAGGCAATTAGCTAATGTTTTCTTAGCAAATAATTACCAAATAAAAAGGCACAAAGAAATAAATGAACTTTGTTTGTTAGGTTAACTTCTGCTTATTTTCCACGCAGATCCCAGCAGTGATTCTCCCTTGCTCACACACACAATCAGGTGCAGCTTTAATTACTATCAATTGACCAGCTGAAAGCCTTTAGCTGGCTGGCTGCTACTGTGTGAACCCAAATCCTGCTTTAAGAGCTGTTTGCAGTGGAAATAAAGAACAAAGTTAGGTTTCTTTGTGGTGGCTGATGTGTTTGCTCACAGAAAGCTAGCAATAGCATTTAGATAGAGAACAGTCCATGTAATGAATAGTTTCATCTGCTGTATCTCCCCCTTCATCAATCAGCATAGGGTCACTATCATACATTGGCACAGACGAGTCTTTCCATAAGGCACTATCATGAGAATGCTTATTCCCTTGCTGCCATTCACTATTATAGATAGGGTCTGGATCAGTGTTCATATCTGAGCCTCTCCTGCTATCATAATTCCTCTCTGTATATCCTGGCCAGTATGTAATCCAATTCTGATGTCCAGCCTTCCAATCTTGATCCCTGGACACTGGATCCCCTCTCACATACCTTCTGGCCTTGGTCTGAAAGTCCCTTCCACGTGCAGTCTTCTCTCTTCCAGGTAGCCACTGGTGATTCCTATCTCTGCCATTCCATTCCTCTGGCTGACTCCAGTCCAATGGACTCTGCTGGCACTTGGAATACCTCCCAGTATGGGTACTGCCTTGGATTCTCCCAGACCCTCCAATGGTCTTTCTTCTCTTCCTTCCAGAGAGTTTCCTTCTTTCTCTATCCGCTTGGCTTGGCTTCTGCTTCTCCAGGTGATGCTTAAACCTGTAGCTGGACTGGAGCTTGTAGCCGTTGCTGTCTCTGTCTTTGAAGCTCTTTCTGTACCTGAAGCTATTATCTGAAGAATAAGCTCTATTCTTATTCTGTCCTAATGTGTGCTCCTCCCTAACACAGCGCAGCTGTGTTGAATCAGGCCCTGCCCTTTGAGATGAGTGCTTAGGGCTTACCTCATAGCTCTCTTGATTGCACACACGTTTTCTCACTTCAGCCCCTCTCATGGCTGCTGGAAATCTAGTGCATTCTGGGACTGGTAGTCTTTTATGTGAAAACTCTGTTTTCTTGCTTCTACCAGAACTGACAGGTTGCTTGTTCAGAGTCACATCATCTTTTCTATAGCTCCTACCTGAGCTATGATAAGCTTCCTTATCACAGTACTTGTGACCTAGATTGGCCACTGTTAGACACAGGATACTAGGCTTGATGGACTTTGTTCTGACCCAGTATGGCATATCTTAGGATCTTGGTATGCTGAAAATAGGGCATAGGCTAGTCCTACTCTCCTCGTCCTTCACTCTTATGATACACAGCACCACTGCACTGGGATTCCAAAAAACCTTTGAATGAGCTATAATAAACTCCTGTGTGAACATGGAGGTAGTTTCTCCTTGTTCATCTATTGATACAGCTTTTGTTTTTCCCTTTTGGGAATGGAAGTAGTTAACGTCACGTCTCCTTGCATAGGATCACCTTCTGCCCTTCCCTCTATCACATTAGAGATAGTTCTAGCCCTTCTATAGGAGTCGCACTTTGTGACACTCGTAAGTGATGATTTTAGAAAGAACGTTTTTTGCTCATATTTTCAGGATATGAATCCCAGGTGGTCCTTCTACTTTATTAATTACTTTTGCTCTACTTTCTGAGAAAGAATGGCTATTGAAACTTTTTTTCTGGAAGCGGAATCTCATGTTTAGAGGGTTACTCCTTCGTATGTATCCGGATCTAGCAAAGGAAACTCTGAGACGTCATAGGGATTTTCTCATGCTTCGTCCTGAGATTCTTCAGTTGGGGGGATTATTTTTCTTGAAACATCCCTGTAAATGTCTGGCGAAATATCACTCTGTTTCCTATATTTTTTATGATCCCTCCCAACTGTCGGCTTTCATTAACACTCACTGTCTCGAATCGTCTGTTGACTTCTCTCCTGGACTTGCTTAATCTTTTAGATGGCTGGAGCTGGTCTGCTCTCCTTATTCCTCAGGTTGTGGATTTAATTTTGTGATGTCTTCCCCTTTTTTGTGGGCTAGGGTGAGCGGATGATGTTTGTATCATTTATTACTTTAACTGTTATCTAGTTTTTTCTTGTGAAATATATTTCTGTTTTTGTCTGCTCTTTGTCTTCAAGAATGCTCGTTTGAGCTATCTTGATTTAATTTGTAAAAAAATGTCATAAATAAAAAATATAAAAATTAAAAGAAATGGACGTACAAGCACAGTTTACGCAGCAACATTTAAACTTCCCTCCCAGCAAATGTGAGAGTCTGCCGCTTCAATGTAACCACTTTTGCTGCCGGTATTCTATGAAGACACATCGACACCTTTGTATCTTTATACAGTGGGCTTAATGTAGGCATTTTCATGCAGAAATGTTCTAGTGCACACACTTGTGCACTATTGTGCAAAAGCACGCATTGTTGGCACATGGCTGGCACACTATTGCTGCTTTCATTTTGAAATGAAAACACAACCCTAATTCATTATATATATGTCAGTCTTCCCAAGGGCCAACTGCACCATCTTCAACAGGTTTAAAATACAACTGCCCGGGTGCTCTCAGCAACACTTCACCGGGAACATATCAAGTCAGTTCTTGAAGCACTGGATGCCTATTTATCAATGTGTTGAGTTTAAAATATTGTTTTCTATTTAAGATTGCCTGGAACAAGTGCCCTCTGCATTTATGTGATTTTTGGATGAAATATTTTCTAGTTTGACAGCTTTGTTCAACACATCAAATGTTGTTGCAGATTTCAGCAGATGCCTGGTTAGTGGCAACTGGCCAAAGAACTTTCTCACATTAAGAGCCCTTTTTTGGGAAACAGTATTCCATTGGATTTGGAAATCCTTACTAATACTGCTGTTTTTTCAAAGCAATGTAAAGCCTGGCTATTAAAGTTTGCTTTTAAACAATTTTTAGGATTTGTTGTATATAATGGTTTTACTGTTGTGTTTTACATAGAAACATAGAAACATAGAAACATGATGACAGAAAAAGACCACATGGCCTATCTAGTCTGTCCTTCCATATCCTACCTAAACTAAGAATAAATCCTGTCATGTATACTTGTAAATACTCTTGTAAATAGTTGCAGTAATGACTTCCCATGTTTTATCCAAGTTCTCTGACCTTGTTCTCTGTAAAACCAAACAGTTTGTTCAATATGGTATGTTGTTATATTGTGAACCGCGCTGATGCTAAATAGAGCGGTATATAAGAGCCTGTAATAAATAAATAAATAAAATAAATATCAACTACAACAGTCCACTTTTTACCTTTAGAGATCCTCTGTGTTGGTCCCATGCTTTTTTGAATTCAGTTACTGTCCTCATCTCTACCACCTCCACTGGGAGACTATTCCATGGATCCACTACTCTTTCCGTAAAGAAATATTTCCACATATCACTCCTGAATCTATCTCCCTTCACCCTCATCCCATGTCCCCTCATAGCAGAACTTGCTTTCAATTGAAAGAGGCTCTCACCCTGAACATTTATGCCACGGAGGTATTTAAACATCTCAATCATATCACCTCTATCCCGCCTTTCCTCTAAGGTGTACATATTAAGATCCTTAAGTCTGTCCTCATATGCTTTATAATGAAGCCCACTAATCATTTTAGTAGCCACCCTCTGCACCGACTTCATCCTGTTCACATCCTTTTGAAGGTGCGGTCTCCAGAATTGCACACTATACTCCAAATGAGGTCACACCAAAGACTTATACAGAGGCATTATCACCTCCTTTTTTCTGCTAGCCATTCCTCTCCGTATGCACCCAATCATCCTTCTAGCTTTTGCCATCGCCTTTTCTACCTGTTTAGCTACTTTAAGATCATTAGACACAACCACACCTAGGTCCCGCTCTTCTTTAGTGGACAAAAGTACTTCACCTCCTATACTGTATTGCTCCCTTGGATTGCTGCAGCCCAAATGCATGACCTTACATTTTTTAACATTAAATCCCAGCTGCCAAATTCTAGACCATTCTTCAAGCTTAGCTAGATCCCTCCTCATGTTATCTACACCTTCCTGGGTGTCTACTCTATTGCAGATTTTGGTATCATCCGCAAAGAGGCAAACCTTACCCGACAGCCCTTCCGCTATATCACTAACAAAGATGTTAAAAAGAATCGGACCAAAGACAGATCCCTCGGGCACACCACTGGTAACATCCTTCTCCTCAGAGTGAGCTTCATTTACTTGTACTCTTTGTCGCCTCCCACTCAACCAATTTCTAACCCAAGCAGTAACTTTAGGGTCCATCCCTAGGGTGCTCAGTTTGTTTATAAGTTGCCTGTGAGGAACAGTGTCAAAGGCTTTACTGAAATCTAAATACACCACATCTAGGGCTCTCCCTCGGTCCAACTCCCTGGTCACCCAGTCAAAGAAATCAATCAGATTTCTCTGACAAGACCTGCCTCTGGTGAATCCATGCTGCCTCGGATCCTGTAATCCGCTGGACTCCAGAAACCTCACTATTTTCTCTTTCAGCAGCGTTTCCAATAATTTACTCACCACCAAAGTTAAACTAACCGGCCTGTAGTTTTCAACCACATCCTTACTTCCGCTTTTGTGTAAAGGCACCACATGAGCCTCTCTCCAATCCTTTGGCATCACTCCCGACTCCAACGAGGCATTGAAAAGGTCAGTCAGTGGAGTTGCTAGAACGTCCCCAAGTTCCCTCAGTATTCTAGGGTGTATCCCATCCGGTCCCATCGCTTTGTCTACTTTAAGTTGAGCTAGTTTCTCACGAACACAGTCTTCTGAAAATTGTTCAAGATGTCCCTCGCTTCTGTTCCTATTTGTGGGTGTTTACTGAGGTCCTGCTCCTGGTTCTTCATCTGTGAACACAGAACAAAAATATTTGTTAAGCAATTCCGCTTTAACCTTATCAGCTTCTACATATTCCCCCCTACACCCTTGAGTCTGACAATACCACTTTTGCCCTTCCTCTTCTCACTAATATATCTGAAAAATGTCTTATCCCCCCATTTTATTGCATTGGCTATTTCCTCCTCCTTTTGAATCTTTGCCTTCTTGACTACTTTGCTAGCTTCTCTAAGTTTTTCCAAATACAGATGCCTGTCTTCCTCTCTCTGTGATCTCTTGTATTTCATGAAGGCCTCCCTCTTTTTCTTCACTTTTTCAGCTACTTCCTTAGAAAACCATAGCGGTCTCCTTTTCCTTTTGCCTTTATTTATCATTTTAACAAAAAGGTTGGTTGCCCTTAAAATATCCTCTTTCAGTTTTGCCCACTGTTTTTCTACATCCCCCAGCTGTTCCCATCCCACTAACGACTCCCTGAGGTATGGGCCCATCTTCGCAAAGTTAGTCTTCCTAAAGTCTAAGATCCTCACCTTGGAATGGATTCTAACAGACCTAGTCCTAATACTGAACCACACCATCTGGTGATCACTGGATGCAAAATGATCTCCCACTACAACATCAGAAACACTTTCACCATTGGTAAGCACCAAGTCCAGTATGGTCCCTTCACGTGTGGGGTCTGTTACCAATTGCCTGAATAGTTCTCCCTGTAGAGAATCCAGGATCTCGTTACTTCTAGATGATACTGCAGCAGGAATGTGCCACTCAACATCTGGCATATTGAAATCTCCTATCAGTAGCACTTCCCCTTTCCTAGCAATGCAGTGTATGTCTTCAATTAACTCTCTGTCCACCTCTTCCTCTTGTGAGGGAGGTCTGTATATCACACCAATGCAAATAGATTTCTCTTTCCCTCTTTCTAGTTTAACCCACAATGCCTCCTCTCTCCCTTTTAAGCTCTGTAATTCCAAAGCTTTAATAGTAGTTTTTACATATAGTGCCACTCCTCCTCCCCTTCTTCCTACCCTGTCCTTTCTGAATAAAGTATAGCCAGGTATAGTTACATCCCAGTCATGGTTTTCTGTGAACCATGTTTCTGTAGCTGCCACTAAATCCAAGTCAGCCACTCCCACCAAAGCTTCAACATCAGGGATCTTATTTCCCATGCTACGGGCATTTATACACACTGCTTTCCATGTGTTACCCCTGTTACCCATTTCCATAAAGTTATTTAATGTATCACCTACCTGGGGGCTTTCACTTACCTGGGGGCATTCTTCACCTATCCCCAACGAATCTAGTTTAAAGCTCTCTTCAGTAGATTAGCCAGTCTACTACCGGAGATGCGTTGACCTTTCTTGGACAGATGGATGCCATCTCTGCTCTGCAACCCTTGGAACAGCATCTCATGGTCTAGGAAACCAAAACGCTCTCGATGACACCATCCACGCAGCTATGCATTCATCTCCAGGATGCGAGCCTCTCTGCCTTGGCCTTTACCCTCAACAGGGAGGATTGGAGAGAACACCACCTGTGCACCTAACTGCTTCACCCTCTGTCCCAGAGCCATGAAGTCACTTTTGATACGTTCCGAGGTATACCTGGCAGTATCATTTGTTCCAACATGGATTAGCAACATTGGGTAATAGTCAGTGGGCTTGATGAGTCTCGGCAAACTCTCCGTAACATCTTGGATTTTGGCACCAGGCAGACAGCATACCTCTCTGGACATCAAGTCTGGTCGGCAGATGGACGCCTCAGTACCCCTCAGAAGAGAGTCTCCAACCACCACTACCCTTCGTTTCCTTCTGTTCACGGATTCTGCAACTTTGGGGTACTTTAACTCTGGTTCTTCCCTTTCCAGGGATACTTTCACCTCCTCCACTTCCAGGGCTGCATAATGGTTCTTCAATTCAAGGGCTGGAGAAGTTGGATTGGTGATTTTGCAGGCCCTGGTGACTTGTGTCCAACCATCGACATTCTGTTGGCACCCATCTTCTTCTGTGCTGGAGAGCTTGGTTGCTGCAAGAATCATCTCATCAATGTACTTCTCACTGTCTTGAATGCTCCTCAGCCTCGCCACCTCCTCTCTGAGTTCCTCCACTTGTTTCCTCAGAGCTTCAGCATGCAGGCACCCTGCACATGGAACTGGTCCTTCAACTGGCATTAGGACTTCTGTCTGGACCGAGGCAGAAGCTGTAACGGGGGCAACAGCTTTAGCAATACGATTTTTCCCAGCCATTGTTCTGTTCGTGGAGCTTAGGTATCTGTTAAAGCAAAAGAGAGAGATCTACCAAGTACCAGCCGGTTTTGCAGCTGTCCTTTCAGAGAAAAAGCAGTTAAATCTCTTTAATTATATTCAAAATGTGCTGGTCCAATTTTCTGTGATTTGTTAAAGGGGGAGGTGCCCTATAAAGCAAGACTGCTCACTAGGGGTGGGTGGGAGTCGGGGTGGGTAGGGAGGGAACTAACACCTGATTAGGTGTTAGCAGTTTCTAAACCTGAGGAGGTTACTAGAGTTCAGCAAAAGGTCCCCTAAAGCACCAAAAAGAAAGTAACCTTGCTTTAAAAAATATACAAAAAACCCTTTTAAGAGCTCCCAGTCAGAGAGCTAGCAATGTAATATAATAAAAACAAACCCTCAAATCCTTACTGTTTTATAATATATTGTCATATAATGGAGTTCTTTTCCCTTTTTATCTGATAGGGGGTTTTTTTGTCTTTTTGTAAACCGCTCTGTATGCTCTGCCAAGAGCGGTATATCAAGCTTCAATAAACGATAATGATAAACGATATTATTGGATTGGAAATTAGTCTGACACAATCCTATAAAGATCTCTTAGTTATTGAAGCCACCTGTACACAGTTTAAATCGGTCCCATTCTAGCACACTCATGCTTTATATGTTTAGTTATCTTGTATCAAAGTTGCCTGTACATAGTTCTATTTTTTTCCACGTAAATGTTCATTTGTTGTTCTATGTAAACCGTTTTGCCTTGTAGAAAAATGGTATATAAAACCAAATAAATAAATAAATACATATTTTAGAAAGGCCGTGTAGGTGCAATGAGGGACGCTCAAGTCAGAATATCAGATTCCATGAGAGGGGCAGAAGACAAGGTTGGCATGTGCAAATGCATTCTAAAATCAGCCTGTCTCTACCCTAAATTATAAACATCTCAAAAAACAAACAACCCGGGAATCTGCAGAATAACGAGACAGGTATATTCAAGTTTCCAGCTGATTTAGCAACTTGCACATGTCTGATCTGGATGGAACAGTGGTGGCTTGAGTAACAAGACATGCCCGCAATGGTATTGCAGAATGGGCATGTCTGTCTCATGCCACATACACATCCCGGCTTGTCATTTTGCAAGTGAAATGTGCAGCGGTGTGACAGCCATAAAAACAGAATCTCTTTATTTAACTATATGCTTTTTTGGTATAGCAAAGGTTATTGGGGGAATGCGAGGGGTTTCTCCTCTTCTCCCCAAATGCATTAGGTTGCCAAAATGGGTACTTTTTGATACCTATTTGTGCCCAGGGGCAAGTATAGACATGCGAGGTGCGATCAAAAAGCATAGGGACTTGTACAATAACCCAAGAAGTATTTCACTGACAGTTATTGCACTCGGTCTCCTTCAAAGTAGTTCCCTTCCAATAAAACACACTTCCTCCAGCGTTCCTGCCACTGCTGGAAACAATTTTGAAATGCCTCTTTAGATATGCTGTGAAGCTGCTCTGTTGAATTTTGCTTAATGGTCTCCAAGTCATTGAATCTCCTTCTTTTCAGTGGTAATTTCAGTTTTGGAAAAAAGACAGAGTCACAGGGTGCTAGGTCAAGTGAGTACAGAAGCAGATGGACTCCCTCGATTTAATGTTTGGTCAAGTATTGCTAGACAAGATGTGATGCGTGAGCTGGGGCATTATCGTGACAAAGCAACCATTCACATTCCTGTGCATCTTTGGCCTCTTACGGCAAACTGCATCTCTTAAATGAGTCAGAACTTGGACATAGAACGCCTTATTGATGGTTTAGACTTTTGGAGCATATTCATGATGAACAATACCCTGGTAATCAAAGAAAACTGAGCATGACTGACATTGCTCCTCACCTGACAAGCTTTCTTGAGTATGGGAGAGTCTGGAGACTTCCATTGTGAGGACTGAACCTTAGTTTCTGGGTCATAACCATAAACCCATGATTCATCACCAGTAATAATCTTTTTGATGGAATCAGTCAATTTCAACACATTCCAACAATTCCCTGGCTACAGATAGTCAATCTTTTTGGTCAGGGGACAAGGGTTTCGACACAAATTTTGCAGACATATCTCATCCCCAAATTGACAGTACTGGTCCAAAACTGATGTCCATTTTCTCAGCAAGGTCCCTGATAGTCAAGCGACGATTTGAGCGTATTGCGGCATGCACTGCTTCAACTTTGTCTTCATTCCTGCTCATGGATGGCTTTCCAGAATATTAGTCACTGTCAACACTTTGGCGGCCCTCTTGGAAACGTTTGTACCAGTCAAACTCGAGCATGACTCATGCATTCATCACCAAACATTTGCTGTAACTTGTCATAAGTCTCTTTGCACGAATCTCCAGGTTTGCTAATTCACTTATCTTAAATCTGATGAACTGTTTTTACATGATACGAAACCTCACGTGACTAAAAAAAAAGTACAGGTGTGCTGCAGCCATGCTACACTCTGCACATACAGAGCACATAACTAGGTCACTGCATGCTTAATAGCATTGTGGCGTGATGTATTGTTATATAGCTACACAACAAGTCTTAATACTTTTGGATCACACCTCGTAGATGTATGCAATCAGGGGTGGCTCAAGGCAATCTGCTGCATGAGGAGAGGGATGAGATGGCACCCCCTCGGAGCGGGCTCTCTCAAAACTCTAGTCAGGGACTGAACCAAACCAAACCAAACCAAACAGCCAATTTGATAGAGTGGAGGAAATGCACGATGTCTGCACATAAAGGAACTAAAAGAAGGAGTGAGAACCACAGCACAGTTTATAACCTCAAATTATAACTCATTTTTATTTTGTTATAAACTTGCTTTTTCTTTTTGAAAATGTATTTTGCATTCACGGAAGCCCTTTCCTCAACATTGGGTGCAGAGCAGAATTAGGATATTCACCCATACAACTCAGTATCTAAAAAAGAAAAAAAAATCCACTTCTGGTCTTCTCACTAACAACAAGCAACATTCTTCAGTATCAGGCATATCGTGAACTAACATAAAACCCTACAACAAAGTCACTAAGAATCTATAGAAGTAATCTACCATATCATATCAGCACAAACTTCCAAAACTCACATAAGGAGCCCGCCCAAAACAAAGCAGCCATTAAATACTGCAGTGGGCCCTGGAACATCTAACACCAATTTGAAAAGCTCAACAATCCAGATCCTTACGTACAAACTCCATGTTAACAGAACACCTGGCCTTTGTCACACATTCAGAAAACAGACCCTCACCAAGTACAGAATAAGTGTCCATAGCCTAAAAATAAACATATGTACATAACAATTAACTGTAACCCCAAAAAGACAGATTCTGCATAGAATGCAATAACAGAGAAACGGAAAGAGATGCATTTCCATGTGCTGTATAAAAAATAAAGACAGCACCAAATATGATCATTAAATTGAAAATAAAATTCTCTTCTACCTTTGTCTGATCAGTTTATTCTCTGATCCTCTTTGGCTGCATCGGGGGCTGAGCACTACCATCCACCCCCCCCCCTTCCCCCCCAAAGTTAAGACCTTGCACTCCCTCGCTCTGCAGGACAAGAAACAGCCAACTGAGGTGAGACTGATTCCATCTGCATGCTTTCTTACCTCTCCACCCCCCTAGAGAACTCTCCTCTGTACACGTTTTGCCTGCTCCGCCTTCAGCATCATCACCGGCACTGAGATCACCTTTAAAAAACCGGCGTGCTTCAGGCGCACCTGCACCTGGTGGGCACGCTCCTGAGGACCTCGCCAGAAGGCCCTTTGGCGTGGCCCTTAGGCAGGGCATGTAGGCGAGCATGATCTGCTGGATAATAATATCATGCTGAAACGCTGAATGATCCAGCTCTATTCTTCAAACAATTCATTCAGTTACCACTGATATCTCCGCAGAAACTTTCCATAATCCATCTACAATTAAACGACCAAATCTATAAGATTGCATTACTCACCACAGCTTACTATCTATGGTTTACTTTTTAGAACAGATAATTTTATATAAGCTCAGCAATACCAATTGTATCACATGTTATCTACCATCTTTTTCTACCTGTGCTTGAACCCTGATCTCTAAGTAATCTCTACAAGTCTGTTGTTTACGGTTAACGTTTGAACAGTTAGCTCTACATAAGCTAACCAATATCATTTGTACAACAAAGTATCGCCCACTGTTTTTTCCTACCTGAGCTAGAAACTATAACAGTCTTAATCTGTTTTATAACTCCTTCATACAGAGGTTACCATACTATCAACACAGGCTCGCTCTGCCTGATCATAATTCATTTTCCACCTTGATCGTTTTAACCAGTTGTAAAACATGTATTCAAAGAAGGTGCCGGCTCTTCTTCTGCTCTGTATCTGTTACATTCTTCTTAGCTCATTAGTATTAATCCATGCATTTAACCCCACTTACATATATGCCATTCCAACCATTTACAACCCAGTCAGAAACCCAAACACACTCCCCTATCCCAGATAGCCTTACACTGCCAAAACAAACCCCAACAGACTAATCAACATTAAACTCAAAACAATCCCTCTTCCCATTCCCACCATAGAGATAAAGGACAGTAACTGAATTCAAAAAAGCATGGGATAAACACAGGATCTCTAAAGGTAAAAAGGGGACTGTTGTAGTTGTTGATATGGAAGGACAGACTAGATAGGCCATGTGGTCTTTTTCTGTCGTCATATTTCTATGTTTCTATGTTTCTATAACCTCATCACAACCTAAAAAACTTATAATGTTACCTCAATGCCAGATAAATAAGAAATAAAATACCTATATTCCAAGACTTGCTCAATGACCACACACCTGATGTAGTCTGCATAACTGAGACTTGGCTCTCTGACACAGACACAGTAAAAATTAATCAACTGAAGGCCCCGGGCTATGACATATTCATTCATACAGAACCTCAAAAAGAGGAGGGGGAGTCCTACTAATCATAAAAGAAGATCTTAAAGTGTCCCTTATCACCTCAGACAATATAGAAAACATTGACATACTGACCATAAAAACTAGACAACTTCAGATCTGCCTAGCTTATAGACCACCAGACTCAAAACCAGACAACCTTGACATTCTTTCAGAACCATTATGCTCCTCCACAGACAAAAACCTACTAGTACTACTAGGTGGCCTCAACCTTCCATCTTTATCTTATAATCATAGTCAGCCTTCCTAACATCCTTAATAGACATGGACTACATCCAAATAATCAACACCCAAACACACGTGAAAGGTAACACTCTAGATCTAGTGTTCCTACCCTGTTCCATCCACAAAGCCTACAATTCGTCATCATTAGAAATATAACCTGTTCCCTGGTCAGATCATCATTTTAATAAAGCTCCATCTCTCATACTATGGCCTCCCCCACTCAAGAACTACATACACCTCCCATCACAAAAGTTAAAAGAAATTTGATAAAGCTGACTTTTTGAAAAAAATGATTCAATACCTCACACAAGCTCCTACTGATATTAATGAAGCAATTACCTCCTGGAATGAAACAATATCTAAGGCAGCTACCCCCCACACACCCGGTATACCCTATGGGGAAACAACAGGCACCATGGTTCAATCTGAACTAAAACGACTGAAAACAAAAGTATGTAAAAGCAAACATAGATGGTGCCACACAAAATCTATAACCTGCCAATCACAATATATGGCCACACTCAAACTCTATAAGGAAGCCATTAACACCAGTAAGAAAGGACACTACTCCTGCATTCTGCCCAAGGAAGCTATTTGAAATAGTAAAATCATTAACCAATAAGACACTTAGGGGTATGTTTACTAAACTGCGTTAGTGTGATTCGCGTTAGGAGCCGCGTTAGTGGAAGAAATGCCAAAAAAGGACATGGGCGGTACATCGTTAGTGATAACACGCGCTATAACACGCCGCGCAGCAACGATCATTACAGGGCGCATTACTGCGCGTTAAGCGTAAGAAGGCACGCAGACACCCAAATACAGAAACAGAGCTGTAGCACAATGGTTACTACACAGACCGATGGTACAAGGGTCATGGGTTCAATTCCCCAGTGTGCCTAATGAATAAGGCTGGCAGAGGCGTCATGTGTAACCCTTTGAAAGCCTACTATAATATTTTAGTCTGCAGCCGGGTTAATGTTTGCATATGTCAGGAAAATTGTACCCGTCATATTCAATATGTTCCAATAGTGACGTTCCCTCTGCCATGGTTATGTATTATATACCATTTGATAGGAATATTTAGGCAGATGTTTGGATCCTGAAAGTTTTGGGCTTGGCCTGGAAAGGGTTAAGTATTGGGCTGTGAGGAAGTTGAGTTGTACGTTAATAGTGCTGCCAGCAAACACACCCTCACAGTGGCATAACCTAAGGTGCCACATAAGGCACTCCATAGGGCACATTATAAAGTGCACTGTCTGCCAAGGCACCCTATAATATCCCCTATAGGACACCATATAAGGCACCTTATAAGATGCTTTATAGGGCGCCGTATGAGGCGCCCTATAGGGCACCTTATGAGCCACCCTAAGGTGACAGTACCCTGAGGGTGGTTGTGCTGGCAGCACTAATATACAATACAAATAGACAATGGCTAAGACTGCCCTATCGATGAACCCCACTGTGGGTTGTGAACCCATGACCTCTGGCTCCATGGGCAGTGAAGTAACCAGTGGGCTAGAGCTACTAATAAACACCCGGCTGGCTACAGGAGGACTGCACAGCACCACACACACATTCTGCTGTGGTTACCAGGGAGATTACATACCACCACCCAACCCACCCTCTGGGGCTCAAGGTGGGGGACAGGATCTCCCGCCAACAGATCCACTTTCTACCCCCCTGCAATGGTGGCAGTAGAGGGGACCATCACCTCAGTCCTGCTAGGGATCAAACACCCTACAGGGCAGGCAATGCAGAGCAGTACACATCCATAACGCAATAGCAGACAGACGGCAGGTCTGGAAATGTGCAGCTGCCCCCCACCATTATCTGACATTCTACAGCTGCAAGCCTCCAGCCGCTGCACCCTGCATGGTGTTCCAGGAAGACACATACTAGCTGCAGACAGTCCACCAGCTAGTCCATAGTGCATGGTCCTGGAGGAGATGCATGTACCCAGAATGGGGACATCAGCATACACACCAAGCAGATAAGTCAGTGATTGGGCCCCAAAAGGAAACCCATAAATATCACATAAAAGAAATACTACATAGCACTATGGGGGAACCTAGCCATGCCATGGTCACTGCTCAAGCAAGAAAAGCCCCCAAATAGTGATATCCAAATGATCTCTCCAAACGTAATAATATCACCAAACCCCTGTGAAACACACTCAACTTTTTTTGTTGGATAATACCGGAAAGGGACATGGACTGAAAACCATGTTCTCCACACGGCAATATCCTATTTAATCATTATAGTTAAAAAACTCGAGAAATCATCTCAAAAGTAATATCTTGTTACTTAGCTGATTTGAAAGCTGGAGCTCCAGCTTTCAAATCAGCTAAGTAACAAGATATTACTTTTGAGATGATTTCTCGAGTTTTTTAACTATAATGATTAAATAGGATATTGCCGTGTGGAGAACATGGTCACTGCTCAGTCAGGGTGAGAGTGACCTCCCAGCAGGACATGCTATGGCCACCATGTCCATGTAGGTGGTACCGGACACTACAATGTCTGGCCATTGCCCTATGCCCTGTGCAGATGCGGCCAGGCCAGGCCACCCTATCCAGGCTATTCCCACAGTACCTTGCTCCTCATTATGCACATTGGCAGGCCAATACTGGCAACAGTGCTAGCAGTGTGGGCTGTGGAGGGTGTTGGCAGCCACCACACACTGGATAGACAGACACACTCCCCACACCTATGCCAGCATTGTGCAACTATAGAGGTGTTGGGCAGCCCAAGCCACCACACCAGTCCTGGGTACAGTGCAGGCATGGCTATGGTACGCAATACTGTAGGAGTCACTCCCCAGATTGGTAAACACTGCCAGACACAAGACCTGTAGCACACTCCACAGACATCAGAAAGGTTGCTATGATGCAGTTCACTCCGACAATTGTACTTAACCTAGGAATTGCTATCTGCCAGTAATCATAGCAACCTTTTGATAGATGTGTACCATATTCCCAGGTTTAGGGTGGCATTACTAAGGTAAGCAAGTGCTAGTATTGGGAGATGCATGCAGAGCCCAAAGTCCTGCCTCTCCAGGAGGCTTTGGATAATGGGGCCTGTGGGTGCAGGTGTGTCTGCCTCTGTTGGCTGCTCCTTTACGGCAGAGGTTCCCAACTCCAGTCCTGCGGTGCCAAACACTGTTCGGGTTTTCATGCTGTCCCTCATGAATATGCATGAGATACATCTGCATACCACGGGGGTGGCGCATAGAAATGCAGTACAGGCATCTTTATCAGAGGCAGCATGGAACCTGAATGGTGTTTGGCCCTCCAGGACTGCATTTGGGAGGCTCTGCTCTAGGTAATGTGCATGTTTATGGTGTCTGTGCCCTGTAGGGTAAAATGTAGGTGTATTGGGCCTGTTTACGTCATCTTCACGAAAGGTTCTGTCTGTATTAGCACGTTATAGTAGTGGGTAAAATATGAGGACTGGGTTGGCGGAAACCACAGCTGGGACTTGAACCTGTGACCTTCTGCTTCTGAATACACTGGTTTTGTGCACTGCACCACCATGTTATCACAGAGATGGTGCATTCCCTGGTGATACCATGACAAATTACCATATATACGTGGACGATATAATGTTATATCTCCCGTTCAACTGCTCTAACCCTACAATTCAAAAGATTACAGACTGCTTTGCAGAAATAACTGAATGACTATTAACCACAACCTTAGGATCAACTTCAGTAAAACTGAAGCACTATATAATACAAGAAACCAAAACTTCACCCCGCCAACATCCATCAAGATTCAGGACACAAACATATCGGTTAAAAATTAGGTAAAATATCTTGGTGTAATCCTTGACTGCACTCTAAACATAAAACAAACAAAAAAGATCTTTTACAAATTCAAAATGTTGAAACAACTCTGACCGCTGCTCTACATTCACGACTTCAAATCAGTCAACAATGCAATCATCACACCTCACTTTGACTTCTCCAACTCAATCCTACAAGGCTTTACCAAATACACCCTAAGACAACCCCAAGTAGCTCAACACATTGCAGCTAGGATAGTCTCAAATTCCAACCCAATAGAACATATCACCCCCAATATTTCATGATCTTCTCTGGCTCACTGTACAGAGCTGCATAAACTATAAAATACTAGTAACAACTTTTAAACTAATCAACGAGATCGTCCCTTCATACCTTTCCACCCTCATTACCAAGGAAACCCACACTCGCATAAAAAGAGATTACAACAAAAACAAACTTGCAATCCCATTAGATTTCAGAAAATCAAGAAAAATAACAAACAATAAAGCATTCTCACACATAGCCCCTAACCTCTGGAACTCCTCCCAGATTACCTAAGAGAAATAAATGACCTCTTAACCTTTTGAAAAAAAACCTTAAAACCCATTTGTTTATCCTTCGCTTTTGAAATGAACCTAACAGTAACAACCCCACCCCCTCCACTAATTAATCTCGCCACCATAATGCATCCCACCCCTAGCTGATCTACTCA
This sequence comes from Ichthyophis bannanicus, assembly GCA_033557465.1. Lineage (NCBI taxonomy): Eukaryota > Metazoa > Chordata > Amphibia > Gymnophiona > Ichthyophiidae > Ichthyophis > Ichthyophis bannanicus. Next base: position 72,181,861 of record CM066040.1, read on the forward strand.
ATCCAGGGCCGGCCCGTCCATTGAGCAAGAATGTTTTTTGCACAGGGCCCCGCGTTTCAGGGGGCCCCGCGCAAAAAACATTCTTCATCATCCCAAGTTTTTAAAAAAAATAAAAAAAAACAGCTGCTTCTGCCGCGGCAGCATCAAGAGTGCCGCCGCGGGGCCCCCCTGCCCGGCAGAGAATCCCTGCATCGTAGGCTAGCGTTGAATCCCTGAATGCGGGCTTCTTTCAGAGCCGCGAGAGTTTCCTTTCTCGCGGCTCTGTTAATCCTGCCAGGGATTTCCCATCAGCCCCGGCGGGATTAACAGAGCCGCGAGAAAGGAAACTCTCGCGGCTCTGAAAGAAGCCCGCGTTCGGGGATTCAACACTAGCCTATGATGCAGGGAGGCTCTGCCGGGCAGGGGGGGCCCCGCGGCGGCACTCTTGATGCTGCCGCGGCAGAAGCAGCTGTTTTTTTTTATTTTTTAATTTGGAATGATAGGGGGGGAAGGGGGTTTAGGACTGGTAATGGATTATGGGGGGGAGGCTAAGACTGGAAGTGGGCTGATAGGGGAGGGTTAGGACTGGTAATGGGCTATGGGGGGGCTAAGACTGGAAATGGGCTGATGGGGGGTTAGGACTGGTAATTGGCTATGGGGGGGGCCTAAGACTGGAAATGGGCTGATGGGGAGGTTTAGAACTGGTATTGGGTTATGGGGGGGCTAAGACTGGAAGTGGGCTGATGGGGGAGGGTTAGGACTAGTAATGGGCCAGGGGGGGTGCAAAGACTGGAAGTGGGCGGATGGGGATGTTTAGTACTGGAAATGGGGTATGGGGGGGGCTAAGACTGGAAAAGGGCTGTAGGGGGGGTTAGCACCGGTCAGAGGCTAGGGGGGGGGCTAAGACTGGAAATAGGCTTATGGGGAGGTTTAGGACTGGTAATGGGTTATGGGGGGGGGGCTAAGACTGGAAGTGGCCTGATGGGGGAGGGTTAGGACTAGTAATGGGCCATGGGGGGTGCAAAGACTGGAAGTGGGCTGATGGGGAGGTTTAGGTCTGGTAATGGGTTATGGGGGGGGGGCAAATACTGGAAGTGGGCTGTTGGGGGAGGGTTACGACTAGTAATGGGCCATGGGGGGTGCTAAGACTGGAAGTGGGCTGATGGGGAGGTTTAGGACTGGTAATGGGTTATGGGGGGGGCTAAGACTGGAAGTGAGCTGATGGGGGAGGGTTAGGACTAGTAATGGGCCATCGGGGGCGCTAAGACTGGAAATGGGCTGATGGGGGTTAGGACTGGTAATGGGCTATGGGAGGGGTTAGGACTGGTAATGGGCTGATGGGGGATTAGGACTGGTAATGGGCTATGTGGGGCTAAGACTGGAAATAGGCTGATGGGGGGCTAGGACTGGAAATAGGGTGATGGGGGGGTTAGGACGTAATGGGCTGATGGGGAGGTTTAGGACTGGTAATGGGTTATGGGGGGGGGGGCTAAGACTGGAAGTTGGCTGATGGGGGAAGGTTAGGACTAGTAACGGGCCATGGGGGGAGGCTAAGACTGGAAGTGGGCTGATGGGGAGGTTTAGGACTGGTAATGGGTTATGGGGGGAGCTAAGACTGGAAATGGGCTGATGGGGGTTAGGACTGGTAATGGGCTATGGGAGGGGTTAGGACTGGTAATGGACTGATGGGGGATTAGGACTGGTAATGGGCTATGGGGGGCTAAGACTGGAAATAGGCTGATGGGGGGTAGGCCTGGAAATAGGGTGATGGGGGGTTAGGATGTAATGGGCTGATGGGGGGGTTAGGACTAGTAATGGGCTATGGGGGGGCTAGGACTGGAAATGGGCTGATGGGGGGTTAGGACTGGTAATGGGCTGGGGGGAGGGCTAAGACTGTTAATGGGCTGGGGGGTCGCTAGGACTGGAAATGGGCTGAGTGGAAGGAGGGCTTGAACTGCAAATAGCTGATGGAGACGGGGGCTTGGAATGGAAATGGGTTGTGAGGGGGAGGGAGCTAGGACTGGAAATGGGTGAGTGGGGGGGCTAGGACAGGAAATGGGCTGATGGAGGGGCTAGAATAGGACTGGAAATTGGCTGTTGGGGGGGTGCTAAGATTGGAAATGGGCTGTGGTGGGGGTTTGGATTGAAATGGACTCATGAAGGGGCTAGAACTGGAAGTAGGCTCATGGGGGCTTGGATTGGAAATGGGCTGAGTGGAAGGGAGCTAGGATTTGACATAGGCTGATGGGCTCATGGGGGGCTGGGATTGGAAATGAGCTGATGGAGGGACTCGGATGGGACCGGAAATAGATGGGGGAGCTAGGACTGGAAATAGGCTGATGGTGGGTCTAGGATAGGACTGGAAATGGGCTTATGGGGGGCTAGGACTGGAAATGGGCTGATGCGGGGACTAGAAGGGAGCGGATGCTGGGTGGGACTGGAACTAGAATGGAGCTGATGTTGGGGGAGGATTAGAATGGGATGGAGCTGGGAGAGTGAAATGGAGAGGGAAAAATATTTTGTGTGGGAAGGAAGACAAATCTACAATTGGCCGGATATTGGGAGAGTAAGTGGGGATTGAGAATGGAGGGGTAAAATTTGAGTAGATGAAATAGGAATGAGGAAAGAGCAAAAGGAGAAAGATTAGTATGTTAAAGCAGATGTAGAGAGAGAACGGAAAAAAACTAGAAAAGAGAAGAAAAGACAAATGGACAGCAGACGATGGAGAGTTAGCGGAAGACACAAAGAAACCAGAAGAAAGTGACTAGAGCAATTGCAGCTGAAAAAAAATGCACAAAAGTTAGAAAAATATCTCTTTATTTTGAATTTATTAATTGGAATATGTCAGCTCTGGGAAATGTGCATCATTAACGTCTGCGCTTTGTTTAGTACAAGAGCAAATTAATGTATAGTTTTATTTCTACAGTGTTGTACATTCCAAGTTTGGCTTTTGGGATTCCCAGTTTAATTATTGTCTTCCTGTTTCTAAATTGTGATTCCTTGTTTGGTGATGGTCTGTGTTCTGCATGTGTAACTGAGCTGAGGTATTCTGTTTATGTAATTCCTATTTGACATTGCCACTTGTTCTCTTTCCCCAGTAGGTCATGTATTGTTGTTCTCTGAAATGTATTGGTTTAATATTTGCAGCGTTTCCTTTTGATAGTTAGGGTATGGTGCTTTATGAGTCCTGGTAGTGCTGTTAGGATACGGCAGGTTTGCTATGGGTTCTAAATGGGCAGTGTTTGTAGTAGTTCCTAATGTGTCTGGCGGTTGGCACTGGATTATAGTAATGTAGAAGTCTTTTAGGGGTATGTTTACTAAAACCCCGGTAGAGTGCGGGCCGCGGTAGAGTGCGGATGCCATATAAGGAGTGGGCGTTCCGTCCTGAAAAAGAAAAGCTGGAATTTAAATATGCGCTAAGGTGCGCGGCGCCCTTGTGCGCCCCGCACCTTAGCGCATCAGATGGCTGCGCGGGAGGCATATGTGGTACGCTGATGGGCAAGCAGAAGAGCAGAGCCACAGCACAATGGTTAAGGCACCTACCAATGGTACAGGGATCAGGGATTCGATGCCAAATAAAGATGGCTGGCTGAGGCATTAATTTAGGAGGCATTGAAATAATGGGCATCATAATGCGGCACGCTGATGTTTTTGGCGGCATATTAATACTGGGCATCATAAGGCGGCGCGCTAATGTTTTTGGCGGCATATTACTACTGGGCGGCATAAGGCGGCGCGCTGATGTGCAATCACAGGAACAGAACCACAGCCCAATGGTTAAGACACTGACCAATGGTGCAGGGATCAGGGGTTCAATCCCCCAAAGTGCCCAATGAAAAAGGCTGGCTGAGGCATAACATATTATGGGGAAGATTGCTTTAGGAGGCATTTTAGTCTTATTTTAATTACCACTACTAGCAAACGCACTCCCAAAGCGTGTTAACATCAGGTGCCCTATAAGGCACATTTTAAAGTGCACTGTCAGCCAAGGCACCCTAGAATGTTGCTTATAGGGCGCTTTAGAGGGTGCCGTATGAGGTACCGCAAGGTCAGTGTACTGTTTTTTATGGCAGCACTGTGCAGTTTAAGGAATGAAAGCATACGTAGGTGCGCTGACAGGCAAGGAGGAGCAGAAGTGGAGCACAATGGTTAAGGCACTGACTGCTGATACAGGGGTCATGAGTTTGCTCCCCAGTGTGCCTAATACTTAAGGCTGGCTGTGGCATCAGCTTTGCGTTGTACATATTTTGTCCTGCAGCACTTTATATTTATGTTATTAATTGCTGCCAGCAAACACGGCCTCACGTGCCGTAATTGAAGGTGCCGTATAAGGCACCCTATAACGCACTCCATAGGGCACATTAGAAATTGCACTGTCGGGGGGGCGGAGCCCGATGTCCAGCGGGATGGTCGCATAACGCTGAGGCTCCCGAGAGGCCTACTCAGAATCCTGAATTAACACCGGACATACTTGAATTTCTGCTCTGATCTTGCCGGGGCGCATTGGTGAGATGGCGGGGACCAAACCCACGCGCCTGGAATTTGGATCTCCAGCGGCTTCTCACGGTAAACGCTCCAAAACTGAACCCCCGTCCCCGCAGAAGGGGCTGGCTTTGCGCGAGGGCCCCGAAATGCAGCAGGAAATCCTCGCAGAAATTAGAGGGGTCAGGGACCTCGTGCAATCAAACGGTGAAGCACTTCGAGCGCTGAGGGAAGATCTTGGTGTACTGCAAGGTAGGCTGGAGGGGCTCTCTTCGCGTCAGGACAAAATGGAGAGTATATTAGATTCCCATGCGGTCCGGCTGTCCAAACTCGACAAAGTTGAACGTCAGGTGCGGGCCTTGCAGAAAGAAGTGGAAGATGGCAATAATAGAGCGCGCCGCAACAATCTACGACTCGTGGGCATACCGGAGGGAGCGGAATTGGGAGACATGAAGGAGTTTTTAGGTAAAATCCTCCCTTCCCTGCTCCAAATCACCTTTACTAAAGAATTGGAGATCGATCGCGCTCATCGTGTACCCACAAACATCACGCTCAACAGGAAGACCCCGCGGCCTATCATCTTTCGACTTTTGAGATATCAACATGTGGAACAAATTCTCAGTGCTTCCCGGGCAAAGGGCCATATGGAGTTTGAGAGCCACAAGGTCTCCTTCTATCCTGACTTGGCTAAACCCACGGTCGACCGCCGAAAGCGCTTTCTGGAATTTCGGCCGAGGCTTCAACAACTACAAGCACGCTATGGCCTGATGTACCCGGCCAAGCTCCGAGTCACGCTTCACAATCAGACAAGAACATTTGAGGACCCTGATCTACTAGCGGAGTTTTTGGACTCTAAAGAAGCCGACTTGATGCGCTGACTTCCAGAATATTCCTATCAGTACTCTCATATCCGCTGTGCCTGCCATATTGGATTTACCGCGATTCAGCGAAGAGTCTGTCGAGGGCGGTTTGTTGCCTTATTTTGAAGATATCTGGGACCCGACTCCATCTACCCATAGTAGCCTCGACGAGTATCAGAGACAGTGTTACTTATGGACTCTGGTGTTTCTTTTCTTTTACTATGTTTCTATCTTCCTCTCTAGGGCCTCCTCCCGCAGACATCTGGTCGCCATATTCATTGGGGGTTTTGCTTCTTCTCTAGGTTACTTTGGTACATACTTTTCAATTTGGGTGTATTGGCCAGCATACTTGGTGCTTATGTCATTATTGTACAGATTTTGATTATGTTGTAAGTTTTCAAGCGCTCTTACTTAAAATGTCTGTTATCGATTGATGGCACCATGTAAGATTTTCTCATTGAACGTACAATGAATCAATAATCTGATATAACGGAGGAAAATCCTAAGTTATTTAAGTCATGACGCTGCGGACCTGATTTTCCTCCAAGAAACACATTTCAATTCGAAGGAAACTCTCAAACTCAATATTAAACCTTACATGGTGGCCGCCTATTCCCCAGCCGTTTCTAGGGAATGTGGGGTTGCCATATTGGATAGGAACTCTCTGCATGCTACTTTTATTGCGACTCGCTCACATACAGCGGTTAGATGGTCCCGAGTTCACCTCAAGATAGGTAACTTTAAAGTTACATGTATATGCCTTTATGCTCCTAATGTAGATGACCCTGCCCTTTTGCTACTATTGCTCAGGTTGCGCAGGCCTCTGCTACTACTTCATTGATATTGGGGGGGATTTCAATTTAATTCTTGATCCCCTGATTGACAAATAGCCGCCTAGGACAAGTGGTCCCCCCAAGAGTCACATCGCGCTAATCTCTGTGAATACAGATATTGTTCTAGTCGATCTATGGAGGTTACTACACCCCAATGAGCTTGACTTTACCTTCTTCACTTCCCCTCACAAATCCCAGTTTCGCATCGATTTCTTTCTGATATCAAAACTGTTGGTTCCTCAGGTGGACGCTGCAAAGATTCACTCTCAGCATATTTCAGATCATGCTGCTATTTCTTTTCAATAACATACTACTGCACTCCAAGGGAATCCGGGGGCCTGGTTCTTTGATAGAGCCCTATTAACTCAGCCAGAGTTCCGGTTAGAAATTCGAGCAGTCATGTATGATTACTTCCAGACCCTGGTACTCCAGGGGGATCTGGACACCCCAACAGCTCTTCTCTGCAGCTCGTTGGAAAACCTTTTCTGATTTATACAGGGAATTTGCGTTACCAGCGAAACATTACTTTCAATTGATGCAGCTTCCATGCTGCCTCAAAAGTGCTCCAATCATGCCGCCCTCTGTCCCTACTAAGGACGGGCTATTAGAACTAATTCACTCTATTAGTAGAACACATGGGGTAGCCTCTAACTTTTATAACCATTATGTCAGGGTACAGATACTGTCACTTGTATAGTCCAACAAGCCTGGGATCGCTAACCGCAAACCACTTTAACCCCTGTGCATTAGAGCGTTTTCTGGAGCAAAATAGTGCGGGTTTCCCGGTCTGCCTCAGTTACCCAAACTCTTTTCCTTTTGCACATAGATGTTCTTATATTCCAGGAAATAGCCAAATGGAACACAACTGCCAGGGATCAGTGTTGGTCTTGCTATACTGATGTAGGACCCTCGCTCATGTTCTTTATGAATGTCCTTAACTACAGGTTTACTGGGGGCGGGTCTGGGGTCGTATTCCATTTACCTTACACCTTCACGAGCCTCTTTCTTGGAAGACTGTGGGACTCCGCTCAGTGACGGAGGTCCCCTCTCTTCCTAAGAAGGGTCGCTTTCTCCTGATTTCATGCTGGGTATAGCCATATGTTTAACCACGAGGACTTGGAAGGATAGCTCTCGACTTACTGTCAATGAATAGTGGAACCTTGTCTGCTTATATAGTAAATATGAGCAGATATCTCGGAGAGCTATTTTCCATACCCAAAATTTATTCTCGCTTGTCTAAATGGCAGATGCTCAAAGATCATGTACAATCTGCTCATTGCTTTGACATGTCTGTTTAATGTACACTCATCATGTTTCAGATCGCTGTTATGTTTTGTAACACAATAATGTCAGTACACGCCCGCCTCGAGAATGATTCAGTTTCCTAGAGAAGAAGCAGGGGGGAGGGGGGTGGCAGGGGTTTACTTTGGTGTATGTATCATATTCCATGTATGTATTTGTCTTTTAGCTGTATGTCTTCCTTTCCTTTGTTGTTGTAAAACGAAAATAAAGAATTAAAAAAAAAAGAAATTGCACTGTCTGCCACAGCACCCTAAAATGTCCCCTATAGGGCACCCTATAGGTTGCATCACAGGAGAATGTATAGTGCACCTTATATGGACGGGCACCATAAGGTGCCCTATAGGGCGCCCTATAAAGCACCCTCAGAGGCACCTTATGGGTACAGTACACTGAGGGTGTTTTTGCTGGCAAAAAAATATGTACATTAAAAAAAGATAATGTGTTGGACAACCCTATCAAATAACCCCACTGTGGGTTTGAACCCATGACCTTTGGCTTCAAAGGCAGTGCAATAACCATTGGGCTACAGCTCTATAGCTGCTAGCAAGCCCCTGGCTGGCTGCAGAGAGCATGCACGTCACCACACAGACAGTCTGCTGTGGTCACCAGGATAGGGTTAGCCTACCCATACCCATGATGCACTGCACATGCAAATCAGCTGTCCACAGATTAACACAAGATGGGCAATGCACCCCCACAGCACCTCGGCCCGGTAGAGGGAAGTGACCATGTGCACCCACACACCACCTCGGCCTGGTAGGGGGTACTGACCGTGTGTTTTACTGGCACAGAGTAGCTACACACCATCACATTGTGCGGGTACTGTGCTCACCCTGAGGGTGCAATGAGGCGCCCAGGACCAGGTCCACAACACCTTCCATGGCTGAAAGAGGCCATGCCGGAGGTCCAAAGCAGTGTTAATGTGAGAGATAGGTTGTTTCTGCACAAACACCTTGGATGTCTCTGTCTGTTTCAGTCAGGTGTAGCCCCTATGAACCCCTAGGTGGGCTATGCACCACCACCACCACCTCCAGGGCTGAGGGTGGCAAACAGGGTCTCCTATCAATAGATCCACATTCTACCTCCCTGCAAAGGTGGCAATAGAGGGGACCATCAACCCTGGTCCTGATGAGGAACAGACACCCCACAGGGCAGTCAATGCAGCTCTATACACATCCATACCACAATAGCAGACAGACATTAGGCCTGGATATGGTGAGCTGCACCCCACCACCATCTGATATTCTCCTGCAGCAAGTCATCAGCCACTGCACCCCACAAGCTGCTCCATCAAGACACATACCAGCTGCAAACAGTGTGCTAGTTAGTCTACAGTGCATGTTCCCAGTGGAGATGCATGCACCCACAACTGGGATGTCAGCATACACAACAAGCACTTACATCAGTGACTAGGCCCCAAAAGGAAACCCATATCTATCACATGAGAGAAATACTATATAGCACTATGGGGGTGCCTAGCCATGCTGTGGTCACTGCACAGTCAGGGTGAGAGTGATCTCTCAGCAGGACATACTCAGGTCACCCTGTCTGTGTAGGTGGTGGCCGGGCACTAATATGTCACAGTCAGTGCCCTATGCCCTGTGCAGATGCACCCTGGCCAAGCCACCCTGTCCGGCCTATACCCATGGTACCTTGCTCCTCATTATTCACATTGGCAGCCCAATACTGGCAACAATGCTGGCAGTGTGGGCTGTAGAAGGTGTTTGCAGCCACCACACACTGGATAGGCAGACAGCCACCCCCACACCTATGCCAGCATTGTGCTACTATAGAGGAGTCCAGCAGCCATACCCACCACACCAGTCCTGGGCACAGTACAGGCATGGATATGGTACGCACTACTGTTGGGGGTCACTCCCCAGGGTGGTAAACACTGTCAGAGACCAGACCTGCAGCGCACACCGCAGACATCACAATGATTGTTATGGTGGAGATCAATGAGCAACATGAGCTTAACGTAGGAATTGATATCTGCCAGTTATCATGGGCAACGTTTGATAGTTGTGTACCATATACCCAGGTGTAGGGTGGCAGTACTAAGGTAATCAACTGCTAGTATTGGGGGATACAGGCAGGGCCCAATGTCCTGCCTCTCTAGGAGGCATTGGCTGCTGCTTTACGGCAGAGTGTCCCAACTCCAGTCCTGGTGTTCCAACCACTGTTCGGGTTTTCATGCTGTCCCTCAGAAATATGCATGAGCTACATCAGCATACCATGGGGGTGGTGCATAGATATGCAGCATATGCATCTTTAGCAGAGGCAGCATGGATCCTGAATGGTGTGGGGCCCTCCAGGACTGCATTTGGGAGACTCTGCTCTGGGTAATGCGGCTGTTTATGGTGTCTGTGTTTGGTGTGGTAAAATATAGGCTGTGAACCATGCGTATGTTCTCAGCAATAAAGGTTTCTCCTTACTATCACGGTTTAGTTGTAGGAAAAATATGTGGACTGGATTGGCAATAGCCCCAGCTGGGCTTTGAACCTGTGACCTTCTGTTCCTGCACACGCTGTCTGTGTGCACTGCACCACCATGTTGCCACAGATATGCTGTGTTCCCTGGGGAGTCCATGACTGTACATCCGACAGAGCCTGTCTGTTACGGTGGACGGTGCCAGCCTGCACAGGCCTAGGCCACTGTCTGCTGTGGTTTGCAGCCACTGCCCCCTCCACCACCTGTACTCTTCCGCCAACATGCAGACATGTCCCTATCTGGAAAAAAAAATATGACCTGATTGAGTTGTGGCACTCCAGGACTGAATTTGGGGGACTCGGCTGTCGGTAATGCCCATTGTTATGGTTTGTGTGCGGTGTAGTGTAAAATATAGGTGTTGGAACCATGCTTATGTTCTCTGCCATACAGGGGTGTCTGTACTGTCACTGTTTAGTGGTGGGTAAAACTATGGGGACTGGGTTGGCAGGAGCCCCAGCTGGAGTTTGAACCTGTAACCCTCTGGTCCTACAGGCACTGACTGTGTCCGCTGCACCACACTGTGGCCACAGAGACAGTGCAGTCTCTGGAGATAGGAAACCTGGCCACACGAGTCAGACACCCTGCTCTGCACAATTTTACTGTGGGCTCGTTTACCTTGTATGGGGACAGGGGTGCAATTAAACCTCAAAAATGACCTCCAAAAAAAGGGGAAAAAACCAAAACCAAGCTGGGCAACAGTGATATCAATGGGCAACATGAAAAACACTCCCAGGAAAGCTCCATTAAAATGCAGTGATTTTTGAACAAGTCTACGGAGCGTGGACCCTTCCAAAAATCATTTCTTTTTTTTGGAGCTTTCCTGGGAGTGTTTTTTATGGTTGCCCATTAATATCACTGTTGCCCAGCTGGATTATAATTTATTTGAAATTTGTTGTGGTCATTTTCAAGTTTCATTTGCTGTTTTGTTCTGTGCACATGTATCACACTGCTCACGTTTTTCAGGTTTCCCCGGTTTTGCTGTACATTGCTGACGGAAATGGTTTCTCTTCCCTTTAAATCGGCTCTAACGCGAGGGTTTCACTCGCGGTATTTTTAATGCCGAATTCAGCCCCGCTCCTGTGCGGGGAGCCTCTCCCCTCCCACTCTCCACCCATTGACCCCGTCCCCCCGCCCCTCGGGAGCCTTCCTCCGCCCTCCGTAAGCGTTTCCCCGCCTCTATCGCACATCAGCGCCCTGCACACGTGCGCCGGCCCGTTAATGTGACGCGCACACGTGCGTGGCACTTAAGAGCACGTCTGCTCTTGTGCGCCACGCACGTGTGCGCAGTTTAGTAAACATACCCCTTAGTCTTTCTTTATTCATACTCATTAAGAGGCATGTTTACTAAAAGTTAGTGTATGGTAAAATTATGCAAATATTTATGCAAATGAGGCCCCTTATGCAAATGAGGCCCCGCACCGAGTCTCCGCACATGGCCCCGCACCTCCCTTGGGCCGCCCCTGACTCAATCCAATATCCCTTCCCATTTGGACAGCCAAATTTTGTATATAGTTCATGATCATGACTGTTTTCTGTTAAAACAATATTAATATATATAGTTATAACATGCTCTTTGTAAATGAATATGTACCTTACTGTACAATTTAGCTGTTGGTTCACTGTAAACCACATTTGATCTGCTGGAAAATGCGGTATATACATTTATAATAAATAAATAAATAAATAAAATAAAATAAATCATGCTGGCCCCAATCTGAGGTTTCTGCTTTCCTCCAGCTCCCAGTGCTCCCTCCTGTCTACTTCTCCCTAGGGGCAGCATGAGGGTGTGCCGAGATTCACTGCAGCATCATTTGCATATATTTAGTATACTTTGTTTAAAATGTACATGCCACCCATCTAAAATCCAAGGTGGCTTCCAAACATACACATGCAATTTAGTAAAACATGATACAATAAAACAAACATAATAATAAAAAACGTTAAATTTGATTAATGAAAAGCCATTTACACAGCCCTCCCCCCAAATCAAACCATTATAAGTATCTGCACAACAGATTTATTTTGCTGTGGCCAGATTATTGACGAGGAGAGAAGATATAAAATAAGAAATTAATCCTGGTAGCCACCAATTCAAAGGCTGGATTGGATTGTGCTAGAGCTCGAAAAGTCTAGAACTCAGCAGTAGTGAAGCTATCAGGCTACTAAACAAAATTAAACTGAGACATACCCTTAAAATTTGAAATTTCCTTGAATCTGAACTGAGAAAATATTTTAAATTTCAGTCTGGGAGCATAAAGAACCCCAAACTGCAAATCTCAAAGAGAATATATATTCCAGTACCCCTCCAACCAACACCCTACAGTTGACTACACCAAGAACCCAGTGTACTGGGTTCATAAAGCAAATCTACTATTCCATAACAGCACTAATTTCTGAAACTCACACAATATGGAGAGGACAGCACCATAAATATTGCAGTGGGCCGTAGAATATCCATTGTAACATAATAAATGATGGCAGATAAAGACCAGTATGGTCCATCTAGACTGCCCAGCAAGGTGGTAAGAGTAGATAAGTGATTCTGCCACTCCGTGCAGATCACCCCTCTCCATGCCTTTGTTTAGGCGTGTACCCACCGCTCCATGTAGGTCACCCCTATTTGTTGAGATATATGTTTATATTGATTTTATCCTGTTGCTGTAAAGGGATCCACTGTGTCTGTCCCATGCCATTTTGAATTCTGCCACTGTATTTGCCCCCACCACGTTCCATCGGGAAGGCATTCCAAGCATCCACCACCCTTTCAGTGAAAAAGTATTTCCCGACATTGCCTTTCAATTTACCCCCTTGCAGCTTCATGTTATGCCCTCTAGTTTTACAGCTTCCCCGTCTTTGGAAGAGATTTTTTTGTTCATTAATATGGTTTAAGTATTTAAAGGTCTGAAGCATATCTCCCCAGTCACTCCTCTCCTCCAGAGTGTACATATTAGGTATATATTTAGAGTATACATATTTAGGTATCCATATTCCTATTCAGAAAACTGAACAAGCCAGATTACTACAGCTTCCTACATAGAAACTCCATGCTAACAGAACACGTAGCTTCAGTTACACATGCAGAACAGAGAGAGATCTTCACTAAGTAGGGAATATATTAATACAAACTAAAAACAGACCTATGTAGACAAAAAATGCTTTTACACCATTACTCTTAGGTTTACAGGCTTTCTTTCCCAAAATTATAATTTACTCGAGTGAGGCAAGAGAAAGAACTCTCACACACAGGCATCTGCATTGTTGGCAGAAACTAACTTAATGGCTCAGCGTAAGTAGCGTGGGTGCCACTAATGCCACCTCACTGGCGGCAGCCATTTTGACATGCTGAAATGCAGTAACTGCAGAGGGATGTAACTGCCTCCCTGCAGTTAGCCTATGGCTCCACATAATCAAACTCTGGAATTAGTTACCAGAGTATCACAGTAAAAACTGTTAGTGTAGCTGGGTTTTAAAAAGGTTTGGACAGGTTCCTGGAGGAAAGGTGAATAAACTATTATTTTAGAGAGGACCTGGGAAATATCCTGCTTGCCCCTGAATAAGCACTGTGGAACCTGTGTGCCATTTTGGGAACCTGCCAGGTACTTGTGACCTGGATTGGCTACTGTTGGTAATGGGATACTGAGCCTGATGGACCTTGGTCTAAACCAGTATAACATTTCTTATGTTCTTATGTTAACAGCACAGAGCCTAGAAAACATGTTGCTAAATATGACAAACCAGAGGGGCTCAACAGCACCCATGCAGCATCTCTCACCTCAACAAAAACAAGAGTGACTCGGTACCCCAACACAGTATTTTGCACCCTCTGAAAAACAAGAGGGACTTTGTGTTTCCAACACAACACCTCCCCCCTCCAACATAAACACCAAAAATGGCTTGGCAACCCCACTATAACTCCTGAAACTGCGCACTGGACCAGCATGGTGTTAATGTAAATATGTGTATAGAATCTCGCATACCAAGGATCTAAAAGAAGTGAGAACTACAGCAGTTTATAACCAAATTATAAAATTCTAACTCATTCTATTTTGTTATAAATTGTACTATGTTTCTCACTTTTTTATATATATATATATATTCTGCAACCACAGAAACCTCTCCCTCAACAATGGATGCATTCACCCACAGAACTCAATATATTAAAAAAAACACATCATAGTCATCTCACTAACAGCAACATAAACATTCTTCAGTACAAGGCAGATTGTGAACCAATATAAACCCTACAAAAGTCACCGAACATCTATAAGGCCAAATCTACCATACCATACCAGCATAAACCTCCAAAACTCATACACCTAGCGGCCTATCCAAAAATGTAGCACTATAATACTGCAGCAGGCCCTAGAACATCCATATGTTTATTTGAAAAGCTGAACAAGTCAAATTACTACAGTACAGATCTCTACATACAAACTCCATATAAGCAGCAGGAGCTATCGACTTTTGAAAAGAAAAAAAAAAGGGAAAGTAAAAGCGCCGGCTCTTGAGACTCCTGTAAGACTCTGATGCGTCCCGCCCCCTCTGATGATACTTTTCACATCAGAGGTGGGGCGGAACCAGCAGGAGTTTACGAGTGTGCCGGAGTCTTGAAGAGACTTGGTGTGATTTTTTTTTCCATTGGGCTGTGTTTATTTTTGATGTTGCCACTTTTTTCTCACTCGGGCGAGCTTGAGCGGGAAAACAAAGCGGCGGGAAGGCAGTGGCAGGCCAGAGGCAGCAAAATAAAAAAATAAACACAGCCGCCTGGAGTGCGCTCCCTTGAAACTGCTGCCCGAGCGACCGCTTCAGGTGACCTAATGGTAGAGCTGCCTCTGTATGCACAGGCAAGTTTCAGTGTTTGGCGCCATTCTAAAATTGGGCACACGCATGTATCTTTTTATTAAGGCCCCAGGTATGCCTCTGACATATCCCAGGGCTCTCTAAAATGACCTTGGAACATACATGTGACTTTCAGGTCTGAATGGGCATTTTCAGATGTGGAAATCACAAATAGAGCTTCTAAAATGAACCCCATAATAAGGTTTCAAACTAGACTAAGGGGTATGTTTACAGGGTGCAGCGGCTGGAGGCTTGCTGCTGGCGAATGTCAGATAGTGGTGGGGGGGGGGCAGCTGAGCATTTCCAGGCCTACTGTCTGTCTGCTATTGCTTTATGGATGTGTACAGCTCTGCATTGCCTGCCCTGTAGAGTATCTGTTTCTCCAGCATGACTGGGGTTGATGGTCCCCTCTACTGCTACCATTGTAGGGAGGTAGAATGTGGATCTATTGGTGGGTGATCCTGTTTCCCACCCAGACGGTGGGTTGTGTGGTAGTATGTAATCTGTCTATGGGTCCAAACTTCCCTCCCCTCCATCATGTAACCATGGCACCAACACAGAATATGCACTATTCTGGGTGCATCATAGCCCATAAGGGCTAGACATGACTGAGAAATACAAAAGGACACAGATGTAACCTAAGTGTGTCTGCAGGAACTACCTATCACACACAGTAACACTGATGGGGACCTGCAACATGGCATATTTCAGCCATGAAAGGTGCTGTGGACCTGTTGCTGGGCGCCCCACCTCACCCTCAGGGTGAGCACAGTACCCGCACAATGTGATGGTCTGTGGCTACTCTGTGCCAGTACCACACACGGTCAGTTCCCCGTACCAGGCCGAGGTGCTGTGGGGGTGCATACCCCATCTTGTGCCCATATGTCAACTGCTGATTTGCATGTGCAGTGCATCATGGGTATGGGTGGGTTAACCCTATCCTGGTAACCACAGCAGACAGTTTGTGTGGTGCCGTGCAGTCCTTCTGCAGCCAGCCAGCCAGGGGTTTGTTAGCAGCTGTAGCCCACTGGTTACTTCACTGCCTGTGAAGCCAGAGGTCAGGGGTTCAAACCCATGGTGGGGTTATTTGATAGGGCTGTCTGAGGCATTGTTTATTTTTAATGTACATTAGTGCTGCCAGCAACAACACTCTCCGAGTACTGTAACCTTAAAGTGCCTCATAAGGCACCCCATAAGGTGCCTCATAAGGCACCTTATAGGGTACCCTATAAGGCGTCTTATAGAGCACTTTATAAGCGCCTTATAAGATGCCTTATAAGGTGTCCTATAGGGGACATTATAGGGTGCCTTGGCGGACAGTGCACTTTATAATGTACCCTATGGCGTGCGTTATGGGGTGCCTTATGCGGCACCTTAGGTTACGCCACCGTGAGGGTGTGTTTGCTGGCAGCACTAATTAAAATAAAAAAATCACTACCTAAATGTAAAGGGTGATGCCTCAGCCAGCCTTATGCATTAGGCACACTGGGGGATCAAACTCATGACCCCTGTATCATCAGTCAGTCAGTGTATTAACCATTGTGCTACACCTCTGTTTCTATGTTTGTATGTCTGGGCGCCTACTTAAGAGTACCGCGCGTTAACGCGCTTAGCGGCGCTTCGCCCAATAATGTGCGCAGCAGCGCACGTTATCGCACGCTAATTCCGTTTTGCTACTTTAAGACTGAAATGCCCACTCCTTTTATGGCAGCCTGCACACTAACGCTGGGCGCACTTTAAGACGGTTTAGTAAACATACCCCTAAGTGCATTTAATCTGTGACTTACTATTGATGCATTCAAGAGAGTGATAAGTAAATTGATGAGATGCTTCTTGAAGCATTCAAGCTCTCTAACAGAGGCGAAGATGGGATGCTACAAAATTAAGATAGTTGGACCCAAGTCACAAGAATCTGCAAGATCACCAATCAAACTCCTTTAGCCCTCAAATTGAAAAACCAGTATGCAGACCTGGAAG
The DNA here is from genome assembly GCA_033557465.1 of Ichthyophis bannanicus. NCBI lineage: Eukaryota > Metazoa > Chordata > Amphibia > Gymnophiona > Ichthyophiidae > Ichthyophis > Ichthyophis bannanicus. The sequence continues at coordinate 72,198,623 of CM066040.1, forward strand.
TGGAGGTAGTGAAAGCCTCCCAGGAAAAAGAAGAACCAGAGTTCAAGCAATCCAAGTTACAGAAATAGTGAGCACAAGGAAGGGAAGAGTAGTGTTGGTGACTCTTTTCTAAGGGACACTGAGGCGTTCTTCTGCTGGTCAGACTTGATATCCAGAGAGGTGTGCTGCCAAAATCCGAGGTATTATGAATAGTTTGCTGAGACTCATCAAACCAACTGACTATAGCTATTATCCAGTGTTGCTCATCCATATTGGTACAAATGATAGGTATCCCTCCAAGAGTATCAAGAGTGACTTCATGGCTCTGGGACAGAGGGTGAAGCAGATAGGTGTGCAGGTGTGTTCTCTTCAATCCTCCTTGTTGAGCTTAAAGGACTACCAAAAGGGGACTGCTACTGCTGAAAAGAAATCTGCGCGTGTAAGTATTTACTTCTGGGAAATTCTCTAAATCTTGGAAAGAGGGTATTCTTTGGGCTAAAGCTGATTAATCTGTGCATTAGAATCCAGTGTACTTGTTAACTCAGTCAGGGCTTGGCATAGAAGGAAAAATGGGTAAATATTCTTTGACTAGAAATAAAGAAATTGTTTCTATAGATCTTTACAAAGAGGCCTTCCAGTTAGGAGGCAAGAGACCTGCGAAAGTGTTTAATAGGTGTTGTAACTAAGTGACAGATCAAAGGGACAATTTGAATGGCTCCCTCTATCAAAACCAAGGGCTGTGTGAATCACCCAGGAAATTGTCAAGAGATTACTTTAGAAGAAAAAGTAATGGCACTGTAGCAAGCCAGCTTTAACTAAGTGTTCTTTGCCTCCCACCCACCCCAACTCACCCACCTTAGACAATCTTTTCTTAGATGCTCTTAGACCTCACACCCTTAATTGCACTCTTCTCAAGTCTGTCCCTTGTTTGATCCACCTCTCGCTAATACTCCACACTCTTCCCCCTCCCTTCTATTACGCCCTACCCATTACCTTTCTCCTCTAAGCACACCCCTTTTATTCATGCTCCATCCTTTACCTGCCCTTCACTGCTTCCAGGAAACCAAGTCCCAGGCTCAGTCTTCACATTGGTGGGATCCAGGGACTCCTATCAGTGCATTCCTGCCATAGCCCTGCTCTTCATACCAGTAGGGCCCAGACTCCTGCCAGCCCTTCAACCTGCTGCTTTACTGGGGGGGGGGGGGCAGTGATGTTATATGCATCAGTTCATACATGCACAAAGAGATGTGTAGAGATAGACAAAATCCAATATAACTATAAAAAGTACCTGTTAGTATATACATGTAAACCGCTCTGATGCATAAGTAAAGGGCGGTATATCAAATGCATAAACCATAACCATAACTATACACAACTGGCTAAACATAAGCTATGCCATACTGGGTCAGACCAAGGTCCATCAAGCCCAGTACCCTGTTTCCAACAGTGGCAATCTAGGTCACAAGTACCTAGCAGTTTCCCCAAAGGACACAGTACTTGTACTGGGACAAGCAGTGGATTTCCCAGGTCCCATTTAATAATGATTTTTGGGCCTTTCCTCCAGGAACTTGTCCAAACCTTTTTTAAAGCTAGCTACACTAACAGCTTTTACTACATCCTCCAGTAATGAATTCCAGAATCTGATTACAAGTTAAGTGAAAAACATCTGGGCAGCAGCAGAATGGGATAGTGTTGACGGGGAGGATCACATTTCTGTGACAACGGCAACAACACCAAACTTAAACTGCGCGGAAGAAAGGCCCGGCAATCTACTTCTGTATCTTGCCATGAAAACCCAATGGATAGTTACAACAAAACAAATTGTGCTATAGTGCTGGAAGATGAGACCCCCAGGTCGGAAGGCACTCAACTAGCTACTGGGGAAGAGCTAAAGACTTTTCTGAGTAAAGCCAGCGTTTATGATGTGGTTGGATCAAAGCCCTCGGGACGTCTGATTGCTGATGTAGCTGGGCATGAAATGAGAGTCAGAAGCTGTAAAGATGTCTTACGCATTGGAACATGGAACGTACGAAGCATGAACCAAGGGAAGTTGGAGGTTGTCAAGAATAAAATGGAACGTGTACAACTTGATCTGTTGGGTGTCAGTGAACTGAAATAGACTGGCTGAAAGTGAAGATGATCTGAAGCATCTGCTTCTCACAATCAAAGAACAAAGCCTCAAAATGGGCCTGCACCTTAATGTAAAGAAGACAAAGATCATGACAACTGGCATAATCAACAGGTTCATCGTTGAAGGAGAAGAAATTGAAATCGTGAACAACTTTATCCTACTTGGATCATCTATCAATAAAGAAGGAACAAGCAGTCAAGAAATCAGACGACACATTACTCTTGGCAGAATGACTATGAAAGACCTAGATAAGATTCTCAAGAGCAGAGATGTCTCTCTCCATACAAAGATTCAACTTGTTCAAGCCATGGTATTTTCAATAACATCATATGGATGTGAAAGCTGGACAGTGAAAAAGATAGACAGGAAGAAAATTGATGCCTTTGAATTATGGTGCTGGCGGCGAATACTGTGTATACCATGGACTGCCCCAAGAACAAACCAGTCGGTACTAGAGGAGATCAAACCTAAGCTTTCTTTAGAAGCTCAGATGACAAGACTTCGACTTCATACTTTGGACACATCATGTGAAGAGAGAGTTCATTAGAGAAAGACATCATGCTTGGCAAGACAGAAGGTCAACGCAAAAGAGGAAGGCCAGCAATGAGATGGATCGATACAATAGCAGCAGCTATGGGTACCAGTCTGTCAACAATGAGCCGCCTGACTCAAGACCGAACACAATTTAGGATAGCTATCCAGAGGGTCGCCATGAGTCGACTCCAACTCGACGGCACTTAACAACAACAAGTGAAAAAATATTTTCTCTTATTAGTTTTATATGAGTAACACCGTAACTTCACTGAATGTCCCCTAGTTTTTTTACCTGTTCTACTCCATCACATAGAACTCTATCACATCTCCCCTCAGTCATCTCTTTTCCAGGTTGAAGAGCCCTAATCTTTTCAGCCTTTCCTCATAGGGGTATCCTTCCATCTCTTTTACCATTTTGGTGGCTCTTCTCTGTACCTTTTCTAAATTCTACTATATCCTTTTTAAGATTCGGTGACCAGAATTACTCTCAATATTTGGAGGGTGGTCGCACCATGGAACGATACAGAGGCATTATAATATCCTTTGTTTTATTCTCCATTCCTTTCCTTATGATTCCTAGCATTCTATTTGCTTTCTTGGCTGCCACTGCACACTGGGCAGAGGTTTTCAATGTGTTATCCATGATGACACCTAAATCTTTTTCCTGGGTGGTGGTCCCCAATGTGGAATCTTGCATCATGTAACCATAGTTTGGATTGTTGTTTCCTAGGTGCAGAACTTTTCACTTGTCCACATTAAATTTCATCTGCCATTTGAATGTCCAGTCTTCCAATTTATTAAGGCCCTCTTGCAATTTTCCACAATCCTCTTGGGTTTTAACACTTTGAATAATTTTGTGTCATCTGCAAATTTGACTTCCTTACTTGTTGTTCCCATTTCGAGGTCATTTACAAATATGTTAAAAATCAGCAGACCCAGCACAGATCCCTGGGGTACTCCATTATTCACCTTTCTCCATTGGGAAAATTGGCCATTTGGCCCTAATCTCTGCTTTCTATCTTTTAACCAGCTCCTGATCTACAATAGTACACTGCTTCCAATCCCATGATTTTTTAATTTCGCCAAAAGTCTCTCATGAGGGACCTTGTCAAAGGTGTTTTGAAAATCCAGATACACTACATCGACCGACCCACCTTTGTCAAAAAATATAACAGATTAGTAAGACAAGACCTTCCCTAGTTAAAGCCATGTTGGCTGTCTCCCATTAAACCATGACTATCTACATATTTAGAAATGTTCTTATTAATAATGGTTTCTACCATTTTTCCTGGTACTGACATCAGGCTCACCAGTCTGTAGTTTCCCAGATCATCCCTGGAACCCTTTTTAAAAATTTGCGTTTACATTGGCTATCCTCCAATCTTTATATATTGCTTCTGATTTTAATAATAGTTCACAGATTATTAATAGTAGGTCTGCAAGCTCATATTTCCATTTTTTCAGCACCCTTGGATGTATACCATCTGGTCCAGATGATTTTCTATTCTTCAATTTACCAAATAGTTGTAGTAAATCTTCCCAGTGTATTGATATTTCTTTCAATTCTTCTGCTGCATCAGCTTTAAATACCATTTCAGGCATGGATAACTTTCTACATCTCTTTCAGTAAAGACAAGTGGAAAGAATTCATTCAGTCTCTCCACTATGGCCTTATCCCCTTAGTACCCCTTTTACACCTCTATTATCCAGTGGTCCAGCTCTCTCACAGTTGTTTTGCTACAAATGTATTTGAAATGTTTTTATTATACGTTTTTGCTTCCACAGCAAATTATTTTTCAAATTTTCTCTTTGTCTGCTGTAGGGTATATTAGTAGCATAAAAATAAGCTAGACTCTCTGTTGTCCAGGGGAAATATCTACTAATACCCAGCCCGAAGTTCGGTGAGTTATTCTGGCAATGAGCCATGAAAGAAGTCTGGTCTGCAGATATATATTAGACTTTATTATAGGCAACCAGGTAGAAAAATATACACACACACATATAGCTAATTAGAAACATGAGGTAGAAATTTGTTATAGTACAGATGTACACTTGGACAACGTAATAAATCACTGATTAGTAACCAGACGTCACTGATTCGCTCTGCACTGAGGAAAAGTAAGAAATATATTGCTAACCCCTTGCCCATCCGGAGGAGGAGAGATAAGTCAGTACCTTAGTTCCGTCGGGCACTCAGGAACAACGCAGTCCAGGGAGGCAGCTCCTAGGTAATGCAGGCTCCAGCCCCGTCAGAGGCGAGCCGCAATAAGTCCAAACAGGAGGTATCTGTGAAAGTCTTATCTCAGACCTTTGGAGGACGGCCTAGCCCACACTTAGTGGCCGTCTTGCGGAAGGGTCAGGTCGCAGGAATCAGGTACGCAATGCACAGCAGAGAGGAACCGGTGCAGAAGTCTGTATGAACAGGTGGGAAAAGCCCCCAACTCTCTTACTAAAGTTTCAGTGCAGATTGCATTATTCTGTGTAAGAATCCTCCGTCATAGGTCCGATGATTGGTTGACACCAGGCAGTCTGAGGTGTTCTCAGCGAATCAGGAGGTAGATGATGGGCATCTTCTTGCAAACAAAGGAGCCATAGTAAGAAGTCAGGCAGAGGCAACAGTATGTAACTTCTGGGCATGTACAAGTGTCCAAGGCCAGCCACGGACAATAGCTTCTGTATGCACACTTAGAAACACTGCACAAGCAGTTGCTTGGAGGGCAGGCTTATAGCTGAACACAGCAAAAGTGTAGTGAAGAATCCATCTTGTCTGTGCAGTTTGGTTCAGGCCTGAGTTGCTGAGCAGGCCGGAGATTTGCATGTAGAATTGCAGGGGTACCAGCCCTACACTGCCTTATCAATGCCTTACATTTAACTTGCCAGTGCTTATGTTGTTTCCAGTTTTCATCATTTGGCTCCTTTTTCCATTTCCTGAAAGATGCTTTTTGGCTACAACAGCCTCTCTGAGCTCACCTTGAACCGATGCTGGCAGTTTTTTGGACTTCCTTCTACTTTTCTTAAAGCATGGAATACAGCTGGACTGGGCTACCAAGATAGAATTTTTAAACACTCAAGCTTGATGTAAATCTTTAACCTTTGCAACTGCTCTGTTTAGTTTTTTCTTAACTATTTTCCTCATTTTATCATAGCCTCCCTTTTGCAAGTTAAAAGGTAGTATTGTGGATTGCCTTGCTGTCCTTCTTCCATTTATTAAATCAAACACGATCATGCTATGATCACTATTGCCAAGTGGCCCCAACACCCTTAGCTCTTGCACAAGATCTTGTGTTCCACTAAGGACTAGGTCCAAAATAGCTTCCATTCTTGTCGGTTCATGAACCAGCTGCTCCAAGAAGCAGTCATTTAGTTCATCTAGAAACTATATCTCCCTAGCATGTCCTGCCATGACACTGACCCAGTCAATACCAGACCAATTGAAATCACCCATTAAAATTACTGTGCTGTAACTTTTGTTAGTTTCCTTGATTTCTTTGAGCATTTCATCATCCATTTGTTCATTCTGACGAGGCAGATGATAGTACACCCCCACTGCCATCGCCTTCCTCTTCCCCTTTTTACATGGGGGTATGTTTACTAAACTGTCTTAATGTGCGCCCGGCGATAGTGTGCAGGCTGCCATAAAAGGAGTGGGCGTTTCAGTCTTAAAGTAGCAAAACGGGATTATCGCGCGATAACGCGCGCTGCTGCGCACATTAACGGGCTAAGCGCGTTAACGAGCGGTAATCTTAAGTAGGCGCCCAGACATGCAAACACAGAAACAGAGGTGTAGTACAATAGTTAATACACTGACTGATGATAGAGGGGTCATGAGTTTGATCCCCCAGTGTGCCTAATGCATAAGGCTGGCTGAGGCATCAGCTTTGACATGTAAGTATTGTTTCTTGAGGCATTTTATTTGTATTTTAATTATTGCTGCCAGCAAACACACCCTCACGTGCCATAACCTAAGGTGCCACATAAGGCACCCTATAAGGCACTCCATAGGGCACATTATAAAGTGCACTGTCTGCCACGGCACCCTATAAGGCGCTCCATAGGACAACTTATAAGACATCTTATATGGACTGTAACCATAAGGTGCCTCAGAAGGCACTTTATAGGGCACCCTATAAAGCGCCTTCTGAGGCACCTTATGGTTATAGTACTCTGAGGGTGTTTTTGCTGGCAGCACTAATGTACATTAAAAATTGACAATGCTCCAGATAGCCCTATCAAATAACCCCACTGTGGGTTTGAACCCATGACCTCTGGCTCCACAGGCAGTGAAGTAACCAGTGGGCTACAGCTATTAACAAGCCCTGGCTAGCTACAGAAGGACTGCATGTCACCACACAAACAGTCTGCTGTGGTTACCAGGATAGGGTTAACCCACCCGTACCCATGATGCACTGCACATGCAAATCAGCAGTCTACAGATGATCACAAGATGGGGTATGCACCCCCACAGCACCTCGGCCTGGTAGGGGCAACTGACCGTGAGCACCCCCACAGCACCTCAGCCTAGTAGGGGGTACTGACCGTGTATGTTACTGGCACAGAGTAGCTACAGACCGTCACATTGTGCGGGTACTGTGCTCACCCTGAGGGTGAGGTGAGGCACCCAGCACCAGGTCCACAGCACCTTTCATGGCTGAAATAGGCTATGCTGCAGGTCCCCATCAGTGCTAGTGTGTGTGATAGGTAGTTTCTGCAGACACATCTGTATTTCTCAGTCATGTCTAGCCCTTATGGGCTATGATGCACCCAAAATAGTGCATATCCTGTGTTGGTACCATGGTCACTTGATGTAGGTGAAGAGGGGGGGAGTATTTGGACCCATAAGTGGATTATGTACCACCACCACCCAACCCAACCCAACCCACTCTCTGTGGCTCAGGGTGGGAAACAGGATCTCCCACCAACAGAGCCACTCTCTACCTCCCTGCAATGGTGGCAGTAGAGAGGACTATCAACCCCAGTCCTGCTGGGGAACAGACACCATACAGGGAGGCAATGCAGATCTGTACACATCCATAAGGCAAGGCAGACAGAAGGCCTGGAAATGCTCAGCTGCCCCGCACCACTATCTGACATTCTCCAGCAACAAGCCTCCAGCTGCTGCACCCTGCAAGATGTTCCTTCCAGACACATACTAGCTGCAGACAGTCTGCTATCTAGTCCATAGTGCATGGTCCTGGAGGAGATGCATGTACCCAGAACTGGGATGTCAACATACACACCAAGCAGATAAGTCAGTGATTGGGCCCCAAAAGGGACCCATAAATATCACATAAGAGAAATGCTACATAGCACTATGGGGGAACCTAGTCATGCTGTGGTCACTGCTCAGTCAGGGTGAGAGTGACCTCCCAGCAGGACATGCTGTGGCCACCCTGTCCGTGCAGGTGGTTGTCAGGCACTACAATGTCTGAGTCATTGCCCTATACCCTGTGCAGATGCATCCTGGCCAGGCCACCCTGTCCGGGCTATACCCATGGTACCTTGCTCCTCATTATGCACATTGGCAGGCTTACACTGGCAACAGTGTGGGCTGAGGAAGGTGAAGGCAGACACCACACACTGGATAGACAAACACACGCTCCCACACCTATGCCAGCATTGTGCAAATATAGAGGCTCTTGGCAGCCCTGGCCACCACACCAGTCCTGGGCACAGTGCAGGCATGGCTATGGTACGCAATACTGTTGGGGTCACTCCCCAGGGTGGTAAACACTGTCAGACATCAGACCTGAAGCAAACTCCACAGACAGCAGAAAGGTTGCTATGATGCAGCTCAATCAGCAAATTGTGCTTAACTTAGGAATTGCTATCTGCCAGTAATCATAGCAACCGTTTGATAGGTGTGTACAATATTCCCAGGTTTAGGGTGGCATTGCTAAGGTATGCAAGGGCTAGTATTGGAAGATGCACACAGGGCCCAACATCCTGCTTCTCCAGGAGGCTTTGGATAATGGAGCCTGTGGGTGAGGGTGTGTCTGCCCCTATTGGCCGCTGCTCTAGGGCAGAGGTTCCCAAATCCAGTCCTGGTGGGCCAAACACTGTTTGGGTTTTCATGCTGTCCCTAATGAATATGCATGAGATACATCTGCATACCATGGCGGTGGTGCATAGACATGCAGCACAGCCGTGTTTATTAGAGGCAGCATGGAACCTGAATGGTGTTTGGCCCTCCAGGACTGCATTTGGGAGACTCTGCTCTAGGTAATGTGCATGTTTATGGTGTCTGTGCTCTGTAGGGTAAAATGTAGGTTTATTGGCCATGTTTCTGTTATCTGTAATAAAGGTTCTGTCTGTATTAGCACATTTTAGTAGTGGGTAAAATATGGGGACTGGGTTGGCAGGAACCACAGCTGGGACTTGAACCTGTGACCTTCTGCTCCTGAACACACTGGCTGTGTTCACTGCATCACTGTGTTTCCACAGAGATAGTGCTTTCCCTGGAGATACCATGACTGTTTGTCAGACAGAGCCTGTCTGTTGCAGTGCACGGCACCCACCTAAACAGGGCTAGACCATGGTCTGCTCTGGGCAGCTGCCACTGCCCCCTCCACCACCAGTACCCCTCTGCCACCATGCTGACATGCCCTTCTGCTGGTGGTACTGGTGCTGCGCAGTCTCAGGCCATCCAGTGTGTGGGTAGGCGGCTGCCTATGGTGCGGGTTCTGGGGTAGGGGTGCCTGCATAGCTGTCCACGCTTTCCCCCAGCACCGCCTGCCAATGTTCCGTGCCATTGGGGGTACCTGCTGGGTACTATTCCCTGTGACACCATGGGAAGCACACTCTTGCCCATGTTGGGCCCTCAGCAGTTGCTGTCTGGCTGCTCTACTGTTTCAGCATTCCTATGGGCCAGGTAGGCATTACCTTAGTCCGCACTGTGCCCCAGCTGCACCACAGCATGTGCCGCCTGCAGCCCTCTGTGTCCCCTTTTCCAGCATCTGTCCAGTTGCTCATTCTAACATGCCCGCCCTGCTGTTGTGGAACATGTGCACACCATAGGGAACCTGTCCAATGGAGAGGAAAACCCTGATCAGCGCAATTTCTCTGTGGGCTCATTCACCTTGTATGGGGACAGAACATAGACCCTTTCAAAATTCATATCTTTTTTTTGGAGCTTTCTTGGGGGTGTTTTTTGATGTTTCCCATTGATATCACTATTGCCCAGCTTGGTTATGTTTTTTTTACATTTTCTTCTGGTCATTTTCACTGTTTCTTTGCCCTTCCGTGCACATGTATCACACTTATCACTTTTTTTGTAGGTTTCCCTGGTTTTGCTGTACATTGCTGACGAAAATGGTTTCTTTTCCCTTTAAATCATCTCTAACGCCAGGGTTTCACTGGCGTTAGTTTTCAGCCTCAGATTTCACAGCGTTAGTGTGCAGGGAGCCTCTCCCCTCCCACTCTCCGCCCATTGACCCTCTCTCTCCACCCCTGGGGAGCCTTCCTCCGCCCTCCGGGAGCCTTTCTCCGTCTTCAGAGCTCGTTTGCGCCTTAGCGCGCGTTAACGCGCGATAAGGCACCATTATTGCGCGATAAGGCGCCTTATCATGCGATAACGTGGGAGAGCGCATGTTAAGACGGTTTAGTAAACATACCCCATGGAATGCCAGTCCATAGAGATTCTCCGGTATATTTTGTTTTCTGCAAAACTTTAATCCTGTGTGACTCAATGCCTTCTCTAACAGAGTGCAACCCCTCCACTGCTTTGACCTACGCTATCATCACAATCTAATTTGTACCCAGGTATGACAGTGTCCCACTGGTTGTCCTCCTTCTAACATGTCTCTGAGATACCAATCATATCTTACCTCTTATTTAGTGCTATATATTCTAACTCTGTCTTATTATTTTTTAGACTTCTAGCATTTGCATACAAGCAATTTAGAAACTGTATTTTATTCATATTAATCTGGAGGTAGGAGTAATTTGGAATCTTTAAGTTCTGTCTGCTCTGTACTTAAGGGTATTTGGGTTTCTTTTGTTTTTATTGAAACCTCTCCGTTGATATGTCCTAATTTCAGTCTTTTGCTAGTATCCTTCAAGGATACATTCTTCTGAACCATGCGCTTTTGATGCATGTTAACTGTCTTGATCTTCCTTCCCCAGCTCATGCCCACTTAGAACAGACTCATCACTTAGCATTTTTTTCTTAGTCCATCCCTCTAGAATTCCTTCCTACCTCACTCTGTCAAGAACTGTCATTCCCAAGTTCAAGACCCTCCTCAAGACCCATCTCTTCTGTGTTGCCTATGATCGCCTCTTTCTTGACTCTTCTTAATCTCCCTCTCTCTGTCCGAACCACTTCTTCTCGTTCCTCTCTAAATCTAATGTGATTGTGGGTTTTGCTGTCTGAAGATGTAGTTCCTTTCTATTTCTGGCTTTGGCCTCTGTTATTTTGTCTCATTGTAAATCACCCAGATGGCTCCAAAGGTGCCGTAAATCAAGCATTTTAAAAAAGATAAAGATAAAGACTGTTGGCTTTCCCCTATTATCTAGTTTAATGCCAGCATGCTTGTTCCATCCCAGTTAAGATGGAGACCATCCCTTTGGAAAAGCTCCTCCTTTACCCAGAATGTTGCCCAGTTCCTAATAAATCCAAAACCCTCATCTTTGCACCATTGTCTCAGCCAGGCATTGAGACTCCAAAGCTCTCCTGCCTTTTGGGTCCTGCATGTGGAATGGGAAGCATTTCAGAGAATGATACCCTGGAAGTTCTGGATTTCAACTTCCTACCTAAAAGCCTCAATTTGGCCTCCAGAACCTCCCTACCACATTTTCCTATGCTCTTGGTACCAACATGTACCAAGACAGCAGAATCTTCACCAGCATTATCTAATACCTTATCTAGGTGGCACGTGAGGTCTGCTACCTTCGCACCAGGCAGGCATGTTATCAGGTGATCCTCACGTCCACCAGCCACCCAACTATCTACATGCCTAACGATCAAATCACCAACTATAACAGCTGTCCTAACCCTTCCCTCATGGGCACATGTCCTTGGAGAACCCTCCTCAGTGTGAGAGGGTTTTACATCACCTGGAGGACAGGTCCTAGCTACAGGATCACTTTCTGCCAAACCAGGGTGATGCTCTCCTGTCACATGACCTCTCTTCTCCATGGCAAGAGGGATGCTGCCAGACTGGAGCTAGGACTTCAGTACTAAGTCCCTGTAGGTCTCATTTATGTACCTCTTTGTCTCCCTTATGTCCTCCAAGTCTGTTGCTCTAGCCTCCAGAGATTGAACTCATTCTCTGATAGCAAAGAGCTCCTTGCACCTAGTGCACATGCAAGACCTCTCACCAACTGGGATAAAATCATACATGTGACACTCAATGCAAAAGATTAGAAAGCCCTCATCTCGCTGCTGGACTGATGTCTGCATCTTAGTTTTAAGGTTATGTTTATGTATTTAAGTTATTTACTTATGTAGATTTGCTGGGAATACTTATACTAATAAAGTATTCCCAGAAAATCTAATATTGAAGCCTCTCCAATAGGCGCTATCGCTTATCTGAAATCTGCCTAAATAACATTCATTGTTACATTCTTAAAATGATATGAAATAACATAGAAAATGTTGACAGCATATCCTATATTGTTTCAAATGACTGCACATCCTCAATAGAAATGACTTTTTCAATTAAATCAAGTTCATGAGATTGTACCTCCATCTTCAAAGGTAATCTTAAAAAAAATGAAAATGATAAAGCATCTGAGAGATAAGAACTATAAGCTTAAATATAAGGACCTACATTTCTCTACCCTGGAGGAGAAAGGACACAGACCAGAAACATTAATAATCTTCAATGAAAGCAATAGGGAAGGGTACAGCGGGGAAATATTGCATCCATTTTTTGTTCATTTGTTCTCTTTTCCTGATTTTCAGACTATTTTTGTTTCATTTCACTGATTATTTACACAAAACTTTAATGTACTTTTGAACTTTTTTAAAAAAAGAGACATTTTTAATTTTACCAATATTACAAATAAAATAGAAAAGCAAAGCAGAGCATTAATAGTGAATGTTAAATTAGAACCAAACAAGAAATTCAAAATGCATGTAAATCACATATCTTCTCAGGTGCTCACATGAGATCTGAAACTAAAAGAAAATAAAGAGAGTGGTCAAAATGGAAAATAGAAAAACAAAACAGGAAAACAGAAGGGAGGAATACAAAAACAAAAAAAAAGAAATATCTCAACCAGAGTACCTTGAATCTAAATACAGGACATATTTAATAGCAAACATGCAACCAGATACTTATTGTCTACTCTAAGCTGTTCTAGGTTTGCACCCATAAAACTAATTTTACCACACACTTACAAGGGAATCTATGAAGGAAAAGGACTCAGAGGGCCATAACCCTTAGCCTCAAAATCCAAAAACGGTTTACGCGTCTTCTCTGTGGATCTATACAAGTCAGGAAAAATACATAGGAAATTGCCCAAAAAAGAAACATTTCTATAGCAGAAAAAAAGTTTAAGCACCCAATTCTTATGAAATTCCAGGTCAAAGGTCACAATTAGAATTGAATGTCCCAAAAGTGCTTCCTGGGAATCTTCCAGAACTTGTGTTAAGTTGGTCTGTCCACAGAAAGCTGTCCTTCCTCCCTCTGTTCTTCCTGAACACCTTATTGTCCTCCTGCCTTCCCAGATATTGAATTAAAGGCTCTAATAGGTCAATTATCCAGAGGAATTTTAAGCACTTCCACAAAGTACTTTCTCAGCAATCTCAAAGGAGTTAATCGGTGATCTGGGAATGTTCAGCAGGCTTAAGTTACATCTTCTGCCATGATATTCAGCAGCCTCTAATTTCCACTGCAGCATATTCTGATCTATGACCACTGCATTTACACATGCTTGCACACCATCTACCTGCATGAGCACTATGTCCAACTTAACTTCCTGGGTAGTAAGTCTGAGAATTTCTATGAATATGGAACTTAAACTCGAAAGAAGCCCCCAAAATCTGATCCATGTGAAAGGAGAGCGAATGTTCCATGGAACTTAGTATCTTCCATAAGCAGTCCAGAGTTATTGCTCGTGAGGTATGAATAGCCCCCTTATTCTTCTCTGCTAGCATCTGCTCCTTACCAGACTCAGCAGGTGCTTCACCCTTCAGTAGGACGTTCATTCCACTGTTGTAGCTCAAGAAGTCTAGCAAGACTCATGTTTTGTGACAACTGATTTCCTCTCCCTAGAAACTCAGACATCACTCTCCTGGATGCACCAAACCACTCGCTGCTCTGTATTCTTGGGACATCCGCAAGTCCGCCATGCCAGGTGTTCCAGGTTGCAAGGGAGGCATGAGCAACTCGGGGTTGAGGAAAACCTCCTCAGTGGCATTTCCTGGTTCTGTGCTGCACCCTGACTCAGCCTTGGCAACTCACTTAAAGAAGTTGCCAGTAAAGGCTTGTGTCTTCCCAGGAATCTGTGCAGGCGATGGGAGAAACACCTGCATCTTACTCTTACTCTTGGTGCCCGCCCTTCCAAACCATAGTAGAAAGTAAAACAGAGCAGGAAAATAGAGCACAATGGGAGCTTCTTAGAGTGTCCGGCTGGCAGCCATCTTGCTACATTTGAACTTCTTAACAGGCACACATTGACTTTATTCATGTCAATGTATACTGTATGGCTTTTGCACAATAGGATTTGTAAAGGAGCCTGGATTAACTGAATGTGCATCAATATACCCTCCCTAGATAAGAATTACATGCAAGCAGTAAACATTTTTCATTGGAAAGGAAGTTCAAGAGCAAGGGACATGCAAAGAAACATTTCTGTACAAAAATGTCCTGGGTGCGTGAAGCAGTCTTCTAGTGGAGATGGTCCAACAAAAGCAGTTCTAGTTAGGAAGGTACCGTATAGGAAAAAGTCAGAGGATTCCCTCATTGTAAGAAATTAAACTGAACGCCAAGTCAGAAATCCAGCAGAATCTTTTCTAGGTACTACAGACATACAGACTAGCTGAGCTTCACACTGTTTATCCGATTTCCCGATTCTCTTTCTACATTTATTACAAAATGATTTGTTTTACTTATAAAGGGAAAACAGATTTAAAGGTACACATTTTTTTCTGGATTTATGTAAAGAGGAATGCAATCTAATCTGTGCAGCAGAACAAATCTTACTGTTGTCATAAGAATTCACTCTAATCATGACACACACTTTATCAAGTACTAGTTATAAAGTATGCCAAGAAATTTCAATGTGGTTGCTAATGCAATCTGCATAAATTGTGCTTTAGCATCAGTGTTCAACATCTATTGGGGAGAAAAGCCCGCAACAGATAAATCACATCCTGTCTGTATATAGCTGGTGTGAAACAGAACAGAATATTCTTGACAAGTAAGTTGTAGATGCCATTTCTGATTTTCAAATGTGATGTATTTTTGATGAAAGAGACATGATTCTCCTGTTTTTCACATTCAAGGGCTGTGCCCAGCAAACTCTTCTGGAACATCTCACTCCTGATTCTGCGTTACTGGCATCTGACTGGACAGATGGTGCACTGTGTGGCAATAGCGAGATGTGAATACAAATTATTTTAGGATGTGTGGTAAGAGCAAACGGCTCATTTTGTAGTATTAAAAGCACAGAGGCACTTTTCACAATGGGATGTCCAAGTGCAATCTGGGAAATCAAAGCCAGAACATCTGGGAAAAAAAGCAGGCACGTGCAAGTTCAGGCACGATTTTGGAAACGTAGACGATATGCACCTGTATCAAAAGTCTACATAGATGTTGCCAGGATAGCGTTTCAGAACCAAGAAGTCGAATAGCACAATGGTTAGAGCAGTGGCTTAAGAACAGGGTGGCCAGTGTTAAAAATCCCTGTGTGGACCTTTGTAATCTAAGGCTAATCACTTAAGTTTCCGTCTTCTCTACACTCTCTGAATGTTTTAAGGTGAAAACCAGCACTTTCCTGATGCCTATTTGAGCCTGCAGATGTCGCCACCATTTCTGAGATTGAATGGGGATGTGTAAGTCCATCGCTCCTCCCTTGACACTCCTCTGCCACACCCTGTGCCTACTTGGACGCCCCTGCACTGGAGATATCTACGAACATCATTTGTGGAATAGCTACGGAGAAGAATCTGTGATTTTGACAACCACGTGCATGTTTGCAGATGTTCAAATCACAAATAAATCTTTTAAAATGATTCTCATAGTCTAATCATGTAAAGAGTTTAAAGAAAGTTTGTACACATGTATGCATTCAGTGATCTCTCTATAATAAATGAGCTTGACTTCTCACTAATATATGAGCTGATCTCCACTTGCTTCAAATTTCTTATGCAGCTTAACTGACTGGACTGAGTAGTATTCTACTATAACATAGTAACATACAGTAGTATATGATGGCAGATAAAGACCAGTATGGTCCATCTAGTCTGCCCAGCAAGGCAGCAAGAGTAGATGCACTTGCCGTTCCATGCAGGTCACCCCTCACCATGCCTTTGTTTAGGGCTCTACACACCGCTCCGTGTAGGTCACCCCTATTTGTTCAGATATAAGAGATAGTTATGCTTATTTTGATTTTATCCTGTTGCTATAAAAGGATCTGCTGTGTCTGTCCCATGCCATTTTGAATTCTGTCACTGTATTTGCCCCCACCACTTCCATCGGGAGGGCATTCCAAGCATCCAACCACCCTTTCAGTGAAAAAGTATTTCCTGACATTGCCTTTCAGTTTACCCCCTTGCAGCTTCTTGTTATGCCCTCTAGTTTTACAGCTTCCCCGTCTTTGGAAGAGGTTTGTTTGTCCATTAATACTCTTTATGTTTTTAAAGGTCTGAATCATATCTCCCCTATCCCTCCTCTCCTCCAGAGTGTACATATTTAGGTCTTCAAGTCTCTTCTCATAAGTCTTCTGACACAGACTCCAAATCATTTTGGTTGCCTTCCTCTGAACTGCTTCTAGCCTCTTTATATCCTATGCGAGATAAGGTCTCCAAAACTGAACATAATATTCCAAGTGAGGCCTCACAGTACAGTGGCATTAGTACTTTCTGCTGGTAATTGCTCTCTGTATGCAACCCAGCATCCTTCTGGCTTTTGCCACCACCTTGTCACACAGTTTCGCTACCTTGAGTTAGTCAGAAACAATCACATCAATGTCCTTCTCTTGGTCCGTGTACACCGATCTCTCGCCCCTTATTGCATTCAATTCCCTTGAATTACTGCTTCCCAAGAGCATGACACTGCACTTCTTCACATTAAATCTTAACTGCCAAATATTAGACCATTCCTCCAGCTTTTGTAGATCTCTCCTCATGTTCCCCAGGCCCTCAGGGGAGTCCACTCTGCTGCAAATTTTGGTGCCATCTGCAAAAAGACAGACTTTTCCATTTAGCCCTTTGGCAATATCATTCATGAATATTGAACAGGACTGGTCCTAAGACCGAACCCTAGGGCACACCACTAATCACCTTCCTTTCATCTGAGTGAGTTCTGTTTAGAGTCACCTTTTGTCATCTGTCAGTCAACCAATTTCTGATCCAGTTCACCATCTTGGGACCCATCCCCAAGCTGTTGAATTTATTGATAAGCCTCTTATGAGGAACAGTAGCAAAGGCTTTGCTGAAATCTAGGTGGATCACATCCATCACATGCCCCTGATCTAGTTCTCTGGTCACCCAGTCAAAGAACTCAATCAGACTTGTTTGGCAAGATCGTCCTTTGGTAAAACCATATTGCCTCAGAATGTTTCGAGGAAGTCCCCTATTCGCTCTTTCAGGAGCACCTCCATTACTTTTCCCTCCACTGATGTAAGACTTACTGGCTTGTAGTTTGTCACTTGAATCACTTGAAATGCAAAAGCTTTAAAATCGCAATCAATAGTCTAGGGATGTGCATCCATTAGTATGCATTCAATTTATTAGTTTCATCCTGAAAATTAAGTATCCATAAAACATAAGTTAACCTACAAATTAATTTTTGTTCAAGTTGACAAATACGTGTAAAAAGATCTTACAAACATTTTAAACAAACTTTTTAACACAACTATGTAAAACAAAACAAACAAAATAATACCTGAAAATCAAAAGAAAAAAAAAGTGAAAATCACCCAAAATTCCACCAATTTTTTCCACGCACATCCCTACTTACTGGCTGTAGTTAGGGATGGCAAATCTGATTTAAGTTATACTGGACAAATTCATTTCAATCTGGTTCAATTCCACAAAAATCCTGATTTTGTAGAGATATGATTGTTAGCAATAAACTCTGAAAATTAAAAACAGAAGCAGATTTACATAGCTCTAGAATACGTCTTGAGCTCATCTATTGCAAATTTTGCAAGGATGTGCTTTGCTGTAAAAAAAAAAAAAAGCAAATTTAAATGTTTGCATATGGCAGATTTGATTGCAAGTTTATCTTTAAAAACGTTCTAGGTCAGAGAGAGCAGTGCTTAGATCTTTATGGGTAAAAGATCTGTTCTGTTCAAGGGTAGGAAGTAAGCTTGAACTTAATTTATAGTTTATGAAGGGATATTCTTTCAATGTATGTGCTGAAAGCGGTTTTTGTTTTTTTCAGGCATTTTTATTGAATAATTTCACGATAAGAACATAAGAACAAGATATGTAAAGTTGGGTCAGACCAATGGTCCATCGTGTTCAGAAGCTATCTCCAATATGGCCATAACCAAGGCAGGTCGGACCCGGTGGCCCCCGCTTCTACCCCCCCCCCCAACCCTCCACCCCTTTTATTTCCCGTCCCGCCAAACACTGTCCCCATAAGAAATACATATACACTGATCTTTTGGCTCAAATGGTCGCAGCTTTATTAATATTTAATACAATCCAAACATTGTTTTCAACATCCAACTTCTTAATATCATACCAACTCCCGAGCGGAATGAGCCCTCAACCGCCATACCACTAGCAAGGTGAGCTCATTCCACTCCCGCCGCGGCCGAGCCAGCGGCAAATCCAACCCCCCTTTTTCGCCGGTCTCGCCATACTACTAGCAAAGACCGGCCAGGGGTCACCCGGGTTGGGGGCACCCGCCCCCACCCCCATTCCAGCTTAAGGCTCCGGACCACTGTTCCCTCTAAGCTGTGCGCGTGTGCGCGCGCACACACCTCGCCGAGCGAGTGCACATACTTTATAACAGAGCGCACAAAAATTACGGTTCTGATTCTGATAGAAAACAACACAGACATCTTAAAATTTAAAAGTTGTTGTGTATTTACGGTTTTCACAAGTTCTATAATATTATCTAGTGCAATCAATGTGGTGTACATACTGTATTCTGACGTGTAGTCAATTTTTAAAGTATAGAACTCCGAGTGTCGTTATGTGCCGCACAAAAATTTAACCTTCCTTCAAAAGCTGCACAGCTGATATTTTATGCGCACACAGCCTACAGAAAATTAGAGGGAACATTGCTCCGGACCCCGGAAACCTCCGGGATCCCGCCTCCCCCCCCACCAGCTGCGACAACCCATCCCCATTGCATGAATGCAGGGCGGGCGGGCGGGAAGATGCCGTCCTCCTCCCTCGCTACCGGTCTCGTAAAGGGACCGCCGCCGCCGCGCGCTCCTTTTAAATCCCCCCTTTTCTGTTTCCTCATTGGCTCGCGCCCACCTCTATATTCGGGGCGAGCCAATGACTTTAAAATTGCTCTCCTGCCCCCGCCCTCCTTCCACGCCGTGGGCAGGGTCCCGCACCGGGCCGCGCGCCTGGTTAACTACGGCCGCTAGGGACCCTGCCCCGCGGCCTCGCCATAACCAAGGCAGGTCGGACCCGGTGGCCCCCGCTTCTACCCCCCCCCCAACCCTCCACCCCTTTTATTTCCCGTCCCGCCAAACACTGTCCCCATAAGAAATACATATACACTGATCTTTTGGCTCAAATGGTCGCAGCTTTATTAATATTTAATACAATCCAAACATTGTTTTCAACATCCAACTTCTTAATATCATACCAACTCCCGAGCGGAATGAGCCCTCAACCGCCATACCACTAGCAAGGTGAGCTCATTCCACTCCCGCCGCGGCCGAGCCAGCGGCAAATCCAACCCCCCTTTTTCGCCGGTCTCGCCATACTACTAGCAAAGACCGGCCAGGGGTCACCCGGGTTGGGGGCACCCGCCCCCACCCCCATTCCAGCTTAAGGCTCCGGACCCCGGAAACCTCCGGGATCCCGCCACCCGGCGTAGGGCAACATACGCCCGTGCGCCGCCCCCCCCTTAAAGCTGCGACCATCGCGGTTCCCACTGTACCACACATTCCAAGGCCTCCTGCCAGTCATTTAACAGCAGGTCCACTCCCACCTGCGATAAATGCACACCGTCCTGGCGATAGAGTCCAGCACAATCTACATCTACCCAGGAGTGCATAATCTGATACCCCCCATGCTGACATGCCCACCACCCAATCTGGCGATTGACTTTCGCTAACCCCCTGGACCATCGCCTCTGCCCCCCGCCCACCGGCCTTGGAATTATCTCAGACCACATTATAATAACCTGAGGGAACATCCTCAGCACTTCCGCCAAATCTCTTTTTGCTGCCCGAATGAGCTGCTTACAAGTCCAACTATTTACATCGTTCCCTCCCAGATGCAGCAGTATTACGGCAGGCTCCGCTCGCACCCGTCGATGGTGCCGAAGCAATGGTAAAAGCTGCTGCCAACGCAACCCCCTTTCACCAAGCCATAGAAGAGACACCACTGTCGGGTCGAGCCCCAAATTAGGACCCAACGGTCGTTCAGCTGCCTGCAGTCCCGCCCAATGTACAAATGAGTGCCCGATCATCCAGCACCATTGCGGGCACCGCACAGCATCTGAAAAAGAAAGCAAACATTATTCCCCTGCTCACCCGCTGTCTCACAAGCGCACATAACCCTTGAAGGCCTGTGATCTCCACCTTCCAATGTTCTGAATAGCCTGTGCTGACATCCCTGCCGCCGCCGCACTTGTCGCCGCACCTATGCGGAAAGAGTGCGGCGCAAAGCGCTTAGGATCCAGGCCCAGATACCGTAAGGTCAACCGGAGCACTGCCGCAACTTGAAAACGAGTCACCCAGCCTGCATTCTTGTGCACGAAGAAGAGGGAACCAACCGCCGGGCGTAACGCCAAATAGGCCCGCACGGCCTCCACTGGGCACGTCGGCAGGGAGTCTACCTTATGCAAGACTACCCAAAGGCCTTTGCCCAACTGGTCGGTCTTCGATTTAGCCAACTTGACCCGCAGCTGACCACCTCCCATTTGCACATGACCCAATAATAAGCCCGCAGCCTGCACCTGCCGGCCCGAACCAGCGACCAGCTCGCCGACCCGAAAAGCCCCGAAAAATGCCAAGCAAAACAACGCCTTAAACAGCACCGCCTCATAAGCGGAAGCCGCCACATACGGTAGTGCTGCACTGAGCCGCACCAAGAGGTCATGTGTCACAGGTAACCGCGCATCTGGAAGCGCAGGACACGCTCTATCCCAACCCCTCAATAACTTCTGTACCAAGAACCCCGGCCTTGCCAACCCCCAACCCGCTGCCTTGGCAAAGAAAGCAAATCCAGCCAACTTCGTCCGAACCGAAGCCCTGGACATCCCCGCACATTTCGACTCCACTATATATTGCCCCAACAAGCCATCCACCTCAGCTCCCGGCTTCCAGCCTTTCCCTTCCAAGTACTCCCCTACTGCGTCGAATCCTTTCGAGTATGCCGACCAGGTCGTCGGGGCCAGAGAGTTCTTCAACAAGCATACCATTTCTGCAGGCCACTCGTCCATAAATGCTCGGGCACTTCCTTGCCTTCCTCGCTCGCCTCCGGCGCCAGCCTCCGGAACAGGTCCCACTTGAAACGAGAAAGCGCATCAGCAATTCTATTAGTGCAACCTGGGATGTGCCTAGCTTTCACTGCGACATTTAAACGCAAACAAGCAAAAACGATAGCTCTCATTAAGCCCGCCACTACCGCACATCGCGGGGTGTACCGGTTGACTACCGCAACCACAGCTTCGTTGTCACACCACCAGATTAATCTGCGGTTCCTCACCCGATCGGGCCAGATATGCAACACCACTAATAGCGGAAACAATTCCAAGAACGTAATGTTCTTCGTCAGCCCATCCACGTGCCACGCCTGCGGCCATTGGGCCGCACACCAATCCCCTCCAAAATAAATCCCCAACCCCCCACTGCCCGCTGCATCCGTAAACAGCTGTAAATCCAAACTGGACACCTCCGCCTCCATCAGCACCGATACCCCGTTAAAATCTTCTAGAAAATTCTCCCACACTCTCAGATCAGCTTTCATGACCCGGGACATTCTAATCCGATGATGCGGTTTCCGAACCCCGACCGTGGCGGCCGACAAACTACGCATGAAAACTCGGCCCATGGGAATAACTCTGCATGCGAAATTCAAGGATCCAATGAGTATTTGCACCTCCTTCAAAGATAACTTATCCGAGGCCAGCCCGTTCGCAACCAAAACGCGCAATTTTACCACCTTCTCGAGAGGGAGGCGCGCCACCATCTCGACTGAGTCGATTTCCACTCCCAAAAACGTGATACAAGTTGCCGGGCCCTCCGTCTTGTTAGCCGCCAACGGAAGCCCACACTCCCTAGCCATGCCTTGAAAACCATCCAGCAACTGTTGACACTCCTGAGAATGTGCCGCCCCCACTAAGAGGAAATCGTCGAGATAATGCACGACGTTCCTGTTACCGACCCGTTGCTCTAACTTCCAGTGCAAAAATGTACTAAATGTCTCAAAGTAGGCACACGACACGGAACAACCCATGGGCATGCACTTGTCCACATAAAATTCCCCTTCAAACGCAAAGCCCAACAAATAAAATGAAGCAGGGTGAACTGGTAGCAAGCAAAACGCTGATTCCATATCAACTTTCGCTAATTGGGCCCCAGGGCCACAACGTTTCACCAAACCGACAGCCTCGTCAAAGGACGCATAACGCACCGCACACAACTCTCTGGGAATATGCGCATTCACCGACTCACCCAACGGAAAGGAGAGGTTATGTATCAGCCGAAACTTCCCCTTCTCCTTCTTAGGGATTACCCCCAAAGGAGACAGCACCAACTCCTCCAATGGCGGTTCCACAAATGGACCGGCAATTCTGCCCACACCCAACTCCACTGCTAACTTCTCGCGAACAACCGACGCCAAGCGCCGTACCGAAGGGGAATTACGTGCCACCTTACCTACTATCGTACCTTGCACCGGTATACTAAACCCCTCACTAAACCCCTGCACCAACAGCTCCCGTTCCTTCTTCCGCGGATAAGCCCCCAACCATTCCTTAATCACCGCCAGAGAGATTGGGGTGGGAGCCAACTCCATCCACGCCATCCTACTTGGGGACCGCCGCAGGGGGGGGCCCACTGCCTTTTTTGAAGCATTTAAGTGCGGAATGCCCACCTCCGCAGCCCGAGCACGCGTGCCGGAACTTGCAATCGGGGAATGGGCACGAGGATCTATTGAAACGCCAACAGATGTCTCCCATAGCCCCAGACCCTGCTCTCTGCGGCAGAGAGCCCCCGTTCGCCCGAAAGGACCGCCCCGCACCTGCAAAACCACCACCCCCAGTACGCACCGTATTTCCACTGCTCACACCCGCACCCCCAGACATCTGGGTTAGCCACAAATTAATGTCCTGAGTGCCCCAGGACAACCCTTTACTCTCCTCCATTTTATCACGAAATTTTTCATCATAATTCAGCCACGCAAAGCCGCCATGCGTCTGTGCCGCTTCTAAAATGGAGTCAGCATATGCCAAGAGCATGCCATAATCCTCTGGCGCCTGCCGACCCCAAACACTAGCTAACCTTAAAAAGGCTCGCACCCAATTAAGCACATTCCGGGACACCTTCCGGACACGACCCGCCTTCTCATCCTCTTTACGCTTTTTCTTACTCTCTCCCGAGCGCCGTCTGCCTTCCAACAATCGGAATATATCGACATAGCGCCGCTTACATATCTTACGCCGTAAGTGCCGTGGGACTCCTTCCCACAACTCCGTGAACGCCACAACGTTATTAACGCCCTTCGCGCTGACCGGCGCACCCACACCCGTAACGAGACCTGTTCCCGAACGAGCAGGCGCTATCGAGGATGATGAGGAGGACGAAGAGGACACCGAGGAAGAATCCGAACTGCGCCGACCCCGCCGCCCGTGCCGACATTTGCGCTTCGCCTTACGCCCACCCGTGTCCGTCCCACCCACCGGATCCGCCCCACCCCCTCCTGCCACGTTGCACACGGCCAACTCACCCATGTCACTTCCGCCGCCCGCCGACAGCTCCGGTGGCAGGAATGCTGGATCTCGCACCTCTAGGCCGGGTGCCTGTGCTCCCACCGCGCTCCCTGCGCTGGCCTCACTCCGCAGAGGGCCCTCAGCTACACTCCCAGGCACTTCCTCCATAGCCGCACGCTGTCCGTCGGGTCTCTGCGCCGCCTCCCGTGCGTCTCTGTCCACCTGCAAAGACAAAGCAGAAACAGCGGGGGGGAGAGGGGACAACCGGGGGGGCACAATGCGGCCAAGCAGACACCCACTCTGCACGAGAAGAGCCCTGGCCTCCGCCCCTCCAATGCTCCCATGGCGACGCTCCCAATGGAGACCCCCCACTGCCTGCTGCTCTCCCTGGTACCCAGGGGCCAGGCCCGTATGTGTGAGCCCCAAACCATGGTGTAGGCCAACCCGTCCAGCCTGGCCCCCCTCCCCCCCACCCCCCCATCTCCTGTCCTCCACCCCATCCCCCTATCCCGTGTCCCCCCCCCACCCCCCCCGTCCCTTGCCCCCCCCAACTGCCCCCACTCGCCTCTGGCAGCCCACCCTCTGCACCCCTTCGCACCATCACCTGCCCGGCCTCTCCATACCCCCCCGCCCTACTGCTCTCCCCATCGGTTGCCCCGCCACCCCCTAATACACCTGGAGCCGTTCCCCCCATAACAGACTCCCTCACCAGGCCACCCACCCCCCTGCCCCCCCTTGCCAAAGACCTCCCTCTATCTTTGCCCCCGGCGCCTACCTCATTGCCCCTACTCCCTCTGGCCCGTCCCCCTCTGCCTACTCGTTGTCCTCTGGCCCCCATCATCTGCACAACTTCTCCTGCAGCCGCCCCTCCCGACGTCCTCACATTCCGCCCCTTTGCCTGTTTTCCTTGCCTTCCTCTCCGCGGCGGCATCTCCTCGCGGCAAGCGCAAGCAGCAGCTCCGGACCCAACCCTCCCGAAACTAGGCCCTCTCCGCCACCCAACCCAGCAATCAACAAAAATTTTATCCGGAAGCCGCTGAGCCGCACACACCCCCACTCACTGCGCCGGACCTCTCCTCACCGACGCACCGCGCTGAAAGACTCACTCCGGTCTTGCAGCCGCTCCGGACAGAAGATGCCGTCCTCCTCCCTCGCTACCGGTCTCGTAAAGGGACCGCCGCCGCCGCGCGCTCCTTTTAAATCCCCCCTTTTCTGTTTCCTCATTGGCTCGCGCCCACCTCTATATTCGGGGCGAGCCAATGACTTTAAAATTGCTCTCCTGCCCCCGCCCTCCTTCCACGCCGTGGGCAGGGTCCCGCACCGGGCCGCGCGCCTGGTTAACTACGGCCGCTAGGGACCCTGCCCCGCGGCCTCGCCATTCTGGGACACTTAAAAGTACTTATCAGATCACAACTAGGAAAGCCCATTTTATTCTGCTCAAGCCCATTTTACATTCTTTTTATTACAAACCATGTTTGAATAAATAACATTTTTTTCTTTTAGTGCTGTCAAGTTAATTCAGACTCCTGGCGACCCAGATGCCACTGGGTTGTCTTGGCAATGTATCACTGGAAGTAGATTGCCAAGCCTTTTCTTCCAAGGCAATGGAGGGTAAAGTGACTATTAAAGTGCATTGATTCATTTGAAAAACATGAGCCAAAGCGAGTCACATGTGAAAATCTGGATTTCAGCTTGAAACTGGTTAAAGCTATTTCATATAATCGGAGCTAAAATCCAATTAGGGATGTGACAACCTGTGGAAGAGCTAAATTCAGCACTGGTGCATATCTAACTCATTCACCCCTACCTACTTTAGCTAAAGATTTCATTGGAGATTATTTACTTCAGGGGTGTCATACTGAAATCCTGGAGGGCCACAAAGCAGCCTGGCTTTCAGGATATCCTGATAAATACGCAATATAGCTCAAATATTCTTTTGAGATATCCTGAAAACCAGGCTGGTTGTGGCCATTCAAGATGCCCCCAATTTAATTATTTGAGTTTAGCAAAATTGCTCACATAGTATCATGATCTATTTTTTTTTATTTTTTTTTTTATTTATAGAATTTATATACAATCGACAAGAAAAATAAAATCTTGAAGAAAAAGAGAATAATCAGGTACAAAATAAACCAATCAGATAATAACCATGAAAATATCCCCAAGAATCTCTTGTAGTCCACAATAAAAGGGAGAGGAGAAAGAAACAAAATCCAAGGCAGGAGAGCCTTGGACATCCAAGAAATAAAACTATCTAATAGTATTTAGCAAGAAAGCAGCAGGTGATCACGAGGTACCCTGAATATCTTACTTAATCGAGAGGCAACATTATACATTATATATTACTCTGGCTCATCATTAGCAGATAACTTGGCATTAATAAAGGTAGCAAGATCAGTAGGATGAAAGAATACATATCTCGTGGACTCATATAGTACCAAGCATTTACAAGGAAATCTTAGGAAAAAGGACCCCCTCAATTCGTAGGACACCAGCTTTATGTAAAAGAAACCATTTCCTCCGCTTCTGAGTCTCTCTGGTAATATCAGGAAACATGGAAATAGATAGGCGATAGAAAATCTCCAAACACTTTTTAAAGAACATCCTTAACAGCCAATGTTTATCAGAAACCAGCACACATTGAACCAATAAAGTAGATGGAACACATGATCCTCCACCAGTATCCTCAAGAAGATCCGATACATTCAAGACATCAATGTTAATATTAGAAACTTCAACAGGAGCCTCCAATTCCTTCTTCCCTTGTGGGAGATAATAGACTTTAGTCATAGGTGGAATTAATTCTGAAGGGACTTTCAAAACCTCATGAAGGTATCTTTTAAACATGTTGAGTGCTGTAACACCTCTCATCTTAGGGAAATTCAAGACCTGCAAATTCACAGCCCTTACTGCATTCTCCAGAACCTCCACTTTATAGCAAAGACCCCCATTATCTTTAATCAATGAAGAAGTCGTATCAGACAGATATCCCAATTGAGTTCCATGATCCTCCAGTTGCAATTTCACTTGCTCACATGTAGACACTACCGCATCTATTTTCCCAACATTCTCTTGAATTTTCACCACATTCTCTTGGATACTGGAGGATAGCACCCTGGTCTGAGATTGTATGGCATCGGAGAGATTAACTATGGCCTCCCAAATAACTTTCAACATAAATACCTTTGGTCTTACTAAAGAGGGAAACACAGGCATGGAGGACGTAGAAGAAAACTGATCGGGGAGTCCTTTACCCAACCAAGAGATTGCCAGAGCCTCAGCCAGCTGCAGTGCACCGGAATCCTCCCTGAGAATATCAGGGGACAACAAGGCCAAACCTCCTGCTGACTCCCCTCTACCGGCGCTTTCAATCTCTACATCGGGAGACAATTGCGTCATGGCAGCTGTGGCTGGGCTTGAAGCAGCAGGGCATTGTGGCGGCATCCTCTGTTCGAGAGAAAGATCTTCACATCCAACGGCAGCGCGAGACCCTCCTCCGTCGGTGCTGCCAAGGCGGCTCGAATCTCCTGCCTTTGATTCAGGATAAGCATGACGAATCAATCCATAGGACACACAGATGGTGGCTGGGGCTCCAAGGGGAAAGCCCTCAGCTTCCCTTTTCACTTAGGCATCAGTCAAAGGAAAATGCTCCACGGCCATCTTGGACTCCTGTGCTCACCCATGATCTGTCTATTATCCCTAAAAATTAACGGACATACAATTGATTGTGATTTTTTTTTTTTAACTCTGAACACATACAATGCAAATGCACAAAACATGAATAGTCCAAAAGAACATGAAAACAAATGGTTCATTTGAAACAAACAAAAATAAAAACTCTATTTTGGCCAGGCACACTCCAAATGAGATGTTTGTTGGCCGAGGATGGCTAATCAGTGAGTATCTCTTGTTGCAACTCGCACAGATGCCATGGATAAATTAACATGTGCCAGTTATGAAAAAAACAAACACCAAAGGTCACTGAACTAGAAATATCCATCCAAATATAAAAAGCACCTACCTACAAATGACACCATTAATCATGGCCAGGTTGACAGGAAGAACTACCTCATTTACAGTACAAACAGCTACATCAGCTGCACATCAACTAAATCAAATCTCCAGAATTTGACCTTGCTATGACCTCTTGCTAGGTGAGCCCAATTCCTCATTCTTTTAGCATTTCTTTCTAGCTTGCCAGGCTAAAACATCTTGCTTCTGGTCAGATTTGCATATCCACAATGAATATGGATAAAGTAGATTTATTTATGTATTTAGAGTATCTAATAGACTGCCCTTCAAAAGGTACATCAGAGTAGTATATTTATTTTGCTTATTTATTTCCAAGCTCTTGATATACTGCTTTTCAAGCATGTCCAAATAGTTCACAGGAAAATCAAGAATTGTTTAGAAGGCATGGGAAGGGGAAAGGTGGTTGGATATATAGGGATCAAAAGGAGGGAAAGCAGAGTAGGGGTATAGTCTGGGGGAGGATGCTGCTCAAGTATTCTCTAAAAGCCTCAGTACAAGAGTTTTAAGCTCAGCTTAAAAAGATTTGTAATTGTAATCCACATGGAGAGAAAGAGGCAAAGAGAGGGAGCTAAAAATTAGAAGGCAGAGTAGCATGTAGAGTCAAATAGGCCCAGTTGACAAGGACAAGATGTGAAGTGTTCTGGTGTCGGGAGTAAGTGTGGCAGATATGAGGTGAATGAAGAGGTAGAGAGGAAAGCCAGTGTAGAAGGCTTGGTGCGTGATAAAAAGTATCCTGAATTTAATTCAATAAATATCAGTGATGGACAGAGAGGAGTGATGTGATTGTATGGTTGTGATCAACATTATTGGCATCCTTGCAGTACAACCCTGTAATGTTCAATATCTCCTAAAAAAATAAGTGGCCAGTGAAATGACTTTCGACTATATTTGCACACATATTTGACACATAAATGAAAGAAATAAAACAAGACCAATTAAAAAAAGAAATTGTAGGAAATTGTATAAAAAAATGGGACATTGCCAGGACATGATTATTCCAAAAAATAAGTTGAACATACAAAGTAATATCCTACCCTTTTTACCTATCTATCAAAATAAATGTTATGTTTTTGTCGGATCACCTACCATTAGAGGGATCCCCTCTCCTGAATTAGGTCCTCCTTTTTAATCAAAATTTAAAACAGCTGAAAAAACAGCTTGAACACATGAAATATGACATGAAATATGTGGGGATGACTTCTCGTATGATCAAGAAATGACTACAAGAACATCGTTCATGCATCAGTTCTCATGTAATTACAGCTCCGTTAGCGCTTTATTGTCTTCAACAGGTGCATCATTTTGGGGATTTGCGATGGTTAGTACTTGATGCGGTTCCTCTTTCATCACAGGGAGGTGATCGGGTCAGTACATTACATTTCAAAGAACAGTGTTAGATTTTCTTGTTACACTCTAGTACCCCAAATGGAATAAATTCAGAGACTGAATGGTGGTCATTACATAATTAATCATTCGTTTTCCCTGCATTTTTATGGACACCTGGCTTTATTGAAGATGCCATTTCATTTGATTGTTTCATTTCAACCTAAGTACTGTTTGATTGAATGAAATGATATATAAAAACTGGAACAGGAAGTTTGTTTGGGTCACATTGCTTGAGAAAGAGCCAGGAGCACGAAGAGCTTGAAACAGCATTGTGTTCAAGATGTTTTTTCAGCTGTTTTAAATTTTATTTGATTAAAAAGGAGGACCTACTTCAGGAGAGGGGATCCCTCTCATGGTAAATGATCTGACAAAAACATAACATAGGTACAAAGGGTAGGATATTACTTTGTATGTTCACCTTATTTTTTGGAATATTAGTAGTGGTGACATTTTGGGGGCTTTTCGTTATTTTTATATCACAGGACATGATTATTGGCACCCATATGAACAATTCAAATCAGTTTGTACAGAAGAACTACATTTCCACTGCAGTAAAATTAAACACACTTGTGATAAACTGTACACCACTCTGCTGTGTTTTTATCGAAGAGCCGTTAAGTAAATGAAATAAACCATAAGCCATGACATGAATCTACCAATGAATGATGGCTCTAATGTTTAAAATGGCCACATTCACAATGGTGAAGAGAATAGAGCTGCCTGAGACCGTCAGAAAAGCCATTATCACCAAACCTCAAATGGATACAAGGACATCTCCAAAGGCCTTCGGATTCCCCTATCTAGAGTTCACAATGTTATTGTTTTCTGCTCATGGAACGGTCAAGAATCTCCCAAGTACAACATCTGTGCTGGGCCCACTGCTTTTTAACATATTCATAAATGACCCCGAAATAGGAATAGCGATTGAGGTAATCAAATTTGCAGATGACACAAAATTATTTAAAGTTGTTAAAACACAAGCGGATTGTGAAAAATTGTAAGAGGATCTTGATAAATTGGAAGACTGGGCGTCCAAATGGCAAATTAAATTTAATGTGGACAAGTGCAAAGTTATGCATCTAGGAAAGAAAAACCCAAACTATGCTTACACAATGCAAGGTACCACCTTAGAAACCACCACCCAGGAAAAAGATTTAGGTGTCATCGTGGATAACACAATGAAACCCTCCACCCAGTATGCAGCAGCAGCCAAGGAAGTAAATAGAATGCTAGGAATCATAAGGTAAGGAATGGAAAATAAAACAAAAGATATTATAATGCCTCCGTATCGTTCCATGGTATTACCGCACCTTGAATAGTGTGTGCAATTCTGTTTGCCATATCTTGCATATAGCTGAATTAGAAAAGGTACAAGGAAGACTGACAAAAATGGCTAAGGAGAGGCTTAAAAGGTTGGTGCTCTTGAACTTGGAAAAGAGACAGCTGAGGGGGATATGATAGAGGCCTATAAATTAATGAATAGAGTGGAAAGGGTTAACGTGGATCGATCGTTTATGCCATTAAAAAGCAGAAAGACTAGAGGACACACAATGAAGCTACAATGCAACCTATTAAAGACTAATTAGAGAAAATATTTATTTACTCAACATGTAATCAAACCTTGGAATTCGTTACCGGAGGATTTAGTAAAAGCTGTTAGTATAGCCAGGTTTAAAAAAGGTTTGGACAAGTTCCTGCAGGAAAGTTCCATAAACCCTTATTAAAAAAAAGGAACTGAGAAATCCACTGCTTGCCCCAAGACAAGCATTGTGGAACCAGTGTGCCTTTTTGGGAACCTGCAAGGTACTTGTGCCTGGATTGGCCACTGTTGGAAACAGGATATTGGGTTTGATGGACCTTGGTCTGACCCAGTAAGGTATTTCTTATCTAAAGAGCTGAAGGTGACCTAAAGCAAACCCACACCAAATGCCATGCACTAAACAAAGAAGAACTTCATGGGTGAAGGCCAAGGAGGGCCCCACTGCTCAAAAGCAAACATCAAAAGGCACACCTGATCTTTACCCAAACCCTTCTTGAGAAACCACAATCCTTCTGGGAAAATGTTCTGTGGACAGATGAAGTCAAACTTGAGCTCTTTGGCAATGCAGACCAGCAATACATTTACAGGCAAAGAAATGAAACTGTTAAGGGAAAAAAAACACTTTTCCTATAGTTAAATATGGTGGAGGTTCCATAACGTTTTGGGGCTGTTTTGCCGCCTCAAAAACTGGAAGCCTGGAATGGAAAGGAATCATGAAGTGAGAGGACTACCCAAGGTACTTTGGAGCAAAATGTGCTATCTAGTGTCAGAAAGCTAGGTCTGGGTGAAAGGTCATGGATCCTCCAGCAGGACAATGACCCAAACTTACATCCAAAACTACTAAAGAATGGTTAAAAAGGAACAAATGGACTGTTTTAAACTGGCCAGCAATGAATCCTGATCTCAATCCAATCAAGAACCTTTGGGAAGAGCTGAAATCTGCCATTGGTAAAAGAAATCCTGAAAACATTCATAAGCTGGAACAAATCATAGTTGAAGAATGGGAGAAACTACCAGCAGAAAGATGTATGAAACTTATAGATGGCTACAAGAAATATTTGGAGGCTGTAATCAATGCCAAGGGATGTGCACCAAATATTAGTGAAAGGTGCCATTATTCCTGTCCAGGTCATAATTAGTTTTTTTTTTCTTAGAAATTATTATGTCTACATACAGTTGGAATATTTGTAATAATTTCTCAAAATATTGTACACAACAGACTTAAAATACAAGGATGCCAATAATGTTGACCAGAACTAATTTTCTGAGCCATGAATAAGGTTAATAGCAGTATTTTGAAAAGTCTGAAGGCATTTTAGAGAGAGTTAACTGTCAGGCCAGAGTACACTCTATTCCCATAGTCTAGTTGGGATAAAATAAGAGCATATAGCAGCTGTAACAAGAGTGGCTTGATCAAGGCAGGACTTTAATGCTTTTGTAAAAGTCTGAGTTGCCCCAGAGGACTGCAGAAGATTGGATGTGGCCCCTCTATGTCAACATGGAAATAAGGAGGGGGGGGGGTCGGGAACTCAGTGTTGTGGTATATCAAAAAATTATAATCATAACCATACAGGCTAGTTAGTCTGATCTTTGTGGGGGAGTAAATTAATGAAAACATTGCAAAAATTAAGGGGTATGTTTACTAAACTGCGTTAGTGTGATTCGCGTTAGGAGCTGCGTTAGTGGAAGGAAAGCCAAAAAAGGACATGGGCGGTACATCGTTACCGATAACGCGCAATAACGCGCGTTATAAGGCGCCACGCAGCAACGATCGTTACAGGGCGCGTTACTGCGCGTCAAGCTTAAGAAGGCGCGCAGACACCCAAATACAGAAACAGAGCTGTAGCACAATGGTTACTACACAGACGGATGGTACAAGGGTCATGGGTTTGATTCCCCAGTGTGCCTAATGAATAAGGCTGGCTGAGGCGTCATGTGTAACCCTTTGAAGGCCTACTATAATATTTTAATCCACATTCTGCAGCCGGGTTAATGTTTGCATATGTCAGAAAAATTGTCTCATCCAATATGTTCCAATAGTGACGTTCTCTCTGCCATGGTCATGTATAATGTACCATTTGATAGGAATATTTAGGCAGAAGTTTGTATCCCGAAAGTTCTGGGGTTGGCCTGGAAAGGGTTAAGTAGCGGGCTGTGAGGAAGTTTAGTTGTACTTTAATAGTGCTGCCGGCAAACACACCCTCACAGTGGCGTAAACCTAAGGTGCCACATAAGGCACCCTAGAAGGCACTCCATAGGGCACATTAGAAAGTGTGCTGTCTGCCAAGGCACCCTATAATGTCTCCTATAGGACACAATATAAGGCACCTTATAAGGCGCTTGATAGGGTGCCATATAAGGTGCCCTATAGGGCGCCTTATGAGCCACCCTAAGGTGACAGTACCCTGAGGGTGGTCCTGCTGGCAGCACTAATATACAATAAAAATAGACAATGGCTAAGACAGCCCTATCGATGAACCCCACTGTGGGTTTTGAATCCATGAACTCTGGCTCCACAGGCAGTGAAGTAACCAGTGGGCTAGAGCTGCTAACAAACACCTGGCTGGCTACAGGAGGGCTGCACGGCACCACACCCACATTCTGCTGTGGTTACCAGGATAGGGTCAACCCATCCGTACCCAGGATACACAGCACATGTAAATCAGCAGTCTACAGATGATCACAAGATGGGGTATGCACCCCTCAGCACCTCAGCCTGGTAGGGAGTGCCAACGGTGTGTGTTAGTGGCACAGAGTAGCTACAGAGCGTCACAGTGTGCGGGTCCCGTGCTCACCCTCAGGGAGAGGTATGGTGCCCAGCACCATTCTCACAGCACCTGGCGTTGCTGAGATAGGCCATGCTGCAGGTTCCCATCAGTGCCAATGTGTGATAGGTAGTCTCTGTAAACACCCCTAGGATATGCCTGTGTTCATCTGTATGTTACATCTAGCCCTTGTGGACTATGATGCACCCAGAAAAGTACATACCCTGTGTGGGTGCCATGGTCACATGATGTAAGTGAAGGGGGGTGTTCGGACCCACAGGGAGATTACATACCACCACCTAACGCACCCTCTGGGGCTCAGGGTGGGGGACAGGACCTCCCGCCAACAGATCCACTTGCTACCCCCTTGCAATGGTGGCAGTAGAGGGGACCATCACCCCAGTCCCGCTAGGGATCAAACACCCTACAGGACAGGCAATGCAGAGCTGTACACATCCATAAAGCAATAGCAGACAGAAGGCCTGGAAATGCACAGCTGCCCCCCCCCCCCCATCTGACATTCCCCAGCAGTAAGCCTCCAGCCGCTGCACCCTGCAAGGTGTTCCAGCAACACACATACTAGCTGCAAACAGTCTGCTAGCTAGTCCATAATGCATTGTCCTGGAGGAGATGCGTGTACCCAAAACTGGGAGGTCATCATACACACCAAGCAGATAAGTCAGTGATAGGGCCCCAAAAGAAAACCCATAAATATCACATGAGAAAAATACTATACAGCACTATGGGGGAACCTAGCCATGCCGTGGTCACTGCTCAGTCAGGGTGAGAGTGAACTCCCAGCAGGACATGCTGTGGCCACTCTGTCCGTGCAGGTGGTACCGGGCACTACAATGTCCGAGCCATTGCCCTATGCCCTGTGCAGATGCGGCCAGGCCAGGCCACCTTATCCAGGCTATTCCCACGGTACCTTGCTCCTCATTATGCACATTGGCAGGCCAATACTGGCAACAGTGCTAGCAGTGTGGGCTGTGGAGGGTGTTGGCAGCCACCACACACTGGATAGACAGACACACTCACCACACCTATGCCAGCATTGTGCAACTATAGAGGTGTTGGGCAGCCCAGGCCACCACACCATTCCTAGGCACAGTGCAGGCATGGCTATGATACGCAATACTGTAGGAGTCACTCCCCAGGTTGGTAAACACTGTCAGACACAAGACCTGTAGCACACTCCACATACATCGGAAAGGTTGCTATGATGCAGCTCACTCAGAAAATTGTACATAACCTAGGAATTGCTATCTGCCAGTAATCATAGCAACCTTTTGATAGATGTGTACCATATTCCCAGGTTTAGGGTGGCATTACTAAAGTATGCAAGTGCTAGTATTGGGAGATGCACGCAGAGCCCAAAGTCCTGCCTCTCCAGGAGGCTGTGGATAATGGGGCCTGTGGGTGCGGGTGTGTCTGCCCCTGTTGGCTGCTGCTTTACGGCAGAGGTTCCCAACTCCAGTCCTGCGGTGCCAAACACTGTTCTGGTTTTCATGCTGTCCCTCATGAATATGCATGAGATACATCTGCATACCATGGGGGTGGCACATAGAAATGCAGCACAGGCATCTTTATCAGAGGCAGCATGGAACCGGAATGGTGTTTGGCCCTCCAGGACTGCATTTGGGAGGCTCTGCTCTAGGTAATGTGCATGTTTATAGTGTCTGTGCTCTGTAGGGTAAAATGTGGGTGTTTTGGGCATGTTTACGTCATCTGCAAGAACGGTTCTGTCTGTATTAGCACGTTATAGTAGTGGGTAAAATATGAGGACTGGGTTGGCGGAAACCACAGCTAGGACTTGAACGTGTGACCTTCTGCTTCTGAATACACTGGTTCTGTGCACTGCACCACCATGTTCTCAAAGAGATGGTGCATTCCCTGGTGATACCATGACTGTTGGTGAGACAGGGCCTGTCTGTTGCAGTGCATGGCACCCACCTACACAGGGCTAGGCCACGGTCTGCTCTGGGCAGCTGCCACTGCCCCCTCCACCACCAGTATCCCTCAGCCACCATGCTGACATGCCCTTCTGCTGGTGGTGCTGGTGGTGTGCGGTCTCAAGCCATCCAGTGTGCAGGTAGGCGGCTGCCTATGTTGCGTGTTCTGGTGTAGGGGTGCCTGCATAGACGTCCACACTTCCCTCCAGCCCCGCCTGCCAGTGTTCCGTGCCCTTGGGGGTAGCTGTTGGGTACTATCCCCTGTGACGCTTTGGGAAACACACTCATGCCCATGTTGGGCCTTCAGCAGTTGCTGTCTGGCTTCTCTGCTGTTTCAGCATTCGCATGGGCCACCTAGGCATCACCCTAGTCCGCACTGTGGCCCAGCTCCACCACAGCATGTGCCGCCTGCTGCCCTCTGTATCCCCTTCCCCGGCATCTGTCCAGTTGCCATTCCGACATGCCCGCCCTGATGTTGCGGGACATGTGCACGCCATAGGAACCCTGTCCGATGGTGGGGGAAACCCTGAGCAGCGCTATTTCACTGTGGGCCCATTCATCTTGTATGGGGACGGAGTATAGACCCTTCCACGATTTATATCTGTTCTATGGAGCTTACCCGGGGGGGAGGGGATGATGTTTCTCATTGATACCACTATTTTCCAGCTTAGTTATTGTTTTTTCCAGTTTGTTGGGGTCATTTTCAGTGTTTCTGTACCCTTTTGTTCGTGCACATGTATCACACTGATCACTTTTTTTTGGTTTCCCTGCCTGGGCTGTACATTGCTGACACTGAAATGGTTTCTCTCCCCCGTAATGTGCATTAACGGCAGGTTTTCATTTGTGTTGGAATTGAGCTCTGAAAATCAGCGCGTTAGTGTAAAGGGAGCCTCTCCCCGCCCACTCTCCGCCCATTGACTCCTTCTCTCTGCCCTCTCTCCACTTTCTGCGGTGTTTTACCGCGCCGCGGGGCATTACGATCGTTAGCGCGTCACGATTACCGCAGTTTAGTAAAACATACCCCTAAGTGTAATGCAATTTCTGAAAATGAATGGATTGCAGAATCTGAGGCACCATGGTTTTCCTAAAGGTAGGTCTAGGCAGATGAATGTGATTGATCTCTTAGAAAGTAGTTGAGTGGGTGGCAACAGGAGTTACCAGTAAATGGATTGCACTTTGAGAACAAGGACATTACTAGTGATATGCCACAGGGATTTGTTCTTTTTAACAGTTCTGTGACATCTCAGAAGAGCAGTGGGGTAAGGTTTCCATCTTTGCAGATTATACTAAAATTTGCACCAGGGTGGACACCCTTGAAGGTGTAGATAATATAAGAATGGATCTAGTAAACCTTGAATTTTGTACCCGAGATTTAATGGAAAAAATGCAGAGTCACACATTTGGGATGCAAAAATCCCCCAAGGACATTGTACAATAGAAGGGATGATTTTTTTCTGTCCACCAAAGAAGAGCAAGATCTGTGGAGTGATCATATCTGATGATCTTAAGGGGATCAATCAGGTGGAAAAGGCAATGGCAAAAGCCAAAGTATTCTTGGGAGCACAGGGAGAGGAATGGCCAGCAGGAAAAATGAGGTGACAATGCCTCTATATAAAAGTCTCCGGTGAAACCTCATTTGGAGCATAACGTGTAATTCTAGGTACTATACTGTCAAGAAAAGATATGAATAAGATGGAGTAGGTACGGAGGCAGCCACTAATTGGTCAGTGGTCTGTCATAAAGCATATGGGACAGACTTAGAGATCTCAATATGTACATTTGGATGAAGGGTAGAAGAGGGGGACTATAGTAGGCATGTTTAAATACCTGTGGCAAAAATGAACAGGAGGACAGCCTTTCAATTGACAGGAAACTCTTGAATGAGGGGGCAAAGGATGAAGGTGAAAGGGGATAGCTTAAGAAGTAATCAATCTAAAGAAAAAAAACAAAACCCGGAGGCAAATCACAAAAATGTCAATGTCCAGATAAGTTCACTAGTGTTTTAGAACCTTAATTGAATAGAACGACATTGTCGTCATACGAGAGTGATTCGTTCCTCTCCTATTTGTCAAACAAAAATAATCTTAGGTGAGTTCTGCATTATGGGGTGATCTTTTGGACATTAAGAAGTAATCAAAGCAAATATTTCTTTATGGAAACAGTGGTAGATGATGTGCCTTGTTGGGTCCATCTACTGTATATACAGGCCTTCTGAGATTACGATGTTGAACCCAACAATGAATTCCGCAAAAAGCTTAAAACCTTCCTCTTTACTGAATACTTTATCCTGCTCCCCTAAACTCCAGATCTCCAATCCTAATCAAAATTAAACCCCATTCAAGCTAACCAAAATTAAAGCCCTTCTTCTCCCTTCCTCCTCTCTCCACATCCCTATCC
The DNA here is from genome assembly GCA_033557465.1 of Ichthyophis bannanicus. Classification (NCBI taxonomy): domain Eukaryota; kingdom Metazoa; phylum Chordata; class Amphibia; order Gymnophiona; family Ichthyophiidae; genus Ichthyophis; species Ichthyophis bannanicus. The sequence goes on from CM066040.1 coordinate 72,236,578, forward strand.
CCCTTCTTATCCCCTAATTAATGTAAATAGTTCTATTGTAAATATTCTACCATTGTTCAAACTATTGTTCCTTGTAAAACAGCTGTAAATACACCATTACAAATTGTTCATTGTAAACAGTTTTGAATTGCAGAAAAACGGTATATAAAAAATGTTAAATAAATAAATAAATACATAATAATTTCCAGTTCTGCTATTTTTTCTATGCTTTCTGAAGAGCATCATGTCAGTAGTACAGTCTTATGCTGAAGTTATCAATTATAAATCTTGAGATTTAATTTAACTTCCCTTAAATCATTTCTTTGTTGAAAGTTTTGATCTATGTGTGATTGCTGCAGTAGATCAGCATCAGTCTCTTCTCCCGTTAATGTGTTTTATAGATCAGCTCTCTTAGGTTATAAAACTAAATGGGGTAAGACGATCCTTATGTCCATGATTGCACATTGTACCAGGGACGTCATGGGTGATTTTCCATTTCAGTGGGTGTTTGGCATTTGGGTAGAAACAATTTTCCCAGTCTTGGTAGAGACTGACTATTATAATTTTGAGAGAATACTACGATCTGTGTCTGATACAGTCTACCAGTCATGTCCACTTTACCTTTCTTGGTGAGGCAGGCTGGAGGACATGAAGATGTTTGCGATAAAACATATGTTAAGCATAATTCCCTGTTCAGCGTAGGGCAATCAGTGTAACAAGTTCAGGTCAGTTTTAAGTACATTTCTTTGGAAATCTAAACCACTGATGATAGCTCTGAGAGGTTGTTGTTTTTTTGTTAATCTAGGTCATTTTGGGGTGGGGTGGGGTGGGGGAGTGTAAATTTTCAAAAATTTTACATTATTCTGTGTTTATCTCAGGCAGACATTTATTTATTTATGTAGAACACTTTCTAGAGCTATTTATAACACAGGTACACTACCAAAAAACTGCCTCCAGTTTTGCAACTGATTCCTATAGATTTTGGGGTGCTGAATCCAGGAAAAATAGCCAAAATGTTCCATCACGTCACGTTTTCTTGCAAAATTAGATTTCTTACCCATATAAGGAATGTTCACATAATTTCTTTTTAGCCAACTGCAGTTTATTTTCTTGGCCCAAAATAGAGGTTGTAATGGTTAACTAACTAGAAACACTCCCTCATGATATTTTAGAGTGTTTTGTATTCATTTTATACATTAACAGGACAATTGGGAGGCGGGGGGCTAAATCCAGTACTCGCGCTGGCGCATGTTCTTTCCTGTTCGCCTCGCCTCGTTCGCTCGCTCAAACACGGTGGTTGCGACATGAACGTTCCTGTCAAATTTCAGTTTCTTGCAAGTTCATTATTACCTTTTGTTTGCTCAGTCGTAATCCAGCTTTATTCCGAAGTGGTTCACTACAGTTGTAGTTTGCAGTGCTGTGTATTTGTGATGGCTCACAGAGCCAGAGGTTGCGTCAACTCTCCAGACAGTTTTTGTTTTATTTGTGGGGAATATACCGTGAAAAAGCGGCAGAGGAACATTTCTGCATTTATTAAAAAAGTATATTTCGCCTATTTCGGTTTGAAGTTAGGCGATCAAGACAAACCGTGGGCTCCTCACAAAGTGTGCAAGACATGTGAGGAAGATCTACGCTTATGGATGAAAGGTAAAAAACAAGCATTTCGTTTCGGAATACCTATGATGTGGCATGAACAAAGAGACCACAGCAGTGACTGCTATTTTTGCTCTTGCATTGTGAAGGGATACAACTTAAAAAATAAGAACGTAATAAGTTACCCCAACCTTCCCTCAGCAATTAGGCCTATGCCTCATAGCAACGAAGTACCTGTGCCTGAACCACCAAAATCTTTGGATCATATTTGTGTGGACAGTTCTGATCATGATGAGACTCATCAGATGGCTTTTCCCGATGAGTCCAGTACTTCCGAGTTTGAAACTGAACATGATCCGAAACCTGAACTTTTATCTCAAGCTGAATTGAATGATTTAGTCCGGGATTTAGGACTCCCAAAAGATGCTGCCCAACTGCTAGGTTCTCGGCTTAAACAGAAAAATCTATTGTCACCAGGAACAACTTTTTATTGGTACCGCAACCGCGAGACACAATTTTTGAAGTATTTCTGCAAAGAGGAAGATTTGGTATTTTGCAACGATATATACGGAGTGATGGAAAAGTTTAAACTCAAGTATGATCCTGCTGAATGGCGGCTGTTCATTGATTCGTCAAAAGACAGCATAAAAGATGTTCTTCTTCATAATGGCAACACATTCGCTTCAGTTCCTATTGCTCACTCTGTTATTCTCCAAAAAAAATACGAGAATTTGGCCCTGATTCTTCAGAAGATTCGTTATGATGAGCATAAGTGGATGATTTGTGGAGACTTTAAAATTCTATCCATGCTATTAGGGCAGCAATCCGGTTTCACCAAATATCCCTGCTTCCTTTGCTTGTGGGATAGCCGGGCCCGCGACCTACACTGGGGGAAAAAAGACTGGCCAATTCAGGAGTATTTGAGACCCGGTGAGAAAAATGTTCTTCATGAGAGCTTGGTACCTCGTGATAAAATTCTATTACCACCTCTCCACATTAAGTTGGGTCTCATTAAGCAATTCATCAAGTCCCTTCCAAAAGATGGTGAGTGCTTTCGGTACCTTTGCTCAAAGTTCCCCCGACTTTCTGAAGCAAAGCTAAAGGAAGGAGTGTTTGTTGGCCCTGATATAAGGAAACTCATTTCAGATGGAGCATTCGCTGAAACGATGTCTGAGAAGGAAAAAGAAGCCTGGGATTCCTTCAAGGATGTTGTTCTCAAATTCTTGGGGAACAGGCGGGATGAGAACTATAAGGATATTGTTGCCAGGATGCTCAATGCCTTCAAAGAACAAGGCTGTAACATGAGCCTGAAAGTCCATTTCTTGCACTCCCATGTGAACTACTTTCCCGAAAACTTGGGGGCGTACAGTGAAGAACAAGGTGAAAGGTTTCACCAGGACATCAAGGACGCAGAGAGAAGATACCAAGGAAGATGGAACACCACTATGATGGCTGATTTCTGCTGGTTGCTGCTGCGGGAAACCCCAGATGAAAAATACGCCAAGCAGCGCACCAAGAGAAGAATTCGGGGGAAGAAGAAACGGGCCCACCAGGAGATTGATTGACCCAAGAATGACTTTAAAATCTAAACTGTGTTGACAAATATCGTGGTTTTACTAAACTTTGAAATAAAAATTTGCTAGTTATTACCACAGTGTCGGATCTCATTTATTAGAATTTTATTTTCACACCATCGGGTGTTTGTCTTCTTGTATTGCAATGGTGCGGTTTGCGTTTTCTATTCTTACATACATACCTGTACAACATTTTTTGCACATTTCTTTGCTTTGCTTTGTGTCTAACCTCACTCTTATATGCTCAATGTTTGTGCACATGTATGTGGCTGTTTTAAGTGCAGACAATTTTGCTACCATCACAGTGTGTTTTGTTGACATTACTCTATTCTTATGTGCTGCCTTGTTACAATTTTCTTTATTCTTATTTGAATAACTACTAAACAATTAGTATAAAGAATTCATCCAAGAAACTTTTATCTCGATCGCACTCAATCTGAAACGTTCACCTCAAACTGCTAACCCAATGTAGCAAAAAATCTGTACGTGATGGAGCAAGTTGGTTACCAGATTTGGATTCAGCGCACCAAAAAACGTAAAAATCAATCGAAACATTAGAGGCAGTTTAAAAAAAAAATTTTTTAGTGTACCTGTGTAATCAACAAAATTATGATGAGAACAAGGAATTAATTGTAAAATTAGAAAACATTAAATAGACCAGATAAAACAAAAATTGGGAAAATATTAGGTAAACAAATAAACTAACATCACCAGCAAAGCCTTCGATACCGTTCCTCATAGGAAGCTTATCAATAAACTGAGCAACCTGGGGTTAAATCCCAAGGCTGTGATCTGGATCAGAAAATGGTTGACTGACAGATGGCAGAAAGCGGTGGTAAACGGAACTTACTCAGAAGAAAGGAAGGTGTGTAGTGGTGTGCCTCAGGAAAGATACGAGGAAAGATAGAAGGGAAAAGTCTGCCTTTTTGCAGATAACATGAACATTTGTAACAAAGTGAACACTTCTGAAGGAGCAGACAACACGAGGAAAGATCTACAGAAACTGGAAGAATGGTCTAATGCATGGCAGTTAAGATTTAACATGAAGAAATGCAGAGTCATGCACTTGGGATGCAGAAATCCAAAGGAATTTATGCGATAGAGGGCGAAAGGTTCGGTGTGCACAGAGCAGGAGAAGGACCTCAGAGTGATTGTTTCTGAGGATCTCAAGGTGGTGAAACAATGGTGACAAGGCAGTAGCTAAACCCAGAAAGATGCTGGGCTGCATACACAAAGGAATAACCCGCAGAAAGAAGGAGGTATTAATGCTTCTGTACAAGTCATTGGTGAGGCCTCACTTGGAGTACTGTGTTGAGTTTGAGACCGTATCTCACAAAGGATTTAAAAAGACTTGAAACAGTTCAAAAGAAGGCAGCCAAAATGATTTGGAGCCTGCACCAGAGGATGTATGAGAAGAGACTTAAAGACCTAAATATGTATATCCTAGAGGACAGGAAGGACAGGGCAGATATGATACAGACCTTTAAAGGGTATTAATGAATAAACAAACCTTTTTCACAGAAGGGGAAATTGTAAAACTAGAGGGCATACAATGAAGCTGCAAGGCAGTACTACTAACTTAAAAACAACATCAGGAAATACTTTTTAACTGCAAGGATTGGGGATGCATGGAATGCCCTCCCGATGGAGGTAGTGGGGCAAATACAGCAACGGAATTCAAAATGGCATGGGACAGACACAGTGGATCTCTTTACAGTATAGCAAGAGGATGAAATCAAAGCAAACATAAATATCTTTTATACTTCAATACAGTAAATAGAATGAGGAGATGACCTGTATCAAGCCACAGTTACAACTACTCTAGCTACCTTACTGGGCAGTCTGGTTTGAGTGAAAGGGCCATTTTATGTAATAGATGTATATGGTCTCCTCCTGCCTCTTTGGTCCAGCAGTGGCTACATTTCAAGTGCTGTTGTTAAAAGACTTAGAAGAGTATGAGAAAACTTTGCCTAAGTCATATTTTCGGAATTTTACAAGAGCTGAATGCCATGCACTGAATGAGCTAAGGGATTTGTCTGATGTGGTAATTCACCGTGCTGATAAAGGAGGTAGCATTGTGCTCCGGTCTCATTCATAATATCATAACGAGGTGCTTCGTCAGATATCAGATATTTCATAGTATCAGAAACTGGATATGAATCCCTTGAATGATTTGACTATGCATATTAAGAACATAATAACTGAAGCACAAGCTAGAGGTATGTTACCGGATAAAGAATGTGACTCTTTTAGTGAAAGATGTCCTAAGACATCGTATATCCACATGTTAACTAAGGTGCGCAAAGATTTGACTTCTCCTCCAGGAAGGCCCATAGTATCTCTGCATCTTATGGTGTTTTTCCATACTACAGGCTACCATTTCACAACAAACAAGTCACCGCCTCTTTACAAACAAACACAGCAGAATAAGTACTGACCTTATTCCATGTCTCCAGCACATCTGCGGGGATCTTCCAAAATGTCCATGGGCCCTTCCTGAATGCGATTTATGCATCTCTTTGGCAAACTTTGCCTCCGTTCTGCCCTTCCTGGACATGCTCTGAAATCCTTGTGTTAACAAGATAAACAGGCACTATGTTCCGGAATATGCTCATAGACATTTTCAAGAGATAAACGTTCCCAGCGCATGTACCAAGCCTTATTCAATTTCTGGAATAACCTCCATACTATACAACAGCATTTTAGAATGAGGATTAACCATCGGCTTTGACGGTGTCTGTCTCAATGTTTTTGAGCATGATGTTTCCTCCTTTTATATTGTAAATGCCTTTAGGCAGGTTCACCATCAATTGCCTGGTTTAATATCAGGCTTATTTTCTGATTTTTTTAAGTTTTGTGTTTGCTGGCTAGGAACCTGTTTTGTTTGGTTTTTAGATGGTACATTTCAGGCTTTTAAGTCAGTACACCACTGAATAAAATACCCCCCCCCCCCCCTTTTCTTATTTGTGTTTGTGTTTTAATATACCCCCTTCTTTAGAATAGGTTTTCCCTTTTACAGAAAGTTTTTCTTTTGCTTTTGTGGACAATTTATTTTGATTGTTCCCCCTTCTGATGGGGTCTTTGCCATGCTCACAGTTTCTGTCTTATTTCTGTCTTATGGATCATATGGCTGCCTTTTTTGCAATCCTTTTATTGTTTTTTTAAATGGTCTGTTTACAATCTCCCCTTTTATTTCTAGTTATAATTTTTAGCTTTATTTGGTATATTTTTTGTGTAAATAACGCTTCCTGTTCATGTCTTAGTGTTTTTTAAAAATGTCTGGTTTTAGCTTTAACGCATTTTATTATCTTGTTCATCTCTATTGAATGAATGAGGGTTTGTCTGAATATTTATTTGTTTGCATGTCTGTATTTATTTATTTATTTAGAAGCTCTTGTATACTGCTGTATTTATAAGTCACGGAGCTTACATGGAATAGGCTTAACAAACATAACTTTATATAGAATGTGGTTAACAATGTAACCAATAAACAATAACAATTCAACTAAACTTGGTTGATTTAGAGTGGCAAACAGACACTATGGGTTATGTTTATTAAACCGTGCTAACTGTTAACCCAGGCTATCTGCCGCTAGGTCCCATTGAATAATATGGGACTTAGTGGCAGATAGCCTGTGTTAACCATTAGCCCAGTTTAGTAAACATACCCCTATGTAACAGTAGGGATGTGCTAGTGTTTGTACAAGCAAGAGGAAAGGAGTGGGAACTAAAGATGCTTAGGAGATGTGGGTGAGGCAGGTGGGTTGTTAGGTGTCTGAACCAAAGTGCTTTAAGAAGCTTATGCCAAAATTCCCTGATGCCTGTTAAGGAGTGAATCTCTGCAGGAAGGGAGTTCCAAGTCATGGGTGCGTAGGAGAATGATCTACTGAAGGTGGCAAGGTTAGCACGGGAGAAAGATGCCAGGAGTGATAGGAGGCTGTGGTTGGCTGTTCTTCTTGATTTGATATCAAGGGATTTGGTTATGAGGGTCTGGAGGGCATTCACTGAGAGATTGTGGAGGATCTTGAAAGTGATGAGGGAGACTTTATACCTCACTCATAGGTAGATGGAGAGCCAATGTTGCTGCTTTAGTATGGGGATGATGCGCATTCGTCGAGTAGCTCCTGTGATTATCCTGGCTATATTTTGGGCCAGCTGTAGAGGGAGCAGAGTGATCTTTGGTAGACCCTGATAGATGGAGTTTGTATAGTCCAGTTTTGGGGTGATGAGGGCCTGACAGATGTTTTGGAAGTCAGATTGGTCTAATAGCTGTCAAAGGTTCTGAACCACTTTCATTCTGAGGTAAGCAGACTTGGTGGTTTGCTTGATGTGAGCTTGGAGGTTAACATTTTGGTCTAGTGTAATGCCAAGGTATTTTACTTGATCCTTGACCTGTAGTGTTAAGTTGGCTAAGTTGATTGTAGATGGTGGGGAGAAAGTGGGATTCTTAGTTACATGAAGGACATCTGTCTTGTTAGGGTTGATGTGCAAGTTGTGGGTGCTTAGCCAGTTGATGACCGCTTCCAAGCATTTTTCTATTGTAGAGACATCTGGATCGTTGATGGAGAAGGGAGAGTAGATTAGGATGTCATAAGCATATAGATGGTAGAGGGAGTTGTGATTTTGGATGAGGCTGCATAGTGATTGGATGAGGATGATGAACATCAAGGAAGACAAGGAGTCATCTTGGAGTAGGCCTTGGCATAGATTGAAAGGATAGGAGGATTCCAATCCCACTTTGACTTGCTGATGCCAGTCTTCCAGATAAGGGTGAACCCATTTTAGAACTGTATCTCTTAGTCCAATTGAGTGTGGATATGAGTTGTTAATGTATAACAGAATCTAAGGCAGCTGAGATGTCCAGAAAGATGAGGATGAATCCTTGTGTGTTTTTTCGGTACCCTTTATTAAGGTGTTCAGGAGAGAGGTTAGTGGGGTCTCCATGCTGTGAAGGAGTTTGAAACCATGCTGCTGGTGATCAAGAGGAGCATAGAAGTCTGTGTTGTCTTGGATTTATACTTGCCTCACCTTTTCGATGATTTTGGCTAGGGTTGGGATACTTGATATCGGTCTGATGAGAATGGAGCGGAAGGGTCAGCTGTCGGCTTCTTTAGTAGAGATCTAATGGAGGCTTGCTTGAGATTCTTTGGCATGTAGCCCAGAGCTAGTGAGACTTAAGCCATAGGTAGGATGGTTGGGATGAGGTTATGCTTTGAGTTTTTAATATAGGAGAAAGCAAAAGGGTCAAGAGGGAAGGTTGTGTTTTTGAGATTTGATATGGTATTTCCAAACTGCTGGGCAGATGGGGGACTAAAGCTTGACCAGGTTTGCTTGCTTGCGCTGCTAGAGGGATCATTGTGCTGGGGGGCTGTGGTGGTGGTTGTTAATGATTGCTGCAAAAACTGTGCATATGTTCAGGGATAATGTGGCATGGAGCATGTTCATGGTTGTGTTTCTGAGTAGGTTTAAGGCTCTGTTGAAAAGTTCCCTAGGCTTATTAAGTGAAGATCTAATTAGGATGGTGTGGTATTCTCTCTTTTTGAGGAGGGTACATTTGCAGTATTCAGACTAGGTAACTCTATATGCTGAGTAGTTGGATGGATTCTTGTGGCACCTCCAGTTGTGGTCTAGTTGCCCGAGTTTGCGTTTTTAGGATTGTGAGGTCAGGTGTAAACCAGAGGACATGATGGGTTCAGACTGTGTGGGTAGGCTGGTATGTTGGCAAAGGATGAGATGTGTTCATTCCATTTGAGTATTAAGGCATCAAGGTTGTTTGGATTGTCCATGGTCATAGGTAGGATGCTGCTGATGAATACGTCTTTGCCAAATGTTTGAAACCTCCTTGACTGTGCTGAGGGGGGGGTCTTGCACCTGGTTGTAGTGGTCAGGTTTGGTAGGAAGGTGGCAAGGAAATTGTGATCTGACCAGGGCACTGGAGTGTTTTGAGTCATTGCTGAGAGGTGTTGATATAGCCAGTTGGATGGGATAAAGATGAGATCTAATGTTTTACCCTTGGAGTGCATTGGTTCAGAAATGATTTGCTTGAGTTGCAGTGCCTCCATGACTTGGACAAAAGGGGAGGCAGATTTGTTGGCTGCAATGGGTAAACTGAGGTCACCCAATAGAGTGAGCCATTTGTCATTTGTTGCTGTGGCAGTGAAAGCTTGCCTCCTCAATTAGCGGGGATAGGTCAGTGGAGCTGTCTGTTGGTGATCTCTATGCAAGACATACAGATAGGCAAGCATTGGAGTTGGTGAGGATGTCCAGGTCATTCATTCAGCCCGCATTGCTTATCTTGAATTGGAGGTGCTCCTTCACTATTATAAGGACCCCTCCACCCCTCCTAGCAGTTCTAGGGAGGTTGAATGTTTGGTATGAAGATATGGTGAACTGATTTACTAGGACTGTGTCGGTCTCTTCAAGCAAAGATTTGGTTATGCATAATAGGTCAATGTTGTTCACTTGGATGAAGTCTGTGATGATGGGAATTTTATTACGGACAGAGCATGCACTGATGAGCATATTTTAGTGGGTGAATGGTGGTTGTTTCAAAAGCCAGGGAAAAAAAACAGGGGGATGGTTGAATTTTAAAGAGATTGTGTGCATTTCTGCTTCATGGTTTGGGTATGAATGTTTGAAGTGTATATGGCTCATTATGCCATTACATATATATTTTTTATATCCCCTGTTCTGCATATGGTTTTATATGGTTTTCTTCCCTCCTCACCCCCCTTAATTTTATATTTTTTACTATATGGAAGTATGAACAATTCTATAATTTTCCTCTACATCCTCCTACCCATCTTTTCCCCCTTCCCCCTCTCCCCCTTTTCCCCTTCCCTCCCTCCCCTACTCCCTTTTTCTTTTCCTTTCCTCCTCCTTCCCCTCCTCTCCTCCCCCTTCTCTTCCCCCCTTTTCCTTTTTACATGATTTTTCATATAATGTTTCTGGTTTGTATATGCTTCTCTTCTATATATGTGTTTTTATTATACAGTATGAGGCACATTCCGGTTCCTACATGTAAGGATGCATTGGCCCTGCAAAAACAGGATGTGTAGGAGATGTCCCCGATTCTGCCACTGCAGGGCCTGGAATCCCGTGACAGCGGAATTGGGGACTTGGACATCTGGACTGGCACACCATTCCTGTGCAGGGGACATCCACTGACCTGTCTGCCCATATCGCAATACACTCCAGCTGGTGTGCTGATGCAGTGGCATCCCATCATCATGGCACCGGCACATTCAGCCAGAGTCAAAGAGGCAGAGTGGGCCAATTTCCCTGCCATTTGACCCTTGGCAGGGGCAGCCAAGGCCAGGATCAGGCAGCAGGAGCTCTCCCATGGTGTCATGATGTGGGAGGGGAACTGCAGCCAGCAATGCCAGCACTGCCTGGCACTTATTCCACCATTGGGGGTGGAATAAGGTGGGCATCCATCCAGGTGTCTGGGACGTATAGAGGCACGATGTGAATGGCCTCTGTAATGCCGGTGCATAACTCCGCCCCCTGTTCTGCCTATGTCCTGCCCCCTCCCGCCCCCATCCAGTGCTCCCCTCACAAATGAGTTTTGGGGCTGAGCACAGTTGGACGTCCACCCCAGACATTCAACTCCTGCTATTCATTGCTCAGAATGCTGGCCTATATGTTTTTGCTATTTTTTATATATATTCTGTACTATTTCACTTACTTTCATAGCCCCTTTGATGAAGGCTAACCAGCCAAAACTTCGCAGAGTTGTGCCCTTTAATAATTTTTTGCTTGTACATAGTTTTCTTCCACTTGTTTATTTTATTCCTGGCTACGTCTACAGAAGTATACCTCTGATTCTTTCTTCTTGTTTTTTTCACATGAAAGGGAGATAGCACTTTAGGCAAGAAGGAAGGAACTGGCTGAATTGAAATGGCCTCAGCTGAAAAGGACAGAAGTATCTCGGCAAGACACAGCCTGCAGCTCGCAGATCCACCTTGCAGAACAAATTGCGACCAAGAAGACAGTTTTGAGCATCAAATCCTTCAAGGTAGCTAGCTTCAATGGCTGAAACAGGGCCACCATCAGATCCCTGAGCACCAGAGACAGATCCCAAGAAGGAATCAAGGACTGAAGGGGAGGATGCAGATGTCGAACCCCTGGGAGAAACCTGGAGACATCTGGGTGCAAGGCCAAGGACTTGCCTGCCACTGGACCACAGAAACAAGCCAACGCTGCCATCTGAACATTCAGGAAGCAAAGAAAGAAACCCATCTCTAGGCCATCCTGCAGAAATGCCAACAAGGATGACACCTTGGCCTTTCCAAGAGCCAAGTGCCTCGTGTCACACCAGCGCTCAAAAAGACACCGTATCTGTATGTATGCTAGCTTGGTAGTCCTCCTCCAGGCACAAAGTATAATAGAGAGTAGCCTTTATGCACTAGCAATCTCCTTTTAGGAGCCACGCCATAAGCGAAAGGTGAGCTGGGTCTTTCAGTATGATTGACCTCTGTTACAACAATCCTCAAGATTGAGGAAGCCAAAGGGGATGTGCTTGAAGGAACCGGATCAGGTCTTTGAACCACACTCTCCATGGCCAATCTGGCACCACCAGGATAATCCTGCCCGGATGGTGCTCTGTATGCTGAGTCATATGCCCCACCAGGGGCCATGGAGGAAATGCATACAGCAGCCACTGACTGGGTCAGAATATCAATGCCCTTGGATTCCATCTCCATGCAGTGACTGAAGAAGCGGCATACTTTGGCACTGGAGCAGGTCACCATCAAATACATTTTGGGGTGAAATTAATGGTGGAAACTGAAAGGCTTCTTGACTAAACTTCCACTAGCTGGGATACAGGGAGTGCCAGCTGAGGAAGTCCGCTTCCATGTTGTCCACTCTGACAATGTGTTGAGCCAACAAGACTGGGAGGTTCTTCTCCACTCAGGCAAACAGGAGATCCATCATCAGAGCCATTCATGTGCTTCTTGTGCCACCACTGTGGCATTGTCGGAAAATAGTTGAACTGCCTGGCCCTTGATCAGGGAACAGAAACGCAGAAGATCTAACCTGATGGTTTTTGCCTTGAGGTGGTTGATGGATCACACCACTTCCCTCTGGTTCCAATAGCCCTGGGCCATATACTCTTAGCAATGAGCTCCCCAGATCAAAAGACTGGCATCTGTCATCAGCAGGATCTAGGAGAAATCATCCCCTGGAATGTCCTTCCTCAGATGACAGGGCTGCCACCGACACCACAAACTGGACTTCACCATCACTGGGAGCAGGAACCTGTGCTCGAACTCCTGAGCATCAGGGGATCATAGAGCCAACAAGGACCATTGGAGTAGCCACATGTGAGCATGTGCCCACTGGACCATCTCTATGGTCACTGTCACATCATTCCAAGAAGCTGAAGATAATCCCAGACTCTAGCGGCCTGGTGTACACAGAACATCATCAGGCAATTCAACAGCCTTTTGGCTTTGTCCTCTGGCAGGAAAACTCTTCCTACTTGAGTGTTGAAATGTGCTCCCAGAAACTCCAAGGACTAGGAAGGCAAAAGCTGCCTCTTTTCACGATTGATTGCCCAGCCTAGGCTTTTCAAGAAAGACACCATTGGGGATGTCACCCAAGACACTTCTGACAGAGAACAGGCCCAGATGAGCCAGTTATCCAGATAGAGATGGACAAAGATCCCTTGGTGCCATAGCGCTGCAGCCACTACCACCATGATCTCGGAGAACGTCCTTGGGGTGGTGGAAAGCCCGAAAGGAAGGGCTGAAAACTAATAGTGAGAGCCAAGCATGGCAAAACACAGAAATGCCTGCTGATCTGCCTGGATCGTGATATAAAAATATGCCTCGGCCAGATCCAGAGAAGCCGAGAACTCTCCTTGATGCACTGATTGAATAACAGATCCAAGGTTTCCATCCAAAAGTGAAAGATGCACAAGTGCTTGTTGACCCCTTTGAGGTCCAGGATGGGCTGGAAGGAACAGCACTTCTTTGGCACTACAATGTAGATAGAGCGGGGCAAGGGCAGATGCTCTTTCGGGTGAATAGGCACCACTACCTTCAGGCGAAGCAACTTGTCAAAGGTGGTCCACACTACAGCACCTTTGATCAGAGATCCACAGTGGGAGATGATGAAGGCATCGGGAATCAGCTCCCGGCATTCTAGGACATAGCCAAATTGAATAGTGTCTGGCATCCAGCAATTCTTGGTAACCCAGGCCCATTCCTGAAAGAAAAGGTGAAGCCTGCTGCCCACTGGAAGTATCAGCGAATCGACCCCCAAGACTTCATTACATAGCCTAAGAGGATACTCCTCTCAAGGGGGCCACATCGCTGCATCCACGTGCTCCACGGAAGAACTGAGAATGAGCCCAAGGCCCTGAAGCAGAGGGAAGAAAGGCTTTCCAGGTTGGTAGTGATGATAGTCCCGAGACCCTCGGGAATCCAGCCAGTTTACTCTTGGCAGTCAGGCTGAGGCTGATGAGAAAGAGGCACTCACCTCTTCATGGACCACCTGGACCTGATTGGACTGTTTTGTCTATATTATTTACCAGTTTCTCCAAATCTGTTCCAAACAGGAGCTTCCTCTTAAAGGCCAGTTGAACCAACCAGGCTTTGGATGATGTGTCCGCTGCCCAGTGACGGAGTCAAATCCAATACCATGACACAGTAGTCAGGGCACCATCCCTGGCTGCTAGATGCACCAAGTCATACATGGCATCAGAAAGGAAGGCATCTCCAAGCGAGAAATAGTATCATCAGGAGGAAGAGACTGAATCCACTGGAACAGGCTCAAGATGTCAAGCTGACGAATACCCCCAGCTGCAGAACAGACGCAGACACAGTAAACTGGCTCTTTAGCAATAAATCATCCTTGCAGTCCAGAACATCTTTTAAGGCTGATCCGCCTTCCATGGGAATGGTGGTCCATCTAGTAACCGCTGTGATCTGTGCATCCACCTTGGGAAAGTTAAACCACTTTCTGTGTGCTTCCACTTGGAAAGCATAGAGCTTTTTATAGACCCTTAACCCTTTAGGTGGGGAGTCGGGTGAGTCCCATTTGGACCAGATCATTTCTCTCCTCCACATCAGAGCCTGATACGGATTCATCTGGGTCTGAGGCATAGTCAACATCTTGGACAGCTCTCAAGTGTTCCTCATCTTCAGGGAGTGTCCTGCGCTGGGGACAGTTAGCCAAAAGTAATAGAGCAGGGCTTCTGCTTCCAGCCTGCCAGAATGAGATTGCATACAGGGGCACCCAGAGACCACAGGGTCTGCATTTTTATGCCAGAAGGACCATGCCTGTTGACAAAAAAGAAAAAGACTTCCAGGGAGGACAATTCAGACCCCAGAAGCTCTCCTCTTGGGAAAGGCTCCCTGACACCAGGCGGGCATAGCCACCACAGACCCCCTGGAGAATGAAGAGAGACTCACAGCACAGTCGCTGGAGCCTACAGGCTAGTTGAGCATCCTTACCCTTAGCCTCTGAGGCAGAAAAGGGCAGACTAACTGTGCCCCATGGCTGAGAGGGGGAAAACATGCCCTCCAGGGGCGACTCAAAAGCTGTCATACATGAAAGGTAAAGTCCAGAATCCATGGATGAAGCCCCTCGCTTGCCGCAGGTCAAACACCACAGTTTGAAAGAAGACATAGAGAGTTAGGATAAGTATCACCAGAGCGCATGTTGAGGCTGTATCTGCCTGAAAGCACATGTCTATTGTACTTTTACAAAACATGTGTTAAAGGCGCTAGGATGGAGCACACATTGGAGCTGCTAGTGTGGACCGGATGTTAGGACCGCTCAATTCACAGGCACTCAACAGGCAAAAAAACATTACTAACAAGTGCAGAAAATGTTGGGAAACCCCCACCCATTGCCACCACAGGTTCTTCTTGAGAGTTTTCCAAACATTTTGAAACTTTTAAAACATCAGCTTGCTAAGTCCCAATAACTGCACTGGAAGGAGTCTTCCTACCCGGTGGAAGATAGTACATTCTCATCATGGGAGGACGTGACGCCACAGAACAGCCAAACCCGGTTAAATAGGCCTTAAACATATCCTGTGCGGAAACCATAGAAACTCGGGGGAAGTTTGTAAGTCTTAAATTAGAATGCTCCACCTTAACATTGGCAGAAGCAAAGTTCTTTATAGAAACATCAGACTAACCTTCCAGCTCAGTCAATTTAGATTGAATCTCCACACTCTCGGCTTGTAGTGCTGAAGTTCTAGTAGCATTTTGTTCAATTGTTGCAGAATTAAAGTCCAATTTAGCCCTGAAAGACAAAATTTGAAATAACAGGGTCTCTACCAATGAGGCAATAGCAGTCCAAATAGATATGAGCATAAAGTTTGAAGGTCGTATTAAAGAGAAAGAAACCATAGCACCGAGTGAGCTATCTCCTTCTATCTGCCCCAAGATTATCTTACCACTCCGAACAGCAGCCAATCTCATTGCCAGGCTACCTGCCAAAGACACCAAGGAAGCTCTTCCAGGGCCAATGGGACTATGGCCTCTCCCACCCAAGTCTGACTTCCCAGCAAAGCAGGACCACGACAGGAGAGCACTTTACTGCAGACTTGTTTCAGGAGACCTCTGTATGCACGCCACTTTTGACATTTGCCGAGTGTTGGGGAAGAGAGATGACAAGCCTGGACCAGTCACTGAGCTCTCCTGCTCCAGTGAAACTGCAGCCAGGCGAACTCCCCCCCTCCCCCCATGAAAACACCTGGGAACTGCAAAGGTCTTGTGAAATAACTTTGCAAAGGTCCAGAGGCAGCAAAGGTAGCAGGGGTTTGAGAGAGAGCTTCAAAACCCCCTTAACCTTCTGCTTTTCCCCCATAAAGGAAACACGACTGCCACTCTAGAGCCTAGAAAGACACTATCTTAATTCCTCCTCTACTATGCCCGAGCCCTAACTTTTAAGCATTACCTTGTAAGGGTATACTTCCATCCTCTTTATCATTTAGTTCACTTTTCTCGGTATTTTTTCTAATTTTTCTATATCCTTTTTAAGATATGGAGATCAGAACTGCACGCAATATTCAACATAAGAACATAAGATATGCCATACTGGGTCAGACCAAGGTCCATCAAGCCCAGTATCCTGTTTCCAACAGTGGCCAATCTAGGTCATACGTACCTATAGGTTTCCCCAAAAGACATAGGTTCCACAATGCTTGTACTGGGTCAAGCATTGATATCCTGGGTCCCTTCTTAATAATGGTCTATGGACCTTTCCTCCAGGAATTTGTCCAAACTTTTTTTTAAACCCAGCTACACTAACAGCCTTTACTACATCCTCCGGTAACAAATTCCAGAGTTTGATTACACATTGAGTGAAAAAATATTTTCTTTTATTAGTCTTAAATAGTTTACCCTGTAGCTTCATTGCATGTCCCCTAGTCTTTCTATATTCTGATAACGTAAACAATCGATCTACGTTTACCCGTTCCACTCCGTTCATTAATTTATAGACTTCTATCATATCTCCCCTCAGCCATCTCTTTTCCAGGTAAAAGAGCCCTAACCTTTTTAGCCTTTCTTCATAGGAGTATCCTTCCATCCCCTTTACCATTTTGGTGGCTCTTCTCTGAACCTTTTCTAATAATGCTATATCCTTTTTAAGATACGATGACCAGAATTGCATACAATATTCAAGGTGTGGTCTCACCATGGAACGATATAGAGGCATTATAATATCTTTTGTTTTATTTTCCATTCCTTTCCTTATCATACCTAGCATTCTATTTGCTCTCTTGGCCACCGCTGCACACTGGGCCGAGGGTTTTAACATGGTATCCACAATGACTCCTAAATCTTTTTCCTGGGTGGTGGTTCCTAATGTGGAACCTTGCATCGTGTAACCATAGTTTGGGTTGTTCTTCCCTAGGTGCATAACTTTGCTCTTGTCTACATTAAATTTCACCTGCCATTTTGATGCCCAGTCTTCCAATTTATCAAGCTCCTCTTGCAATTTTTCACAATCCTCTTGGGTTTTAACAACTTTAAATAGTTTTGTGTCATCTGCAAATTTGATCACCTCACTCGTTATTCCCTTTTCCAGGTCATTTATGAATATGTCAAAAAGTAGCAGACCCAGCACAGATCCCTGGGGTACACCACTATTCACCTTTCTCCATTGGGAAAATTGGCCATTTAGCCCTACCCTCTGCTTTCTATCTTTTAACCAGTTCCTGATCCACAATAGTACACTGCCTCCTATCCCATGACTCTTTCGTTTTGCCAAAAGTCTCTGATGAGGGACCTTGTCAAAGGTACAGTCGCAGCATGGAGAAATACAGAGGCATTATAATATCCTTCGTTTTATTCTCCATTCCTTTCCTTATGATTCCTAGCATTCCTTTTGCTTTCTTAGCTGCCGCTGCACACTGAGCAGAGGAATTCAAAATATTATCCATGATGACGCTTAGATCTTTTCCTGGGTGGTGATTACTAATATGAAACCTTGCATCATGTAACTGTAGTTTGTGGGGGGGGGGGGGATTTCCCTCCCCAAATACATAACTTTGCACTTGTCTACCTTAAATTTCAACTGTCATCTGAACGCCCATTCTCCCAGTTTCTCAAGGTCCTCTTTCACAATTGTCATTTACGCCTAGCAGAATTCTGTGCAAAAATTTAGAAAATTCTACGCACAGTATTTTACAATTCTGAAAAATTCTGCATGTTTTATTAGGGTTTTTTTTTTGCAGAAATCCCCCATCACAAAGCCTAAATCCTCATCTAGAAAGCCTAAATCCTCATCTAGAGCAGAAATTCACATTGTCTTTTCCCTCCTCAACTCTCTGGCTCCAATCACAGCTCTCTCCCAAACATGCAGACCTTCCCTGCCCCTCCCCCCTTCTCTCTCATTCTAACTTCTAGGACGATCCCTACTGCTGTCTGTTCCTTATTTCTACCCCTAATATTCATACCCTCATCTTACCTCCTTTCTCCCTTCCCCACGCACCTACATTTATGTCAATCTTGCCTCTTCCCTTCTTTCTCCCCAGGCACATACCTCCGCCTATCCCTCAGGCATGCAACCATCACCCCTCCCCGACCCCGACTCAACATTAGCCCATTCCCTACCACCAGCCCTCTCCCAACTCACCATTAGCCCATCTCCTGCCACCAGCCCTCCCCCAGCTCACCATTAGCCCATCTCCTGCCACCAGCCCTCCCCCAGCTCACCATTAGCCCATCTCCTGCCACCAGCCCTCCCCCAACTCACCATTAGCCCATCTCCTGCCACCAGCCCTCCCCCAGCTCACCATTAGCCCATCTCCTGCCACCAGCCCTCCCCCAGCTCACCATTAGCCCATCTCCTGCCACCAGCCCTCCCCCAGCTCACCATTAGCCCATTTCCTGCCACCAGCCCTCCCCAAGGTTACAGTTAGCCCATCTCTGGTCCCCGGCCACTCATCTCCTCTGCCCGATTGCAGTGGCAGCATTTCTCTTCCCTCCTGCAGCTGTGCTACACTTCTGATTCTGGCATCACCCATTTTAAAAAGGTTAAAGAAGTGCCTTCCATTTCTTTCTAGAGGCAGGAAGTGCTTCTGTTGATCTGCCTGCATCAGATGTGTAGCACAGCCACAGGAGGGAAGGGAAACACTCTCGCGGCTGTGCTGCAATAAACGGTGAGGCAGGCTCGGGCACCCTTAGAGCTTGGGTGCTCCGAGCCTGTCTCACTGCTCGCTGATGCATAGCAAGTCCACAATTCTGCACAGGTGGTGGATTCTGCGCAAATTCTGCAGTTGCACAGAATTCCCTTAGGGGGATCATATGATGTAACAACTTTGCATAATTTTGTCTTCTGCAAATTATATCATCTCAGTCATTGTTTCCATTCCCAGGTTATTTATAAATATGTTAAAAAGCATCAGGCCCAGCACAGATCCCTAGGGTGCTCCACTATTCACCTTTCTCCATTGACAACATTGGCCATTTAGCCCTACTCTGTGCTTCCTATCTTTTAACCATTTCCTAATCCATAACAGTACACTGCCTCCTATCCCATGACTTCTTAAATTTCCTCAAGAGTCTCTCATGAGGGACCTTGTCAAAGACATTTCAGAAAATCTCTTTTGCAGTCCTAACCCTTAATACCCCAATCTCTCTACCTCTCAAAGTCAGACAAAAAAATCGTTCTCTGGGGCTTGATCTGGGCTGTGACTTCCAGGCCTCCTGTGATCTCACCTATGGTATTTGCAGAACTCAGACAATAATATGTTTTTCTGTGTGCCTGTCAAAGATTTGCAGCATGATTAGCTGAAGTGTCTTGTGCTGGCTACTGACCTTGCGCACGCCTCAGTGACCTTCTCCCCCTCCCAGATTGGCTCCAATATGTCTGGCAGCATCTACATTCATGATGAAAATGATGTTATTGGTGCCGGATGGGTCTATCCCCTCTTATTCATAACCAACTTATTCCTCTCTCCAACTGCCTCTCAGTTCTGGGATGTAAATTCTTTTTCTTTTTTTTTTTAATTGATTTTTGATGAGAACTTACACCAAATTAGCAAAAGAAAATCACGGTACAAAAATACAATAGGAAAATACCATCATCACCAAAACAGGTGTGGCAGAACACATCACCCCGGTGCTGGTTGAATTACACTGGCTCCCCATCATAGCCCGTATAAAATACAAAATCCTAGTGACGACTTTTAAAACCATCCACAATTTGGCACCAACCTTCCTCACAAACCTAATCACCTTTCAACCTGCTAACAGAAACAGGCGAACCGCCACCATAAACAACCTGCAAGTACCAATAAGTATAAGATCAGTTAATGTAGCCACAAGCAACAGAGCATACTCCTTTACTGCCCCATCACTTTGGAACCAACTCCCGCCTGAGCTGCGCTCAATCACTGACCTGATGGGTTTCAGAAAAGATCTGAAGACACACCTATTTCAAGAGGCCTACAATGTATCATAAATCAACAATGCACGCACCAAGAGACCAACAGCATATCATAAATCAGCGTAAAATGTATATATGTAAAATATTAATGTTTATATACTGTAGTAGTCCCCCCCCCCCCATAACTATACCCTGTTGTAAATTAGTGAAACCTGTTGCTAATCCTGTATACCTTAATGGAACCTGTTGTAATCTTATACACTCTAACGAAACTTGTTGTCATCTCGTAATCTTGAAATTCTGTTGTATACTTTAATGAAACTCGCTTGATTTGTTTTGAAAACCTATCACATAACCTTGTTAATCACATTGTAATGCTTGTAATTTCTGTCAATGATCTGACATTTTCTGTTTACTTAATCAAACCGCTGCTGATCGCTGGAAGTAGCGGTATACAAATATGTGCTAAATAAATAAATAAATACGAAAATAAGAATGATAAAGTCCACATTATGGAGCGGCCAGAAAAATAACAAGGGAAAGAAAAACAATACAAATTAGAAAACAAGGCCCAAAGGCCCACAATATTGGAGAATATCTATCTAAGAACCAGAATTATCCCCATCAGCTGTGCCAAAGTGATCTAGAACAAATTTCTCTAACTGAGTTACATCCATAAAAACATACGTAGCTTCCTTGAAGTTAACAATACACTTACATGGAAAACGTAAAAAAAAGGTGGCACCAATTGCCCCAACTCTATCTGGACAGTAATGCAGCAGATAAATCCTTTTGAATATCAGACCCTTAATTGCTCTACATAAACCTAACATTTGCCAATCTTTAAGATAACAATGGGATCCCTAGCTTAGAGTAAGTTAACATTGCAATTCAGCATCAATATTTACTTGCCCATGTTTAAGAAGCAACAAGTAGGAATGTGCAGTTCTTAGGAAGCCTTTTACTAAACAGCGCTAGCTGTCACCACGTGTTCTGGCACGTGCTCGGAGACGTGTTGACAGCAGAGGCCTATTTCCTGCTAACTGTGGATTGCGCACTGGGGTGGTAAGCGAATGGATTGGGGTCAGAGAGTGGACACAATGAACACTGCACAGTTAGCACAGAGTAAACGCCACACACTGTGACTTTAACAATTAGCATGGGTTCACCTAATGCCACCTCAATAGATGGCGTAAAGTGCACCCACATTATTTGAATGCTGCATTAGGTCTCCGAGATAACTGCCGGGAAGATGCTTTCCGCACCCTGTCAGTGAACGTGGTGGTGTTGCACCTAATGCATCATGGCCTTTAGTAAAAGATCCCCCTTATTGTCCATTTGATTTGTAAGTATTGTATTAAAAATATAAATGCATGCACAATTTTATGTACAATATCCTATCAACACTCATACAGTCAATATGCATGCATTAAAACATGCCCGATAAATGTCAACATTTTTAAATGAAGTGTGAAATGAACTAAAAAAAAATGGCTGAAGCAGCGGAAAGTCCAATAATTGCCCCAAAACAAACCATATACTCTTGGCTTTCTGAAAGCACAAGCCTGTGAATGAAATACTTGGAATTTATATTTTTGAGGGTATTTTTTATTTTTGCCTTTTAGAAAATAACCTGACATTGGAGTTAGAGAAATCATGATCTACAAATCTCCCAAAAATAAGATGATTTTTTTGGGGAGGGGGTATTCTTAATACCATTTATGAATATTATTAGCTCGATCCCTGTTGCAATATGGGGATGAAGATTTGACTCATTGTTAATATTCTTTTCATCAAATGTAAAACTGTTCAGTGCAGATTGGCTTCTTGGCATACTACTGAATGCATCTCAAATTTATTACAGAAAGAAGCAGACATGAAATGGTGCTTGGTTTGTGATTTATTTCAATCAGGGAAGCAACATTAGGCCATCCCTCACTGTATTGCAATCAGAATATACTTTGCAGTGTTACGTTCTTATAATTATGCAAACGGAAAATACGTGTTTGTTTGTTTTCCAAATACATAAATGTATTGTGAAAAGTAGAGTGCATAATCTCCAAATTCAACACGTTCCAGGCACAAATGTGATAGCTTCCATTTGCACATGACATGCTCATCCTTGAGGTAAATGAAGGCATTCTTTGTTCAGATTCAGTTGTTCTTGAAAAGAAGGGTCCTTCCTTTATCTACTATGAAAGCCTTCTTTGAGGTGCCTGTATTGTAAGGACTCAATCAACCAGCTGTTTCTAGCAGTTCCATTTTAATCCTATTCAAAGAAGGGGAGGAGGGTCAAAGAGCACCCAACATAGATTGTGTATGGTTTTCAATTCCAAGGTTTTTACCCTGTATAAATTGAAAAGAGATCATGAGATTTTATCATTGAACTGTAACAAAAGGTCTCTTATGTTTCTCTCTTGACATTTTTATGATATCATTTTGACAAGTCATTTTTAAGTCACTGCTCATATCATATAGGCTTGTGTTTGCATCTGTTAGATGGCAATGGTTTACTTAATACTCTCAAAATGAAACTATTTTTCTCTACAAAAATCACTATGACCTAATATTCAAAAGGGTTTATACCAGTGGTCCATGGGCCCCTGAGGTCTGTGAGACCATTACAGGAAGGTTGCAGGACACAGAAAAGAGAGACTGGTGGGGATTGGATGGGGCAAGAGAGAGAGAGTTGAAGAAACTGGCTAGAGGGTAGTGATAGAGAGAGAGTGAGAGGACAGCTACTAAACTGTGGTAAAATCTTGCATTTTACTGTAGCTTAGTTGACCATCAGGGTGACTAACTTGAGTTGATTCAGTATGGTAGGTGAGTGACTCCCATAATAAAGGAATAATGCAGCTTGCAGTGATTAATGTAAGCCATATTTATTTCAGTTTTTTTTTTTTTTAATTTATTTATTTCAGTTTTTTATATACCGCACTATTTATAATCAGCGCGGTTTACAGATGAACACAAAGACCAGAACAACAGGCTGTTCGGTATTACATATAACAGGAGTATAAACTTGGATAACATGGGAGAACTATATACATAGAATAAATATTCAATTAGTTCGATAGCATGAAAAAAAACTATTTACATATTATTCCAAGGGAAAAATTAATGCCAGTGTTATTTTTCCCAGCCAGGAGCCTTGGATCTCTAATACATGGCCCGATACTCCCTGCCTAGTCGTGAAGGGGTTGTGCTATAAATACACAAACTGGAGATCCAGGAGTTCCCCACCTCCCCCCCCCCCATATAATCTCATCCACACAAATGGCCTCACACCCTCCCAAAGGCCCAATCAAAATGCCATCAATAAGGGGGTATGGGAACAATGTTTCCTTGCTCCTGTTAGGACCAGTGTTGGGTTCAAAATGGTGCCCATGATCCCCTAATGGTAGTCTTTTGATACTACCGCCAGAGGTTAACTCTGGTGATAGTACCATGAGACTACTAGCAGCAGATCTGGGGGATCTGTTTTGAACCTTGCTCCAGCCTTGATGGGATTGAGTTGGGGTCACTTCCCTCTGGGCCTACTAGACCACCAGATGGTATTAAAGAATAAGCCTAAAGAGAGGGGGGGGGGGCAGACTAGGGGCCTTAGTGGGGTATGAGACTTTTAGGTCTTTGGAGTAGTGAGTTGAGGGTATATAGGAGGGTTAGTTAGGAGGGCAGCACATACACACATATATATAGTATGGCCCCTTTATGACTAGCACACATGACAGAGACACAATGATCCTGGCTGAAAAAATAACTATGAATTACATGGCTTGTGATTAAATTATCTGCATTATTCATTTGAATCCTGATGAGGTGTTTTCCATATGTTTGCATGCTTTGCATCTCATTAACATTCAACATGCATAACGATGTTCCTTTGTGCATTATGGTAAAAGTAATGCATGCTATTGCCCTTTAACATGCATAAACGGCCAAATGATACGCATTATTACCATAAAGCACTTTAGTAACTACCCTCTTGAGACAGGTAGTGACTAGCTGGAGAGATAGAGAGAGATTGCTAGAGACAGGAAGGGGAAGGGAGATGAGCATGGTGCTGAATGCAGAAGGTCCAGGAAAAGTGATGAGGATGAGGATGAACTAAGGTCCTTGACTTTTCTGGAGGTTAAGTGTAGGAAGGTACATTACTTCAGTTGAGTTTATTTGAAAATTTAATATACCGCTTAGAGTCGAAAGATTTTCAAAGTACTTTACAACAAAAGGTTAAAATAATAAAAAGAAAAGACTGTAACAATATTCAAAAGAAGAAACGTAGATGGAAGGGAGACATCACTGAGACCATGCTACTCATCGTCAAAAGCAATGGCGAAAGTGTATTTTTAATTCTGCCTTAAAACTGGCACTATTTGGTTCTCCCTTCAGATGAGGTGTAAGAAAATTCCACAAACGTTGACCAAAACAGGAAAAGGCTGTTTCTGTAGTGGTGTCCAAGAAGTGGTAGTAAGCAGTAGGTAGAACTAATTCATTAGATTGGAATGGATTGGTCATATAGGGCCCGATATTCAGTAGCTAGCACGATTACAGCTAACAGGTTAGCACTGGGGAAGATAGAGGTGGGACCTGTGGATATTCTGTGCGCTAACTGTGTTACTGCGCCTGAATATCCCGCTTAGCGGCATTTACATGGCTTCCAGGTCTGCAAACAATGTAAATGTCTGACTATCGGGCCCATAGAGATTTATGGAATAAGGAAGTCAGAAAGTTTGTGTGTAAAACTTTATGAATGATAACACAGATCTTGAATTTTATCCTAAAAGAAATGGGAAGCCAGTGTAGAGATAGCAAAGCAGAAGTAATACAGTCAAATTGTTTAGTATTTCTCAACATAGAGGCAGACAAGTTTTGAAGAAGCTTTGATGATGTAAAGTGGAATGATTTACTCCATGGTAAAGGGAGTTACAGTAATCATAAGGTTAAGGACGAGCACTATCCTGAAAAAGTTTAATCGAGCATATTTGCCTAATAAACAAAAGGTGACTTAACAATAGTGGAAATTTGAGCATCAAAAGTAAGGGAGGAATTGAATTTAGAGTTGGGGTAGTCCATTGGTGGGGGCACACGAGCTGGAGAAAGTTAAGTGACTAGTGCTGATTTTCAATATCAGTCACTTAATGTGCATCTGCTATGGCAGACTTAAATCTGACTTACCAGAGCCTCATTCCCTCCTGCCTGAATGCAAAAGTATATCAGAGGGTTTGAGAATATTCTGCTGCAGTCCCTCTCCCTCCTACCCATTTGGAGAAGTCTGGCAGATTCCATTGTCCCATCTCTCAGAAGCTCCTCCAAGCCTTCCCATGCTAAGCCAGGAAGAGGCTGTAGGCTTTCCACATCCTGGCTTGATGCCAGACTTTGCTGTGATAGTGTTTTTGCCAAAGAGATGCTATACTCATATAACCCCTCTTCTCAAGCCACTTCATTGGCTCCCCTTCCATTTCCATATCCAGTTCAAACTTCTCCTTCTGACCTACAAATATATCTATTCTACTGCTCCTCACTACCTTTCCTCTCTCCTCTCTCCCTACACCCCTGCTCGTGAACTTCACTCTTCTACTGGCTTGCTTCTCTTTACGCCCTTTTCTTCCTCTGCCAATTCCAGACTTCATTCCTTTTACCTTGCTGTACCTTACACCTGGAATAAAACTACCCAAGTCTGTACATCAGGCTCCATATCTGCACCTTTTCGAATCCATGCTAAAGACTCACCTCTGAGTCTAATCCCTTCCTATCCTTCCTTTCCTTATCTGTACCCTTGGTCTCAGCTATTGTACTGGCTATCTTGATTAGATTTTAAATTGTAAACTCTGACGAGCAGGGAACATCTTTTATATGTGTCTGTACAGTGCTGCGTATGCCTTGTAGCGCTATATGAATGATTAACAGTAGTAGTAGTAGCCACCAAGCCAGGAGAAGGTAACCCTGACATCACCCCCTTGGTTCAACTTGGAGAGATTTAGAGGGACTCAATGGGGTGAAGGAGGTCATGGCTGGTTGTTGGCTTCACTGCCAGAATTCTATTATCATATAGGAAAGAGGAAGCTTAGAGGGCAAAAGGATGATATCAGCACCTGCTATTGAGGTGGAGTGGAGGGGATATTTTTGGAAAGTTCTATTGGCCCATAGCCATACTTTTACTATCTAACAGAAGGGAAGAAGGGAGAATCACTGGTGGACTTAGGGGCATGTTTACTAAACATTCCTAACGTGCGGGGCCGCGGTAGTGTGCGTGTGCCATATAAGGAGTGGGCGGTTCAGGCAAAAAGAAGAAAAAAACCCGACCGTACGTGTGCACGTCGCGCTAATTTGCGGGGGTCCACATTAGCGCGTGGGAAGGCTAAGTGGGGCGCTGCTGAGCACATACCAGAACAGAGCTGTAGCACAACGGTGAACACACTAACCAATGGTGCAGGGGCCACAGGTTCAATCCCCCATTGTGCGCAACAAAAAGGCCAGCTGAGGCAACACCTTGAATGTGTAAAAGTGGTTCAGGAGGCAAAGTACTTTTGGACGGCATAAGGCGGCACACTGTTCGTTTTGTACAGCATAAGGCGGCGCACTGTACTATCTGGGCGGTACAAGGCGGCGCACTGTTCTTTTTGGGCGGCACAAGGCGGCGCACTAATTGTGGGCAGCAGGAGGTGGCGCGCTGATGGGCATAAGGCGGCGCTCTGATGCCAAAGCAAAGGAACACAGCCACAGCACAATGGTTAAGACACTGACCAATGGTGCAGGGACCAGGGGTTCGATCCCTCACAATGCCCAGTAAAAAAGGCTAGCTGAGGCAGTATGTTATATGTTGTGGAGTGCTGTAGAAGGCTTTTTAATTTTATTTTGTGATAACTACTAGCAAACGCATTCTCACAGCATATTAATATAAGGCGGCCCATAAGGCACATGTTACAGTGCACCGTCCGCCAAGGCACCCTAGAATGTCCCCTATAGGGCAGCATGTATGTTGCGACACAGGATAATGTATAGTGCACCCTATATGGCTGGCAACCGTAATGTGCCCTATAGGGCGCCCCATAAAGCACCCTCAGAGGCACCTTATGGGTACAGTACGCTGAGGGTGGTATTGCTGGCAGCAACATATGTACAGTAAATTAAAATAAATCTGTGGACACCCCTATCACATAACCCCACTGTGGGCTTGAACCCATGACATCTGGCTGCACAGACAGTGACGTAACCATTGGGCTACAGCTCTATAGCTGTAAGCAGTCCCTGGCTGGCTGCAGATAGCCTGTACGTCACCTCACTGACAGTCTGCTGTTGTGAACCACCCATACCCATGATGCACTGCACATGCAAATCAGCTGTCCACGATTGAACACAGGATGGGAAATGCACCCCTAAAGCTCCCCGGCCTGGTAGGGGGAAGTGTCCGTGTGCACCCACACAGCACCTCAGCCTGGTAGGGTGTCCTGAGTGGGTGGACAAACGGCAAAGAGTAGCTAAACACCATCACATTGTGCGGTTACTGTGCTCACCCTGAGTGTGAGATGTTGCGCCCAGGACCAGGTCCACAACACCAGCCATGGCTGAATGTGGCCATGTCAGAGCTCCAAAGCAGCAATAACCTGTGGAATAGGTAGGTGCTGCATAAACATTTTTGGAGATCTCTGTCTGGCTCAGTTAGTGGGGACCCCCCAGGTGGATAAAACAGGGCTTCTCCTCAACAGATCCCCACCCCGATAGCAGTAGAGTGGACCATCAACCCCAGTCCTGCTAGGGAACAGACACCCTACAGGGCAGTCCAAGCAGTTCCACACACATCCATAACACAATATCAGACAGACATTAGGCCTGGAAATTCAAAGATGCACCCCACCACTATCTGATATTCACCTGCAGCAAGCCATCAGCCACTGCACCCTGCAAGGCACTCCATCACAACACATATCAGCTGTGAACAGTCTGCTGGCTGGTCCTGATGGACATGCATGCACCCACAACTGGGGTGGCAGCACACACAGACAGATAAGTCCATGAAGAGGCCCCCACAGGACACCCATACATATCACATGGGAGAATCACAATATCGCACTATGGGGGTGCCTAGCCATGCTGCCGTCACTGCACACTCAGGGTGAGAGTGATCCCCCAGCAGCACATACAGAGGTCACCCTGTCTGTGTAGGTGGTGGCTGGGCACTACCATGCCCCTGCCAGTGCCCTATTCCCTGTGCAGCTGCATCCTGGTCAGTCCACTCTGTCTGAGATATACCCATGGTCCCTTGCTACTCATTATGCACATTGGCAGGCCAATACTGGCAACAGTGTTGGCAGTGTGGGCTATGGAAGGGGCATGCAGCCAACACCCACTGTATAGACAGACACACAATTCCACACCTATGCCATCATGGTGCTACTATTGAGGAGGTAATTAGCCTTGCCTACCAAACCGGTACTGGGCACGGCAAGGCATGGATATGCTATGCAGTACTGCTGGGGGTCACTCCCCAGGGTGGTAAACACCGTCAGAGGCAAGGGCTGGAGCACGCACCGCAAACACCAAACAGATTGTTCGGATGGGGTCAACTAGCAGTATGTGCATAACGTATGGATATCTATCTGCCAGTACTCCTAGCAAGCGTCTCAGAGCTGTGTACCGTATACCTCAGGTGTAGGGTTACATTGCTAGGGTATGCAGGTGCTAGTATTGGGAGATGCACGCAGGGTCCAATGTTCTGCCTCTCCAGGAGACATTGGCCAATGGGGCCTGTGGGTGTGGGTGTGGGTGTGTCTGCCCCTGTTGGCTGCTGCTTTACGGCATAGATTCCCAACTCCAGTCCAGGTTTGCATCACACTGATCGGGTTTACCTGCTGTTCCTCATGAATATGCATGAGCTACATCTACATGCCATGGGGGTGGTGCATAGATATACAGCACAGGCATTTGTATGAGTGGCAGCATGGACCCTGACTGGTGTGTGGCCCACCAGGACTGCATTTGGGAGATTCTGCTCTAGGTACTGCCCCTGTACATGGTGTCTGTGCTCAGTGGGGTAAAAGATAGACGTAGTACCATTGCATATGTCCTCGCCACGAAAGGTTTGTCCTTACTATCACTGTGTAGCTGTGGGGA
Organism: Ichthyophis bannanicus; assembly: GCA_033557465.1. NCBI lineage: Eukaryota > Metazoa > Chordata > Amphibia > Gymnophiona > Ichthyophiidae > Ichthyophis > Ichthyophis bannanicus. Next base: position 72,265,692 of record CM066040.1, read on the forward strand.
AAATATGTGGGAAGGATTGGTGATAGCCCCAGCTGGGCTTTGAACCTGTGACCTTCTGTTCTTGTATGCACTGTCTGTGTGCACTGCACCACCTTGTAGCCACAGATTGGCTGGATTCCCTGGAATGTCCATGCCTGTGGATCCGGCAGGGCCTGTGTGTTGCAGTGGACTGTGCCAGCCTGCACATGGCTTGGCCTCTGTCCTCTGTGGCTAGCTGCCACTGCCCCCTGCACCACATGTACTCGTGCGCCAACATGCTGGCATGAGCTTCTCTCAGAAAAAGCAGATGACCTGATTGCAATGTGGCAGTACGGGACTGCATTTGGGGGACTTGGCTGTAGGTATGCCCATTGTTGTGGTGTGTGTGCGATGTTGGGTAACATATGGGTGTTTCCCCCATGCTTATGTTCCCTGCAATACAGGGGTGTCTGCTGTATCTTTGTTTAGTGGTGGGTAAAATATATGGACTGGGCTGGCAAGTGCCCCAGCTGGGATTTGAACCTCTGGCCTTCTAGTCCTAGAGGTCATGGCTATGTCCGCTGCACCACAGAGACAGTGCAGCCCCTGGAGGTAGTAAACCTGGCAGGATGAAGTCACAAACCCTGCTGTATGCATTTTTACTGTGGGCTCCTTCACCCTGTGTGGTGACAAACGTGCAAATAAAACCCGGGAATGACCACGGAACAAAGGGGGAAAACATATACCCAAGCTGGGCAACAGTGATATTAATGGGCAACCCAAGCTGGGCAACAGTGATATTAATGGGCAACCCTAGATAACACTCCCAGGACAGCTCCAGAAAAAGGGAAATGTTTTTTGGACGAGTCTCCGCTCGTACACCTTTCCATAAATCATTTCTTTTTTTTGGAGCTTTCCTGGGTGTGTTATCTAGTTTTGCCCATCACTATAACTGTTCCCCAACTGAATTACTATTTTTCATATTTTTGTGGTGGTCATTTTCTATTTATAATTGCACTTTTGTGCTGTGCACATGTATCACACTGCTCACGTTTTGCAGGTTTCCCCGGTTTTGCTGTACATTGCTGACGGAAATGGTTTCTCTTCCCTTTAAATGCATTCTAACGCGAGTGATTCACTTGCGCTATTTTTTTTGGAAATTCAGCCCCAATAATGTGCGGGGCGCCTCTCCCCTCCCCTTCCCCGCCCATTAACCCCTTCTCTACGCCCCTCCGGGGCCTTCCTCCACCCTCCGTTAGCCTTTCCACGCCTCTATCGGACATTTGCGGGCACGTACTTGTGCGGCACCCGTTACTGTGACGCGCAAGTGTGCGGGGCTTCATCGCATGTTTGCGGGGCGTTTAAGCACTCTTAAGTACCGCTTTTAGTGCGCTATTTTGCGGCGCGCTAATTAGCGGTTTTTAGTAAACATGCCCCTTAGTCTACAATGTAGAGGACACTCCTTGAAATTAACAATCAACAGACTGAAAACAAAATTATATAAAGAATCTTTTTTTGTAGCTGCCTTACTTAAAAATGTTTAGATTTCACTGAATGTTTATTTTATTTTGTTCTGTTTAAAAATATAAGGTATTTTATCATGAATGATTTATTGCTAGTCACTTAGGAGTGTACAATCAGCTAATGACATGAAATGAAAATTAAGCTACATAATCTGTAGCCAGTGAAGATGACTTAACATAGTGGGGTTCAAAAGAGGCTTTGAGAAGTTTCTGAAGGAAAAGGCCGTAAAACCTTAGCAGACATGCAGACATGCAGACCTGGGAAGGTCATCAATTATCCTTTGAAATGAACTATGCAAAAATCAATGTACTTTTTGGGATTTCTGGGGAACTTCTGACCTGGTCTAGTTGTTGTTGTTGTTGTTGTTGTTAAGTGCCGTCAAGTCGGAGTCGACTCATGGCGACCCTCTGGATAGCTATCCTAAATTGTGTTCGGTCTTCAGTCAGGCGGCTCATTGTTGACAGACTGGTACCCGTAGCTGCTGTTATTGTATCGATCCATCTCATTGCTGGCCTTCCTCTTTTGCGTTGACCTTCTATCTTGCCAAGCATGATGTCTTTCTCTAATGATCTCTCTCTTCGCATGATGTGTCCAAAGTATGAAAGTCGAAGTCTTGTCATCTGAGCTTCTAAAGAAAGCTTAGGTTTGATCTCCTCTAGTACCGACTGGTTTGTTCTTCGGGCAATCCATGGTATACACAGTATTCGCCGCCAGCACCATAATTCAAAGGCATCAATTTTCTTCCTGTCTATCTTTTTCACTGTCCAGCTTTGACATCCATATGATGTTATTGAAAATACCATGGCTTGAACAAGTCGAATCTTTGTATGGAGAGAGACATCTCTTCTCTTGAGAATCTTATCTAGGTCTTTCATAGCCATTCTGCCAAGAGCAATGCGTCGTTTGATTTCTTGACTGCTTGTTGCTTCTTTATTGATAGTTAATCCAAGTAGGTTAAAGTTGTTCAGAATTTCAATTTCTTCTCCTTCAACGATGAACCTGTTGATTATGCCAGTTGTCATGATCTTTGTCTTCTTTACATTAAGGTGCAGGCCCATTTTGAAACTATGTTCTTTGATTGTGAGAAGCAAATGTTTCAGATCATCTTCACTTTCAGCCAGTAATGTAGTATCATCAGCATAGCAAAGGTTGTTGATGAGTCTTCCACCAATCTTCTCACCTCTGTTGTCTTCGTACAATCCTGCTTCTCTGATGATTTGTTCTGCATATAAATTAAACAGGTAGGGGGAAAGTATGCAGCCTTGTCTTATACCTTTGCTTATTTTAAACCATTCTGTTTCTCCTTTTTCCATTCAAACTGTTGCTTCTTGATCAATGTACAGATTGCGCAAGAGAACGATCAGTTGTTCTGGTATACCCATGCTTCTTAATGTGGCCCAGAGTTTCTCATAGTTTACACAGTCAAAAGCCTTGCTATAGTCGATAATGCACAAATAGATATCCTTTTGGTATTCTTTAGTCTTTTCAAGGATCCATCTCACATCCGCAATGATGTCTCTCGTTCCTCACCCTTTCCTGAACCCTGCTTGCACTTCAGGTAGTTCTTGTTCCAGGTATGGTTGTAGTCTCTTTTGAATAATCTTCAGTAGAATCTTGCTGGCATGTGGGATCAGAGCGATTGTTCGATAATTTCCACAGTCAGTTGGATCACCTTTCTTTAGTATTGGTATAAACACAGATCTTTTCAAGTCAGTTGGCCATGATGTTGTCTTCCATATTTCTTGGCAGAGCCTTGTAAGTATGGTAAAAGCTGCATCAGATTGCTGCAATACTTCTATGGGAATGCTATCAATGCCTGGTGCTTTGTTCTTTGATAAGGCTTTCAATGCTGCTTCAACTTCTTCTTTCACCACCAATGGTTCCTGATCATAATGTACAGGTTGAAATGGCTGTTGGTCCACTTGATCTTTATCATATAAAAACTCTGTATATTCCTTCCACCTTTTCTTGATCTTCTCAGCATTATTCAACATAGAACCTTGAGCATCTTGTAACATTCCAATTCGAGGCTGGAACTTTTTCTTTAACTCTCGTAGCTTTAGGAAAGCTGATCTTGTTCTTCCTCTAATTGTTTCTGCTTCTATTTCCTTGCAAGTGTCATTGTAGTACTTTTCCTTGTCCTGTCTTGCTGCACGTTGGAAATCTCTGTTGAGTTCTGCAATTGTCTTTCTTTCTCCTCTGGCTTTAGCTTCTCTGCATTTCTGGGCAATTTTCAGAGTTTCTTCGGTCATCCATTTTGGCCGCTTTTGCTTTTTCACCTTTTGTAGAGACTTCTCGCTTTCTTCCAACACAACCTTCTTGATGTCATTCCATAACTCTTCCGGAGCTCTGTCATTTGTATCTAAAGCAGCAAATCGATTCTGCAGGCAGTCTTTAAATTCCAGTGGTATATTCTCATAGTCATATTTTGCTGCATTCATGAGTGGTTTGCTCTTTTTCAACTTTAGCTTGAGTTTGCATACTAGTAGTTGATGATCTGTACCACAGTTAGCTCCAGGTTTTGTCTTTGTTGATGTTAAAGAACTTTTCCATCGTTGACTTCCACAGATGTAGTCAATTTGCTTTTTATACAATCTATTGGGTGAAGTCCATGTGTACAGTCGCTGCCTGTGCTGCTGGAAGAAGGTGTTTGAGATGAATAGATCATTGGTCTTGCAGAATTCTATGTCTTTCTCGAGCTTCATTTCTGTTGCCAAGTCCATATTTTCCAACTACTTTGCCTTCTTCTTTGTTGCCAACTTTTGCGTTTCAGTCACCCATGACTATCAGGATATCCTGTTTGCATGTTCTGTCAATTTCAGCTTGTACTTGTTCATAGAACTCTTCAATTTCATTCTCTTCTGCAGCTGTTGTTGGGGCATATACTTGAATTATAGTTGTGTTGATAGGCCATCCTCGTAGACGAATAGAGATTAAGCGTTCGCTGACTGCATTGTATTTCATTACAGTTCTTGCAAGTTTCTTCTTTATTATAAATGCAACACCATTTCTTCTTTGTCTTTCATTTCCAGCATAGTAGACCATGTGATCATCTGATGCAAAGTGCCCAATGCCAGTCCATTTCAGTTCGCTGACACCCAACAGATCAAGTTGTACACGTTCCATTTCATTCCTGACCACCTCCAACTTCCCTTGGTTCATGCTTCGTACATTCCATGCTCCAATGCGTAAGACATCTTTACAGCTTCTGACTCTCATTTCATGCACAGCTACATCAGCATCAGACTTCCCGAGGGCTTTGATCCAACCACATCATAAATGCTGGCTTTACTCTGAAATGTCTTCAGTTCTTCCCCAGTAGCTAGTTGAGTGCCTTCCGACCTGGGGGTCTCATCTTCCAGCACCATAGCACAATTTGTTTTGTTGTAACTATCCATTGGGTTTTCATGGCAAGATACAGAAGTAGATTGCCGGGCCTTTCTTCCGCGCAGTTTAAGTTTGGTGTTGTTGCCGTTGTCACAAAAATGTGATCCTCCGCCGTCAACACTATCCCATTCTGCTGCTGCCCAGATGGGTGGTTTGTCTTGGTCTGGCACCTCAGCTGAGACCTGTCCATCTTGGGAGACCCTGCCAGTAGTTAAACTACCGATAGTTTAGCTCTCAGCATCACTGATGCACGCAAGCCCTCACAGCACGACAAGCTGCAAACCAAGTGAGAGCCTGGTCTAGTACAGTTGGAAAAAGAATGTCGGTCTTGCATCTTAGTTTGACTCAGTATAGTTTTGTCTTATATTAAAAACTATCTTAATGGTTTACAGAGTTTTCTTTCAGGAGTTTGTCCAAACCTTTTTAAAATTCAGCTACACTTAACTGCTTTTACTACATATGGTAGCGACAGCAACAAGAAACATCAAGCTTTATATTACTGGTACCCCAGAATATCAAAATATTTAGGGCCCAATATTCAACAGTCAGTTAACCATGTAAATATCTGCTAACTGGATATTTGATCGCACTTACATGGGTAGTGCCATCGAATATCCTCAACTAAGGGGTATGTTTACTAAGCAGTCTTAACTTATTTATTTATTTATTTATTTACATTCTCTTATATACCGCGCTATTCTGCATCAGTGCGGTTTACATTGAACAAACTGAAATTACATTGAACAGGGCATTATAACTTGGAGATAACTATTTTACAGGGAATATGGGCTATGGAGGGTTAAGTGGCTTGCCCAAGACCATGCGCCCGGCGATAGTGTGCAGAATGCCAAAAAAGGAGTGGGCGTTTCGGTCTTAATGTAGCAAAACGGAATTATTGTGCGATAACGCGCGCTGCGCACATTATCGGGCGAAACGCCGCTAAGCACGTTAACGCGCGATAATCTTAAATAGGCGCGCAGACATGCAAACATAGAAACAGAGGTGTAGCACAATGGTTAATACACTGACTGCTGGTACAGTGGTCATGAGGTCAATCCCCCAGTGTGCCTAATGCATAAGGCTGGCTGAGGCATCACCCTTTATGTTTAGGTAGTGATTTTTGAGGCATTTTACTTTTATTTTAATTAGTGGCGTAACCTAAGGTGCCGCATAAGGCACCCCATAACGCACTCCATAGGGCACATTATAAAGTGCACTGTCCGTCAAGGCACCCTATAATGTCCCCTATAGGACACCTTATAAGGCGCTTGATAGGGCGCCTTATAAGGCGCCCTATCAGGCACCTTATAAAGCGCCTTAAGGTTACAGTACTCTGAGGGTGTTTTTGCTGGCAGCACTAATGTACATTAAAAATAGACAATGCCTCAGACAGCCCTATCAAATAACCACACCATGGGTTGAACCCACAACCTCTGGCTTCAACAAGCAGTGAAGTAACCAGTGGGCTACAGCTGCTAACAAACCCCTGGCTGGCTGCAGAATGACTGCACATCACCACACAAACTGTCTGCTGTGGTTACCAGGATAGGGTTAACCCACCCATACCCATGATGCGCTGCACATGCAAATCAGCAGTCGACAGATGGGCACAAGATGGGGTATGCACCCCCACAGCACCTCAGCCTGGTAGGGGGAACTGACTGTGTGTGGTACTGGCACAGAGTAGCCATAGACCGTCACATTGTGCGGGTACTGTGCTCAATCTGAGGGTGAGGTGGGGCGCCCAGCACAGCACCTTTCATGGCTGAAATACGCCATGCTGCAGGTCCCCATCAGTGCTACTGTGTGTGATAGGTAGTTCCTGCAGACACACCTAGGTTACATCTGTGTCCTTTTGTATTTCTCAGTCATGTCTAGCCCTTATGGGCTATGATGCACCCAGAATAGTGCATATCCTGTGTTGGTGCCACGGTTACAAGATGTAGGTGAAGGGGGGGGGGTGTTTGGACCCATAGGCGGATTATTTACCACCACACAACCCACCCTCTGGGGCTCAGGGTGGGAAACAAGATCACCCACCAATAGATCCACATTCTACCTCCCTGCAATGGTAGCAGTAGAGGGGACCATCAACCCCAGTCCTGCTGGGGAACAGACACCCTACAGGACAGGCAATGCAGAGCTGTACACATCCATAAAGCAATAGCAGACAGACAGTAGGCCTGGAAATGCTCAGCTGCCCCCCACCACCATCTGACATTCTCCAGCAGCAAGCCTCCATCCGCAGCACCCTTCAAGGTGTTACAGCAAGACACATACTAGCTGCAGACAGTCTGCTAGCTAGTCCATAGTGCATGGTCCTGGAGGAGATGCGTGTACCCAGAACTGGGATGTCAGCATATGCACCAAGCAAATAAGTCAGTGACTGAGTCCCAAAAGAGACCCATAAATATCACATGAAAGAAATACTATATAGCACTATGGGGGAACCTAGCCATGCCGTGGTCACTGCTCAGTCAGGGTGAGAGTGAACTCCCAGCAAGACATGCTGTGGCCACGCTGTCCATGCAGGTAGTGGCCAGGCACTACAATGTCCGAGCCATTGCCCTATGCCCTGTGCAGATGCGGCCAGGCCAGGCCACCCTATCCAGGCTATTCCCACAGTACCTTGCTCCTCATTATGCACATTGGCAGGCCAATACTGGCAACAGTGCTAGCAGTGTGGGCTGTGGAGGGTGTTGGCAGCCACCACACACTGGATAGACAGACACACACTCCACACACCTATGCCAGCATTGTGCAACTATAGAGGTGTTTGGCAGCCCTGGCCACCACACCAGTCCTGGGCATAGTGCAGGCATGGCTATGGTACGCAATACTGTTGGGGTCACTCTGTCAGACACCAGACCTGAGGCACATTCCACAGACATCAGAAAGGTTGCTATGATGTAGCTCAATCAGCCAATTGTGCTTAACGTAGGAATTGCTATCTGCCAGTTATCATAGCAACCGTTTTGATAGCTGTGTTCAGTTTTCTCATGTTTAGGGTGGCATTGCTAAGGTATGCAAGTGTTAGTATGGGGAGATGCATGCAGGTCCCAACATCCTGCCTCTCCAGGAGGCTTGGGATAATGTTTATGGTGTCTGTGCTCTGTAGGGTAAAATGTAGGTGTTTTGGGCATGTCTACGTCATCTGCACTACGGGTTCTGTCTGTATTAACACGCTGTAGTAGTGGGTAAAATATGGGGGCTGGGTTGGCAGGAACCACAGCTGGGACTTGAACCTGTGACCTTCTGCTCCTGAACACACTGGCTGTGTGCACTGCACCACTGTGTTGCCACAGAGACAGTGCATTCCCTGGGGATACCATGAATGTTCGTCAGACAGGGCCTGTCTGTTGCAGTGCATGGCACCCACCTACACAGGGCTAGGCCACGGTCTGCTCTGGGCAGCTGCCACTGCCCCCTCCACCACCGGTACCCCTCTGCCACCCTGCTGACATGCCCGTCTGCTGGTGCTGCTGGTGGAGCGCAGTCTCAGGCCATCCATAGTGCGGGTAGGCAGCTGCCTATGGTGCAGGTTCTGGGGTATGGGTGCCTGCATCGATGTCCACGCTTCCCCCCAGCACCACCTGCCAATGTTCTGTGCCCTTGGGGGTAGCTGCTGGGTACTATCCCCTGTGACACTGTGGGAAGCACACTCATGCCCATGCTGGGCCCTCATCAGTTGCTGTCTGGCTGCTCTACTGTTTCAGTATTCCTATGGGCTACCTAGGCATCACCCTAATCTGCACTGTGGCCCAGCTGCAGCACAACATGTGCCATCTGCAGCCCTCTGTGTCCCCTTTCCCAGCATCTGTCCAGTTGCCCATTCCGACATGCCCGCCCTGCTGTTGTGAAACATGTGCACGCCATAGGAAACCTGTCCAATGGAGAGGGAAACCCTGATCAGCACTATTTCACTGTGGGATCATTCACCTTGTAATGGGACGGAGCATAGACCCTTCCAAAATTCATATCCTATTTTTGGAGCTTTTTTGGGAGTGTTTTTCGATGTTTCCCATTAATATCACTATTGCCCAGCTTGGTTATGGTTTTTTTATATTTTGTTGGGGTCATTTTCAATGTTTATTTGCACTTTTGTTCTGTGCACATGTATCACACTTATCACTTTTTTGTAGGTTTCCCTGATTTGGGTGTACATTGTTGACAGAAATGGTTTCTCTTCCCTTTAAATCAGCTCTAACGCGAGGTTTTCACTGGCGTTAGTTTTCAGCCTCGGATTTCACAGCGTTAGTGTGCAGAGAGCCTCTCCCCTCCCACTCTCCGCCCATTGACCCCTTCTCTCCGCCCCTGGGGAGCCTTCCTCCGCCCTCTGGGAGCCTTTCCCCGCCTTCAGCGCTCGTTTGCACCGCTGCGCGCGTTATCACACGATAAGGTACCTGTGCGCCTGAGAAAGCACCATTATCGCGCGATAACATCACAGAGCGCACATTAAGACGGTTTAGTAAACATACCCCTAAGTCCCCTATGCGCCCCGATGCTAGTTGGCAAGCATCAGGGCGTGCTGGGGGTGTTCCGGGATGGAGCAGAGGTAGGGACTGGCGCTAACCATGCAGCATCGATATTGGAAGCTGCACAGTTAGTGCTTGGCGCTTATAAGATAGGCGAAGAAAAACCTTATAGGCGCAGAGTGCTAACCGTACAGCATCCAGTATTGATGCTGCATGGTTAAACTCGGCAGCTACCACGCGGTGTGGCCAGATCCAGATATTCACTTCCGCCGCCACGGAAGTGAATATCCAGGGTTAAGGGGTCAGTGGGCAGGACTAAGTGGCTATGGCGCTTAGCCCTGTGCAGATGAGTATCCGGCCCTTAAGATCCCTACACAAAGCCTAGCTGCTTGTGGAATGCCTCAGTCTCTTACGCAAATCACAGAAAGCCCCACATCAAATGCAGAATAAGTGATTACAGATTAGAAATAGAAATATGCAGACAGCCAGAAACCCAAGATTTCAAATTCTGTACATGGTGCAAGACTGGAGAAGCACCAGCAGAAATGCATTTTCTTTTGGACTAAGCAGAGCACAAAAGTGGCAAACGTTCCCAAAGCAAACATGTGCCAGTTATCAAACTGAAAATCAAATGTTTATTCTACCTTTGCTGTCTAGTCACTTTTTCTGTTCTTATTGGTTGTTTTCTCTTATGCTTTCTTCTCCGCCTTTCCACGCATAGCTTAAATTCTACCCTCCACCTCACCTTCTCTCATCCTGTAGTTATTAGTTTCCCTCCTTTTGCCTCTCATCCACAGCCTGCCAATCTCATTCTCTGTTCTTCCCTTCTGTCACCCCCTCTCTTTTTCCATCTCCTCATAGTCTCCATTGCACTGCAAGTCATTAATGGATAGACTGCTGCTGACTCAGAGTACTGCAACTTTATTAATTATTTTTGTGATCAGAAGTGGACGAGTTCAATAGTTTTGATTCCGTTTCAGTGGCTCCCAGTTTTTTCAAAAGCTATGTTTAAAATTTATTAGAAGACCTATAAGGTTACTTGGAGATTTAGGAATTCTTTCTCCTCTCTGGTTTGTGGCTTTTTGTGCTGTGAGGGCTTGTGTGCATCAGTGATGCTGAGAGCTAAGCTATGAGTAGCTTAGCTACTGGCAGGGTCTCCCAAGACAGACAGCTCTCAGCTGAGGTGCCAGACTAAGACAAACCATCCATCTGGGAAGCAGCAGTATAGGATGGGGGTGAAAGATCACATTTCTATGACAACGGCAACACCACTAGCATCACCTGCATGGAAGAAAGGCCTGGCAGTCTACTTCTGTATCTTGCCATGGAAACATAATGGATAGTCACAGCAAAACAAATTACAAGATAAAGTGGCATCCATTCAGCACTATCAGCTCCTATTCAGCATCACTGGCTCCCTGTTCTCTCGCATACAGCAAAAAATTCTCTCCGACTTATAAAGCTATTCACAATGAAGCCCCCACATACCTCTCAGTTCTTATAACTCCTTACACAACCTCACCGCTGTCTTCACTCACTACATGGAAATCGGTTAGTTGTTCCCTCCTCTTCTAGGGCTAAATATGAAACTACACAGAAATCTGCTTTTTATTTAACAGCCCCCTCTTTCTGGAACAGTTTGCCATTCCTCTAGAATGAGACCTCAAAAAATTCAAAACCTTACTAAAGACCTATTTATTTAATTAAGCATTTGGGATCAGGGCAGACTGGGAACGAGTGTGACAAAGCAGTGTCAGATGCCCTTGTCCTTTATGAAATCACTTTGTTACTATCTGTTTTGTTTATGTTGTAACATTGAACCTTCTCTTTCCTGTAAGAATTGGAATTCCTTTCAAGCTAGGTCATTCTTAATCTGTAAACTGCTCTGCCTGTGAATTACTAAAGACCGAACACAGTTTAGTACAACTATCCAAAGGGTCGCCATGAGTCAACACTGACTCGACAGCACTTAACAACAACAAACCACTCTGCCTGTGATTTACAAAGAGTGGTACATCAAATTAAATATATGATAAATGACAAACAATTAGCCACCTGACTGATAACCAAACAGTTTAGGACACTTATCCAGAGGGTCACCAGGAGTCTACATTGATTCGATGGCACTTAACAGGATCATTTCATTAAAGTGCAGTAAAGTTTTGCACATACCACATGGTAAATGCTCAAATCATCATGTGACATGTGCAGATTCTGTGTGGTAACTACTGGGTACATTCCCGACATGTTCCAATACAGTTAGCACACTGAAAAACATCTCTACCATATGAGAAATGTAGTTACAGATAGCAGGCAATAAGTGCCTCTGCTATACCTGCAACAGTGACAGCACATGGGGGCACGCTTACTAACCCTGCACTGGTAATTTACATCTGGGCTACCTTACCAGTGGGGGGCTTCAAGCTAACTGCAGGGGGGTGGATACGTCCATCCCCCTGCAGTTATTATACTTCACTGTGGCAAAATGGTCACAGATGCAACTAACACCACCCATTGAGGTGGCATTCATTGCACTCAAACTACTTGCGCTGTTACAACCTCAGTAGGGCTGCATTTTTAGCATGCAACGCCATGCTACCTTTTAACATAGCATCCAAACTGCACATCATACTCTTCGCTACGGGTTGGCAAGCTTTAGTAAACATGCCCCTACAGTAAGTTACCAAGCACTAACGACAAAGTGGATACCCAGTCCCGGCCCCAAAGTTTCTACAACCACCGATACTTAGTGGTGAACAAGAGAATGAGGGACATCAGGATCCAAAAGCAGCCTCGAAGAGGCGGCATTTTAGCTTGGATTTGAATAGGGCTAGAGACGGAGTCTAATGATAGGGCTAGAAAAGGAGCATGAATTAGAATGCCAATGTGGCAATGGTTACTCACGTTAACAGTATGTTAGCAAAAGTGTTCCTTAGTCAATTGAATCCTATTCAATACTTGGAAATGTATGTTCCAAAGAAGAGCTTGCACTGAATAGTTGATCAAAGACTTGTGATGCCCCCAACTCACAGTTGCTAGAGTTTCTACAAATGACCATTTGATGTAGAACGTACCGTTATTTCTAGAATTCAAATTCCAGTGCCTTGAAAGCTAGAATCCAATTCTCAGCTTGAAAACCAGTCTGCCCAGTAAGGTGGCTAGAGTAGGTGTACCCGGCACTCTGTACAGGTAACCCCCTTCTATGTCTTTGTTTAGGGTCACATCCATCACTCCATGCAGGTCCCCCCTCTCTGTTGAGGTCCCATTGTGTCTGTTCCATGCCATTTTGAATTCCTTTGCTGTATTTGCCCCCACTACCTCCATCAGGAGGGCATTCCAAGCATCCCCCACCATTTCAGTGAAAAAGTATTTCCTGGAATTGTTTTTAAGTTTACCTCCTTGCAGTTTCATTTTATGCCCTCTACTTTTATGGCTTCCCCTTCTTTGAAAAAGTTTTATTTTCTCATTAATACCCTTTAAATATTTAACCATCTGTATCATATCTCCTCTGTCCCTCCTCTCCTCTAGGGTATACAGTATTTAGGTCTTTAAAGTCTCTCCTCATCTTCTTCTGGTGCAGGCTCCAAATCATTTCGGTCACCAAATTCAGAAGATCAGAAACATAGGAACACAGAAAAGAATACAGGATAAAGCTAAAAGAAGCAAAGAGAGAAATAAGTTGAGCAAAAGCAAAGGCAAAAGAAAAGATGGCTAAAGAGCTAAGCATGGAGACAAAACATTTTTCAAGTATATTCAGGAGAAGAGGAAGATCAGAGGTGGAATCACAAGACACAAAAGTGTTGAGGACAGTTTCATGGAAAGGGACAATGAAAAAGCAAAATGTCTAAACAAATACTTCTGTTCTGTATTCACTAAAGAAAATCCTGGAGAAGGACCATCTATAATTGACAAATATGCAAATAGGAATGGAATAGATGGTACATCATTCACAGATGATGTTTTTGAACAGCTTCAAAAACTGAAAGTAGACAAGGTCATGAGACTGCATGGGATACATCCCGGGATACTAAAAGAGCTCAGAGCAGTTCCGGCAGGGCCTTTAAAGGATGTTTTGAATAGATCCTTGGAGATGGGAGAAGTTCAATACGACTGGAGAAGGGTCGGTGTGGAACATCTTCACAAAAGTTGTAATAGGGAAGACATGACAAACTACTGGTCAGTAAGCTTTACCTCTTGGTGGGAAAAGTAATAGAGGCACTCTTGAAAGAAAGAATAGTGGACTTTCTAGAAACCAATGGGTTGCATGATCTGAGTCAACATGGTTTTACCAAACGATCATGCCAAACAAATTTGACCGCGTGCTTTGATTGGGTGACCAGAAATCTAGATCAATGGCATGCGATGATGCGATCTACCTAGATTTCAGCAAAGCCTTTGATACTGTTCTTCATAGGAGGCTTATCAATAAACTGAGCAGCCTGGGGATGGGTTGCGAGGTAGTAAATTGGATCAGAAATTGATTGACTGATAGACAACAGAAGGTGGTGGTGAACAGAACTCACTCGGATGACAGGAAATTGAATAGTGGTGTACTCCAGGGATCGGTCCTGGGACCAGTACTCTTCAATGTATTTGTGAGAGATACTGCTGAGGGATTCTCAATGATCATAACCATTTATAAAATCTGATTTACAGCTTTAAGGAGAGAAATAAATATTGTAATTACATAGTGATATTATAAAGACTATTTATGGAATTGTAATGTTTTTGGTGCACTTTATTTACAGTAAGTGATAGTACCCTTTGGAGAGGGTCCATCCATTGCTTGTATGTCTATTTGCCTGTCTGTCTGTATGCATACAAACATGTGTTAGCAGATGCAAAGGGCTTCAACAGAACAGGAGAGCAGTGGAAATCTGGCAGAAGCAGCGGAGGAGCAGCATTGAAGAGCTAGCAGGTCCCCTCAGGTGCTGCCAGCAAAGGAAGTAGAGGACAGCACTGAATAGCCAGTCCCGCAGGCAGAACAGGCAGAGGGAGCACTAAGGAACTGATGGAAGCCTTCAGGTCCCATCAGCAGAGTTAGTGGAGCAGAAATGGCAAGAGCCAGCAGACGTCCACATGTCCACAAGTCCAGCAAAGATGGGGAGGGGCAGGGCAGAAGGGAAGGGGCTTAGGGATGAGTTAAAAAGAGAAGGGCAGGTAAGGAAGGTGGAACAATGCAAATAAAAGGAGGAGGTGTGTGGTTGGTAAGGGGGTGCAGAACAGAAATGATGAGTTTGGGTTAGGGAGGAAGAAAGTGGCAGAATGTAAGGGAAGGACGAGGGTTGGAAGAAAAGAGAAATAAAGAGGAGTGGAACAAAAGGAAAGGGACATGGTTAGTAAGGAGGGAAGGAAAAAGGGAAAGCACAGGAAGAGGATGGGAAATTAAAAAGTACAAGGGGGCAGGAAAGGTAGAGAGGGAGAGGGAGAAGGGGGAGTTAAGGGGTGGCAGGGGAAGGAAAAAGAGATAGAGAGAGGTGAAGTCTAGGGAAGGGAATACACCACACACACCACACGCTGTGAATATACTTTTGTATAAAGTTTGATATGTTTGCTTTAATACCTACAAAGTTCTTGCTTTAATACCTACAAGATGTTTTTACTTTAATACCTACAAAGTTTATATTTACTGTTCAATGTAAATAGTTAATTTCTATTGTTCTATGCAAAATGTATACAAATTGTGTACAAGACTGTTAATCTGTTATATGTAAACCACCCTTGATCTCTGGAAGGGGGGGTATAAAAGAAATAGTTAAATAAAATAAAATAAATAAAATAAATAGAGCAAGAGAGTTGGAGGGACAAGGAGTGAGTACAGAAGCAGAGGGGAGAGGTGACTAGTGACCACAACCACACACACAGCTTCCAAGACACACTGCCAACACACACTTCCAAGCTTTCTGTTCCCAAAAATTAAAGAAACCACTCCAGCTTCTTAAAATATTCCAAAGTTCTCTCCAAATACTTCCAAAATCCTCAAATACAACCTTCTCTCATTACTGCAGCCAGAAATTATATGCACCAGTGATCCCCCAACTCACTTTTCACTCCAGACACCAGCATTCCAAGCCAATCAGAAAAGTATTCTTCCTCTCCTTTCCAAAAGAAATAGTTCCAGACACCTTTCAAAACACACTCTTTCCTACACATTAAGGAAAATCCCCCATAACATCCCTAATTACTCTTTGAAGGGATTTTTAGCACTATCACTTTAAATCCTAATAAATTAGAAATACAAGTTACAAAACTGCGCAGCTAAAATGCTGTCTTCCTGCCTGCAATAAGCTTCAGCAGAGCTCTTCAGGAAGATCCCTGCTTCTGCCTGGTAAGCTGCAGCCTTATGCCCTTTCATTTAACTATTTCATTACTTTCTAGTTCATAAATCCATCTAGACTGAGGAATATCCCCGCCTAGCCCATATAAACTCCTTGCTACTAACCAGCTAGTGTTGGGAGTATTCTGGGGGTAGGGTGTTGTGGAGAGGGGAGTACAACACTAGTTGGCTGATCAACAGTGATACAGAGCCACTAATTAGCTACTAAAATTCCTAAAATTAGAACTGAAAAAAAGGCTGTCCTACTTTTAGGCCATTTAGCTATGCAGCCAGTGGCTGAAGATCACTGTTAACTGGACAGTTAAAAAACGTTGTCTGGCCAGAGATATTCAGTGCCAATGGCCAAGAGGCAACAGTCAGACACTTCAGCAACATTGGCCAACAATGTTAAACATGCCCTCTATCTTTTTTTGTGATTCCTGACAGCTAATGAAGATGCTTGAATTCCTCCAGTACCTGTAGCCTTATCTTCAACCATACTGTAGTGCTACATATGTTAGGATATATTATTATATTGTATAATATAATAAAAGATCATCAAAAATAACATAATCATCGAATAATTCAAACATATTTAGAACAAAAATATGAAAAATAGCTCTGTTGGGTTATTTCTTTCTTGCCTCAAACCTCGGGACAGCAAATCCCACAGAACCAGCTCATAAGATATAAATGCTCACTGTCTGTATTGACGTTTTATTTGATCTGGTACAACCAGCTTCTGTTGCTATGAAAACTTTTGTTTCTGTAACATCTGGCTGTAATAGATCATGCAAATATTTAGGTCAGTCCTCATGCAGCGCCTTAAATGGAACTGCATCTCCACAGGGATCCAATGTAAAAATCAATATGGGCATTGCATGATCATAGGACATGATTCCTCGCAACGAATGCGCTGCTGTATTTTGTACAAATTGTAACTACTTAAGTTGGTATTTTTTAAGACACAATACAGATCATTACAGTAGCCTCAGCAAGACATCAATAAAATAAGAATCTAAATAATAATCTAATAGACCCTTTACCTTTGTGTCTTGAGTTTCTGGCCCCTGCTGTAACTCTCAGTTTATTTTTTTGTTGCTGTCTCCACTAAGGTACAGATGGAGATATTTTCTTTGGGCAAAGCATTTAGCTTATTTGGATTTTGCTTTTTCATTTTTATTTTTATTTCTTCACTGTTTAAAATTATGTGCAATAATAGTATTTTATTTATCTATTTATTTTTAAATTATGGAGGCTTTGATTTTTTTTTTCTTTAGAATTTGTTGCACACAATGCTGTTGATACTTAGCTTTCTGCTTGGTTGAAATATACATTCCAAAATTGTTTCAATAAAAAAGTGAATATTCAATAAAGTCTGCACTCCCTTTCTTCTAGAACAGGAGTTCTTAACCCAGTCCTCGGGATGCACCTAACCAAGCAGGTTTTCAGGATAACCACACTTGATATACATGAGAGAGATTTGCATAAACTGCCTCTACTTTATGCATATTTCTTTCATGCATGTTCATTATGATTGTTCTGAAAATCTGACTGGCTAGGTGTGTCCTAGGACTTGGTTGAGAATCCTGGTCTAGAGGCTCATCTCCCTTTTTACCTCATTCAGACACAATGGGGCCCTTTTACTAAAAGGCACTATGGTGTTGCACCTGACACACTGATATTGCTCAAGCCACAGCATGTAAAGTGCAAACTCATGATGTTGACTGTTGGGGGGTGCAGAAAGCATGTTCCTGGCAGTTAACATGGTGCACCTGCCCTAATGCAGCATGAAAATTATGCAGGTGGAGGTAAGTATACCTGCGCTAATTGCTTGCCTTACAGGAGGGCTGACTGCAAGTTACTCACCATACCCAGTCACCACCCCCAACTTACTACCACCATACCCAGTCACCACCCCCAACTTACTACCATAGACAGTTAAGGGCTCATTCCATCCCAGATGTCCAGCCCCTCTGTATGTCTGGTCTAACTGGACATACAGAGGGGATTGCAATTCTGATCCTGCAGGGCAGATCTAGCCCCGCGGGATCAGAATTGTTATCAGGCTTGTACATACAAGCTGGAACTGCGAGTCAGCCTGGCCTGCACATATAGACACTGCCTAGTCAGGGCTTTTAAATGGAGCCACAGTGCCATGGCGTCTGGTTGCCATGGCACAGCAGCTCCATTTAAAAGCCGCAATGCCGGCTGCCAGACTTCAAAGGAGATTTTCCCACAGCCCGACCACCAAACTGGCCTCCTAAGGCCAGGGGGCTGCAGAGAAAGTCCTCGGGCCTCCCTGACCCATCCACGCCCTGGACCAAAAAAAAACCCAAACTGTCCAGGGAAGTTATTCCACCTCAGAGGTGGAATAGCATCCCCGCACAAGTTGCCGGCCCTGGACGTACAAGGCCGACATTAGAATCAGCCATGTACGTCCAGGGCCAGCGACCACCCCCAAGCTGCCCCTTCCCTGCCTCCATTTAACTTCCCCACAAAACAGGTAGGGAAGTTAGACCCCGGTGGGGAAGGCATGAACAACAGGGTTGGATGACAGTAACCTCTTAGTGTCCAAATCTAGCCACACTGTTGACCCATGTCCCAGCATGCCTTTAGAGCATGCCAGAACCTGTGCTAACAGCTAATATCCTTCAGTAATAAAAAAACAAAACAAAAAAAACCTAACCACCTGTGTCCCCTTTTCACCTCAGCCATCTACACTCCACGCCGCCTCCTCAGCCCGCAGCAGCTCTCCCAGTCCAGGATCGAGCAGCCGGGGCTGCATCAGACCAGCCATTTCCCACCGCCGCTCAACTGCCCAATTGGGGCAGAGGCACCACATTTAAAAGGAGCGCCATCCGGGGCACCCGCGCCTGGTGGGCCCATGCCTGGCGCGTTGCCAGAGGGCCCTTTGGCGTGGCCCTTAGGCGGAGGCCAAAACCAGAGGCCACATACCACCAAGCAGACAAAGTAGCGACCAAAAACGGAGCTGTGAAACCTGCCAAGACAAAATGCAAGTAAAACCTGACCCATCACTTGATCCTAGAGGGAACTGACAGTATTGATACACTGTAATACCAGATAGTCTATACTGATACCAGATAATTTGCTGTCCAATATAATACTAACTGCCTGCTCTGATTCTAATTATCCAAAACACCACAAGCCTCCTATTTTTAGTTTAATGGCTGTGATACTTGCTTTGCTGTGCATGATTTGTCGTGGTAACCCCACACCTCTCTACCTGAATGCTACAAGCCTGCCTTATTTACATTCATGCCTGTGATACTTGCTCTGTATAGCTTGGGCTGCCTGTTGTAACAGCACACCTAGATACCTGTATGTCCGCCAGTCCGGGGTGACTGCTGTCGTGAAGTACAAGGTTCAGAGCCGATGGAAACAGAGGATTCACTGCAAAGTGAAACCAGAATTGACAGATTTGAAACAAGCATGGAGGGTTGGCATGGAAACCCCAAACAAAAGACGTCACAGTGTGCTAGGGAACGCCCATCCCCTGAGCTAGCTCCTGCTTCATCAGGGAAGAGGGAACAGCTGGTGGGAGGTGTGGCCAGGCCCAACGGAAAAAGAAACACAGATAAAAACTCTTTAGTTAAGGATAGAGAGGGCACAGGAGGGAACACAGGAGGGGGCACAGGAGGAGTGGAGAAAACTGAAGGAACGAGGAGAGCAGAGAAGGATAGATATCCCGAGGGCAGCCAAGGTTTGTGGCTGGGAGAAGAGAAAAGGGAAGGGAATCCCCATCTCACTCGGAGAAACTTCTCAGAGGAAGAGAGCTGTGAAAGACATACAATTCCAGCTCACAGAGAGCAGTGCTCCACTACCCAGAGCACTGGGGATTTTTACCACTCTAAAAGCAAAGACGTTTATTCTGGGAATCAGAGAAGACAGCCATGCTGTGCTCATTACAGTCATCCTGAAGGTAAAGCTTATTTCCCTGATACAAAGCTTTTATCAGAAAGGAGAGAAAAGTTTTACCTACCATTTTGTAGCCAAGGGAGATTCCTGGGGGAAAGCAGTTTAAAAGGCAGACACAGAATTTCCCATAGCCAAGCAGAAGAGGGAAGCGTGTATCCTTTCAGTTACCGGGAGCTGTGTGCACAAGAATCCAAACACCCAGACTCCTCTAGCAGGTTGGGGGAAGGGAATCCTTTGATTGAAGCAGAGAGGTTTGCACGGCAGACAGAAGAACCCTCTCTAAGAGACATTGAAGGAGAAGGTGATCCTATGCAGTGGGATTCTTATCAACCCCCAGTGTCTGAAGTGTATATGGACTGCTCGTATATGATAGCAGACAATGTGCAATCCCTTTGTTAATATTGCTGAATTTTGCTAAAGAAGAAAACAGCCAAAAGGAGCATTTTGGAGAGAAACACTGTTTTATTCTTTTGTGCCTTAAAAGCTGAGAATAAGCATTTATCTGAGTTACATATTTTTGTTCACACCAGAAGCATGGTTTCTTTGTTAATATAACCTTCTGTTCATGGTCAACAATATCCAACCCCGGGAGGGGAAATAAATCCTTATTTAACCTGAACCACTCGTGTACAACTTGGAATCATTTCAGTGCTGTGGAACTACGTTACCCAGGAGGCCCTTCCAAACCTCCATTAAGTAGTTTTAAGCACAAGAAGCACAACTGCCCACTCGCCTTGCTCACGCTATATGCCTCTGGGAGGGTGAGTGGTGACACTGCACAACTGTTTACCGGCCTGAGATAACCCAATCTTCCTGCCCATTCACTGGCCATCCCAGTCTAGGCCCTGACCAGACACAACAGTGTAGATACCTAGAATGGCCTTCTCAAGCATTGCCATAGTTGCTCTCTATCTCTTCTCCATAGGGCTAAGTAGTGTTACAGACTTATCTCCTATCCAAAATCGCATACCAATTCTTCAGAATCACAGGAGGAGATGGTCAAGTGCTCCCTACCACAAATCAGAGGAAGCTTCCTGCACGCTCCACCACCACCTATTAAACGTCGCACTACAACACAATAAGAAAGCAAAGCAAGAAGAAAACCCTCACCCCCAAATTCTAAACTGCGCTCTCATAAACGCCCGCTCAATACACAAGAAATGGCCAGTTATCTCTAACATGATATCACTCCATGACCTTGACATACTCCTGATCACAGAGACATGGCTTTCCAGTGATGATAATGTTCTCCTTAACCAGCTCTTGCCTACCAACTTCTCAATACACACATGCCATAGAAACAGCAAAGGAGGGGGAGGAGTACTCACCATAACCAAGATGGACCTCCATTTCCACCTGAGCAACGCAACCAGCACAACACACCTCGACACAATCACTATAGCCAACAAGCACTGCTCTATCAACCTCCTATACAGGGCCCCATCAACGGACCCAGATGTCCTCTCAACAATAATCAACCTTGCCTCCAATACCCAGAGCCCTTGAACACCAAGTTGGGTTCTAGGGGATTTCAACCTGCCTTCCCTGCAAGATGCTCAGGCGTCAGCCTTCCTCAAAGCTCTCAAGGAATTAGGATATAGGCAACTGGTCAAGGAACCCACCCATGCAAAAGGAGGCATTTTGGACCTGGTATTCGCTCCACAGACAACCTTCAATACAACCAATGTCCCCAGGTTGTCCATTACCGCAGTCCCCTGGTCTGACCACAAGCTGATCTTATTCCAAATACCCCTGCCCAGCAACAGTCAGAAGGAAGCCAGAAGGCCAAGCAGCACCACCAAGGTGCCACCACGAAGATTCCAGGCCTTCGACAAGGACTTGATTCTATGTAAAACCCGCCTACTCCTCACCTCGACAGCATACAATCCTGAGGATCTGGTTTCCGACTGGAAACTATTGCTCTACGTCCACCATCTAACAAGCCTCCAGGGAAATGAGCCACCGCAGCCTGGTACTCCACTGAGCTGAGATCCTCACTCACCCTCCTAAGGAAGCTGGAAAGACACTGGTGTCGATCGCACTCTGCAGACGACCAAAGCGCATATAACTCTCACCTGGCAATACACCGAGAAGCAGTAACAGAGAATATGAGACGATTCCACACAGACACCCTAAAACAATCACTGAACAAACCGCACGACTTGTTTGTCCTCGTCAAGAACCTAACAAAAGGAACCAGCCCCCGAACAACCAAGCGAAATCCACCCCCAAGAATTTGCGGATTACCTGCAATCAAAGCTATACCTTTGGCGTGGCCCTTAGGCGCGGCACAGAGGCACACAAAAAGCAACAACCAACATTCCTTCCTCCCCGAAAAGACACGATATGTCCAACAGACCCCTCCACCACCGAATGAAGATCAACGACCACAACGACTCTGCAAGGAAAAAACCCCACCACTCCGGAACCCCAGGCGCAGCCCGAAGCCAAGCAGCAAGAAACAAACAAAAGAAACAACAGCGCCGACAGCATCACAGGAGAACCCAGCAAGGAGCAGACCGAGGCGAAGGACGTCAGAACCGCAAGTAGAACTCTCACAGTACATCACACATTCCCCACCACCAAGCTAGCACCTCCACTACACACACCCCAACAGATCCGGCCCTCCTCCACGGGACAGGATCCCCCACGGGACAGGCTCCCGCACAAAGACACCCTACGCAGATCCGGCTCGCCCTCCATGGGACAGGTTCCCTCCACGGGACAGGCTCCCGCACCAAGACACCCTATGCAGATCCGGCTCGCCCTCCACGGGACAGGCTCCCTCCACGGGACAGGCTCCCGCACCAAGACACCCTACGCAGATCCGGCTTGCCCTCCACGGGACAGGCTCCCTCCACAAGACAGGCTCCCACACCAAGACACCCTACGCAGATCCGGCTCGCCCTCCACGGGACAGGCTCCCTCCACGGGACAGGCTCCCACACCAAGACACCCTACGCAGATCCGGCTCGCCCTCCACGGGACAGGCTCCCTCCACGGGACAGGCTCCCGCACCAAGACACCCTACGCAGATCCGGCTCGCCCTCCACGGGACAGGCTCCCTCCACGGGACAGGCTCCCGCACCAAGACACCCTACGCAGATCCGGCTCTCCCTCCACGAGACAGGCTATCGCACAATATACAGCTCTCTCCAAATAGACAACGAGACGAAGACTTAAGAAAACAGGCACCACCTTAACAAAACATCACAAAAAAAAAAAAAACAACATGCACGCCACATACTTCCTCCCACTCTACTTACTCGTTACACAACTCCTCCCACCAACCACACACCTCCACCACCCACAAGCAAACATAACATGGCACCCACCAACTGTATTGCCATATTTAGAATTCACATACAAAGAGACACTCGGAACCTCCCAGGCAAAGAGACCAAACAGACACAAATCAAACTCCCACACCTGCACAAAGGAAGCACATGTAACAGCAACCTCATCAACAAAAAACACAACGATCGAGCTCATAAATGCCAGATCCGTGTGCAACAAGATACACACGCTTGTAGACCACATTGAAGAGCGACAGCCCGACATAATATGCATCACAGAGACATGGCTCAACCCGACTGACAACGTTCTACTCAATCAACTAGTACCAAACAACTATTCAGCGTACAACTGCCCACGCACCCACAGGCGTGGAGGAGGAGTCCTGATAATAGCTAAAACAAAACTGAAGTTCAAGACACAGAGCCTCACCGATACACAGCAATGTAACACAATTAGCATCAAGAACAAGAGCATTGCAATCTGCCTAACATACAGAGCACCCAGAGCTCCACCCGATGAACTGGCCTTCACACTCGAAGAAGCCTGTGCCATAACAACAAACAACAAACCAGCGCTGCTGATTGGAGACTTCAACCTAAAGTCCACCAATGTCAAAGACGCAGAGGCCTTCCTGCAAGCAATGTCCTCACTGCAATTCACACAAATAATCAATGCTCCAACACACAGACATGGATCATCTCCAGACCTCATATTCGCATCCAATTACCTAACATCAAGAGACCTGATTTCTCCACCAACCATTACCCCAGTACCATGGTCTGACCACTACTTAATCGAGATTAGGCTACGGTCACAAGAGGACCAGAAAAACGAAAGAGCAAACACCTCACACACACAAAGACGATTCAAGTGTTTCGACAAGGGCGAATTCATACAGGACACAATACAACACCTGAACATTACTACGGACGACCTGGAGGAACAAGTTTCCAGCTGGAACAGCATTTTAGCCAACGCCGCCAAACCACCCGATGGCGGGACCGAGAAACAACACCACAACAAGAGACAAAACAAACCATGGTACTCAGCAAAAATACGACAGGAAAAGAGGGAACTCAGGAAGATTGAACGGAGATGGAGAAAAAACAAAACAACTGCCGACCAGCATCTTTATCTAACGAAGCAAAAGCAATACAATGAACACATCAACCAATCAAAGAGGGAATTCCACACAAACATGATAAATACCTCCATCAACAAACCCAGAGAGCTTTTCGAAATAGTAAAAATCCTCACAAAAGAGCAAACAACAGAAGGGGAAGCACAAATTGATCCACAGAAATTCGCCGACCACATCAAAGACAAATTTCACTCCACAGAACAAACAACGCCTAGTAGAACCACAAGGACGGATGTACACTCCAAAACCTGGGGCACATTCTCCTCACCCTCAACAGAACAGATATCCCACATCATATCTACAATCAACACAAGCACCGCTCCTACAGACCCATGCCCAGTGTCTTGGGTCAAAGCCACCAAATCAAGCCTCATCCCCACCATACATAAAATGGTACACAACTCACTCACTCAAGGTCTCATGCCAAAGCAACTAAAACTTGCCTCAGTGAGACCAATCACAAAGAAAACAACTCTCGACAAAAAAGATCCAGCAGCATACCGACCAATCTCCAGCATACCCTTCCTCGCAAAAGTCATCGAAAAAACGGTTCAACTACAACTTCAGGATCACATCGACAAACACGAAACACTCGACGACAAACAACACGGATTTCGTCCCAACCACGGTGTAGAAACGCTACTGATCTACCTCTTCGACAGCATCCTAAGAATAATTGACAACACCAGGAATGGAATAATAATGATATTCATCGACATCTCCTCAGCCTTCGACACAGTGGACCACAACACGCTCCTCGAAAGACTACAGAACACTGGTATACACGGTATCACACTGAAATGGTTCCACTCATACCTAACCGAAAGACAGCTTCAGGTCAAGGTAGGAAACATCACCTCCCGACCCATCAAAGTCCGTCAAGGAGTACCTCAAGGTTCTGCGCTCTCAGCACTCCTATTTAACATCTACATCCAACCAATATGCAACATCATGAAAGAGAACAACATTCAATACACGATCTATGCGGACGACATCATGATATACACCCCGATATCAATCGACAACCCGGACTTCTCTAAGATAACAGACTGCCTTACACAAATGACCAGTTGGTGTCAAAACAACAACCTCGCCATAAACTACAACAAGACTGAAGCTCTAATCATCACTCGGAACCAAAGCTTCATACACCCACCAAATATAAAGATACAAAACATTACTATACCAATAAGGTCAGAAGTAAGATACCTCGGGGTTACGCTGGACAATAAACTCAATCTCAAGCCACACATAGACAAAACAATACAAAAAGCCTACTACAAGATGCGAATCATCAGGAGACTGAAACCACTCCTCGCCCCAGAACACTTCCGTACCGTCTGTCAAGCACTGATAACCCCTCTACTGGACTTCTGCAATCCGATATACCTTGGACTACCGAAACAAGCCATCAAACCACTCCAACTGGCACAAAACACCACAGCACGAATCATATCCGGAACTGCAAGACAGGAGCACATCACACCCACCTTAAAGGACTTACACTGGCTTCCAATCGATGCACGCATCAGATACAAAACTATTATAAACATATTTAAGATAAAACAGCAAACATCAGCCAACAGCCTGCACACCCTCATACAACCAGACACCAGCACACGTCCTAGAAGAAAACAAACACACAACCGAGTCAGCACCCCAAGTGAATACAAACACACACGCAAGGACACAACAGACAGAGCACTCTCCATGGCTGCCCCAACAATATGGAACAAACTACCAGACGATTTGAGGGCAACTACAGACCTCAAGGACTTCAGAAAACAGCTGAAAACCATGCTGTTCATAGAACACTATGGACACATCACATAAACTAAGTAACTGTATAGCAGCACACGTTACCGCCTAACACTATATGTATATAAAATGTTTTTAGCACCACTGTATATAGCCCACATTGTACATAGCTCAAACCAATCTAGCACACAACACAACACACACCCAACGAAATCTCCACCCTCACTGCACGTATAACACACTACCAGATTGTTTGCTGTGATACCACCTTGATTATTATGATAAGGCGGTTTAGAAATACTGTTAAATAAAATAAATAAATAAATACCAGACCAACAAGTCCCCAGTACCTGCCGTCTCACTTGAGCCATGCTATCTAAAACCCTGACCATCTTCTCCACGCCACCCAAGAAGCACATTGAAGACACTATTGCTGCAATCAACACTACCACTGCACAAACCGACCCCTGCCCTGCCTTCTGGATAAAAGAGCTAAGGTCCAACTTTAGCCCTTTCATAGCTAGGCTCATGGACCGATCTTTCGCAACAGGTGCAATCCCCAATCCCTCAAACACACATTCATCAGACTGCTGCTATAAAACAGCAAGCTTGACCCCCAGAAGGTAGACTCGTATAGACCAATATCGAGCATAACACTACTGGCCAAAATAATTGAAAAAGAAGTCCAAAGACAAATTCAAGAACACATTGAAGCCTCCATGCCACTGGACCCCTGCCAACATGGTTTTAGAGAGTCTCATGGTGTTGAAATGCTACTCACCACACTCCTCAATAACATAATTGCTGGAATTAATAACATTCGTCAAGGGTTTGTCCTCATTTTCATGGACATAGCAGCTGCTTTTGACTCAATAAGCCACGAGCTTCTGGAGCGTCTCAAGAAGGGGATCTGTGACACAGCGCTAGAGTGGTGCAAGTCATACTTCTCTGACAGATGGCAGCATGTACGATCAGGGGCTTCAACATCGGAACCATTCCACCAGAAGCAAGGCGTCCCACAAGGATCCTCCCTCTCCGCCCTGATGTTCAACATATACATGCAGCCCATCTGTAACGTTATCCGGTCTTTCAATGTTAACTGTTTGATATATGCAGATGATGTGCTACTTTACATGCCATTCTCGACCGAGAACCCGTACCTCTCCCCACTGACAGATTGCTTTTATGCAGTATCCAACTGGCTCCAAACCCAAAACCTCAGAATTCAGCACAAGAAAGCAGAGGTCCTATTCATTACGAGGAATAAAAGCTTCACCACACCACCCTATCTAAAGGTCAAAGAAGCAGAACTACAGACCAAACCCACAATCCAGTACCTTGGAGTCACTTTAGACCAGCGCCTGGACATGAAGGTACACATAAGCAACATAGCGAGAGCGGTATACCATAAGATCTGAACTCTCAGGCACCTACGTTTCCTGCTGGAACCAGATGACTTCCGGACAATTTATCAAGTGTTAATCATACCACACTTTGATTATGCAAATTCAATCCTGCATGGACTCCCTCAATCCACCATGAAACCGCTTCAGCTCACGATGAACGCCGCAGCGAGAGTCCTACATGGAGCATCCAGGAAAGACCACATGACGCCCATCCTTAAACATCTCCACTGGCTTCCGATACATGGTAGACTCACATTCAAAATCTTACTGCTGACTTTCAAAGCCATCAAGGGACTCTGTTCCACAACACTAGCAGAGATTATCCAGACCACATACCCCCCCCCAACAGGTCCGTAGATCAGTAGCAGTCAATACACTGATAGTCCCAAAATCAATAACCCAATGCACCCAGGCAACAGCAAACAGGGCATTCAAATTTTGTGCGTCCAGATGCTGGAACACCCTACCACCCAGCATCTGGACAAACCCCGACCTAGCCCAGTTTAGGAAGGCCTTGAAGCACTACCTCTTTCTCCTGTACTACCCGGTAGACAGTGCTACAATAGCCCCTTCCACTATCTAGCCTGTGCAGTACATTTGAATCTTACCACTCAAAGCACCCATGACTACGACTGGCGAGGTACGACTTGTCATGTCGCCTCGATGTAAATAGTTACCCCTGGTTATCCAAGTTTTAGTACCTGTTACTTGTAAACACAGATCAGCCAATGAAATGTGTAAGTTTCTATGTTCAATGTAAACCATGCTGATGTTGAATAGCGTGGTATAAAAGAGACTGTAAATAAATAAATAAAGGACTACCCAGAGGGACTGCTACAACTGGAAATAGATCTGCCCTTGTAAGTATTTGTCTTCTGGAATGTATTCTAAATCTTGGAAAAAAGGATAATCTTTGGTTTAAAGCAGATACATCTGTGTATGTTAGAATTAAATGTGTTTGCTGAGTCAGTTAGATCTTAGTACCACCAGACAGCTTTTCATTTAAATCAAATCAGAGTATAGCTTAGCATATAAGTAGAATAAATAATCTCTGAGTACAAAGAACTAAACTTGTTTCTAGAGACCTTTACAAAGAGGCCTTCGGGTTAGGAAGCAAAAGATCTGTGAAGTTGTCTTAACATAGAAACATAGAAACATGATGACAGAAAAAGACCACATGGCCTATCTAGTCTGTCCTTCCATAACAACAACTACAACAGTCCACTTTTTACCTTTAGAGATCCTCTGTGTTGGTCCCATGCTTTTTTGAATTCAGTTACTGTCCTCATCTCTACCACCTCCACTGGGAGACTATTCCATGGATCCACTACTCTTTCTGTAAAGAAATATTTCCGCATATCACTCCTGAATCTATCTCCCTTCACCCTCATCCCATGTCCCCTCGTAGCAGAACTTGCTTTCAATTGAAAGAGGCTCTCTCCCTGAACATTTATGCCACGGAGGTATTTAAACATCTCAATCATATCACCTCTATCCTGCCTTTCCTCTAAGGTGTACATATTAAGACCCTTAAGTCTGTCCTCTTATGCTTTATAATGAAGCCCATTAATCATTTTAGTAGCAACCCTCTGCACCGACTCCATCCTGTTCACATCCTTTTGAAGGTGCGGTCTCCAGAATTGCACACCATACTCCAAATGAGGTCGCACCAAAGACTTATAGAGAGGCATTATCACCTCCTTTTTTCTGCTAGCCATTCCTCTTCGTATGCACCCAAGCATCCTTCTAGCTTTTGCCGTCGCCTTTTCTACCTGTTTAGCTACTTTAAGATCATCAGACACAACCACGCCTAGGTCCCGCTCTTCTTTAGTGGACAAAAGTACTTCACCTCCTATACTGTATTGCTCCCTTGGATTGCTGCAGCCTAAATGCATGACCTTACATTTTTTAACATTAAATCCCAGCTGCCAAATTCTAGACCATTCTTCAAGCTTAGCTAGATCCCTCCTCATGTTATCTACACCTTCCTGGGTGTCCACTCTATTGCAGATTTTGGTATCATCTGCAAAGAGGCAAACCTTACCTGAAAGCCCTTCCGCTATATCACTAACAAAGATGTTAAAAAGAATCGGACCAAGGACAGATCCCTGGGGCACACCACTGGTAACATCTTCTCCTCAGAGTGAGCTCCATTTACTTGTACTCTTTGTCGCCTCCCACCCAACCAATTTCTAACCCAAGCAGTAACTTTAGGGTCCATCCCTAGGGTGCTCAGTTTGTTTATAAGTCGCCTGTGAGGAACAGTGTCAAAGGCTTTACTGAAATCTAAATACAGCACATCTAGAGCTCTCCCTCGATCCAACTCCCTGGTCACCCAGTCAAAGAAATCCATCAGATTTGTCTGACAAGACCTGCCTCTGGTGAATCCATGCTGCCTCGGATCCTGTAATCCGCTGGACTCCAGAAACCTCACTATTTTCTCTTTCAGCAGCGTTTCCAATAAATTACTCACCACCGAAGTTAAACTAACCGGCCTGTAGTTTTCAACCACATCCTTACTTCCACTTTTGTGTAAAGGCAGCACATGAGCCTCTCTCCAGTCCTTTGGCACCACTCCCGACTCCAACGAGGCATTGAAAAGGTCAGTCAGTGGAGTTGCTAGAACGTCCCCAAGTTCCCTCAGTATTCCAGGGTGTATCCCATCCGGTCCCATCGCTTTGTCTACTTTAAGTTGAGCTAGTTTCTCACAAACACAGTCTTCTGAAAATTGTTCAAGATGTTCCTCGCTTCTGTTCTTATTTGTGGGTGTTTTCTGAGGTCCTGCTCCTGGTTCTTTATCTGTGAACACAGAACAAAAATATTTGTTAAGCAATTCCACTTTATCCTTATCAGCTTCTACATATTCCCCCCCTGCACCCTTGAGTCTGACAATACCACTTTTGCCCTTCCTCTTCTCAATAATATATCTGAAAAATGTCTTATCCCCCCATTTTATTGCATTGGCTATTTCCTCCTCCTTTTGAATCTTTGCCTTCTTGACTACTTTGATAGCTTCTCTAAGTTTTTCCAAATACAATTGCCTGTCTTCCTCTCTCTGTGATGTCTTGTATTTCCATGAAGGCATCCCTCTTTTTCTTCACTTTTTCAGCTACTTCCTTCGAAAAGCATAACGGTCTCCTGTTCCTTTTGCCTTTATTTACCATTTTAACAAAAAGATTGGTTGCCCTTAAAATACCCCCTTTCAGTTTTGCCCACTGTTTTTCTACATCCCCCAGCTGTTCCCATCCCACTAACGACTCCCTGAGGTATTGACCCATCTTCGCAAAGTTAGTCTTCCTAAAGTCTAAGATCCTCACCTTGGAATGGATTCTAACAGCCCTAGTCCTAATACTGAACCACACCATCTGGTGATCACTGGATGCAAAATGATCTCCCACTACAACATCAGAAACACTTTCACCATTGGTAAGCACCAAGTCCAGTATGGCCCCTTCACATGTGGGGTCTGTTACCAATTCCCTGAATAGTTCTCCCTGTAGAGAATCCAGGATCTCCTTACTTCTAGATGATACTGCAGCAGGAATGTGCCAATCAACATCTGGCATATTGAAATCTCCTATCAGTAGCACTTCCCCTTTCCTAGCAATGCTGCGTATGTCTTCAATTTACTCTCTGTTCACCTATTCCTCTCGTGAGGGAGGTGTCTTAAATGTGTGTTAAAGGCAAGTGACAGATCAAAGTGGCAATTTGAAAGGCCCCCTCTATGAAAACAAGGGCTGTGTGAATCACCTAGGAAATTGATAAGACTTAACCTTAGAAGCACTGGTCAGGGCACTGTGAAGCAATTCAGCTGTTAAGTCTTCTTTCCCTTCCTCCCACCCAGACTCCCACCCACCCTAGGGACAACCTTAGCTTTTTAAGCTGTTAAACCTATTAAAGGGGGGAGGTACCCATAATCACTTTCAGGAGTGGCTGGTTATCCTCATCAGGAATACATTTATTGAGGACCTGAAATTAATTATTCTTGAGGTGAACAAAGTTCATTTAACATATAAGGTTTATGACGGTAGATAAAGACCAGTATGGTTCATGTAGTCTGCCCAACAAGGCGGCAAGAGTAGTACACCTGCCAATCAGTGCAGGTCACCCCTCTCCATGCCTTTGTTTAGGGGTGTACCCACCGCTCCGTGTAGGTCACCCCTATTTACTGAGATAAAAGAGATAGCTATGTTTATTTTGATTTTATCCTGTTGCTATAAAAAGGGATCCACTATGTATGTCCCATGCCATTTTGAATTCTGCCACTGTATCTGCCCCCACCACTTCCTTTGGGAGGGCTTTCCATGCATCCACCACCCTTTCAGTGAAAAGTATTTCCCGACATTGCCTTTCAGTTTACCCCCTTGCAGCTTCATGTTATGCACTGTAGTTTTACAGCTTCCCCGTCTTTGGAAGAGGTTTGCTTGTTCATGAATACTCTTTAAATATTTAAAGATTTGAATCATATCTCCCCTGTCCCTCCTCTCCTTCAGAATATACATATTTAGGTCTTCAAGTCTCTTCTCATAAGTCTTCTGACCCAGCCTCCAAATCATTTTGGTCACCTTCCTCTGAACTGTTTCCAGCCTTTATGTCCTTTGCGAGATATGGTCTCCAAAACGGAACACAATATTCCAAGTGAGGCCTCACCAGTAACCTGTACAGTGGCATTAGTAACTCCTTTCTGCTGGTAATTCCTCTCTGTATGCAACCCAGCCTCGTTCTGGCTTTTGTCACTGCCATGTTGCATTGTTTCGCCACCTTGAGATCCTCAGAAACAATCACTCCGAGGCCCTTCTCCTCTTCCATGCACACCAACCTCTTGCCCCCTATCGCATACATTTCCATTGGATTTCTGCTTCCCAAGTGCATGACATTGCACTTCTTCACATTAAATCTTAACTGCCAAGCATTAGACAATTCTTACAACTTTTGTAGATCTTTCTTCAGTTTATTCACACCCTTGGGGGAGTCTACTCTGTTACAAATTTTCATGTCATCTGCAGAAAGACAGACTTTTCCATTCAGTCCTTCAGCAATATCACTCACAAATACATTGAACAGTACCTGTCCCATGACTGAACCCTGGGACACACCGCTAATCACCTTCCTTTCATCAGAGTGAGTTCCATTTACAGTCACCTTCTATCATCTGTCAGTCAACCAATATTGAATTCAGTTTACCACTTTGGGACCCATCCCCAAGCTGTTGAGTTTATTGATGAACCTCCTATCAGAAACAGTATCAAATACTTTGCTAAAATCTAGGTAGATCATATCCATCGCATGCCCTTTTATCTAGTTCTCTGGTCACCCAGTCGAAGAATTCAATCAGATTAGTTTGGCAAGATCGTCCTTTGGTAAAACCATGTTGCCTCGGATCATGCAACCTGTTGATTTCAAGGAAATCCACTATTCGCTCTTTCAGGAGCGCCTCTATTACTTTTCCCACCACCAAGGTAAGGGCTATGTTTACTAAACCGGGTAACGGTTAACCCGGGCTATCTGCAACTAGGTCCCATCGAATAACATGGGACCTAGTTGCAGATAGCCCGGGTTAACCGTTAGCCCGGTTTAGTAAACATACTTCTAAGACTTACTAGCCTGTAGTTTGCCACTTCTTCCCTACTGCCACTTTTGTGAAGAGGTACCACATCAGCCCTTCTCCAGTCTTGTAGAACTTCTCCTGTCTCCAAGGATCTATTAGAAATATCCTTTAATGGCCCTGTAAGAATCTCTGAGTTCTTTCAGTATCCTGGGATGTATCGCATCCGATCCCATGGCCTTGGGCACTTTCAGTTTTGCAAGCTGCTCTAATACATAATCTTCTGTGAATGGTGTGTTGTCTGCTCCATTCCCATATTTGTCAATCACAGGTGGCCCTTCTCCAGGATTTTCTTTAGTAAAAACAGAGCAGAAGTATTTATTTAGCATTTTCGCTTTTTCAATGTCACTTTACATAATCCGTCCCCAGCATTTTTGAGTCCTGCAATGCCACCTCTGATTTTCCTCCTCTCCTAAATATGCTTGAAAAAAGTTTTGTCGCCACACTTCACATCTTTAGCCATCTTTTTTTCTGCCTTTGATTTTGCTATCTTTATTTCTCTTTTAGTTTGATCCTTTATTCTTTTCTGTGTTCCTCTGTTTGCCAACTTTTGAATTTTGTGAAAGCTGTGTTTTTTGCCTTTATTTGTGTAGCCACTTTTTTGGAGAAGCAGATAGGTTTCATTTTCCTCTTTTTTTTATTTACTTTCCTTGCATATGTATCTGTTGCTCCTTTTATTGCCTCCTTTTATTTAGCCCATTGCAATTCTACTTTCCTTATCCCCTCCCACCTTGCCAACTCCTCCTTCAGGTACTTGGCCATTTTACTGGTCAGTGTTTTTGAAGTCTAGGATTTTGAGCTTGCTGTGATTGGATTCTACCTTGGCTTTTATCTCAAACCACACCATGTGCTGATCGCTGCTGCTCACATAGGCACCCACCCAGATATTTGACACGCTATCTCCATTGGTGAACACTAAATCCAACACCGAGCTCTCCCTGTTCGGTTCCTTCACCATTTGTCTAAGTAATGTATCTTGGAAGGCATCCACAATTTTTTTTCTTTCTTTCCTGATTTGCAGAAGGTATACTCCAATCCACATCGGATAGATTAACGTCATCCAATATGATCACTTCCTCCTTCATGGCTATCTTTGCAATATCAGCAATCTACTATCCATTTCTTTGGTTTGAGTTGGAGGCCTGTAGACTACACCAGTATGGATGACTGTGCCATCTCCTCTTTCCAACACAATCCACAGTGCTTCTTTTCCCCACATCCACTGCATTGCAGCAGCTTTAATATTGCTTTTGACATATAGGGCTTCTCCTCCTCATTTTCTACCCTCTCTTTCTCTTCTAAATAGATTACAGCCAGCTATGACTATATTCCATTCATGCAACTCATTAAAACATGTTTCTGTAATGGCCACAATGCCCAAGTCCATTTTCACCATTAGGGCTTCCAGATCAAAAACATTGTCGGCTAGGCTTTGATTTGTGTTCATTGCTTTCCAGCATTTGTTGACTGGCTTGCCTGTTTTTGCATGGATTTTGTTCTGCACACCCCATCCCACTTGCCATTGATGTGTGGTTTAAAAGTGTAGCTGTTTCCAATGTCATTTTGCTTTTGCTGGGAGCGACGTCCTGAACTTGTCGTCCTCCATCCGTCACCCCCTTTCCCTAGTGTAAATACCTGTCCACATACTGCCTGAATTTTTCACTTAGGATCCTTTTCCCTGCAATGGAAAGATGTAGTCCATCAGCACAGTATAGCCTCTTGTTGATCCATCTGTTTCCCCAGTCTCCTATATATCTAAATCCTTCTTGTTTTGCGCCAGGTTTGGAGACATGTATTAAAGTTGTTTATGCGATGCAGCCTTTCTGCCCCCTTACCAAGAACAGGTAGAACTGAGAATGCTACAACGTTAACAATGAGCTTGAGTTTCTCTCTCAGAGTCTGGAAGTCCCTTAGAACTGCAGAGGCACTGTTTCTAGCCAGGTCATTTGTACCCAAGTGGATGACAACATCAATTTTGGAGTGCTCACTTTCTGCACTAACTATACCAATAATTTGGTTCGTATTCCTGCTGGCTGAAGAGCCTGGGAGGCATTTGACCATCTTCTCTCCTTTGAACTGTTATCCTAAGTTGTTGCCTCTGATTAGTTTTCTGTTTTATGATTTTTTTTCTTTCTATTTGGTGCATTGTCAGTAGATTTGGCATTGAGTCTTCATTTAAGGGCACTTCAGTTTCCATGGATTGGGCACCCTTATTATCCAAGGCAGAGAAGGCATTATGCAGGGTGTGACATAGTGGGTCCTTCCAGCCCGGTAGAAGAGGCTAAAAAGCCAGGAACAGGAGTAGGGCTGAGTTGTAAACAAAAGCACATGGCTCCTGGTTACCTTAGAAACCAAGCACAGAGGCAAGAGAAACGCCCGTCCAACCATTCAGGGAATGAGTCACGAGCTAATGCAGGACACCTTCTAGGGGGTGGAGTTGAGCACTGCCCTAGAATTCACCCTGATAAAGAGAGTTCAGTTGAACTTATGGAGTTAGAAGGAGAAGAAGGGTTTGGAGAAGAAGGAGCTGAGGCATGTGTGCTGGATAAGGAAGCTAATGAGAGCTACGGTGAAGACAGCAGTGCCAGGAAAAAGCCAGAGTCTCTGTGGAAGGGTGAGACAGTGTCTTTCTTCAGGAAAAGAAAAGAAACCCCAAGGGGAGGATATAATAAGGACAGAGTGTATTACCTGCAGTATCCAGGGGAACACAGAAGTGAAAGGAAGCCAGGAAGGCAAGTGAAATCTTCTGTGCAAGGCTTAGGTTGGGAACTTACAGCCAGTCCAAAGCCACAAAGAAAACCTCCACCAGCTAGGCTAAAAGGATTCACAAAGAGCATGCGTCGGCGTTTCAGAACAGCAGAGACGCCTTTTGGAAATCATTTATCGGCATGGCAGTATTTGAAGCGTTGAGACAGGGCAAACAACTTTAATATGCCCGAAACGCAGTGCTGTGTTCTCCTTGGATAACTGCTGACTTTGTAAAGCTTCCTTTTGATAATTCTAAGAAGTTGAAAATATCTGGCTAACTTTGAAGGACCAGATGATCTACGACGATTCAGTTAAGTTGACTGATTTTAAATAAGTCTTTGGGCTATTTTTAAAGGTGGCACCTATATAGTGGTTTATTTTCCACCTTTTTTGCTCTTTAGGGGGCATGTATACACATTTATTAATTAAAATGGAAGTAACAGCTTCGAGGAGTAATTTACTTCATGGCTGATCTTCCGACAAATAAATTTAAATTTAAGGTTCATTTTTGCATTGCTCATATTTATTTTTCACTCTTCTTGGTTTTGGAGTACTAATTTGTGGAGTGTTTTGTGTTTGATATTTTAGGCTAAAAGGTAAGCCAAAAGGCTGGTATAAAAATAGTTACAGTGACTGTATTTACCCAGAGGGTTGGAGCTGGGAAGAGAATACCTGTGCTGATAACGTTTGTGAAAGCCAGTATTTAACTCAGGAATATCAGGTGAAACCTGAAGCAGTTAAAAAGGGCGTGGCACCAGGGTTGCCGTTACAAACATTTCCTTCTAGCCAGGAAGAGTTAATGGACTTTGAACCTGAGTGTGTGAATATTGATGAAGATATCATGGACTGTACGATATCGCTTGCTAATGAAATAATCTCATTACGCTGAAGGCATGTTTTGAAAGAGAAAGTACAGCACTACTAGCATTGAGAAGAAGAGAGCTGTGAAGAAACAGCATTGTTACGTTGGAATGCTAGATATCAACCTGTTTTTTGCTGAAGTAAGCCTTTTCTGTTAAAGAACCTTTGATTTGTCCTTATGCCAGTAAATACCTGGTTTGTGTTACTTTGTTCATGGTGAAATCCACCCCGGGAGGGGAAATAAAATCCTTTGGTTGCTTAAACCACTTTTCCACAACTGCTCCTCATTGATTCGGTGAAGGGACTACATTTCCCAAAAAGCCCAGCTTCAGGATTTGTAAAGTAGCTGCTTCAGTGGGGAAGAACCACTCACTTAACCTCTACCCACTTATACACGGGGGTTTAAGGAGAGCTGGTGACAAGGGATATCTCCTAGTTACAGGTCACAACCTACCAGAGCCCACTTTGATCCATTTGTTCCTGGGCTGTTTGATTCTTTGTGGGAGTGGTGGTGTGTTTATTTGCAGCTAATTCTTCCCTTATTAGAGTCAATTCTTTGTGCATAGCAGCTAACTTGAGACATATAGGGCAAGCTCTTAGGTTCCAAATGATTCTTCCCAGAATGAAAGCACCACAGTTCTTGCCTTGAATACACGACATGCTGATTTAGCTGTCCTTGGAGGAGAAAAGGAGAAAAAGTGGATGTAACACCTAATTAAAAGGACAGATGTCAATGTATATGACGACTATATAGTCAATGCAACCCTGGGGTGGGTAGGTGGAGGAGTAGGGTGTGCGGGAACTTAAGTCTCCATGGCCAGTAGACCTTATATTAACTAGGTAGGAAGTTAAAATCCAGAATTTCCAGGATAGCATTCTCCAAAATGCTTCTTCTTCCACCCGCACGACGTAAAAGGCAGGCAGAGGGTTTCGAATTTGTTAGGAACTAGGGAACATTCTAGGGAAAGAAGGGCTTTTCCGAAGGGATTGCCTCCACCTTAACCGAGATGGAACCAGGCTGCTGGCATCAACCTTTAAAAAGGAGATAAAGCAGCTTTTAAACTAGATTATAGGGGAAAGCCGACAGTTGCGCAAGAGTGCATGGTTTGCAACAATGTATCTGTGAAGGATACCAGCAAAAGATTGAAGTTAGGGCATATGAATAAGCTATGATCATAATCAGTTACACCGATGGTGCCCGTCTGTCTACCCAACCAGTCCACTACACCATGGCAATCATTTACACAAATCAATTTAAAATTCGTACAGCAAATCATTATGTTGATTAACACCACCACATCCCCAGTTGATCCATGCCCTATCAGCTGGTTAAAAATAGCTTGGGCAGAAATGGCACCATACATACTCAAAATAAACAATCTCTCACTCTCCTGTGGACATATGCCTGCAGCATTAAAGAAAGCCTCTATTAGACCCAAACTGAAACAGAATTCCTCACCCAATATCAAGTCTCCCATTTCTGGCAAAAATTATTGAAATAGTCCAAACCCAACTCCAAGAACTCTTAGATAATCATGCCCCTCTAGACTCTCATCAATATGGTTTTAGACTTAACCATGGGGTGGAAAAACTTTTATTAGCCATGTCTGATAAGCTTATTAAAGCAATAGCAGGGATTAAACAAGCCTTCATACTGATATTCCTTGATATTACTACAGTATTTGACTCTCTTAATCATTTCATTTTATTAACGAGACTGAGATAAATTGGGATTAATGGCTACATTCTCAACTGGTTTAAATCATATTTAGCTAATCGCACTCTGCAGATAAAAATTAACCAAAATACTTCTAACACAAATGGTCAACAGCAAGGAATCCCTCAAGATTCAGCTCTCTCAGCCTTACTTTTTAACATTTATCTTCAACCAATCTGTAATATCTTCCTGAAGCTTAATGTAAATTACCACATTTATGCGGACGATATAACGATGTATCTCCCATTCAATACAGAAAGTCCCAACAAATAAAAATATGCTTCAATGAAGCCTCACAATGCCTTCTGTTTTATAACTTAAGAATAAGTTAGAAAAAAAAATGAAGTAGTTTTTATCAGTAGGAACAGAGACTTAATTCCCTACTTCCAGGATCACTTCTTTTACTTGTATTTTTGATGGAGGGGTGAAGTTAGATACCTAGGACCAGATTTTGATCTGGGTGGGTGCCCCCTTCCTGCTTAACCTGGATTTTCCATACCGGGGTCATATGCGGCCCTGGCATAGAAAATCTGGGCATCACTGAACAGCTAGGAGGCCGCAGGAGCTACCCATATAGCACTGATTTTTGATGCTACACGATTAGCCTCGATACCTTACAGGACACATAAGTGACAAACCAGGGAATTTTCTAAGGCAATACCCATGTAGGTACCTTTGAAAATTCCCCGTTAAGGCATTTACATGGGTAACTAGGGCAGTTAACCATGTAAATGCCTTCAAAAATCGGGCCCCTAGGTATTACTTTAGATCACACATCAATACAACTCAAGTTATTTACAGAAAAATTAGAACACTCCATCATCTAAGATCCCTGCTAGACCCAAGTGATTTCTGCTCTTTCTTCCAAGCCATGATTTACCATCATCTTGACTTCTGTAATAGCATCTTACAAGGCTTACCAAAACATGCATTGATGCCACTGCAGATGGCACAGCAGCTCATATAATTCAGAAGGCTCACAGATCCAAACACACCCATTTTACAAAAGCTACACTGGCTCCCTATACTCAGCAGAATCCAATTTAATAACCTAATCATCACTTTCAAGCTAATGCATGCTACATCTCCATCCCACCTAGGATCACTTATTAACAGGATCCCAAATAATAGACGAAGAAGAAAAGATGCATAAAACTCACTAGAACTCCAAACAGAGTTCAGGAAGACCAAACTAAAGTAACACTGCTTCCCCTCCAAACGACACTTCACATTGCAGCAAGCATAATTCAAGGAGAAAAAAGTATGATCATAATCAACAGTCATCACATTACCTCCAATCACTACTAAATTCCTCCAACACAGGCAAGACAAGAAAACAATAGACAATAAACACGCTAAATATACCATATGAGAAAATCAAAAGTACACAGTATACCTGTAGCGTGCGGCGACCCTGCCCGGCTTAAGGGGTTAAAGGCAGGAGCAGCCGCTGGTGCTTCGTGAGGGAAGAGTAAAACCTTTACCCCAGGAATGCTGGGAGTTGTAGTTCCAGTTCTTCTCACTCCGAAATTAAAGAAACTGTAGTTGTGGGGTTTCTTGATAATAAGTATTTTATTAAAGCAAAAGATAAATGTTCCATCACATGGCATGTAATAATGCAAAACAAAGGTGCTTCAAAAGGCTAACAGAAACTCAGGATAAATGCAACTTAAAAGTATATTGCTGCTTTTCACTTTCCAGCCAATTACTCTCTTTTGCCTCCAGAGGCCAGTTAGGCTCACTGCAGCCTCTTACGATCACCGTTACTTTCAGAGTGCTTGGGAAAACATGTGCACGTAATTAGAGCTTCTTTCAGCAGTGCAAACAACAGCAGTGCAAACAACTCTCAGATCACAGACGGCAAAAGCATTTCCTTCAGCTTGACTTATCTATACAACAAATCGTACAGTCCATTTGTTCACAGCCTGGTAAGTCTGTATTACTCTCTGTCACACCTTCTAGCTGTAAGGCATTACTAACTTCTTGTGAAATTAGCTGTTGTCTAGCTTGTAACTCTAAGAATTGTTTAAAGCTTTGTAGAAGCAATTCAGCCTGTTCCTTATGAGATAGGGTACTATTATCTGCTATAGAACTTCCCTTCTGCTCAAGGCTGTTTGTCTTCTCTTCTTGTAAGTTAAAGGCATCAGAATAGTTGCTAGTCTCTTTGGCAATTGTTTCATAGATAGGAGAATTATCTTTACATTCAGCTTGGCAAGCGTGTGGCCAATTACTCACTTTTTGCAGAGCCCTACTGTCTTCAGACGGCTCCAAGGTTCTCCAGCTGTTCTGTTTGTTGCTCTCCGGCACAAACGACACTTCAGAGAATGATGGCTCTCTCACCTGTGTTTGCCTTGAAGGCTTTCTTCTTATGCCAGGTTCCCAAGTATCATTAGACTCTCCTCTGGCTTTCCAACCATCCTCTAGTTTCTTCCTCCTGTATTCCTTCCTGGGCTGCTTCTTCTTAAACTTCTTCCCATACTCGTACTGAGTCTCAGCCTCCTTCGGAATCTCGTACTCCTTTTTCTCCTTCTCCTTTTGCTTCCCCTCTCTCCTAATCTCTTTCTCAGAGCCATGCTCTGGTTTAAAAGTACGTTCTCTCTTAGGCACGCCTCTTCTCAGGGCTGGGTGTGCCCAATCGGAACTGCAGGGCTCCTCCCCTGGGCTGGTCTCCATGCTCAGCTCTGTGTAATAGAGTCTCTCTTTTTTCCTTGCCCTGTCATTTTGGTGTAAATCCTGCTGAACCTCAGGATTTTCCTCTGTCTCCATAGGCTCAGGAGTGCGCTGCTCACCACAAGCGGGACATTTGAATTATATGCTCCAACAATCTGGAACTCTCTCTCAGGAACTCTCCAAGCTACCAATGATATCTCCACATTCAGAAAACTTCTCAAAACCTATCTATTCAATGAACATTTGGGCTCTATCACATAATCTGTCCCTCCCTCATATCTCTCCCCTTCATATCCTTCCCCCTCCTTTCTTTCGGCAGAAAACAGATAGCATGTTCATATATACAGTCCCCTCTCCCCTCCTAACGCCCCCATCTACATACCTCATAATGTAAATAAGTTCCTCTGTTCTATGTAATAAGTTATTATTGCAAGTGTTCAAATTGTATATGTATATAAGTTTTTTAATTTATTTCTTTATTTAGTATTTCTTTTATACCGCGCTATTGACATCAGTGTGTTTTACATCAAAACATAACATATGCATTTCAGGGTCACTGAGATGCATTTACATTTGAACAGGGATTGGAAACTTGGATAATGGTAAATTAACAAGAGTTATACAATACGCATCTACATTATATACATCATGAGGGTAATTTTTTGTTGGGACTAAGCAGGGAAGTATCTGGTGAATAGGTGATGTTTTAGGGCCTTTCTAAGTTGGGTTAGGTCTGTAATAGCTCTGATGTCGGGGGGGGGGGGGAGGGAGTTCCAGGCTTTTGGGGCATAGAAGCAGAAAGCTCTGTTGGTTGTTGACTTTTTGCATCTTGTTGATTCTTTCAGGACTGTTAAAGTGTTTACTGCTACGGATCTTCTACTTCTAGTAGGAGCTGAGGTATGTATCAATTCGGTGATGGTTATGGGGGACTGATTGTTTAGGGCTTTGAAGGTCATGATGATATTCTTATATAGGGTTCTAGCTTCGAAGTTCTCTCTGTTCTCTATACAAGCTGTTGTTGAAACGTACACTGCTTTGCCCCGGTAAAAAAACAGTATAAAAATCCAGCCAAATAAAATAAATAAATAGTCAACAAGTAATAGAGCCTTCTCTTTTATGGAATACCCCTAATTTATGGAACTCCCAGCCAGGATTAGAAACATCAGAGACCTATCCACCTTCAGAAAGAATATCAAGACACTACTTTTTTTCTGAA
The DNA here is from genome assembly GCA_033557465.1 of Ichthyophis bannanicus. Lineage (NCBI taxonomy): Eukaryota > Metazoa > Chordata > Amphibia > Gymnophiona > Ichthyophiidae > Ichthyophis > Ichthyophis bannanicus. The sequence goes on from CM066040.1 coordinate 72,307,710, forward strand.
TATTATGAAACCAAGCAAACCCAAAATGATACTTTACCAACATACCATAATCCCTGATCATGACACTCATCATGTGCCCCTAACACCCTCCTTATCTGCAAACCTATGTAAAGACGACATACAATGCATATATGTAAATATGTAAATAATCCCAAATCCTCATTACATATATATGCATTCATGTAAATAAGTTACTGCCTGTTACCTTGGATCAAAGTTTTGTTGATTACTAACTTGAATATACTGCTAACTACTGTCTATTGTAAAATGTTGTGTTTTGCATTTGTTCTTTGTAAACCATTTTTATTACTTGATAAGGCGCTATAAAAAAACCTCTAAATAAATAAATGGAGATATTCCAATAAAGACAAAAGTAACCCAAATACCCCAAACTCTAAATTACTCCTGCCTACCAATAACCAGATTAATATGAATAAAACAAGACCTCTAAAATGCGTGAATGACATAGCTAGAAGTCTAAATAATTAAATATGGGAGAGTTAGACTATATAGTACTAAATGAGAGGTTAGATATGATTGGTATCTCAGAGACCTGGTGGAAGGAGGACAACTAGTGGGATACTGTGATCCCTGGGTACAAACTATATTGTAATGACAGAATAGATCAAATTGGTGGAGGGGTTGCACTCTATATTAGAGGTGGCATTGAGTTACACTGGATTAAAGTGTTGCAGGAAGCAAAATACATGGTCAAATCTCTATGGATTGAAATTACATGTAAAAAGGGGAAAGCGATGGCAGTGGGGGGTGTACTACCAACCGTCTGTCCAGAATGAAAAAATGGATGATGAAATGCTTAAAGAAATCAGGGAAGTTAACAAAAAAGAAGTGACAATACAGTAATAACAATGAGTGATTTCAGTTACTCTGGTATCGATTGGGTCAGAGTCACGTAGGACATGCTAGGAAGATAACGTTTCTAGATGAAATAAAGGACTGCTTCTTGGAACAGCTGGTTCATGAACTGACAAGAGGGGATGCCATTTTGGACCTAGTTTTTAATTTTACACAAGATCTGGTGCAAGGGAAAAGGCTGTTTGGGCCACATGGAAATAGTGATCATAGCACGATTACATTTGATTTTGTAAATGGAGGAAGGACAGCAAGGAAATCCATGTGCTTTTTACCTTTCAAAAAAGGAAACTATGAAAAAATGAGGAAAAAAAGTAAAAAAAAAAAACTAAAAAGGAGGAGCTGCAAAGGTTAAAGATTCACATCACACATGGGCATTGTTTAAAAATACTATCATGGAAGCCCAGACCAGCTGTATTCCACACTTTAAGAAAGGTGGAAGAAAGTCATGATTGTTTATTTTTAATATTATAATTATTTTTATTATTATAATTTAATATAGTAATCGCTTAAAAGAAGACCACGAGAGTAGTTTGTAATACAAATATGGCTTAATGGGAGACAGCCAACATGGCTTTAGTCAAGGAAGGTCTGATCTTACTCATCTGTTATGTCTTTTTTGAAGGTGTGAATAAAAAGGTAGACAAAGGTGAGTTGGTTGATATAGTATATCTGGACTTTCAGAAAGCTTTTGACAAGGTCCCTCATGAGAGACTTTTGGCAAAATTAAAAAGTCATGGGATAGGAGGCAGTGTACTATTGTGGATCAGGAACTGGTTAAAAGATAGAAAGCAGAGGGTAAGGCTAAATGCCAGTTTTCCCAGTGTAGAAAGGTGAATAGTGGAGTACCCAGGGATCTGTTCTGGGTCCGCTGCTTTTTAACTTATTCATAAATGAACTCGAAATGGGAACAACGAGTGAAGTAATCAAATTTGCAGATGACACAAAACTATTCAAAGTTGTTAAAACCCATGAGGATTGTAGAAAATTGCAAGAGGATCTTGATAAATTGGAAGACTGGGCATCCAAATGGCAGATTAAATTTAATGTGGACAAATGCAAAGTTATGCACCTAGGAAAGAAAAAACCCAAACTATGGTTACACGATGCAAGGTTCCACATTAGGAAACACCACCAGGAAAGATTTAGGTGTCATCGTAGATAACATGTTAAAACCCTCCGCCCAATGTGCAGCGGAGGCCAAGAGAGCAAATAGAATGCTAAGTATCATAAGGAAAGGAATGGAGAATAAAACAAAGGATATTATAATGCCTCTGTATATTATAATATTATAATGCCTCTGTATCATTCCATGGTGCGACTGCCCTTGAATATTGTGTGCAATTCTGGTCACCGTATCTTAAAAAGGATATAGCGTTATTAGAAAAGGTACAGAGAAGAGCCACCAAAATGGTGAAGGGGATAGAAGTATACCCCTATGAAGAGAGGCTAAAAAGGTTAGGACTCTTCAACCTGGAAAAGATGGCTGAGGGAAGATATGATAGAGATCTATAAATTAATGAATGGAGTGGAACAGGTAAATGTAGACAGTGTACGCCATCAAAATATAGAAAGACTAGGGGGCATGCAATGAAGCTGCAGGGTAACCTATTTAAGACTAATAAGAGAAAATATTTTTTCACTCAATATGTAATCAAACTCTGGAATTTGCTACCGGAGAATATAGTAAAAGCTGTTGTTGTAGATGGGTTTAAAAAAGGTGTGGACAAGTTCCTGTAGGAAAGGTCCATAAAACATTATTAAAGTGGACCCCGAATATCCACTGCTTGCCCCAATACAAGTATTATGGAACCTGTGTCTTTTGGGGAAACTGCTAGGTACTTGTGACCTAGATTGGCCACTGCTGGAAACAGAATACTGGGCTTGATGGGCCTTGGTCTGACCCAGAATGGCATATCTTCTTTTATATTTTCTTAAAGTCCAAACAATTGCCAGCATGGTTTAGGGGTGAGGTCAGAGAGGCTGTTGTAGACAATAAAGCATCTTTCAGGGAATGAAAAAAGGAGCCAAATGATGAAAACTGGAAACATCATAAGCACTGTCAAGTTAGACACAAAGCGTTGATAAGACTGGCAAAGAGAGAATTTGAAAAAAAAAACCCTTGCTGTGGAAGCACAAATGCATAACAAAAGACTTTTTCAAGTAAATTCATAGCAAAAAACATGAGAGAGAGTCAGTTGGGCCAGAGTTTCCCTTTCTCACAGCTCTGTTAAAGCTGAGCCAGCCGGTGCTAATGGGAAACAGGCATTTCCTGTTTCCCATCAGCACTGGCGGGCTCAACTGACACAGCCGTGGAAAAGGGAAACTCTCCCTTCGCGGCCATGAAAAGCTGAGCCGGTGCTGAGGGAAATACAAGGCAGGGCTCTGCCGGAGAGGCGGGGGCCGCGGGGCACTTCATTCTGCTGCTGTCACAGCGGCAGCAGTTCCTGTGATTGGAGGGGGGGGGAGGTTTGTTTTTTTTTTTTTTAAGGCCGAATGAGGCGGTCTTTTTGGGGGGCAATTTTTGCCGCCCCCAAAAAGTTGCTGCCTGAGGCTACTGCCTCACATGGCCTCATTATAGAGCCCCCCCCCCCCCCCCCATCTAGTACTCACACTCAGTCCAACTCCCTGGTCACCCAGTCAAAGAAATCAATCAGATTTGTCTGACAAGACCTGCCTCTGGTGAATCCAATAATCCGATGGACTCCAGAAACCTCACTATTTTCTCTTTCAGCAGTGCTTCCAATAATTTACTCACCACCAAGGTTAAACTAACTGGCCTGTAGTTTACAACCACATTCTTACTTCCGCTTTTGTGTAAAGCAGGGGTTCTCAACCCAGTCCTCGGGACCTACCTAGCCAGTCAGGTTTTCAGGATAACCACAATGAATATGCATGGAAGAGATTTGCATATAATGGGGGCAGTGTATGCAAATCTCTCTCATACATATTCATTGTGGTTATCCTGAAAACCCGACTGGCTAGGTGGGTCCTGAGGACTGGGTTGAGAACCCCTGGTGTAAAGGGACCAGATGTGTCTCTCCAGTCCTTTTGGCACCAATCCCGACTCCAACGAGGCATTGAAAAGGTCAGTCAATGGAGCTACTAGAATGTCCCAAGTTCCCTCAGTATTCTCAGGTGTATCCCATCTGGTCTCATCACTTTGTCTATAAGTTTAGCTAGTTTCTCACAAACAAAATTTTCTGAAAATTGTTCAAGATGCCTCTCGCTTCTGTTCCTGTTTCTGGGTGTTTTCTGAGGACCTGTTTCTGGTTCTTCATCTGTGAACACAGAACAGAAATATTTGTTAAGCAATTCCACTTTATCCTCATCAGCTTCTACATATTCCTCCCCTTCACCCTTGAGTCTGACAATACCACTTTTGCCCTTCCTTTTCTCAACAAGCATATCTGAAAAATGTCTTATGCCCCCATTTTACTGCATTGGTTTTTTTCCTCCTCTTTTTGAATCTGGAATTCATTACCAGAGGATGCAGCAAAGCTGTTATTGTAGCTGGGTTTAAAAATGGTTTGGACAAGTTCCTGGAGGAAAGGTCCATAAACCATTATTAAAGAGGACCTAGGTAATCCACTGTTTGCCCCTATACAAGCATTATGGAACCCGTGTGTCTTTTTGGGAAACTTCTAGACACTTGTGGCCTGGATTGGCCACTGTTGGAAACAGGATGCTGGGCTTGATAGACCTTGCCATCTCGGGGAGGGGGGGGTGAAGGTTAAGGAGGAGGATCGGGAGAGAGTTTGATTAGGTTGGGCTTATTTGGTGACTGTCCCTCTTGCATCATTCTTTATAATAATGGGGCCTGATGATTATCAGCTATTCATAACACATGGTGCTACATTTATAGAATACCGCACAATTGATGAGCCGTGAATCTCATGACAGCTTTTGCAGGAAGAGATATGAGAGGCACCAGGTTAGTCTTTAGCTAGAGGAGAAGCTGTGATGAAAGCCTTGGCGCCATTTTTTCTTTAATTGGTAGTGTTGGGAGCACATTTTTAATTGATGGTGGTCGGTCTCCCACACCCCATGGTTGTACCTTTTCTGAGTTCTGTTGGATGCAGTTCATCAAGTTATTTAAATTCTTATGGACAGATGGCATCACAGAACCATCTTCCAGGTCAGTAAGACAGATTTAACAAGGCCTCTCTCCACATGACTTTGCTGAGCCTTCTCTACAGTCTTGGATTTCAGCTTTTGCTTGATGTCTTGATACATGAATTAGCATTGTTCCACATCCAAAAAAGTGCAGTTTGTAATAATTTAAAATAAACTTCCTGATTTGTGGACATTTTTCCATGTTTGTTTGACCTATTTGGATTTTTTTAGGCATACAGAAACTTAAAAATATCTGTAATCAATTGTACATGCATTAAATTGCAGGTATGTGTGTACAAGCGATTTGTACAAACTGCATTTTTAGGTGCCTCAATGAACCCTTCGCATGCTCATGAATACATGGGGCATAGTGAACTTCAATACTGCTGGAGTTGGTTTTGGTGGCCCTGAACGCAGAGAGCACTTGCACAGTGTAGAGACTCAATAATGCTGCATCAGATTTCGTCCTTGACAGCCTTTGATTTCCTGAGTCAGTTGTCCAGTTTTTTTTTAACTAGCTGCATTAACAGCTTTTACTACATCTTTCAGCAACTAATTCCAAACCTTAATTACACATTGGTTGAAAACATAATTTTGTCTGATTATTCTTACTTTGTAGCCTCATTTTGTGTTCCCTAGTCTTTGTACTTTTTGAAGAACAATTGATTCCTGTTTACTTGTTCCATGCTACTTATTTGATAGACCTTTATCATATCTCCTCTCAGCTGTCCCTTCTCTAAGCTAAAGAGTTCTAACCTTGTAAACCTTTCCTCAAAGGGCTATCATTCCATTCCTTTTATCATTCTGGATGCACTTCACTGTAATCTTTCCTAGTTCTGCTATATCTTATTTTTTTTTTAGATGCAGCAACCTCAACTGCACCCAATATTCAAGATGCAGTCTCACTATGGAGCAATACAGAGGCCTTAAAATATCATTTGTTTTATTCTCTATTAATTTCCTTAAAATTGAGGTTACCAGATGTCTATGATTTTAGAGCAGTGTCCCCGACTCCCACCTTTTTGGCAACCTCCTGGAAATAGAGGGGATAGAAACAAATGCAATTTTAATTTAGTAATATGAATATATCAGTTTTTAGACTTTGCATACCTTTATATTTTGCACAGTATGGGGAAATGCATTACTGTTTCTATTTCTCATTCAATTTGCTTGAAAATGATAATGTTGCTGTCATGGGATGGATTTGGGTGGGGGGGGGGGGGGATAGGGAAATGATGCCTGTTCCCTCCTCCATGCCTTGTTATTCAAACATGGAACTAAGATGTGCCTGCCTCTCCACACACACTTCAGATACGTGTCCCAGGTTTGTCTGCAAAAAAATCTGGTAAACTTACTTATAATTCCTAGTTCTTTTGGCTGCCGCTGCACACTGAGCAGATGATTTTGATGTATTTTTCATAATGATGCCTAAATCTTTTTCCTGGGTAGCGACTCCTACTTTTGAACCTTGAATCATGTTGCGTTTGTTTCGGTGAATCTTCCTTATGCGTATAACTTTGCACTTCTCCATATAAAACTGCATGTGCCTGTTGGATGCCCAGTCTCCCAACGTGGTTCTGCAATTTTTCACAATCCTCTTATGCTTTTACAACTTTGAATAATTTTGGGTCTGCAACTTTAAATCATCTCATTTGTTTTTCCATTTCCAGGTCATTTATAAATGTTAGAAAGCAGTGGACCCAATACAGATCCCTGGGGTACTCCATTGAGTAAACTGATCATTTAGTCCCACTCCAAAATAGGACACTGTCTCCTATCCCTTGATCTTTAAATTTTCTCAAGAGTCTCGAGAGACCTTGTCAAAGGCTTTCTGAAAATCCAGATATACCACACCCATCTGTTCACCTTCAAGTGCATGTTGATTCACACCTTCAAAAAAATGTAGCAGATCAGTGAGACAAGACTTCGTCTGGATAAATTCATACTGGCTTTATGCCATTAAACCAAGACTACCCACATTTCCAGCAATTTTGTTCTTTATAAAATATTTCTACCATTTTGCCAGGAAATGATGTCAGACTCACCAATCTATTGTTTATTGGATCAGCCCTAGAACTTGTTTTAAAAATTGACATTACCTTAATCACTCTCCAATCTTCAGATATTATAGATGATTTTAAAGATAGTTTACTATTTACTAATAATAGGACTGATGTTTCATTTTTGAGTTCTTTTAGTATCCTTTGATGTACACCTTCTGGTCCAGGTGATTTGCTACTTTTTAATTTGTCATACTGCCCTATTACATCTTTCAGGTTCACCTAGATAAGTTTCAATTCCTCTTCTTCATTACCTTTAAATATCATTTCTGGCATGGGTATCTCCTCTACATCTTCTTCAGTAAAGATCAAAGCAAAGACTTCAGTTAGGGGCATGTTTACTAAGCCTTGCACTGCTAACACACATGTGGACTGCACTACTAGTGTGAGGCTCATCACTAATTGCAGGGGGTATGTATCTGTCCCCCTGCAGTTAGCCCAGGAAAGTCACATAATACCATGGAGACCAAACTGAGTGGTGTTAGTTGCACCCATGCTGACTGGGATAGACTGAGAATGCCCATGTCCTGCCCAACCCCCACCCCAGTAACACAGGGTTTTGTCAACATGCCCCCTAATGTCTCAGCTATGGCCTTTACCCCTCTATCATCTAATGGTCCAAATGACTCTCTCAGAGGCTTTTTGCTTTGAATGTATCAGAAACTTTCAGTTTTCATTTCTGCAGCAAGCTTCTTTACAAATTCTCTCTTTGCCTGCCTTATAAATGCTTTGCATCTAGCTTGCTATTACTTATTTTGTTTCCTCTACATTTTATTTCATTCAAATGCATTGCTATTTTTGTAAAAAGATGCCTTGGGTATTTTTTTTATACTATAAACAGAATCTCTCACCTCACCTCACCCTTAAATTGTATCAGCAGCCTTTTGGCCTTCTTTCCACCTTGTTTAAAATACCTGATTGTAATTTGCCTTGAACTACTGGAAAGGTGGGAGCTAAATACAACTAAATAAATTCCAGAGCTTCCTTTTACCTAGAATAAATCTAATTTCTTGTTCATTTATACTATGGAGGTATTTAAATGTCTCTTTCATATCTAGAAACTGCTCGAGAGAAAGAAAAAGTATAAATAAATGGTAAATTTGTTCGTTATTTATAAATTATCTGGAATGGTGAAAGACAAGCAAGGTGATTAAATGTTCAGATTACATCAAATTATTCAAAATTATTAAACTCACATGTAGACTGTGAGAAGCTGCAAGAGGATCTTGTGAGACTGGCATCCAAATGGCAGATGAAGTTTTAAATAAATGAATGGGATGCATGTAGCGAAGAATAACCCAAACTAGATATAAACAATGCTAGCTCTAAATTAGGAGTCGCCACCCAAGAAAAAGATTGTGGTATGATTGTAGACAATACATTGAAATCTTCTGTACAATGTTCAGCGGTGACCAACAAAAGCAATTCGAATATGAGGAATCATTAGGAAAGGAATAGAGTATAACGTCTCCGTATCACTCCATGGTGCGACCAGACCTTGAGCACTGTGTGCAATTTAGGTCGCTGCATCTCAAAAAAAGCATATAGCAAATTTGAAAAAATATCACGCAGAGAGATTGAAGACACTATCTCTGCAATCAACCCCACTACCGCACCCAATGACCCATGCCCAGCTTTATGGATAAAGGAGTTACGATGTGACTTAAGCCAATATCTGAGCGAATTAATAAACCAATCCCTTACAAACGGATCGTTTCCACAAAGTCTGAAACAAACATCAATCAGACCACTGCTGAAAAAAAACAAGCTGGACCCAACGAAAGTGGAATCATACAGACCAATTTCAAGTATTCCCATGCTTGCCAAAGTAATTGAAAAGTTAGTACAGCGCCAAATCCAACAGCATATTGATACTGAAGCCCCACTGGATCCTTCCTAGCATGGGTTCAGAGAAGCACATGGGGTGGAAACCCTCCTCACCACCCTATTTGACCACCTAGTCTCTGGAACCGACAAAATTCATCAAGGATTCGCCCTCATATTCCTCGACATTGCAGCGGCCTTCGACTCGGTGAGCCACGAGATCCTCATACAACGCCTCAGCGAGAAAGGAATTCAGGGAACAGCCCTAAAGTGGTGCAAGTCATACTTGACTAATAGATGGCAACATGTAAGGTCTGGCTCCACAACCTCTGAACCGTTTTTACAAAACCAGGGTGTACCACAGGGTTCGTCACTATCTGCATTGATGTTTAACATCTACATGCAGCCCATATGCGCCCTAGCACGTTCATTCAAGGTCAACTGTCTAGCCTACGCGGACGACATCCTCCTATACATCCCATTCAGGACCAACCAACCAGACCTCTCCCCTCTAACAAGATGTTTTGAGGCAGTAGCAGAATGGTTCAACACACAAAACTTAAGAATCAACTACAGCAAAACAGATGTCCTTTTCATCTCAAGGAACCAGGACTTCATCCCTCCACCCTCTTTAAAAATCGGCAACACAGAACTGAAAACCAAACCCACAATCCGCTACCTTGGCGTTACACTGGACCAACAACTGGACCTAAAAACCCACATAAAAAACACAGTAAAAACAGTATACATGAAAATAAGGACCTTAAAACATCTTCGACCACTACTCGACTTCAGCGACTACCGATCGATCTATCAGGCATTAATATTACCACATTTCGACTACGCCAACGTAATTCTACACGGTCTCCCTCAAGCAACGCTAGCTCCACTCCAGCTCGCAATGAACACCGCTGCGAGAGTACTAACAGGGGCTTCACGGAGAGAGCACATAACGCCAGTACTGATGAACCTCCATTGGTTACCGGTTCAAGCAAGAACCCTCCACAAAGTTCTAACCTTAACCTTCAAAGCCTTAAACACTCTGACCCCCACAGCTATCAGCAAGATGATACATAAAGTACCACAGAACAGAAACAGAAGACCCATGATGCAAAACACCCTAGAGATCCCAAAAGTAATAACGAAATGCACAAAAGCAACAACAAATAGGGCCTTTACGATTTATGCACCTAGAGCATGGAATGCCCTCCCCACCTTTATTCGAAACATCACTTACCTAACCCACTTCAGGAAGGCATTAAAGCAGCATCTGTTCACTACATACTACCCCGAATCCAGCCTTAGTAATCATACATGTGGCCCCTCAGACAATCACTCACTACAACTAAACAATCAGACTCAGCATGAAAAAGGATAATCAACTGATCCCTCAGAAGTACTCCCTGAAATACAATTCAGACTCCCAGTGTAAATAAGATGTAGATATGATCTGCCTGAAAACAGGTACTAGTGTAAATACAATGTAAATAGTTTCCCCCAGTTACTTCCAGTTGATCTCCCTGTTTACTGTAAATACAACTCAGAGTGCCTGTGTTGTATAGTTGATGTTAAATGTAAACCGCTCTGATCTAAAATAGAGCGGTATAGAAGAACTGTTAAATAAATAAATAAATAAATAAATAAAATAATAAATATAGCAGCATTACATGAGGTACAGAGAAGGATATCCTAAATGATAAAGAGGACAGAACAACCCTCTTTTGAGAGAAAGCTGAAGAGGTTAGAGCTCTTCAGTTTAGAGAAGAGATGGATAAAGGGAGATATGTTAAAAGTCTATAAAATCCTGAGTGGCATATGTCAGGTACATGTGACCAGGTTTGCGTGGACCTTTGGTCTGACCCAGTATGGTAGTTCTTAAGCTTGTTTGTCCCCTTTTTCCCATCATTCTTCAAAAATATACATATTGAGATTGTTAAGTATATCCATATATGTCTCATGACAAAGAACACTGCCAATTTTAGTAGCCACCCTTTAGACCAGCTCCATCCTGTTTATATCCTTTTGAAGGCAAGATTCCAGAACTGTACACAGTACGCTGAATGAGGACTCACTAAAGATTTATATAAAGGCACTATAACCTCCTCCTTCCCACAGGCCATTCCTCTTCCTCTACCCGCAAGCATCCTTATGGGGCTTGCCATGGCATTTTCTACCACTTTGGCCACTTTAAGATATCATCATCTCCAGGTCCTGTACTTCTTGCATGCAGTACCTCACCTACTATACTGTAATGCTCCCTTGGGTTTTTGCAGCCCAGATGCATGACATTGTTTTTTTTTTAGCATGAAATCTTAATTGCCAAATTCTGAACCATTCTTCATAACTTCCCTAAATCCCTCCTCATGTTATCCACACCTTCTAGGATGTCTACCCTTCTGTATATTTTAGTATCATCCACAAAGAGGCATAACTTTCCTGACAGCCTTCCACAAAATCTCTTACAAAAATGTGAAAAAGAACAGGACCAAGGACCGATCCCTGAGGCTCACCTCTGTTCATGCCCTTACCTACAGGATATACTCCATTTATTACTATCCTCTGGTGGCTCCCACTCAACCAGTCACTTTAGGGTTCAACCCAAGGGCACTTAGTATATTTATAAAGTGCTGAAGCAGAATGGTGTCAAAAGCCTTGCTGAAATCAAAGTATACCGCATTTAATGCTCTCCTTGATCCTATTCCCTGGTTGTTTATTTATTTATTTATTTAACAATTATTTCTATACCGCTCTTTCCCAAGTATCAAGTGCGGTTTACAAGGAACAATAAGTTATATGGTATGTGAAAGAGCATACCTAGTCGTTTTACATAGAACAGATGGAACTATTTACAGGTAACAATATAACATTTGAACAGTAAAATATTAGAACATATTTACATTGTAGGTAATTACAAATTATATCTTGGATCAATATTGTGATGCATAAATTATTTAAATGTGACAAATCACATCATTATAAATTGGGAGAATTGTCATCTGTATATATGTGTGGTATGGTTACGTATTGTGTGGTTATGTCATTATTTGTTATTTGTTATGTGTTATGTAGTATTGTAATATGGTTGTTAACCTGTGTCTCGTTGTGTACTCTGATTAGGTAGTGTATTGTAGTGTAGAGAGAATAAGAGGGTTTTTAATTTTTTTCTAAATTCCTTTATGTCTGACATTAGGCGAATGTTGTCAGGCAGATTATTCCAGAGGATAGGTGCTGAATGTGAGAAGGCCCTCTTGTTGGTTTGTTTTCTAGCTTTTGTGTAATCTTTTGGTATTGCTATATTTATTTATTTATTTATTTACTGTCTCTTATATACCGCACTATTCGTCATCAGCGCGGTTTACATGGAACAAAAAAATGCTCAGTACAGTTAACACGTATGAGTTTACAGATAACAGGTGTTATAGTGTTTGTGTTTCTGCTCCTTTGTGATTGTTTATCTATTTCTACTTTAATGAGTTTATTAAGTGCAGATGGTGCTAAGTTATTTATTAGTTTAAATGTGGTGACAAGAATTTTGTATTTTATTCTACTGTAAATAGGTAGCCAATGAAGTTCAGCCAGGATCGGTGTGATATGCTCTATTGAGCTTATATTCATTATTATCCTTGCTGCTATATTCTGAGTTAGTTGTATCTTTTTAATATTTTGCTTTGTGATGCCATTGAGGATTATATTTGCAAAATCAAAGTGTGGGGTTATGATAACTTGAATTATAGTTATGAAGTCTTGTAAGTGAATCAACGGTCTTACTTGTTTCAATGTCTTAAGTTTGTAATGTATGTTTTTTGTTAGGTATTTTATGTGTGAATCCATATTGAGTTTAATGTCGAGTATCACACCTAGGTATTTTACTTCTTTTTTTATGTTGATCTCATGGTTATCTAGGGTAATGGTGCTTGGGGGGTGTATGTTTGATTTTTAGTAATATATAGTACATCAGTTTTTGAGAAATTGATATGTAAGTTCTGATCCTTAAGCCATTTTGTTAGTTCTTTAAAACATTCTGTTATTTGTTGTAGTGGAGGGTGCGGGATTTTAAATGGGAGGTAGAACATTATATCATCGGCGTATAAATGGTAATGGACGCCATGGCGTTTAAAAATGCTACTAACTGGTTGTAAGTAAATGTTAAATAGTAATGCTGATAGTGCGGATCCCTGTGGAAGGCCTTGTGTTTGATTGAAAGTGGTAGATGTTTGGTTGAGAATTCTCACTGTTTGGGTTCTGTTTGATAGGTAGGATTTGAACCAGTTATAAACAGTAGATGTTATTCCAATTTGTTGAAGTCTGTTTAACATTGTTAAGTGATTGACGCTGTCAAATGCTGCAGAAATGTCGAGGAATACTAGGATGAAGGCTTGTTTAGTGTCATCAATTCCCCTTAATAAAGTGTCATAAAGGACTGTTAGTAATGTTTCTACCCTATGGAATGATCGGAAACCATATTGGTGTTCATCAAGGAGGTTCAATGTATCGATGAATTCCTGTAGTTGAGTTTGGACTATTTTTTCAATAAGTTTGGAAAAGCAGAGCAAGGATATAAAGCTTTTTGAAGCTTGCCTTGTTTATTGCAAAGAAAGGTGTGCTGCTGAACTGGGTAGAGTCAGCATCACCAGTTTTGACATTGAGGAGCAACAAGATGATTGAGGTTATACAAGTGGAAACAATGACGGTGCAACTGAAGAAACGTCAAGTGTGAGAGGGATGCCTGGAAAGTTTTCTTTGAGAAGAGTTACATGTACCATTTGTCTTTATTTGATGTACCGCCTGAAACCAGAGGCAGTTAGGCAGGTAACAATAGTAAAACATATAAATAAAATATAACACAAATCAGAGGAAACAAACAATACCACACAGACAAGGGTGCAGAGAGTGGAGGAGGGCCTAGGTTACAATACCAGAACATCCAACCAATAAGAATATAGAAGGAAGGAAGGGAATGACTCGGACAAACAAGAGAATATTAGCCAGGGGTTGGCGCTGTACCTGAACCGTCTGACAGGACATGATCAAGACGGGCCAGGGGCAAGTGGGAGTCAGGGAAGAGCCATGGTAGGAAAGAAATGAGGTTTTAGTTGCAATATGAAGAAAATGAAAAACAACTGAGAGTGCAGGACCAGAGGAAGGGAGTTCCAGTGAGTGGGGGTAGCCACCTGAAAAGAAGAGGAACGGGCAGTGGAGGAATGGATGTGGCAGAAGACAGGGACCACCAGAAGCTGCTGAGAAGGCGACCAAAGAGCATGCTGAGGGACATACAGAACGAGAAACCGCGATAGAAAGGAAGGCGGCGCCAGAATGAAGAAACTGAAATGTGATAATGAGGAGCTTGTACCTGATGCAGTAGAAAACCAGGAGCCAAAGCTCAAGAATTAAGGATGGGGGGAACATGGTCATATCAGCAGACATCATGGAGGAGTTGTCAGATGAGACTCGCAGTGTAATGACTGCCCAGAGATATGTAGTAGATTGGGGACTTAGCAAAAATGGAATAGGGGGATCAGAGTATGAATGTGAAGGGGGATGAAGAGGGTGGGCATAAAACTAAAAAAGGTATGATGGGGGGGGGGGGGCACATAAGCAGGGCCAGTTTTAGCTTTTACTGCCCTGAATGAGTGGTTACTGTGCTGCTCCTCCCCACCCCCATGCATTTAATTTGAGCCCTTCACAAGCGTCTCTTTTGTCCCAACATGATGACAATTTCATAAGGGTTAGCTGTGTTAGTCTGGGAGTAGCAAAAATGACAGAGGCAGGTGGCACCTTTATGAATTAACCAATTTTTCAGCAATGAGCTTTTGAGGACAGAACTCTACATGGATTTCCCTGCATTTGTCAACTAACGTGTACATAAAATCCTGTAAAAAGACCACTCAGACCCCATAGCAATATTAGGACTCACATAGCACCAACTCTACAAATATTAAACCAATACACTGTTTAGTATATCGATACCTTTCCTACTAGGAAAACAGTACAAGTAGGATTGCTACAGAACACTACAAAGAAACTACATAGCTAGCAGAATGTTCCATCTCAGTCACACAGGAAACATGCAGACCTTCATCAAATGCAGAACAAATGATGTTGGAAATAGAAATATAAAGACAATAAGTATACTACGAATCCCAAGAAGTCAAACTCTTCATTTACAACACTGGAGGAATAAAAATAGAAATCCACTTCATCTCGTATTGAAGAGAACACAGACAGACATCAGCAATGCACATTTCCCAAAGCCAAACACATTACATGTTATAAATTCAAAATAAATTACTTTTTTTTCTACCTTTCTTGTCTAGGCATTTTATTTTTTCAGTCATGATGGCCCCAGTCTCTCTTCTGCTCTTCACTGTTATTTCCAGTGTCTGCTAGCCAATTGCCATTTCTCCTCTTTCCTGTATTCTTCCATTCCTTCTCTATATCCATCTCTGACGTACTGATTTTTCCCTTTTAGCTCTTTCCTCCATGTCTTTCTTTACTCCTTCTTTAGCCACTCAAATTTCACCCTCCTTCTCATCCTCTAGTTCTCAATCTCCTTTTCAATTTTCACTTCGCATCTCCATCTCTGACCTCCAGCCCAACTCCTCTCTTCAGCTCTTCCATTTCCCCTGTCTCACTCCTTCCTTGGCTTCTTATTTCCATCTTTCACCCACTCTCCATTACCACATTTCCGTCCTTCGTACTCACAATCCTTCCATCACTTATCTCCTTGCCAACCCTCCATGGCCTCTCCCACATGGTTCCACCATGCTCAGCATCTTCCTTCTCTTTCTCTTCCAATCCCCGATCCCCTCAGCCCCCATGGTCCAGTATTTTCCCTCTTTATTTTCCATGTCTAACCCTTTTCTCCCCTTCCATAAAACCCAACAGCTTCCTTCCTCTTCTTTTGGGTCTCCCACTATTCCCCTGATGGTGCAACATATCTCCTCTGCCCATCCCTCAATATCTGCCCCACCTTTCTCCTTCTAGGGTTCTATTTCCTTTAACAAGGAGGAAGTGGAATTGGATAGTGGTGGAAGTGCAAACAGAACTACGGTGCTGGAACAAAAAGGTAACCCAAGTGCATTGGTGCCTTTTTTTTTTAATTTAATAAGTTTACAATTGTTTACAAAGAAAACAACCCAGAAAAGAAGGATATACAAATCAAAACTAATACAATATTTCAATATCCATGTAATCACTAGTCCCCATTCAGGGAAAATCAATGCTCCAACTAAGGAAATAGACAATTAAGAATTAACATCCAATCCACCAACCGCCACAATTACTCATAAACCCAATTTATACTATTCCATCTAGCAAAATATATCAAGTTACAACCTGATCTGTAAACATTGCACGTGTCTTAAGGAAGTCCTCCAACTGCATACTGTCAAAGAAAACACAACTATTCTTCCAGACGTCACCAAACATTTACAAAGAAATTTGAGGAAAAAACTACCCCCGAGGCAAGTATTTTAGGCTTCAAATGCCAAAAAGGCCTTGCGCCTCATCTGTGTCTGCCTGGAGACGTCGGGGAAAAATATTGATTTTTTTTTTTGCCCATAGGGCCTTTTTAAATGTATTGCCACAGCTGCATGTCCCAGAGAGGGGCTGCAGTAGCAGCAGCAGTGGGTGTGGGGGTGGAGCAGAGGTGGTTTTCCTCATACCCTTGCACTGGCCCTGTCCATGAGATACACTATCAACACAAACACTTCCCCAGCACACATAACCACGTGCACACGGAGGCATGTACACAGCTTTCATCACATTGCCAACACACACACACGTGCTACAGAGAAGAGCCACCAAAATGGTAAAGGGAATGGAAGGATACCCCCAGGAGGAGAGGCTTAAAAGGTTAGGGCTCTTCAACTTAGAAAAGAGACGATTGAGGGGAGTTATGATAGAGGTCTATAAATTAATGAATGGAGTAGAATGGGTAAACATATACAGGTTGTTTACTCCATAAAAAAGTAGAAGGACGAGGGGGAAATGCAATGGAGCTACAATTTAACCCATTTAAGACTAATAAGAGAAAATATTTTTTCACTCAACATGTAATCAAACTCTGGAATTCATTACCGGAGGATATAGTAAAAGCTGTTAGTGTAGCTGGGTTTAAAAAAAAAAGGTTTGGACTAGTTCCTGGAAGAAAAGTCCATAAACCATTATTAAAGAGGATCCAGGACAAGCATTGTGGAACCTGTGCGTCTTTTTGGAAAACTGCCAGGTACTTGTGACCTGGATTAGCCACTGCTGGAAACAGGATACTGGGCTTGATGGACCTTGGTCTGACCCAATATGCCATTTCCTATGCTCTTATCTTCCATCCTCACATTTATTTATTTATTTATTTAACAAGTTTTTTATACCGCCTTTTCCTTCAATCAAAGCGGTTACAAAGACAAACAAAGGTTATACAAAAGCAAGGGAAACATGCACTGCTTAATCAAAACATCGAAGTAGAAAGGTGGGATACATAACATAGGTAAACCATTACAGACAATCACATTACATAAAGGTTACAATAAATGGAATCTAGTTAGGTGTTTGAGCCGTAGTGCTCTGTGAAGAGTACAGTCTTTAATTGCTTTCGGAAGTCCTTTATATCCTCAATTGATCGTAAGTCGGGAGGGAGAGAGTTCCATATTAATGGGGCCGCTAAAGAAAGTGCTCTTTGTGTAGTGAATTTGCATGATTTTGTGTAGTTACTTGGGGTGCTGAGGGTGTCTGATGTGGTTTTCCTTCTTGGTCTGTTGTTGGTGTTAGGGAGTATGAGGGCTTGGAGGCTGATTGAAGAGCTCTTGTGTCTGATTTTGAATATATTTATGATCATCTTATATTTGATGCGGTGGCTTATTGGGAGCCAGTGGAGTTCTTTGAGGATGGAGGTGATGTGGGCTTGAGTTGTGGAGCCGGTGATTACCCATAGATAAACTCTGCCTGTGGAGATCAATATATACATCATACCTTTGATTCATGCTTATACTCGCACCTCGCATACCTACACTATGCAGACACCCACAACAAGTGTTGACAAACCTATGCATAAGGACAGGCAGGAGGAGGCAATGAAGGAAAAAATAGTGACAGTGGCGGTGAAGCCCCTGCACCCAGTTTTGCCAGCAAACAAAAAAACAACAGAACTGCTGCTGTGTGTGTTGGTGGGGATCCAACCTCCACCGGCAAAAGGAGAAAAAAAAGCAGCCATTGCAGCAGGCAAGGAACTGCTGCTACTTGCCTGCAAACTCCTGGCAAGAGAAAGAGTCACCATTCAACTGGCCAGGTTGAGAAAAAGGTTCCTGATGAAGGCCAGGAAAGATGAGTGAAGTAGGGGGAGGGGGGGTGGAGAAGAGGGTTCAGGAATAGGTGCAGAGAGGATGGAGGACTATTCCTCTCTATCCCCACCACCATGCCCACCTAGTCATCCAGCTAAATCACTCGCACTCAGATCTCCTCCCTACCTATGAACACCCCTCACATATACATACACAACTCCCTATTATCATCCACTCCGCACAAAACCACAGCCATCCATCACTCTGCCTCTGCCAGCCATTCACAAGATCCCGCCCACTCCAGAAGTGATGCGGCTGCATAAAATGTGGCCGCGTACCCTCAAGGTGTCTCCAGCAGTTAAAGTGAATCCCCTGCAGCATTCCGTGCCACGGCGAAGAAGCGCGCACAAAGAGCTCCTTGGGCGAGCTCTTGGGGCAACTCCAGGGGTGCTTCCACCAAACATCTCCTGACAGCTGCCCCCCGACCCGGTCCCCGGGGCCTTTTCCACCCAAGTCCTTGCCCTGGGTAAGACCACTCCTAAAGTGCCCAGTGCTTCTTCAGTTTCTCTGTGCTTTCTGCTCTGCCTTTCAATGGCCTCCATTCCCGTATATTGGGGATGATGCTCAGCTTCCACTACCATGACTTTCTCGAGCCATTCCGCAAGAAACCTAACCAATCTTCTGCCATGCTGATCACAGCAGCATCCTCCCTGCCTGGTCACTCCATTACCCCTCTAATCCCACTCCTGCATCTGGCACTTTTAAACTGCCACTTGCTGCACTCCAAGGCCATTTCCATCCATGATCTTGTGCTGCAATACTCCCTTGACCTCCTATTCCTAACCAAGATTTAGATCTGTGATGGCGAAGAACTGCTCTTTAACCGCTCTCTTCCCCAGCAAATGCTAGAAGTCTAGAAAATAAGATGGGAGAGTTGGAATATATATATAGCACTAAATGAGGGATTAGATATGATTGGTATCTCAGAGACATAGTGGATGGAGGACAACCAGTGGGACACTGTGATCCCTGGGTACAAACTATATCATAATGATAGAGCAGATCAAATTGGTGGAGGGCATTGAGTCACAAAGGATTAAAGTTTTGCAGAAAATAAAATTCACTATAGAATCTCTATGATTTGAAATTCCATATAAAAAGTGGAAGGCGATGGCAGTGGGGTTGTACTATCGACCGCCTGGCCAGAATGAACAAATGGATGATGAAATGCTCAAAGAGATCAGGGAAGCTAACTAAAGTTACAGAACGGTAATAATAATGGGTGATTTCAATTACCCCAGTATCGACTGGGTCAGTGTCACAGCAGGACATGCTAGGGAGATATAGTTCCTAGATGAAATAAATGACTGCTTCTTGGAGCAGCTGGTTCATGAACTGACCAGAGGGGAAGCCATTTTGGACATAGTCCTTAATGGAGTACCAGATCTGGTGCAAGAGATAAGGGTGTTGGGGCCACTTGGCAATAGTGATCATAACATGATCGCATTTGATTTAATTAATGGAGGAGGGATGGTAAGGAAATCCACAGTACGACCTTTTAACTTTCAAAAGGGAGACTATGATAAAATGAGGATAATAGTTAAGAAAAAACTAAAAAGGAGCAGTTACTAAGGTTACAGACTTACATCATGCTTGAGTGTTGTTTAAAAATACTTTATTGGAAGCCCAGCCCAGCTATTTTCCACACTTTAATAAAAGTGGAAGAAAGTCCAAAAAACTGCCAGCATGGTTTAAAGGTGAGGTCAGAGAAGCTGTTGTTGCCAACAAAGCATCTTTCAGGAAATGGAAAAAAGAGCCAAATGACGAAAACCAGAAACAGCACAAGCACTGGCAAGTTAAATCAAGGCATTGATAAGGCAGGCAAAGAGAGAATTTGAGAAGAATCTTGCTGTGGAAGCAAAAACGAGTAATAAAGACTTTTTCAAGTATATTCGTAACAAAAAACCTGTGAGACAGTCAGTTGGACCATTAGATGATAGAGGGGTAAAAGGGGCAGTAAACAGGGGACAAGGCTATAGCAGAGATACTGAATGAATTATTTGCTTCCGTCTTTACTGAGGAAGAATTGACAGAAATATCGATAAACTGGGAAGATGTATTACAACTATTTGATAAACTGAAGAGTAGCAAATCACCTGGACTGGATGGTATATGTCCAAGGGTGTTGAAAGAACTGAAATATGAGATTGCAGACCTGCTATTAGTAATCTGTGAACTATCATTAAAATCATCTGTAATTCCTGAAGATTGGAGGATCGCCAAGGTAACGCCAAATTTTAAAAAGGGTTCCAGGGATGATCAGGGAAACTACAGACCGATGAGCCTGATGTCAGTACCAGGAAAAATGGTAGAAACCATCATAAAGAACAAAATTACTCAACATGTAGATAATCATGGCTTAATGGGAGACAGCCAACATGGCTTTAGACAAGGAAGATCTTGTCTTACTAATCTGATATGTTTTTTTGAAGGTGTGAATAAACAGGTAGACAAAGGTGAGTCGGTTGATATAGTATATCTGGAATTTCAGAAAGCCTTAGACAAGGTCCCTCAGAGACTTTTGGCAAAACTAAAAAGTCATGGGATAGGAGGCAGTGTACTATTGTGGATCAGGAACTGGTTAAAAGATAGAAAGCAGAGGGTAGGGCTAACTGGCCAATTTTCCCAATGGAAAAAGGTGAATAGTGGAGTACTGCAGGGATCTGTGCTGGGTCCGCTGTTTTTTGACATATTCATAAATGACCTGGAAAAGGGAATAATGAGTGAGGTTATCAGATTTGCAGATGACACAAAACTATTTAAAGTTGTTAAAACCCAAGAGGATTGTAGAAAATTGCAAGAGGATCTTGATAAATTGGAAGACTGGGCATCAAAATGGCAGATGAAATTTAATGTGGACAAGTGCAAAGTTATGCACCTAGGGAAGAACAACCCAAACTATGGTTTCACGATGCAATGTTCCACATTGGGAATCACCACCCAGGAAAAAGATTTAGGCCTCATCGTTGATAACATGTTAAAACCCTCTTCCCAGTGTGCAGCGGCAGCCAAGAGAGCAAATAGAATGCTAGGTATCATAAGGAAAGGAATGGAAAATAAAACAAAGGATATTATAATCCCTCTGTATCGTTCCATGGTGCGACCACACCTTGAATATTGTGTGCAATTCTGGTCACCGTTTCTTAAAAAGGATATTGCATTATTAGAAAAGGTATAGAGAAGAGCCACCAAAATGGTAAAGGGGATGGAAGGATACTCCTATGAAGAGAGGCTAAAAAGGTTAGGGCTCTTCATTCTGGAAAAGACGGCTGAGGGGAGATATGATAGAGAACTATAAATTAATGAATAATAGATCAATTGTTTACATCAGAGTATAAAAAGACTAGGGCACATGCAAGGAAGCTATAGGGTAACCTATTTAAGACTAATAAGAGAAAATATTTTTTCTCTCAACGTGTAATCAAACTCTGGAATTTGGTACTGGAGGATGTAATACAAGCTGTTAGTGTAGCCAGGTTTAAAAAATGTTTTGGACGAGTTCCTGGAGGAAAAGCCAATAAACCATTATTAAAGTTGACCCCGGGAATATCCACCACTAGCCCCATTACAAACACTGTGGAACCTGTGTCTTTTGGGAAAAATGCTAGGTACTTATGACCTAGATTGGCCACTGTTGGAAACAGGATACTGGGCTTTATTGACCTTGGTCTGATCCAGTATGGCATATCTTATTTTCTTATGATTATCCGCCTTCACTACCCCTTGCAGAGGCTGTCCTCTCTCACTCTTCTGGTGGTCACACCCTTGACTTGGTTATTTCCTCCATTGCCTCCCCTTTTGCACCTTCCGCCAAGTTGGCATTCCCAATCCCCTGGTCTGATCATCTTTGCCTTCTCTTTTCTATAAGACCTCCTTCTCCTCTGTCTTCCCTTGGAAAACCCTCTAGTTCCCCCACACTCATGCACTGCATCACGGCCAGCATCCTCCAGCAGTTTCCCCCCATCTGACACTCTTTGCACCCTATTTCCTCTCCCTTCCCTCTGATTGCCAAGTTCAGACTTGGAACTCCACTCTGCTCTCCGCTCTTGAAAAAAACTTGCTCCTTACTGCCCTGTTCCTCACTGTCGCCAGTCAAACCATCACCCATGTTATCACCCCGGTCTCCTCTTGCATCGCTCCTACCTCCATTGCGCCGAGTGCCTGTGGCACAAGCACCCGACATCAGACTCCCTAGCCCACTTTTGCCATTGCCACCATTACTATCATTTCCTCATTCACTCCGCCAAGCAATCCTATTATTCCAACCTTATCTCCTCATCCTCCAATTCCTCCCACCAACTCTAGACTGTTCTTCGCACCCTGTTGGCCCCCAATTCTTCCTCATCCTCAGCTCCCCCAATTGCTCCCCCAGATCCTGCTCATTTGGCCTCCTACTTTAGTGATAAAATACAAGCTCTCTAACTTTTCTCGCCTGCCCCCCCTCCCCTTTCTCCCACCACTACTGATTCTCCCCTCCCTAGTCACACCTCTTCTTCAGAGGATCCCTCTCTCTCCCACCTCTGGTCCTCCTTCTGTCCCATAACATGTTGTACTAAGCAAGGCCCTTTCCACCTCCCTTAAGACTACCTGCCAACTGGATCCCATTCCCTCCCACTGGCTCTGCAAACCCTCCTTCACTCTCTTCCCCCTCATGCTCAACTTTTTTAACACCAGCCTCTCCTCGGGTTCCTTCCCTTCCCCTTGGAAACGCATTCTGATCTGTCCCATTCTTATAAAAACCTCACTAGACCCATCCATCCCTGCACATTGGTGCCCCATTTCCAATCTCCCTTTTCTCTCCAAACTCTCGGAAAAATTGGTCTTCTCGTAACTCTCCTCTCCTTCACTCCCGTCAATCAGGCTTCCGGTCTGGTCATAGCACAGAAACCATCCTACTCTCTTTTCTGAATGAACTTCACGTATCCTACGATCACGGTCTAATTTCCATAGCTGTCTCACTAGATCTGTCCTCCACCTTCGATTTAGTTGACCATGCCACACTCCTCACCCATCTCTGTGATGCTGGGATTGGTGGCACTGTCCTCTGTTTGTTCCGCTCCTTTCTTTTCTCTAGGTCCTTCTCTTTTTCTCTGGTTCAACCACTTCACCAGTCATATCCCTACCCTGTGGTGTCCCCCAGGGCTCTTTCCTTGCTCCCCTTCTTTTCAATGTCTTCCTGGCCCCCTTAACACTTTTAATCCAGCAGCACGGTGTCTCTGTGTATTACTATGCAGATGACATTCTCCTACATCACACTAGTCACACTGCTCCTGATAACACCCGTCTCTCCTGCATTAATCCCTTGATGTCTAACTTTCTCCATCTCAATCTTGCAAAGACTCTGGCTATTTAATTCACTTTCGGTGGCCCCCTCCCCATCCATAGCCCTTTCGCTTTTCTCCTCCATCATTCCTCTGGTCCCCACCCTGTGCTACCTCAGTGTCACCCTAGACTCTGCTTTATCGTTTCATGACTACCTGTCATCCATTATACACCGCTCCTACTGCACCCTGTGACAGATCCGTGCTGTCCATTCCTCTCTTACCACCTTGTCCTGACCACACTTTTGCTTTCTCTTCTAATGACTTGGTTAGATTATTGCAACATCGTCCTTGCCAGTCTCCTGCAATATCACTTACATATGTTACAGCTTTTATATAACACCACAGCCCGCATCATCACACATGCCTCCCATTCAGATCACATCACACCATTACTCATATACTTCCATTGGCTCCCCGTGGCCTTCAGAATTCGGTATAAGACCTTTACCTTAGTCCACAAAGCAATCCATACTGGCATTCCACAATAACTCTCCAACCTTGTTCATCTTCATACCCCCCCAGCGCTCACTCTGGCTCATTCACTCCAATCGTATATCCCTGCCTTCCCCCTCACAAGAAGACCTGGAGTCCACCTGCAACTCTGCCTTCTTTTTTCTTGGTCCCAAATTATGGAACTCCCACCCCCTGAACCTCCGACTGGAACTCTCCTTCACTAAACTCAAGTCAGTGCTAAAAACACATCTCTTCTGTTCTGCTTTCAATCTCCCTCCCTCCTGGGTTTTCCCTCCTCCCTCCCCCTCGTGTTGACGTTCTCTGATGTGATCTTCCCTCCCTCTCTGTTCCCTTTTCCTCATCTTGTCCTTACTGTCTCTTTTCTACCTGAATTATGGCGTTTTTCTCCTCTTCCAAGCAGCGTTTTGATGAATTGTAAACCGCTCCGATGCCTGCATGTTGAGCAGTATATTAAAAAACAAAATAAAGATAAAGGCTCATATCCCCCCTAAACACACACCATCCTCCAACTCTCCCATATAGATGGCTTTCAGTCCTCCTGCCCTACCTATACATACTCCGCCAGCCCCCACCTCTCATATACATGCACACTGCTGACTGCTCCCATCCCTCACATATACTCCCCTCAACCGCAGCCTTCACTTTTCCCCATCCCTCCCCCTCCTGCACACTCCCCCATGAACCATGACACTCCCCAGTTAAGACAAAAATACAGGCACCAACATTCAGGCACACTCCTCATACAACCCGCTGCGCCCTCCCGACCCGCGCACACAGCCCGACAGGTGTCCTGTCCTTAAAGGGCATTTTACCATGTCTCTTCTCACTAATCCTCTCACCCAGAAGTCCATAATTATACAAATGGGTGAAGGAGAAACGCACTTCTGTGCTATGCTATTATGTGTAATCTTGTCTGTTTATTTCTTCCTGCCTGACCTTTCTACACCCACTGCCCCATAGCTGGGTTCAGCTGTTTTGCTGTGAGGAGAGCGCTACCCCATGGGAGTGCGCAGTTTATACCATGGCTCATGCCAGCGCTGTTCAAACTACACAATAAACGTATTTAAAATAAACACATTTAATTAATTTAATTGGCATTACATATTCTGGAATGAAATAAGAAACTGTAGTGTCCATCCATTTAATCTCTTCATTGTACTCAACATGCAGCTCACTGTTTTTATTAATAGATTAATAAAAACACATTTTGCCTGATGGGAGAAAAAAAACAACCTAAGCATATGTTGAGTATAGATTTTATTATAGAAAACGTCACTCGACATAAATAAGATAGCATATACTCTTAAGATAAAGCAGATGGTTTGGATACGTTTCATTTTCTCTCCTCTAGCCTAAGCAGAATAATCTTCCTCTAGATTCATTAGTGGTATTGGAAAGTGGGAGGGAATTTAGCTCACACCATTCTCAGAGATTCAGGGGAGTTAGATTTTATTCCACTAGCGACAAGGAACTAGCTACTGTACCTAACTCTAAGTTGGACCTGGTACAATGGAGGGTTAAGTGACTTGTCCAAGGTCACAAGGAGCGGCTGTGGGATTTGAAGCTGTTTTCAGTGTTTCTCAGTCCACTGTGCTAACTAGCTTAAAGAAAAACGAAAAACTACATTCTAAATTGCATGATCCATCTCATGAAAATTTCTGATGACTTGTTGACTGGAAAAGACAACATAGACAAATATTTCATTTTCAGCTGAGCCTAAGGTGTATGTTTACTAAGCAGCGGTAGCGGCTTTCATACGATATTGTACGGAAGCCACTACTGCTACTTAGTAATGTACCCCTAAGAGATGTTTTTTGCCAGAGGTCAGAAAAAGTATCCTACCAATATGCTAGTGTAGACCAAACCTGCTCCCCATATTTTGGCCTGGCAATTAAGTTGAGAAAATTCTGTAAGATTGTTGCCTGAGGTCATAGCTCAGATGGAAAAAAGTTACCCTAATATTTTGTGATGAGGAAGCTAGCTTGGGATTTGAGCAGCTAAGCAAACTCTAGATAGTATCTTACTTCTAACAAAGCATGGCCCCAGAAATGCCTGTATTTTGTGTGGATAAATATATCAAACAACTATATTTAGCTGCTCTGTGGGAGGAAATTTTCAAAATATTCAGATCTATTGCTGGGCAGACTAGATGAACCACGCTGGTCTTTATCTGCCGTCATTTACTATGTTACTATGTTACTATTTGGCTTTTCAAAATCCATCCCTATATTATACTACAGTAATAGCAGAATTGATTAGATTGTAAGCTCTGATGAGAAGGGATTGTCTCTTACATGTCTGTGCAGCGCTATACAAATGCTCAACCGGGAATGCTCAATAGTAGTAGTAGTAGTAGAATAGCTACAAAAACATGTTGAGCTTTTCATTAATATGTATGTAATAAATTATCTAATATGTCATTTCTCCTTGCCCATTATGCACAGTCAAAGGTGTCTTTTTAGAGTACAGGCCATTGTTTTGCTTAAAAAAAAAATCTAATTTACTTTAAATCGACACACTAAAAAAAGAAGAAAAGTCTATAAAAGTGGCAGTTGTAGCAGATGCTGTAAAACGTGGTGCATTCGGGATCTTGTTATATGACCCCCGTTCCTCTACCTAGAGAATGACTGCAGACTGGACCTTGCCTCATCAAGCCCCAAAAGCAGAGAAGAATGAAGGAACAGGGGAGGAGAGAGAGGGTGCAGGGCCAGAGCATCTACCTTCTCTGGGTTCCAGAGAAGAAAGTGAGAACAAGACTAGCAATACACACTTCAAGTCTGGGCATTTCTTCTCCAAGAATTTAAATATGGATTGTGCTAGTACCTCCAAATGCAAACAGAGTGAATGGGAGAAGAAGATTTTGTCTCCATGGCCTCAGAAAAAAATAAATCATAACACTGTTCAACAGCCAAAATGCTTCGGCCACGAAAGCAGCTGTTCTAAACTAATTTAAGGCTGCTGAACACAGAAATCATAATGAAAATGGCTGATTAGGTCTAGTTGCTAAGATATATGCTGTTAATTAGTTATTAGGGGCCATTAACTGTGTATTACGCAACATTTGTGTGAGATTGCGTAATCTCTACTTGCAACCAATAGAAATATCTGTCCAAAGCCAGATGATGCAATCAGTATTTAAATTTGCATCACTTGACAGTATAAATCTTAAGCTGTATTAGTCACAGAAAAATTAAAAATGAATTGTTTTGCATTATTTTATGCCGATAGGTCAATCACAGCGTATTCGGCGATGCATCGTACTTGTGTTAATATTGCAGATAATTTCTGCTATATTGGTGGTGAAGTGACTTTTACATCACAAAAACGGAATATGACTGTGGCGGTTAAGAAAGCCTACAACTTATATTTTGGCTGTAGAATAGGAGATCAGGATAAGAGCTGGGCGCCACACATATGCTGCAATATATGTGCAACAAATCCCAGGCAATGGATGAATGGGAAAAGGCAATCAATGCCTTTTGCAGTTCCAATGATCTGGAGATAGCCCACGGATCACGTCAGCAATTGGTACTTCTGCATGGCTCCTCCAATTCAGAAAGGCATATCCAGAAAGAGCAAGTAGACCATGCAATATCCAAACATTCCATTTGCAATACGCCCAGTGCCTCATGGAGAAGGGTTGCCGATTGCCAAAATCTCAGAATTATTATTATTAGAATCAAGAGGAAAAGGAGGAGGTTTGTAGTCATGAACCGTCAACCTCACATGACCCAGAGCTTCTTCTGGCCACTGCTAATGAGCCACACCTTATAACACAAGGTGAATTGAACGACCTTGTCAGGGGATTTGGATCTCCCAAAGAATAAAGCTGAGCTTTTGGGATCCAGACTACAGCAGTGGAATCTTCTGGCTGGTGACGTTCAAATTTCTTTTTTTCTGGGACTGTCAGAAAGACTTAGGGGCATGTTTACTAAACCTTCTTAATGTGCGCCCGGCGTAAGTGTGCAGGCTGCCATAAAAGGAGTGGGCGTGTCGGTCTTAAAGTAGCAAAACGGGATTATCACGCAATAACGTGCTCTGCTGCACACATTATCGGACAAAGCGCCGCTAAGCGCGTTAACGCGCAGTAATCTTAAGTAGGCGCCCAGACATGCAAATACAGAAACAGAGGTGTAGCACAATGGTTAATACACTGATTGATGGTACAGGGGTCATGAGTTTGATCCCCCAGTATGCATAAGGCTGGCTGAGACATCACCCTTTACCTTTAGGTAGTGATTTGTGAGGCATTTTACTTTTATTTTAATTAGTGCTGCCAGCAAACACACCCTCACGGTGGCGTAACCTAAGGTGCTGCATAAGGCACCCCATAACGCACTCCATAGGGCACATTATAAAGTGCACTGTCCGCCAAGGCACCCTATAATGTCCCCTATAGGACACCTTATAAGGCGCTTGATAGGGCGCCTTATAAGGCACCTTATAAAGCGCCCTATAGGGCGCCCTATAAGGTGCCTTATGGGGCGCCTTATGAGGCACCTTAAGGTTACAGTACTCTGAGGGTGTTTTTGCTGGCAGCACTAATGTACAATAAAAAAAAACAATGCCTTACAGGCAGTGAAGTAACCAGTGGGCTACAGCTCTGTAGCTGACAACAAGCCCCTGGCTGGCTGCAGAAGGACTGCACGTCACCACACAAACAGTCTGCTGTGGTTACCAGGATAGGGTTATCCCACTCATACCCATGATGCACTGCACATGCAAATCAGCAGTCGACAGATGGGCACAAGATGGGGCATGCAACCCCACAGCACCTCGGCCTGGTAGGGGGAAATGACCGTGTGTGGTACTGGCACAGACTAGCTACAGACTATCACATTGTGCGGGTACTGTGCTCACCCTGAGGGTGAGGTGGAGCGCCCAGCACCAGGTCCACAGCACCTTTCATGACTGAAATACACCATGCTGCAGGTCCCCATCAGTGCTACTGTGTGTGATAGGTAGTTCCTGCAGACACACCTAGGTTACATCTGTGTCCTTTTGTATTTCTCAGTCATGTCTAGCCCTTATGGGTTATGATGCACCCAGAATAGTGCATATCCTGTGTTGGTGCCATGGTTAAATGATGTAGGTGAAGAGAGGGGGGGGGAGATGTTTGGACCCATAGGCGGATTATGTACCACCACACAACCCACCCTCTAGGGCTCAGGGTGGGAAACAGGATCACCCACCAATAGATCCTGTGATCCCGCCCCTTTGCCAGTACCCGTAGGTAGGGGTTAAGGAGTTTAAGTTCCTTCTTCAAACTAATGTTCTGCTACTTCCTGGAGCAGGGCTCGTAGGGAAATGTAGTTTATCACCAGTTCAAATGAAGAGTAGTGTGACTCAGAATGTTTTCAAGCAAAAAGGGATTTATTTCCCCTCCCGGGGTTGGACTCCACAAGGATAAAAAGGTAACACAAAATTATCTGCTCTTTGGCAGAAAAGGACAAAAATAAGAATAGCTCCATTCAGCATAAAATAAACATTTCTTTCCAGCAGGTTAAACTTCACCACATTGTTTCATACAGCTCTGTTTTTCTCACAGCCAGCTTATCTTTTCTCCACCATATATTTCTAACACAAAGATATTATCTGTTCAGCACAGGTAATCATACAGTTCATTTTTTTCTTATGAACGTTTAACCAGGCTGGCTCTGTTTCTACACGTTCCCCCACTGAAGCAGGAATTGTTTGCCTGGCTCTTTCTGGGGCCGCGCCCTTTTCTCTAACCTTGCAGAGCTCTTGGATTTGACGTAGCTCTAAACATTCATTTTCTCTCTGGTACTCTCCACCGTAGCCCCAACCTTCTGGGTCAATAAACCCCCAGTATTTCTGGTAATTCCAGCCCTTAGGCTTACCTGGGGCCCTGGCTGTGGAAGCTTTTCTTTGTGGTTTAAAAAGACCGGTTGTTTTCCTGCTGAACCCGTGTGAGGCAGTTTCCAACTGCCTTCCTGGCTGCTTATAATCCAGAGTATGCTTCAGCTGGTCTGGTCTGCTCCTCCTATAGCTCACAGCCGGAGCCTCTGACCTCCCTTCAGCTGGAAACTCCGTCCACCTTCTGACTGGACGTCCGCTTTCCTCTCTCTCTCTCCCTTCTCTGCCTGCTGGGGCTTCCTAATGAGACAGCTTTCCTGGGTAGGGCCTGGCTCCACCCCCTAGCAGGTGTTCAGACTTTCCCCGTGACTCTTTGCTAAGCTGATAGCAGGGGCGTGTTTCCTTCTCTCATGCCTGGTTTCCCTGACAACTGGTAGCCATGTGCCTTTGTTTATCTTGCAGCCCTGCACTTTCTACCTGGTTTTTAAGCATTTCTACCGGGCCAGAAGGACTTGCTATGTCACAGATCCCCCCACTTAAAATATTACAGGCTGCCGGAACCTGTGACGGACAGCACGTAATCCGAGAAAGAGCATCGGCATTACTGTGCAATCTACCCGCCCGGTGCTGCACCACAAAATCATAAGCCTGCAACGCTAAATGCCACCGGGTTAACCTGGCGTTAGTGTTTCTCATTTGATGCAACCATTTTAAGGGCGCATGGTCTGTAATCAAATAAAATTTACGGCCTGTCAGATAAAACCGCAAGGACTCTATCGCCCACTTAATCGCGAGACACTCGTGTTCTACCGTAGAATACTTTTGTTCCGCTCTGGACAATTTCCTACTTAAGTATGTCACCGGATGTTCAATACCCTCAAATATCTGGGACATTACGGCTCCTAATCCCGTTTCGGAAGCGTCTGTTTGTACCAGGAATGGCATGTCAAAGTTAACCCCCCTAAGGACCGGGACTGTACATAACCTGTCTTTCAGCGTTATGAACACCTCCTCAGCCTCCGGTGTCCACTTGAGGTTATTCGGGGCATTCTTCCTGAGCATGTCTGTTAGCAGGGCACTTTCCTCCGCAAATCTGGGAATAAATCGGCGGTAGTATCCCACCAGGCCCAGGAATCCCCGCATTTGTCTTTTGTTCAGAGGGCGTGGAAAGTTCTTCACGCTTTCCACCTTGCTAGCTAAGGGCTCTACCACCCCTCCTCCCACCATGTGGCCTAAGTATTTCACTTTTGTGCCGGCGAAGAGACACTTCCCGGGATTTACAGTGAGACCCGCTTTCCTTAGTGTATTCAAGACTGCCTCTACCCTGGGCAAATGCTGGGCCCATGTGGTGCTATGGATGACAATGTCGTCCATATATGCCCAGGCGTATTCATGGTGGGGCCGTAAGATGTGATCCACCAGTCTTTGACAGGTGGCCGCTGCCCCGTGAAGCCCAAAAGGCATACGCCTAAATTGAAACAACCCTATCGGGGTAGTAAAGGCTGTCTTAGGTTTGGAGGCCTGGGTGAGTGGTATTTGCCAGTAACCTTTCGTTAGGTCCAATGTGGTCAAATACTTAGCCTGGCCTAGTTTGTCTAATAGATCCTCAATTCGAGGCATGGGAGAAGCATCAAAATCAGAGATATTATTTATTTGTCTAAAATCGATACAGAAGCGAAGACTTCCATCTGGTTTGGGCACTAACACGATAGGGCTGGACCAGGGGCTTCTGGATTCTTCGATAATGCCCATTCGGAGCATGTCCCTTACCTGCTCTATCATTTCCTTTTTCCGTGCCTCTGGTAGCCTATAGGGGCGTTGCCTGATTATTTTTCCCGGTTCCGTAATAATTTCATGGGCAACGATTCTGGTTTCCCCTGGCAATGTCGTCAGGACATCGGAGAATCTATCTAACACCCTTCTAAGTTCCTGTTGCTGTTGCACTGATAACTCGTCCCCTATACGTGGTCCTGGAGTTTCCCTCCAATCGGCGGGCTGTGGACCAAAATCGTCCTCCTTTTGTTCTTCGGTGACAGCTGTCAGCCCTTTTAAGTCTCCCACCCCGGTAGACCCGAATCCTCTTTCTCCTCTCCCCGTGGGGGTTAATGAGGCTACTTCTACTACCTCCGGGAAACCTACGTGCTCGCATATCATTTGAGCGACCCTGTCACCTGCATTCACCTGGAACTCTTCCTGACTGAAGTTGAACATTAGCACCTTTACCTCTCCACGAAAACCGGGGTCAATTACCCCAGCTCCTATGTCTATAAAATACTTGGCTGCTAGGCCCGACCTGGGTGCTATCCTCCCATAGCATCCGGGCGGGATTTGGACCTTAACCCCTGTGCTTATTAGGGCCTTCCCTCCCCTGGGTATCACCCTGTCTTCCGCACTAAACAGGTCATATCCCGCAGCAGCCTCCGAAGCTCGCTGGGGACCCCTGGCCTGAGCCAAAACCTTGCAGTACTAAAGTAGGAACTTTGGTTTTTCCCCAGCTACATTATTTTCCTTGGCTGGGTGTTGTGGGCTACTTTTCCCCGGTTTTCCTAATAGAGGGCTGGGGACTTTGGTCGCAATGGCCTCTAATTTAGGTAAATCCTGGAACTCCCTTTCCACTTCTCCCGAGGGGGCTTCACAGGGGGTGGATATTACCTTCTGCTCAGTGGTAAGACCTTCCTCGAGCCCTTGTCTAAAGGGCGGCCAATCCCTACCCAGGACGACGCTCTGTGGAAGGCGGGGGACCACCGCCATCAACATCTTCCCATCTGTTCCCAGCCCGCTTATTCCTATTTCATATAAGGGGTAATGGTAAGATGCCCCATGTATACATCTTATCTTAATCCTTCCCACGGCTTGACCTGGTGCTGACTGGGCTTGTATGGCCTCCCAGAGCCATTGGGAGACCATGCTCTGGTCAGCACCAGAGTCAAGCAGTGCCTGGGCCTCTATACCCTCCACCTGTACTGGGAGCAAAAACCCTGATTGGCCTTTCTTTCCAATACCAGCCATTAATGCCCTGCGTGCATCACAGTCCCTTTGAAAATGCCCTATGCCCCCACATTTAAAACATTTTCCCCTCATATTGGACATATATACATTTTCATCAGGCCATTTATTTAGTACATTTTTACTCCTATCACCAGCCTTTGCTGCACCTGGAGCGCTTGATTTTGGGACTTTGGCCAATTCAGCCTCAAAATACCGCTCTGTCATACCAGCTGCTTCCTCTGCAGTTTTGCAATCCCGTAGCATGAGGAAGGTTTTAATTTCCACTGGCACAGCCTCTAAATATTGTTCTAAAATTAACTCATCCATTATGGACTCAATCATTCTATGCTCCGGTTTTACCCATTTCCAGGCCAAACCTTTCATTCTATAGTAAAGGGCCTTTGGAGTTTCTCCAGGCCTCAACTTGGCCTTCCTAAATTGGCGCCTATAGAATGAAGGGGTCAGCCCAAGCCAATCCCTCACCACATTTTTAATTGCCTCATAGTCAGTTGTTAATGCAACAGGCATTGACTTATAAGCTAATAAGGCTTCACCAGATAGGGACATGGCAAACCTGAGAGCCCATTGCTCCCTAGGCAGCTTTATGGCCTCTGCCAGACGCTCAAAGGCGTCCACATAATCATCAACGTTATCTGTGGAAGACAACTGTCCCAGCCTAAAGACATCCCCACCAAACAGTCCTACCCCACGGGTATACTCGGGCAAGTCTTTTGTTGGCTCCTGTTGCTTCTTTACCAACAGCTCCATTAACTCCTTCATCGGCTTCTGTTGTTCTAGAATGGCAGCCATGGCTTGGTCCTGGACTCTGCGAGTCATTTCCAGCTGTTTGTCCCACTGTAGAGACATCCATCTTAACATCTCTTGGGGATCCATTTCAGCTGCTCAGGTACCTGGAAAACACACAAGAAGAAGACCCAAGTGCGGTCCACACAAAAAACTTTTTTCCTCTTTTTTGACCCTTGTGCACTACTGCTGTGCACTACTGCTGTGCACTACCTTTCTCCGTTTATCCCTCTACACTTATGCCTAGCCACAATTACCTGGGCTCAGTGCAGAGTCAAGCACTGAGAAAGTAGTTTCTTTGTCTGACCGGTAGTCAGTCGAGCACCGGCTCCTTGTTGCTGGACTCTTGTCCCTCCAGGTGTCCTTGAAATCCGAGTAAAATCCAAACTACTACGCCATTGTGATCCCGCCCCTTTGCCAGTACCCGTAGGTAGGGGTTAAGGAGTTTAAGTTCCTTCTTCAAACTAATGTTCTGCTACTTCCTGGAGCAGGGCTCGTAGGGAAATGTAGTTTATCACCAGTTCAAATGAAGAGTAGTGTGACTCAGAATGTTTTCAAGCAAAAAGGGATTTATTTCCCCTCCCGGGGTTGGACTCCACAAGGATAAAAAGGTAACACAAAATTATCTGCTCTTTGGCAGAAAAGGACAAAAATAAGAATAGCTTCATTCAGCATAAAATAAACATTTCTTTCCAGCAGGTTAAACTTCACCATATTGTTTTATACAGCTCTGTTTTTCTCACAGCCAGCTTATCTTTTCTCCACCATATATTTCTAACACAAAGATATTATCTGTTCAGCCCAGGTAATCATACAGTTCATTTTTTTCTTATGAACGTTTAACCAGGCTGGCTCTGTTTCTACACGTTCCCCCACTGAAGCAGGAATTGTTGCCTGGCTCTTTCTGGGGCCGCACCCTTTTCTATAACCTTGGGTTTTATGCAGAGCTCTTGGATTTGACGTAGCTCTAAACATTCATTTTCTCTCTGATACTCTCCACCGTAGCCCCAACCTTCTGGGTCAATAAACCCCCAGTATTTCTGGTAATTCCAGCCCTTAGGCTTACCTGGGGCCCTGGCTGTGGAAGCTTTTCTTTGTGGTTTAAAAAGACCGGTTGGTTCCCTGCTGAACCCGTGTGAGGCAGTTTCCAACTGCCTTCCTGGCTGCTTATAATCCAGAGTATGCTTCAGCTGGTCTGGTCTGCTCCTCCTATAGCTCTCAGTCGGAGCCTCTGACCTCCCTTCAGCTGGAAACTCCGTCCACCTTCTGACTGGACATCCGCTTTCCTCTCTCTCTCTCCCTTCTCTGCCTGCTGGGGCTTCTTTATGAGACAGCTTTCCTTGGTAGGGCCTGGCTCCACCCCCTAGCAGGTGTTCAGACTTTCCCCGTGACTCTTTGCTAAGCTGATAGCAGGGGCGTGTTTCCTTCTCTCGTGCCTGGTTTCCCTGACAACTGGTAGCCATGTGCCTTTGTTTATCTTGCAGCCCTGCACTTTCTACCTGGTTTTTAAGCATTTCTACCGGGCCAGAAGGACTTGCTATGTCACAATCCACATTCTACCTCCCTGCAATGGCAGCAATAGAGGGGACCATCAACCCCAGTCCTGCTAGGGAACAGACACCCTTCAGGGCAGGCAATGCAGAGCTGTACACATCCATAAAGCAATAGCAGACAGGCAGTAGGCCTGGAAATGCTCAGCTTCCCCCTACCACTATCTGACATTCTCCAGCAGTAAGCCTCCAGCTGCTGCACCCTGCAAGGTGTTCCAGCAAGACACATACTAGCTGCAGACAGTCTGCTAGCTAGTCCATAGTGCATGGTCCTGGAGGAGATGCATGTACCCAGAACGGGGATGTCAGCATACATACCAAGCAGATTGGGCCCCAAAAGGGACCCATAAATATCACATGAGAGAAATACTATATAGCACTATGGGGGAACCTAGCCATGCCGTGGTCACTGCTCAGTCAGGGTGAGAGTGACCTCCCAGCAGGACATGCTGTGGCCACGCTGTCCGTGCAGGTGGTGGCCGGGCACTACAATGTCCGAGCCATTGCCCTATGCCCTGTGCAGATGCGGCCAGGCCAGGCCACACTATCCAGGCTATTCCCACAGCACCTTGCTCCTCATTATGCACATTGGCAGGCCAATACTGGCAACAGTGCTAGCAGTGTGGGCTGTGGAGGGTGTTGGCAGCCACCACACACTGGATAGACAGACACACACTCCACACACCTATGCCAGCATTGTGCAACTATAGAGGTGTTTGGCAGCCCTGGCCACCACACCAGTCTAGGGCACAGTGCAGGCATGGCTATGGTATGCAATACTGTTGGGGTCACTCTGTCAGACACCAGACCTGAGGCACACTCCACAGACATCAGAAAGGTTGCTATGATGCAGCTCAATCAGCCAATTGTGCTTAACGTAGGAATTGCTATCTGCCAGTTATCACAGCAACCTTTTGATAGCTGTGTACAGTTTTTCCCATGTTTAGGGTGGCATTGCTAAGGTATGCAAGTGCTAGTATGGGGAGATGCACGCAGGGCCCAACATCCTGCCTCTCCAGGAGGCTTGGGATAATGGAGCCTGTGGGTGCGGGTGTGTCTGCCCCTGTTGGCCGCTGCTCTAGGGCAGAGGTTCCCAACTCCAGTCCTGGAGGGCCAAACACTGTTCGGTTTTTCATGCTGTCCCTAATGAATATGCATGAGATACATCTGCATACCATGGGGGCGGTGCATAGCAATGCAGCACAGCCACATTTATTAGAGGCAGCATGGAACCTGAATGGTGTTTGGCCCTCCAGGACTGCATTTGGGAGACTCTGCTCTAGGTAATGCGCATGTTTATGGTGTCTGTGCTCTGTAGGGTAAAATGTAGGTGTTTTGGGCATGTCTACGTCATCTGCACTACAGGTTCTGTCTGTATTAGCATGTTGTAGTAGTGGGTAAGATATGGGGGCTGGGTTGGCAGGAACCACAGCTGGGACTTGAACCTGTGACCTTCTGCTCCTGAACACACCTTCTGCTCCGTGTTGCCACAGAGACAGTGCATTCCCTGGAGATACCATGACTGTCTGTTGCAGTGCATGGCACCCACCTACACAGAGCTAGGCCATGGTCTGCTCAGGGCAGCTGCCACTGCCCCCTCCACCACCAGTACCCCTCTGCCACCATGCTGACATGCCCTTTTGCTGGTGGTGCTGGTGGTGCACAGGCTCAGGCCATCCAGTGTGCAGGTAGGCGGCTGCCTATGGTGCGTGTTCTGGGGTAGGGGTGCCTGCATAGACGTCCACACTTCCACCCCCAATACCGCCTGCCAATGTTCTGTGCCCTTAGAGGTACCTGCTGGATACTATCCCCTGTGACACTGTGATAAACACACTCGTGCCCATGTTGGGCCCTCATCAGTTGCTGTCTGGCTGCTGTACAGTTTCAGCATTCCTAAGTGCCACCTGGGCATCTGCCTAGTCCTCACTGTGCCCCAGCTGCACCACAGCATGTGCCGCCTGCAGCCCTCTGTATCCCATTTTCAAGCATCTGTCCAGTTGGCCATTCTGAAATGCCCGCCCTGCTGTTGCCGCACATGGGCACGCCATAGGAAACCTGTCCAATGGAGAGGAAAACCCTGCACAGCGCAATTTCACTGTGGGCTCATTCACCTTGTATGGGGACGGAGCATGGACTCTTCCAGAATTCATATCCTTTTTTTGGTGCTTTCTTGGGAGTGTTTTTTGATGTTTCCCATTGAGATCACTATTGCCCAGCTTGGTTATTTTATTTTTCCATTTTCTTCTGTTCATTTTCACTGTTTATTTGCCCTTTTGTTCCGTGCACATGTATCACACTTATCACGTTTTTGTAGTTTCCCTGGTTTTGCTGTACATTGCTGACAGAAATGTTTTCTCTTACCTTTAAATCACCTCAGATTTCACATTGTTAGTGTGCAGGGAGCCAAAGTTAAGGAAGGAGTTTTTGTTGGCCCTCAGATTCGTGCACTTCAAGTTGACAAATGTCTTTGTTTATTGCGTGGAAAGGAAAAGGCTGCATGGATAGCATTTCAATCAGTGCCACAAAATTTTCTTGGAAACAACAAAGCAAATAATTACCAAGAGAATATTCAAGATCTTCTCAAGGCATACAAAAACCTTAGTTGCAACATGTCCTTAAAGATTCATTTTCTACACTCACATCTAGATTTTTTCCCATAAAATTGTGGATCAGTAAGTGATGAACATGGAGAACGATTTCACCAAGACATTGCAGCCATGGAAAAGAGGTATCAGAGTAAATGGAGTCCATCAATGCTTGCAGACTACTGCTGGACAGTGACAAGGGATATTCTATTGCTTCAGTATAAGATCAGGAAGAGTTGTGAAGCCACTAAATGAGAACAAAACTTGCTAGAATGTACTTACAAATGTTCTTAATGAAAGTTAAACTGCAGACATAATTACTCCTGTTTCTTCTAAGTACATTTATGAACTATATTTTATAAAAACATGCTTGTTATTGTGCAAAGTTTCATTTGTAATACGATTTTGATTTACATCTAAGGATTTAGTAAAATGTAAATTCAACATATCATAGAAAAAGCAGCTAATTGACCAATTTTATTATCATATTTGAATTCAGCGTATCAAATTCATTAAGAAATATCACATTTAATTTCTGAAGCAAACAAATTTTGAAAATTTGTATTATAGTGAATCGGATCATTCCTTCCTCATGTAGAAGAAAGAAGAGAGCATGGGAGACACCTCCGTCTAGCACTATACAAGGCAGGATTAACCCTTGGTTAAGCCTTAGATAAACATCTTTATCTTTATCTTTATTAAAACACTTGATAGACCGCCCAGGCCGAAGCATCAGGGCGGTGTACAATCATAAAAAATGACAGCTGCTGAAAAAAGAAGGGAAGAAAAGAACGCCAAAAATGATAGGACAGGAAGAGAGACAGTAAAGAGTAGAGAGAGCAATAAAACAATAAAACAGTAAAACAGTAAAAAAGGAATGGGGGGGGGAGGGAGAACGTGGGCAAATTTATGAGGGATGGGAGGCGCAACTAGAGGGATAATGTACATTGAATCCCTCTTCATAACATTGCATATGATATATCCATGAGACTCATGGGAACCCTACATTGTTGTCACTGCTCCTCCAATCCTCACTCATACAATGACGTTTGGAATAAATATGAAGCCCAATATTGAGTTGCAATGGCTATCGCCTTGATCTACAAATACATTTATTTATTTATTTAGACAGACTTGTATGCCACCTTCTCCTTCAATCAAGGCGGTCACGTCACATAACAGCTGGAGGGTTACATTTAACATTAGGGTACGTGCACACAATTAGACAATACAGTTGCTTAACAGCATTTAGACGGTACAATTGAGGTAACATTTAACATGAAAGTATTTAATCACTTGGTGTGATAGACTTGTGTGTGTGGATGTGTGCTTAGTTGGCGGAGGTAGTAGTATTTCTGTTTGGGTAGGGGATGTTGCCTGAATGCTCATATGTTTCTATAAATAACCATGTTTTGAGGTCTTTGCGGAAGTCTGTGAGGTCATCTAATGCCCTCAGACTCAATGGGAGGGAGTTCCATAGTGTGGATGCCAGTAGTGAAGGTGCTCTTTTTGAAGTTGTTTGTTTGGTTTTGTGATAGCCTGCAGGTGTGCCGATTATGTTGTCATTATTACTTCCTCTTGGTCTATTGCTGATGTCCCTTGTTATAACGTTTTGGAGTACGTCTGCTGAGAGATGGTGGATGAGTTTGAAGATGATCATGATTATTTTGTAATTAGCTCTTGCCACCATTGGGAGCCAGTGTAGTTGTTGTAGGATGGGAGTGATGTGCTTGATCCTTGGTGTGTCTGTAATGATGTGTCTGTAAAATGATGCGTGTGTCTGTAATGATTGGTGCTATGGTGTTTTATACCATCTCTAGTGGGTGTAGTGTCTGTTGAGGAAGGCCTTGATATAGAGAATTTCCATAATAAAACAGTGGTGTGATGAATGCTTGGCATACTGTGCGGAAGTGGTCTTGACGGAGCATTGGTTTGATTTGTCGGATTGTTTTCAATCGATGATATGCCTTGTTTGCAGTTTTGGTGATGTGGGACTTTAAGTTCAAGGCTCTGTCTAGTGTGATGCCCAGATACTTAACTTCTTCTTTGACTACTATATGTTTATCTAGGATGCTGATGGTTTGTGGAGGTATGAAGATGGGGTTCCTGGTGACGAACATTGCCTCAGTTTTATCATAGTTGACTGTTACGTTGTTGGCTATGAGCCAGTCATTCATGTCTTTGAGGCATTTTCTTATTGTTGTGGTGTTTAGTGCTAGTAGATTGATGGGAGCGTACACCATGAAGTCATCAGCATAAATGTGATAGTGTAGTTTGTGGTGCTTGATGATGTTTCATATGGGCTGTATGTAGATGTTGAAGAGCATTGATGATAAGGCTGAGCCTTGAGGTATTCCCTGTGTGACGGGGAATTGTAGTGATTTCTTTTGGTCGCATTTGTCTTGTTGCGCTCGCCCTAATAAGAATGATGTACAACACTTCAGGGTAGAAACATAGAAACATAGAAATATGATGACAGAAAAAGACTACATGGCATATCTAGTCTGTCCTTCCATATCAACAACTACAACAGTCCCCTTTTTACCTTTAGATATCCTCTGTGTTTGTCCCATGCTTTTTTGAATTCAGTTACTGTCCTCATCTCTACCACCTCCACTGGGAGACTATTCCATGGATCCACTACTCTTTCTGTAAAGAAATATTTCCGCATATCACTCCTGAATCTATCTCCCTTCACCTTCATCCCATGTCCCCTCGTAGCAGAACTTGCTTTCAATTGAAAGAGGCTCTCTCCCTGAACATTTATGCCACGGAGGTATTTAAACATCTCAATCATATCGCCTCTATCCCGCCTTTCCTCTAAGGTGTACATATTAAGATCCTTCAGTCTGTCCTCATATGCTTTATAATGAAGACCACTAATCATTTTAGTAGCCACCCTCTGCACCGAATCCATCCTGTTCACATCCTTTTGAAGGTGTGGTCTCCAGAATTGCACACTATACTCCAAATGAGGTCGCACGAAAGACTTATAGAGAGGCATTATCACCTCCTTTTTTCTGCTAGCCATTCCTCTCTGTATGCAACCAAGCATCCTTCTAGCTTTTGCCGTCACCTTTTCTACCTGTTTAGCTACTTTAAGATCATCAGACACAACCACGCCTAGGTCCCGCTCTTCTTTAATGGACAAAAGTACTTCACCCCCTATACTATATTGCTCCCTTGGATTGCTGCAGCCCAAATGCATGACCTTACATTTTTTAACATTAAATCCCAGCTGCCAAATTCTAGACCATTCTTCAAGCTTAGCTAGATCCCTCCTCATGTTATCTACAACTTCCTGGGTGTCTACTCTTTTGCAGATTTTGGTATCATCCACAAAGAGGCAAACCTTACCCGACAGCCCTTCCGCTATATCACTAACAAAGAAGTTAAAAAGAATCCAAAATTACTTGCGCAGGTTTCTCCACCACCTCAGGAATCCGGAACGCCAAAACACCAGAGGAACTAGGTGTTGATTGCTCCACCAGCCGGCCCCCCCCCCACAAAGAGAAGAGACCAGCGACTCCTCTTCGGCAGCGCCGAGCTCCACTCCAGGTTCCGCTATCGATGATTGTAGCCTCCCGGGCGAACTCCCAACAGCCTGTGGATCCTTGGCTTGCAGTGAAACCTGACCAGGCCAAACTTTCCCGGGATGACTTCCGGGCTGAGGAGGAGGCAACTGCTCGGGGCTTAACACCACCCCCTCTATGCTCAGATCCGCCGAAACCATTGGTGGATCCACCGAAGCCATACCGCCAGAAGTCGTGCAAAATCCAGCAATAGACGCCTGCACCAATTTACTCGCTGGGGTCGAGGACTCAGGGAGTTTCTGAGAGCACTGTTTTCTCTTTTTCCCCATCAAGAGGCAGGTGTAAAGCCGGCATAGAGCACTGCACCTTGGCGTCTTACTCCTCCACCGCCATCTTGGATCTATCACTCCTGAGGATTCTAATTTTGGAGTTTATGGGGTGGGTTGTTCTATTTATTTGTTCCTGGAAGGTGAGGTTCTGATCACTTATGATGCCAAGATATTTAACCTCTGTTTTAACAGAAAAAGGGTAATTGTCAAGAACAATTACTTTAGGGGGAGTGTAGGATGGGTCAGTGAATAGAAGAAGGGCTTCTGTCTTGGTTAGGTTAATGAACAGATTATGCTGCTGGAGCCAGTTTCTGATTTCCTTAAAGCAATTGCTGATATTAGCAAAGGAGGTCACGATAATGTTGTAAGTTGTAAATAGTTACCCCTGTTATCCAAGTTGTATTACCTGTTCAACTGTAAACACAAAGTACCATCGGAAATGTGTAAATTATTGTTCATTGTAAACCGCACTGATGCTGAATAGCGCGGTATAGAAGAGACTATAAATAAATAAATAAAATTATTGTGTTAAATGGGGTGAAAAACATGATGTCGTCTGCATAGAGCTGATATTGGATTTTATATTCTTGGAAGATTTGACATATGGGTTGGAGAAAAATGTTGATGACGGCGGAGAGACCGGAACACCTTGAGATTGAATGAATGGCAGGGAGGATTTATCACCAATTCTTACCTGTTGAATTCTGTGGTCAGGGGCGGCTCAAGGCAATCTGCTGCTGGAGGTGAAGTATGAAAAGGCGCCCCCTCCCCACCTTAGAGGGGGCGGGGCTTTTTCAGAAATTCAATCAGAGACTGAACCAAACCAAAAAGCCGATTAGATTATATGGAGGAAATGCAAGATGTTTGCACACAGGGCCATATCAAGCTGCAATTGCACCCTATGCGACTTGCAGCTCAGGCGCACACCCCCCTCTCCCCCCATACCTCCGTCTAGCGCTGCCTGCTCTTTCCCTGCTGCTGCCACCCTCTTTTTTTTCACGGAGGCGCCGGCAGCAGGGAAAGAGCAGGCAGCGCTGGACGGAGGTATGGGGAGAAAGAGGGGGGCATGCGCCCGATCTGAAAGGCACTGACACTTTAAGCAGAACTGTCCCTCCCTACTCTGACATCGCGTCAGAGGAGAGAGGGACCAGACCTGCTTAAAGTTCTGAGAAAAGGCTTGGGGAACGCATTTCAGCTGCCTGCTATTGTCCTGCCAGTGGCGGCAGGGCAACAGTAGACAGCCGAAATGCGCCCCCCAAACCTTCCCGCCCTGTGCGGCTGCACTGCTTGCATAGGGCTAGGTACGGTCCCTTTTGCAATCAAGGAACTAAAAGACAGCAAGAACCAACAGCACAGTTTATAAAACTAAATTATAACTCATTTTTATTTTGTTATAAAGTGTGCTATAGTTCTTGCTTTTTCTTTTTCAACATATATTTTGCATCCATAGTAGGTGCAGAGCAGAACCAGGATATTCACCCACAGAACTCAATATTTAAAAAAAAAATCTAATTCTGATCATCTCACTAACAGCAACAACAACAATCACCACTATTCTCCAGTACCAGGCATATTGTGAACTAATACAAAACCCTACAACAGAGCAAACCTACCATACCATACCATATCAGCACAAACTTCCAAAACTCACATAAGGAGCCCATCCAAAAAAAGCATCACTGTAAATACTACAGTGGGCCCTGGAACATCCATACACCTATTTGAAAAGCTGAACAAGTCAAATTACTACCATACGGTATAGATCTTTATGTACAAACTCCATGTGAACAGAACACCTGACCTCAGTCAAACACTCGCAACATCGACCCTCACCAAGTACAGAATAAGTAACCACAATCTAAAGTAAAAATAAAAATATGTAGACTAAATTTAAATTGAAACCCCAAGAAGCCAGAGTCCACATGCAGTGAAACATCAGATAAATAAGAGATGCAGTTCCCCAATACTGTGTAAAATATAAAAATAGCACAAAGTCCAATCACTAAAATTAAATAAAATTATCTTTTCCACCCATTTCAATGGTGGTTAAGTTTAGATCTTTTTTAGATATTATACAAACACCTCCACCTCTGTTAAAGGTACGGTTGCAGGTATGTCTAGAATGGGTGGAAGGACATAGTTGATTCATGAGTACTGAGTCTGTGTCCTGGAACCATGTTTCAGT
Organism: Ichthyophis bannanicus; assembly: GCA_033557465.1. Classification (NCBI taxonomy): domain Eukaryota; kingdom Metazoa; phylum Chordata; class Amphibia; order Gymnophiona; family Ichthyophiidae; genus Ichthyophis; species Ichthyophis bannanicus. The sequence goes on from CM066040.1 coordinate 72,351,507, forward strand.
GAGGCAACGGATATTTAAGTTGTAATCAGATATTAGGTCGGTAAGTAGGGGGATCTTATTCCTGGCTGAACGGGCAGTGATTAAGGCACAATTGAAGGGAGGGGGGAGGTTAGGTTTCGGTGTAGGAGTGTGTGTTACATTAGAGATGGTGTTAATTCTGTTTAATCTACATTTCCTGGGGGTGTAGTGTATGTAAAAGTGAGGAGGTTGGATAGAGGTAGGCAGAGATCTGTAGGAGTGAATTATCAGGATATGAAAGTTATGATTCACTTCTAATGCATTGGTCAGGAAGGTTGAGATTAGGAATAAGAGTAGTAGGCATGTGCCGAGGATTAGGAGCCAAGACTGAGAGGTGGCCATGTTGGAGTGGGTGAGACAGATGTTGCTTTGCTAATGACAGTAGTAAGGACAGAGAGTATAGCAAGAAGGAGGCAAGGAAAAACAACAATGTCAGTACTGTACAGCAGTAAGATTAGTACTTGAAATCGATACAGTTAAGACATAGTATTAATTTAAAGCAGTTGTCTAGTCTGAGATAATTGCTAGAGATCGTTGATGCATAAAGCATAGTTACTCACCTTTAACAGGTGATCTCCGGGAACAGCAGGAATTTAGTCTTCACATATGGGTATCGTCGGTAACGACGGAGCCTGCGCAGGAACGCTCCCCAGCATCCAATTAGGAAGCTTTTGGGAGCATCCCACAGCGCCTGTGTGCTGCCTTCCCACCTTTCCCAACTGCCTCTCTCCAGTTGAGTTTAAAGCTGAGACAAAGAGAGAGAGAGAGGGAAAGAGAAAGAGAAAGAGAGAGAGAGAGAGGGAAAGAGAAATCTTTATCTTTATTTACATTTAATATACCACCCTTGTCGAAACGTGAGAGCGGTTTACAATAAAATAATATAAATAAAAGCATTGAAAAGAAAAGAAATCCATTAAAATAAAGAAAAGATGGACCAAAGGGGTCACAGGACAAACAGTGGACAAACCAAACAAACCATAAGCAAGCAAAGACAAACAAAACAATTAGACAGGACTGCTGGTAGGGAGATCATATGCCTGTTGGAACAGATGAGTTTTTAATAGGTTTTTGAAGTGCTGGTAGGAGGATTCTAGATGAAGAGAGGAAGGTAGAGAATTGCAGAGTGAGGGTCCCAAGAAAAAGAAAGCGGCATGGCGTGTCTGTTCAAGGTGAGCTCGTGAGGGTGGGGGAAGAAACAAACGGTTAGCATGCAATGAACGGAGCTGACGATAAGGAGTGTGAAGAGAGACTAGATTTGTTAAGTACTGCGGATTGGAAGTGTGGATGACTCTATGTAATAATATAAGAACCTTGTATTTAAACCGAAAATGGAGCGGAAGCCAGTGGAGGCGAAACAGAAGAGGAGTTACATGATCTGATTTCCGGGCAAAAGAAACAAGACGGGCGGCTGTATTCTGCAAACGTGGAAGGCGTTTAAGTTGGTAAGCAGGGAGATTGGCATAAACCACATTACAATAATCCAATCTGGACATAACTAAAGCTAGTACCAAAGTAGTAAGGGAATCAGGGGACAAAATTGAGTGGACTGAGCGTAATTGGCGTAATGTAAAGAAAGAACAACGGGATAAGTTGGACACGTGTTCGTGAAAAGACAATGACGAATCCAGGATTACCCCTAAGTACCGAAGAGAAGAGGTAAGAGGAATAGGAGTGGAATTTATTTGAGGCGTGATAACCGGGCAAGAGGAGCTCAGAGACACCCACATGAGGATTTGGAAGGATTCAAATGTAGAAAATTAGATGAGAGCCATGTGGCAATATGAGAGAGGCAGTTATTGAAGGGAGTGATATCAATCATGGCTGGAGAAGTGTGGAAAAGGAGGACAATATCGTCGGCGTAAATGTAGGTGGAAACTGGAAATTGTTGGGCCAAAAGGGGAAGTGGGGCAAGAAAAATATTGAAGAGCAGAGAGGATAAAACTGATCCCTGGGGGACTCCACATAACAACGGAATAGACGGCGAGGTTTGGTGATTGGCATGGAGAACATAAGAACGAGCAGTGAGAAAGGAACGGAACCAACGTAACACCACACCCCGTACACCAATATCAGAAAGACGTGACAGAAGGGTCTGGTGATCAATCAAATCAAACGCTGCGGATAAATCCAATGAAACCAAAAGGGTAATGTCACCACGTTCATGGGCTACGTGAATCTCATTTAGCAGGGCGAGGAGAATAGTTTCCGTACTATGTCCTGGTCTAAAACCTGCCTGACGGGGATGAAGGGCATTGGTGGCCTCGACGTGGGAAGAAAGTTGGAGAAAGACTAGACGCTCCAGCATTTTTGCAAGGAAAGGGAGATTAGACACCGGGCGCCAGTGGGATAGTACAGAGGGATCGAGGGAAGACTGTTTCAGCAGGGGATGGACTATGGCAGATCTCCAAATCGAAGGAAAATGACCAGATGATAAACTGGAATTAAACAAAGTAGTGATGAAAGGTTGGAGAGAAGGTTCTACCAGCCAGTTGGAAGGGATTGGATCCAAAGAGCAGGTGGTCTTCCTAGACTGCGATAGAGTGAGTAGTACCTCCGCTGCAGTGAGGGGATGGAAGGTGGACCATATATGAGGTAGAGCTCTATTAGGAGAACCAGCCACACAGGGAATGATAGAAACAAAGGACTCAGTAATGGTCGACTCCTCAGAGGCGAGGGACGAAGGAGAGGCCGAAGATGTGCAGGGAGGAGACAGAGGTAGAGGAGGTGCGATATGGAAGGAAGAGCGTAAGTTCTGAACTTTGTCGGAGAAAAAAGATGCTAGGGATGCGGGGGCTGGAACAGAAAGAGATAGACAGAAAGATACAACTCCTGGGGAGGTGGGTGGGTTGTAAAGACTAAATTCCTGCTGTTCCCGGGAGATCCCCTGTTACAGGTGAGTAACTATGCTATCTCCAGGAACAAGCAGGAATGTAGTCTTCACATATGGGGACTCCCTAGCTTTAGATGCCAGGGAGAGACCCCATAAGTTGTGTGTCCCTGTGAAAGGGCTCCACTTCCCCCCATGGATCTCTGGCATCCAACCTGGGATGGCGGGTAGGAGTTGATTAGGTATGGAACAGGTGTTGGAGAACAGCCTGACCAAACAAGGCATCCCGGCGGCAGTCCTTGTCCAAGCAGTAATGGGCTGTGAAGGTATGAACCGAGGCCCAAGTGGCTGCTCGACAGATGTCGTCGATAGACACAGAGTGCAGATGAGCCATTGAAGCTGCCATGGCTCTCACATTGTGAGCTGTGACATGGCCCTCCAGAGGAAGGTTCTTACTCTGATAGGCAAAGGAAATACACTGTACAATCCAGATGGACAGTGTTCTCTTGGAAACTGGAAGTCCCAAATGAGAAGGATCAAAAGCAACAAAGAGTTGAGAGGACTTTCTATGTTGCTGTGTTCTTTGCAAGTAAAAGGCTAAAGCTCTTTTACAGTCTAAAGTATGAAGATTCCTTTCTGCATTTGATGCATGAGGTCTTGGAAAGAACACAGGCAGGTAGACCACTTGGTTAAGATGAAAAGGCGAGACCACCTTTGGCATAAAGTGTGGATGAGTCCTAAGGACTACCTTGTCATGATGAAACCTTGTATAAAGTGGATCAGCCACTAGTGCTTGCAACTCACTGATGCGACGTGCTGATGTGATTGTAATGAGAAAGATAACTTTCCAAGAAAGGAATTTCAATGAGGTAGTAGTTAAAGGTTCGAAAGGTGGCTTCATGAGCTGACCAAGAACCAGGTTTAAGTCCCATGCCACCGGTGGTGGCCTAATTGGAGGCTTAGTTAGAAGAAGGCCTCTCATAAATTTTGCTATAAGAGGATGGGAGGAAATAGGTTGCCCATTTAGAGGCTTGAAAGAAGCTGCAATAGCACTCAAATGGACTCTTACTGAGTTAGTCTTAAGTCCTGCATTGGATAAATGAAGGGGGGTTAAGACCCTTCTGCGAACACCATATGGTAAACCTCTTCCACTTAAAAGCATAAAAGCGTCTAGTGGAAGGCTTCCTGGAAGCATAAAGGACATCCTTTACTTGCTGAGGGAGGTTGAGATCATGAAGATCTAGGCCTTCAGCAACCAAGCTCTGAGATGCAGAGACTGGGGCTTGGGATGCCATAATATTCCGTCCTCCTGTGACAGGAGATCTGGAGCAGACCCTTTTAACCAGTTCCTGATCTAGAATAGTACGTTGCCTCCTATCCCATGACATTTTACTTTGACGAGGTCACTCATGAGAAACTCTTGGTGAAAGGCTTACTGAAAATCCAGAAACATTATACCAATCGGCTCACCTTATCTCCCTGTTTATTCACATCCTCAAAAAAAAAGTTATAAGAGAATAGCAAGACAAGATTTTCCTTGCCTAAATCCACATTGACTCTCTTCCATTACACTATGACTATCTACTGGGGTACTGAAGGTTCCTTTAACAAGCAAGATAGCCAGAAGTAGGCAGGGAACCCTATTTCTCTTTTCCCCTGTGAGTCCTGTCAGTTTGGGGTGGGGCCATAGCCGGCGCTTCAGCCTGGCTTACTAAGGGAGAGAAAGGCTGGGGACCGAGGGGGAAGGGACTACTGTCGTAGATGGGACTGTGTCTATCCAGGACAGCCAAGAAATGAGGACTTTTTTTAAAAAGGCTAGGGCCCTTCGAGAGTAGGACTAAGCATATGCCTAGGCACCAGCCTGCACTGCAAAAGACTTTTTTCCCTCTTGACCTGTCTGGAGACTTTTTCCCTGAGTTTGTTTGGAAGTTTTACTGATGGAACAAGTAGGATATCAAAGGACTTTCTCACCAATCTCCATTCCTGATTGGACACCAGCGCTGGCATTCACCTTTTTCTGCACGAGCGGGTGAAGCCTGCATATTAACTGACCTTGAGAAGCCTGAATGGCGGCACCTGGTTACACGACATGTTCAGTAATTGTATTCTTTATAATGGTTTCTGTCATTTTGTCTGATACTGAAGTCAGACTCACTGATCTGTAGTTTCCCGCATCACACCTGGAACCTTTTTACAAATTGGTGTTACATTGGCCACTCTCCACTCTTCATGTACTATAGTTGATTTTGGAGTGGAGGAGTAGCCTAGTGGTTAGAACAGCAGCCTGATGAACAAGAGACTAGGGTTTGATTCCCACAGATACTCCTTCTGGCCTTGGGCAAATCACTTTATTCTTTATTGCCTCAAAAGAAAGACCAGGGAATCTACTTCTTCACACCTTGTCAAGAAAACCCAAAGTCTGCTGGGTCACCAGAAGTCAGCATTGACTTGACAGCTTACACAACAACAAACATCAGTCATTCTCCAATCTTCATGTTGTTGTTGTTAAGTGCCGTCGAGTCGACTCATGGCGACCCTCTATAGATTACTGATATTAAGTCTTCAATCTCATATTTCAGTTCTTTCAGTTCCTTGGGATGCATACCATGTCCACAACCTGCTTCAGTCATTAATCTTAACTGACAAAATCAATAAAATCATCACTCCACTAGATTAACAAAACCTCATATCAGGTACTCAACAAAACATTTACACAAGGTTTTAAAAGCAGGAAGGAAGAAACAAAAAGCCTCAGAACACAAGGTAATAAATCCAGCTTCAAGCCAAAAAGCCAACCTTTCACACATCACAGGCTCTCTATACCTCCTTCCAACCCTTAAAAACTTTACTCAATAATAACATCCCATTTTATAACAGTCAGTGCACAAAAGGAACAATGCTATTAATACTGTTAGGGAAACATGCCCCACACAGAAATTAAGCAGTGCTAGGATGCCACATAAAGGCAGCCTTAAGCGTTTCGCTGTTCAAAAACTTTGTCAGGGAAAGTCCCTCCAAACTGTGCACAAGTCATTATCTTAACCAGCAACATGTTCAAGGGCGTTAGTTATACTTTTTTCAAGCCTTCTCACCTAACTCAGTTCATAGCCGGGAAAAGGGTTCTCCCAATTTAGCACAGTTCGGGATTAGTGTTATGCACTGCTTGTGTCTTATTTCCTGAAAATGTTTTCTTTAGATTTTGTCTTGCCTGCTCCCTCTTTTTGTGGGCTAGTGAAAGTTAATTTCTTTATTAGTGAATTGGATAGCGGGTTTCCCTTATGCTGTTTTGGTTTAACTTGTTTTTGTGCTGGACATTCTTTTCTGTAACAAATGTATATTTTGCGGATTAATTTTAAATTTGAATAAATAAAAAGTAAAAAAAAAAAGAGGTATGTGCTCACGTTAGCTCACATTCGGTTTAACGTGCTAAAAATATAGTTTCCCAAAATCAATTTTATGCTGTTTAAACCTACAAACAAATGTGTGTATAATCAATTTGTATGTGTTAAAGTTCTAAATGTGACTAACAAACAACAAACAGTACGTGAAATACATAAAACACCCACAATAGAAAAAAAGAAGTCCAAAAATTAACGCAATATTTGTTGTCTCCTTACAACCTTTTTCTCAAGCAAATGATTATTTTGTCAGAAATTGTATGTGCAGTCTTAATGAGTGAGCTCTGGAGGAATTCCATCCACCATTTTTCCAGTCAAAATATTGCATTACTAGTGGGGAAGATTTGATAGCACCATAATAGCTGCCATCTGTGGCTACAGCATGTGTTTATCTCATTTCAAGACTTGCGATACCACCCTTTGCAAAGGTATAGTAAGGTATGCCACATTTTTCAGTACTTTGAGATATTGTCAACAAAATGTAGTTAACAATTGCCTCAAGTCTTCGTCTGTTTGCTAAAGAATTTCTGAATCTGAAAACAACTTCTTCAGCAAGACAGACGTGCAGTTCACAGACTTGTAGTTGTGGTGATACATACCAATATGGAAAGCAAAAATCTTCCATTTTTGCTGCAAGAATTAAAAAAAAATAATAATTTTGAAGAGAAACATGCTACTGAAATCGACATCTTACTGTATACTTCCATGAGTCTATGTGAGCATGTAAATGACCAGCACCTTTATTTTCCATGGAGATATAGGTGCCAAATCTGCACAATGTGCGGTAAGCTTCCTAGTCATCTCAGCACTTCTGAAAGCATGGAAATTATGGGACCCTTTTACTAAGTGTGGGTTTCAGCACACCCTAACCACGCACTGGGACCCATGGGTAACTGTTAGAGTGGTGCCAGCAGTTAGTGCAAGCTGATTTCTGTGCTGCTTGGTGCGTTGGGGTGGTAATTGGGCTGGTTAGGGGTGGAGACTGAGCATAGTGAAGGCCTTGTATTGACGTGCGTGAACTAACTGCAAGGCTCATGATTAGCGACGGTACGATTATCTCCACTTCAATAGTAAGAGGCAAGTGCACCCATGCTGATATTTGCACATCTTAGGACACAGTGCAGTGTGTTAACAGAGGGAACATGAAGTCCATGTAGCCCTGTTGCACCCAACGGGCCATGGATTCCCGGGCTAGTGGCACATTAGGGGCAAAAGCACAACACACATTTTAGTAAAAGGACCCCTTTCTCCTCATTATTCAGTAAAACTGCCTTTGCATTTTGGTATTTTATTGTAGTCTCCAATGGGTCGGAGAGTCCCAGTTTTTTCTTAAGTAAGTGAAAGACCTGCCTTTAAATGGAAATGATCCATGTATGTTAGTGTCAAAGTCCTGTTTCCTTCACTCAACCAGGGAAGCAGATCTGGGTATAGTGACCTCACAGTGAAAGCTGAAGGGGGACTCAGAACGCATGTGGTGACCAGGGAGAGGGGACAGTGAGCAAGTGAAGAGTGTTAATGGACAACAGAAAGGACATCAATTATGCCTCTGGATGCACCCCCATGTGTCAAAATTAATAAGTAGGAGATGATTTTTTTCATTGTGTAGGTAACTATATTTTTCATTGACATATAAATAATATATTCGCCTAAAAGAAATGCAGAGAGATACTCAAAGGAGCGTAAAGGAAAGACATGTTCTATTGAAAGATGAATGCTGGTGGCTCTTACAGAGCACGTTCCCCAACACTACCCCCCTTGATACACTCTGTCCATTGACTCCAGAGTCACTCTTTATCCCTGGATTGCCTGAGATCTCTTTGCAGAGTCACTCTTTAGCCCCGGATGCTCCATCTCCCCAACCAAAATTTTAAGGACAGTTAGCTGAAACAACACACAGGACCCCTTTAAAATTTTGGCCACTGACATGCGCCTAGTTTGCCTATGCTTTAAGCTCTCCTGTCACTAACAGAACACAGGAAGTTTGAGATCCCTCTGTGCAGCTCAGGGGCAGACAAAAAGTACTTTTTGGTGATTATTCACTTGGTTCTCTTTGCTTTATAGGGCTGTACCTTTCAGAGCCTGCATTTGGTTTGTTTGGGCACTTACTCAAGGTATGTGCATATACCTATGAAATAATGCACGTAAAATCAATTACATAAGAACATAAGATATGCCATACTGGGTCAGACCAAGGTCCATCAAGCCCAGTATCCTGTTTCCAACAGTGGTCAATCTAGGTCATACGTACCTAGTAGTTTCCCCAAGGGATACAAGTTCCACAATGCTTGTACTGGGTCAAGCATTGATATCCTGGGTCCCTTCTTAATAATGGTTTATGGACCTTCCCTCCAGGAACTTGTCCAAACCTTTTTTAAACCCAGCTACACTAACAGCCTTTACTACATCCTCCGGTAACAAATTCCAGAGTTTGATTACACGTTGAGTGAAAAAATATTTTCTTTTATTAGTCTTAAATAGTTTACCCTGTAGCTTCATTGCACGTCCCCTAGTCTTCCTATAGTCTGATAACGTAAACAGTCGATCTACGTTTACCCGTTCCACTCCGTTCATTAATTTATAGACTTCTATCATATCTCCCCTCAGCCGTCTCTTTTCCAGGTTAAAGAGCCCTAACCTTTTTAGCCTTTCTTCATAGGAGTATCCTTCCATCCCCTTTACCATTTTGGTGGCTCTTCTCTGTACCTTTTCTAATAACGCTATATCCTTTTTAAGATACGGTGACCAGAATTGCACACAATATTCAAGGTGCGGTCTCACCATGGAACGATATAGAGGCATTATAATATCTTTTGTTTTATTTTCCATTGGTAAAACACAAAAAATATGCACCCTCCCCCCCCCCGAAAAGTTCATTTAAAGCGAGCACAAATTGATCTTTTTTGGCTATGTATACATTTATTGCGGCACATTCACTAAAGTGAGGTAGGCTTTTGCACTAACCATGCACTAAGAGCAAAAACCTAGTGCGGGATAAGTACAAAAGCTGTGCCCCAAAGGTTGGGGGGGGGGCACACCCAGCATGTCCCTGCTACTACTAATCATTTATATATTCTCTTAACCCTCCATTGCCTCTGAAAAATCCAAGTTATCAATGTCCCTGTTTAAGGTACAGTACCAAGTTTAAGTTACAATGTAAAACGCTTTGACTGAAATAATAAAGCAGTATAAAAAAACCTGTTAAATAAATAATAAAGCGCTACAGTGTATGCAGCACGGTACATAAAGATGTAAGACACCGTCCTATCCATCAAGAGGAAAAATAAATCACAAAAATGGGGACTAGAGTATGGCAAAATACACATAAGTCGTGAACGAGAAAGTGAGGGCATCAGGATCCAAAAGCAGCCTCAAAGAGGTGGGATTTTAGCCTGGATTTGAATAAGGCCAGAGAAGGAGCTGGACACACAGACTCAGGTAGTTTGTTCCAGGCATATGGAGCAACAAGGTGGAATGAACGAAGTCTGGAGTTGGCAGTGGCAGAGAAGGGCACAGATAAAAGGGATCTTCCAGAGGAGCGAGGTTCCCGAGGAGGGGTGTAGAGTTAGATGAGAGGGGAAAGGTAGTGAGGAGCCGCAGAATGAACGCACTTGTAGGTAAGTAGGAGTTTGAAATGGATGTGGAAACTGATAGGGAGCCAGTGAGAAGAGGGTGGAAGATAAGACGTGCAGCTGAGTTTTGAACAGATTGAAGGGAGAAAGATGTTTCAGAGGGAGACAGTGAGGGGCAGGTTACAATATTCAAGACGTGAGGTGACTAGTGAGTGGATGAGGATCTTAGCAGTATGTGTAGAACGTAAAAGGATGAATTTTGCCAATGTTATAGATAAAGTATTGACAGGTTTTAGCTATCAGTTGGATGTGTGCAGAGAGAGAGTATTTATTTATTTGGATTTAACTAGGCTTATATACCGTTTTTCACCGGGCCAAAGCAGTTCACATTAAACAAAACATCAGGTACATAGAACAGGAGAGAACTTAGTTACAAATAACAGTTACCTGAGCAAATAACTCACTAGTTACATAGTATATGATGTCCAATTATTTGCAAACAATGAACTATTTACATCAATGTACGATAGGACAGCTATACACAATGGTATATGTTTTGCTATTTACAGGTGTAGGTTCCGTCTTGAGGGTGTCTGTCTTTTTGGTGTTATGTCAATTGGCTGGTTAGGTGGTGGGTCCAAAGTGTTCAGAGAATAAGTGGGTTGTCAAGTGTTTGCAGAAAGAGGGGAGGTTGGAGATATTCCTTATTATGTCTGGTAGAGAGTTCCAAAGGGATGGTGCGTATAGTTTGAATGCTCTGTGACAAGTTTATTGACTCTACTTTGTTTTAGATTGTGGTATTTTGAGTTTGTTGATTGTAGTAAATCTTCTTGATCTATTTGTAGAGAGTTTCTGAAGGAGGGTCTGGAAGTGAGTGGCAGGGTGCGAGTGTAGTGTTTTGTGCGTTATTAGTAAGGATTTATTCTTCTGGGGAAGGGCAGCCAGTGAAGTTGTTTTAGGATAGGAGTGATGTGCTCATATTTAGTGACTCCCTGGATTGTGCGTGCAGCAGTGTGAAGTGCAAATGGAAGGGGGAAAAGAGTGGTTTGTGGTAATCCCTGGTAGAAAATGTTGCAGTTTTCTGCATGGGGGATGGTGAGGATTTGAACTGCAGAACAGAAGAAGTCTCCTGTGTCTAGGAGGGGGTGGAGTCATTTCAAAGTCTTAGTCTTGAAGTAGATTGTGTTGGCTGTTATTGTTACATGAGCTTTGAAGGAAAGTTGTTGGTCAAGTGTTATTCCAAGTTATTTCAGCTCCCGTCTAACATTTATCTGGGTGGTGTTTAGTGTTATTGCAGTTGGAGAGGTGAATGACGAGTCCCTTGTAATAAACAGAGCTTCTGTTTTTTTGTACTTTATTGATAGGTTATTTGCTGTAAGCCAGTGGGGGATGTTTGTGAAACAGTCTTGAACCTGAGTGTATGATGGTTGTTTAATGTGGAGCAGACTGTATAGCACAATGTCGTTGGCATATATGTGGAAGTAGACAATGTGCTTTTTAATGATCGAGCAGATGGGATGGAGATATAAGTTGAAGAGGAGTGCGGATAATGTGGAACCTTGAGGTACCCCTTGCATTTGTTGGCATGGAGTGAAGGTGCTCGTACCTAAGTTTTATTTGCTGTTGTCTGTTAGTGAAATAGGACTGAAATCATTTTAATACAGTATCTTGTATGCCATATGTCTGTATCCGCTTCAGGAGAACACCATAGGTGACAGTATTGAATGCTGCAAAGATATCCAGAAATATCAGTAGTGACACTATTTCAAAAAAGAAACCCTCTCAAGGAGCCAGAGTAAATGACAAAATAAAACAAAAACTCCTTAATATGGACAAATATATAAAATAGTCCAGACTGAAAATCAAATAGAGCATCCAAAAGAGCACAAATATATCAGCTTTAAAGAGGAGAAGACCTCAGTAACTGTCTGGGTTTTATTCACACCCAAACAAAATGAGGGTGAACTAGCCAGTTGCAACAAAGGTATCTGGCTAGACACGAAACATCAGCAGTCATAATCCTCTTGAAACATGTCATGCTCTGTCAGGAATATCAGTAGGCAGGCTCATGAGTATTCTTGTATTCCTTGGGTTAGGGTGTTCATGAATGAGGTCATTAGAGTTTCAACTCCATGCAGTGGGCAGAAACCATGCTGTTGTGGGTCAAGTAAATGGTTCTCATTGATGTGGTCCTGAAGCTGGACCTGGGACTGTTTTCTCTATGACTTTTGCCAGGAATGGGACACTGGTGATGGGTCGGTATGATGCAGGGTCTGAGGGGTCGAGGCTTGGTTTTTTTAAGGTTCGGCGGAGAGAGGATAGCTTGAGACAGTTTGGCATTATTCCTTGTTGTAGTGTTTCATTTGTTATTTTGGAGAGGAATGGGCTGAGTTCAGTCTTTGTAGCTCTGATCCAGTTGCCTGGACATGTGTCAAGTGGTGAGGTGGAGGTGTTGAGCATTGGTTTCGATCTCATCATCAGAGATTGTCCAAATGGAGGACCAGCAAGTGGTATCGGAAGTAGTGGTAATGGAAGGGGAGGTGGTTAGTTCCTGGTGAGGGTACAGCTGTTTGTGATGTGCAGCTAGTTGTTTCTGGCTGTCATAAGTGCACCAAGGGACTGAGTTTAAAGAGAGAAAAGGAGAGGTCCCAAGACAGAGCTCTGCGCTACACCAACTGAAAGCGAGATGGCGGTAGAGGAGAATCCACCAGAACATACACAGTGCGATAGATAAGAAGAAAACAGGACAGAACAGAGCCCCTAAATCCAAGCGAGGACAGGGTATCGAGGAGAAGCTGGTTAGCAACAGTGTCAAAGGCAGGATAACTATCAAGAAGTATGAAAATTGAGTAGAGGCCTTTGGATTTGGCGAGGAACAAGTTGATGGAGATGTTGGCAAGAGCCCTTTCTATGGAATGTAGAGAACAAAAGCCAGATTTCAGTGAGTCCAGAAAGGCTTGAGAGGAAAGAAAGTCAAGACAGCGGCAGTGAACTGCTCGTTCAAGTAGTTTTGAAGCAAAGGGGAAGAGAGAGAGAGGCTGATAACTGGAAAGACAGCACAGTTATCACACAGAAACGTTCCCTACAGTGTGGTAATGTCATTCACAATTAACATGGGTGCACTTACCCAATGAGTAGCATCAGGAACAACCTCACTAAATGCAACATTGATATTTAGCATATGGCAATTCCCCCCTCCTCCCCACTAACTGCGATTCGGGGTCCACACCAACTTTTAAGCTGCTGAGTCCCCTCTCTGACAGGTGCTAAGCAGCTAGCAAGGGATTTTCTGTGCTGCCCATTTTTAGTACATGCTGGCATTACCATGGTCCCGTGCAAACCACTTAGCACATGCCAAAGCCACACTACCCGTTACTGTGCTTTAGTAAACATGCCCCTTAATTGGACAGTGCATAAAATAGAAAATAACTAGAAACAGCAGACCTCATTTTCTTAAACAAATCTCTTCCAATTTTATGTCTCTGAAAGGTTTATTTCCCATGTTTTATAACAGTTAAAAATACATATTAAAATTACTGAGACAGATGGTATTAGAATGGTGATATCCTGTCAGATTGACTTTTTACGCAGATAAATAATTCATTAGCTTGCTTGATGCAATGCTATTTTAATTTGTCATATGTTTTACAGACATAATTTTTTAAAGCTGTTCCTAGTTGAAATTATTCATCACACTGTTCAGTACTGAAATACAATTAATCCTGTCTGTCAATTATTTTATTTCTGACAAACCATCTTGCGTATGTTTTTACCATATTGTATTTTTTTAAAATTCTATAATATAATCATTGACAATATCGCACAACCCAATGTTTAAAGAAAACTTTCTAGGTGGAGAAAGGAAATGTTTTAAGTATTTTGAACTTTGAACAAAAATGTGAACAAAGGATGCTCAAGTTGTCAAAGGCCCGCCCATTACACTAACTCCGATATCTAAAATCGTAATGTTATAATGTCATCAAAATACATTTTGTTGATACAAGGATAGCATTTGAGAAAGACGGGGGTTGCTGGATTTTACTTGGTCTAAGATCTAGAGTACACACAAAGTCCCCTGGTAATGTCATTAGTGCACTGTTAGTACTGACCCCCGTTACTCTGCATTTCTCCCACCCTCTCTTTCCCTCCTTTGCTAACCCATCTTTAATACTTTCCTTAATTTTAGTGGTGTTCTCTTCTTCTTTATAATGGTTTTATTATTGTAAAGTGCACTGATACAATGTCAAAGAATGCTATATCAAATTTTAATAAACCATAAACCATACTACTACTGAATATTTGTATAGCACTGCAAGGCATACGCAGCGCTGTAGGGATTATTAGTAGCACAAAAAAATAAGTTAGTTAGGCTCCCAGTTATGTCCAGGGGAAATTGGCTACTGATACCCAGCCCGAAGTTCTGTGAGTTATTCTGGCAATGAGCCACAAAAGAAGTCTGGTTTGTAGATATATATATTCGATTTATTATGGACAGCCAGGTAGAAAAATATACAAACATATATAGCTAAAGATATATAATTAGAAACATGAGGTAGAAATTTGTTACAACACAGAATTACAATTGGACAAAGTAATAAATCACTAATTAGTAACCAGACGTCACTGATTCGCTCTGCACTGAGAAAAGTTATGGGATAAGTTTCTAACTACCCTTGCCCATCTGGAGGAGGAGAGAGATAAGTCGGTACCTTAGCTTCATCTGTCACTCGGGGCTGATGTCCAGAGCAGTACGTCCAAGGAGGCAGCTAAGCTAGATAATGCAGGCTACAGCCCTTTCGGAGGCGAGCCGCTGTAGAACACAGAACCGGAGGTATCTGTGAAAGTCTTATCTCAGACCTTAGGAGAACAGCCTTGCTCACACGTAGTGTGGCTGTCTTGCAGACAGATCAGGCAGCAGGAAACAGGTAAGCAGGGCACAAACAGTGAAAAACCGGTGTAAGTTCCATGTAAGTTCTTCAGCGCAGGTTGTGTTATTCTTTGTGATGAGTCTCCGTCATAGGTCTGGTGATTGGTTGGCACAAGACAGTCCGAGGTGTTCTCAGCGGATCAGGAGGTAGATGACGGGCATCTTCTTGCAGACAAAGGATCCATAGTAAGATGTCATGCTGAGAAAACAGTATGTAGTTTTCTGGGCATAGGTACAAGTGTCCAAGGCCAGTAGAACCAGCTATAGATAAGCACCGGAGAAGCAGATGTTCTTGCATGTGGGCAGTGAATTAGCCAGGGACAATGGCTTCTGTATGCACACATAGAAACGCTGCGCAAGCAGTTGCTTAGAGGTCAAGTCTGTAGCTGAACACAGCAAAAGTGTAGTGAGGAATCCATCTTGTCTGTTCAGCTTGGTTCAGGCCTGAGCTGCTGAGCAGGCCGGAGAACTGCAGGTGTAGACTTGCAGGGGTACCAGCCCTACAGCGCTGCACAGACACATTTAAAAGATGGTCCCTGCTCATCGGAGCTTACAATCTAATTGAGACAGACAATGCAGTAGCTGTAGACATGGGATACAGCTAGGGGGAATGTTAGGGAAACACAAAGGACATCAGGTGAGTCAAGATCTGAAATCAGCAGCAAAGAGGTGAGATTTCAGCCTGGATTTGAAAAGAGTCAGAGAAAGCGCCTGACGTACAGGCTTAGGTAGTTGAAAAGGTGAAGAAAAAGATTTCAAGAGATCACAGAGAGAGGAAGACAGGCATCTATATTTGGAAAAATTTAGAGAAGCTAACAAAGTAGTCAGGAAAGCAAAGATTCAAAAAGAGGAGAAAATTGCCAATGCAATAAAATGGGGGGATACAACATTTTTCAGATATGTTAATGAGAGGAGGAAGGGCAAAAGTGGCATTGTCAGACTCAAGGTGAAGGGGAGCAATATGTAGAAGCTGATGAGGATAAAGCAGAATTAATTAACAAGTATTTCTGTTCTGTGTTCACAGATGAAGGGTCAGGAGCAGAAACTCGGAAAACACCCACAAATAGGAACAGAAGCGACGGGGATTTCAAATGATTTTCAGAAGACTGCGTTTGTGAATAACTAGCTAAACTAAAAGTAGACAAAGCACTGGGACCGGATGGGATACACCCTAGAATACTGAGGGAACTTGGGGACGTTCTAGCGGCTCCATTGATGGACCTCCTCAATGCCTCTTTGGAGTCAGGAGCGGTGTCAGAGGACTGGAGAAAGGCACATGTGGTCCCTTTACACAAAAGTGGAAGTAAGGATGTGGTTGAAAACTACAGGCCAGTTAATCTAATCTCTGTGGTGAGTAAATTATTGGAAACACTGCTGAAAAAGAAAATAGTGAGGTTTCTGGAGGCCAATGGATTACAGGATTGGTGGCAGAATGGATTCACCAGAGGTAGTTCTTGTCCGACAAATATGATTGATTTCTTTGACTGGGTGGCCAGGGAGTTGAATGGAAGGAGAGCCCTAAATGCGGTGTATTTGGATTTCAGTAAAGCTTTTGACACTGTTCCACACAGAAGACTTATAAACAAACTGAGTACTCTAGGGACTTACCCTAAAGTTACTGATTGGATTAGAAAATTGGTTGAGTGAGAGGCAACAAAGGGTACAGGTAAATGGAGTTCACTCTGAGGAGGAGGTGGTTACCAGAGGTGTGCTGCAGGGATCTGTCCTTGATCTGATTCTTTTTAATTTCTTTGTTAGTGATGCAGCGGAAGGGCTGTCGGGTGAGGTTTGCATCTTTGCGGATGATACCAAAATCTGCAATAGAGTAGACACCCAGGAAGATGTAGATAACAAGAGGAGGGATCTAGCTAAGCTTGAAGAATGGTCAAGAATTTGCAGCTGAAATTTAATGCTAAAAAAAATACAGGGTCATGCATTTGGACTGCAATCATTCAAGGGAGCAGTACAGTGTAGGGGGTGAAGTACCTCTGTCCACAAAAAAAGTGGAATCTGGGCGTGATTGTGTCTGACCATCTTAAAAGTAGTTAAACCTGTAAAAAGGTTATGGCGAAAGCTAGAAGGGTGCTTGGGTGCATAGGGAAAGGAATGGCCAGCAAAAAGAAGTAGGTGATAGTGCCTCTATATAAGTCTTTGGTGAGACCTCATTTGGAATATTGTGTGGAATTCTGGAGACCGCGCCTTCAAAAGGATATAAACAGGTGGGAGTCAGTGCAGAGTGTGGCTACTAAAACGGTTAGTGGTCTTTGTTATAAGCATATGAGGACAGACTTAAGGATCTTAATATATGTACGTTAGAGGAAATGCAGGATAGAGGAGATATGATTGAGATGTTTAAATACCCCCATGGCATAAATGCACAGAAGGAGAGCCTCTTTCAATTGAAAGCAAGCTCTGCTATACGGGGACATAGGATGAGGGTGAAAGCGATAGACTTAGGAGTACTATATGGAAATATTTCTTTATGGAAAGAGTGGTAGATGCGTGGAATAGTCTCCTAGTGGAGGTGGAAGAGATGAGGACAGTATCTGAATTCAAAAAAGCATGGGACAAACACAGAGGATCTCTAAAGGAAAAAAGGGGACTGTTGTAGTGGTTGATATGGAAGGATAGACTAGATAGACCATATGGTCTTTTTCTGCTGTCATATTTTGATGTTTCTATTATATCTGAATAAGGTGCCGAACTGAAAGAAACCACTTAAAATCTGTAATTTTCTCTAGTTAGTTAAATCATATGTCTAGTCCTAGATTTCTTATTCCAATAGGGAAACCATATATCACGATGACCCAGAGTTAAGCTAGTGTTTCTGGTGCTTTGTATTTTTAACTTCTATATGATTTTAGCTAGTTAACATTTTCCTCTCTGCATACACAAAATTTCAGAAGAAGCCCTATATAGGGTAATTCTATAAAGGGAACACTAGGTTAAATTTATTTTGGAAAAACAAGAAGGCACCAATTTGTCTGCAAAAGTGCCAGAAACTGTGTCTAGAGTTAGGCACTTTACAAAGAAATATAGGGTCTTTCTTGTGGAGCAATATACTATGCTTATTCTATGAAAATCACTCCAATGTAACACTATATAGCAGGATATATAGGAGGGTGATACCATTAACCGTTATATTAGATATTTCAGTGAAACCAATGAACCGTCTCAGACCAGTTGGCAGCCGTAATGCTGGGAAAGAAGAATTCACATTCACCAGCGGCGCCTATAGCATCAATGACTTGGTTCGTGGTATTTTTCTTTAGTTATTGACACCCTCTCTCTAGTGTTTGAAAATTATGCTTTTAAACACATACAAACAGTCTCTTGTGAAAACATGTACTTAACTTCTCAATTTTTGTACTTCAGTAAAACCTTGAACTTGATAGTTTTCAGAAACCTTTAACTTGATAATTTCCAATTCTTCTTTAAAGCCTCTCCTTTGATTGTAAACCTGGCACTGGCATTTACACCAGCCTTAGAGCTGCACCAAGGTGTTTATAAAATACTATGATTTGCATTCTTGCAAACAATGTGCCTATTTTTTTGCTCCATCCACAGTCCGCTCAAAAACTCTTCCACGGTTAATGCATCTGAATATCCATGAATGCCACCGCTGGACTCCCCGATGTAACTGGTTAGCATCGGGGTGTGTTGGGGGCGTCCTGGGGTGGCACCCATTGATAACTAGGCAGCGGCGATATTGGAGTCACTGTCCAGTTAGCGACATGTAGCCAAAGTCAGGCACTACTAAGGCTGGCCTAACTTTCACCACAGAAGCTAACCGGGCAGCAGCTGAATATTGGTGCTGCCCGGGTAGCTTTCAGATTCTGAGGCTGACCTGAATATTCAATGCCGATGGTAAGATATGGCCCCGACATTGTAGGTCTAAGGTTCAGCATCAGCCTCTAGCTACTGTAGGAGCACTATCTGCCAGCAGTGAATATCAGACTCATAGTTCCCATTTTGCAATGGCTATATCATATATTCACTCACACACACTATATATAAAATTCCCTGTTGGCACGGACACTTGCTCCAAGGCACATGAGTCAGCTACCTGCTCATTTGAACCCTGGGGATCTCCAGCACTGATTGAGGAGGCGATTATGCTTACTTCAGTGATGCGGCCTAGTGGTTGGGGCAAGTTACCTCAGGCCAGAAGACAGCAGCCTTGGGCCAAAAGGACTGGGGTTTCTAATCCCACAGGTGCTCCTTGTTGCTTTGGGCAAGCCACTTAACCCTCCATTGCCTCAGGTACAAAAAAAACATAGATTATGAGCCCTTCAGGGATGAGGGAAATATACATACACAGTACCTGAATGTACATCGCTTTGACTCGTAGAAAAGCAGTAAATAAACCGAGTGTGTAATATCACCTCCAACACTTCTAACAAAAGTTATTTTACTCAGCTCCTTCAATGGCTCTCCCTTATACATGCAGTCTTGTGAAAGTCAAGCTTTAAACATGTGAAAATGGCAACAACATGTGAACTAACCAGTACATACACCTACAGAGGGTTGCATGATAGCACTTTTTTAGTATGACATCGATGCAGTTACTCTACATGCCATCAAATCAATGACTATTGCCTGGCATCCTTATATGTATTTTAGGAAAGAACATGCATTCAATAAAGCCTTTTGTTAAATATTTGAATGTCTGTTAGGACCTACCCTAGGAAGGAGCGTGGTTTGAGAGGCTAGGTCCAGGGCAGGGTGGAACAGTGCCAAAACCAGAAGTAGAGATGGCAGGACTGAAGCAGGCATACATGTGGAGTAGGAGCTAGAACTGGTGAGATTCTTGCAGGAACTGGCCATGGAGCAGGAATTTGAGAACTTGGCCAACTGGAGTATAAGTGAATACTTCACAAAGCAGTGAAGAGTTGCTGGATAACAAATACAGGTCAGGCCCACTGAAAACTGTTGACCCAGCAAGAGAACGTCTGGCTGAGCTTCCTTATATATGGTGTCTCTTCAAAAGCACCTCAAATTGGTCCAATGGGCTCCTGTAGGAGGGCGGGGGCGGGGGCATGCGCTGCTTATTCTGCTGCTTGTGGACTCTATTTCAGTCTCAACTCTAGCCACAAGTCTGCGGCCTTTGGTCCCTGAAGTCATGGGTTTAATCCCTTGCACGCCTGACAATGTCCCACCTGGGGCATCCTAATTCCTACCAAGATGTTCTAAGCAAAAATGGGGCTTCAAGTATAAACAGGATAAAAAAAAAAACAATTTAGAAATTGAATCCAAATGAAGTCAACTATTTTATTATTTATAAGAAAAGGTAAGTTACTGCCAAGAAAAAAAAAGACAAATTATTAATTGCATTAGACATAAAAATAAAAGTGTACCAGTAGATAAATCTATCTATGAAACCTAAGAGAGATGTGCGCAGTGTATAAAAAATGCCATTAAAGTAAGAGAGCGATGCCTCAAGACACAAGCTCCTTGAACCTTGCAACAAATAAATCCTTTAGAGGAATTTCTTGTTTATTATACATCTCAATGTGTGCATGAATAGCAATGGAATGCTTTAGGGTAGGTGACAAAGTATTTCAAATAACAAAGCATAAATGGTAAGATCAATTACTAGGTCATTCCTAGGGCTCTGTTGGAAAGTTTTAGCAGTTAGAAATACATTGGCAGAACACAGACATAGTAATTTGAACAAGTGAGTATTTCCAGAGAGGTTCACGATTTAGAAACTCTAATTTATAACATTCTCACAAACTATTTAAAAAAAACTGAATACACTCAGGAACAGAATGCTTCATAGCTGTGCCTAATATGTCCTTGTGGTAACACTTTTCTTTCCATTTTCCCCCTTCCTTCTCATCCCCAAGTAACATTTTAGATGCTGTGGGATGGGGTCCTATCAGAGCTCATGGTGATAACAGGGATGCTGGGGGTTGTGGGTCGTATGCGTAGATGGTGGTGAGGATCCCATGAGCTTCGTGACCATTTCGGTGTTTACAGGTGATTCCAACTCAACTGCTGTCGTGCTGGTCGGCCTCTTGAATAGCCCTTAAAGCAGTGATGGCTAACCTTTTTGAGCCCGAGTGCCCAAACTGCCGCACAAAACCAAAGAATTTCCTCAAAGTGCCAGCACGTCAATTAAAGCCCCATTTGCATAAGGTGCTTCATTTGCATAAATATTTGCATAATGTTACCATACACTAACTTTTAGTAAACATGCCTCTTAATGAGTATATGGATAAAGAAAGACTAAAAGGTTTCTACATTACTATAATCCAGTACCAACCGCCAGGCACATTAGGAACTACTACAAACGCTGCCCATTTAGAACCCATAGCAAACCCGCCGTATCCTAACAGCACTACCAGGACTCACAAAGCACCATACTCTACCTATCAAAAGGCAACACTGCAAATATTAAACCAATACATCTCAGAGAACAACAATACATGACCTACTGGGGAAAGAACAAGTGGCAATGTCAAATAGGAATTATATAAACAGAATACCTCAGCTCAGTTACACATGCAGAACAGACCATCACCAAACAAGGAATCACAATTTAGAAACAGGAAGACAATAATTAAACTGGGAACCCCAAAAGCCAAACTTGGAATATACAACAACACTGTAGAAATAAAACTATATATTAATTTCCTCTTGTACTAAATAAAGCGCAAAAATTAATGATGCACATTTCCCAGAGCTGACATATTCCAGTTAATAAATTCAAAATAAAGAGATATTTTTCTACCTTTTGTGCATTTTTTTTCAGTTGCAATTGTTCCAGCCACTTTCTTCTGGTTTCTTCGTGTCTTCTGCTAACTCTCCATCTGCTGTCCATTTGTCCTTTCTTCTGTCTTCTTGTTTTTTTTTTCCATTCTCTCTCTACATCTGCTTTAACATACTAATCTTTCTCCTTTGGCTCTTTCCTCATTCCTATTTCATCTACTCAAAATTTACCCCTCCATCCTCAATCCCCACTTACTCTCCCAATACCCGGCCAATTGTAGATTTTTTATCCCTCCCACACAAAATATTTTTCCCCTCTCCATTTTACTCTCCCAGCCCCATCCCATTCTAATCCTCCCCCAACACCAGCTCCCTTCTAGTTCCAGCCTCACCCAGCATCCATTCCCTTCTAGTCCCTGCATCAGCCCATTTCCAGTCCTAGCAGCCCCCCAACCCAATACCAGTACTATCCCCCCATCATAAACCCACTTCACTTCCTAACCCCCCATCACCCCATTTTCTGTTTATGCCCCCCCCTATAACCCTTTACCTGTCCTAACCCCCACTTCCAGTCAGCCCCCCATAGCCCATTGCCAGTCCTAACCCCATCAGCCCACAGTCCATTACCAGTCCTAACCCCATCAGCCCACCTCAAGTCCTAACCCCTCCCCATCAGCCCATTTCTTGTCCCAGCCCCCCCATAGCCCATTATCAGTCCTAAACCCCCCCATAGCCCATTACCAGTCCTAACCCCATCAGACCACCTCCAGTGTTAACCCCCCATCAGCCCATTTCCAGTCCTAACCCCACCCAACAGCCCACCTCAAGTCCTAACCCCTCCCCATCAGCCCAGTAGCAGTCCGAGCCCCCCCCGCCGAGCCCAGTAGGAGGCCGAACCCCCCCTCTCTCGCCCCTTTTGAGTCCTAACCCCCCCCCCCGAGCACATTAACAGTAATACCCCCCCTCACCCCATTTCCAGAGAGCCCCCCTCAGCCCACAGCCCATTAGCAGTCCTAACCCCCCCTAGCCCATTAGCAGTCCTAACCCCCCTCCTAGCCCATTAGCAGTCCTAACCCCCCCAGCCCATTAGCAGTCCTAACCCCCCCCTCCTAGCCCATTAGCAGTCCTAACCCCCCCCAGCCCCTTAGCTGTCCTCCCCCCCCCTCCTCTCTCATTAGCAGTCCTAACCCCCCCCCATACCATTAGCAGTCCTCACCCCCCCCTAGCCCATTAGCAGTCCTAACCCCCCCAGCCCATTAGCAGTCCTAACCCCCCCCTAGCCCATTAGCAGTCCTAACCCCCCTCTCTAGCCCATTAGCAGTCCTAACCCCCCATCACCCCATTTCCAGACAGCCCCCATCAGCCCACAGCCCATTAGCAGTCCTAACCCCCCCTAGCCCATTAGCAGTCCTAACCCCCCCTCCTAGCCCATTAGCAGTCCTAACCCCCCCAGCCCATTAGCAGTCCAAACCCCCCCAGCCCATTAGCAGTCCTAACCCCCCCCCCTGCCCATTAGCAGTCCTAACCCCCCATCACCCCATTTCAAGACAGCCACCATCAGCCCACAGCCCATGAGCAGTCCTAACCCCCCCCTCCTAGCCCATTAGCAGTCCTAACCCCCCCCTCCTAGCCCATTAGCATTACAAACCCCCCCCAGCCCATTAGCAGTCCTAACCCCCCCCCTCCTAGCCCATTAGCAGTCCTAACCCCCCCCCCCTCCTAGCCCATTAGCAGTCCAAACCCCCCCCCAGCCCATTAGCAGTCCTAACCCCCCCCTAGCCCATTAGCAGTCCTAACCCCCCCCTCCTAGCCCATTAGCAGTCCTAACCCCCCCAGCCCATTAGCAGTCCAAACCCCCCCCCCCCAGCCCATTAGCAGTCCTAACACCCCCCCCCCCCGGCAAATTTAAAAAAAGAAAAAGAGGGCTCTGGCTGCTGCCGCGGACGCGCACGCGGCAGCATGCAGTGTCCCGCGGGGCCCCCTCCGCCCGCTAAGCCCCTCTGCAAGGGCTTTCAGATTCGCGAGGGAGACAGCGTCTCCCTCGCGTCTCTCTTGTTAAGCCCGCAGGGGCTAATGGGAAATTTCCCATCAGTCCCTCGCGTCTAAAGGGGCTGATGGGAAATTTCCCATTAACCCTACGGGCTTAACAGAGACGCGAGGGAGACGCTGTCTCCCTCGCGAATCTGAAAGCCCTTGCAGAGGGGCTTAGCGGGCGGAGGGGGCCCCGCGGGACACTGCATGCTGCCGCGTCCGCGGCAGCAGCCAGAGCCCGCTTTTTCTTTTTTTGCGGACCTTCACGCGTGCCAGCTGCAAGGCCTTCGCGTGCCACAGCTGGCACGCGTGCCATAGGTTCGCCATCGCTGCCTTAAAGTTTGTGCTCATGCTGCCTGAAAAACTCTCACATCTATTACCTCATCTTATGTCTCTAACATAGAGCAAGTTTCTGCCCTTCAGAGAGAGCAGCATCAGGAGCAATCTTTTTCCCCACATTACAAAACCCAAAAGGGGGAAAACCCAATCCACCTATTACATTTGCACCAATTCTTTGGCCTCTTTGCTGGAAGTAAATATAGTAGACTTTTTTTTTGTACGTAAGCTATTTTCTTCTCTACATGCATTTTGGTCTTCAACTATCCTGATGATGACAGAATATGTCATACAAAACAGCTGTTAATCTTTTGTTCATTCCAGGAAGAAGTACATTCCAGGATGTAGTAAAAGCTGTTAGTGTAGCTGGTTTCAAAAAAGGTTTGGACAAGTTCCTGGAGGAAAGGTCCATAAAGCATTATTAAATGGAACATGGGAAATCCACTGCTTGCCCCAATACAAGCATTGTGGAACCTGTGTCCTTTGGGGAAACTGCTAGGCACTTGTGACCTAGATTGGCTACTGTTGGAAACAGGATACCGGGCTTGATGGACCTTGGTCTGACCCAGTATGGCATATCTGATGTTCAAGACCAGGGTTTGGTGTTCTGGGTACAAGAAACTTTACTATTGTCCTTCAGCTCACTCCAGAAGCAGTACATATTCATGTCTAGAGCTCCCACTTCTCTGCTCCAGATTAACCTTATAGAGGCAACCATCACAAAAGGTTATCAACCAGAACTGTACTAACTTTTCTGAGAAACGTGACTGTGGGGTGTAATTAAGCAGTGTTAACTTGCATTAACATGTTTTAATATGGATTTGATCATCAAATAAATCAGGCTTAATGTCAAACTTCTCAACCCAGCCCTCTGGGACCCCCAGGCCAGTTAGGTTTTCAGGATATCCACAATGAATATGCATGAGATAGATCTGCATACAATGGAAGCAGTGCATTCAGATCTCTCTCATGCATATCCATTGTGGATATCCTGAAAACCTGACTGGCTTGGGGGTCCCAGAGGACTGGGTTGAGAACCACTGTTTTAGATGCTACATGGAGATAGAATTGAGTCACTGCGACTGGCATGCATGGGTAAGTGCTGGATTTCACAACTACTGCATGTACATGCCGGCACTTAGACGTCTACATCAGCCATTGCGCAAGCTTACACACAGAGACAGCAGCATCCGTTTCTTGGTGGCATGTATATGCATCCTCACCTTTGAGGAAAATAAAAGGAGGATAACCTGCTAAAAAGGGCTGGCCGAACCAAGCACTTTTTACAAACATAAAAGTGCCAGGGAGACCCTGTAAATTGCACTCATACATGTGTATTCTCTATCCCTATTCCATTATTTGGGAGTGATTTAAATAATTTAAATTATTGTTCTTGGCATATAAGTGATTGTTGCACCAGCAGCCTTGCATTTTGAAATGAAGGAATGAGTAAACACTGTTTTTTAGCATTTTGTACATAAAAGAAAAATGTCATTTTTAATTAGAAGTGATGAGAGTAATTCATTCTCGAGTTGTGAGAAATGATTAATATTCTGTTCTGTGGATCGTGACAACTGTTACTCTTATTTTTAGACTATAATATATGTACCCCGAAGAAGCTTAAGACTGCAAAATGATGGCCATCGCTGGGTGCTGGCAATCATCATATTAAGAGGGTTTTGAAAATATCTATTGCAAGACCTCTTGTACTTGATGAAATAAATTACTATAATTATGAGGAATTAACAGACAAAATTTAATCTAATCTGGTTTTCTTTTTTTTTTGTTTGCACTATGGAGGTTTTTTTTAATGATTAGTAAGAATTCATTCTTAGTCTAATGAAAAATTAAAAGATTAAGGCGCATAGTTACTAAAATGCACTATGTAAAAAACTTGCAAGAGACCCTTGAAAAATTGGG
This sequence comes from Ichthyophis bannanicus, assembly GCA_033557465.1. Taxonomy (NCBI): domain Eukaryota; kingdom Metazoa; phylum Chordata; class Amphibia; order Gymnophiona; family Ichthyophiidae; genus Ichthyophis; species Ichthyophis bannanicus. The sequence continues at coordinate 72,377,247 of CM066040.1, forward strand.
AGACTGGGCATCCAAGTGGCAGATGAAATTTAATGTGAACAAGTCCAAAATTATGCACTAAGGGAAGAACAACCCAAAGTACTATATGGTTCTACGAGACAAGGTTCCACATTCAGAAACAGTAACCAGGAAAAGGATCTAGGCATCATCGTGGCTAATTCATTGAAATCCCCTGCACAGTTATGCACTGGGCAGAGGGTTTCAATGAATTACACAGGTACCCTAAAAAATTTTTTTTTTAAACTGCCTCTAATGTTTCGATTGATTTTTACGTTTTTTGGTGCGCTGAATCCAAATCTGGTAACCAATTTGCTCCATCACGTACAGATTTTTTGCTACATTGGGTTAGCAGTTTGAGGTGAACGTTTCAGATTGAGTGCGATCGAGATAAAAGTTTCTTGGATGAATTCTTTATACTAATTGTTTAGTAGTTATTCAAATAAGAATAAAGAAAATTGTAACAAGGCAGCACATAAGAATAGAGTAATGTCAACAAAACACACTGTGATGGTAGCAAAATTGTCTGCACTTAAAACAGCCACATACATGTGCACAAACATTGAGCATATAAGAGCGAGGTTAGACACAAAGCAAAGCAAAGAAATGTGCAAAAAATGTTGTACAGGTATGTATGTAAGAGTAGAAAATGCAAATCGCACCATTGCAATACATGAAGACAAACACCCGATAGTGTGAAAATAAAATTCTAATAAATGAGATCCGACACTGTGGTAATAACTAGCAAATTTTTATTTCAAAGTTTAGTAAAACACGATATTTGTCAACACAGTTTAGATTTTAAAGTCATTCTTGGGTCAATCAATCTCCTGGTGGGCCCGTTTCTTCTTCCCCCGAATGCTTCTCTTGGTGTGCTGCTTGGCGTATTTTTCATCTGGGGTTTCCCGCAGCAGCAACCAGCAGAAATCAGCCATCATAGTGGTGTTCGATCTTCCTTGGTACCTTCTCTCTGCGTCCTTGATGTCCTGGTGAAACCTTTCACCTTGTTCTTCACTGTACGCCCCCAGGTTTTCGGGAAAGTAGTTCACATGGGAGTGCAAGAAATGGACTTTCAGGCTCATGTTACAACCTTGTTCTTTGAAGGCATTGAGCATCCTGGCAACAATATCCTTATAGTTCTCATCCCGCCTGTTGCCCAAGAATTTGAGAACAACATCCTTGAAGGAATCCCAGGCTTCTTTTTCCTTCTCAGACATCGTTTCAGCGAATGCTCCATCTGAAATGAGTTTCCTTATATCAGGGCCAACAAACACTCCTTCCTTTAGCTTTGCTTCAGAAAGTCGGGGGAACTTTGAGCAAAGGTACCGAAAGCACTCACCATCTTTTGGAAGGGACTTGATGAATTGCTTAATGAGACCCAACTTAATGTGGAGAGGTGGTAATAGAATTTTATCACAAGGTACCAAGCTCTCATGAAGAACATTTTTCTCACCGGGTCTCAAATACTCCCGAATTGGCCAGTCTTTTTTCCCCCAGTGTAGGTCGTGGGCCCGGCTATCCCACAAGCAAAGGAAGCAGGGATATTTGGTGAAACCGGATTGCTGCCCTAATAGCATGGATAGAATTTTAAAGTCTCCACAAATCATCCACTTATGCTCATCATAACGAATCTTCTGAAGAATCAGGGCCAAATTCTCGTATTTTTTTGGAGAATAACAGAGTGAGCAATAGGAACTGAAGCGAATGTGTTGCCATTATGAAGAACACCACCTTTTATGCTGTCTTTTGACGAATCAATGAACAGCCGCCATTCAGCAGGATCATACTTGAGTTTAAACTTTTCCATCACTCCGTATATATCGTTGCAAAATACCAAATCTTCCTCTTTGCTGAAATACTTCAAAAATTGTGTCTCGCGGTTGCGGTACCAATAAAACGTTGTTCCTGGTGACAATAGATTTTTCTGTTTAAGCCGAGAACCTAGCAGTTGGGCAGCATCTTTTGGGAGTCCTAAATCCCGGACTAAATCATTCAATTCAGCTTGAGAGAAAAGTTCAGGTTTCGGATCTGGTTCAGTTTCAAACTCGGAAGTACTGGACTCATCGGGAAAAGCCATCTGATGAGTCTCATCATGATCAGAACCGTCCACACAAATATGATCCAAAGATTTTGGTGGTTCAGGCACAGGTACTTCGTTGCTATGAGGCATAGGCCTAATTGCTGAGGGAAGGTTGGGGTAACTTATTACGTTCTTATTTTTTAAGTTGTATCCCTTCACAATGCAAGAGCAAAAATAGCAGTCACTGCTGTGGTCTCTTTGTTCACGCCACATCATAGGTATTCCGAAACGAAATGCTTGTTTTTTACCTTTCATCCATAAGCGTAGATCTTCCTCACATGTCTTGCACACTTTGTGAGGAGCCCACGGTTTGTCTTGATCGCCTAACTTCAAACCGAAATAGGCGAAATATACTTTTTAATAAATGCAGAAATGTTCCTCTGCCGCTTTTTCACGGTATATTCCCCACAAATAAAACAAAAACTGTCCGGAGAGTTGACGCAACCTCTGGCTCTGTGAGCCATCACAAATACACAGCACTGCAAACTACAACTGTAGTGAACCACTTCGGAATATAAAGCTGGATTACGACTGAGCAAACAAAAGGTAATAATGAACTTGCAAGAAACTGAAATTTGACAGGAACGTTCATGTCGCAACCACCGTGTTTGAGCGAGAGCGAACGAGGCGAGGCGAACAGGAAAGAACATGCGCCAGCACGAGTACTGGATTTAGCCCCCCGCCTCCCAATTGTCCTGTTAATGTATAAAATGAATACAAAACACTCTAAAATATCATGAGGGAGTGTTTCTAGTTAGTTAACCATTACAACCTCTATTTTGGGCCAAGAAAATAAACTGCAGTCGGCTAAAAAGAAATTATGTGAACATTCCTTATATGGGTAAGAAATCTAATTTTGCAAGAAAACGTGACGTGATGGAACATTTTGGCTATTTTTCCTGGATTCAGCACCCCAAAATCTATAGGAATCAGTTGCAAAACTGGAGGCAGTTTTTTGGTAGTGTACCTGTGATCCATAATGCAAATAGAATGCTGTTGTTGCTGTTAAGTGCCGTCGAGTCGGAGTCGACTCACGGCGACCCTCTGGATAGCTATCCTAAATTGTGTTCGGTCTTCAGTCAGGCGGTTCATTGTTGACAGACTGGTACCCCTAGCTGCTGTTATTGTATTGATCCATCTCATTGCTGGCCTTCCTCTTTTGCGTTGACCTTCTATCTTGCCAAGCATGACGTCTTTCTCTAATGATCTCTCTCTTCGCATGATGTGTCCAAAGTATGAAAGTCGAAGTCTTGTCATCTGAGCTTCTAAAGAAAGCTTAGGTTTGATCTCCTCTAGTACCGACTGGTTTGTTCTTCGGGCAGTCCATGGTATACACAGTATTCGCCGCCAGCACCATAATTCAAAGGCATCAATTTTCTTCCTGTCTGTCTTTTTCACTGTCCGGCTTTCACATCCATATGATGTTATTGAAAATACCATGGCTTGAACAAGTCGAATCTTTATATGGAGAGAGACATCTCTGCTCTTGAGAATCTTATCTAGGTCTTTCATAGCCATTCTGCCAAGAACAATGTGTCATTTGATTTCTTGACTGCTTGTTGCTTCTTTATTGATAGTTGATCCAAGTAGGTTAAAGTTGTTCACAATTTCAATTTCTTCTCCTTCAACAATGAACCTGTTGATTATGCCAGTTGTCATGATCTTTGTCTTCTTTACATTAAGGTGCAGGCCCATTTTGAGACTATGTTCTTTGATTGTGAGAAGCAAATGTTTCAGATTATCTTCACTTTCAGCCACTAATGTAGTATCATCAGCATAGCGAAGGTTGTTGATGAGTCTTCCATCAATCTTCACACCTCTGTTGTCTTCATACAATCCTGCTTCTCTGATGATTTGTTCTGCATATAAATTAAACAAGTAGGGGGAAAGTATGCAGCCTTAATGCTAGGAATTATAAAAAAAAAAGAATTGAGAATAAAATGAAGAATATTATAATGCTGCTGTATCGCTCCATGGTGCGACCACACCTTGAATATTGTGTACAATTCTGGTCACCATTTCTTAAAAAGAATATAGCAGAATTGGAAGAGGTACAGAGAAGAGCGACCAAAATGGTAAAGAGGATGGAAGGATACCCCTATGAGGAAAGGCTTAAATGGTTAGGGCTCTTCAGCTTGGAAAAGAAATGGCTGAGGGGAGATATCAGAGATCTAGAAAATAATGTATAGAGTGGAACGGGTAAAGATTTATTTATTTTATTTTATTTTATTTAAACTTTCTTATATACTGCTTTTCAAAACATCAAAATGGTTTACAGGGAACAACACTTAATACAGAGAAAATTAGGGGGAAGGGTGTGGGGGAAGCATTATAACTAGGGACCAAACTAATTCACAGGAAAAATGCACTATTTCATGGGAGGTCTTCAAAAATTCAACATATTTCACGGAAAATTCATGGACCTTTTTTTCACCGTTTTATGCTAACCTTAACTAGCAGTTATAGTGTCTATTTCAAGTAATTGCTGTCAACTGTCATAACAGAGGACAAAAACCACAGCCAACACAAGGAATATCCAAAAAGAACTTTATTGAAGAGGACCCAACTAAACAACAAATACTCAGGCATTCACAGTTTTTAGTTCTTTGCAATAATCACTTGATTTGTCAAATTGCTCGTCAACAGTCTCTGGTGCTGTGGTGCACTGACAGTCGTGTATTGGCTCACACTCCTTTCAGCATCAACACTGTGGGCACCGATAAGTATCGTAGAGCCAACCGGCTCAACAGCAGGAATCTACCAGTGCTTGCAAACCACAATGATGTGACAGATGTTTCTGCGGGAACATCTACAGTCACTGCTTTGTAAGCTGCAAATTCAGCCAAGAGATGACGGTCATCCATTCCAGGTATGTTCTGTATCAACTCATCACATTGTAAAAGCAAAACCTGCGTAAAGTCAAAATACTCTGACCGACTTCAAGAAGTTCAGCCCTGGCTGGGAGAATCGTTGACGACCTGTAGGTTTGTAGTATTGACTAAGCTTGTCAGCAGTATCTTCAAAGGACTTTTTGTACTTGGCGACAATGGCAATACTTGCTTTGTATTCTGCCCAAGCCAGAACGTCTATCACTTTGTTGTACGCCAGATGGATGCGAACATCGGTGGACTCAAACCATGTGAGCAAGTCTACAAGCTTCACTGTATTAGCAGCGATGAAGTTCACATCTTCTACGACGACAGCAGGATCATCAAGAAGCTTGTACAATTCAGTCAGTGCATGTGTTGCATCTCTCAGTTGCAATTCTTCAGCAATGAAATCTTTGTAGAACTGGATGAATTTGGCATGGTGCATAACAGTTTAAACCAGCTGTTCCATCTGGTAACAACTGGGATAGGAGGTATCGGAACGTCTCTTTCAGTTTTCACAGCCAAGAACTCCTTGTATCTGCGCTTCCTAGCAGAGCAGTAACTAAAAATGGACTTGAACAATGCCACCAGATGATCGACGTGTTTGAAGTTTTTTCTCCAGGTCTCGCCAACCAGGCTAACAATGTGCATGTTGCATGTACAGTGAACAGCGTTTGGTAGCACTGCAGCTATTTTCTCAAACGCTTTGGACATGTATGATGCATTATGAGTTAAGAAAGCACTAACGTTATTGTAAGAAATTCCCATGTTAGCCTCACAGGGAAGTACAGCTTGGCTAACAATAACTGCATTTACCTTTTCAAGATAAATGACATCAGCTAAATAAGCAGTCGGATGAGCTGCAGATGCTTTAAACTTCAGCAACAAACAAAATATGCAAACAAAACTTGTCCTGAGAATTGCTGGCTTCGTCAGTAACAATCGCAATGGATGGCACAGCTGACAAAAGTTCCTTCAATTGTTTGTGGTTGGAAAAAATTCTCTGTTGGAAGTCTGTTCGCAAGTGTTGTGAAGTAGGCAACAACCAGAGGCTTGGGATGTGGTTTGGTAGGTAGGAGCGCAAGGTGGGATGATCTAGTTTTTCCAACAGAATGTTAGCTTCAGTAAATGCTTCAACCAATTCAAATACAGCCATATTGCGCGCGTCCCTCGCTTCCGTGCTAAGTGAAAACATTCCCAGAACCATCGCCTGCATTTTTGCCTTTCTATCCAGTGCTTCCTCTGCTGCTTTTCTTTTGGAAGCATGAACTGACAGTTCCAAGTGCCTGTCAATACTTCCTTTCCTGGTGTGATCAACAGTAACGTTACAGTACGAACAAAATAATTTTCCAGAATCGGCATGTAAAGTTCCCTTTGGACACTGCTTAGCTTGTTCTTCACAAGAGACATGTTCAGCTTTCTTCATGATTGATGCACTTTGACATGATTCAATTTTTAATTCAGAGTAAAATGCTCTCAAATTGAAGCACCCTGCCTTCAAATTATGGTGGTGGCAAAGAATACTGTGGACTACCTGAAGAGAAAATCAATTGGTACTAGAAGAGATTGAAGCACCCTGCGCAGTTCTTTTTATCGGGGCCCAGAGATGACGTCAGAAGGGCTGCCCCCACACAGGTCAGCAGCTCCAGAACCATCTCTCTCACCCCTCCACGGGAATTTCACAGAGGTGCGCATTTTTCATGGAAGATGGACAATTTCACGGAAAATGTCATGTCCGTGAAATCGTGAATTAGGTTGGTCCCTAATTATAATGTTAATACAGTAAATATCTGTACAATAGGTTGATTCATTGAGTAAGTAAGGTGGATTTGGGGTGGAGTAAACATAGATCAGTCGTTTACTCCTTCAAAAAGTAGAAAGACAAGGGGACGCAATGTAGGACACTTAAGAGTAATTAGAGAAAACATTTTTTCACTCAAACTCTAATTCATTACCAGAGTATGTAGCAAAAGCTATAAGTGTAGCTGGATTTAAAAGAGGTTTGGACAAGATCCTGGAGGAAAACTCCATAAACCATTATTAAAGAGGTCCACAACTAACCCACGTGACAAGCAGCATGGAATCCATATACCTTTTGGGAACCCGATAGGTACTTATAACTTAGATTGGCCATTGTCGAAACTGGGCTTGATGGACTCTTGGTCTGACCCAGTATGGCATATCTTATGTTCTTAACTTAAACTCTCCTGCAACTTCCCCACCACCCTGCAAACTACCCCCCCCCCAAAAAAAAAACCACACTACTCCACCTCAAAAATCACCTCCCCTGCAACTGCCACACTGCCCTGCAAACTACCCCCCAAGACTGCCTCCCCGCATCTAACTCCACCTACAAAATTACCCACCAGCTCCCAGCTACCCCAACTACAAACACAGCACATACAAAGATAGAAGGTTTACTAATAATTCACTAGCTGGGATATACCACACACTCACACACACACACACATTTATATATATATTTATATTTTATTTTCTTTGCTGTTTTTTCTACAGTGAAAGCTGACTGATTTTTACTGCTTTTTTATCAGTTGCTATGTGTACTGGCTAACATGTCCGAACATTTTTCAGAGTTTAAAATCTATTTCTGCAGTTCTCTAATCCTCCCCCTGTGTGAGCCTGCCCTGCCTGCTTCCAATTTAACTAGCAGCAGAGACTGTGGGTAGGATCCAGCCAATGGGAAGGTTGTGAGGGCGGAGCACTGGAATGCTGTTCTAGTCACAGGAAGGGAAGAGGTGAGCTGGGGGGAAGTTCCTATGCTGTACAAGTTTCCTTTCTGCATGTGATGGAAGAGAAATTAAGCCCTTACCTCCCCTAAAAAATGCCTCAATGCATTTCTCTTGGAAAATCAGTTTCAGCAGCTGCAGCATACAAACACTAATTCACACCAACATAGTGATTAAGGAATTGCATCTGCTAAAAGAGCCCTCCTCCCTCAATTACAGACTGAAAGAGAAAACACACAAATACACACACCCATGCATATAACTAACATATACACACATGGGGAGGCACATACATCTCGGTATGCATGCACATACATACAAGCCCCCCCCCCCCCACACACACACACACACTCAACAGATAAACATCCAAAACAGATATGCATACACACACATTCAAAAGACACACAAACAATCAGATACTAAAAAACAGATGGTTATGTGTATGCAAATATATACATTCAGACGGGTTAGAAAGAATTCTATGAGCCATGCTCTGCATGCTTTCCCCACTTGTTCACTTTTCATTTACACTAAATTTTTGCATGTATAATTTTAATATAATGGTTGACTTCTAATATTTAGAGTACACTTTTGATGGCTACTGATTTATTATAGATTGCTGGCATATGTTTTGGAATAATCACTTTCCTGTCACAGGCCATAACGTCTGCAGTTGGCAGCAGAGATCTTCAATACTCCTTCCCCCCCAAGGAGACTCCTGCATAAATATCAGTTATGCAGTGCTTTGCAGAGCTTATCAAAGTCACAGACACAAAGCGTTTGCAAGGTTATTGAGCATTTGCTTTCCTGCTCACTAACCAACCTTCCTAGTAAATGGGCGTTCTCAATGGGGATGGTGGTGGGGGGAGGGAGGCACCATGATCCACATCTTTATGGCTGTTAACAAGTTGGGAGACATGTTCTCATTATTAAGATGACCTCCTTCTGCTGGTTTTCTGGGTTTCCATGTGGCAGGAAGAATGAGTGTTCCTGTTGCTTTTGTTGCCTGACCTGATTTCTTGGTTCCACTGGTGCATGGTGGCCCCAGATACAAAAAAAGATTTTCTCCTCGTCCTATCTCTGGATGCCTTGGAATCTTGATGCAACTGCTATTCCTGCCTTTCACCTTGTTTTATCTAGTGTTACTCTTGCTCAGTTTGTTCTTCTGCCCTGCCCATCTCTTCTTTCAACAAGGTATTTTGGCCCCTAATAATAGTTTGAAAAGAACAAGTCTTCTCCCAAGCCCCTCTTTGGATACTAGCTGCTATCTCTGCTACCTGTCTTGCCCCTGTTGCCACGACACTCTTGATTCCCAAAATGAAAGAACCCCCCCCCCCCCCAAAAACATAAACAACCAAAGTTTCTCCCTTGTACTTTTGGTGCCTTGGGCATTTCATGCCACTGTGTGTGCCATTTTAATCCTTTTCTAATGACTTGCTGTTCATGCCACATCATTTTGTAGCTTTAGACCTTGTCATGATACCTTGGCCTACTTCTAGAACTGCTGGTATCACTTTACCCTTCTATTCGTTCCTTGGAGTTGTCCTGCCACTTGCAAAACTTCTTTTCCCTCCCAACAGTGCCTTCTGGCTACTTTGCCCCTCCCCACTGTACTTTACTGTGGGATCTCCTTGCCAGTTATCAACCATAGTGCCCTCTCATTTGTTCCTTGAGGTATTCTTGCAACTGTTTCACCACGTTACTTCTCTTGTTGTGTCATGGCTGTTCTTGCCATTCTTAGGGGTATGTTTACTAAACTGCGTTAGTGCAAATCGCGTTAGGAGCCGCGTTAGTGAAAGGAAAGCCAAAAAAGGACATGGGCGGGACATCGTAACGACTAACGCGCATTCCAAAAACTAACGAGCGTTACGGGGCGCCGTGGCGCGTTACTGCACGTTAATCATATGAAGGCGTACAGACACAAATCATCGAAACAGAGCTGTAGCACAATGGTTAGTGTACTCACCGCTGTTACAGGCAGCATGGGTTCGAGTCCCCAATGTGCCTAACGCAGAATGCTGTCCCTGTACATTACATAGGGAATGAGGAGGCATGTTTTTCTTTACGTTCAGTAGTTGTTAGTGAAACACTCTCGCAGTGCGCATAGCCATGTACGTTGGTACGTGCGTGGCTGCGTGCGTTGTTACGGGCGTAGCCCCGTGCGTAGGTATGTGCAGTGGTACATGCATTGGTACGTGCGTACAATCGTGCGTGGGTACGTTTGTTTTTACCAGCGTGGGCAACCTATAGTACAGACACTTTAGGGTGTCTTGCACCTATGCACTATGCTAACAGATGTACGTGTGATTGCCTATGGTTTATCAGAGCCTGAGAGCAGGCGCTGGATCTTCCCAGGGTTGGATTGTGCCAGTCACACCCATGATGCACTGCACATGCAAATCAGCTGTCCACAGATACACACCATGGGGAATGCACCCCACAGCACCTCGGCCTGGTAGGGGGAAGTGACCATGTGCACCCCCACAGCACCTCGGCCTGGTAAGGGGTACTGACCGTGTGTTGTACTGGCACAGAGTAGCTACACACCGTCACATTGTGCGGGTACTGTGCTCACCCTGAGGGTGCAGTGAGGCGCCCAGCACCAGGTCCACAGCACCGTCCATGGCTGACAGAGGCCATGGCGCAGGTCCAAAGCAGTGTTAATGTGCGAGATAGGTAGTTTCTACACAAACACCTTGCAGTCAGGTGTAGCCCCCATGGACCCCTAGGTGGCCCATGTACCCCCCCCCCCCCCAAGTGCCAAGGTGTGGCAAACAGGGTCTCCTAACAATAGATCCACCTTCTACCTCCCTGCAAAGGTGGCAGTAGAGAGGAACATCAACCCCAGTTCTGGTGAGGAACAGACACCCCACAGGGCAGGCACCGCAGCTCTGTACGCAGACAGACATCAGGCCTGGATATGGCAAGCTGCACCCCACCACCATCTGATATACTCCTGCAGCAAGCCATCAGCCACTGCACCCTGCAAGCCACTCCATCAAGACACATACCAGCTTCAAACAGTCTGCTAGTTAGTCCATAATGCATGTGCCCAGTGGAGATGCATGCACCCAGAACTGGGATGTCAGCATACACAGCAAGCAGATAAATCAGTGACTGGGCCCCAAAAGGAAACCCATATCTATCACATGAGAGAAATGCTATATAGTACTATGGGGGTGCCTAGCCATGCTGTGGGCACTGCACAGTCAGGGTGAGAGTGATCTCTCAGCAGGACATACTGAGGTCACCCTGTCTGTGTAGGTGGTGGCCGGGCACTAAAATGTGCCTGTCACTGCCCTATGCCCTGTGCAGATGCACCCTGGCCAGGCCACCCTGTCCGGCCTATACCCATGGTACCTTGTTCCTCATTATGCACATTGGCAGCTCAATACCGGCAACATTGCTGGCAGTGTGGGCTGTGGAAGGTGTTTGCAGCCACCACACACTGGATAGACAGACAGACACCCCCACACCTATGCCAGCATTGTGCAACTATAGAGGTGTTCAGCAGCCATACCCACCACACCAGTCCTGGGCACAGTTCAGGCATGGATATTGTACGCAAGACTGTTGGGGGTCACTCCCCATGGTGGTACGCACTGTCAGAGACCAGACCTGCAGCACACACCACAGACAGCAGAATGATTGTTATGGTGGAGCTCACTAAGCAAACTGTGCTTAATGTAGGAATTGATATCTGCCAGTTATCACAGGAAAGGTCTGATAGCTGTGTACCATATACCCAGGTGTAGGGTGGCATTGCTAAGGTATGCAACTGCTAGTATTGGGAGATACAGGCAGGGCCCAATGTCCTGCTTCTCCAGGAGGCATTGGCCAATGGGGCCTATGGGTGTGTCTGGCCCTGTTGGCTGCTGCTTTACGGCAGAGTTCCCCAACTCCAGTCCTGGTTTTCCAAACCTGTTTGGGTTTTCATGCTGTCCCTCATAAATATGCATGAGCTACATCTGCATACTATGGGGGTGGTGCATAGATATGCAGCACAGGCATCTTTATTAGAGGCAGCATGGAACCTGAATGGTGTGGGACCCTCCAGGACTGCAATTGCGAGACTCTGCTCTGGGTAATGCGCCTGTTTCTGGTGTCTGTGTTTGGTGTGGTATAATATAGGCCTATTAACCATGCGTATGTTCTCTGCAATAAAGGGGTGTCTTTACTATCACTGTTTAGTGGTTGGTAAAGCTATGGGAACTGGGTTGGCAGGAGCCCCAGCTGGGATTTGAACCTGTGACCCTCTGGTCTTACAGGCACTGGCTGTGTCTGTTGCACCACACTGTGGCCACAGAGATGGTGCAGTCCCTGGAGTTAGTTAAAGCGGCCTGATGAGTCAGAAACCCTGCTCTGCACAGGTTTACTGTGGGCTCATTTACCTTGTATGGAGACAAAGGTGCACATAAACCTCAATACAGAACTCAAAAAAAGGGGCAAACACCCATAACCAAGCTGGGCAACAATGATATCATTGGGCAACATTACACACCACTCCCAGGAAAGCTCCATCACAATGAAATGATCTTTGAAAGGGTCTACGGAGCGTAGACCCTTCCAAACAGCATTTCTTTCTTTGGTGCTTTCCAAGGAGTGTTGTTCATTGTTGCCCATTGCTATCACTGTTGCCCAGCTGAATTGTGCTTTTTACAATGTTTCTTGTGGTCATTCTTAAGGTTTTATGTGAACTTTTGGTCTTTGCACATGTATCACACTGCTCACGTTTGTAGGTTTCCCCGGTTTTGTTGTACATTGCTGACGGAAATGGTTTCTCTTCCCTTTAATGTGCCTTTAACGACAGGTTTTCATTCGCGTTGGAATTGAGCTCAGAAATTCAGCGCGTTAGTATGAGGGGAGCCTCTCCCCGCCCACTCTCCGCCCATTGACCCCTTCTCTCCGCCCACTCTCCACCTTCTGCGCTGTTTTAACGCGCCGCGGAGCTTTACGATCGTTAACTACGGTTAACGCGTGTAGTATGACGTTAACGGCCGTTGGCGCGTGATTACGCGCGTTATACTACACTTACGGTCGTTAACATCATACAACGCGCGTTATTCATGTTTACCGCACTTTAGTAAACATCCCCCTTAGTTGCACTTTGCATCTCTTGGTTTAGTTCATTCAACTTAATACTTTGCTTCGCATTCACAAATATTAAAAATATACAGTTAACATTAGGTTAATAAACACAATTTAAATGATGACAAATAAATTATTTATAAATCATTCACAAACATGAGGCATATTCAACCACTTCCTAAAAACTATGTAATTCACTTTGAACCTAGGAGCAGGTAGCAATTTATTCCAGAAATAAAGGACCCTGGTACATAAAAGCAAAATACCACATACATTGCAAATGAACAGACAAACAATGACGATAAAACCAGATAGCCAACTGTGTTCATATCCACAAGGCCAATAGGAACACATCAGAATAAAGCAATAAAGGTACATGAAGGAACCTTATGCACTGCCTTAGAGACCATACACAAAAGCTTAAGCTGAATACGTATTCTAACAGGTAACCAATGCAGCATCACCAGTAAAGATGTGCCATGATCTTTCCTACCTGCTGCAGACATGATTTTAGCTGGCAGACTGTCAAATTTGCAGGCAAGCCAATTGATACTCTGTAAGCCCACAATAAAAGGGAGTTACAGTTATCCAGTTTTGACAAAATAAGGGAATAAGCAGTGGATCTTAGAGTTTGCACTGGTAGTATGAATGTATGCCATGTTATCAATGCCAACTCCTGGAAAACCAGCAGCCCCTGGGTTTTCTTGGCAAGGAATGATAGGAAGTAGATTACTCTCCAATGCCAAGGCCTAGCAAAGTAATTTGCTCAAGGCCACAAGGAATGCCAGTGAGAAATCAAACCCTGATCTCTAGATCACCAGGCCCCTGTCCTAGCCACTAGGCTACTCATCCACTTCTTGCATTGATAGAGAAGCACATAATTACCTATGCAAGCAAAAATCCAAACACTAGCCATGCTACTTCTGAAACCTGCAGATCAAGACAGCTCCCCATCAAACATAAAACCTAGAACAATGCAAATAAGCACTCAGATCTATAGTTCCTCCACCTAAAGAGATAGGTGAAGACAGCTCCCTCTTCTTAGGAGATACCTAGAGGGCTTCCATGTAGCCATATCAACACCTTCTGTAATCGATCTTGCAGACAAGTCATAACTTATTTTTGATCATCTTCCAGAACCACTACTGTCTAGCTGTCATTGGCAATAAAATGGAAATAAAAAAACCCAACCTCCTCAGTCAGCTGCTAGTTGGACCAGGCAAATATCACTGCTGAGGAACCTTAAACACCACACTTAACTGTTGATGTGAAGGAAGATCTCTCCACAGCAAAAACAATCTGTCACCTAAAAGAGAACCAGACTACTTTAGCACACCATCCTCAATTACATTTTCCTGTAAATGCTGTATCAAAAGTGACTTATCTAATGTATTAATGCACTGGTGTTATCCAAAAACACTGTCAGGCAGTCTTTGCTTTGATCTCCCTAAAATTGAAGAAAATTACAGAGCGCCAATAAAACTGTTTCTGTATAATTAGCATGGAAACCCAACTGATAATAGTGTCAGATTTTATTTTCATCTAACTAATAATTCAGCTGAGAATAAACCGACTTCAAGTATCTTCCTTAAAAATGAAGAAAAAATTAGCTACAGGAAAGTAATGCTGCTCACTGGTAGTATCCAGACCTAACTTCTTCAAAATAAGAGTAAGAAAAGCCCTCTTACTTAAAGACGCATTTACCAACAGTGAGAATTCAGGTCTCAATGACCTCCTCATAGCTTTAGCAGTCAGTAAAAGTAGTACGTGGAGGAGTAGCCTAGTGGTTAGAGTAACTGCCTAGTACCCAGAAGATCAAGGGTTCAATTCCCACTGGCACTCCTTGTGACTTTGAGCAAGTCACTTTACCCTCCTTTGCCTCGGAAGAAAAGGCTGGCAATCTACTTCTGGTGATACATTGCCAAGAAAACTCAGAGGTACCTGGGTCACTATGAGTCAACACTGACCTGATGGCACGAAAAGAAAAAAAAAGTAGTACAGTTGAGAGACAGAAGCATAGGATCATGCTTGGTGATTGTCATTATTCAAAACCCTATCCACTTATCTGCCAAATGTCTGCCACCCTTCACAATAGAGGGCAAGGACTGGACCTTCAGATCCTCCAAATCATGATGAATGATTATACTTATTGAGTTTCTTGATATATTGCTCCTTCATAACACCAGGATGGTTTAAAAAACAAAATAAAGAGTGTTGGCTGTGAGCCAGAAAAAGAGAAAAGAACTCCATTTCATGACAGGACAGTAGTAGTACACTCAGAAAGGGAAAGAGAGTGAGAAGGGATAGAACGGTGAGAGTCGTTAACAGGGGCTCATAATGGGGCAGGGA
This sequence comes from Ichthyophis bannanicus, assembly GCA_033557465.1. Taxonomy (NCBI): domain Eukaryota; kingdom Metazoa; phylum Chordata; class Amphibia; order Gymnophiona; family Ichthyophiidae; genus Ichthyophis; species Ichthyophis bannanicus. The sequence continues at coordinate 72,392,378 of CM066040.1, forward strand.
TTATGGGTGGTCAGGAAGTGGTAGACGGCAGATCAAAAGAAGTTTAGAAAAGGTGGGTTTGAGAAGTGCCTTAAATTTGTGAAAAAGATGGTTCTTGACGTAGTGTAGGTGGGAGGAAATTCCAAAGGGAAGGACCTAGGAAGAAAAAGACAGAATGCCTGGTAGACTGAAGGTGGGCATGAGAGGGAGATGGGAGGACCAGGTGATTGATGTGAACTGAGCAGAGGCTGTGGGAGGGGATGTGGAATTGGAGCAAGTCAACCAAATATTGTGGACCGTTTGAATAAAATAACGTGATGAGTCAAAGTGAGAATTTTGTATTGAATGCGGTAGGCAAGTGGAAGCCAGTGGATCTTATTATCAACAAAATAATTCCAAAGCCCTCGACTGATGGTAAACTTTCCCCAATTATGATCTTCAACTTTAGACCCAGTCAGCAACTAAACAAACCCCAAAAAAGAAGTTCCTGGTCCAAAGGAATTGCTAGGCATGTGCTTTAGTTTTCATTCTAATGGGAAAGATCAAAGAGGATTATGATTTTTGGTTTCTCCTGACATTAAGCCAACCAAGTGCACATGCTCAGAAAATTTGCATGAATCATCATGCGCGAACTTAGTTTTCATTGTGTGCAGCCAGATGCCCTGGAGCCAGCTCTTGGAGGGGGAGGAGGCCAAGGAGTGGTCAGCAGCAACCAGCCCAAGGCACTTCAGTCAATCATGCTTTAATGTTTGAGACCCACTACTGCCAAAACTCCAAGTTTAAAGTGTGTTTTTGGAACAACCTGCTCACAATGACACACTACATTTTTCCTGTGTCCCTTATTTCACAAAACCTTCATTTTTTAATATGTATTTCATTTTATTATATTTGTGTCTTGTCTAAGAGGGGCAAGTTACATCATACAACATAAAAGCAAATACAAAACGCAGAAGTAACATCACAATACAAAACTAAAATTACTAAATAACAAATAAGTTTTCACTAATATGCAGAAGTGTAAATAGTTGGTCTGCTGCTGTAGTGTTAGTGGAATTCAATTCCAACTGATTGGACCTACAACTGATACAGCCCTGTTGCATGTGCGTGCCTTATGAACCATCACAGAAGATACCACCAACAATTCCAGTTGGTAAGAAAGTATCAACATCTGAACCACCATACGAAAATCCTCACTAGATAAAACATTTGAATCCTCGGATCATCTGCAACTTTAAAAATGAAGCACGCATGTTCCTCAAAATATGCAGCTGCATGCAAACAATGGATTCTAAAATCAAGCACCATGCCACCCAACCCGACAGCAAAATAGAGGGAATAACCAAGTCAAATGCAGATGACAAATGGACCCCAACAGAAAAAATGTATGTGGAGCAGAGGCCGTGGAACGCCTCTCCGACTGGAGGAGGCCAAGCTCCACCTTGACTCTGCCCCTAGCCCTCCGCAGCCTCCCCCTCCTGTTTGGCCCGTGGCGATCCCATCTCCCATGAGCAGAAGAGGAAGGAATGGCTCCGACTGCAGCGGACTCCTTTTGTCTGCCTGCAGGAGATCAGACCCTGCAGGCAGGAGGGGAAGGCCGCTGACTGCTTCTGTCTGCCTGCTGGGATCTCCTGTGGGCCGACAGTTATGATCATGGTGGCCTTCCACCCAGCCTGTTAGAATCTGATCTCCCGTGGGCAGACAGGAGTCTCCCACGATAGCTAATGGCAGGCAAACGTTTGCTGGGATAAGGGACCAGGTGGCCCACCCCGTTCTGATGCCTATTTCATGGAGTATCCAAAACTCTCAATAACCGATCAGACAGTAAAATAAGTAAAGTCTCTGGACTATGGCCGTGCCTGAACCCATGCCGGCAAGCGTACAGCAAATGATGCATCTCAAAATAATCATCCAATTATGGCCGCACAACCTGCTCCACCTTCTTACCCAAAAAAAAGGGAGGTTCGAGATGGGATGACAGTACTCCAAATCTGAACACAACAGATTAGTTTTTAAAAATTTTAGGCAAAAAAACAGGCCGTTTCAAAAATCAGGATGTATACCCAACAATAATGATAGCTGCGCAACATTATGAATAAACCTAATAACTTTTAATTAATTAACTAACTAATAATCAATTAACTAATAAATAATTAATTAACTAAAATGAGCTAATAAATAAATAAATAGGCACGTGATAAGCACTTAATATGCCACCCTTCGCACCCATTAGGGCTGCATCTGAGTAGTTTACAAATAGACAGTGATACATAAAACATTGCATCATCAAAAAAAGGGAAAACACCCCCAGAAACTAACAAAACCCATTCCCTTATCTACTCCCAAAAAGCCAAGTGGAATAACGTAGTCTTCACTTGCCTCTTATAAGAATTTCTGCCCTAACCTCTAACAGAAGATTGTTCCAACAAATCGGAACATTATAAGAAAAGAAGGCACTCTGAAACCACTCATATCTCCTCTGGTGGGACAGATGAACAGTCAGGGCCAGCCCTAGGCATGTGCGGGAATGTTGCCCACATATGGCCCCATGCCAGAGCAGGCCCCACACCTGGCCAGCTTAAGTGATGAGCCAGTGAGGCACCGGCTGACTTGTACACAACAGCAGGGCCTTCTCCTTCGGTCCCGCAGCTGTGGTCAACTGCAGCCACCATCATGATTGTATCACTGCACTATTAAAAGTGGAACTGGAGAACTTCCTGTCTTGCATAAGAGGCAGGAAGTTCCCTTGTTTCATTTTTTAAATTACAATGATTCGATCATGAGGGTGGCTGCAGTTTAGCACAGCCACAGGACCGAAGGAGAATGGCCCCACCACTGTGTAGTGATTGCCACAGACAAGTCCACTCCACTGGGATAAGAAGGAAGGAGGAGTAGGTGGTGACTGACTTGGGGGACGGGAGCATGGGGAGAAGGCATGGCATTGGAAAAGGACTGCTGCTGGGGGTCCAAGGACTGAAAGGGAGTTAATGCTGGGACTGAAGGGGAACTGATGCAGGGAGGGACAGGGACAAAAAGGAAGCTGATGCTGTGAGGCACTGGGACTGAAGGCAAGCTAATTCTGGGATGGACTGGAACTGAAAGAGCTGATGCTGGGAGAGAAAGGGACTGGAAGGAAGCTGATGCTGGGCGAGAAAGGGATTGGAAGGAAGCTGATGCTGTGAGGCACTGGGACTGAAGGCAAGCTAATTCTGGGATGGACTGGAACTGAAAGAGCTGATGCTGGGAGAGAAAGGGACTGGAAGGAAGCTGTTGCTGGGAGGGGCTGAGACTGAAGGGGAGTGTTGTGGTACATTCCAAGTTTGGCTTTTGGAGTTCAATTCTTGTTTACATATTTCTAAATTGTGATCACTTCTTCTATGTTTTGCGTATATCATCAAGCTGCAGTGTTCTGTTGTGTGGTTTCTGTGTACCAGTCTTACTTGTTCTCTTTTCCCAGTAGGAGATGTATTGGTTTTCTATGAGATGTATTGGTTTTATATTTTCAGTGCTGTCTTTTGTTAGGTAGGATTTGGTGCTGTGTGAGTCCTGGTTGTGCTGTTATGGTATGGCGAGTTTGCTGCTACGGGTTCTAACTGATCAGGGTTTTGTAGTACTTCCTAATATACCTGGCAGTTGCCACTAGAGGATAGTAATGTAGAAATCTAGTAGTCCTTTCTTTTTCCTCACTGTCCATGCAAAGGCACCCATGGCATGTTTACTAAAAGATAATACATAGTCATAAATGTTAACATGCACTAATTGCAGCAGCACCCATTTATTTCTATGGGTGTAGTGGTATTTAACACACATTAATGTTTGGTAAACATCTCTAATTCATTGCTGGGACAATAAAAAGAGATTTGTGAAGAGCTCCTTTGGAAGCCTCCTAAAAATTTAGATGGGCAGCATATAATTTCAAAATTAAGTATATGCAAATGAGACACAATGGATATGCAAATATTTATGCAAATGAGGCCCCACAATGAGTCTTCACACATGGCCCTTTATCACACTTGGACCGCCCCTGGGAACAGTTACCCTAGGACAGCGATGGCGAACCTATGGCACGCGTGCCAGCTGTGGCACGCGAAGGCCTTGCAGCTGGCACGCGTGAAGGTCCGCAAAAAAAGAAAAAGCGGGCTCTGGCTGCTGCCGCGGACGCGGCAGCATGCAGTGTCCCGCGGGGCCCCCTCCGCCCGCTAAGCCCCTCTGCAAGGGCTTTCAGATTCGCGAGGGAGACAGCGTCTCCCTCGCGTCTCTGTTAAGCCCGTAGGGGTTAATGGGAAATTTCCCATCAGCCCCTTTAGACGCGAGGGACTGATGGGAAATTTCCCATTAGCCCCTGCGGGCTTAACAAGAGACGCGAGGGAGACGCTGTCTCCCTCGCGAATCTGAAAGCCCTTGCAGAGGGGCTTAGCGGGCGGAGGGGGCCCCGCGGGACACTGCATGCTGCCGCGGCCGCGGCAGCAGCCAGAGCCCTCTTGGTCTTGGTTTAAAGTTGCCGGGGGGGGGGGGTGTTAGGCCTGCTAAGGGGGGGGGGGGGGGGGGTGGACTGCGAATGGGCTGGGGGGTTAGGACTGCTAATGGGCTAGGAGGGGGGGGGTTAGGACTGCTAATGGGCTAGGAGGGGGGGGTTAGGACTGCTAATGGGCTAGGGGGGGTTAGGACTGCTAATGGGCTAGGAGGGGGGGGGGTTAGGACTGCTAATGGGCTGGGGGGGGGGGTTAGGACTGCTAATGGGCTGGGGGGGGGGGTTTGGACTGCTAATGGGCTAGGAGGGGGGGGGTTAGGACTGCTAATGGGCTAGGAGGGGGGGGGTTAGGACTGCTAATGGGCTGTGGGCTGATGGGGGCTGTCTGGAAATGGGGTGATGGGGGGTTAGGACTGCTAATGGGCAGGGGGGGGGGTTAGGACTGCTAATGGGCTGGGGGGGTTTGGACTGCTAATGGGCTGGGGGGCTTAGTACTGCTAAAGGGCTAGCTGGGGAGGTAAGGACTGCTAATGGGCTAGGGGGGTTAGGACTGCTAATGGGCGGTGGGCTGATGGGGGCTGTCTGGCAATGGGGTGCGGGGGGTTAGGACTGCTAATGGGCTAGAGAGGGGGGGGTTAGGACTGCTAATGGGCTAGGGGGGGTTAGGACTGCTAATGGGCTGGGGGGGTTAGGACTGCTAATGGGCTAGGGGGGGGTTAGGACTGCTAATGGGCTGGGGGGGGGGTTAGGACTGCTAATGGGCTAGGAGGGGGGGTTAGGACTGCTAATGGGCGGGGGGGGGTTAGGACTGCTAATGGGCTGGGAGGGGGGGGTAAGGAAAGCTAATGGGCTGGGGGGGTTAGGACTGCTAATGGGCTAGGAGGGGGGGTTAGGACTGCTAATGGGCTAGGGGGGTTAGGACTGCTAATGGGCTGTGGGCTGATGGGGGCTGTCTGGAAATGGGGTGATGGGGGTTAGGACTGGTAATGGGCTATGGGGGGGGTTAGGACTGCTAATGGGCTAGAGAGGGGGGGTTAGGACTGCTAATGGGCTAGGGGGGGGGTTAGGACTGCTAATGGGCTGATGGGGAGGGGTTAGGACTTGAGGTGGGCTGTTGGGTGGGGTTAGGACTGGAAATGGGCTGATGGGGGGTTAACACTGGAGGTGGTCTGATGGGGTTAGGACTGGTAATGGGCTATGGGGGGGTTTAGGACTGATAATGGGCTATGGGGGGGCTGGGACAAGAAATGGGCTGATGGGGAGGGGGGAGGACTTGAGGTGGGCTGATGGGGTGAGGACTGGTACTGGCCTGTGGGCTGATGGGTTAGGACTGGCAATGGGCTATGGGGGGCTGACTGGAAGTGGGGGGTTAGGACTGGTAATGGGTTATAGGGGGGGGCTTAAACTGAAAATGGGGTGATGGGGGGTTAGGACTGGAAGTGGGTTGATGAGGGGGGGATAGGACTGGTATTGGGTTGGGGGGCTGCTAGGACTGGAAATGGGCTGATGCAGGGACTAGAAGGGAATGGATGCTGGGTGAGGCTGGAACTAGAAGGGAGCTGGTGTTGGGGGAGGATTAGAATGGGATGGGGCTGGGAGAGTAAAATGGAGAGGGGACCAGTATTTTGTGTGGGAGGGATAAAAAATCTACAATTGGCCGGGTATTGGGAGAGTAAGTGGGGATTGAGGATGGAGGGGTAAATTTTGAGTAGATGAAATAGGAATGAGGAAAGAGCCAAAGGAGAAAGATTAGTATGTTAAAGCAGATGTAGAGAGAGAATGGAAAAAAAAAACAAGAAGACAGAAGAAAGGACAAATGGACAGCAGATGGAGAGTTAGCAGAAGACACGAAGAAACCAGAAGAAAGTGGCTGGAACAATTGCAACTGAAAAAAAATGCACAAAAGGTAGAAAAATATCTCTTTATTTTGAATTTATTAACTGGAATATGTCAGCTCTGGGAAATGTGCATCATTAATTTTTGCGCTTTATTTAGTACAAGAGGAAATTAATATATAGTTTTATTTCTACAGTGTTGTTGTATATTCCAAGTTTGGCTTTTGGGGTTCCCAGTTTAATTATTGTCTTCCTGTTTCTAAATTGTGATTCCTTGTTTGGTGATGGTCTGTTCTGCATGTGTAACTGAGCTGAGGTATTCTGTTTATATAATTCCTATTTGACATTGCCACTTGTTCTTTCCCCAGTAGGTCATGTATTGTTGTTCTCTGAGATGTATTGGTTTAATATTTGCAGTGTTGCCTTTTGATAGGTAGAGTATGGTGCTTTGTGAGTCCTGGTAGTGCTGTTAGGATACGGCGGGTTTGCTATGGGTTCTAAATGGGCAGCGTTTGTAGTAGTTCCTAATGTGCCTGGCGGTTGGTACTGGATTATAGTAATGTAGAAACCTTTTAGTCTTTCTTTATCCATATACTCATTAAGAGGCATGTTTACTAAAAGTTAGTGTATGGTAACATTATGCAAATATTTATGCAAATGAAGCACCTTATGCAAATGGGGCTTTAATTGACGTGCTGGCACTTTGAGGAAATTCTTTGGTTTTGTGCGGCAGTTTGGGCACTCGGGCTCAAAAAGGTTAGCCATCACTGCCCTAGGAGATGGGCCTGTGAAGACCTCAGAAAACAGCTTTTGGCATTAGGAGCAATAAATTAGAAACATGTCTCTGTGTCTTTGTAACGTGTCTGCATGACGGTACCTTCTGCTCCTCTCTGCCTTTGTCTGTTTCAGGGATGTGTCTGGCCACCTGTCCAGTGATGTTCAACCATCTCTCTTTGCCCTTCTGCTTATGCCCTACTGTACATTGTGGCCATGTGTCATATATTTGTTCCTTACATGTCTCATGTTTGCTAGCAGGACACTGCACATCAACATTTCTTTTTCCACGCTACACAGCATACCTCAGACATGCTCCACTCACAGTTAACCATGAGGAAGTGGTGATGGACGCAGTTCATTTATGTCTGCAGCCTCTACTGGGACCCCTTGTACCCTTACCTGACTCGGACTTTCCCAATCAGACCACAGCTATACCTGTCAGGTAGGTTTCTGCTTCCATCCTCTGGGACATACACCACGTGCAGCTGCTGCATTTGGCCTGTTAGTATCAACATGCCCTTCGGTGGTATCTCTGTGCACCACCACTGCTGGACATGCTATGGACCACTGGGATGCCTGTGTGTCATGGGCATTTACATGACCATGTTGGGATGTTGTCCTGGTCTGCAGAGCCATCTCCTGTAGTGGTCCATGTGCACTGTGCTCTGTGTTGTGGCCGTGTCATGTTGTGATATCTATGCATTCATGATACACATCTTGTAATGTCACTGTCTCCTTTGTGACCTAATGGTGGGGGTGGGGGTGCCATTCCCTTACCTTATATCTACCAATTTTTCACACAGGACACAGCCAACATACATGGCACATCTACTACAATGCATCTGGAGAGCCCATCAGCCATATTTGTTTGGACACGGCACCTCTGTGAAACTGTCCCTGGATGTTGTTGCCACTGGGAGATGGCCCTCTGCAATTTTGGCACAGGCCTTTTTTGGACCTCATTGTTGACCTGCTATTTTGACTGTCACTGGGGGACTGACACACCATCGCTGCCATGAACTGTATGGATGTTTTTCTGATTGCACCGGGGGGGTGGGGGAGGATCAGCTTTGCATTGTTGTGTAACTTTGATACGTCAATGTTGACTTTGCATGGTTCCTTTTGACTCTGCATGCTTCAACCTGGGTCTGTGGGGGTCTGGGGATAGTGACTGCTGTGCATCCGTTTGGGGCGAGCACTGTGGGGACGTGTCATGCTGACACCCTCCTCATCGCATCTTACAGTCTGGTTGTGACAGGTGATGGGATGCGGGCTGGGGTTTGGGGAGGTGTCAGTGGTGTGGTGTCAGGGTGGTTAGGGTCCACGGGCAGCACCAGGTAGGTGGCCTTGCCACATGGATTGGGTGTGTGTTGGCGATGGTGACTGCCACACAGGCCCCGTGGGTTTATCCATGGCATACGGTGCATCAGGGTGCAGGATACGATATCTGCTGTAATCTAGTGGGTGCCTTTTGTGGACCATTGCTTGCACTTTGGTTGTTTGGGTTCTTTGGGATAGTGTTCACAGACTTGCATTGCCACTCCATAGTTTGCCGGTTTGAATCACACATGACCTGTTTCTTTTCCTTTCATGTTTGCTGATTACCTGCCCATATGTTGTCTGCAGCCCCATCACATCTCCACGCACCCTACCATAGTTGGGCTGCGTATGTCAGTGTGGCCTGTCTGCTGCCTCTCTGCCGCATCTTGTGGATTAACTGTAGTTTTTTCCTGGGGGCAAGCATGTGACTGGGCTGCATGTGGATTGGTACTGCTGCTGCTGGTTTTGTCTGGGCCACATCACTGGGCAGGCTGTTCTTTCACATGCTCCTTTTTCAGTCCATTGCCCTCGTCCACAGGCCATCCACATAGCTTTCCATTCAGCTTGCCCCTTACACCCCTCATGTGTCGCTCCCCTGCTCAATTGCAAGTTGTTTACACTGCATTACATCTCCTGGTGTGTGTGCATCTGTTCATATGTGCCTCCCATCCCACCTATGGACTGTGATATGAGCTGTGGACACCTGCTCTACCTGTGCATTGCATCATGGTGACTCTTGGGGTTGCCCTCTCCTGACACACAGCTGGTGTTTTCTGTGGTGCCGTGCAGTGGTCCTGTATGCAGCCATTGATGTGCGCCTCAGAGTGTTTTTGTAGCCTATTGGTTTGTGCAGTGCTTTCCATCCTAGTGGCCATGGATTCACACACTCTTTGTTCTCCTGTTTTGCTGCCTTTCCTACACTGGTACCTGTAATCCCTGTAACATTCATCTCTTGGCTGCTATGTCCTGCCTGCTCATATTGCCCTCATCACAGTGGCGGACCATCCTTTGGTCCATCTATCTGCATCTGTCAGCTGTGAGGTGTCCTGTATGTCAGTGTGGGCTGTCACCCCATGTCCTGCACTGCTACCCTTTCCTGCATTGCATCTCTTTGTGCTTTCCATGCCTGTGCCTGATCTGCATGGAACCACCACTCCTCTGTCCACCCATCGGTGAGACTATCCTGCCACCTCCACCTCCACTGGGGGACACATATTCCCTTCACCTACCACACACTGTTTTTCCAGTACTATACATTGCCAGCACCCTGTGGTGTGGTACAGTTGCCCCCACCATGTTTGTCAGCGCTGTTGCCAGCCACATGGGATTTCCGCAGATATGGCAGGTCCACTGGCTCCCTGCTCTCCCTCATTCACTCACCTGTTCATTGCCTTTACTGTGCGTTCTATGTGCTGTTCGGGCTACATCTGTCTCTGTTCCCCACATGTCATGCAGGTCTTCCTGACGCACCTTGCAGTCCCTAGGGCACACTGACCTTGGACACCATACCCTTTTTGGGGCACCTTGACTTATGTTTCTATAGGCCAGGGTGCCATCTGCACTGTCTTATCCATGTGTACCTGATATTGCACTTAGCCTGGGACTCCCTCTTAGACACCTTACTGGTCACCTTTTCAAGCTCCTTATAGGGCAGCCTGTTGGGCTACTGTCTGTTGCTACTCTGTGGCAGTGACACACATGGTCATCTCGCCCTACCGGGCCAGGGTGCTGTGGGGGTGCATACCCCATCTTGTGTTCATCTCTGGACTGCTGATCTGCATGTGCAGTGCACCATGGGTATGGGTGCGTTGACCCAGATCCTGGCCAACACAGGGGGCGGTTTGGGTGGTGGCCTGGCGCTCTTCAGTAGGCAGTCAAGGGGGGTTGTTGGTGCTGGGGGAACAGGCGCCTGGATATTCTTTATCCACATATTCATAGTGAGTTCGTTTTTTTCTTTGCTTTTGCCAGTAGCTTTCAGTGTATGAAAAGGTCTGTGATGTTATTGGGCTTTCTGTATTTGGTAATGATCTAGACCTTGGTCTTGATTGTGTTTGCCATGTGCCCTTGTTTGCTGAGACCTTGGTTTGTTTCACTGCCAAGCCTTCTTTGTTTGTACATAGTGCAACTGTGGTTTATCTGGGGTGGGGGGTTTTGACATTGGACAGTTCTACTCCATAAGCTGGCCACATCGTTATTAGGGATTTGTTTGTCACACTAGCGATATAGGCGAAACGTTACTTCACTGCCTGTGGGGGCCAGAGGTCATGGGTTTGATCCCACAGTGGTGTTATTTGGTGGGGGTGTCTGAGTCATTTTCTTTTTTTTACTTTACATTGCTGCTGCCAGCAACACCACCCTCAAAGTGCAGACTCCTCACGGTGCCTCATCGGGCACCCTATAACATGCCCTATGAGGCACCCTGTACCGCGCCCTATAGGGTGCCCCATGGGAGACATTATAGGGTGCCCTGGCGGACAGTGCACATTATACTGTACCCTTTGGTGTGCCTTGTAGGGTACCTTATGTGGAACCTTGGGTTACGGCCCTGTGAGCGTGTGTTTGCCAGCAGCACTTCTTAAACGTACAAAACAAACCGCTTCAGACAGCACTGAATTAGTGTAAAGGTAATGTCTCAGCCAGCTTTAGTCCTTAGACACACAAGGGGATTGAACTCACAACCATCTGTCAGTGTATTAACCATGGTGCTATGGCTCAGGCTACCTTACTGGACACCTTTTCAAGCTCCTTATGGGGCACCCTGTTAGGCTACTGTCTGTTGCTACTCTGTGGCAGTGACGCACACGGTCATCTCGCCCTACCGGGCCAGGGTGCTGTGGGGGTGCATACCCCATCTTGTGTTCATCTCTGGACTGCTGATCTGCATGTACAGTGCACCATGGGTATGGGTGCGTTGACCCAGATCCTGGCCAACACAGCAGGTGGTTTGGGTGGTGGCCTGACGCCCTTCAGTAGGCAGCGAGGGGGTTGTTAGCAGCTATGGGGCTGTAGCCCAGTGGTTCCTTCACTACCTGTGGGGTCAGTGGTCATGGGTTCAAACCCACATTGGGGTTATTTTATAGGGCTGTCTGCAGCATTGTCTATTTTTAATGTACATTAGTGCTGCCAGCAACAACCCCTCAGCATACTGTAACCTTACAGTGCCTCATAAGGCGCCCCATGCGGCACCTTATATGGTGCCCTATAAGGTGCCTTATAGGGTGTTCTATAGGGGACATTATGGGGTGCCTCAGCGGACATTGCACTTTATAATGTAGCCTATGGAGTGCGTTATGGGGTGCCTTATGCGGCACCTTAGGTTATGCCACTGTGAGGGTGTGTTTGCTGGCAACACTACTGAAAATAAACGTAAAATGCCTCCTCATTCACTACTTAAATGTACAGGGTGATGACTCAGCCAGCCTTATGCATTAGGCACACTGGGGAATCAAACCCATGACGCCTGTATCATCAGTCAGTGCAGTAACCATTGTGCTACAGCTCTGTTTCAGTGTTTTGTGTCTGTGCGCCTTCTTAAGATTAACACGCGGTAACGCGCCACGGCGCCCTCTAATGCTCGTTAATTGCTGTAACGCGCGTTATCGGTAATGATGTACCGCCCATGTCCTTATTTGGGATTTCTGTCTCTACCGCGGTTCCTAATGCGAATCAAACTAACGCAGTTTAGTAAACATACCCCTTTGAGTTTGTTGAAAGGGTGAGGAGGTAGCTGAGAAGGTTCGAATGAGTTATTGTCTGTTAAATAGGTAGGATTGGAACCATTGTAGTACTTAGTGCTGTATACGATCTCTTGTAGTCTGTACAGGAGGATGTTGTGTGCGATTGTGTCAAATGCCGCAGAAATGTCCAGAAAAATCACTACATAACCAGCCTATTTGGCCTGTATCCCTTTGGTTAGAGTGTTAAGGAGAATAACCATGATGGCTTCAACTCCATTGGAGGGGTGGAAGCCATGCTGCTGGGGATCCAGGGTGTTGTTCATTTCCAGGTGATTTTGCAGTTGCTGTTGGACTATTTTCTCAATTATCTTCGCAGTGAAAGGTAGGCTCGCTATTGGTCTGTATGAGGTGGGTTCCGATGGGTCGAGATCAGGTTTTTTGAGGGATGGTTGTATGATGGATGTTTTTAGGTTGTTGGGCATTTTGCCTTGTTTGAATTAGGCATTTACTACGGTTGTCAGAGCAGTGCTAAGTTCATGTTTTGACTTTTTTATCCACTCTACCGGGCAGGGGTCGAGCGGGGAGGTTGTGGTGTTTAGTCCTGATATGGTTGTTTCGATTCTTTCTTTAGAAATAGTTGTGAATGTTCTCGATTCAGAGTTTGTGGTTAATGTAAGGTCACTTCTTACTGTTATGGGTTGCAGGCTGGGTTGTTGCTGAATCTGCTTGTATTGTGCTGCTAGTTGTTGTGGTTGTAAGCTTGGGAATTGGCTCACAGTGTTAGGGGTTTTCATTAACCTCTTAACAATATCAAACAGCTTACGTGGTTTGTTAATTGATGACATTATAATTTTTTTGTGGTATGCTCTCTTAGCATTGTCTGTTTCAGTACGGTATGTGTCGAGCTCATCCATGTAGTTTATTCTGTCTATTTCATTCTTTGACTTTCTCCATCTTTGCTCGATGCGTCTGAGCTGTGTCTTTAATTTCCATAGTGTGGGGGTATATCATCTCGCCATTGTCAGTCTTGGTCTGTTTCCTGTATGGGTTGTCATTGTTTGCGCTGCTGATGTGATTACTGTATTCCATTTCCTTGTCAGATCTTCTATTTCTGCTATTTCAGTCGATTCAGTCTGTATTTTTGGGAGTACTTGTTGTAGGAATTCATTCTTGTTGAAAAGTTTGAATCTTCTTTTTTTTTTTTTTTTAAACTTTTATTTTCATTTTGGAACATCGAAACAAAAGGACATACAGAATAGAAGACATGAACAAATAATATTATACAATCACGGATAGTAAACCCCCACCACCCCCCTCCCCCCCTGCTTCTTCTCTGGGATACGTAACAATCCAGTATCGGGTGTATATACACATTATTATCTTTCGAGATAATATAATTATCTGCAACATGATGAGTGTAGCTATACGGCTATATTGGAGCATCTGGCAATCTGAACATAGTCATTAAGCATCTGCCACTTAGACAAGTGAGAGCAGTCCTGAACCTGGAATGCCATCCGACGAGGTATCTGCTCATATGTACTATATAAGCAGACAGAATTCCACCATTCGGTAAAAGTTAGGCGGGAGCCATTCTTCCAATTTTTCGTGACTAAGCATACAGCCATACCCAACATAAAATCCAGGAGGAAGCGGCCTGTCCTGGGAAGAGAGGGGATCCCCGCCACAGAGCGGAGTCCCACAATCTTCCAAGAAAGGGGCTCCCGGAAGTGTAGGATACTTTGTATCCGGTCCCAAACCCGCCCCCAATATTGCTGTAGTGCTGGACATTCATAGATAACATGGGCGAAGGTACCCACCGCTGTATGGCATGACCAACATCGATAGCTTGTATTGACATTCCATTTGGCCATCTTCTCAGGAGTATAAAAGCATCTGTGGGCAAAATAGAAGAGCGTTTGAGTGACAGAGGCGGATCTAGAGACACGCACCACTTTGCTCCAGACTATCTTCCATTGCTGGGGAGTTAAAGTGATGTGCAATTCGCGCTCCCATGCCTGCTGGGCCCTAGGGGTGTCCCTGCCTGGACTATGAGTGAGTATTTTATAAAAGTTAGATGCCACCCCTGGTAGACTCCCGATACAACGAATCACCTCTGACAGCCCTTCCACGCTGGTATCAGAGCGCGGAATGACCCGAGCGCCTTTAAGGCAATGTTGGAGCTGCACCCATTGAAAGTAATATTGCGCTGGTAGACCAAATTCCGTTTGTAAAGCATTAAAGGTTTTCCAGCGATCCCCAGCAAACAGCTGCTTAGGTGTCCAAATCCCCCTGGAGTACCAGGGTCTCCATGCTATCGTTTTTTTGTTAATTTGAAATCGAGAGTTATGCCATATCGGGAGATGGTCCAGGGGGCACGCCTGCGGACCCAGAGATTGAATGAGGGCATTAAAGGCCACTAGAGTGTCTACAACCATTGGTGAATGGCGGGAGTCTGAATGATGGCACATTCCGGGGAAGTAGGCCAGCGGAACTGGTCCACTAAGCTCTTCTTCAATATCTAGCCACACCGGGCGGCCGGCTGCCGGGGTATCCAACCAACGGGCACCTTGCTTTAAGAGGAAGGCTTTATGATATTTGAGAAAATCTGGAAATCTAGCTCCTCCTCTCGCTTTATCAGATTGCAAGTGTTGTTTAGCTATCCTGGGTGTTTTACCCTGCCATAAATAACGGATAAGAAGGCCTTCTATATCTTTGTAGATGTGTCGGGGCAGTAAACATGGTAGCATTTCGAGGATGTAGTTCACTTTAGGAACTATCATCAGTTTCACTGTTTCCAAGCGGCCCCACCATGTAAGGGTTAGTGGAGACCACCGATTGGTAAGTTCACGGACTTTGGAGATTATCGCCTTGGCGTTGAAACTAATAGTGTCCTCTAAAGGATAGCAATAATAGACCCCGAGATATTTCACCATACTATGCTGCCAGAGAAAGGGAAAGGCTTGCATGTCGGCCGCATGTACCCGGTGGTTAAGTGGGAAAGCAACCGATTTGGTCCAGTTGATCTTATAGCCCGAGAGCTGCGAATACCTGTCTAGTAATTCTAAGACTACTGGGACCGAGTCCAAAGTTATAAAAAGCATAAGATCATCTGCATAAGCGGAGAGTTTGATCTCTCTGTGTCTAAAGGGGGCACCTCGGATGTCTGCGGACTGCCTAAGTAACAGGGCTAGAGGTTCGAGCGCTAAGTCAAAGAGCAGAGGAGATAGGGGGCACCCTTGGCGTGTACCTCTTTGAAGGCTGAATGGCTGAGATTTGATAGTATTCACACATATACTGGCTGTGGGTTCGGCATACATGACTTGAAGAAACCGGAGAAAGCCCTCCCCAAAGCCGTACCAACGGAGAACAGCAAATAAGAAGGGCCATTCTAGACGGTCGAAGGCTTTCTCGGCGTCTAGGGAGAGGCCAACTAGTGGTAGATCTAGGCTTGCAGCATTAGTCAAAACATGACATAAAGTCCTAGCGTTGTCGGCAGTGGATCTTCCGGGTATAAAACCACATTGATCAGGGTGGATTAGTGTAGACATTTGGTCAGATAGTCGAGAGGCTAAGATAGTCGCAAAAATTTTATAGTCTGCGTTAAGAAGGGAGATTGGGCGGTAGTTAGCTGTTAACAGCGGATCCCTCCCTTCTTTTTCAAATACTACCACATTCGCCGCCGAAAAGGATCCCAAGCAAGATGTGTCTTCAGCCAGAGCAGTGAAATAGAGTTTTAGGTGGGGGGCTAGATCAGCACTGAACGTTTTATAAAATTCGGCCGGAAGACCGTCAGGGCCTGCGGCGCGTCCCGAGGCCACACGTTTAAGGGCAAAGTGAATTTCATTAGTAGAGAAGGGTTTATCCATCGCAACCCTATCCTCTTCAGAGAGGGTCGGCCGTTGGATTCCGGATAATAATCGCTCAAAAGCCTCTGACGTGAAGTCACATTCTGATTTATAAAGACGAGTATAAAAATCCCGGAAAAGCTCTACTATCTCTGTATTATTTGTCACTATGTCCCCTCCTACCGGGTTTCGGAGAGCCGCTACCCGTTTGGCTTCTTTTTGACCTTTCAAGGCATTAGCTAAGAGTCTACCAGCACGGTTGCTTTCCCGATAGTACATCCCTTGCTGCGATGCGATATTTTTAGAAGCTGCAGCAGACAGGATTGAGTTATATTGAAAGCGTAGGCGTTGCAATCGTAACAACACACAAGGATCAGTGCGGGAAGTAAGAACCCGTTCCCCAGTTTTAATTTGTTGCTCTAATATTAATAACTGTTGCTTACACTGTTTCCCCAAGCGAATTTGATAGCTAGTAATGGTTGCACGAATGGCAGCTTTAAAGCCCTCCCACCAAGCCCAGCCCATGGTATCATGTGGTAAGTTTAAAATGGAAATAGTCCTGAATGGCGGCCCGAATGTCTAACTGAAACTCTTGTTGCTCTAGCAGGGTCCTATCAAAAAACCAATTTCCCGGATTCCCACTGGGCAGGTTAGCGTGCAACTGGAAGGAAATGGCAGCATGGTCTGAGATATGTAATGGGTGAATCATCGCTGTGTCTACCTGAGATACCAGCACTTTAGATATTAGGAAAAAATCTATTCTGGACTGTGATAGATGGGGGGGAGAATAGAAAGTAAATTCCAGTTCAGCAGGATGCAACAATCTCCAAAGATCCACTAAAGCGAGATCTTTGATCAAGGAGGTGAGTGTGAGGGAGCTCTTGGGCAGGCCACTCGTTCTAGGCGGTTGCCTGTCTATCAGAGGATCGACGACTTGATTAAAGTCGCCACCTATTATCAGTGAGGTGCTAGCAGAGGCCTGCGCAACCTGAGCAATGGTAGCAAAAAAGGCAGGATTATCCACATTGGGGGCATATATACATATACATGTTAGTTCAAGGTGTCCAATTTTAAGATGGACGCGGGACCATCTGCCCTCCGTGTCAGAGCTAGTGGCAATAATGGTGACAGGCAAGGATTTCCTCACCAGAATAGCTACCCCACATTTCTTAGAAACAGCCGGTGAGTAGGCAGCTACCATGTAAGGTTTAATATTGAGTTTCAGAGTTTCGGTAGAATTTAAGTGTGTTTCCTGAAGAAAAACCAGATCCGCCTTTTCATGACTCAAATAACTAAGGATTTTCTTTCTTTTAATCGGGTTGTTGATTCCCTTTACGTTCAATGAAAAAACCTTACATAGGGCCATAAGACATTGTCATACATTTGAAGTAAAAGCGCAGGCGAGTATGGAATATATACCACATCTGTACATCTATATCATACACATCAATTAAGATACCAGATACACCCCATATGAGAAAACAAGCACCGAAGTGCCCCAGAGAAGAAGCATAATCCCAAATATAAATGGCGACCATATGTCTGCGGGAGGAGGCCCAAGAGAGTGCGATTGTAATGTTTGAACCCTTCTGTTATTATAGTCTCCGATCTCCACCGAAGTAGCTGTGGGCATGATAGAGCAGGGCCATCAAGGCTAGTGAGAGCCAAGGCTGTGAATTGCCAAGGCAGTCTCTAAGGTAGAGAGCGTCCGAAAACAATATGGCGGGTTTTACCAATATAAGGTCAATTAGCTAAGTGTTCCTTGGATCAACGCATCTGATCTGCCTCTTTGGACTCCAAAAATTCCGCAAGTAATTCAGGATCATCAAATGTTCTGGTCTGGTTGTGCAGCGTTACCCTGAGTTTAGCCGGGTACATCAGGCCATAGCGAGCTTGCAGTTGTTGTAGCCTCGGTCGAAATTCCAGGAATCGCTTTCTACGATCAACCGTGGGCTTAGCCAAATCAGGAAAGAAGGATAGCCGGTGGCCCTCAAACTCGATGGGGCCTGTTGCGCGAGCGGCATTCAGAATTTGCTCAACATGTTGGTATCTTAAGAGCCGAAAGATAATAGGCCGCGGGGTCTTCCGACTGAGCGCCATATTTGAGGGCACTCGATGAGCCCGGTCAATCTCCAGGTCTTTAGCAAATGTGATCCGAAGTAGGGAAGGAAGCGCCTTACAAAGAAACTCCTTCATGTCTCCAGACTCAGCTCCCTCCGGTATGCCCACGAGCCGTATGTTATTGCGGCGGGCCCGATTGTTGCCATCTTCCACTTCTTTCTGAGGGGCCCGTATCTGGCGCTCTACTTTGTCAAGTTTCGCCAACCGACCGTGTGTGAGTCCAGTATGCCTTCCATTTTGTCTTGTCGTAGGGAAAGCCCTTCAAGTTTGCTTTGCAGTATGCCGAAATCTTCACGCAGCGCTCGGAGTGACTCCCCGTTGGATTGCACAAGGTCTTTTACCCCTCGTATTTCAGTGAGGATCTCCTGCTGCATCTCAGGAACTTCCCGAGGTGCGGGCTGCTTCTGCGGAGACGGGGGCTCGGTTTTGGAGCGTTTACCATGGGAATTCGTTGGGGTCCCGAAATCTAGACGTGCTGGTTTGGTCCCCGCCATCACCCCAAGGTACCCCGGTAGAGTCAAAGCAATATTCAGAATTAAAACGGTTCAAAATTCAGGAGTCTTGGTAGGCCTCTCGGGAGCCTCAGTGCTATGCGACTATCCCGCTGGACATCAGGCTCCGCCCCCCAAGTTTGAATCTTCTTGAAAGCTGGCCTTTTTCCTTCATGGGTAATGGTTGGTATGAACTACTGAAGGTAATAAGATGGTGGTCTGACCATGGGACAGGTGTGATCTTTACATTGTTGTTTACCGTGGCGTCTGGTGAGTTGAGGAAGATGAGATCGAGTGTATTACCTCTGATGGGTTGGTTCATGAATAATTTGTTTCAGTTCCATTGCTTTCATTGCCTCATGGAATGCATCAGTTTGTTTCTCTTGCAGGGATGGGAGATTGAAGTCACCGAGGATTATATGTTCTTTTGTGGAGTTAGTGGCGTCTGTCACATGCTTGAGAATGTAGGATAGGTCGAATTGGATGTCGGTGGACGATATACCAGGCATATGGTGAGTCGTCTGTTGATGACTGCGATGATGTCTGCTTTCTCTGTGGTTTCTATGGAATATTTGCGGAAGTGGAGCTTGGATTTGGTTAGTATGCCTACTCCCCCTCCTCTGGTATGGGCTCTGGAGCAGTTGAAAAGACTACCGTGTGGAGTTAGCTGATTCATAAGTACTGTGTCAGATTCCATCAACCATGTTTCGGTGATGCAGAAAATGTCTAGATTGAGAGATGTGATGAGATCTTGGAGCATGGGAAGTTTATTCCTCACTGAGCATGCATTTATCAGGGTGATTAGGAGTGTCGGAGTGGTATCTGGTGTTGAGATATGGTTTGGAGTGAGGTGAATGGGTATGAGCCTTCTGTGGGGTTGTTTCTTTGTGTCATCCATTGTTGTTGCTTGATTCTGGGGAGTAGCAAATGTTAGGTAATTTGGGTTATATATAGAGATTGCCTGTATGCAGCTGTAATATTGTGTGTAGGGGAATGTAGCTATCAAACATGGTGGCATGGTTATAGCAGTACCTTTGTTTCAGTGGTTCGGTTTTCGGTGCTTGTTCCTGACTTGTCCTGTTTGTTGTCTTGTTCTGTTGTCAGCTGGAAGGATTGCTTTGGCTTTGATTTCTCGTGTGTGGTAGTATGTCCCTGCCCATGGTCCATGCCTAAGGACCACGCCAAAGGGCCATCAGGCACGGGCCCGCCAGGCATGGGTGTTTTTTATCGGTTCCCCACTGCTCCGATTGGGCAGGAGCTTCTGAGCGGGAGATTTCCCGCTCAGGTGCTCTACTCCGATCAGGGGAGCTGTGCAGCGAGGACGGTGAGTGATGGCTGATGTCCCGGGGATGGTGAGTGCAGCTGCTGGCTCTGCTTCAATGGCGGCGCTTTTTATTGGTCTCCCACTCCCACAAGCAGGAGCTTCTGAGCGGGACATTTTCCGCTCAGGCACTCTACCCCGATCCGGGGAGCTGACATGGTCCACATGGTTGAAATTCGATTTACCATTTTTGAAAATATTGAAGTCATGATCAAGAACCTCAACACAATCACCTCAGCACTCGATCCCTGCCCAGTGTCTTGGATTAAGATTGCCAGAACACATCTAAGTTCCTGCCTACAGAGCATCATTCATGCATTCCTTTCTCAAAGCTACATGCCCACCATACCGAAAAAATGCTCGGTCCAACCACGTCTAAAAAGCATGAACCTCGACAGCACTGCTCCAAGCTTATACAGGCCAATCTCCTCCATCCCATTTAATTCAAAAATAATTGAAAAAACCAGTACAAACACAACTCCAAAACTACATTAATGACCGTGCCTACCAGACCTTTACCAGCATGGGTTCAGACAGAATCATAGCATCGAAACTCTGTTTACATCCCTGCTTAATACAGTACTTACTGGCACCCAAAACACCACCCAAGGTTTCCTTCTCATATTCCTTGACATCTCATCTTCTTTTGATTCCCTCCTCCATTACCAACTCCTACATAGACTCTATGACATCGGACTCTGAGATACTACAATGGACTGGTTTTGCTCCTACCTAGAAGACCGCAACCAACAAGTTAGAATCGGACACAAAACCTCACGCCCATTTATTCAACAACAAGGAGTACTTGATGGCTCAAGCCTCTCAGCCCTTCTATTCAATATCTTCCTTCAGCCCCTATGTACAATATTCAAAGAACACAAAATATATTACCAGATATATGTAGACAATATAAGGTCCTTCACACCATGCAATACCTCAAAACCGGAATTCACTAGTATATACAAATGCTTCTCGGATGTGTGACTTCAAATGCATAACCTGTTCATTAATCAAGAAAAGACAGAGGCCCTACACATCTTCTCAGACCCATCCTTTTCTCCACCACAACTCCTTCAAATTGAAGACTTCATCATCCAAGTGAAATCTGAAGTCAAATACCTTGGCATCATAGTAGAACAGAAGCTAAACTTCCAATCTCAAATTAAGAGAGCGACTAACTCCATCTATCACAAATTAAGAATACTAAAGGATCTCTGCCCCCTCCTAAGTCCAAACCTGTGTAGTGGATTTCCTGGGTCCTCTTTAATAATGGTTTATGGACCTTTCCTCTAAGAATGTGTTCCAACATTTTAAACCCTGCTACACTAACAGTTTTTACTGCAACCTCCATTAATGAATTCCAGAGTTTGATTATGCATTGAGTGAAAACATATTTTCTCTTATTAGTCTTAAATGGGTTACACGGTAGCTTCATTGCATGTCCCCTAGTCTTTCTACTTTTTGATCTTGTAAAAAATTGATCTAAGTTTACCCGTTCCACTCCATTCATTAATTTATAGACCTCTATCATATCTCCCCTCAGCCGTCTCTTCCAGGTTGAAGAGCCCTAGCTTTTTAAGCTTCTCCTCATAGGGGTATCCTTCTATCCCCTTTACCATTTTGGTGGTTCTTATCTGTACCATTTCTAATTCCGCTATATCCTTTTTAAGATACGGCGACCAGAATTGCACACAATATTCAAGGTGTGGTCACACCATGGAACAATACAGAGGCATTATAATATCCTTTGTTTTATCCTCCATTCCTTTCCTTATGATTCCTAGCATTCTATGTGCCTTCTTAGCTGCTGCTGCACACTGGGCAGAGCGTTTGAACATGCTATCCACAATGATGCCTAAATCTTTTTCCTGCGTGGTGGTTGCTAATGTGGAAGCTTGTATTGTTGATGCATTGTAGCATTGTTCTGTTCATTGTGAACCGCACTGATTCTTAAAAGCGCGGTATATAAGGAATGTCAATAAATAAATAAAAATAAATAAAATCGTGTAACCATAGTTTGGTTTGTTCTTTCCTAGGTGCATAACTATGCACTTGTCCACATTAAATTTCATCTGCAATTTGAACGTCCAGTCTTCCAATTTATCTAGGTCCTCTTGTAAATTTTCAGAATCCTCTCGCTTTTTAACAACTGAATAATTTTGTGTCATCTGCAAATTTGATTATTTCACTCGTTATTCCCATTTCCGTGACATTTACCAATATGACCCACACAGATCCCTGGGGACTCCACTATTCACCTTCCTCCATTGGGAAAATTGGCCATTTAGCCCTGCTCTCTGCTATCTTTTAACCAGTTCCTGATCTGCAATAGTACACTGCCACCTATCCCATGACTTTTTAATTTTGCCAAGAGACTCTAATGAGGGAGCTTATCAATGGCTTTCTGAAAGTCCAGATACACTATATTGGCTGGCTCACCTTTGTCTACCTGTTTATTCATACCTTCAAAAAAATATAACAGATTAGTAAGATGAGACCTTCCTTGGCTAAAGCCATGTTGGCTTTCTCTCATTAAACCATGACTATCTACATGTTCAGTAATTTTGTTCTTTATAGTGATTTCTAACATTTTGCCAGATACTGATGTTAGGCTCACCGGTCTGTAGTTTCTCGGATTATCCATAGAACCCTTTTTAAAAATTGGTGTTACATTGGCCATTTGTCAATTCTTCAGGTATTAAAGATGATTTTTATGATAGTTCACAGATTACTAATAGTAGGTCCGGAATTTCATATTTAAGTTCTTTCAGCACTCTTGGATGTATACCATCTGGTTCAGGTGATTTGCTACTCATTAGTTTATCAAATATTTATAATATATCTTCCAGGTTTATCAATATTCCTTTCAATTCTTCCAATGCATTTGCCTTTAAATACTTTTTAAGTCATGGGTAACTTCCCTACAACTTCTTCAGTAAAAACCGAAGCAAAGAATTCATTCAGCCTCTCTGCTATGCCCTTGTCTGCTCTTAGTACCCCCTTTACCCCTCTCTCATCTAAAGGTCCAATTGACTCTCACAGGCTTTTGCTACAAGTGTACTTGAAAAGGTTTTTATCATGCATTTTTGCTACCATAGCAAGATTGTTTTCAAATTCTCTCTTTGTTTGCCTTATCAATGCATTGCATCTAACTTGCCAGTGCTTATGTTGTTTCCAGTTTTCATCACCCACACTTGATGTAAATCTTTAACCTTTGCAGCTGCTCCTTTTGATTTTTTTTAACTATTTTCCTAAAAGATAGTACTGTGGATTTCTTTGCCATCCTTCCTCCATTTATTAAATCAAACACAATCATGCTATGATCACTACTACCAAGTGGCTCCGACACCCTTATCTCTTGCACCATATCTTGTGTTCCACTAAAGACTAGGTCCAAAATGGCTTCCCCTCTTGTCGGTTCATGAACCAGCTGCTCCAAGAAGCAGTCATTTATGTCATCTAAAAACTTTATCTCCCTAGCATGTCCTGCCATGATACTGACCCAGTCGATACTGGGGTAATTGAAATCACCCATTATTATGTATTTATATATTTCTTTAACAAATTTTGATATACTGCTTGTCTATAAGTCAAAACAGTTTACAGTTTACATAGAACTGTTGATACAGTGAATAGTTGAAAGAACATTAAGAACAATTGACAATAAAAAATAAGATGGGAGAGTTAGAATATATAGCACTAAATGAAAGGTTAGATATGATTGGAATATCAGAGACATGGTGGAAGGAGGACAACCGGTGGGACACTGTGATACCTGGGTACAAACTATATCGTAATGATAGAGCTGATCAAATTGGTGGAGGGGTTGCCCTCTATGTTAGAGAGGGCATTGAGTCAGAAAGGATTAAAGTTTTGCAGGAAACAAAATCTGCTGTAGAATCTATATGGATTGAAATTCCATGTAAAAGGGGGAAGGCGATGGCAGTGGGGGTGTACTATCGACCGCCTGGCCAGAATGACCAAATGGATGATGAAATGTTCAAAGAAATCAAGGAAGCTAACAAAAGTTACAGTGCAGTAATAATAATGGGTGATTTCAACTACCCGGTATCGACTGGGTCAGTGTCACGTCAGGACATGCTAGGGAGATAAAGTTCCTAGATGAAATAAATGACTGCTTCTTGGAGCAGCTGGTTCATGAACCGACCAGAGGGGAAGCCATATTAGACCTAGTCCTTAGTGGAACACCAGATCTAGTGCAAGAGATAAGGTTGTTGGGGCCACTTGGCAATAGCGATCATAGCATGATTGCCTTTGATTTAATTAGTGGAGGAGGGATAGTAAGGAAATCCACAGTACTACCTTTTAACTTTTGAAAGGGAGACTATGATAAAATGAGGAAAACAGTTAAGAAAAAATTAAAAGGAGCAGTTGCAAAGGTTAAAGACGTACATTAGGCTTGCTGTTGTTGAAAAATACTATCTTGGAAGCCCAGACCAGCTGTATTCCACGCTTTAAGAAAAGTGGAAGGAAGTCCAAAAAAATGCCAGCATGGTTTAAAGGTGAGGTCAGAGAGGCTGTTGTTGCCAAAAAAGCATCTTTCAGGAAATGGAAAAAAGAGCCAAATGACGAAACCTGGAAACAGCACAAGCACTGGCAAGTCAAATGCAAGGCATTGATAAGGCAGGCAAAGGGAGAATTTGAGAAGAAGCTTGCTGCGGAAGCAAAAATGTGAAGTAAAGACCTTTTCAAGTACATTCGTAGCAAAAAACCTGTGAGAGAGTCAGTTGGTCCATTAGATGATAAAGGGGTTAAAGGAGCACTAAGAGGAGACAAGGCGATAGCGGAGAGACTGAATGAATTCTTTGCTTCGGTCTTTACTGAGGAAGATGTAGGGATGTTATCCATGACTGAAGTTGTATTTAAAGGTGCGGAAGAATTGAAGGAAATATCGATACATCGGGTAGATGTATTACAACTATTAGATAAACTGAAGAGTAGCAAATCACCTGGGCCGGATGGTATACATCCAAGGGTGTTGAAAGAACTGAAATATGAGATTGCAGACCTGCTATTAGTAATCTGTGAACTATCATTAAAATCATCTCTAATACCTGAAGATTGGAGGATCGCCAATGTAACACCAATTTTTAAAAAGAGTTCCAGGGGTGATCCGGGAAACTACAGACCGGTGAGCCTGACATCTGTACCGGGAAAAATGGTAGAAACCATCATAAAGAATAAAATTACTCAGCATGTAGATAGTCATGACCTAAGGGGAGACAGCCAACATGGCTTTAGACAAGGAAGATCTTGTCTTACTAATCTGTTATGTTTTTTTGAAGGAGTGAATAATCAGGTGGACAAAGGTGAGTCGGTTGATATTGTGTATCTGGACTTTCAGAAAGCCTTTGACAAGGTCCCTCATGAGAGACTTTTGGCAAAACTAAAGAGTCATGAGATAGGAGGCAGTGTACTATTGTGGATCAGGAACTGGTTAAAAGATAGAAAGCAGAGGGTAGGGCTAAATGGCCAATTTTCCCAATGGAGAAAGGTGATTAGTGGTGTACCCCAGGGATCTGTGCTGGGTCCGCTGCTTTTTGACATATTCATAAATGTCCTGGAAAGTGGAATAACAAGTGAGTTTATCAAATTTGCAGATGACACAAAACTATTTAAAGTTGTTAAAACCCAAGAGGATAGTGGAAAATTGCAAGAGGATCTTGATAAATTGGAAGACTGGGCATCAAAATGGCAGATGAAATTTAATGTGGACTAGTGCAAGGTTATGCACCTAGGGAAGAACAACCCAAACTATGGTTACACGATGCAAGGTTCCACATTAGGAACTACCACCCAGGAAAAAGATTTAGGCGTCATTGTGGATACCATGTTAAAACCCTCGGCCCAGTGTGCAGCAGCGGCCAAGAGAGCAAATAGAATGCTAGGTATGATAAGGAAAGGAATGGAAAATAAACCAAAAGATATTATAATGCCTCTATAACGTTCCATGGTGAGACCGCACCTTGAATATTGTGTGCAGTTCTGGTCACCGTATCTTAAAAAGGATATAGCGATTTTAGAAAAGGTTCAGAGAAGAGCCACCAAAATGGTAAAGGGGATGGAAGGATACTCCTATGAAGAAAGGCTAAAAAGGTTAGAGCTCTTTAACCTGGAAAAGAGACGGCTGAGGGGAGATATGATAGAAGTCTATAAATTAATGAAAGGAGTGGAACAGGTAAACGTAGATCGATTGTTTACCTTATCAGAATATAGAAAGACTAGGGGACATGCAATGAAGCTACAGGGTAAACTATTTAAGACTAATAAAAGAAAATATTTTTTCACTCAACGTGTAATCAAACTCTGGAATTTGTTACCGGAGGATGTAGTAAAGGCTGTTAGTGTAGCTGTGTTTAAAAAAGGCTTGGACAAGTTCCTGGAGGAAAGGTCCATAAACCATTATTAAGAAGGGACCCAGGATATCAATGCTTGAACCAATACAAGCATTGTGGAACCTGTGTCCCTTGGGGAAACTGCTAGGTACATACGACCTAGATTGGCCACTGTTGGAAACAGAATACTGGGCTTGATGGACCTTGGTCTGACCCAGTATGGCATATCTTATGTTCTTATGAGAACATTACAACTGTGTTGTAATTTTTGATAGCTTCCCTGATTTCTTTCAGCATTTCACCATCCATTTGTTCATTCTGGCCAGTCAGTTGGTAGTACAACCCTACTGCCATTGCCTCCAATTTTTTTTTTTTTTTTATGTAACTGTTTTTCTATACTGTTTTATCCTATGGTCAAAGCGGTGTACATTGTAACAGGGTAAGCAACTTGGAGAATACATTTAACATTATCATTAATTAGAATATGTAGGAATACATTTTTGCATTTGGTAGTCAGGGGAGGATGAGGTAGATGTGGAGGAGTCAACTCAGGGGGAGGGGATTAGGGACTGGGGATTTGGTTGATGGCTAGCTATATGATGTTCTCTGAGAAGCAGTCTTTGAAAATGTGCATCTTGAGGTCTTTTTTGAATGTTATGTCCTTTGTGGCCTAAAATTTATCAGGGATAGATTTCCATAGTGATGGAGCAAATAGGGAGAAGGTTCTCTTTGATGTGGTGGAGCTGATTTTAGTAAATAGTGTTGTATACTTAGCATTTTTTGTGAGTCATTTCATCTCTTCCTACTGTCAGGTGTCTCTTGAAGTAGTGATTGCAAATGTGGTAAAGATAGATTATTGAGGATTTTAAAGATTGTAAGGATAGATTTGTATTTTATGCGTTCAATTAATGGTAACCACTGAAGTTGTTTGAGTAGGAAGGTTATGTGTTGACTTCTGTGAGTGTTGCAGAGGGATTGTGCTGCTGTATTGAGAGAACGTTGGAGCGGATGGATAGTTGTTTTTGGCAGGCCTTGGAAGATGATAGATATTACATTAGTCAGTGTGTGGAAAGACAGTTGCTTGGAGGACTGATCGAAAGTTATGGTGGGTCAGAATAGGTTTGAGGTGTTGGATTGTTTTGAGTTTGAAAAAGGTGCTCTTTGTGATGTTCCCTATTTGTCGTATGAAGGAGAGGCGTTGATCCAGGGTGACTCCTAGGTAGCGTACTTCCTGTTTAACTTGGATTTGGATCTTGTCCAGATTTATAGTGTTTGGTGGTTTGAAGCTGCTATCTTTGGTAATGTAAAGGGCTTCTATTTTCTTGAAGTTTATGCTGTGTTTTGTGAGGCATTCTCTGATGGAGGAGAAGCATTTTGCTATGGATGTGGAATCTGGGTTGGATGTATTAATGGGCGTGTTGTTTGATGTGTAAATCATAACATCATCAGCGTAGATCTGGTATAGGATGTTTAATGCTTTTATAACTGTGGATATTAGTGGAAGAAAGATGTTGAATATTAATGAGGAGAATATGGAGCCTTGAGGGACTCCTTGGGTTTGAGCCTACAGGGCTGATTTGATGGTGCCTGTTCATACTTGGAGCTGTCGGTCTGTTAGGTAAGACTTGAATCAGGTGAGAGGAGTGTCTGTTAATCCAATTACTTGTAGTCACTGGATGATTAAGCTGTGCGGTATGGAATCAAATGCTGCTTTTAAGTCTAAGAAGATGAGTATGATGCCCGTGTTAGGTTCATCAGTGCCCTTAATGAGGTTCTCTAGTAAGGTGGTCATTTGAGATTCTACTACATGGTGAGGTATAAATCCATATTGTTGGTGACCAGGTAAGAAATGTGTTTCTATGTGATCCTGGAGTTGCTGATGGATGATCTTTTCTAGTATTTTAGCCATGAAAGGGAGGCTGGGTATAGGCCTATAGGAGGCTGATTGGTTGATGTTGGATGCCCCATTTCTTACTAGGCAGATGGAGGCCATCTTGAGTTCTGGTGGTATGTATCCTTGTTGCAGGGATGGGTGAGTAATCTTGAGTATTGTTGGAAAGAGTTCCTGTCTTACGAATTTGATCAAGCTGACTGGGCATGGTTCAAGTGGAGAGGTGATTTTGTTAATGCTGGTGATGATTTTATCTAGGTGATGGGGTGTGATTTTTGTGAATATATTCCATGTGTTCTGATCCTTGTTGATTCTACAGTGTATTTTGTTTCCTGCAAAACTTGAATCCTGTGTGACTCAATGCCCTCTCTAACATAGAGTGCAACCCCTCCACCAATTTGATTTACTCTATCATTGCGATACAATTTGTACCCAGGTATCAGAATGTCCCACTGGTTATCCTCCTTCCACCAGGTTTCTGAGATACCAATAATATCTATAGTGCTATATATTCTAACTCTCCCATCTTATTTTTTAGTCTTCTAACATTTGCATACAAGCATTTTAGAGGTTGTATTTTATTCATATTAATCTGGTTATCAGTATGCAGGGGTAATTTGGAATCTTTAAGCTCTGTCTGCTCTGTACTTAAGGGCATTGGGGTTACTTGTGTCCTTATTGGAACCTCTCTGTTGGTATGATCTAACTTCATTCTTTTGCTAGTATTCTTCAAGGATACATCGTTCCAAAGCATGCTCTCTTGGGTGACTGTTGGCTTTCCCCTATTATCTAGTTTAAAAGCTGCTCTATCTCCAACAGCCTGGTTCTATCCCAGTTAAGGTGGAGCCCATCCCTTTGGAAAAGCCCTCCTTTCCCCAGAATGTAGCCCAGTTCCTAATAAATCCAAAACCCTCTTCCTTGCACACATTGATTCTCATGAGCTCTGCCTGCCTTTTGGGTCCTGCGTGTGGAATAGGAAGCATTTCTGAGTGCTACCTTGGAAGTTCTGAATTTCAACTTCCTACCTAAAAGCCTAAATTTGACCTTCAGAACCTCCCTACCACACTTTCCTATGTCATTGGTATGAACATGTACCAAGATAACAGACTCCTTCCCAGCGCTATCTAATACCATGTCTAGGTGGCGCTTGAGGTCTGCTACCTACACACCAGACAGGCATGTTTTTCACCAGGCAGGCATGTTACCAGGCAATCCTCGTGTCCACCAGCCACCCACTTATCTACATGCCTAATGATTGAATCACCAGCTATAATGAATGTTCTAATCCTTCCCTAATGGGCATATGGCCCTGCAGAAACCTCCTCAGTGTGAGAGGGTTTTACATCACCCGGAGGACAGGTCCTAGCTATAGGATCATTTCCTGCCACACCAGGGTGATGCTCTCCTGTCACGTGACCTCTCTCCTCCATGGCAACAGGGAGGCTGCCAGACTGGAGGTGGGACTTCTGCACTA
The DNA here is from genome assembly GCA_033557465.1 of Ichthyophis bannanicus. NCBI lineage: Eukaryota > Metazoa > Chordata > Amphibia > Gymnophiona > Ichthyophiidae > Ichthyophis > Ichthyophis bannanicus. The sequence goes on from CM066040.1 coordinate 72,421,936, forward strand.
TGTCCCTGTAGGTCTCGTCTATATACCTCTGTCTTCCTAATGTCCTTCAAGTCTGCTACTCTAGCCCCCAGAGATCAGACTCTTTGCCTGAGAGCAAAGAGCTCTTTACACCTAGTGCACACATAAGACCTCTCACCAACTGGGAGAAAATAATACATGTAATACTCAATGCAAAAGACTAGAAAGTCCCATCTCACTTCTGGACTGCTGTCTGCATCTTAGTTTTAAGGTTTTATTTAGATATCAAAGTTGCTTACTTAGGTTTGTGGGATACTTGTACTAATACAACTATAGCTTATACATTAAGCGTGTCATTCCGATGTGTGAATAGTTGGGATGTATGTCTGGTTTGGATGTACATCCTCTGCTATTCACTGGGGGCAAATTCGGAATGCCAGGCTCTCCGCACATACAGTGCTACACATTAGGAACCACCACCCAGGAAAAAGATTTAGTCGTCATTGTGGATACCATGTTAAAACCCTTGGCCCAGTGTGCAGCAGTGGACAAGAGAGCAAATAGAATGCTAGGTATCATAAGGAAAGGAATGGAAAATAAAACAAATGATATTATAATGCCTCTATATCGTTCCATGGTGAGACCGCACCTTGACTATTGTGTGCAATTCTGGTCGCTGTATTTTAAAAAGGATATAGTGTTATTAGAAAAGGTTCAGAGAAGAGCCACCAAAATGGTAAAGGGGATGGAAGGATACTCCTATGAAGAAAGGCTAAAAAGGTTAGGGCTCTTTAACCTAGAAAAGAGACGGCTGAGGGGAGATATGATAGAAGTCTATAAATTAATGAACGGAGTAGAACGGGAAAACGTAGATCGATTGTTTATGTTATCAGAATATAGAAGGACTAGGGGACATGCAATGAAGCTACAGGGTAAACTATTTAAGACTAATAAAATAAAATATTTTTTCACTCAACGTGTAATCAAATTCTGGAATTTGTTACCGGAGGATGTAGTAAAGGCTGTTAGTGTAGCTGGGTTGAAAAAAGGTTTGGAAAGTTCCTGGAAGAAAGGTCCATAAACCATTATTAAGAAGAGACCCAGGATATCAATGCTTGACCCAGTACAAGCATTGTGGAACCTGTGTCTTTTGGGGAAACTGCTAGGTATGTATGACCTAGATTGGCCACTGTTGGAAACAGGATACTCGGCTTGATGGACCTTGGTCTGACCCAGTATGGCATATCTTATGTTCTTATGTGCTGTTCTGTGGGGAGATCTAGATGGGGGTGGGAGGGCCGTAGGAGAAGCATGGGCAGGGCGGTGATGGGCTCATGATCCTGGACATACAGGGCCAATTCCAGTTGCCACCCTGTATGTCTGGGGGTGGCAAGGATTCATAGGGAACTTATTCCACCTCGGAGGTGGAATAACCCCCCCCTCTGAGGAAGCACAGCAGCACCGGCAGACCCCCCCCCCACACCTAGGTGAGTGGCAGCAGGAGGTTCTCTGCCACTTGACCATGGCCTTGGCAGGACCCTCCGGGGGTCGGGCAGCAGGGAACAGCAGTTTTGATCTGGTATAGGAAATCAGGGCTCATACATGGGGTCCCAGTGCCATGGTGATGGGATACCATGGCACCGAGGCTCTATGTAGGAGTACTGGGAGGGTTGGACGAGGTGGAAGACATACATGCAGCAGGTTGAATCAGGGCCTGCCTGACCTGTCCAAGCCCTTTGCATCAATTCTACTCCCGTGGGAATGTATAGCTCCTACAGGTGCAAAATTGGGTGCAAATCTGGCTCATCCAGAGTTTGGACGGGCCGGAAGTGCCCCGATCAAAATGCGTCCCTAAATGGACTTTGTTCACCTCAGGATTAATTAATCTTGGGTCCTTAATAAATGCATTCCTGATGAGGATAACCAGCCATACCTGAAAGTGAAAATGGACACCTCTTTCCCTTCAATAGGTTTAAGAGCCTATAAACTAAAATTATCCCTGGGATGGGAAGAAAAGAAGACTTAATAAAAGCTGGCTTGCTACACAGTTTCCTGCCCTGTGCTTCTAAGGTAAAAGCTTACCAATTTCCTGAGTGATTCACACAGCCCTTGGTTTGATAGAGGGGGCCTTTCAAATTGCCCCTTTGATCTGTCACTTGCTTTTAACACCTATTTAAGACAACATCACGGATTTCTTTTCCTCCTAACTGGAAGGCCTCTTTGTAAAGGTCACTAGAAACAAGTTTATTTCTTTGTACTCAGAGACTATTTATTCTACTTGCATGCTAAGCAATACTCTGATTTGATTTAATGAAAAGCTCTCTGGTGGTAATAAGACCTGACTGATTCAACCAACATTCTGAATTCTAAAATACACAGATTTATCTGCTTTAACCCAAAGAATTCCTTTTTCCCCAAAGATTTAGAGTATATTCCAGAAAATAAATACTTCCAAGTGCAGATCTATTTCCAGTTGTAGCAGCCCCTCTTGGAAGTCCTTCAAGACTACCTTGCACCAGCGCTGGTAGCACTATCACTGAAACTCTCCCTACTGCCACTACATTCTTTTTACCCATCTGCCCAAGGTGTACGGTTGGAACAAGCTGTCCCCTGACAATCATACCTTGGATCACAGATAAGGGTTTTAAACAAGGTTTATTTCCAAAAACACTTGAGCCAATATTCAAACAACACGACGGTCCAATGCAGCGCTTAAAACTTGGAGGGATATGCAGCCACGGCATCCTGACAGGAACTGCCACTGAATATCTGGGCTGAGTGGAGCAATGCGGATAGTGCCAGCACTTATCTGAATTGCCACTTAGGACAGCTTTTCATGCAGCCTAGGTTGTCTGAATAAGGGCCAACTGAAAATCCTACTAACCAGATAACTGGCACTTCTCCAGATTGCATTGACACCACCCTTGCTACACCCCTGGATCACCCCTGCCACTAACTGGACAGTGCCAGGATGGTCTATGGAGATATTCAGCAGCTCTTCTTCACATCCAAGTTCCAGACTGGGGAAGTCTATGCAACAGTTCCTTCAACCTTTGAATTCCTCCTCCAGCCTCTCCTTATCAGATTCTCGGCCTCCTTCGGCTTAACCTTACTCTGCTTCGTTAGTCTACAGTACTGATGGTTCTAGACTTTTCCTTCTTCTTGATTCTTTCTGGGCTTATAAACCTCAGTGGAAAAGCCACACCTTTTTGAGTCAACTAGTTCAGTGCTTAAAGTAAGCTATTTGAGTTCTACCATTAAAGATGGACTATCTTCTCATGCTGTATGTGCTCTTCAAATCACCTTTCTCAGGAGCACTGTGTTTAAACTGTGTTATTTGGCAGTGATGATGGCATGAAGGGACATATTAATTAAAGGGTGGTCATTCTTTGCACTTACCGCATGCTAAGAGGAAGCATTAATGCACAGTAAGTGCTGCAATTGTGTATTGTTTGGGGGTGTGGTCAGTATGTCCTCCTTCAGTAACCGCACTGAAGAGTACCTCATTGTGCTAAATCATCTTTTGCAATTTACTTAGGTGTACTTAACGTCATCCAGTGATGTAACATTAAATGCACCTAAACTAATTGCAGCACTGATAATTAGCAGGAGATAATTCCCCTGTGCTAACTGCAATGTGCACTCAATATCTACTCTCCACCCTCAATCTGTCCCATCCTATCACATGATATGTGGTCAGCACAAGATTTTTACAGCACTGACAGTTTTAGCGAGCAGTAGCAGTTACCACAGTCTTGAGCTAACTCTGTGGTAAAGCTTACTGCATTTTAATATTCATAATCATGTCGCAAAATGTCAGTGTAATTGAAGTCAATATGCAATATCATAGCCTACCAAACATCATTTAAGATCCATTGGATTTCTATGTCTCTTCGGCCCTATGTAGCATTTTAGGACCTCATTTAACAAAGATACATTTTGTGCTGCTTTCTAATTTAGTCTATGAAAAGTGAGACAGGAATTGATTCTGGCTTTTGGTTCATCATATACAAATATGCCAGATTTTCTCCATATGGTTTCTTTATATGTTACACAGTTCCAGTAGATAAACTAACCCGTAGTAAAAATAATATTAATCTACTGCCCCCAGAAACCACTGGCAGTCTTATGTATCTTTCTACTTCTGTAATGTGTACACTCAATAAAAAGGAATGCTCTGAGAAAGATAATTTCATTTTCCTTCAGTGTGGCACACTCTTAACACTAACTAATTGTCAAGTTCATTCTCATCGGCAGATGTAATGTTCTGAGTAGGTGATAAATATTGCACTGGAGTCTAGTAAATTAAATTTATGCTTCCAGAATGATTATAATAACCAGTATGATTCCTGTAACTACTAAACATACTGAATCATATTCCAAAATATACTGGGCCCTCTGCTCAGCAGCCTTTTATCAGCTTTCTCTCTGATGTTTTCTATTAGCAAAGAAAAAATGAGTCAAACTGCTGTTTAGCAATATGTCACAGTCTATAGAGCGAAACATTGCCCACCATTCCTTCTGACATGAAGCTTTGGAATTAATTATCATCATCTGTGTAAGAGTACATGGTCTATATTTGTTTACTAAATTTAACTGGTTAATTATGTGTGTGGTGCTAAGAGTAATGTTATTCTGTGACATTAGTTCTTAATATTTTTTTGACAGGACACACCTAATGGATGATATTCACATATGTGACACATTGCACACAAGAATGGTCATGGTGCCAGAATGATAATATGCTCTGCATCTACATATTACCCTCCCCCTCAATAATGAGCGCAGAGGAGAACAAGGACATTTTGCTATGCATCTCATCATGGGAAAAAAATTCAGATTCTGGTCTCATCTCAGTAACAGCAACATAATCTTCTTTCACTACCCTGCACTTTCCTAAATAAAACAAAACCTGAAAGCCCCACGACATATGTGTAACAAACATGCCATACTCGAGCAGCACTAACACCAAAGGCATAACCAGAAATAACCCTATCTGCAACAAGTGGGGAAAGGAAGCAAAGCATGTCTCAAATAATTCTTCCCAAATCCTCTGTGTATGTGTATGCATCTGTTTATATCTGTATTGCATATTTTTGTGTATACCCTTGTATGTGTATGAATGCTTGTATCTACATGTCTGTGCATTGCTTTTCTGTGTGTGGTGTGTAAATGTGAGTGTGTTTATGTTTATAAAGCTGTGCTCTTTCTCTGTGTGTCTGTGAATGGGAGAAGAAATGAGAGGTGAGGTCCGTTTGACAGGTGCATTTTCAAAATTGCTATGTTACTGTGTATCAGTGTTTGTATGTTGCAGCTGTTGGAAAAGCTTTTCCTATAGAAATGAATAGAAGTATAATTTAAAGGGGGGACTCCTCCTGGAGGTCCAGCAGCTGCCGGGTTTCTTGGCAGTGTGACTAGAACATTGCCAGGGTTTTCTTCCAAGGCAATGGAGGATAAAGTGACTTGCCCAAGGCCACAAGGAGTGCTAGCGGGAAATGAACTCTGGTCTCTTGGTTACCAAGTCAGTGCTCTAAATACATGGCTACTCCTCCAGAAGGGGGCATCATTTCTCAACCATCTCTCACCCAGGAGTGGCCCAAGGGGGGTGCGTGGCCATATGCGGAGACTCGGTGAGGCGCCTCATTTGTATAAGGGACCTCATTTGCATACATATTTGCATAATGTTACCATATACTAACTTTTAGTAAACATGCCTCTTAATGAATGTATGGATAAAGAAAGACTAAAAGATTTCTACAATACTATAATCCAGTGCCAACCACCAAGCAGATTAGGAACTACTACAAACACTGGAAATAGTCGGCAAGAGTTTGGGCAGAAAGTGAGGGCGGGACTGGGGGCGGGGGCACCTGGAGGAGAGAATTGAGGGTATTAAAGAGGCAGCGAGGATCAGAGGCTAGGGAGTTAGTCAGATGGATGAAGTAGTTTTGTTTGGCAAGTGCTATGGCTGACTGGAAGGAGTCAAGCATGAATTTGAAGTGTAGAAGGTCTTCAGGGGAGCGGGATTTGATCCAGGCACGTTCAGCAGAACGGGTACAGATGTGTAAATAGCAAGTTGTAAATGAAAGCCAGGGCTGAGGAGTAGAACGTCTAATGGGACAAGGGGTGGGCGGGGCAAGAGTGTCAAGAGCCGAGGATAGTGCAGCATTATAAGAGGCTACTGCCTCATCAACAGATTTGGAGGACAAAATGGAGGAAAGAGATGGAGAGATGGTGGAGGAGAGTGTCAAGGGATCAATATTATGAAGGTTTCGAAATAGGTCAGAGGAGACGGGACGGGGTTGAGACAATGGAAGCTGAATATTGAAGGTTAAAAGGTCATGGTCAAATGAGGGAAGGATTGAGTTGTGGAAGTTTAAGGGAGAAGAGTTAGAGAAGAGTATCAGGTCAAGGCAATGGCCTTGCAGGTGGATGGGGGCAGTGGAGCAAAGTTGGAAGTTAAACGAGGAAGTGAGGGCGAGGAGCTTTAAAGCATGGGGATCGGAGAGGTTGTCAACGTGAATGTTAAAGTCACCAAGAATAAGAGTGGGGGAAGAGGGGGTCTAGAAAGACGGAAAGCCAGGAGTCAAAGTCGGTAAGGAAGGTTGATTTTGATTTGTTGGGTGGGCGATAGATAACAGCTACACGGAGGGGGAATGGTGTGAAGAGGCGAATGGAGTGGACTTCAAAGGAGAGGGAGGAGTGTGATTGAGGCAGCAGGAGGGGTTGGAATTGGCAAGAGGGAGAAAGTAGGAGCCCAACATCACCACCGCGGCCAGTGGAACGAGGTGTATGGGAGAACTGGTAGCCCCCGTGGCAGAGAGCAGCAGCGGATGTGGTATCGTCTGGGAGGAGCCAGGTCTCAGTTAGGGCAAGAAGGTGTAGTGCATTAGAGATAAAGAGATCATGAGTAAAAGGAAGTTTGTTAGCGAGTCAGCATGCATTCCATAGGGCGCATGAGAAAGGGAGAGTGAAGGGGGAAAGGAGAGGGATATGGATAAGGTTGGATAAGTTGTAGTTGTTCTGTACATAGTTGCTTTTTGTACATAGTTATTATGTTCCTCTGTTTATGAAACCTGTTGAATGTAAACCTGTTTAATGTATACCCAGCTGTTCATTGTAAGCACTGATCAATATTTGGTAAGTGTAGTTTCTGTTCATTGTAAACCGCGCTGATGTCGAATAGTGCGGTATAAAAGAAACTGTAAATAAAATAAATAATAAAATAAGTTACGTGTACAGCGTAGGTACGTGTACAGCCAAGAAATCAGATAGAATGCTATGAATCTAAAAGAAAGGAACGTAAAATAAAAATAAGGATATTATAATGCCATTGTATCGTTCCATGCAAAGTCCTGACAACCATCTTCATAATGTCACACAATCAATCCTTAACTTATCTTATTATTACTTGTTACTACACATGTTCTTTGTTATATGTAATTTTTTTCACGGTTCCATGAAAACCACTTTGATTCCAGATAAAGCGGTATAAAACGAGCACATAAATAAATAAATTATCTACAGTCCATCTTGCAAAACGTTAGGAGAAGTTGTATACAAAATACCTTTGCCATACTATTCAGGAAACTAAAAGCAGCTAAAGCGCATGCACACGGGTGTTCTTGTTGTATGCAGCAGGATTTTGGAATGCTCTCCTCGAAAAGACAAGAGTCATCTCAGATCTTATGGCAAAGAACACTTTGGTGAAATGAAACAAGGAAGGCCTAACCGATGGCTTAGCAAAGTGGCTAGTTGCTGTCTTCTATGATTAAATATTAGCAAAACTTGCTTAATATAGGCAATGGTTGATCAATGAATTTAAAATTTAAAGTTCTGATCTAAAAGTTCTGATGTAACCTGCAAAAAGGTTTAAGTTTTGTTTCACATGTTATCTCTGTTCAAGTGCTCTATGTAATATTTAAAGTTGTTATAGTTATTTGTAAACCATTTTGATTTCAGAAAAAGCAGTCAATAAAAAGAGACAAATAAATAAATATTGCACTCTTCCTGATCCAGTTCTCTGTTTACCCTTTCATATAAATGGATCTAATGTGTCTGAGAAGACCTATCTCAGGTAAAACCATGCAGCCTTGGACCATTGTATTCCAGAAAACACACTATTCACGGTTCAGCAGCAAAGCCATTAATTTACTTATCACAAAGGTTGGATCAAATGGTCTGTAGTTTCCAGTCTCCTCCTTATATCTACTATCTACTTTGTGCAGAAGAACCACAGCTGTCCATCCCCAGTCCTCCAGAACCATTTCTGATTCCAAAGAAGCATTGAACAGGTTAGTGCAGGGTTGACAGAACCTCCCAGAGATCTTTCAGCACCTTGGATGTACACGATCCACCACATCTGATATAGATGAGCTGGAACAAAAGTAAGAGCTGGTTTGAAGAGTCTGTTATGGTTCAAGTGCCAGGGTGCCATATGTTGAATCCTGTCGGTCTCAACAGACACGTATCTTCCTGTGAGCAGTAAGCAGCTCGCAAGCGCTGTTGCGGCATGGACCATTTTCCATCATTTGCACCGTATATGGGACGGGGAGTACCTCCCTGGCTGATTGTATCATTCCAATGATTACTTCTTTTTATGTCCTATATAGCAGCAGCAGAAAGTCACCGAGTACTGAAGTATTGTTAGTTAACAAAATTCAGTTTGTCAAATTACTTGTCAGTTCCTGTGCCTAATTGGAAATTTCTGTAGTAGTGCATGAAGACACTCGACTTAAACGTTAAGCTGATCAAGAGATCATCTTAAAATTTACTACAGCAGTTGTAATTTATTTGGCACTGTTATGTTGCCTATTATAATGCACAAACTGTGTCAAATATGTCTCTCCAACATGGCTTATTCAGTCGACACATAATCTGTGCCTTCTATTCCTCTACCTACGTTTGTAGGGAACACCTGGCATAAATAGCTACGCTCCACAGCGTGCCGATCAAGTTGATATTAAACACAACAGTGTTTGAAAAGAAACTGAAATCATGTTTTCCTTTTTTTTTCTTCTTTCAAGAGCTTCGGTGATTCGTATTAATCCCCCATAGTCTACATGGAAAAAATAACTAACACAATGGGAAAACGATGGTTGTACTCAGTAGATGCTGCAGGAATTTCCATTTCTTTTCCATGGCTAGTGAGTGCATCACCCAGGTAGAATGCAATCCCAGCATATGTACAAAGCCACAAAATCTGCCTATTTTATGCAACTATAAAGGTAAGCACGTTGCTCAACTTGTTGCGAGTAGGCTATGTTTTTTTTTCTTTATTCCCTTGGTGCAGTAAAACATTTATCAAAGTCTTGTCATATTGTCAATATTAGAATATGAAAAGAAAAGAGTCTCATTGTTGTACTGCAAACAGCGTTATTCTGTGCTATCAGCATGCAGGGCTGGATTTTGATGAATATTTATAAGGTTGTTTCCTCTTCTAGAATGGGTTAGACGGCAAAAACGCGTAAGTGACAAATGTAACCAGAATTATTCGTAAACATGCTTATGAAATAAGAGATTCACTGTGTGCATCGTACCTCCCATGTCAAAAACAACATTCGAAATGTATACTGTACAGGACACACAATAAGGAAGTTTCATTGCCTTCTTCTTGCTTATCACAAAATGTGTAAGAAAATGATTTTAAAACATAAGGACAAATTTCAATGAGAATGATGTGCACTTTTTTACTATTTCACTCTTAGCACGTTGATCGATGATAGATTCATCGGAAAATGTCAAGACAGAAGCAGGAAAAGTTTAAAGAAAAATGTTGATTTCCCATTCAAAGGATGCTCTGATGTTTAGACCTCATTTATTAAATATAACAAGGCCAACTATTGTAAGCTGAGGGGAACATATACAGCGGTGACTTCTATTAATTTGTCTAGCCACTGCCGTTGTAAATTAAAACAAGATAGTTAGATCTGATGCATATTCGGGAACCAGCACTGAATATCCATTTTACCTGGATTGTATTTTTGCAGTCCAGTCAACGGTGATATTTATCTACGAATGGATTGCAAAATCGCATACAATTAGGACAGCCTTTCACCTGTACTTACTTTATACAGTTTGACTATCTGGTCTGCGGCGGAGAATCGCTGATGATGGACAGGGAATATTATGCTGCACTAGCTGAATATCCTGATCGGTGAGATTTATGCGGTTTGCAGGTCTGAATATCAAGATTTTGCAACATTTCATACAATCTATTGTCAGAGGAAGGATGCGATACACTGTGAGTAGGAAGAAGACACTTCTAATATGTGCAGGGGTCTTTTTAGTTTGTGATTACCTTTAGAAGACCAGCATAGAAATTATCTAACAATGATGCTGAACATGACCAGTCTTCCCTTCTACAGTAAGGATGTGCACAGACAAAAATCTTTTGCTTCATTTTCAGAAAATTTGCCCTCCCCCCACTCCATACAATTTTGTTAATTTTTTTTAGTCCATTTCATTCCATTGTGTTAAATAATTATGTTGATGACCATTAAGGGGGGGGGGGGCGGAGGGGTGGTATATTCAGTGGTGGCTGGCCATTGCTGCCTCTAAACTAGACCCGCATATTCAATGCCGGGATCATAGCCAACCATCAGTGTGCCCAGTTAACATTATAGCTAAATGAACAGTGGCAATTTTTAGCCACTGCCCACTTAACTAAACCAGTCAAAGTTAGGACCACCTTTATTTTGCCCAATGTTAGCTGGTTTAGGTTAATCGGTTAGCGACTGAATATCGCTAACCTCAGTCTCCATCCTGACCCCGCCCATGGAAAGCCCCAGTGCTACTGTAGCTGTTTAGCATTGGAGCATTGAAACCCAGTAACGGGGGATATTCAGCAGTTTAGTACTGCTGAATAGCCCACTGACTGCAACTGAATTACTTAGCAGGTCTGCTAACCAGTTAAATCACTTTAAATGTCCCCAGTAATGTGTGGAAATCAATTGCATGCATGTTAATTCATAGACTAATCTGCATCAAATCAGTTTTACTCTCACTAAAATTTTTAAGCATGCAAAATAATACATAACAGAACCCTAGTCCTCTGAGCTACCTTAACATGTTAAAATTTGCTTTGTATATATGTGTATGTCTACTCTCTGTGCGGGTAAAAGAATGTGCTGGTGGCTCTTTGAGTCTGTGTGGTATCAGGGTGTAGTGTTTTGCTTTGATTGTGGCTGCTCTTTGCCGCTCTTTAGAAGTTGCTGCCCTAAGCAACCACCTAGCCTTGCCCAATGGTTACACCGGCCCTGAGGGCAGGGAAGTACACGTTGGGCAACCTTGACCAAGTCTGGCCAGATTGACAACTTGTGATCACAGTATGCTAAGGGATCTGTGGCTATGGCTTCCATGGGCTCTCCAAGGTAGTGTGTCTCTGAGATTCATACAGGAATCTGCTTGTGACAGACTGGTCTCATCTGGTTTTCACTGAAGCTAGAGCTTTTGTCAAATATTTTTCTTTGCTGGGGGTAAAGGCTGAGGCAGAGAAGCTCGAATCCTGGAGATGAATGCATTGTTGTGTGGATTGTGTCATTGAGATTGGTATGGTTTCCTGGACCATCGGATGATGTTGCAAGTGCTGCAGAGTAGAGATGGTGTCCATTTGTCCAAGAAGGGTTGAAATGACTTCCACAGCAGAGTGGCTAACCCACTGAAGAGGGCTTTAAACTAGATTCATTGTGGATGGGTGAAGAGAGCCCTCAGGTAAGTAAAACATTAAATACCTCTGTAGAAGTGGGTAATAGGGGCAACATCTGGAAAGCGGTGTGTATAAATGTCCATAGCATGAGAAATATGACCTCAGATGTTGAAGCTTTAATGGAAGAGGCTGACTGGATTTAATTGTGGTTATGGAGACATAGTTCAAAGAAAACCATGACTGGGATGTAATTATACCGGGCTATACTTTATTCAGAAAGGACACGGTAGGAAGAAGGGGAGGTGGAGTGGCACTACATGTAAAAAAAATAATATTAAAGCTATAGAATCACAGGGCTTAAAAGGAAAAGAGAAGGCACTGTGGGTTAAACCAGAAAGAGGGAAAGAAAATCTATTTGCATTGGAGTTTTATACAGATCCCCTTCACAGGGCATAGAAGTGGAAGAAGATTTAATAGAAGATATACTCAGTACTGTATTGCCATGAAAGGAAACATGCAACTGATAGGTGATTTCAATATGCCAGATGTGGATTGGCACATCCCTGATGTGGTGTCATCTAGAAGTAAGGAGCTCCTGAATTCTCCACAGGGAGAACTATTCAGGCAACTGATAACAGAACCCACATGTGAAGGGGCCATACTGGACTTAGTGCTTACCAAGGGGAAAGTGTATCTGATGTTACAGTAGGAGATCATCTCACACCCAGTGATCACCAGATGGTATGGTTTAGTATTAGGACTAGGGCTGATAAAATCCATTCAAAAGTGAGGGTCTTAGACTTTAGGAAATCCAACTTTCCCAATATGGGATAATACCTCAAAGAGTCATTAGCGGGTTGGGAACAGCTGGGGGAAATAGAAAAGCAGCGGGCAAAACTGAAAGGGGATATTTTAAGGGCAACCAACCTTTTTGTTAGAAAGGAAATAAATGTAAAAGGAAAAGGAGGTAACTATGGTTCTCAAAAGAAGTAGCTGAGGGGGGGAGTGGCTAGGTTTCCAAGATGGCGACAGGGATTGTTTGAGCTGGGATGCCTAAGAGAAAGGGTAAGCGTCGGGCTCTTCCCGCAGAGCCCTCTGCAAAACCCTCTCCTGTTGTGACGACTGGTCCGATGGATCGCTACGTTCAGCTCACCGAGCAGCAGATTGGGGAGATTAGAGGGGGCATGGAGGCTCCGGCTCAGGAACTTTCGGTTTCTTCCGCCCCGGATGTGACTCTCTCCCCGGATGGTAGGTCCCCGCCTCTACCGCCGAGGCAGCCGGGATCTTTGCCTGTGAGCGCAGCCATTCCCCCTTCAGCAGGTGTCGGAGGAACGGTGGGTGAGCGGGGCTCTGAGGCAGCGGTTCCCGGAGTGCAGTTGAGTTCATCTGCAGCCTTGAGCATTCCGGCGGTTGGGTCAGCTATGCGAGGTGTTCCTGTTGGTGTGGGAGATGGCGAGTTGGCGGCAGAAGGTATTCCTCGGTCTGTGCTGTCTGATCCTGAGACGCCGCGGATGCTGGTTCTTACCCGTCCTGCAGTAGTATCTCTGGAGAGCATCTGGGAGGCTATTTCTGGTCTGGCGACAATGGTGAGTCAACAATTAATATTGACTGGAACGCGGGTCTCTAACCTGGAAATTTCGTCTGAGAAATTTCTTGCCGAAGTGACTGAGCTAAAAACTCAAGTGTCTACCAATACTCAATCGATTATGCAATCATCTGAAGTGACTGAGTCTTTAATTAAAGATAATAAAGCAATGAAGTTAAAGCTTGAAACGTTGGAGAATGCTGCTAGGTCTTCGAACCTTCGTCTTCTCAATTTTCCTATTTTACCTTTGGTTTCTCCGGTTGACCTTTTTAAAAGGTATCTGCAAGATTCCCTGAAGGTGACACCAGAGTTAATTCCTCCTATTACGAAAGTGTATTTTTTACCGTCTGGTCGGAAAACTGAAGAAAAAGCAGCTGGACTTCCAGAGATGAGTTTACTAGATGTTTCAGCTTTACTTCAAACACCTAAAGAAGAAGAACTTGAGGTTTCTACGCTTATTGTCTCATTGGCTTTATTACCTGATAGAGACTGGCTATTACGGCTGTACTTTAAATTTCGTAATAATCAGTTTTTGGGGAAGAAAATAGGAATGTTTCCTGATGTTTCTAGAGAGACACAGCGCAGGCGTAAATCTTTCCTAATTTTGCGTCCTGGGGTCATTCGTTTGGGTGCTTCATTTGTTCTTCGTTATCCTTGCAAATGTGTAGTGGTTTTTCAGTCCCATAAATATGTTTTCTTCCAGCCTGAGGACCTATCTGCCTTTATTAGCTCTCGTATTGTAACATCTTCTCCTATCCAATTGACCCCCATTATTTAGAGTTCTGTTTGGTTCCCTGTGTACCCTCATGGATTTCTTCATACATTTTCCTTATTGTTATTGAGGGATTTCCTGGCCCCTTTAATAACTGGTAAGCTTCTCCCCCATTTTGGGGACTGCCAAATAGCATTGATTGCCCTTTTTCTTGGATGTTAAGTTCTTATTAATTTGCTTTTTTCAATGTTATTACTGTACAAGTGTATGCTTGATTCATTGTTAAAATGTATAAATATAAAATAAAAAAAAAAAAAAGAAGTAGCTGAAAAGGTGAAGAAAAAGAGGGAGGCCTTCATGAAATACAAGAGATCACAGAGAGAGTAAGACAGCCAGATATATATTTGGAAAAACTTAGGGAAGCTAGCAAAGTAGTCAGGAAAACAAAGGTACAAAAAGAAGAAGAAATAGCAAATGCAATAAAATGAGGGGATATGACATTTTTCAGATATGTTAGTGAGAGGAGGAAGGCAAAAAGTGGTATTGAAGGGAGGAGTGGCCTAGTGGTTAGGACAAGGTACTTCAGGCCGGAGGGCCGGGGGTTCAAGTCCCACCTGGGGACAGCAATCTCAGGCCGGAGGGACTGGGATTTCTAGTCCTATAGGCACTCCTTGTGGTCTTGGGCAAGCCACTTAACCCTCCATTGCCCATGTTCCCTGTAAGTATTAGCGTATGTGTGTCATATCCCCTCGTGTTAAATGTATCTCCCAATTGACCGCTTTGACCCGGTGAAAAGCGGGATATAAATACAGCTAAATAAATAAATTGTCAGACTCAAGGGTGAAGAGGAGGAATATGCAGAAACTGATGAGGATAAAGCAGAATTGCTTAACAAATGTTTCTGTTCGGTGTTCACAAATGAAGAGCCAGGAGCAGGACCTCAGAAAACACCCACAAATTGGAACAGAAGCAATGGGGATCTAGAACGATTTTCAAAAGACTATGTTTGTAAGGAACTAGCTAAATTAAAAGTAGACAAAGCCATGGGTCTGGAGGGGATACATCCAAGAATACGGAGGGAAAGTGGGGACATTCGAGTGGCTTCACTGTCTGACTGTTTCAATGCCTCTTTGGAGTCAGGAGTGGTGCCAGAGGACATAAGGATGACATTGAGAACTACAGGCCAGTTAGTCTAACCTCTGTGGTTAATAAATTATTGGAAAGCCTACTAAAAGAGAGAATAGTGAGGTTTCTGGAGTCCAATGGATTGCAGGATCTGAGGTAGCATGGATTCACAAGAGGCAGGTCTGGTCAGATGAATCATAGATTTCTTTGACTGGGAGACCAGGGCATTGGATCGAGGGAAAGCCCTAGATGTGGTGTATTTAGATTTCAGTAAAGCCTTTGACACAATTCCGCACAGGCAACTTATAAACAAATTGAGCACCCTAGGGATGGACCCTAAAGTTATTGCTTGGGTTAGAAATTGGTTGGGTGGGAGGCGACAAAGAGTACAAGCAAATGGTGCTCACTCTGAGGAGAAGGATGTTACCAGTGGTGTGCCCCAGGGTATATGGAGCTCATTCTGAGAAGGAGGTTAACAGCCGTGTGCCACAGGGATCTGTCCTTGGTCTGATTCTTTTTAACATCTTTGTTAGTGATATTGCGGAAGGGCTGTTAGGTAATGTTTGCTTGTTTGTGGATGATACCAAAATCTGCAATAAAGTAGACACTCAGGAAGGAGTAGATAACATAAGGAGGATCTATCTAAGCTTGAAGAATGGTCTAGAATGTGGCAGCTGGGATTTAATGCTAAAAAATGCAGGGTCATGCATTTGGGAAGCATAAATCCAAAGGAGCAGTACAGTGTAGGTGGTGAGGTACTTCTGTCCACAAAAGAAGAGCGGGACATAGGCGTAATTATGTCTGACAATTTTAAAGTAGCTAAACAGGTAGAAAAGGCGACTGCGAAAGCCATAAGGATACTTGGGTGTACAGGGAGAGGAATGGTCAGCAGAAAAAAGGAGGTGATAGTGCAACCCATTTGGAGTATTGTATGCAATTCTGTAGACCGTACCTTCAAAAGGATATAAGCAGGTTGTAGTCGGTGCAGAGGGTGGCTACTAAAATGGTTAGTCGTCTTCATTATGAAGCATATGAGAACAGACTTAAAGATCTTAATATGTATACTTTAGAGGAAAAGCAGGATAGAATGATATGATAGAGATATTTAAATACCTCTGAGGCATAAATGCACAGGAGGGTCTCTTCTCTATTGAAGGCAAGCTCTGCTATGAGGGGAAATAGGATGAGAGTGAAAGTGAATAGACTCAGGAGTAATATGTGGAAATATTTCTTTATGGAAAGAGTGGCAGATGTGTGGAATGGTCTCCCAGTGGAGGTGGTGGACACAAGGAGAGTATCTGAATTCAAGAAAGCATGGGACTAACACAGAGGATCTCCAAAGTTAAAAAGGGGTCTATTGTAGTTGATATGGAAGGACAGACTAGATAGGCCATGTGGACTTTTTCTGCCGTCATGAACATAAGAACATAAGAACATAAGATATGCCATACTGGGTCAGACCAAGGTCCATCAAGCCCAGTATCCTGTTTCCAACAGTGGCCAATCTAGGTCATACGTACCTAGCAGTTTCCCCAAAAGACACAGGTACTGCAATGCTTGTACTAGGTCAAGTATTGATATCCTGGGTCCCTTCTTAATAATGGTTTATGGACCTTTCCTCCAGGAACTTGTCCAAACCTTTTTTAAACCCAGCTACACTAACAGCCTTTACTACATCCTCCGGTAACAAATTCCAGAGTTTGATTACACGTTGAGTGAAAAAATATTTTCTTTTATTAGTCTTAAATAGTTTACCCTGTAGCTTCAT
The DNA here is from genome assembly GCA_033557465.1 of Ichthyophis bannanicus. Lineage (NCBI taxonomy): Eukaryota > Metazoa > Chordata > Amphibia > Gymnophiona > Ichthyophiidae > Ichthyophis > Ichthyophis bannanicus. The sequence goes on from CM066040.1 coordinate 72,438,731, forward strand.
TGCATGTCCCCTAGTCTTTCTATATTCTGATAATGTAAACAGTCGATCTACGTTTACCCGTTCCACTCCGTTCATTAATTTAAAGACTTCTATCATATCTCCTCTCAGCCGTCTCTTTTCCAGGTTAAAGAGCCCTAACCTTTTTAGCCTTTCTTCATAGGAGTATCCTTCCATCCCCTTTACCATTTTGGTGGCTCTTCTCTGAACCTTTTCTAATAACGCTATATCCTTTTTAAGATACGGCGAGCAGAATTGCACACAATATTCAAGGTGCGGTCTCACCATGGAACGGTATAGAGGCATTATAATATCTTTTGTTTTATTTTCCATACCTTTCCTTATGATACCTAGCATTCTATTTGCTCTCTTGGCTGCCTCTGCACACTGGGCCGAGAGTTTTAACATGTTATCCACAATGACGCCTAAATCTTTTTCCTGGGTGGTGGTTCCTAATGTGGAACCTTGCATCGTGTAACCATAGTCTGGGTTGTTCTTCCCTAGGTGCATAACTTTGCACTTGTCCACATTAAATTTCATCTGCCATTTTGATGCCCAGTCTTCCAATTTATCAAGATCCTCTTGCAATTTTCCACAATCCTCCTGTGTTTTAACAACTTTAAATAATTTTGTGTCATCTGCAAATTTGATAACCTCACTCGTTATTCCACTTTCCAGGTCATTTATGAATATGTCAAAAAGCAGCGGACCCAGCACAGATCCCTGGGGTACACCACTATTCACCTTTCTCCATTGGGAAAATTGGCCATTTAGCCCAACCCTCTGCTTTCTATCTTTTAACCAGTTCCTGATCCACAGTAATACACTGCCTCCTATCCCATGACTCTTTAGTTTTGCCAAAACTCTCTGATGAGGGACCTTGTCAAAGGCCTTCTGAAAGTCCAGATACACTATATCAACCGACTCACCTTTGTCCTCCTTTTGATTCACACTTTCAAAAAACATAACAGATTAGTAAGACAAGATCTCCCTTGTCTAAAGCCATGTTTGGCTGTCTCCCATTAGGCCATGACTATCTACATGCTGAGTAATTTTATTCTTTATGATAGTTTCTACCATTTTTCCCGGTACTGGCGTGAGGCTCACCGGTCTGTAGTTTTCCGGATCACCCCTCGAACCCTTTTTAAAAATTGGTGTTACATTGGCGATCCGCAAATCTTCAGGTATTAGAGATTATTTTAATGATAGTTCACAGATTACTAATAGCAGGTCTGCAATCTCATATTTCAGTTCTTTCAACACCCTTGGATGTATACCATCCGGCCCAGGTGATTTGCTACTCTTCAGTTTATCTAATAGTTGTAATACATCTTCCCGATGTATCAATATTTCCTTCAATTCATCCGCACCTTTAAATACCACTTCAGTCATGGGTAACATCCTTACATCTTCCTCAGTAAAGACCGAAGCAAAGAATTCATTCAGTCTCTCCGCTATCGCCTTGTCGCCTCTTAGTGCCCCTTTAACTCCTCTATCATCTAATGGTCCAACTGACTCTCTCACAGGTTTTTTGCTACGAATGTACTTGAAAAAAATCTTTATTTCGCGTTTTTGCTTCCGCAGCAAGCTTCTTCTCAAATTCTCTCTTTGCCTTCTTTATCAATGCCTTGCATTTGACCTGCCAGTGCTTGTGCTGTTTCCAGGTTTCATCGTTTGGCTCTTTTTTCCATTTCCTGAAAGATGCTTTCTTGGCAACAACAGCCTCTCTGACCTCACCTTTAAACCATGCTGGCAGTTTTTTGGACTTCCTTCCACTTTTCTTAAAGCATAGAATACAGCTGGTCTGGGCTTCCAAGATAGTATTTTTCAACACCCAAGCTTGATGGAAGTCTTTAACCTTTGCAACTGCTCCTTTTAGTTTTTTCTTAACGATTTTCCGCATTTTATCATAGTCTCCCTTTTGAAAGTTAAAAGGTAGTACTGTGGATTTCCTTACTATCCCTCCTCCACTAATTAAATCAAAGGCGATCATGCTATGATCACTATTGCCAAGTGGCCCCAACACCCTTATCTCTTGCACTAGATCTGGTGTTCCACTAAGGACTAGGTCTAATATGGCTTCCCCTCTGGTCAGTTCATGAACCAGCTGCTCCAAGAAGCAGTCATTTATGTCATCTAGGAACTTTATCTCCCTAGCATGTACTGCCGTGACACTGACCCAGTCGATACCGGGGTAATTGAAATCACCCATTATTATTACCGCGCTGTAACTTTTGTTAGCTTCCTTGATTTCTTTGAGCATTTCATCATCCATTTGTTCATTCTGGCCAGGCGGTCGATAGTACACCCCCACCGCCATCGCCTTCCCCTTTTTACATGGAATTTCAATCCATAGAGATTCTACAGCAAATTCTGTTTCCTGCAAAACTTTAATCCTTTCTGACTCAATGCCCTCTCTAACATAGAGCGCAACCCCTCCACCAATTTGATCAGCTCTATCATTACGATATAGTTTGTACCCAGGTATCACAGTGTCCCACTGGTTGTCCTCCTTCCACCATGTCTCTGATATTCCAATCACATCTAACCTCTCATTTAGTGCTATATATTCTAACTCTCCCATCTTATTTTTTAGACTTCTAGCATTTGCATACAAGCATTTTAGATACTGTATTTTATTCATATTAATTTGGCTATTGGTAGACATGGGTAATTTGGGATCTTTAAGCTCTGTCTGCTCCATATTCGAGGGCATTTGGGCTACTTTACTCTTTTTTGGAACCTCTCTGCTTTTGGTAGTATCTATGTTGTGATGGGGCTCATGGAACTCTGGCTCTGGTCCATAAAGGTGTGTATGGGGGAGGGAGATGTAGCTGAGGAGATGCTGATCATGGTACTAAGTACTGCTTGCCGATATACCTACTCCCCCCGCTACACCCACCGTCATCACTCTGCCTCTGGATTCCCTTTCCTCTACCTCAATCACAGCTTTTCCTTCTAGTAAATCAATATGTTGCACAGCAGAGAGCTAGTTCCTTTCACCTGTGTGTCACAGATACTAGCTAGCATATTATCATCTTTTTTCATGAGGGGGTTTTAACCTTTTTTTCCACTTGACCATGCAAGATGTCCACTGGCACGAAACCATCTACTGTAAATTCCCATTGCTTCTGAAAACCCTCTAACTTCAGCTGCAGAATATTTACTGTTAAGAAAAGGCTCTGAGTAGCTGTTGTGAAACTCAATTCTTCTGTGGCATCCTTGAAGGCCTTCAGGATGTCTATGACTGGAGTCATACTTGTCTAATTCGGGTGTTTAAACTGATCTTGGGCTCCAATAGTATTTCATACAAAGCTACCTATTGCTCTGTTAACCTCTCCAGCATCTCATAAGTGGAATTCCACCTGGTGCCAACATCCTGAATGAGTTGGCATGTGGGTGCCTATGGTTTTTCCTGCTTCTCATGCTGCCCATATCGAACCTTCACACTGCAGTAAAAATACCCTATTTTTGCTACTTCTTAATCAGTAGCATCAGGACTGGACTACTGCTTCCCTTGCCCTCCAGGCCTAGAGGGTCTCTGACAACCAGGTGCAGCAACTGTGCAAAGCATCTGAATCCATGAAAGACCCCCTCCTTCACTGTATTAATCATGTTCATCCCACCATCAATTTAAAAAAAAATCACAGGAAGCACAGTGCTTTCTCTGTGACTTAGTATCTGCCAGCCTTGCAGAACTGTTCTTATTTTGGCTAAGGTATGAGGCCAGGTATGTCAATCATACATCACCAGAGTGTACAGCATAGCCTACTTGTATCCGCCTCCCAGTGCACCCCCATTATACCAACAACTTGTTCCTGTCTCATACAGCTGATACCAATGTGCAGTCAAGGAGATGCAGATGTGTGTAGCATTCTAACTAGCCTAGATATGGATGCTACTAGCCTCTGCCTTGGCCAGTTTGGCCTATTGTTGGGTATGCAACCTACTATACATGCTGGGGATCACCTGCCTACTAAAAGTAGTCCTTGGTAAGTGGAAGTTAACAGATGCAGCAACCTCTTAGATTCCATGTTCTCAACCACCTACATAGGCTGGTCATCTAGAGAAATGACATCATTTCACGAGAGCAACATTTCATCACCTCTGGGGCTGATTGCTACTAGTCCCTTGACAGTGATGCTGAACTCCACCCCATATCTTCTATGGCTGCTGGCATGCTACCTCACTGGGGGAAGGGCCTGAAGGCTCCATTTGAGAAACAGATCTCTCTTTTTCCTGTACCTTTTTCACTACTGTCATTTCCATTGCCCAGTGGATTCCCTGGTTTAAGATCAGTGCCCTTCCTTGTACTGAGCTGGGAGAGGTGCTGTTTGTCCAAATGATACTAAATGCTACTTTAGATAAGATAGCCCATCAGCTTCCCTTTCCTAATGTGCTTTCTACAGTAATTGCATCCTATGTACCATGGATGTTCAAGCACACAAAAGTGGAAGTAAGGATGTGGTTGAAAACTTCAGGCCGGTTAGTTTAACTTCGGTGGTGAGTAAATTATTGGAAACGCTGCTGAAAGAGAAAATAGTGAGGTTTCTGGAGTCCAGCGGATTACAGGATCCGAGGCAGCATGGATTCACCAGAGGCAGGTCTTGTCAGACAAATCTGATTGATTTCTTTGACTGGGTGACCAGGGAGTTGGACCGAGGGAGAGCCCTAGATGTGGTGTATTTAGATTTCAGTAAAGCCTTTGACACTGTTCCTCACAGGCAACTTATAAACAAACTGAGCACCCTAGGGATGGACCCTAAAGTTACTGCTTGGGTTAGAAATTGGTTGGGTGGGAGGCGACAAAGAGTACAAGCAAATGGAGCTCACTCTGAGGAGAAGGATGTTACCAGTGGTGTGCCCCAGGGATCTGTCCTTGGTCCGATTCTTTTTAACATCTTTGTTAGTGATATAGCGGAAGGGCTGTTGGGTAAGGTTTGCCTCTTTGCGGATTATACCAAAATCTGCAATAGAGTAGACACCCAGGAAGGTGTAGATAACATGAGGAGGGATCTAGCTAAGCTTGAAGAATGGTCTAGAATTTGGCAGCTGGGATTTAATGTTAAAAAATGTAAGGTCATGCATTTGGGCTGCAGAAATCCAAGGGAGCAATATAGTATAGGGGGTGAAGTAGTTTTGTCCACTAAAGAAGAGCGGGACCTAGGCGTGGTTGTGTCGGATGATCTTAAAGTAGCTAAACAGGTAGAAAAGGCGACGGCAAAAGCTAAAAGGATGCTTGGGTGCATACAGAGAGGAATGGCTAGCAGAAAAAAGGAGGTGATAATGCCTCTGTATAAGTCTTTGGTGCGACCTCATTTGGAGTATAGTGTGCAATTCTGGAGACCGCACCTTCAAAAGGATGTGAACAGGATGGAGTCGGTGCAGAGGGTGGCTATTAAAATGATTAGTGGTCTTCATTATAAAGCATATGAGGACAGACTGAAGGATCTTAATATTTTTATTTATTTATTTATTTGCAAAACTTTTATATACCGCCAATTCCTAAGATCAGTGGCAGTTTACATCAAACAATATCAAAATACATGGAACAATGAAGTATTATATAACAGATACATAGAACTTAATATGTACACCTTAGAGGAAAGGCGGGATAGAGGTGATATGATTGAGATGTTTAAATATCTCCATGGCATAAATGTTCAGGGAGAGAGCCTCTTTCAATTGAAAGCAAGTTCTGCTACGAAGGGACATGGGATGAGGGTGAAGGGAGATAGATTCAGGAGTGATATGCGGAAATATTTCTTTACGGAAAGAGTGGTGGATCCGTGGAATAGTCTCCCAGTGGAGATGGTAGAGATGAGGACAGTAACTGAATTCAAAAAAGCATGGGACAAACACAGAGGATCTCTAAAAGGTAAAAAGGGTACTGTTGTAGTTGTTGATATGGAAGGACAGACTAGATAGGCCATGTGTTTTTTTCTGTCATCATATTTCTATGTTTCTATGTTTCTACCTTAAAATGCCTCTACACCTTGGAGGTTTATGAGACTTTCGTTTTAATTCCTTGAAAAGCCTGCTGATATTGCTTCTGTTAAACCTGGGGCTGTAAGTGGAGAAGATTATGAAGGTCCAGAGCATTTTTCCCACTCTCTTCTCTTTTTGCTCCACCTGTGGGTGCTGTTGGCTCCACAAATGCCAGCATCAGTCCCTTATAAGCACCACTTATGAGGCTAAGAAGATCCTTGAGACCATCTTCAACCATTAAACTTTTAATATCTGACTACTACTACTGAACATTTGTATAGTGTTACAAGATGTACGCAGTGCTCCACAGATACATGTAAAAAACAGCTCATGCCCATCAGAGATTACAATCTAGTCAAGACAGACAACACAGTTGCTGTAGATATGGGATAAATCTAGGGGGAATGGTAAGGAAACACAAAGGAGATCAGATGAGCCAAGAGTCAACAGCAGCAGCGAAGAGGTGAGTTTTCAGCCTGGATTTCAAAAAGGGTCAAAGAAGACGCCTGATGTACAGACTCAGGTAGTTTGTTCCAGGCATACGGAGCAGAAAGATGAAAGGAGTGAAGTCTGGAATTAGCAATAGAAGAGTAGGGCACAGATAGAAGTAATTTGCCCGAAGAGCAGCGTTCCTGAGGAGGGGTGTAGGGAGAGATAAGAGAGGAAAGGTAGTTAGAAGCTGCAGAGTGAATGCACTTAAAGGTCAGCAGGAGAAGTTTGAACTGGATGCGGAAACAGATATGGAGCCAATGAAGTGACTTGAGAAGAGGGGTAATATGAACATGATGAGGCTGATAGAAGATTACCCATGCAGAAGAGTGTTGAACAGATTGAAGGGGAGAGAGATGATTCAGAGGGAGACCAGCAAGGAGTAGGTTGCAATTGTCTACATGGGAGGTGACTAAGGAGTGGAAAAGTGTCTCATCACATCTGCATCACCGAAACATGGTTGATGGAATCTGACACAGTACTTATGAATCAGCTAACTCCACACGGTAGTCTTTTCAACTGCTCCCGAACCCATACCAGAGGAGGGGGAGTAGCCATACTAACCAAATCCAAGCTCCACTTCCACAAATATTCCATAGAAACCACAGAGGAAGCAGACATCATCACAATCAACAACAGACGACTCACCATATGCCTGGTATATCGTCCACCAACATCCAATTCGGACCTATCAGACATTCTCAAGCATGTGACAGATGCCACTAACTCCAAAAAAGAACAGATAATCCTCGGTGACTTCAATCTCCCATCCCTGCAAGAGAAATGAACTGATGCATTCCATGAGGCAATGAAAGCAATGGAAATGAAACAAATTATTCATGAACCAACCAATCAGAGAGGTAATACCCTCAATATCATCTTCCTCAACTCACCAGACGCCACGGTAAACAATAATTTAAAGATCACACCTGTCCTATGGTCAGACCACCAACTTATTATCTTCAGTAGTTCATACCAACCATTACCCATGAATGAAAAAGGCCAGCTGTCAAGAAGATTCAAATCTTTCAACAAGGATGAATTCCTACAACAAGTACTCCCAAAAATACAGACTGAATCAACTGAAATAGCAGAAATAGATCTGACCAGCAATTGGAATACAGTAATTGCATCAACAGCACAAACAATGACAACCCGCCTAGGAAACAGACCAAGACTGACAATGGCGAGATGATATACCCCCACACTACGTAAATTAAAGACACAGCTCAGACGCATCGAGCGAAGATGGAGAAAGCCAAAGAATGAAATAGACAGAATAAACTAAATGAATGAGCTCAACACATATCACACTGAAACATACAATGCTAAGACAGCATACCACAAAAAAATTATAATGTCATCAATTAACAAACCACACGAGCTGTTAGATATTGTTAAGAGGTTAATAAAAACCCCTAACACTGTGAGCCAACTCCAAAGCTTACAACCACAACAACTAGCAGCACAATACAAGCAGCTTCAGCAACAACCCAAACTGCAACTCATAACAGTAAGAAGTGACCTTACATTAACCACAAACTCTGAATGGGGAACATTCATGACTATTTCTAAAGAACAAATCGAAACAACCATATCAGGACTAAACACCACAACCTCCCCGCTCGACCCCTGCCCGGTAGAGTGGATAAAAAAGTCAAAACATGAACTTAGCGCTGCTCTGGCAACCATAGTAAATGCCTCATTCAAACAAGGCAAAATGTCCAACAACTTAAAAACATCCATCATACGACCATCCCTCAAAAAGCCTGATCTCAACCCATCGGAACCCACCTCATACAGACCAATAGCGAGCCTACCTTTCACTGCGAAGATAATTGAGAAAATAGTCCAAAAGCAACTGCAAGATCACCTGGAAATGAACAACACCCCGGATCCCCAGCAGCATGGCTTCCACCCCTCCCATGGAGTTGAAGCCCTCATGGTTATTCTCCTTAACACTCTAACCAAAGGGATAGAGACCAAATAGGCTGGTTATGCACTGATTTTTCTGGACATTTCTGCGGCTTTTGACACAGTCGCATGCAACATCCTCCTGTACAGACTACAAGAGATCGGCATAGAGGACAAAGTACTACAATGGTTCCAATCCTACCTAACTGACAATAACTCATTTGAACCTTCTAAGCTACCTCCCCACCCTTTCAAGAAATTCAAGGAATACCACAAGGGTCATCCTTATCAACTACACTCTTCAACATCTACCTTCAACCCATCTGTGCAATAATACGGTGTCATGGTATCAACTTCCACCTGTATGCAGATGACATCATGCTCTATGGACCCATTACAACTACAAATCCAACAAATCCAAAACTAATGGACTGCTTCAATGATGTCTCCAAATGGCTACAAGAAAACAATCTCACTATAAACCTCAAGAAAACCGTAATGTTATTTGTAACCAAGGACCAAGCCTTCATCACCCCCCCCCCACCACCACCACCACCACCATTCATCACTCTAGGAGCAACTAAAATACAAGTACACACATTTAAAATATCTAGGAGTCATCCTTGACCAAACACTTTCATTTAAAGAGCAGGTTGCTAAAGCCGCAAGATCAGTATTCTTCAAAGCAAAGATGGTACAAAGGCTCAGACCACTCATAGACCCACAAGACGTCCGTACAGTTATGCAAGCAATGATCCTGCTGCACTTGGACTATTGTAATGCAATCTACCATGGACTCACAGCAACCACCATCAACCCACTTCAAACTGCCCTCAACACAACGGTGAGAATCATTCAGAAGGTAAAAAAGCATGACCACATCACTCCTGTCCTAAGAGAACTCCATATCCTCCCCATAGAAGCACGAATAAAATATAAAACACTGGTTCTAATACACAAAGCTCTTCACCAACAGCCTCCATCTTATCTATAGACAATACTAACCTGGATGAACTCTGGAAGACCAACATGTCAGTCCATGAACAATACACTCATTGTGCCACATGACAGAACAAAATTTAATCATCAGACATGTAACCGTGCATTTGACCTCTATGCACTCTCACTTTGGAACTCCCTTCCAACTCAAGTCCGCTGGAACAATGACCTATATGCATTTAGAAAGCAGATAAAAACCCTTCTCTTCCACGAGCACCTAGGGTCAACACAGAACAGCACCCAATGAAGTTCTCCAAGGAGGGCTAAGACAAAAGAGAAAGCCAGAACTGTAAGTAAATCCGACCTAAGAATATGACTGTAGAGAGAACTAGAAATGTAACCATGACTGGAGATATCTTGCGAGGATGTAAATATGTAAATATGTTTTACTCCCCCCTGGTGATGGTATACCCCATTCCCTCATGTAATTGCAAACAATCCCTTGTTTACTGTAAACTGCTTTGACGCGGTGAAAAGCGGTATATAAACACAGCTAAATAAATAAATAGTAGTATGTTTAGAAAGGAATGGGAAATTTTTGTTGATGTTGTAGGTTTTAGCTATCAGTTGGATGTATGTGGAGAAGGAGAGAGAGGAGTCAAAGACGACCCCAAGGTTGTGAGCTGAGGAGGCAGGGAGGAGAAGAGAATTATCCACAAAGACTGAGAAAGGAGGGAGAGGAGGGTTTAGGGGGGAAAATAAGAAACTCAGTTTTGGCCATTTACAGTTTCAAGCAGTGGTGAGACATCCAAGCAGCAATGTCAGAAAGGCAGGCAGAAAAGCCGGAAAGGCCGAAAGGCCAGAATGTCAGAATAACATTCTGATGAGTCCAATGCAAATCCACACCAAGAGGATTAATCAGATTCTTTAAGTAGCAAGACCATTTGCATTCACTTCTCAGCAAGGAATAGGAGGTACTTGTATCCACTGTTCTGCTCTTTTATCTTTACCTGCTTCTTCTATCAAGTCCATCTTCCCCTCATACCCATGTCACTAGCTCTGCCTCCCTTTGATCCTCTATGGAGAGAGGACTTGACATTTACTTTTTATTTTATTTATTTATTTAAAATAGTTTATATACCACCTTTCTACAATTCAAGGCGGTGTACATAAAACTCAACAGAGTAGTGTGGGGAAAACTGTTTTTCAAAGAACAAGAATAAGAATATATAACAGCATAACATGCTATGTTACATAGCTGTGGTCATCATATCTAAACTATGTACAACAAGGGGGTGAGTGAGGGTAGGGGGGTTGTTGGGCATATATGAGGATGGGAGAGAGGGCAGGACTGTTTAAGCTGAAAGGCTAAATCAGTTAGGTCATGCTGGGTTGTGACTCGTGAGTTAATGTTGTGGTGAAATGTTATTGGAAAAAGTGTGTTTTGAGCTTCTTCCTAAAGGTGGAGAGGTCCGAACATTTTCTCAAGTCAGTCAGGAGGGACTTCTAGGTAGTAGGTGCAAATGAGGAGAAGGCACGGTTACAACTGGATTGTTTGCTTTTGGTTATTCAAGTTGGGAGAGTCAGGAGATTGAGTAAGTTGTGTCTGCGGAGTCTGTCAGTCTTTGGTTTGGTGAGGGGAGGGTGGAGGCAGCTTGCAGATTCATTGTGTATAATTTTATGTGTCAAGATAAGGGCATTATATCTTATGCTTGCTTGGATGGGGAGCCAGTGTAGATTTTGTAGTACTGGGGTAATATAAAATTGTCTAGATATTTTGTGGATTATTCTTGCTGTGGTATTTTGAGACATTTGAAAAGGAAGTACTGATTGTTTTGGAAGACCATGGTAGATAATGTTGCAGTAGTCAAGGGCTGGTAATGTAATAGCGTGGCACATTGTAATGGAAAAGATCAGGACTGAAAAGTGGGCGGAGGTTCTTCAAGGTTCACAATTTGTAGTAGATGGATTGGGTTGTACATTTTATTTGTGCCTGGAAGTTAAGTCTGTGGATGGTGATGTCGTCAAGCTGTAGAGATTGTGTGTGGGAGAATGATGTATCTGAGTATATGTGTAAGGCTTCTGTTTTGGTTGATGAAGAAGTTGTGCTGTTGTAGCCACTGTCTTACGTTGAAGAAGCAGTTATATATGTTGGTGAAATCTGGTGCAGAAGTGATGAATGGCATGAAAAACATTATATCGTCTGCATAGATCTGGCATTGTATCTTGTGACCCTTGAATATCTGGCATATAGGTTGGAGGAAGAGGTTAAATAAGAGGGCCGATAGGCGGAACCTTGGCGTACTCTTTCACACTTGCTCTAGAATCTTCAGTTCTTGCTGTTTCCCTCTTGAGAAAATCTTTTTTTAGCTCAACTGAAGCCACAGGCATGCTCATGGAATGACCTGTCTCTGCCTGCACACTTGTGTCACTGCTGGTCTTACCTGCCCTCCCTTGTGTATTTCTATGACTCTTTCTGCAACTACCCTGATGCACTTGAACTAGGTAATAAGCTCTTTGAGCAGGGATTGGCTCTCTGTTATGTGCCTTTATAGTAGAAGGCAACCATGCATATAAAAACACTTTATTCTAGAGCCAGACCTGGCCTAGTTTCTGCTGATTAGCCTTCGTCAGGGGCATATAGAAATACATATATACAAACTATTTTATTAGGAATGCATTACATTAAATTATACACTTAAAAATCAATTACTAACATGCAGTGAAACACACAAATCGAAAAAAACTTATAAAGCAATTACTTTCACCAAATATGTATCAAATGAAAGGGAAGGCAAAGAAGAGGAAGGGGACATGAGGGGGGGAAGGGGAAGGAAGAGGGGGAAAGGAAAATGATCAGCCATATAATATAACCATAAGTTAAATATTAGACAATAAGATACATACTTTCTATTTCCTGTATTCATTATGGGGGTCATTCTGTCTCGTGGATAGCTGGGATGGACGTCCCATTTCAACGTCCATCCCCGCTATTCGCCCCCCTGCTGGCCCCGGCTAAAACCTCCCCATATGAACAGCGTGTTTATATGGGGAGACCTAGACAATGGTTGGAGGGGGCATTCCAGAGGAGCGAGGGCGGGGCATGGGCAGGCCGCAGCCCTGGATGTACAAGGCCGATTCAGAGGTTGACCCTGTACATCCGGGGCCATGAACTTACAGAAGGCTTATTCCACCGAAGAGATGGAATAAGTTCCCCTGGACAACGGACCATGATGGTTCCGGGCCTGCAAAAACAGTTGGGGGGGGTGCAGTAAGTTCCCCGCAGCCGGACCCTGGTCATAGGAGGCCAGATCAAGGGTCCAGCTGCGGGGAAAGGAGGATTTTGTTGGCAACCAGCATTCACGACTCCTGAATGGAGCCGCAGTGCCATGGCGATGGGAGCCTGACTGCCACTGCAGGATCAGAATCAGGCGTATCTCTGGGCATTCTGCTTCTGATCAGCTGCACAGGGGGCTGGACGGCCGGATTGGAATGTGCCTCCACATGGATGTGAAAGTGCAAAAATTGCATAAATATAAAATTAGAAAAAAACCCCTCATACTTTCTATTTTGTTTGGATGAAGTACAAACTAAAGGAGTCAAAACAATATCCACAAATCTCTTTCAGTGTTACACATTTCAAAATATTCTTCTGGAATGTTATATTTAAAAAACTCTATTTTTACCTTTTATAAAAATTAATAGATATTCAAGCAACAGAAAATAATCATTAGGTATCCAGTAGCTGCCAAAACCACACCCGTTATCGAGCTGTGGTGTCAACTATATAATTTATATTCATACATCAAATGTATACCCATATCAAAGTTAAAATAAATAGCAGTTCAGTATTAAAAGGCATTCTGCTTATATTTTATATTGAAGATGGTATATAACTTTAAAAGCACCAGTTGTTACCCATATCCAAGCCTAATAACTAGTTTATGGTCTCAATTTGCAAAAAAATCATCTTTATAAAACCTTACAAATATGACCTTAAAAATTACAATATTGTAGCGATATGCATACCTGAAGTCTGTCAACATGATTGCACTGCTGTAATCGGGAAGAAAACCACTGCCTGCCTTGGCGTTATTTAAAGTGCTTTTCGTGCCACATGGGAACGAGGTAAAACAGCCCTCGTTTCCCCTCTGCGAAAACGTCATGTTCTACCAGCTGTGAAGGGCCACATTCCACAGTCTACCCTTGAGAAACAACTGTTATAAAGAGGATATGAGAGTTTTACTACTTATGTGTTATTTAAAACAAAACTAAAATTATGGGGGAAAAACTTATATTATCATTTGGATAAACAAGTATGCAAAGAAGCTACTATCCTATGTACATACACACTTGTCATTAATAGCATATTGAAAAAGAAGTCTGGTACATGATCATTCATACTATTAACAAACACAGCAACTGTCCACCATCAAACAGTCTGCACTCAGCCGATATCACTCACTCTCATTATAATGTATAATTATGCAATTAAGCATGTCTCCTCATATTTTAATAATAAAAAAAGGCAGGGAGGCAACAAATGTGCACTGGGTGGCTGCAGTGTACGGGGACTCGCCAGGAATCCCGCCTTGGTGGCAGCTAGGGTGCCCTGCTCCTTTTGCTCATACTCTGCATGCACTTGTGGCCTCCGTTTGGGTACGGCCACGGGTACATGGAAGCTCACCTTTCATGTGCCCCCTACCCAGGGAACCTCCCGCCTGGGCCCAGAAATGTCATTGAGGAACAAGTCCAGTCCAATGTCAGATAGGTGGAGCAGATTGCCAGTGAAGTATCCATCAATAAGGGGTGTGTCCATTCATGTCAGATCTGCCATACCCCAATCTGCCTGTTGACCTTCTTGAGTTCCCTACCCCAGAGGCGAGTGCCTCCCCCCCCCCGAGGCAAGGAATGACGGTGACCAGATTAAAAGCATGCGAGGGAGGCTGTGCACCACCCAGGAGAGGTCTGTTCTGATCAGGTTGATGAGGTGCTTTCCACACCCCAGCACATGTTGGAGTGCACTTCCATTTTGTCATGGAAATGCTCATCATTTGGCAGCCAAGCATACCTCTCGTACTCCTTTGCAGCATTGATGATGGTGTCCATGTACGCCAACATGTGCCCTAGCTGGGATGGATCCTTGTGACACATGATGCTGATCATGCGGGCATATGTGATGATCCAATTGAGGAGGGAATGCAGAGTGTGCCATTCTCCTGTGTGCAATAAGTTGCCTGTCTTAGCTCTTTTCTTTGCATTGCACCAGTGCCTCCCTTCTAGAAGCTTGAAGTTGTCAAAGTATTCCTTCGGATGACCTTCTTCCAAAGGGACTGCGGGATAGTCTCCAACAATTCCATTGTGCTGGGTGGCAAGGCGCCATGAGTGCTGGCAGACCTGACTCTTCAGTCTCAAGGGAGGAAGAGGAGGAGGATGATGAGCATGAGGAACTGGAGGAAGAGGATGAGCAGGCTCACCTGCACCTCTTCATGCGTTTGTGTGAAGGTTTTGGGACTGGTACTGTGGGGCCGTGCTGAACACTAAGGGCACTGAGGGAGAATCCGTCACCATGGGTCCTGTCTGCCCTGTTGGAGCTGCCCCAGTTGCATTTGGTGGTACAAGTTGCTGGGACTGCGTGGACTGAGTAGTGTCTGTGGAATACGCCACTAGGATCTTGGAGTGCGACCCTTGCACAGATGTAGACTGCTGGCGGACTGCCTCAGGGGAGGGTCGCCTCCTTTCAGGGCAAGTGGCAATGGCAACACCTCCTTTCAGGACGAGTGGCAATGGCAGGATCAACCCGAAGAGCTGCTTTGTGAGGCATGATGCCCTCTCCTGAGGTGCCGGTGATATGAGTTGATGGCTCCATTTGTGTGATGATTTACGACAGTGCCAGCTCTGCGCAGAGCTTGATGAGCTCCAACTGCAGCTGTTCACACTCAAGGATGTAGAATGACATCTCCTCCTTCATCTGGGTGGCATTTGGGGTATGCTGGTGTGTCACTCTCACTGTCCAGATGCTCCAGGGGAATGGATTCTGTGGTTTGGAGGACACCTCTGGGGGTGGTCAACGTGGGTGGGTCAAGTGACCATTGCACCAGGTCGTGCTGGAATTCTGGTCCACTGGTATCATGTGCAGGAGGAGAGGTTGCCGAAGGGTCCAAACCAAAGACTGCGGTCAGCCTGACTGGGGTAGGCGCATTAGTCACAGCCAGTCCAGTGTCCCCCGAGTGCTGTCTGGGATTCAAGGGCATGTGTTGTTTAGCCGGGGCTAATATTCACGCCATGGCCGCCCCCTTTCAAGTCACCAGAATGTTGGGGGTACCAGCATATCTTGCTGGGAGCTTCCTGAGTCTTTCCTGCCGCCAGACTATAGTACAAGGTCTCTTCACTTGAGTGATAATTACTATCAAACAAAAAAATGTTCACTCAAAACACAAATGAGGGTATTAAAACTCTATCAATATTGTAGTGGTTTTTCAAATTATCAGAGAAAGGTCTCAGACTTAACACTTAGCCAATTGATTTCCCAGCTACTGGTGCCACATTTGCATCAACAACCTTCTCTGTTACATCTAGAATTCTCCTTATAACACCTTAAATTCCTTCATATGGAAATATATTCCAAACGCTCTCCACAATTGTTCTTAAAGCAACTAACCCCATCTGCCAGCAGTACAAGTCTAACTATCCTCTCTACCTACCTGCCATAACTAAAATTGCTGGTCAAAAATATTTGGTTGCAAAATAACTGTTGCAAAATAGCAGTGGCAAAGTGACTGCTGCAAAGTGACTGCTGCAAAGTGACCACTGCAAAGTGACCGTTGCAAAGTAACTGTTGCAAAGCATCTGTTGCAAAGTGACCGTTGCAAAGTAACTGTTGCAAACTAGCTGATCTGCTGCACCAAGTAAAGCAGAATCTAAAATTCAAAACTTAACATTCAATCTGCTACTACTTGGAACATTAGTATTTAGTTTTCCACTGTTATCATCAAGGTAATAACATATAAACCTTGCACTGTCTTGACATAATTATCATTCTATATATATCATAACTGAGACAAAATGAATCCTGTACACATTATCATGCAATTCCTATATGCATTAAGTATTTCTATGTGTCTTCTAATCTCATCCAGCATATGCCTTCAATCACCATATCCACCCCTTAATCATGTTGGAATGGCTCACATACACATCATTCCCTACCACCATAATCAAAAATATCTTAATAACTACAACTCATACTCATATAATTATAACATCTACCCACCTAGGTACCCAGATATGCGGACAAGAAGATTAATCCATATAAAAGTAAAGCCAGAAATTGAAATTAAAAAACTAACTGCTCACACTCAAAACCTAAAATTATTCTTATCAATGTAAGATCTGTTAGAAATAAAATCCCACTCATTACAGACCTTATCACTGATGAGAAACCAGATTATCTCTGTCTAACTGAGACATGGCTAACCAATTCTGACACAGTCCTATTAAACCAAATAAAAACAAAAGGATACGCATTATACAATTGTAACCGCAACAAAAAAAGAAGGTGGTGGAGTACTCATATTAGCAAAATCAAGTTTGAACTGTTCCACCACCATCTGCGAAACTAAAGAAAATATAGATATATTAAAAATAGAGAACAAAAACTTAGCCATCTGCCTCTTATATAGACCCCCTACACCAAACATTCAAAACGTAACAACCATTCTAGAAACAGCATGCAAAGCTTCAACAAACAAGCCCCATATCATCCTGGGAGATTTTAATTTAACAAATGGCAATAACAATCAGCCCTCAATCTTACTAGAATCAATGGAAGATATGGGCTTCACGCAAATAATCAGACACCCTACACACATCAAAGGAAATACTCTTGATTTAGTCTTCCTTCCTGACCATATGATCAAAATACCTCAATACACTCCCCCCACCATAACACAAATCGCATGGTCTGACCATTTTACGATTCAATTTACCCTTCCTATCCCTTCCACCTCCTCTCCTCATCACCCTAAAACACACCAAAGGCCTAGATTCCGCCCATTTGTATCAGAAGACTTCCTTGATACAATAGTACCTCAGCTTACTACAGACACAAACAACCTTGACAAAGCTATCGCTAACTGGAACTCGGTAATGAAATCAGCTTCCAATCCTTTATATACCAAAACCAAAAAGCTCCATAAAAGAACATCGGAAAAATGGTACACACAGGAATTAGCTTCAATTTAAAAAAACTCAGAAAAATAGAAAATAAATGGCGATCAAGAAAAATACCAGAACTCCGGGATCTATACTCCTCAACTCTTAATACCTACAGATCAGCAACCAACAATGCCAAAAAACAATATCATACAACAATACTATCTAAGGCTATTAACCGTCCAAGGGAACTGTTTGAAATTGTAAAATCTCTATCCAAAGCCCCTACTGATAACCATCAACTAGTCCCTATCAACATACAGGATATAGCAAACTATATCGCTAGAAAACTTAAACTATGTTCAATACCAATACCTGACTCCACAAACTCAACAAACAATAACAAAGCATGGAACTCATTTCAGCTTATTGACAAAAAGCAATTACTCAATATAATTTCCACAATCAACACAACCACATACTTGCTTGATCCCTGCCCAGTTTCCTGGATTAAGACAACAAAACAAGTACTTGCCCCCTTTATCCTAGACATAGTAAACCAATCCCTTCAGCAAGGTGTACGGCCTAAAATACTCAAATCCTCTGCAATCCGCCCAATTTTAAAAAATAAAGCCCTAAATGAAAATGACCCATCATCATATCGCCCGATTGCCAGTATTCCTTTAAGAACATAAGAACATAAGATATGCCATACTGGGTCAGACCAAGGTCCATCAAGCCCAGTATCCTGTTTCCAACAGTGGCCAATCTAGGTCATACGTACCTAGCAGTTTCCCCAAAAGACACAGGTTCCACAATGGAGGAGTAGCCTAGTGGTTGGGTCAAGGTACTTCAGGCCGGAAGGTCGGGGGTTCAAATCCCACTAGAGGACAGCAACCTTGGGCCGGAAGGACTGGGGTTTCTAGTCCCACAGGTGCTCCTTGTGGTCTTGGGCAAGCCACTTAACCCTCCATAGCCCAGGTTCGTTCCCTGTAAAATAGTTCTCTGTGTGCTGTGCTTTCCTGTCTAATCAAGGTGTTTATACCTCAAAAATTTCCTGTCATGATTTGACAATTTCCAATTTGTAATCAAAAACCGCTGCTGATCGCTGGAAGTAGCGGTATACAAATGTATACTAAATAAATAAATAAATAAATGCTTATACTGGGTCAAACATTGATATCCTGGGTCCCTTCTTAATAATGGTTTATGGACCTTTCCTCCAGGAACTTGTCCAAACCTTTTTTAAACCCAGCTACACTAACAGCCTTTACTACATCCTCTGGTAACAAATTCCAGAGTTTGATAACACGTTGAGTGAAAAAATATTTTCTTTTATTAGTCTTAAATAGTTTAGCCTGTAGCTTCATTGCATGTCCCCTAGTCTTCCTATATTCTGATAACGTAAACAGTCGATCTACGTTTACCCGTTCCACTCCGTTCATTAATTTATAGACTTCTATCATATCTCCCCTCAGATGTCTTTTTTCCAGGTTAAAGAGCCCTAACCTTTTTAGCCTTTCTTCATAGGAGTATCCTTCCATCCCCTTTACCATTTTGGTGGCTCTTCTCTGAACCTTTTCTAATAACGCTATATCCTTTTTAAGATACGGTGACCAGAATTGCACACAATATTCAAGGTGCAGTCTCACCATGGAACGGTATAGAGGCATTATAATATATTTTGTTTTATTTTCCATTCCTTTCCTTATGATACCTAGCATTCTATTTGCTCTCTTGGCTGCCGCTGCACACTGGGCCGAGGGTTATAACATGTTATCCACAATGACGCCTAAATCATTTTCCTGGGTGGTGGTTCCTAATGTGGAACCTTGCATTGTGTAACCATAGTTTGGGTTGTTCTTCCCTAGGTGCATAACTTTGCACTTGTCCACATTAAATTTCATCTGCCATTTTGATGCCCAGTCATCCAATTTATCAAGATCCTCTTGCAATTTTCCACAATCCTCTTGGGTTTTAACAGCTTTAAATAGTTTTGTGTCATCTGCAAATTTGATAACCTCACTCGTTATTCCACTTTCCAGGTCATTTATAAATATGTCAAAAAGCAGCGGACCCAGCACAGATCCCTGGGGTACACCACTCTTCACCTTTCTCCATTGGGAAAATTGGCCATTTAGCCCAACCCTCTGCTTTCTATCTTTTAACCAGTTCCTGATCCACAGTAGTACACTGCCTCCTATCCCATGACTCTTTAGTTTTTTCAAAAGTCTCTGATGAGGGACCTTGTCAAAGGCTTTCTGAAAGTCCAGATACACTATATCAACCGACTCACCTTTGTCCACCTGTTTATTCACACTTTCAAAAAAACATAACAGATTAGTAAGACAAGATCTTCCTTGTCTAAAGCCATGTTGGCTGTCTCCCATTAGGGCATGACTATCTACATGCTGAGTCATTTTAATCTTTATGATGGTTTCTACCATTTTTCCCGGTACTGACGTGAGGCTCACCGGTCTGTAGTTTCCCGGATCACCCCTGGAACCCTTTTTAAAAATTGGTGTTACATTGGCGATCCGCCAACCTTCAGATATTAGAGATGATTTTAATGACAGTTCACAGATTACTAATAGCAGGTCTGCAATCTCATATTTCAGTTCTTTCAACACCCTTGGATGTATACCATCTGGCCCAGGTGATTTGCTACTGTTCAGTTTATCTAATAGTTGTAATACATCTTCCCGATGTATCGATATTTCCTTCAATTCTTCCGCACCTTTAAATACCACTTCAGTCATGGGTAACATCCTTACATCTTCCTCAGTAAAGACCGAAGCAAAGAATTCATTCAGTCTCTCCGCTGTCGCCTTGTCGCCTCTTAGTGCCCCTTTAACTCCTCTATCATCTAATGGTCCAACTGACTCTCTCACAGGTTTTTTGCTATGAATGTACTTGAAAAAATCTTTATTTTGCGTTTTTGCTTCCGCAGCAAGCTTCTACTCAAATTCTCTCTTTGCCTTCTTTATCAATGCCTTTCATTTGACCTGCCAGTGCTTGTGCTGTTTCCAGGTTTCATCGTTTGGCTCTTTTTTCCATTTCCTGAAAGATGCTTTTTTGGCAACAACAGCCTCTCTGACCTCACCTTTAAACCATGCTGGCAGTTTTTTGGACTTCCTTCCACTTTTCTTAAAGCGTGGAATACAGCTGGTCTGGGCTTCCAAGATAGTATTTTTCAACAACACCCAAGCTTGATGTAAGTCTTTAACTTTGCAACTGCTCCTTTTAGTTTTTTCTTAACTATTTTCCTCATTTTATCACAGTCTCCCTTTCGAAAGTTAAAAGGTAGTACTGTGGATTTCCTTACCAAAATCATCAAAAAAGCTGTTCAACTCCAACTCCAAGATTATATAGACACATCCACCCCCCTTGATGATCATCAATACAGGTTCCGCCCATTTCACGGTGTTGAAACCCTACTGTTTGCTCTTCTTGATACTCTCATTAAGGGCTTAGACAATACAAAACAAGCATTCATCCTGGTATTCCTTGATATATCTGCTGCATTCGACAGTGTAAATCATAATATACTCATTTCAAGACTCAACCAGATAGGACTACAGAAAACTACACTAGATTGGTTTAAATCATACATATCTGATAGATCTCAATATGTACAACTTAACCAAACTTCTTCACTCCCATTTCCTCAAGATCAAGGAATACCTCAAGGATCCACACTATCTGCCCTCCTATTTAACCTCTATCTACAGCCAATATGCACCATATTCCAAAAATATAAGATAAGCTATCACATATATGCGGATGACATTATGTTGTTCTCCTCAATCAATATACTTGATCCCAACTACGATAAAATAACAACCTGCCTTATTGAAGCTGAAAAATGGCTCCGATCAAACAACTTGACCATTAACTTCAAAAAACCCGAAGTTCTATTTACAACAAGAAACACAAACTTTATCCCACCAACTGACATCAAACTTCTGAACTTTACTCTCCCAGTTAAAGAAGAGATTAAATACATAGGAGTCACCCCCGACAAGACCCTCAGTTTCACAACGCACATTAAGAAAATGACAAGAACAATTTATTACAAGCTTCGTTCCATACAACAATTGAGGCCGCTCTTGGAAAATGACGATTTTAGAACTATCACACAAGCCTTAATAACCCCACACTTTGACTTTTGTAATGGTATACTACATGGCATAACAAAGAAGAATCTAAAAATCCTTCAAATGGCCCAAAATGTTACCGCAAGAGTAATATTCAAAGCCAAATTAACTGATCACATTACCCCGATTTTATTCTCTCTACATTGGCTACCTATCTCCAGCAGGATTCAATATAAAATACTGTTGACCACCTTCAAATTAATTAATAAAATTGCCCCATCATACCTAACCACACTTATTCACAATACTCCTGAAAACAGAATAAGATGAAGAAGTAACCTTAATACCGTCATAGTACCTGACACAATAAGGAGACAAAACATACAACAAGCAACAGTGCCTTCTCATTTGTAGCACCAACCCTATGGAACAACCTCCCGGATCAATTAAGAGAGATAAAAGATCTACAAAAATTCCGAAAGGACCTAAAAACATATCTATTCACCCAACACTACTTGTGACATGGGTATGGCCTCCCAACCTCCGTAACTTGACTTGGATACATTCTTTCAAAATGATTCACTACGGTTTTGACCTCTGAAAATAAGACGATTCTTTAAACATAATTATATGTAAATCTATGTAGCAAATTGTAAATAGTTCTAAATCTATTTTTACTTCTTGTATATAATTATCTACAGTTCCAAGTATGTTCTATAGTTTTTACTTCTTGTACATAGTTATCTACAGTTCCATGTATGCTATATAGTTGCACATTGTTCTATGTACTTTAACACTGTTCGATGTAAACCGACACTGATCCTGGGAATTGGCGGTATATAAAAGTTTTGCAAATAAAAAAAAAAAAAAAAAGCTGTTCCCAACGTCTTCATATGGTACCATGGTCACGTTTCACTGAACGTTTCTTCAGGGGTTATCTTATAACATTCTATAAAATAAAACACAAAAAAGAAAAAATACCGCTTAAAACCTAATGCTACCAAATGCTACCTAAACTTCTTACCTCACTCTCTACTTAACGCTATACTCTAAATCACATACCTCTAAACTCCTCAACAAAAAGGAAGAAAGAGACAGACAATGATGCTGCCTGCATCTCGATCGAAATTCTCCAAAAGACGCCGCGCATGCGGAAAACTTTACTAACCTCCCCTTTTCACTGCAACCGAAAGTCACCCAATTGACTGCACCTGGTAAATGTTCTCTTTTCCACCCCTAGCCAAGTTGACAGTAAGCCTATCATGACACTCCTTTTTTATTAAAATAGAAGCCTTCTCTGTCAAAACTAAACTGTCTAATGTACAATGTAAAAATCCTGTATCCAGTTCTTCTGTTCAAACACACGCTCTCCAATCTATATATGAATTCAATCCCCCTGGGATAACCAAAGCTCAGCCAGGCGACCAGCATGACGGCCTCGGGTCGCTACCTCCCCCCCCCCCCCCTGCTAAAATAACCATACTGTGTCTTTGTTTGTCAACATTGGAAAATACAGTATCAAAACTGTTGGCCACAGCATAATCTACAAACATCAAAAACATTATAACATAATTCCATCATACATAAATTCCAACCTACACATCATAACAACCATGTGTAAATCTATCCCAATTTACTATTTCGCTTCATCCCTTCTTAAGAGGCACAGCCTGCTCTACTCCGGTCATTGACGCCCGGCAGGGATATTTGGAAAATTGCCGTCCAAGCTTTTCCCCACTGTCCGCAGTCCCGGTTAGGATAACATCGTTAAGGGCAGCTTGCCGTTGAAAACAGGCCCTTTAATGCTCTGTTCCTCTTCGCAGCAGTGTCCCGATCTACCTCTGCCCATGGCCAGTCAAAGGCGTGAGCAGGGCTACGTTGATAATCTCTATGCTCGTCTCTCTAGACACTACTCCTGCTTCAACTCTGTGTACTATTGGGGACCCGCCAGTTCCTATATGCCCCGCTCCCCCTTTTTCCGTGTCTGGGCTGTGCGCTCTATCGTAAGGGTGGTCCCTACCTCTCCTGCCAATCCCTCACGCCAGCAACTCCTCGCTTGCCGAGAGGGTCCCCACCCTTCCGTGCCGCTGTGGCCAACACGTGTTTTTGCCATAGCCATTCAAGCGTGTCTTGTATTGCGCAGAGGTATACATCCATCCCTATTTCTGACAGATGTATCCCGTCTGTACGATACAATCCGGGGCAGTTTTCCTCTATGAGGTCATGAGCGATGCCATATCCTCCAACTGACTCCATGAAGCGGGCCGTCCACTTATTCATTTTCTGCCTCGTTCTTTCTACCGCCTGGTGCAACCATTCTCCCCTCCAAACTCGACGCGGTATGATGTGTGACCAGACTAGTAATGCTCCTGGGAAGGTACTCTCCAATGTCAGCATGTCCTTCTGCATTTTCTTTGTGAGCTCGACACTGCGCGTACCCGTCAGGTCATTACCTCCGAGATGGACCACTATTGCCCAGGGCTGTCCACCCGCTCTCCTCAATTGCAGGAGAAATGGCATCAGCTGGTCCTACATCATACCCCACCAGCCCATCCACTTCACCGCCATTTTCTCTTTGGGTAGGCCCAGGTTAAGCCCCTGCGGTCTGATCCTTGTCCTCTTTTCCGCTCAGTGAACAAACGAATGGCCGCATATCGATGCCTCTCGAGGGGGATTGGCACCTATGTCACGTTATTATCGAAACAGGAGAAACACCTTGTTAATAGCACCTTCGGATGAAGGACTACAATGTTAACAATATATCATACATATGCTGCACACTTCACGAAAATTAACAACCTCAACCCCTACAAGAACTCGTATCACACTTCATTTCCATGAACAGATTTCTCCCTCTCCCCCCCCCCTTTTTTTTTTTTTGGATCCGTACCTTGCATTCATTAACAATTTCTTATCAAAAACTTAAGCTGACACACCCGGCATCACACCGGGCGTACATATAATTTATACTTCTCTCGGTAGGTTCGCGACTCGCTGGGGCGACCAATTCGCCTATTCAGAACACTCCAAAAAATGCCCACTAAAATTCACACCTGAACAGCTGGGCCTCAAAATTATTGAAGCATATCTGACCAGCGATCGCTATCAGTTTCTTCAATATTTGGTGAATTATAGGGCAACGTCTGTTCTTTGTGTAGCGCTACTCCGATGTCCAGCCTTTCATCACCCTAGTTATAACGAAGTCCGTTCTGGGACTGCTCCTACCCATTGCTTTCGCAAAGAAAGTAATTGCTACCAATTGTGTCTTTACCGCTGATTTCTTAACTCCCATACTTTTTGACTGTAGGATCCACTGTAGGATGGATTCCGTCGTGGGACAGACCTCCCTGATCCCGATGCTTCCGCAAAAAACTTGAAACTTTTCCCAAGCCGCCAGGTATTTGCGCTTCGTCAGCTCGGATAATGAGCTCAGCACAAGCTCCCAAACTTCGGCGGACCAAGGTCCCATACTTGCACTGGGATGGCCGCCTTGACTGCGTTGGCCTCGGGTGCGAGTGATCGGAAGAGCGGGATCTTGGAACGAGAAAGAGCATCGGAGATGTTATTACACTGACCGGGAATGTGCTTCACCCTAATAGTTATATTATGTTTTAGGCACAACATCACTATATGCCTTAGCAATTACACAACCCCCGGTGTATGTGCACACATTCCATTTACTGCGTAGACCACTGCTATGTTGTCAGTGTGAAATGTGATTGCTTTGTTGCCCAGCCGTGGGGCCCACATGTATAAGGCTACCGTGATAGGGAAGAGCTCAAGGAAAATAATGTCCTTTGTGATTCCCTCGGAGTGCCATTCTCAGGGCCATTCCTCCACACACCATGCACCTTTGAAATAGATTCCGAAACCGATTCCCCCTGCCGCATCTGTGAACAGGTCAAGGTCCTTGTTCGACACTGGCTGCTCTTGCCAGAACGCCAGCCTATTAAATGACTGTAGGAAAATCTCCCACATGCGTAAATCCTCTTTGATGCTTTTGTGACCCTTATTTTATGATATTTTTTTCTGACACTTTTTGTCGCCATTGCCATGCGACGGCAGGAAACTCGTCCCATCGGCATGATCCTGCATGCAAAACACAGCAGACCCAGCAAAGATTGGAACTGTTCCAACGTTGCCTTTGTACGCTCTTGAATGGCCTGGATAGCGTTTCTCAGCTTCGTTATTTTGTCATTGGGCAGGCGAGACCATTGTGCTGTCACATTCAGCTCTATTCCCAGGAATGTGATTGTCCCCACGGGCCCACAGGTCTTTTCTTTTGCTAAGGGAATCCCAAAGCACTTGGCAACTTGCTCAAAGATATTGAGGATCCTTTGGCATTCCTCACCATCTTTTCCAATGAACAGGAAGTCATCCAGGTAATGTACCACCGTGTAATGACCTGCTATGTCCTCCACTACCCAATGTATAAATGCGCTGAATTGCTCGAAATACGCATGGGTAGGCATTTGTCATAATAATACTCCCCATTGAAGGTGAAACCCAGCAATGAAAAGGACTCCGGGTGTACCGGGAGCAGTCGAAAGCTTCCATAGGATTTCTACGGCCTGATCAATCGTCGAATATCTCACGGAACATAACGACGGATCAATGTGGTCAAGACTGAACTCCCTTCTGGGTATGATAGGTTGTGTATCAGACGAAACTTTCCTGGCTCCTTTTTTGGGACGATTCCCAATGGGGACAGCACCAGGTTTGGGATGGGAAGGCTCCTGAATGGGCCTGCCACCCTCCCCAAGTCAATTTCTTTCAATATTTTCTGCTGCACCACCGTGTTGAATTTCTTGACTGATGGGGAGTTGCAGGTTACCTGCCCCGGCATTGGAACTGAAGCTGGAATCCTGAAACCATACGCAAAGCTGTTCTCAATATTGAGAGCTTTGTCACGCAGCGGGTAGGCTCGCAGTCACGCCCGCATGTGGTCAAGGCTGATGGGGGTTGGGGCCATGGCGATCATTCCCACATTGCTGTGTTGGCTGAAATGGTTTGGTGTCTCTGCTGGCTCAGCACATGGCGACAGGTTGATTGCCCCCACAGCTGGAACATACGTGCCGAAACTTGCACGGATGCCATGTGCAGCTCCCTGCATTGAACTGCCGGCAGGCTTGGCGACCGACCAATTGGTAGTTCTGCCGCCATTGTGGCGCCTGAAAGGACTGCGATGTCCCTTCTTGACTCCATGGTCTGTTGGGTGCCATTTCTTCCAGCCACAAATCTACGATCCTGTTCTGCCAGGTCAAGGTTGGGTCCTCCGCCATGCTTTTTCTGAATTTAACGTCATAGTTCAGCCAAGCCCACCCACCTAATCTTTTATGTGCTTGCGTTATGGTGTCCAGGTATTTGATTAAATACTGGCTCAATTCCGGTTCCCGCTCCAGAACCACACTCATAAATATATGGAAAGCCGATACCCAATTGTTTATAGACTTTACAATTCTCGGCTTTTCTCCCAATTTCTATCCCTATCTTTGTTTTCTTTTGCCTCAACCTCTTGGTCCTTGAGCAGCAAGGAGAATATATCAATATATTCCCTTCGCCAAATCCTCTTTTTTAACTTCCAGCGGTAATTGATATACAACGGCGGATAAAATAATTTACGGCAATAGCTTTAGAAAGAAAGATCATTTCTAAAAAGGAATGTGGCTATCTTAATTTGTCAAATCCAAGAGTGGCCAAGTTTTATACAGTCCCGAAGATTCATAAAAATATGACTTATCCACTGGGTAGACCAATTGTTTCTACAAAGGGGTCAGTACTTGAACCCTTATCAATGTATGTTGTCACACCATTGCTCCTTGAATTCAGCATGGAGGGTCGTGGTTCTAATAGAAACTTTCCCTTTTCAGCCTTCTCTGACTGGTTCCCCCGCAATGCTTCTTGGGAAATGTAGTTTAACTGCTACACATATGACTTCAGGTAGAAAAAAACTTGTAGTTTGGCTCTTTTGGTAAGGCAATGACAGAAATGTATTAAACTCAAATGCCAGGTTCATAAATTACCTCTTTCAGGATTATTTCTCCAGGTTTCTTTCAAAATATAACAGGACATAAGCAAAAGGTCCAAAACAAAATATCAGCTTACAGTATTCTTCAGCTCAAAAGCAAAAACCCCTTTAACAGCAAGGCCCCCAGCTTTCTCTAGCCTTGCTGGTTAAAGCATAAATACAGTTTTCTTCAACGGCAGTTTTCTTTCTTTTCAGTTCCAAACATTTCCAGGCTGTACTCCTCTTTATAAGCAAAGCAAAACTTCCAACAGGAATAAACTTCCAATAAGCAAATAAAGCTCTACTCAGGTTTTCTTAGGAACATTTCAAAGCAAAACAAAAACCTTTTTCCTCTCACCGTTAGCTTGGCTTCTTGCCGTCTCACTGCACAGGATAGCAGGTGTTTAACAAGCACAATTATACAGCTTCAGCTTGTTCTCACTTCTCAGCATAAGTTTCCCCTCTTTAACACAGGGAATTCACAAAACATCTTCCTTGCTTTTCAAAGTTACCTTGCTCTGGAGAGTTTTCTCTTAAGGTTGGCTTTCCTTCAACCCCTCTGTAGCTAAGGCTTGGCACAAAGATCAATCCATGAATATATCTTCCTCATTCAAAGTTGCATCAGGGTCTCCTAGTTGCATTGGTTCTATCTCTCGTTCTAGCTCACTGGGCTTAGCTGACAGCCTCTCATTAGAGCTGAGAGTGTCTCCTGCAACTCTGCACTGCTCAGTATGGGACAGGTTTCTAAGGCTTGTACCTGTGCCTTGGCTTGTAGCAGCTTCTCCTCTCTCGTGCTCTGTACCTCTCTCGGGCTCTTTCCAGCACTCTCCTCTCCTGCTGTTTCTGCTCCTGTTCCCGTTGCTCTCCTTGCTCTCCTTCCTAACCTTGCTAACTCCCGTATATTCTAACCTAGGCTTAAATCTCCAGGGCTCCAGCCCCACTTCTTCTCTTCCCAGGTGACGGAAATCAGCTTGCCCTCTGGCACCTGGGTAATCAAGGAGCTTACTGACGTAAGGGTCTTTTACCTTGGGTCTGTATTCACTCTCCCTTACTCCATTAGGGGAACTCTGAAACCTGTTCCAGCTGTGGATTTTCTGGTTTCTAGGTGGGGTTGTGGTTTTATTTCTCTGACCTTGCAAAATAGGTCCTTTTATAAGGGTGAATTCTTTGTTTTTTTTCACTTTCTCCTAACTCAGGATGAGCTTCCTTACCACAATGTGGATTCATATTTACGTCCCCTCCTGATTGAAATCCCATCCTATATAAAGGACACAACTCATTTTCTTAGACTCTTAGCCCGGAACAATCAGAGGGCAAATAGTGAAGGGCTGATTCTAGTGACCTTAGATGTTGTTTCATTATATACCAGTATTCCGCAATTAGCGGCTTTACGCGTAGTAGAGTTTTTCCTTAAGCGTAGGGGTGACCTTTCAGATGAACAGTTAGAGTTTATATTACAATTAGCTGATCTGACCATCTTTCAAAACTATTTCATTTTTGAGGGGGTGTTTTATCAACAGATTTCTGGTGTGGCAATGGGGGCCACATGCGCTCCCTCTATAGCGAATCTGTACATAGCGGATTTCGAACGAGAATGGTTAACAGCTAGTCCATATACAGCTAATATAAAAGTATGGTGCCAGTACATTGATGACGTCTTTATGATGTGGGAGGATCCTCAGGAACTGCTTCATGATTTTTATGACTGGTTGAATGGTCGTGATCCTAATATACCATTCACTCACACACATGATTACACAGAGATAACATATTTAGATGTTAAAATTAAAAAACAGGTGGGAAAATGGGACACTACAGAATTTCGGAAACACACTGATCGAAATACGTTTTTACATTTCCATAGTGCCCATCCAGTGAGTTTGAAAACTGGCCTCCCATTTTCACAGTTTTTACGGAACCGTAGAAACTGTTCGGATAGACAGGAATTTAAAAATTTATCAAAGAATCTGGTTAGTAATTTTAAAGAGCGAGGTTATCCAACCCACCTAATCCAACGGGCATACACTAGGGCGTTAAACAATAATAGAGATTTATTGATAGAACATAGCACCGTAAGATCTGTAGATATTCCCGAGGATGTTAATCTAATTACACAATTTTCCCCATTGAGTAAATCGATACAGCACATATTGAAAAAACACGCAAATGTACTAAGTAATGTCCCAGGATTAGAACATAGGAACATAAGATGTGTATGGCAGCGGGGAAGAAATCTAAAGGAATATCTTAGCCCGACAGTGCTACCTAGTTTAACTAGAGTTTTACCATCAGAGGTTAGGCGCGGGCACCATAGGTGCGGGGGTTGCAACATTTGCAGCATCACAGAGGAAGTAACCAGTTTTCAATGTCATGGTAAGAAATATAATCTTAAACATCATACCACATGTGATTCTTCGCAGGTAGTTTATGTAATTCCATGTCCTTGTGCTTTATTTTACGTTGGTAAGACCAGCCAGCCCTTCAAAGTAAGGATGGGAGAGCATAAGAGCCGACTGAAACATAAAGTGGTAGAGGCTCCGATATTAGCCCATTGTCTGGAATTTAAACATGAATTTGAAAATCTAAAATGCTACTGTATTGATCAAATAGACATAGCTAAAGGTGATAGGACAATGGAGCAGTTGTTAATAATACGGGAACAACGATGGATTTTTAATTTAGCTTTGGTTATCCCAGGGGGATTGAATTCATATATAGATTGGAGAGCGTGTGTTTGAACAGAAGAACAACTGGATACGGGATTTTTACATTGTACATTAGACAGTTTAGTTTTGACAGAGAAGGCTTCTATTTTAATAAAAAAGGAGAGTCATGATAGGCTTACTGTCAACTTGGCTAGGGGTGGAAAAGAGAACTTTTACCAGGTGCAGTCAATTGGGTGACTTTCGGTTGCAGTGAAAAGGGGAGGTTAGTAAAGTTTTCCGCATGCGTGGCGTCTTTTGGAGAATTTTGATCGAGATGCGGGCAGCATCATTGTCTGTCTCTCTTTCTTCCTTTTTGTTGAGGAATTTAGAGGTATGTGATTTAGAGTATAGCGTTAAGTAGAGAGTGGGGTAAGAAGTTTAGGTAGCATTTGGTAGCATTAGGTTTTAAGCGGTATTTTTTCTTTTTTGTGTTTTATTTTATAGAATGTTATAAGATAACCCCTGAAGAAATGTTCAGTGAAACGTGACAGTGGTACCATATGAAGATGTTGGGAACAGCTTTAAGAACAATTGTGGAGAGCTTTTGGAATATATTTCCATATGAAGGAATTTAAGATGTTATAAGGAGAATTCTAGATGTAACAGAGAAGGTCGTTGATGCAAATGTGGCACCAGTAGCTGGGAAATACATTGGCTAAGTGCTAACAGTATGAGCCTTTTCTCTGATAATTAGAAAAAACACTACAGTATTGACAGAGTTTTACTACCCTCATTTGTGTTTTGAGTGAACCGGTTTTGTTTGCCATGTTGCAGTAAGCAGCAGGACCGTGCACTTGCGCTCGACCCCTTCTATTTAATAAGCTTTTGTGTTCACTGAGTCTCACATGTAAAGGATGCGTGGTTTCAATCACTACGGTGGTATAATTGTGTTTGCCTTTTTGTCACAGGATGAATAAAGGTGTCTAATTCAACAGTAATAAAACAAAAAGAACATTTTCCACACCTGTAATGACCATAAGGTCAAATGGGATTGAATAAGCCCCTTAAATTCTTATCATGACTGTATGCAAAAAGTAGTCTTTTGTCCTTAAAACATTCATTATTTGTCAAAATGTGCCAATGTTTCCTTAAGATCCATGAGATCATGAAAACTTCAGTCTATCGGAGGTGTAGTAATTTTTATATTTGTAGTGAGAAGGCCATCACGACTGGTGGCTCTGGCCTTGGAATAACCTGAGGAGATACATGTCTCAGGGTAGCCTCTTTCCATAAATCTGTAACCCATATATTGCCTGCCAATCAAAATCATCAATGGTGGTGCATAATCTGTGTAATCTAAGAAATTGAGAAAAAGGAAGGTTCTTTTTTAAACTTTTGGTGTGAAAACTGTCACATCAAAGTAATCTATTCCAATCTGTTGGTTTTCTATAAATACTTGTAATAAAAGCATATTCATCTTTCAAAATTAAAATATCCAAAAAAGCAATTTCTTTCAGACTATACTGAATTACAAGCTGGAGGTTATTATTTTGCTTATTCAACCATCCGTGAAATGCTAAGAGTGAGGCTTCATTACCTCTCCATTAAAGTAAAATATCATCAGTATATCTGCACCTCATTTATTTATTTATTTTTATTTATTTACTTCTCTTATATACCGCGCTATTAAAATCAGTGCGGTTTACAATTGAACAAAAAACATACTGCAATGTCACACGACAATTGAGTTTTTACATTGAACATGGACGAGATAACCTGGAGGTAACAGGGGTAACTAATTACAGAGTAATTATTCGTAGAGTATGGTGAGAAATTATACATATAGTATGGTGAGAAATTATACATATAGTATAGCTTGGTTTCAACATATTTATAAGACGTTTAATCAATAAGATGTGTGATCTGTACCAATAATAAATAAGAGAGGGGATATGGTGGTAGAGCTAGTCATTTTCTTTATGGTGTTGGATTTTGGGTGGGGTGGAGTAGGGTGTAGGATGTGAGGATGGGTGGTTGTTTCTGGGATTGGATTCTGGGTAATGGATGAGGAAAAGGTGTTGTTTGAGGGCTTTTCTAAATGACAATAGGTCTGGGGTGGAACGGAGCTCAGTGGGGAGGGCATTCCAGGTCATGGGTGCAAATAGGGAGAAGGCTCTATTGGCAGTAGCCTTTTTGCACTTAGTTAGAATGTTGGGGATCTCTAGAGTGTTTGCTTGATTAGATCTCCTGATCCTGTTGAACGGCCGTCTTTGAATGAGTTTGCTGATGGGTGAGGTGATCTGGTTCCTTAGGGCTTTGAATGTTAGTACTAGGGACTTATACTGGATTCTAGCCTGAAGTGGAAGCCAGTGGAGATCCATCATGACTGGGGTTATATGTTTAGCTCTTGATGTACCTGCAAGTACCCTTGCTGCAGCATTCATTGCAAGGCGAAGAGGTCCTAGTGTTGACTGAGGGAGGCCATGAAGGATAATATTTGCAAAGTCTAGATGTGGGAGCACCAAGGCTTGGAAGATAGTTCGGTAGTCATTAAAGTCCAATAGGCGGCGCAGGTGACGTAGTATCTGGACCTTATGGTAAATTGCTTTCGTGATGTTCTTCACATGGGTAAACATGTCGAGTCGTTGGTCAAGGGTGATGCCGAGATAGCGGATAGTTGATTTTGCTATCAACTCAATATTGTTTACTTTTAATGTGGGGGGTGGGGAGAACATCTGGTTCTTGGTGAGGAATAAGACATCTGTTTTACTATGGTTGATCCTTAAATTTTGTGTTGTAAGCCATTGTGATACAGCTTCAAAGCAGCTTGATATAGGTGAAAAGTCAGGTTGATCAATCAGGAATGGTGAGTAGATTAGGACGTCGTCTGCGTAGACTAGGCACTGGATGTTGAAGGAGCGGATTAGGGTACAAATTGGATGCATATATATGTTGAACATTAATGCAGATAGGGATGAACCCTGAGGTACACCTTGATTGAGAGGGAATGGGTCAGAAGTCATGGGACCTGTTCTGACTTGTTGCCATCTGTTAGATAGGTAGGACTTGCACCATGCTATAGCTGAGCCTTGTATTCCTTTCTCCACAAGACGGAGTATCAGAGTTTCATGGTTGACTGAATCAAAGGCTGCAGCAATATCCATGAAAATGAGGACAAATCCCTGGCGGATGTTATCAAGTCCTGTAACTAGATCATTGAAGAGAGTTGTGATCAACCATTGCTGCACCCATCGCAGTACCCTTTATTTGCTGATAAAAACGCTTCTGAAAACAAAATAATTCCTGGTAAGGGCAATCTCTGCTAATTGTAATAAAAATTCAGTGGGAATCCATATAGGTATCTCTCTATGGCTTAGATAATTTTGAACTATCAGCAAAGCATCATATTGGGGAAAATTGGTATATAGGGATTCCACATCCAAAGTCACCAAATAAATATCATTAAGGTCTTCATCAAAAAAATCTAACAAATTAATTATGTATGTAGAATCTTGTATATAAGACTCCATCTGAAGAACCCTAGGTCTTAAAAACATATCTATAAATTTGGAAAGCAGCTCCAATGCAGATCCTATACCAGAAACAATAGATCTACCAGGTGGATTTTCTAAAGATTTATGAACTTTTGGCAGCATATAATTGTGGGAATTACAGGATGATCCACAGTATGAAAATCGTTCTCCTTCCTTGTAATAAATCTTGCATCAAACCCCATTTTGATTAGACTATAAATTTCTTTCTTTATTTTTATAGTTGGATGTGTAGAAAGGGGAAGATAGTCATTATAGTCTGATAATTGTCTCTCTATTTCTTGAAGATAATCGTTTTGTTCATAACAACTATACCTCCACTTGTATCCGCAAGTTTAATGACTATATCCTTCCTTTTCTTTAATGTACTAATGGCGTCCTTCTCACATCTAGCAAGACTAAAGTACATCCTTTTCTTCTAATTTTTCAATATCCCTAAGAACACACCTATTAAATGTTTGTATTAGAGGATCAATAGGACCTGGGGGTAAGCAAGTTCGATTGACCACAGAGAGATCTGATGGTCTAGCTGTGAATTTTGAAAAAAAAAGTGTAATCGGGGCTGTTACTTCTGGAGAGAGATCTGCAATTGTGAGTATATACTTCTGGGAATTTTCTGAAAAGAATTCTTATTATTAAAGCTAATTAATCTGTGAACCCACTATTTTTGTTAAATCAGTCAGGGCCTAGTAGCAGCAGTTTAAGTTTATATTTAAAACACAGAAGAGAGCTTTCTGGTTAAATTTAGAACCCAGCAGAGACCTTGTAGTTTAAATTTCATAATAAGTTAGAGCTTAGCAGCAGCAAAGAGCTATAATTTAAGTCAAATAAGAATATAGCTTACCTCAGCAGCACAGGACAGGCTACTGTGTAGCAGCCCTCTTTTAATAAGCGTTATTTCCCTCCCTCCCTCCCCACA
This sequence comes from Ichthyophis bannanicus, assembly GCA_033557465.1. Taxonomy (NCBI): domain Eukaryota; kingdom Metazoa; phylum Chordata; class Amphibia; order Gymnophiona; family Ichthyophiidae; genus Ichthyophis; species Ichthyophis bannanicus. Next base: position 72,473,431 of record CM066040.1, read on the forward strand.
CCCACCCACCCCTGGGATAATCGTAGCTTTATAGGTACTTACACATTTTAAAAGACAGGAGGTGCTCTCAGGTGAAGCTCGTTACCCAAATCAGTCATACACTCAGGACCTGAGATTAATTAAGCTTCAGGTGAACAAGGTATATTAAACGTATTAGGTACAGTTTTATTGGCAACCCTTAGTAAGTAAAGAACTTAAAGATCTAAACAAAAACTTAAAACTAAGATGCAGACAGCAGTCCAGCAGCGAGATGGGGGCTTTCCAGTCTTTTGCATTGAGTGTCACATGTATGATTTTCTCCCAGTTGGTGAGAGGTCTTAGGTGTGCACTAGGTGCAAGGAGCTCTTTGCTCTCAGGGAACGAGTCCGTTCTCTAGAGGCTAGAGTAGCAGACTTGGAAAACATAAGACAGACAGAGAGGTACATAGACGAGACCTACAGGGATATAGTCCTGAAGTCCCACCTCCAGTCTGGCAGCATCCCTGTTGCCATGGAGGAGAGAGGTCACGTGACAGGAGAGCATCACCCTGGTGTAGCAGGAAGTGATCCTGTAACTAGGACCTGTCCTCCAGGTGATGTAAAACCCTCTCACACCAAGGAAGTTTCTCCAGGGCCTTGTGCCCATGAGGGAAGGGTTAGGACAGCCGTTATAGTTGGTGATTCGATTATTAGGCATGTAGATAGCTGGGTGTCTGGTGGACGTGAGGATCGCCTGGTAACATGCTTGCCTGGTGCGAAGGTAGAGGACCTCACGCGCCACCTAGATAAGGTCTTAGATAGTGCTGGGGAGGAGTCTGCTGTCTTGGTACATGTCGATACCAATGACATAGGAAAATGTGGTAGAGAGGTTCTGGAGGCTAAATTTAGGCTTTTAGGTAGGACGTTGAAATCCAGAACTTCCAGGGTAGTGTTCTCCGAAATGCTTCCCGTTCCAAATGCAGGACCCAAAAGGCAGGCAGAGCTCCGGAGTCTCAATGCATGGATGAGACAATGGTGCAGAGATGAGGGTTTTGGATTTGTTAGGAACTGGGGAACATTCTGGGGAAAGGAGGGGCTCTTCCGAAGGGTTGGGCTTCACCTTAACCGGGATGGAACCAGGCTGCTGGCATTAACCTTTAAAAAGGGGAGAGCAGCTTTTAAACTAGATAATAGGGGAAAGCCGACAGTCGACCAAGAGCGGATGGTTCGGAAGAATGTATCCTTGAAGGATACTACCAAAAGCAGAGAGGTTCCAAAAAAGAGTAAAGTAGCCCAAATGCCCTCGAGTATGGAGCAGACAGAGCTTAAAGATCCCAAATTACCCATGTCTACCAAAAGCCAAATTAATATGAATAAAATACAGTCTCTAAAATGCTTGTATGCAAATGCTAGAAGTCTAAAAAATAAGATGGGAGAGTTAGAATATATAGCACTAAATGAGAGGTTAGATATGATTGGAATATCAGAGACATGGTGGAAGGAGGACAACCAGTGGGACACTGTGATACTTGGGTACAAACTATATCGTAATGATAGAGCTGATCAAATTGGTGGAGGGGTTGCACTCTATGTTAGAGAGGGCATTGAGTCAGAAAGGATTAAAGTTTTGTAGGAAACAAAATTTGCTGTAGAATCTCTATGGATTGAAATTCCATGTAAAAAGGGGAAGGCGATGGCAGTGGGGGTGTACTATCGACCACCGGGCCAGAATGAACAAATGGATGATGAAATGCTCAAAGAAATCAAGGAAGCTAACAAAAGTTACAGCGCAGAAATAATAATGGGTGATTTCAATTATCCCGGTATTGACTGGGTCAGTGTCACGGCAGGACATGCTAGGGAGATAAAGATCCTAGATGACATAAATGAGTGCTTCTTGGAGCAGCTGGTTCATGAACCGACCAGAGGGGAAGCCATATTAGACCTAGTTCTTAGTGGAACTCCAGATCTAGTGCAAGAGATAAGAGTGTTGGGTCCACTTGGCAATAGTGATCATAGCATGATCGCCTTTCATTTAATTAGTGGAGGAGGGATAGTACGGAAATCCACAGTACTACCTTTTAATTTTCGAAAGGGAGACTATGATAAAATGAGGAAAATAGTTAAGAAAAAACTAAAAGGAGCAGTTGCAAAGGTTAAAGACTTACATCAAGCTTGGGTGTTGTTGAAAAATACTATCTTGGCAGCCCAGACCAGCTGTATTCCACGCTTTAAGAAAAGTGGAAGGAAGTTCAAAAAACTGCCAGCATGGTTTAAAGGTGAGGTCAGAGAGGCTGTTGTTGCCAAAAAAGCATCATTCAGGAAATGGAAAAAAGAGCCAAACGACGAAACCTGGAAACAGCACAAGCACTGGCAAGTCAAATGCAAGGCATTGATAAAGCAGGCAAAGGGAGAATTTGAGAAGAAGATTGCTGTGGAAGCAAAAACGTGAAATAAAGATTTTTTCAAGTACATTCGTAGCAAAAAACCTGTGAGAGAGTCAGTTGGTCCATTAGATGATAGAGGAGTTAAAGGGGCACTAAGAGGCGACAAGGTGATAGCGGAGAGACTGAATGAATTCTTTGCTTCGGTCTTTACTGAGGAAGATGTAGGGATGTTACCCATGACTGAAGTGGTATTTAAAGGTGTGGAAGAATTGAAGGAAATATCGATACATCGAGAAGATGTATTACAACTATTAGATAAACTGAAGAGTAGCAAATCACCTGGGCCGGATGGTATACATCCAAGGGTGTTGAAAGAACTGAAATATGAGATTGCAGACCTGCTATTAGTAATCTGTGAACTATCATTAAAATCATCTCTAATACCTGAAGATTGGAGGATCGCCAATGTAACACCAATTTTTAAAAAGTGAAAGAGATTTGTGGATATTGTTTTGTCTCCTTTAGTTTGTACTGCTTCCAAAAAAACCAGAAAGTATGTATCTTAATATCTAATAGTTGACTTATGGTTATAGTATATGGATGCTGTTTCAATATGAATGAACTTTGATTGTTTATAAGATTGATGTTATAATTTTCCGTTCTCCTTTTTCTCCCCTCCCATCCTTTTTCATTTTCCCCCTTCCTCTCCTTTCCTTTCTCTTTCATCTGATACATATGTGAAATGAATTATTTTATACATTTTTTTGATCTGTGTTTTACTGCATGTTAATAATTGATTTTTAAGTGTGTAAGTTAATGTAATGCATTCCTATTAAAATGGTTTGTATTTCTATAGGCCCCTGATGAAGGTTAATCAGCCGAAACTTGGCCAGGTCAGGCCCTAGAATAAAGTTTCTTTTTATGCATGGTTGCCTTCCAGTCGTTGTTTGTGTGTGTCTGTGCTATTTTGCGGAAGTTACCTCCTCTTCTTTTTGGATGTGTCTTTATAGTGCTATCAACTGCATATGGATATGCATAACCCGATATCATTTTTGGAATTCAGAAGGCAGACACGTAACCCCTACTGTGGTTTCTCAGATATTTGGGCTGAGGTCCCTTTAAGAGACTTTAAATGGAAATGAGACGACAGAGATAAACTGCCACAGCACTTGTTGCTTTGTGTGTGTACAGCCTTCTACACATTCACACACAGCTGCAGTTTCCCTTTTCTTGCCCACACAACACCAACTCTGACAAACTTGAATGGGCACCTACCAAAGCAAGTGCAGCAGCAGCAAGCAGATGTAAGCTGTGAGTGCAGCTTTCTGTATCCTGTTCCAAATTCCCTGCCTGGCACTTTGCTGACCCTCCTCCGTACTTTCTACCCAACACAAGGCACTGGCAATGAAGGCAGCAAGTAACTTCATACCTGAAAGACAGGTTCTGCTGCTGTGCAGTTTGTGCTGTGCACGGATCCTGCCCGTCTCCCTGGCTGTCTCCGTAAACCTGCAGCAGACTTTGTGTTTCCCTCCTTTATTTTCAGTAGCTACTAGTACCCAACCGTCCATCTCTGAAAGTTTGGTTCTCTCTCCCTCGATCCTGTGGTGCTGCTATTCAGTCCAGCTGTGACCTAGTCACCCATGGGCTTTGAATAAGACAGGCAAGGATAAGCCGTCTTGGGTGCTTGTGAAAGACTTTCTAACGTGATTCGCTGAACTGCTTTGTGCTTCTGGTTTGTCTCCCCCCCCCCCCCCAGCATAGCTCCAGCACGCCCAATGGCACGCACATTCATGTGCAACTTCAAATGGGGATTCATGAGGGCCTCAACCTGCTTGGGTTCATTTGCAGTGCAACTAACCAAATTTGCTCGTTTTTGTCAGTTTTACCATCCAAGTGAAAATGACTACACATCCCTAATAAAAACTGCAAGTTGGGGAAAGTAAAGGAGATCCAGACCAGGGAGCAGCTGCTCTCTAGATTGCCCTATACTCGTATTACATATGTATGAGGAACAGTCTATCGCTCTACTGGTGTCTCTACCTGCAGGGTAGGACAGGAGCTCTGATTTTGTGTTTTGAATTTCGTCCTAAATAGTTTTTGTTGTTGTTGTTGTTGATTTCTGAAAGTGCTTCAGTCGGTTTGTTTTGAGACCTCAAAGAGACCAAGGGCTCAATTGCTCACCCACTGTACCGCAGAGCTGGAATGAACTAGGGGGCATGTTTACTCAACTGTTTTTGCATTTATTGTGTGTTAATTGCAAAACTTAATGCACAGTATGTGCACTTACTGCCTGGTAAATTTACTGAAGTGCAGTAAGGCTTTGTACTTACCACACCTTAAATGCAAAAGGACCAGAAGAAAAAGAAAAAGCTAGTTTCTCCTTGGAAAAAGCACCTTGAAGGAAAAATAAAATCATTACGTGCAGAGGAAAGATCCAAAACATTAAACTGAAATATGCTGCTTTAACAGAAGACTTTCAGTTCTTATGTTCCAATAATAAACTGAAAGTATCAGTAGAGGGACAAAAACTGTGAAGATATGAAAAAAAATCTGAGGATCTAGCACATCTGAAAAGCAGAATGGCTCCCTTCATATGGGATAATTTGGAAAAGGCAAACACAAAGCCAATTGAATGGACTGAAGTAACATCTAAAGAGCTGGAAAGCAATTTAAAAAGAGCTGCAAACTGGAAGAGCCCTGGCCTAGATGGAATGCCACATTTATGGTTCAAACAATTAACATCACTCCAACAAGACCCTGAGGCCCTTCAACTAAATCCCGCTAAGAGTGCAATTAATGCACATTTTTAATGTACAGTAAGTGCAAAGCTTCCAAAGTAACCATTGGGGTGAAAACTGCATGTTTCTGGCAGTTAACGCGAAATTGCACCAGATATTAACATATGCATTTAACGCGGGTGCACCTAATGATACCCATAGAGGCACTGTTAGGTACACCTATGCTAGCTGCCACATTGCCACTGAGTGTACAGCAGTTGCCCTCATGCTAAACAGCAATGTCCTCTCCCTGCCCACACTCCGCCCCTAAGCTATCCACTCACTGGCCTAGCTTATGATGGTCGATTGCCGTGCACTGAAGTAGCTGGTAGCTGGCATGGCTACATGTTAGTGTTCACCGCAACCAGTTAGCACACGCTAAAACATGCTTTAATTGTTTAGTGGCATTTAGTAAAAGGGCCTCCGGACAAACTGTTTAACATCACTTCACCAAGACCCGGTAAACTGCAAAAAAAATATTTGGTCAAGCAGCCAGACTTAACATTGCAATGGCTAATAATAGCAAGTGCACTTATCCTTTCAAAGGGAGATCCAAGTAATGTCCCTAAAAATTACAGACCAACAACTTGTCTACCTACAATCTATAAGTTGTTCATTGCAATAGAGGCTGACAAAACTTCTGAACATATTGATTCTGATAACATCCTGGCAATAGAGCAGAAGGGCAATAAGAGGAGAGCATATGGAAACAACGATCAGTTAATGATGAATAAAGCCATCATGGCCAGTGCTAAGAAAACCAGAAATGGCAGTGTAGCATGGACGGACTATAAAAAAGCCTATGATAGCATTCCACACTCTTGGATAATAAATTGCCCTGGAAAATACAATATAAACTGTGGTCTGATTGAGAACTTCAAGTTCATCACAAAAATGTGGCAAACCACATTCCACCTGAAGTATGAAGATGGACAGTCCATCATTCATAACATCAAGATGCTGAGGAGAATATTTCACGGAGTCTCTCTGTTGCCACTTCAGTTTTGTATGGTGCTTAATCTACTGACTACTCTCATTAACTCTCTGGGATATAGATTTAGCCATACTCCTAAAGATATCAACAATCAAGAAGTAACTTCACACTTACAGTTTGTAGATGACTTGAAGATCCATAGTTCCAGTGGGCAACAATTATTGGAACAACTCCATGTAGTACAAAGCTTCTCAGTTGGCATCATGATGACTCTTGCCATTGAAGAAGTCCTTTGGCAGCCTTTTTTTAAAGGAAAATTAAGCAAAACTGAAACCATCTCCCTGATTGATGGCTGTGACATAAGAAACTTGAACAGGAAGCCTAGGAGTAGAGGAAGGAGCGATATAATCCAGCAAAATTTACTGAGAAATATGAATATTGAAGGGGATTAAAATTGTTACTGAAAAGTTCTTCAATATCACAAAATAAGATACAAGTCATTAATCATTTGTCAATTCCTGCTCTCCCGCATAGCTATGGAATTGTACATTGTCCTCTTGAAGATCTTAAAAAGCTGGATGTACAAACAAGAATATCTTCTCTATGAACTAGTGTATAGGAAGACTACTTTCCTTAAAACAAAGGAACAATGGGCCTCGTAGAATAAATTATATATACAAAGCTACTATTATAGTCCTCCAGGCCTATGTAACAGACCCAAACATGCAAAAAGTGTTGAAATATGGAAGCAAACAACCTGAATCTGTCTCCGTTATCAAACCTGGACAGTCATTTTGCTGAACAGAAGAAATGGATGAAAATCCACCAATACACACAGGAAAAGAAGCACTAAAAAATTAATTTTAAATCTTGATTTTGCATAGGGCATCTAGGTACTACTACAACTGATCATTACAAGGCATATGTAGTAAGCATTGAAAGCATTATCAAATAATAAAGCAACGAGCATTAATGGCATTCCCATTGAAGTATTACAGCAATCAGATAGACACACGCACAGCTACGCCTTCATGTAAAATATGCATCGCTGAAGCTGCTCCATTCACAGACAGTGTTGTGCTGATGTAAACCACACATGAATACTGATGATACAGAAATGGTGATGCAAACTAGACTATATATACCAGTCTGTTGCATGCCCAGAACACTGCAAAGTAATCCCAGTGCACTCTACAATAGTTTAAAGACAGTGATGTGTTTGACATGACACACCTCGCATCACATCATACATGACACTGAAAGACATCCTTAGTTATGCTTGCATTGGTCATCTCAGAAAACAGTCTGTGCAATGCTCAGTATGGCCCAGGTGAAATTAAGATCCCAGCATTGAATATCTGCCTTGTCTTTAGAGCCAGTGGCTAGATGCTGTAATTGCACAAGCCGCCAGCGCTGAATATCAGACCCGCTGTGTATACATGGACAGCCTGAAGAGCAAATCAAAGAACTAGAAAAGATCAAACCTAAGCTTTGTTTAGAAGCTCAGATGGCAAGATTTCGATTTGCACTTTGAACACATCATGTATAAACAGGAAGGCATCATGCTTGGCAAGGTTGAAGTCAGCACAAAAGAGGAACAGCCCCTTTGGCACAAGCAGCAAATGTCAGCATAGTCAGAATAGTCTATTGCAGTGCTTTGTATTTCTGCAGGGGCATTTTATATTGTTCCCTGACCTTACAAACATCCCTCACCTGTGCATTCCATTCTGTACAAATGCATCTTGTGCAATCCCAGTCGGCAGACATACCAGTTCAGTACAGATGTGTCACAGCCATTTATCTCTATGGGGTGCGTTGGGGATCAGAGCAGAATATTTCTAAGTGCTGGCCTTATTCCATGTTTTCTCATAAAAACGTCTAGAAAAAAAACATCTAACCCACATGTCTAACCAACTTATTCATGGTTCACAATGACCCCGTAAAGGTTAATGCGCATTAATTAATTTAATGCCCAATAGGTGCAACTATTTCCATAGACACAAAAGGGCTGTACCAATTAACGGACATTAATTTTATTAATGTGCATTAAATCATTTAGTAAACATGCTCCATAATGTATGCACTAACAAACAAACATAGAGCCCGATTCAGAGAGGAGGACGTCTGGGCTGTCTGGATGTCCCTGAGGAAGACAGGCCAGTTAGGATCCGATTCTGGACTGTGGGAAGAAAACTTTCCCATGGTGCACAGAATTGGGCTCGTGGACGACCCTGCATGCCCCTGCTGCCTATGGGAACATCCTCCCCGCAGGCGCCCCTGACTCCCATGGCTTAGGCCCCCCTCTTCCCTGCCACCTGACCCATGAAAGAAACCAGATAGAACACATCCTAAAATGGCAATGAAGAATAATATTACCTAATATTGCAATTAGGCCACATCTACGGGAGAAAAGGGTGAAAAAAATCACCTAGTACCCTTACATCTTAAAGCTCTAATTCCCCACTTCCCAATAAACAATCAAATACTAACATAATCAAAACTATCCCTCAAGAACAACTGGAGACCCCACCCTCACTGCTCTTCAGAAAATCTTCCAACTACTGGGGGTCCATATAAACATAACGGGCACCCAACAGTCCTACCATGCACTTGTAAGGAAACCTCAAATAAAATGTTGCTCCTAACGCTATCACATGGGATTTTAGTTGAAGGAAACTTTTATGTCACACTTGAGTGGCCCTAGCCACATCAGGAAAAAACTGGACCCTCTGCCCACGAAAAGAACTTGATTTATAGTTAAAGTGTAACCTTATAACTTGGGATTTCTCAGTATTGGCAGAAAAAGAAGCCACCAGGGTAGCCTTCCCAGGAATATCATTCACCAACTCTTCCAAAACTGGGACAAATCTATGGAAGCCTATGGGGGACTCAGTGGCTGTAGCTAACATCCTCTTATCTGGCAAATAATACACCTTATTAACCTGTATCTTATCTGCATTTTCCATTTTCAAACATTCCCTGAAATATTTTTGCAATAATATCAATGTGAAAGACAGTGGGTTCTGGGAAAATTAAGAAAGCTTAAATTTCTACTACGTACCGAGTTCTCCAATATTTCAAGCCGCCCATGGAATAGCACGGTATCTCTCATCCCCGCCACACTGGCGGCCTGAACATTGGAGAGCTGACTGTCCGTCTTCGATATGCTCGCTCCCAACTGAGCTAATACCACATCTTGTTACTCAGACTTGACAACAACCTCCTTAGAAAAGGAGGCTATATGATCAAAAACAGTTTTAAGATACTGATTTGTCTGTGCAACCATAGTCCATTAAAGTAACAGAGGCAGGGGCAGGTCCTGGCGGATGTTGAGGAGCCAGCAAGGAAACATCAAACTGCAAATATGGCATGGGGGAAAGAGACACCAGAAGGGGGCATCACAGTAAAGTCAAACTCAGGGCTACCCAATCCCAAAATCTGTTCCTTCTCACCCAGTGGATGGATCCAAGATGGATCCAAGATGGGGCGTTTCACTTGATACAGGGCCTTGACAGGTCCGAAACATGCATGTCGTGCAAGCAGTTTCCCCTTACAGAGAATCATATCTCGCCGTTATTTGAGATAAGTGATGCTTCACTACTTGCTGTTTGGTTTTTATGAACTTCTTTATCACTAAAAAGGGACTTCCCGGAGTGGAAAGAAAAGGTTTTCCCCTTCTCTCTCTTGCCGGGGGGGCCCGACATAAAAAAATATAAAGTGTTATGAGTTTAAAGGATCATAAGGATTGATTAAACAAACGTTGGGGTTTTACGTACAGAACTCAACGTTCTTCTTTTCTCAGTGACTCTTTTGAATTGAATATACCTGTTATGGTCATTGATTTTTTGAGGTTTTCATTTTGGGCCTTCTCACCCAGTGGCACCGGGGCAGTTAAAGGCTGTGGAGGTGGAGTATGAGCAACAGGACTTAAAATAGACCCTAACTCAGAGGGTGAAGATAACAGCAAGGGAGAACTTCCTGAGTCAACACAGCAGCAGAGGAAATGTGTCTTTCCATGGGGCCCACAACTTTACTCACAGTTGCTGTGCTCGCAGCTGGTACCTGTCCTTTGTTCTTCCTCTTCTGTGGCATCACTGGATCTCTGTCACTGATAGCAAACTGACAATGAAGGAATAACAAAGGGGCACGTCCTTTTGTTTCATGTCCCTTCATTGTAGTGTCCATGGCCACGCATCCGTGGCCAAACAGAAAATCCTCGGCTTTTAAAGAGGAGTCGCGCCCCAATGAAACAGCAATGTGGGTAAAGCCAACACTCCCGCATAAATCTCCAGGCTCTCAACAAGCTCTCAGGAACTCCCACTGCCAGCAGTGACTATCTCCGGCTCCAGGCAGGCACCCTCTACTCCCCAGCAATGCCTTTAAAATGGCACCAAAACTTTGAATTATCTTCAACTCTGGTGCTGCGGTGCAATTCTTGCTTCCACTCCCCTCCGATTTCACTTCCCTTTGAATGGGGCTGAAAAAGGAAGAGAAAGTTTTAATTTCTGGATTGTTTTTTAGCTTTTAGTTTCATTTTAACCTAGGTCATATGTTCACAGTAATGTAGATATATCCACTACAATAGGGAGATCTTCAAAGTCATGACATTATTATTTAAAGGCAACATTTCCAACAGTGGCCAATCTAGGTCAGAAGTACCTAGCAGTTTCCCTAAAAGACACAGATTCTACAATGTTTGTACTGGGGCAAAAAGTGGATATTCTGCGTCCACTTTAATAATGGTTTATGGACCTTTCCTCCAGGAACTTGTCCAAGCCTCTTTGAAACCCAACTACACTAACAGCTTTGACTACATCCTCCGGTAGTAAATTCCAGAGTTTCATTACACGTTGAGTGAAAAATATCTCTTATTAGTCTTAAATAGTTTACCCTGTAGCTTCATTGCATGTCCCCTAGTCTTTCTATATTCTGATAACGTAAACAATCGATCTACGTTTACCCGTTCCACTCCGTTCATGAATGTATAGACCTCTATCATTTTATATTGTTCCCTCTATCTAACCTTTTTAGCCTCTCTTCATAGGAGTATCCTTCCATCCCCTTTACCATTTTAGTGGTTCTTCTCTGTACTTTTTCTAATAACGCTATATCCTTCTTAAGATATGGCGACCAGAATTGCACACAATATTCAAGGTGTGGTTGCACCATGGAACGATACAGAGGCATTATAATATTCTTTGTTTTATTCTCCGTTCCTTTCCTTATGATACCTAGCATTCTATTTGCTCTCTTGGCCGCCGCTGCACACTGGGCTGAGGGTTTCAACTTGTTATCCACAATGATGCCTAAATCTTTTTCCTGATTGGTGGTTCCTAATGTGGAACCTTGCATCGTGTAACCATAGTTTCGGTTGCTCTTACCTAGGTGCATAACTTTGCACTTGTTCACATTAAATTTCACCTGCCATTCGGATGCCCAGTCTTCCAATTTATCCAGATCCTCTTGAAATTTTTCACAATCCTCATGGATTTTGATATAGTAAGATAGTAAATGACGGCGGATAAAGACCAGCATGGTCCATCTAGTCTGCTCAGTAAGATGGCAAGAGTAGGTGCACCTGCTGCTCTGTGCAGGCCACCCCTCCCCATGTCTTTGTTTAGGGGTGAACCCACCGCTCCATGTAGGACACCCCTATTTGTTGAGAAATTAGACAGTTCAGTTTATTTTGATTTTATCCTGTTGCTGTAAAGGGAACCACTGTGTCTGTCCCATGCAATTTTGAATTCCGTCACTGTATTTGCCCCCACCACTTCCATTGGGAGGGCATTCCAAGCATCCACCACCCTTTCAGTGAAAAATATTTCCTGACATTTCCTTTCAATTTATCCCCTTGCAGCTTCATGTTATGCCCTCTAGTTTTACAGTTTCCCCGTCTTTGGAAGATATTTGTTTGTTCATTATTTCTCTTTAAGTATTTAAAGGTCTGAATCATATCTCCCCTATCCCTCCTCTCCTCCAAAGTGTACATATTTAAGTCTTCAAGTCTCTTCTCATACGGCTTCTGACACAGGCTCCAAATCATTTTGGTTGCCTTCCTCTGAACAGTATTCAGTCTTTTTACAGCCTTTGCAAGATATGGTCTCCAAAACTGAACACAGTACTCCAAGTGAGGCCTCACCAGTGACTTATACTGGCATTAGTACATCTTCCTTTCTACTGGTAATTCCTCTTTGTATGCAGCTCAACATCCTCCTGGCTTTTGCCACCACCTTGTTGCACTTTTTTGTCACCTTGAGATCCTCAGAAATAATCACACCAAGGTCCTTCTCCTGATCCGTGCACACCAACCTCTCGCCCCCTATCGCATACATTTCCCTTGGATTTCTGCTTCCCAAGTGCATGACACTGCATTTCTTCACATTAAATCTTAATTGCCAAGAATTAGACCATTCTTCCAGTTTTTGTAGATCTTTCCTCATGTTAACCACTCCCTCAGGGGAGTCCACGCTGTTGCAAATGTTCATGTCATCTGCAGAAAGACAGACTTTTCCATTCAGTCCTTCAGCAATATCACTCACAAATACATTGAACAGTGCCAGGCCCAGGACAAAACCCAGGGGAACCACATTAATCACCCTCCTTTCATTCGAATGAGCTCCATTTACCATCACCTTCTGTCATCTGTCAGTCAACCAATTTGTGATCCAGTTTACCACCTTGGGACCCATCCCCAAACTGCTGAGTTTATTGATAACCCTCCTATGAGGAACAGTATCAAAGGCTTAGCTGAAATCCAGGTAGATGACATCCAACGCATGCCCCTGATCTAGTTCTCTGATCACCCAGTCAAAGAACTCAATCAGATTTGTTTGGGATGATCTTCCTCTAGTAAAACCATGTTGCCTCGGATATTGCAACCTGTTGGTTTTGAGAAAGTCCACTATTCGCTATTTCAGGAGCGCCTCCATTACTTTTTCCGCTACCGAGGTAAGGCTCACAGGCCTGTAGTTTGTAACTTCTTCCCTGTCACCACTTTTGTGAAGAGGTACCACATCAGCCATTCTCTAGTCTTGAGGAACTTCTCCTGTTTCCAAGGATCTGTTGAAAACATCCTTTAATGGCCCTGCAAGAACCTCTCTGAGCTCTTACAGTATCCTGGGAAGTATCCCATCCGGTCCCATGACCTTGTCCACTTTCAGTTTTGCAAGTTTTTCTAACACATCATCTTCTGTGAATGGTGTGGTATCTACTTCATTCCCATTTTTATATTTGGGAGTCACAGGTGGTCCTTCACCAGGATTTTCTTTAGTAAAAACAGCAGAAATATTTGTTTAGCAATTTCGCTTTTTCAATGTCACTTTCCATGAGTCCGTTCCCAGCACTTCTGAGTCCTGCAATTCCACCTCTGATTTTCCTCCTTCCCCGAATATACCTGAAGAACGTTTTGTCACCACACTTCACATCTTTAGCCATCTTTTCCTCTGCCTTTGATTTTGCTTTCCTTATTTCTCTTTTTGTCTCTGAGTTTGATCCTGTATTCCTTTCTGTGTTCCTCTGTTTGCAAGCTTCTGTATTTTGCAAAAGCTGGGGGGGTTTGCCTTTATTTTGGCAGCCACATCTTTGGAAAACCAAATAGTTTTCCTTCTCCTCTTGTTTTTATTTACTTTTCTTACATATTTATCTGTTGCCTCTTTTATTGCCACCTTTAGTTTAGCCCCTTGCAATTCAACTTCCCTTATCCCCTTCCACCCTGCCAACTCCTCCTTCAGGTACTTGGCCATTTTACTGAAGTCAGTGTTTTTGAAGTTTAGGACTTTGAGCTTGCTATGATTGGACTGCACCTCAGCTTTTATCTCAAACCACACAGTGTGATGATCGCTGCTGCTCACAGGGGCACACACCCAGACATTCGACACGCCATCACCGTTTGTGAGCACTAAATCCAGTGTTGAGCTTTCCCTGGTTGGTTCCATCACCATTTGTCTAAGTAATGCATCCTGGAAAGCATCCACAATTTTTTTGCTTCTTTCCAGATTTGCAGAAGGAGTAATCCAGTCCACATTGGGTAGATTAAAGTCACCCAATATGATCGCTTCCCCCTTTGTGGCTATCTTGGCAATATCTATAATCAATTCGTTATCTATCTCTTTGATTTGAGGTCTGTAGACTACAGCAGTATGGATGACAGTGCCATTTCCTCTTTCCAACACAATCCAGAGCGCTTCTTCTTTTCCCCATGCCCCCTGCATTTCAGTAGATTTAATATTGCTTTTGCCATAGAAGGCTACTCCTCTTCCTTTTCCACGTTCTCTGTCTCTTCTGAATAGATTATAGCCAGCTATGGCTATATCCCAATCATGCGATTCATTAAACCATGTTTCTGTAATGGCCACAATGTCCAAGTCCATTTCCACCATTAGGGCTTCCAGATCCGGAACTTTGTTGGTTAAGCTTCGAGCATTTGTGCTCATTGCTTTCCAGTATTTAACTGGCTTGCATGCATTTTGCATTGATTTTGTTCTGCCCACTTCTTCCCACTTGTCTTTGATGTGTGGTTTAAAAGTGCGGCTGTTTCAGATGTTATTCTGCTTTTGCCAGGAGTGACATCCTGAACTTGTCCGTCCCCATCCATCACCCCCTTTTTCTAGTTTAAATGCATATCCACAAACTGCCTGAATTTTTCACTTAGGATTATTTTCCCTGCAAAAGAGAGATGTAGTCCATCAGCACAGTATAGTCTCTTGTTGGTCCATCTGTTTCCCCAGTCACCTATAAATCTGAATTCTTCTTGTATGCACCGGGTCTGGAGCCATGTGTTAAAGCTTTTTATGTGATGTAACCTTTCTGCCCCCTTACCAAGAACAGGTAGAACTTCAGAGAATGCTACAGTGTTAACAATGGGCTTGAGTTTCTCTCCCAGAGATTAGAAGTCCCTTTGAACTGTAGAGGCACTGTTTCTAGCCAGGTCATTTGTACCCAAGTGGATGACATTATCAATTTTGGAGTGCTCACTTTCAGGGCTAACTACATCAACAATTTGGTTTCTATTCCTGCTAGCTGAAGAGCCTGGGAGGCATCTGACTATCTTCTATCCTTTGACTATCCTTCTCTCCTTTGAACTGTGTTGCCAAGTTGGTGCCTCTGATGATGGAATCACCAAGTAGTAGTAGTTTTCTGTTCTGTGCGTTTTTCTTCATATTTGGTGCTTTATCAGGAGATTGGGCATTGACTGTCTCATTTAAGGACCCTTAAGTTTCCATGGATTGGGCATCCTCATTAACCAAAGCAGAGAATGCATTATTCAGGGATATCTCATGATGTATAGGGTGTTTCCTCATTAGAGGTTGCAATCTACCAGAGCCCACGGTGATCCATTTGTTCCTGGGATATTTGATTCTTTGTGGGAGCGGTGATGGACTTTGTTTGGTTTGTATCCTAGAAGAGGTGCATTTCATTGCAGCTAGTTCTTCCCTTAATAGAGTCAAATCTTTATGCATGGCGGCTAACTTGAGGCATATAGGACAAGCTCTTAGGTTCCAGATGATTCTTCTCTGAATGAAGGCAGCACAGATGTTGCACTAAATAGAAGACATGCTTGTTCCTAGAAGGAGAAGAAGAAAATGTAGACACAACACCAAATTAAAAGGATAGATGTCAATGTATGTAACTGCTATATAGGCAATGTAGCCCTGGGGTGGGTGGGGTGAGGGGTATGGTGGATGGGAACCTAAGTGTCCTTGGCCAGTAGGCCTTACATGAACAGAGGGCACACTTAGATATCTGATTTAAGGGCTACACAAGGAATGTAGGCAGTCAGAATATTCCCAAAAGTGAATGTATAACCAACAGTTAAATTTTATATCAGCAGCAGCAACAACAACAAGACAGGCAAAAAAAATACAAGGCTGAAAGCTTAGCTGTGTGGAGGCTCTGGAAGCTGTGGAAGCTGTGAAGACTAGGGTTGACCACGTACTTGTGGAAGGGCTGTAAGCAATGTTCCCACTAACCTGTGCTGGGTCTGCCACCAACATTCCTGCCAGCGGGGGGAGGTGCAGAGCGATCAACACTCTGCCCCTCCCCCCACCAGCAGGAATGCCAGCAAAGGACCCGGCGCAGATTAAAGAGAACATTCCGAGGGTGCTGCGGTGTGTATTAGACCTACAAGGCTCTTCTCTGTGAGCCTTACTATTCAATCTATATATCAGGCCAATCTGTAGCATAATACAGAGCCATAAAGTATATTACCACATTTATATGGATGATATTACTGTTTGTTATACCTTCCATATGACGCCTCAAAGTTTAACCTCTCTCAAATAGTCACATGCTTCAACGATGTGGCTCAATGGTTATCCACTCATAACTTACAAATAAATTATAACAAAACAGAAGCACTATACATAAGCAAAGATAAGACATTCAACCCTCCATATAATCTAAGTGTCAATAATGCAACTCTTCAAGTTAAGAAAGAAGTACGATACTTGGGTATAACTTTAGATCAGCAACTAAACCTGGCTACACATATCAATAATATAATCAGAGCAATCTACAGCAAAAAAAATCCTTCAACATCTACGACCACTACTATCATCAAATGACTTCCACCCAGTTCTACAGGCTATGATTTTCCCACACTTCGACTTCTGCAGTAACATATACAAAGGTCTCCCAAAGCATTCCTTACACCAGCTGCAGATGACTTAATATACAGCTGCTCAACTCATCTGCCAAGGCCCAAGTTCAGAGTATATTACTCTCATCCTTAAATGATTGCACTAGCTCCCGATAGCTAGCAGAATCAAGTTCAAAGTGCTATAAAATACTTTACAGCTTGTTCTCAAGCTATTTAAACCTCTCTTTCAAGAGGTTCCTAACACCAGAACAAGAAGAGGCTGTTCGCAAACATACTTGTTTTTCCCATCGAGTACACAAGGAGCAACCAATCCACATGTAATAGAGCTTACTCACTCTGTGCCGCCAAGTTTTGGAACACGCTCCCAGATAGAATCAGAGTTACCACAGATATATCATCATTCTACAAGCAGCTGAAAACATATCTGTTTGCTGAGCACTTTGAAGGGATGATAACTTGACTAGATCACTACTTAGCTTAAACTCTGCCCCTATTTTTATTTATTTATTTACTTATACAGTTCTTCTATACCGCCCCTTCCAGAGATCAAGGGCGGTTTACAGAGAACAGAGAACAGTTGAACAACTTTTACATGGAACAGCAATATTAACTATTTTCAAACAACTTTTACATGGAACAGCGGTATTAACTATTTACAAGGAACATATTGTACAAACAAACTTATGTGTCAGTTTTTGTAGTTACATATAAACAGGAGTCGGCCTCTTCTTGATTTGTCCTTTTCTTTGGTTAGGGTAGGGTGAAGCTCTGGGGTTGTTTAGGTAGGGAGTGTGGAGGGAGGGTTAATAGGCTGTGGGTTTAGGAGGTTGGTAGGTTGGTTCTGTTTGTTGGTTGGTAGCTCGTGGGAGGTGAGGGATTTCAGTTGGGTTTTCAAAATGTTCAGTGAAAAGATGTGTTTTGAGTCCTTTTCTGAATAGTTGGAGGTCTTTTGTCATGCGGAGGGTCAGTGGAAGTTCATTCCAGAGGGTAGGGGCAGCAAATGAAAAGGCTCTGGAGCTTGTAGTTTTCTTTGTCTTGCAGATGGTTTTGGGTATGTCAAGTGAGTGGGTTGTATTTTGTCTGTGTGTTCTGGATTCTGGTGGGGAGTGTAGGAGGGTGGTTAGGTGTGATTGTGAGGGGGAGATGTCATTGAGGAGTTTGAATATTTTTAAGAGTATTTTATATTTTATCCGGCCATTTATAGGGAGCCAGTGTAGTTCATGTAGAATGGGGGTTATGTGGTCAGTTAGACATGCTTTTGCTATTACCCTGGCGGAGATGTTCTGGGCTCTTTGGAGTATATTTGTATTTTTAAATGGTAGGCCATTCAGTAGACTATTACAATAGTCGAAGTGGGGGGTAATTAGTGAGTTGACTACAGATCTAAAATCATGGGTGTCGAGGAGGGGTCTTAGGTGCTGTACAGTCTTTAGTTTATAGAATACAGTTTTTACTGTTTACTTTATGTGGGGGAGCATACTGAGTGTATGATCTAATATTATCCCTAGGTATTTTACCTCTTGTTTGACAGGGATAGTGGTGTTGTTGATTATGATGTTTTTTGGGTAGATTGCATCGTGTTTTCTTCATATAAGCATAGTTTCTCTTTTTTTAAGGTTAATGCTGAGGTAGTTGGTTTCTAGCCAGGATTCAGCCTCTCTGATACATTCAGATAGATTGTGGTATGAGGGGCTGCTAGTGTTTATGGGGATAGTGAGCATGATGTCATCGGCATAAATGTAATGGTTAATTTTGTATTTTTTAAATATGTTTGTGATGGGCTGTAGGTATAGATTAAAAAGGAGGGCCAAGAGGGCCGAACCTTGTGGGATTCCCTGTCCTTGTGAGAACGTTTCTAAGGTGTTTTGGCCTAGTTTGACACATAGCAATCGGTGAGATATATATATATGACATAAACCATTTGAGGACAGTGCCTCCTATTCCCAGGTTTACTAGCCTATCAATTAGTGTGTTATGGTTGATGTTGTCAAATGCGGCGGCTATATCTATGAAAAGGAGGATGAAACCTTGTTTGTTGTCGTCTGTTCCTCTAATGAGGTTATCCAGTAGTGTTATTAGTAAGGTTTCAACACCGTGGAAGGGGCGGAATCCGAATTGGTGGGAGTCAAGGGGTGCGTGTAGGTCAATATAGTCTTGTAGTTGGAGTGTATGATTTTTTCTACTACTTTATCAAGGAACGGTATACTGGCTATGGGCCTGTGTGAGCTTGGGTCTTTTGGATCTAATGTATTATTTTTTAGGATGGGAAGGATGGGGGTGAGCTTAAGAGCATCCGGCATGATACCTTGTGGGAGTGATTGATTAATTATGTTTTGGATGTTTGTAGCGAGTTCAGCTTTGGTGGATTTGATCCATGATACTGTGCATGGGTCAAGGGGGGAGGTTGTGGTATTAATCATTGTTATGATCTTGAGGAGGTGCTTTTGATCGACCACGTCAAAGGTTTCCCATTTATTTGAGTTTTTTGGATCTATATGCGTTGCTGTGATAGTGTTGGGGGACTTACTTTTTAGTTTCTCAGCAAAATGTGCAGCTAATGTTTGTACACTTATTGTGTACAATGGTGTGCAAAAGTCTGAAATCACTTGTGAGTTTTGCGTTTTTCCTACTTTCTAATGTTTTTTTTTTTATTTTCCGTTAGCCCAGCAAATTCATCTTTCTACCACGTTAAAAGGGATACATTTGTCTATTAGAGCTGACTTTTTTGCATTCCTTGCTTCCAATTTAAATACTTTACAGACACTGGGAGATTGCTACTTCGATTTTTGTGGATCCTGTGTCAAAACTGGATCGAGATTATCCAATATGCACACGTTATTTCTGACCAATCAGGAGGCTGGTTTCACTAACCAATCACAATGTAGATATCTAGCCAACAGTGCAGCTATAAAAATGTGCGGAATATTTGAATTTCATACCCTTTCTGGATCGACCATGAAGATGACGCGGACCCTGACGTTGGAGGAGCGTGTTCATGTGTCCTTTATTTTTATTTTTTTTAACAGACTTTATTTTCATTTTCAGTATACATTCAAACAATTGCATCAACACCAAACTTTAGATAACAAAGCAAATCCCACCCATCCCCCATCCCCGCCCACTCCTCCAGGACACGTCTAGCGCACAGAGAATGACATTGCTAAGCAATTCTAAAGGCTATCAAGGCCATCTTTAGCATAGGCACACATCGGTATCCAATCGAATCTACGCTGTTCCCCCATTAATGCGAGCTACGTTCACAAAGTCATTTAACATTTTCCACTTGAGGCTGCTACCTTTTTCCAGTGGCACGGCCTTCCTGTACATTTGTTCATACTTGCTATACAGATACACTTGAGTCCACCATGTCTGCACATTAAGGTTAGCAGTACACTTCCAATTAAGCACAATTAGGTGTATTGCCAGCCCCATCATGAAATCCAGCAAGAAATAGCCCTCTTTAGGTAAGGATGGGAGCTTTGCCGCCGACCTAAAGTCTACGATCCGCCAGGTGAGGGGTTCCTTAAATTTAAGAATGATTTGAATCTAGGCCCATACCTGCTCCCAGAAAGTCTGTATTCCCGGACACTCATAGGTAATATGGGCAAAAGTACCAATATTGCTATTGCATGTCCAGCAGAGATTACTGGTACTCTTGTCCCATCTCGCCATTTTGACTGGTGTATAGAAGCCCTTATGCACGAAAAAGAAAAGAGTCTGAGTAACCGAAGCTGATTTCGAGACTCTTACTTGTTTGCGCCAGAATATCCTCCACTGCTGCGCAGAGAGAGTGATCCCGGTATCCTTCTCCCACACTTTCTGAATTCCTCGTGTCTGTGGAGTACGGGTCTGGCTTAGCTTCTTGTAAAAGAGCGAAGCCACACCCGCTGTTTGTGCGATCTCCTGAGCTACCTCTATCACACCGCTCTTTCCTGTCCCACTCTTGGGGTCTACCTTGGAGCTTTCAATGCAGTGCTGGAGTTGCAGACATTTAAAGTATAACTTAGATGGGAGACCAAATTCTTGCTGCAGTTCACTATATTCTTTCCACTTATTACCCCTACAGACGCTCCAGACTCCTCTTAAACACCATTGGCTCCAGGCTACAGGTTTCTTCTGGATTTTCAATAGGGGATTGTGCCACAATGGTAGCCGGGCTGGGGGACACATATCTGGGCTACAGGAATGAATGAGAATCCAAAAAGCCGTAAGTGTATCGGTTATCATCCGGGGACAATGAGCACTCTGCGTTAGCTGAATACCCGGGAGGCATACCATTGGTATCGGAGCTAATAATTTCTCCTCCACTTCTAACCATATCGGTCTACCTACCGATCGGCATTCTAGCCATCTTGACCCCTGCTTTAGTAAGAATGCTCTATGATAGGATTGGAAATCGGGGAATTTGACAACACCCTCCTCGCGACTACGTTGAAGCTTCTGATGTGCCATTCTCAGCGTTTTGTTCTTCCATAAAAACTGACTCAATGTACACTCTATCTGCTGATATGTTTGTATTGGCATCAGACAGGGAATCATCTCTAAAATATAGTTGATCTTTGGGACTATCATCATTTTTATAGTCTCCAGATGGCCCCACCAGGACATCACTAAGGGGGACCATTTGGTGGTCATATCTCGGGCAATTGCTACTACAGCTTCGGCATTAAAATGGACAGTTTCTTCAAAGGGATAGCGGTAGTGCACTCCCAAGTACTTTACCATGCTGGACTCCCAGACAAATGGGAAGTCACGCATGTCCTCCTTATGTACCCAGTAGTTTAACGGGAAGGCGACTGATTTCGTCCAATTAATTTTGTACCCCGAGAGCAGCGAATTGCGGTCTATTTGCTCCAGCACCTTGGGGACCAACTCAGGGGAGACTCATGTGTCCATTATGAGCGAGGAAGGATTTTCAAGCCGTCAGATAGCCAGGAAAGTTGGCTGCAGTCAGAGCGGTTAAGATTGTACAGAAGAAGAAAGAAACGGGTTCAGTGGTGGAAAAGCCTCGTTCTGGTCATCCACGTGCATCAACATCACGCCAGGACTACACACGATGCATTTTACTGACTAATTGCAAGCTGACCTCTCCTCAGCTACTTCGAGAGTGGTCAGACAAGAGTGAGGTCAGTGTCAGCTTATCAACAGTTTGTCGCCGGTTCCTGCAGTTTGGTCTCCGGGGCTGTAAAGCACGGAATAAGCCACTGATGACCGTCCATTGAGCAAGAATGTTCTTTGCACAGGGCCCCGCGTTTCAGGGGGCCCCGCGCAAAGAACATTCTGCTTTTTTTTTTTAAATTATATTTTAAAAAAAAAAAGCTGTCTCTGGCTGCTGCCGCGGCCTCCGCAGCAAAATGGATTGTCCCGTGGGGCCTCCTCTCCTCGCTGAGCCTCTCTGCAAGGGCTTTCAGATTTGCGAAGGGAGAGTGTTTCCCTTGCTTCTCTGTTAAGCCCGCAGGGGCTAATGGGAAATTTCCCATCTGCCCCTTTAGACGCGAGGGGCTGATGGGAAATTTCCCATTAGCCCCTGCGGGCTTAACAGAGACGCGAGGGAAACACTCTCCCTTCGCGAATCTGAAAGCCCTTGCAGAGAGGCTCAGCGAGGAGAGGGGGCCCCGCGGGACACTACATTCTGCCGCTGCCGCGGCGGCAGCGGCAGCAGCCAGAGCCAGGTTTTTTTTAAAAATTTTAAATTTGCCATAAGCCGATATGGGGGGGTGTTAAGACTGGTGCTGGGCTGGGCTGCGGGGGTGTTTAGACTGGTGCTGGGCTGGGCTGGGCTGCGGGGGTGTTTAGACTGGTGCTGGGCTGGGCTGGGCTAGGCTGGGGGGGTGTTAAGACTGGTGCTGGGATGGGCTGGGCTGGGCTGGGCTGGGCTGGGGGGGGGTGTTAAGTCTGGTGCTGGGCTGGGCTGGGCTGGGGGGGTGTTAAGACTAGTAATGGGCTGGGCTGGGCTGGGGGGTGTTAAGACTGGTAATAGGCTGGGGGGGTTAAGACTGGTAATGGGCTGTGGGCTGATGGGGGCTGTCTGGAAATGGGGTGATGGGGGGTTAGGACTGGTAATGGGCTGTGGGGGGGTTAAGACTGGTAATGGGCTGCGGGGGGGATTAAGACTGGTAATGGGCTGTGGGCTGATGGGGGCTGTCTGGAAATGGGGTGATGGGGGGTTAGGACTGGTAATGGGCTATGGTGGGGTTAAGACTGATAATGGGCTATGGGGGGCTGACTGGAAAGGGGCGGATGGGGAGGGGTTAGGACTGGTAATGGGCTGTGGGCTGATGGGAGCGGTCTGGAAATGGGGTGATGGGGGTTAGGACTGGTAATGGGCTATGGGGGGTTAAGACTGATAATGGGCTATGGGGGGGCTAGGACAGGAAATGGGCTGATGGGGAGGGGTTAGGACTGGTAATGGGCTGTGAGCTGTTGGGGGGGTTAGGACAGGTAATGGGCTATGGGGGGGGGTTAAGACTGGTAATGGGCTGTGGGCTGATGGGGGCTGTCTGGAAATGGGGTGATGGGGGGTTAGGACTGGTAATGGGTTATGGGGGGATTAGGACTGATAATGGGCTATGGGGGGGGCTAGGACAGGACATGGGCTGATGGGGCGGGGTTAGGACTTGAGGTGGGCTGATGTGGTTAGGACTGGTAATGGGCTGTGGGCTGATGGGGGGGTTAGGACTGGCAGTGGGCTATGGGGGGCTGACTGGAAGTGGGATGATGGGGGTTAGGACTGGTAATGGGTTATAGGGGGGGCTTAAACTGAAAATGGGGTGATGGGGGGTTAGGACTGGAAGTGGGTTGATGGGGGCTAGGACTGGTACTGGAAATGGGCTGTTGGGGGGAGCTAAGATTGGAAATGGGCTGTGGTGGGGGCTTGAATTGAAATGGACTCATGGAGGGGCTAGAACTGGAAGTAGGCTCATGGGGGGGCTTGGACTGGAATTGGGCTGAGTGGAGGGGAGCTAGGATTTGACATGGGCTGATGGTGGGGCTAGGAAATGACTAGAAATGGGCTGATGGGGGGCTAGGATTGGAAATGAGCTGATGAAGGGACTCAGACTGAAAATGGATGGGGGAACTAGGACCGGAATTGGGTTGATGGGGGTAGGACTGGAAATGGGCTGATGCAGGGACTAGAAGGGAATGGATGCTGGGTGAGACTGGAACTAGAAGGGAGCTGATGTTGGGGGAGGATTAGAATGGGATGGGGCTGGGAGAGTAAAATGGAGAGGGGAAAAATATTTTGTGTGGGAGGGATGAAAAATCTACAATTGGCCGGGAATTGGGAGAGTAAGTGGGGATTGAGGATGGAGGGGTAAAATTTGTGTGGATGAAATAGGAATGAGGAAAGAGCAAAAGGAGAAAGATTAGTATGTTAAAGCAGATGTAGAGAGAGAGAATGGAAAAAAAAACTAGAAGAGAGAAGAAAGAACAAATGGACAGCAGACGATGGAGAGTTAGCAGAAAACATGAAGAAACCAGAAGAAAGTGGCTGGAGCAATTGCAACTGAAAAAAATGCACAAAAGGTAGAAAGATATCTCTTTATTTTGAATTTATTAACTGGAATATGAAAGCTCTGGGAAATGTGCATCATTAACGTCTGCGCTTTGTTTGGTACAAGAGGAAATTAATTTATAGTTTTATTTCTACAGTGTTGTTGTACATTCCAAGTTTGGCTTTTGGGGTTCCCAGTTTAATTATTGCCTTCCTGTTTCTAAATTGTGATTCCTTGTTTGATGATGGTCTATGTTCTGCATGTGTAACTGAGCTGAGGTATTCTGTTTATGTAATTCCTATTTGACATTGCCACTTGTTCTCTTTCCCCAGTATTCTCTGAAATGTATTGGTTTAATATTTGCAGTGTTGCCTTTTGATAGGTAGGGTATGGTGCTTTGTGAGTCCTGGAAATGCTGTCAGGATATGGCGGGTTTGCTATGGGTTCTAAATGGGCAGCGTTTGTAGTAGTTCCTAATGTGCCTGGCGGTTGGCACTGGATTATAGTAATGTAGAAATCTTTTAGTCTTTCTTTATCCATACCCTCATTAAGAGACATGTTTACTAAAAGTTAGTGTATGGTAACATTATGCAATTATTTATGCAAATAAGGCCACTTATGCAAATGAGGCCCCGCACCGAGTCTCCGCACATGGCCCCGCACCCCCCTTGGGCCGCCCCTGACCGGATCATGTGGGTGAGAAAGCACTCAACCTGGTCGACTGAATTTTGGGAAAAGGTGCTATTCAGCGATGAAAGCACCTTCTGCCTGTTTGGTAACCAGGCCCACAACTATGTGAAGAGATTTCCTGGAGAGGAATTCAAGCCTGAGTGTCTCAACCTCACTGTGAAGCATCCTTTGAAGGTCATGGTCTGGGGCTGCATGGCTGCCAGTGGTGTTGGATGTCTTCACATCATCGATGGAATGGTCAACGGGGCCAAGTACATCACCATACTGCAAAGGTGCATGGTGCCATCAGCACACCAGCTGTTTCCTGGCCAGTTCCTGCTCTAAGATGACAATGCACCCTGCCATCGCTCCAGACAAGTGATCAGCTGGAAGCAGCAGAATAACATCAAGTCAAAGGACTAGCCTGCCCAGTCTCCAAATCTGAATCTAATCGAGAACCTGTGGCACAAGGTGGCCTTGGAAATATCCAAGAGGCATCCGACATCAAAGCGTGAGCTGATTGAGTCACTCATTGCAGCTTGGAACCGCGTTGTCACCAACGATCACCTTGTCAGACTAGTTCATTCAATGCCGACAAGGTGCAGTCAGGTGATCAAGAACAAAGGGTGGCCATCAAATACTGAGCCATCACTGACACATAAAAATGGTCTTTTTCAAGGCCACATACATTAATTTGAAGGAAACCTGGCGTACATCCATAATATTTTAAAGCATACTTACAATAATATATATCGTTGGCCAACGATGTAGAATACACAATTTTTTACAGAAAAATCTATCAACAGCACAACTATGGAGAACAAACTCAGAAAATAAGGGCCAAACCAATACTAAAAGTTGGCCCTAATAGCCAAATCTATCACTTATCATGAGATACACAGAAAGAGCCACTGGGAGGAAAAGGAAATTAAGATATAAGGTCACGAAGTTGAAAAAAACATCAAATTTACAAGTGATTCCAGACTTTTGCACACCACTGTAGTATTCTGGTTCTGTTTTTGGGTTTTTGTTAGTGATTTTACAATTGCAAATAATTCTCTTGGTCGATTGATGGCCATGTTTATTACTTTAGAGTGATAGTCTCGTTTTGATTTGGTGATTGTGTCTTTATATGTGTTGAGTAGGCTTATGTATTGGGATTTGTTTTCATTCGATTTTGTTATTCTCCATCTTTTTTCTTGTTTTCTCAGTTGTTTTTTTAGCTTGGCGAGTTCTTGGGTGAACCAAGAGAGCAGCGGAGGCAATGACCACGGCCTACCAAAGTATTAGATGAAAATCTTTATTGAGGACCCAATAAAGATAATTATGGGTCCTCAATAAAGATTTTCATCTAATACTTTGGTAGGCCGTCGTCATTGCCTCCGCTGCTCTCTTGGTTTGATTATCTGTGGAAGGCCATCTTCTTTCTCTCCTTTCCTCCGAGTTCTTGGGTGAACCATTTTTCTGATCTTTTTAGGGGCTTGTTTACAAAGCCGCGGTAGCGGTTTCCGATCGTTATCGGAGCCGTGGCCCCATTGAAATCAATGAGGTCGCGGCTCCAATAACGATTGGAAACCACTACAGCGGCTTTGTAAACAAGCCCCTTAGTGTTTGTTTTGGTGTAACTTGTGTAGGGGCGGATGCCTTTGGATTGTTAAGTTCCATTGGTTTATGGCTATATTAATGTTTGATGTGTTTGTTGCGAGTTTGGCTAGTACATTGTCTAGGAAGGCATCTTTATTGAAGTGGGTAAAGCATGTGTTATGTGGCGTAGTGCTTGGTGTGTTGGTATTGGGTGTTTGTGTGTGGAGATAGAAGGTTATTAAGTGATGGTCGGACCAGGGTACCTCGGTTATGGTTGGGGGGGGGGTGAAGTTGGTGGTTATTGAAAGGCGTGGGGAGGAAGATGAGATCCAGGGTGTTTCCCTTTATGTGTGTGGGGGCATGTATGATCTGTTCATATCCCATTTCTGTCATTGTGTCCATGAAGTTTATTGTGTGAGAGGGGTTGAGTGACGGGAGGTTCAAATCGCCCAGTATGATAAATGGTTTTCTCAGTGAGGCTGTGCATGCGAGTTCCAGAATAGGGGTGAGGTTGTTGTGGTCAGCAGATGGGAGCCTGTAGATGAGGCAGAGTGCAATGGTTTTATTCTCTATATTGATGATGTCCATGTCATCTATACTATTTATGTTTGTTAGGGTATAGTGAAGGTCTTTTCTGGTAAGGATGAGGGCTCCTCCCCCTCTTTTGGCGTCCCAGTGGCAGTTGAATAAGTCATATTGTTGTGTGTATAGTTGGTTTAGTAGGATTGTGTTTGTGGGTGAGAGCCATGTCTCCGTGATGAAGAGTATGTCGGGTTTTTCATCTCTGATCATGTCGTTGATGACTGGTAATTTGTTTCTTATGGAACGTATGTTTATGAGAATGAGTTTTCTCAGGGTGAGTGTGTTGGAGGAGTCATTCATACTACCCCCCTCCTACCTCTTACCTACTAGCCTATTCCTCGTATGATACAGCAAGCATAGTCCCGACTAATCTCTCAACCCTATCACTACTATGTACATACATCTATTCAATTATAATTATGCTTGACTTCATTTAACGAATGTAATAAAGTTAAAAATGTTTTCTATCTGCTAGTTACTGCACCTGGTCACCGTTAACTGTAACTCCCTGTTATTTGTAACTGTTTATACCGTTCCATGTAAACTGCTTTGATTTTGGATGAAGCAGTATATAAGAACACATGAATAAATACTCTGGATTTCAACTATATAAACAAATACCTACATTTGGCTTCAATATGCGTTCTCCACTAACTTCCTCTCTACAACAGTGGAAGTAAGAAGGGGGTTGTGAATTACAGGACATGTAGTTGGCAGCTGTCATGAGTAAATAATGGAAATGTTGCTAGAACAATGGATTATACTCATCTAGTTTAATTTGAGATACTACTACTTCTTATCATTTGTATAGTGCTTCAAGGTACACACGGCACTGTACATATACATGTAAGACAGTCCTTGCTCTATAGAGCTTACATTCTAATCAAGATATAGATCACAACAAACTAGGGACTAAGGGAAATCTAGGGGAATGCTAAAGAGACACATAGGGGGTGAGTAGAAGAATGGGATCAAGATCCAAAAGCAGCCTTGAAGAGGTAGATATTTAGCCTGGACTTGAATAATGGAAAGGGAGCAGCAAGGTGGAATGAACGATGTCTGGAATCGATAGTGGCAGAAAAGGGCACAGATAGAAGGGATCTGCCAGAAGAGCAGAGTTCCCAAGGAGGGGTTGTCGGGAGAGATAAGAGAAGAAAGGTAGTGAGGAGCAGCAGAATGAGTGCACTTACAGGTCAGCAGGAGAAGTTTGAACTGGACACGGTCTCTCAGTTCTCAGCAGCTGAAGCAAGAGCTTTTGGGTAATGGACAGCCCTGAAGGGACGATTAGTAGGCAGATCCTCCTCACCATTTGAAAAAGGAAAAATAAAGAAAGGACAAGGACAAGGACAAAGCTGAGATTATTCTTAGCAAAGGCTGGGGCATTGGCTCTCCCATGGAATTTGGGACAGAGTGAGGGCTAGCAGGGCTGCAGGACTTGCGGTGTGGGCCTGCCTGACAGCATAGGTTTCGTCTAGTCCCGGATCCCTTTTCCCCCCCAGCCAAGAGCTACAGGTCTCTGTCCCCCCCCCCCCAACCTTTGTCCCTCATTGTTTTTTCTCTCCCTCTGCTGTCCCTCGCCTCTCCTCTGGAGCACTCGAGTGCAGTGAGAATGGTGCAGAGTCGACAGCAGCAGCAGACAAGGTAAGCGACTGGCAACCGAGTCCCTCTGTTTTTCATTATGGCTGGTTTTTGGGTTCATTTTTGATGGCACGGGGGTGTTCTACGGGGTTGCAGGGATTCTCTTCAGGCCAGCTCATTCATGATCAGGGCACAGATGTATGTCGGTGGAGTTTCCTGCCTGTGCAATTTGTTTGGGTGGCTGCAGCTTGGGTCCATCAGGGGTTTGCCATTTTTGTGTGTGGCAAGGTAGATCGTGCAAAACCTTGGCTGCTCCAGTGGCAGAACAGAGTGAAAGCAAGATGGAGTCTCTTCAGGGGGACATGTCAGACTCTGTGGATCCCATGATTTCTGCAGAAACCACGGCCATTTTGCCTCAGGTAGAGAAACCAGCTCAACAGCAGAAGTGCGGTAAAAGTAAAGCAAAAACAACAGCGACAACTTTTACAGCACCAAGGACAGAACCTGAGGGGGTTTCTGGGCTTGAGTCGGTGTTCTTGGTGGACTTCATAAATTCCCTGCACAAGGCTTATTGCCTTAAAAGGAGACAAGCTGTATCTGGCCAGGATGAGTCTTATTTGGATCTTCTGGGTAGTGTGGCATTGCTGGGTCCTGAAGTCCTGTATGAGAGGGACCCCTGTGGGGGATTTACATTAGCTAAGAGAGGCAAAGGAGGGTTGGAGGCCTGGCTGACTCTGGACTCTTTACTGTCAGAGGAGTTAGGAGAAGGTCCCTCGGATCTCTGGGGTGATCAAGGGCCACAAGACTTGGAAAAAGGGGAAATCCCACTGGGAGAGGACCCTAATGTCTTCAGGTGTATTTCATAGGGAGGAGCTGGCTGTCCTCATTTCTCATTCCCTGGTGGCCCTGAACATTGTCCAACTGCCGACTGCTTAGGATGAGCCACTGGAGGACCCCTTGCTTCATCTATTTTGTGATGACCAAAACAGAGGGGGCTTTCCAGCTTATCCTTGACCTCAAATATGTGAATCGTGTTCTGCGCATGCCTCACTTCCAAATGGAAACTCTTCACTCGGTTATTCTGGTAGTGCGTCAAGGCGCGTTCCTTTCAGCTCTGGACTTGGTGGAGACTTATTTACATGTACCGATCCAACCAGACCTACGTTTCATGATGCCCACAGGGGATTTTCAGTTCAGAGCTCTGCCATTCAGGTTAAATACCGTGCCATGCACATTTACCAAGGTTATGGTGGTGGTGGTGGCAGCCCTATGGAAGGAAGGGGTACTGATTCATCCCTACATGAATGACACACAGAGAGTAGTGGAGTTTCTTCAAAGCCTTGGCTGGGTAGTGAACTTGGCCAAAGGGTCAGCTTCCACTGGTCCAGCAGTTGATCTATCTGGGGGTTCAATTTGATACACAGGCAGGGATGATGTCCCTTCCAAGGGACAGAGTCCAAAAGATTCAGGTACAGAGTCAACATTTTTTGCGAAGAGGGTACCGGCAGCATGGTATTATCTGAAGTTGCTAGCGTCAATGGTCTAGGCATTAGACTCGGTGCCTTGGGCTTGGGCTCACATGAGGCCATTGCAGCAGGCATTGCTGACACGTTGGTCCCCACAGCATCAGCCTTTAGCTCAGAAGTTGCCCTTTCGAGACCACGTGAGGCAGAGTCAGAACTGGTGGTTCCAGGAAAGCAACCTTATGGCAGGCTTGCTGCTCGATCCCCCGCAATGGTACTGGTCACAATGGATGCCAGCCTCTCGGGTTGGGGGGCACACTTTTTGGTGCAGGTGGCTCAGGGAAGCTGGACGGCAGAGCAGACCAGCTGGTCCAACAACCATCTGAAGATGAGGGCGGTGCTTCAGGCTCTCCAGGCCTTCCATTCACTGATACTGGAGAAGGTGGTGAGTGTGTGTTCCGACAACACGATGACAGTGGCTTACATCAACTGGCAGGAAGACACAAGCAGTGCGCTTCTGATGGGCAAGAGTCAAGCCTTGTTGATGTGGGTGGAAGAGCATCTCGGGGTACTCTCGGCGGCACATGTGACAGGCTGAAACAATATGTAGATGGACTTTCTCAGTCGGCATTGTTTGGATCCCAGCGAGTGGGAGTTGAATGCCATGGTGTTTCACGATATCATGGTGCAATGGGGATTGCCAGTGATTGATCTCATAGCTACTCTGGGGAACACCAATGCAAATCGATTCTTCAGCAGGTGCAAGGAGCATATGTCCGAGGGGCTTGATGCGCTCACACAGTCATGGCCGACGGCAGGCCTGCTATATGTCTTTCTGCCATGGACACTCATCGGGTGCTTACTGCACAGGATAGAGGCCCATGGAGGAAAAGTGGCTCTCATAGCACCAGACTGGCCTTGGAAGCTGTGGTATGTGGATCTGACATGGCTCCTGATAGTCAGCCCCTGGTGGTTGTTGGACCTGATGA
The DNA here is from genome assembly GCA_033557465.1 of Ichthyophis bannanicus. Lineage (NCBI taxonomy): Eukaryota > Metazoa > Chordata > Amphibia > Gymnophiona > Ichthyophiidae > Ichthyophis > Ichthyophis bannanicus. The sequence goes on from CM066040.1 coordinate 72,504,444, forward strand.
ATCTGCTTTCCCAGGGCCCTATGCCGCAAGTGGATCAGTTCTTGCTTATGGCTTGGTTCTTGAAAGGGAGAGGCTATGGTGCAGAGATTATTCCACTTCTAGGATAGCTACGATGTTGAAGTTCAGGAAGAGGTCAACCAATTTGGCCTATGTTAGGATCTGGTGTGTTTTTGAGGAATGCTGTGTCTCAAACCATTTGCATCCCTTTTTGTGTCTCCTTTCACGTGCGCTGCCTCATATCTTACAGTTTTTGCGGTGTGGCATGGAAAAGGGATTAGCTCTGAATTTCCTGAAGGTCCAGGTGGTGGCCCTCTCCTGCTATAGAGGTGAAATGTAGGGCTTCTCACTAGCAGCACATCCAGACATGGTCCATTTCCTTCGAGTAGTGCAACAGGTTCGTCCACCGGTACAGTCAGGGGTTCCTCCCTGGGACCTTACCTTGGTGTTGGAGGCCCTGGCGGGTCCACCGTTTGAACCAATCACAGGAGCAACATTGAGGGACCTCATCTTGAAGATTTTTTTTCTGGTGGCCATTTGTTCGGCACGACAAAATTTGGAGCTGGAGGCTCTTTTTTCTAGGGAGCCTTTTCTCCGTATGTACAGAGGCCAGTGCCTTCCTTTCTTCCCAAGATGCTCTTTCATTTTCACTTGAATAAAACTTACACTGCCTGTGTCACCTGAGCTAGGGGATTTGTTGAAGGACAGACAGCTGCACCAGCTTGGTTTGCATCGGGTCTTGCGCAGGTATCTGAAGAGGACAGACTCCTTCTGTGCTTCCATTCAATTATTTGTATTGTTTGGTAGTCCACCCAAGGGACAGTGGCCTCCAAGACATCCATTGCTTGCTGGGTGAAGCAGATGATTGGATTAGCTTATGCAGCTCGAGGGAAGGTTTTGCCAAAAGAGCTGTGAGCCCATCCCACCAGATCGTAGGCGGGCTCCTGAGCTGAGTGTAGTCTGGTGCTGCCTGGCAAAAATTTGCAAGGCAGCGACATGGTCCTCATTACATATCTTTGCGTGATATTACCATCTGGATGTCCAAGCGGCAGGAGATGTGCAGTTCAGGGCATCAATTTTACAGGCTGGACTCGCCGGTCCCTCCCGGATTTAGGTACTGCTTTGCTACATCCTGTGCATAACTGGACTGACCTGGAGGTACAATTAGGAAGGTGAAATTAGGAATTACCTGTTAATTGTCTTTCCTTGAGTACCTCCAGGCCAGTCCTGAACCCTCCCTGCTGGGTGTGAAATGATGAGGTGAGTCATGGCCTGAAAGTTTTTCATTCTGTAAATAGAAATTCCGAGAAAAATATATGGGGCTAGTGGGGCTAATGTGTTCCTCTTCAGCTGGGTCTGTGGGACTCAAAGGGCCTGCAACCTGGACTTCTAGTCCTTGCTCTGTATATAGTTCATGGGTTTCTGGTGCTTCCAGACCTCATGCCTTTGTTCCTGGTCATAAAGGCACCCTAGCAGGATGTCAGGTAATTCATACTTTGTTGCAGTCAGTTTGGTGTTGGAGGCTGCTTGGTCAGTATGAGACTAGTTCCTGGAGCGGAAGAAGGAGCTCTTGTAGTGTCACTCAGAATTTTGACACGCTGAGTCCTCAGCTCCTGGAGGAGGGTGACAACCCATGCATAACTGGAGTGGCCTGGAGGTACTCAAGGAAAGACAATTAGCAGGTAAGACCTAATTTCACCATCTACTTCAAGTCATACCTTGCCAAGCAAACCCAGGGGCTGTGGGGTTACCAGAAATCAGCATTAACTTGACCCCACTTAAAAATATAGAGGAAGAAAGAACAGGTTTAAGGTGTCTGTGGGAGAAGAGTCAAAGAAGACCCCACGGTTGTGAACTGAAGAAACAGGGAGGAGCATAGTGTTATCCACAGAAATAGAAAAGGGGTGAAGTGGGTTTAGGGGGAAAGATTAGGAGCTGCATTTCAGCCATGTAAAGTTTCAGATGGAGATATGCCTTGTAAGATAAATCTGATTGATTTCTTTAAAAATAAATGGACTCTCCTTGGTAAAGTAACTGGTTGATTGGTAGGCAACAAAGAATAATAATAAATGGTGTTCACTCTGAGGATAGGGGCGCTACCAATGGTGTAGTGCAGGGATCAATCTTTGGTTCAGTTCTTTTCAACATGTTTGTAAGTGATATTGTGGAAGGTCTGTTGGAAAGTGTTGCCTCTTTTTGGATGATACCAAAATCTACAACAGGGTAGACACTCTAGAAACTGTGGATAACATAAAGAGGGTTCTAACGAAGCTTGAGGAATGGTTTAAGGTATGACAGCTAAGATCTAATGCCAAAAAATGCAGGTTTATGCATTGATGCTGCAAAAACCTCAAGGGAGTGGTTTAGTGTACACAAATGAAATATGGCACTTGAGAGTTATCACATTTGATGATTCTAAGGTAGCCAAACAGGTAGGCAAAATGATGGTAAAAGCCAGTAGGATGCTTGGGTACAAAGGGAGAATAATGGCCATCAGAAAAAAGGAGGTGATAGTGCCTCTAGTGAGATCTTATTTGGAGTTCCACATGTAATTCTGGAGACCATCTTCTCAAAAGGATAGAAACAGAATGGAACCATTCCAGTAGGTGGCTACTGAAATGGTCCATAGTCTACATCATAAAGCATATGGAGAGAATTAAATATATAAATGTTTAATTTGGAAGAAAGGAAGGAGATGTTGATATGAAACAGACATTTAAATAACATGGTATAATGCACAGGGAATGGGCCTCTTTCATTTAAAAGAAAACTCTGGAATGGGGGGAGGGGGGCATCGGATGAAGATGAAAGGAGATAATATTAGGCATAATCTAAGAAAATATTTTTTTACAGAAAGGGTGATAGATGCATGGAACAGCCTCCCAGAGGAGGTGAGGACAATATCTATATTCAGGAAATTACTGGACAAGCACAGAGGATCCTTGGATCTCTGAGGAAGAGAAAGGGATTGTAAATCTAAGGAGTTGGCATGGAGGAGAAGACTCAATAAGCGTCTGCCATCATATTCTATTTTTCTATGTTAATTTTCCATAAAATTACAGGTATGGTAACTAAAAACAAACTTCCCACAGCTCTCCGACCACTGTTAAGAAAAAAAAGATGTCATATATTTGAGCAGACATCATTTATAGCTCATGAAATAAATATGACTGCAATTCCTTGAAGTAATGTATTCTATTTGTCTCTAAAAGAAAATTCATTTAAAAAGTATATTAGGGAAATGCCCTTGTCCAACACATGAAAGATTAGAGGGTCTTCTACTTATTATTTTTGCCCTTGGGGCAAGCATTAGTCGTTAAATATTTATATTGATATATTTTTCTATACAGGTTACTGATCTTATATCTATATAACGATTAGATTTGGGAAACTGTAATGCAGTTCACTTTTAAGACTGCACTTATGAATAAAAATAAGCTTTGCTCTGTGATTGTCAGCTCGGATTCCATAGCTATTAGAAAGGTCTGAGTTCCAGGATATCTTTCAAGAATGAGCATGAAATTCACCATCATATGATATAAGATCTATATTATGGCGCTGAGTTTATAAGGGTTGTGCTATTTATGTGCCTAAGTCCCTATTTTAAAGGGCTTACACATGTGCATGGGCACGTAAGCACGTACTTTGGGCAGTAACTTTTCTGTCACATGTATGCGTAAGTCCCCATCATGTGTGCTTTCAGTTGGGATATGCACAGGAATGGAGCTTGGGTGTTATTCAAGTATACACATTTTTGAGTTGTAGTAGGTCACCAAAAATTGCTGAACCTTAACAGGTAGAGATGAGCCTTGTGTGAATCAAATAACTTCACATTCTCAGGGTTAAGCTTCAGTTTATGCATTAACGGCTAGTTAACTCCTACTTTCAAACAAGAATTTGAGTTATGTGTATCAGGATTAGCTGGGTTATAGCTAAAACGATGTTGGATGTCCTCTACATAAGAAAAGGACATCACTACCTAGCTCTTTAGAAGAGTGAAAACTGGGACGAAAAGAGATTGAATAAAATAGATGATTTGACTGTCCCCTCTAATTTTGCACAGAGCATTCGTCTACAGGTTGAGATAACTGTATTCCATGTGATTTGGGTGGATCTATTTTCTAGGAATGACTTAAACCAGTGTAGCCAGGGACCTTTTCCACCCTTCAGTTTACTAAAATTTGCAGGAGAAAGGTCCCAATACACTTTCAGAAAGATGGAGACCTTTGGTGCTTAGATATGCACTTCCTCCTCTGAAAAATACAGGGTTTAAAGGACTTGGGTCAGATGTAGTAAGATTGATTAACTTTAAATGGAATAGTTGGTAATGTGGTGTAATGTACTGTGTTCAGATTAAAAACTGACAATATTTGATCCAAGATGGCATCCTGATCAGACGTACCAGCAGGACCTTCTGAGGCTCCTCTGCTCTGCTTGTGGCGGTAACTTTTGTTCCAGTCATGGGCAAAAGAAAGGGGAAGGGGAAGGCTGTACTCGGCAGTTGACTTTGCGTCATTTCTGTGTTCCTGCTGGCCCTTCAGCAGCTGCTTCACAGGACCAACCCATTGGGCATGCAATGGGAAGCAGTAAGGGGCTTCATTGAGCCCTAATGCATGCGCACCACCTCCAAGACCCAGACGTGTTCGGTCTATAGGGGAGATGGAGGATTCCCGGACCAAAACGTTTGCTGGAGTCTCTCTGTCTGGAGGCTTTCCTGTTGCTGCGTCCTCCTCTCTTGCTGAAGGTAATGCCGTCGGCAGTGTGGTTCCCCCCCCCCCAGTGAACAGTGAGCGCACAGGGGAGGGGAGAGACTTCTGGACTGTTTTTGTGAGAGGTTGTAAACCCGGGTATGGTGACTATGGAGTTGCTCTGGGATGCTATACAGGGCTCAGCTCTTCATTGCAATTTTTTTCACCGCATTTTGTGGGTATTTGTCAATCGTGTCCCGGGCTAGGATTGAACAAGTCCAGTCGATGGAACAACTGACAGCAACATTTTCATGGAGCCTCGGGTTAATTTTTATTTATTTATTTATTTTACAGTTTTTATATACCGCGCTCTTTGGTATCAGCGCGGTTTACAGATAACAAATTTCGCATTAGAACAGTCCTTTGCTTACATTATAACAAGGTCTTTTGCTTACATTATAACAGGGTCAGTAACTTGGAGACAACATGGTAAACTATATACAAGCTATATACAGAAAGATATATTACCTCTGAAAATTTACAGTTAAATGCTTCTCAAGTCTTGGGAGAGACTTTGGTTAAAGACAGAAATCTAATCCATCGACGGATGGAATATTTGGAGAACCAAGTTAGAAAGAACATCTCAGATTTTTGAACTTTCCTAGGTTCCCCCTTCTCTCTCCTTTGGATATGGTTAAAAATATTTAACTGAGGTTCTTGGCATGTTGTCTGAGTTGCTCTCTCCTTTAGTAAGGGCACATTACTTATCACGCAGGGTAAGTCTACTTCATCCATCTGACTAACTCTCTTGCCTCTGATCCTCGTCGTCTCTTTAACACACTCAATTCTCTCCTCAGTGTGCCTCCTCTGATTCCTCCCTCCCTTCTTGCCCAAACATTGGCTGAGTACTTCCACGATAAAATCCACAAGATCACCCTCCAATTCCCCACCGCCCCTACTAAACCCCCTACGTTCCTATTCCCCCCCCCCCTCACTTCTGCTACCCTTTCTTCATTCCCTATGGTCTCTAATGAGGAAACAACACTCCTTTATTCCTCTAAACTCACTACCTGCTCATCTGATCCTATCCCCACCCACCTCCTTAGTACCATCTCCTCCACTATCATCCCCTCCATCTCTCATATTCTCAACCTATCGCTCTCCACAGCAACCTTCCCTTCTAACTTCAAGCATGCTGTGGTCAACCCCCTCCTCAAGAAACCCTCACTTAATCCCACCTGTCCTTCTAACTATTGCCCCATCTCTCTCCTTCCCTTCGTCTCTAAACAACTTGAGCGTGCAGTCTACCACCATTGTCTTGATTTCCTTTCCTCTCATGCCCTTCTTGATTCTTTTCAATCTGGCTTCCATCCCCTACATTCCACTGAACTGTCTCTTACCAAAGTCTCTAATGATTTGTTCCTTGCAAAATCCAAAGGCTTTTATTCTGTCCTTATCCTTCTTGATTTCTCTGCTGCCTCCGACACTGTTGACCACAACCTTCTTTTTATCACCCTGTCCTCACTTGGTTTTAAGGGCTCTGTACTATCTTGGTTCTCCTGCTTTCAGTGTGTGCTTCAGTGGTTCCTCCTCCTCTTCCACCCCGCTACCTGTGGGTGTACCTCAGGGTTCTTTCTTGGGACCACTCCTCTTTTCTCTCTATACCCAATCCCTTGGTGCCCTTATCTCTTCCCATGGCTTTCACTATCATCTCTATGCTGATGACTCTCAAATCTACCTCTCTACGCCTGTCATCTCTCCTGAACTCCAGGCTAAGATTACGGTCTGCCTTTCTGACATTGCTACCTGGGTGTCCCAACCCCGCTTAAAATTGAACATGGCCAAGACTGAACTTATCTTTCCCCCAAATGCCTCCCCTCCTCTTTCTCCTTTCTCTATCTCTGTGGATAACTCTGTAATCCTTCCTGTCTGTTCGGCACGTGACCTCAGTGTTATCTTTGACTCCTCTCTCTCTTTCTCTTTACATATCCAACTCATTGCTAAGACTTGCCGTTTCTTTCTCTACAACATCTGCAAAATTCGCCCCTTTCTTTCTGAAAACACTACTAAGATGATTGTCCACTCCTTAATCACCTCCCGCCTTGATTATTGTAACTTTCTCCTTGCCGGCCTCCCTGCTATCCACCTTTTTTCCCCTTCAATCTATTCAACATTCTGCTGCTCGTCTGATTTTCCGCCAGCCTCGTTTTTCCCACATCACTCCTCTCCTCATGTCACTTCACTGGCTCCCCACCATTTTCATATCCAATTCAAACTCCTCCTGCTGACCTATAAGTGCATTCACTCTTCTGCCCCCCCTGTACCTCTCATCTCTTATCTCTCCTTACACCCCCTCTCGGCTACTTCGCTCTTCTAATTGTCTTCATTTATCTATGCCTTTCACTCGTACTGTTAATTCTAGACTTCGCTCCTTTCACCTGGCTGCACCCTTCACCTGGAATAATCTACCTGTCTCTGTGCGCCAGGCACCCTCCCTGGCCCTCTTCAACTCCAGGTTGAAATCCTACCTCTTTACTATTGCTTTTCACTCCTGACTCTTGTGTTGTATTCTGACTTCTTTATAAATGCTGCGTGTATTTTGTCATGTTGTTTTGTAAATTGTATTTTGTATTTTATCCTGTAATTTGTCTTGACTAGATTGTGAGCTCTGATGAGCAGGGACTGTCTCTCTTACATGTCTGTACAGTGCTTCGTATGTTTGCAGCGCTATGTAAGTGCTTAATAATAATAATAATAATATTAATAATAGTAATAAACATTCATTTGGATGTATAAGGGAGCTCGATGGGGGATAACCTCATGGACTTTCTTGAGTCCTTGCTGGACATGGTGACTCAGCAAACTGATAGTAACATTCGCACTGGAGCTTGACCATAATACTGTGTTTAGAATGTATTTCCGTAATACAAACAAGCTGTTTCTTGGTTCTAAAGTAAGAATATTTCCTGTTTTATCAAGATTTATGCAAAAAAGGTGCCAGGAATTCCTGTCCTGAGGCTCAGGGTTTTGGCCCTGAGTCTCGGTTCTTCATTACGTTTTCCTTGTATATGTGTGGTTCACTCAGAGGGGAAAAACCTTTTGTATTTTGAACCAAGACAACTTTCTGAATTACTTTTGGCAAACGAGTGGATTAGAGTCCAGATTGGTGCCCCAAAGACAACACTATAGGGGCACCAAGCTGGACTCTGTGATAAGGAAGCTTATCATAGCTCAGGAAGGAGCTATAGAAAAGGTGAAGTGACTCTGAACAAGCAACCTGTCAGTTCTGGTAGAAATAAGAAAACAGAATTTTGCCATAAAAGACTACCAGTCCCAGAATGCACCAGGTTTCCAACAGCCATTAGAGGAGCTGAAGTGGGGAAACGTGTGTTCAATCAGGAGAGCTATGAGGTAATCCCTAAGCACTCATCTCAAAGGGCAGGGCCTGATTCAGCACAGCTGCGCTGTGTTAGGGAGGAGCACTCATCTAAGCAGAATAAGAGTAGAGTTTATTCTACAGATGACCATCTTCATGATCACCTTGGATATCCAGAGAATTGTCCTCAGTATCCTGAGAATCAGCTTGAGTTTGATCATCAGTTTCATCTGAAGGATCATCAGAAGCAGAAGCCAAACCGGACGGACAGAGAGGGAAAGAGACCCTTTGGAAGAAGGAAGAGAAAAGCCTTTGAGAGGTCTAGAAGAGTCCAAAGCAGTACGTATACTGGGAGGTATTCCAAGGGCCAGCATACACCATTGGACTGGGGAAAGCCAGAGGAATGGTGTTGCAGAGCTAGGAATCACCAGAGGCTACCTGTGAGGGAGATGGCTGCACGTGGAAGGGACCCTAAGACCTGTGACAGAAGGTATGTGAAGAGAGATCCAGTGTCCAGGGATCTGGATTGGAAGGCTGGACATAAGAACTGGACTACATACTGGCCAGGCTATATAGAGAGGAACTCTAGCAGCAATGGAAGCTCAGGTATGAACACTGATCTATGCCCTAGCTATAACCTTGAAAGACAGCAGGGAAACAAGTATTCTCCTGAAAATGCTCCATTGAGAGATTCATCTGTGCCAATCCATGATATTGAACCCATGCTTGTTGAACAAGGGGGAATAATAGCAGATGAGGATCCTGTTTATATGGACTGCTCTCTATCTAAACTCCGTTGGTAACTTTCTGTTATAAAGTACAGCAACCATCACAAAGAAATACAAATTTGTTCTTTAATCTACTCAGAAAAGCTCCTGAAGCAGGATTTGACCCACACAGTGGAAGGCAAGCCAGCTAAGGGGTTTCAGCTGGTGACTGCTAGCAATTAAGCCTTACCTAATTGCTTGTGAGCTAGGAGAGAATCACTTCTGTATCTATGTGGGAAGTAATCAGAAGTTAACCTGAAAAGAACACTTTGTTTCTTGCTTTGTGGCTTTTCATTTGTTGTTTTCCTGATTTTGACTTTGTTTTTCCAAGTTAACACTGAAAGCAAGTTACCTAATTTATGTGCTACCAAGCATATCTGTGTTGGGAGAAATAACCCCATAAATAAATATCTTATTGGCTTTACCCAAGAGCACAACTAAATTATTGTCAGCAGCTGTGTCTGGTGTGAATGAACTACATTGCCCACAATACCTTGCAAATCATATAGAAATATGCACTTGCCAAGAGTGTGAAGATTCTCACCCAGGCAGCCGTCTGACAACTCTAATAGTTGTTGTTGAGGGGGGTTTTGCTGACTGTATGTATCATTTCCTCATTTTTGTATCCTGACTTGGATCTGTTTTCCTTTCATTGTGGTATATACTCCTATGAAGGTAAGCGCTTATTTTCTTGTTTTGTTTTTATGAATTGTATAACTGAAATTTTGTCAAATAAAAATAAAAGAGGTGGCAATAAATACTTGATTCAACCTTTTTATTTTGCTCTCATGAACAAGGCACAGCTCACAAAGAAAAAAAAACCCAATACAGATATTTACCAAAGTAAACCAAAGACAGAAAACAAATCATTAAATAACAGTATCTTCCAAAATAAATCAGCAATTAAACTGGTAGAATATGTAAATGAAAGGTTTGCACTGACAACAGAAACCAAGGCAGTTTGTTTTTTAACCCAGTTAGTTAATTTGGTAATTGAAACCTAATGATTTTTGAAAATGTTGCATAAGTACTATAAATTCTGTTTGGATCCAGATACAAGCTCAGTCCCATCCAAATCGTTGGTGCCTTTTCCTGCTAGGAAAACAATCCAGCTTTCATTAGTTTATTTGTGGTTAGATCTCACCGTTTGGATGGCAATTCAGTTTGGTCTCTGGCAGTCTCAAGGCTCAGTCTATTCCCAAAGGAAACCCCGAAGTCACAGGGCTGTCAGGAAACACAGAATCTTTTCCTTGTGAACTCTGACCCAGAGCTGGGGCAGAATAAATCCTTACTGGTTTTATTTTAAGTTTGGGTCCAAGGCTTGGAACTCTGGAGATGAGCTGAAGCCCAACTCCCAAGTTTTCTCTCCCAAAAATAGGAGCAGCCTCTTCTTAGTCAGACTCCCTCAATTCAAAAAACATCAAGAGGTTTCAACCAATCATAAAGGGCTGCAGTCTGATGCAAGAGCCAAACCCCTTGTTGTTGACCAAAAAGTCAGTTCAGGACTTTCTGGTAGCTTAAAACGTCTGCTCATTGTAATCCTCTTTGGAGTTTGCTGTTAGCAGTCTGTATTCCCAAAGCTGGACACAGAGAGTAGTGATAAAAACAAAAATACTGCTAAATGAGAAAGAAGGTCTTTTTATCTATAGTATGTGCAGGTGCAGTACTACTCAGCTTAGTTCCAGGACCTACTTGGCCTGATAATCATGATGTCTTCCATATACTGAATACGTATGAGATACATCTGCATAAATTGGAGGCAGTACATTATGAAAAACAAATATTAATTTAAAGGGGTGGAATGCAATGTGTGCCTTTGAGTCAATGCTGACTCCTGGTGACGGAGCAGCTCCTGGGTTTTCTTGGCAGTGCGACCGGAAATAGATTGCCAGGGCTTTCTTTCAAGGCAACGGAGGATTAAGGGATCTGCCCAATGCATACTAATGAGAATCAAACCCTGGTCTCTTGGTTACTGAGCCAGTGCTCTAACCTTTAATTAATCAACGTTAATGCACATTAAATTCAGGTCAGCATGTGTTATACTTAATGGAGTCTATTCACGAAGGTGGTTATTTTAGAAGTCTTATTCGGGATTTACACTTGCATAATCAGACATATACATGTGTCAATGGTAATCATCTATTTATTTTTATTTATTTGAAAAGTGCATATACTGCATTTCCAAGGATCAATACGGTTTACAGATAAGAGTAACATAACATTATATAGAACAAGATTACGTTACAAAGAACAATGAAAAGGTACTCACAAAGATCTGCACATTAGATTTGGTGGCTGTTTGGCGGCATTAAAAATCTGTGTTGACTATATGGTTGTGAAGCTAACTGGGCAGCAGTAATAGTGAGCCACTGCAGAGTTAGTTTCTGCAGTGAAAGTTAGGCCGGGGTTTCACTGCATGTCACTAACCAGGCGATGGCTCAATATTGCCCCCCCGGCACGCCCCGATCCGAACCGTTTATCATTGGAGTGTGTAGCGGGGGCAGCTGAGGATATTCAGCAGCATTAACCATGTTGGTGCCAGTGAATATTGCACAGAGCAGCATTTGAATGCTTTTGAATATCCCCCTGTAATCTGCATGTGTTACAGTATTTCACGCCCCCTGATTTAAATATGGCCCCAAGAATGCCTGATGTGAATGTGGATAATTTACACTTGTGATTGATCCCAAGCATGCTTTTACTTAGGTCAAAGGTGAACTGTTTTACAATGAATCAGTTTATCTGGGTAAATAATTTCTGAACATTATCTTCCAAATGCCTTTGTGCTGATAAATTAGATACATAGAAATATGATGACAGAAAAAGACCACATGGCCTAGTCTATCCTTCCATATCAACAACTACAACAGTCCCCTTTTTTCCTTTAGAGATCCTCTGTGTTTGTCCCATGCTTTTTTGAATTCAGATACTGTCCTCATCTCTACCACCTCGACTGGGAGACTATTCCATGGATCCACCACTCTTTCCATAAAGAAATATTTCCGCATATCACTCCTTAATCTATCCTCCTTCACCCTCATCCCATGTCTCCTCGTAGCAGAACTTGCTTTCAATTGAAAGAGGCTCTCCCCCTGAACATTTATGCCACAGAGGTATTTAAACATCTCAATCATATCACCTCTATCCCGCCTTTCCTCTAAGGTGTACATATTAAGATCCTTAAGTCTGTCCTCATATGCTTTATAATGAAGACCACTAACTAAAGTGAAGATATTTTCCCCACAAAAGTGATAATGCCAGTTATTGAGGCTATGTCCCTCTGTTTATCAGGTTGTCTGTCATTCCTTCCATCTGTATGCAATTTGTTGTGCACATTCAAATAGTATAAAGTGCGACGTGGCAGCAGGTTTTCCACCTCTTGGTGTCAGAAGAGAAGGGTTGACCCATGAGAACACAATACAGGATGAAGAACTGTTGAGGTTCGCACCTCTTCTTGTGACAGGAAGAATTTCCCCTTCCATTGCTATGTTTAGTTTTTATGTAGTGGCTGGCCAAGTGGATACCTTGGATGAGGGCACTCACCGAGCTGAGCTTTCACACCTAAAAATCTAAGCCTATCTGACCAAGTGCCAGAGGCAGGCAGTAAGATAGCATAAAACTAAGTTTGTAAAGATTGATATCAAGTCTGACAGTGATGAGAGGGCTCCAGGCAAAATTTTGTTGAGGGCCCTCATTGTCACAGCAGTGGTGCATCCTCCCCCATGTGTCCTCCCCTTCGGGTGGTGGGCCCCCCATGCGGCGACGGTGGTGGCAAACTTACTCTATCATGTTTTCCATGCTGCTCTGTTCTTGTGAGTTCACTGCAGGGAATGCGGTTCTGATAGCTGTTCCCCACCAAGCTGAAGTCTTGTGAGACTTCAGCCTGACCGGGAACAGCTATTAGGCCCATGTTACCTGCGGTGAATTTACAAATTAAAGTAAGTTTGCTGCTGTGGGTCCCCTTTCTGCCCGGGCCCACCCGCCTTGTGGGGGCTGCTTGGGTGGAATTTACGCCAATGCAGTCTGATGTTACATCAGACTAGACACTTTAAATATGTCATAGTGGGTCAGACTAAGGGTCCATCAAGCCCAGTATCCTGTTTCCAAAAGTGGCCAATCCAGGTGACAAGTACCTGTCAGGTTCCCAAAAGGTAAACAGATTCCATGCTGCTTGTTTAGTGGATAAGCAGTGGACTTCTTTGGTCCTCTTTAATAATGGTTTATGGACTTTTCCTCCAGGAATTCATCCAAATCTCTTTTAAACCCAGCTACACTAACAGCTTTTATTAATTGGATAAAAGCTGAAGCTCCAGATACACAGGTCTGCAACTAAAAAGCTGTTTGATAATTTTCATCTAATTTCCATGTATTTTGGTGTGCTGAAAACAAATAAAATATTGAAAAAACTCCTAGACGTCATGATTTGCCACAACATGCAAAATTGTCTTCAAATTTATCAAATTTTTTCAAATTACTATTAATTAATTCAAATTACTATTAATTCACATAAGTGCATTTAAGATATAAAATGCCAAAAAAAACTTAAAGGGGTTGTCCGAGTTATGTAAAAAAAAATATAGCACTGTAAATCTGATGGTCAGCAATATATACATAAGCTAAGCAAGTTTTAAGTCCATGCTTCTAATGGTAGAAGGGGTTAATCTTTCCTGAAGAATCCAGTGGAAGGGAGACACAGGGCAGATAGCAGCAGCTCCGGTCAGTGCAGGTGGGCATGGCCAGCACTGTGATATCTCGTGTACAGACACAGAGCTGCTCTCTCCTGCATGCCACACTTGTGCACGAATCATCATCAGGTTCTTGGTTCTAGGCTGTTCACACTTTTTCATCGCAATTTGTGTTAACTCGTCATTCTTCAACCGTTATGCTATGGCTCTGCGAAAGTGTATTAATTCGCCAGACAGTTTCTGTTTCATCTGTGGTGAATATACAGTATTGAAGCAACAGCAGGATATTACAGACTTTGTGAAAAAGTATACTTTGCATACTTTGGACTAAAATTTGGAGATCAAGATAAAGTCTGGGCGCCTTATAAAGTGTGCAAACGGTGTGTCGAGGACCTCTGAAACTGGTTCAAGGGTAAGAAAAAAATCTTTCCGTTATGGGATTCCTATGGTATGGTGAGAGCAAAAGAACCATAGTGACGACTGTTACTTTTGTTCATACGATGTGAAAGGGTTTAATTCCAAATGGAAGCATTCCATTTTATACCTCAATTTTCACTCGGCAATAAATCCCATCCCCCATGGCATAGATATACCAGTACCCAAGCCCCCTGCTACCTTGGAAGAGATACCTAGCTCCAATGAAGGTGAAGTCATACCTGAACCAGATGACGAATCAAGTTCTGACTTTGAAGATGATACAAGACCAAAATTGTTTTCTCAGGAGGAGATGAATGATTTGGTAAGGTAAGAGACTTGAATTGTCCCAAAGATGCCGCTGAGTTACTCAGATCAAGGCTGAAAAGCAGGAATTTATTGTTGCCAGGAGTGTCATCTTCATGGTTCAGACATCGTGAAAAGGAGTTCGTTCCTTACTTCGCCCAGGAAGACAAGTTGGTTTATTGCATCGATGTTGAAGGTCTGATGGGTCAATTTAAAATTCAATATGATTCAGAGCAATGATGTCTTTTTATAGATTCTTTAAAAAGAAGTCTCAAAGCAGTTTTACTCCACAACGGTTTTTACGCTTCCATACCTGTAGGCAACTTGGAATTGGTTCTTCGTAAACTTAAATATGAAGACCATGGTTGGCAAGTGTGTGGGGACTTGAAGGTCTTGTGCATGCTGCTCGGGCAACAAGCTGGGTATACCAAATATCCTTGTTTTCTGTGTCTATGGGACAGTCGAGACCGACAAAATCACTGGACTAAGAAGAGTTGGCAGCCAAGGGTGCTAACAGTCGGTGAAAAAAATGTCCTCCGAGAAACTTTGGTACCTTCCCATAAAGTTCTTCTATCACCTCTCCACATAAAACTGGGATTGATGAAGCAAATCGTAAAATCACTTCCAAGAGATGGAGAATGCTTCAAATACTTGGTCACCAAGTTTCCAGGCCTGTCGGAGGCAAAATTGAAGGAAGGTGTGTTCGTCGGACCAGACATTAGAAGGCTTATAGTTGATCAAGAGTTTGTCAATACCATGACGGATCCTCAAAAAGAAGGGTGGATTGCATTTAAAGAAGTCGTACAGAAATGTTTAGGCAATAACAAAGATCCTCACTACAAAAACATCGTCTGACGAATGCTGAAAGCATTTCAAGCTTTAGGTTGCCTGATGAGTTTGAAAGTGCATTTCCTCCAGTCCCACCTTGACTACTTTCCTGAAAATTTGGGAGCTGTGAGTGAGGAACAAGGTGAACGATTCCACTAAGACATTAAAGAGATGGAAAGGAGATACCAGGGAAAATGGAGCATTATAATGATGGCAGACTACTGTTGGATGCTTCAGAGAGACATTCCAAATGCTACTCACAAGCGTAAATGCACCAAGAGGAGCCTCACAAGGAAGAAGAATTGAGTTTAGTGTGTGTAGGTGAGCTCATTTCAGTTCAAAAAAGGATTTTCATGAAAATATTGTAATAAAACTTTAATTTTATAAGTCTATTTCCATTTATTTTGAGATATTGCCTTATTTAACATAGTTACCTAAATTGTCAGGAAAGTGATGTCCTATGACAAAATGGAGGTCATTTTCGGATTCAGCACACCAAAAAACATAAAGATTATGTGGAATAACCAAAACAGCTCTCAAAAAAAAGTTTTTTGCAGACCAAAATTCATATAACGTAGGTAGGTGGAGCTAGCCAGCTTCCAAGATGGCAGCTTTAGGATTTTGCTCTGAGGCACAAGAGATTCTATTCACAGTTTCTCTCCCATATACTCTAGCAAAGAGAGTGTTTCACAGCAGACACTACTCCTTCATGACCACAATTAAGCTGGCCAAGTTGGACTATCCCCCATCGCAATCATGGCAGCAAAAGCCTAATATGAGATGCTGCAAGCAGTGTTTGCTGAGATACTGCACTTTATGGAATTAGACACCACAAATGGAGAAGCCCTAAATGAAAAGAAAATTGAAATTCTTGAAGTCAAAAAACATTCGGCAACAGTTACTCACTATATTGACCAGTTGGAGATCAATTCAGGTGCTCATGAGGAGAGTATTAGTGTATTAAAGAAGCCGGCCAAGCAAATTCCTTTGCTTCAGCAACAAATGGAAGACCTTAACTATCGATCTCATCGAAATAACATCAGAATCCTGGGCTCCCAGAAGGGACAGAACCAATTTTGTTCCTGGAGACATGATCCTTAACCTGTTAGTGATTTTCTGTGGCCTTTGGAAATCGAAAGGGCACACCAGGCCCCTTCACATTGGGTGCAGCATGCAAAATACCCATGACCAATGGTACTAAAAATATTAAGATATCTGCAAGCTTAATATGGCACGATTGCAGGAACCGGTCAAATATGAAGGGCATACTTTGATGTTTTTTTTCCAAACTTAAATAAGGCCATTGTGGACCATAGGAAACAATTAAAGAAGGTCCCCGTAGTGGCCTTATTTAAGTTTGGAAAAAAACATCAAAGTATACCCTTCATATCTGCCCGGTACACCTTGGCCTCTTTTTTTTTTTTTTTTTTTTTTAGCATGAATGAGAGTCATATTAAATAATCAGACCAGATAGTTTGAGGAACTGGAGCAATAACAAAACTTTCTCCTGGATCTTAGTGACTCTGGTATGGAGCAATACCGAAATAACAGAATGGATTGTTGTGCAGACTTCATCTGGTTAGTTTTGCTGGGGTAGTATACCCTATAAAACAACTTAGAATTTGTTGGTTTTTGTTAGCCTATCTGGCTTTGAATTTGAACTTGAAAGTGCTCTTTTTGATGTTATTTTCTTTTCAGAACATTTAATTTATTGAGCTTGCTGTGCATGACCCTGTGTGGCAAATAAGGAAACATGCAGTATTAAGTCAAGCACGGTTTGAGTGAGGCTGTAGATTCGATCTGTGGCTCTGGGGTCATAGACCATCAATTTTAATGGGATGAGGCTTTTTTGTTGAAACTTTTATTCAGCTTTGGCAAAATCAGTGACTATTTAGTAAATAAAACCAGAGGATTGGCTGTAGTGAAGCGTCAACACGGCTTGCCATTACAGTTCTTGGTACTGACATTCACTGTGGAGCTTCCCTTGGCAGCTTTAATGATGTGGGCCTAGAGAAGATTGACATCAACGGTTATGGTCATACACTGATCTACGTTTGGATGATCAAGTTGACTGGACTTAAGGATTTTTTTTTAACAATTTGTTGCTTTATGGTACTAATTCATTGGAGTATGTCGTGTGAACTCTTTGGATGATTGGCTTGCAGAGTATTAGTGATTGGTAGGTGGAGTGGATGTAGTGGAAGATTAAATGTGAATGACAGTGAAGGTAGTGATTGATAGCGCAGATGTCTGAATGGATGAAGAATGGTAAAAATGTATGTAGGGGCTTGCAGTTGACTGAGGGTGTGTGTGTGGGGGGCGGGGGGGGGGTTGCTAATGAGTTTTGAGAAATGTTTTGTTGTCGGGTTAAATGTGAGAAAGGTAATCATTTTGGATAAATAAGAATGGGTTCCAGAGTTTATTGTGGAAATACTCACTCTCAAAGCTGTAAAAGGGTGGTAATGAGTTTCTCTATTGCTAATGTTATAGACTGAGGGTTTCACATGCTTATTCAACAATGACAGATGCCAATAACTGTAAGATAAGGAGATTGGGAGGGTAGGAGGGGGAGGAATAAAAGATATCCTAGCATCACTTTCTTAAGCTACATGGTTGAGGTAAGGTTTAGCCTACCATACAGTAGAGGGGTTTCTTTCTCTTTATCTTAATTATGGGATATTGTTTGGCCAGGTACTTTGATATGCTAATTGGTTTCTCTACCGTTACAGTTTTTCTGTGGTCCTATTTTGGATCAGTTTCACCTTATGTAAGAATTACCCTTCGTTTTTCAGGATTGAATTTACAAAATGTGACCGATAGAAAGAGTAGAGTCATGTTTTTAGTATTCAGGGCAGCCCTTGAGTACAGAGCACACAGAGTTTAAAGATTCTAAATTACCCCTGCCTACCAATAACCAGATTAATGTGAATAAAATACAGTCTCTAAAATGCTTGTATGCAAATGCTAGAAGTCTAAAAAATAAGATGGGAGAGTTATAATTTATAGCACGAAATGAGAAGTTAGATATCATTGGTATCTCAGAGACATGGTGGAAGGAGGACAACCAGTGGGACATTGTGATAACTGGGTACAAACTATATCGTAATGATAGAGCTCATCAAAATAGGTGGAGAGGGCATTGAGTCACAAAGGATTAAAGTTTTGCAGGAAACACAATTTGCTGTAGAATCTCTAAGGATTGAGATACCATGTAAAAAGGGGAAGGCAATGGCAGTAGGGTTGTACTATAGATCGCCTGGCCAGAATGAACAAATGGATGATGAATTGCTCAAAGAAATCAGGGAAACTAACAAAAGTTACAGAATGGTAATAATAATGGGTGATTTCAATTACCCCAGTATTGACTGGGTCAGTATCACGGTAGAATATGCTAGGGAGATAAAGTTTCTAAATGAAATAAATTACTGCTTCTTGGAGCAGCTGGTTCAGGAACCGACCAGAGGGGAAGCCATTTTGGACTTAGTCCTTAGTGGAACACCAGATCTGATGCAAGATTTAAGGGATGGTAAGGAAATCCACAGTACTACCTTTTAATTTTCGAAAGGGAGCCTATGATAAAATGAGGAAAATAGTTAAGAAAAAACTAAAAGGAGCTGTTGCAAAGATTAAAGACTTACATCAAGCTTGGGTGTTGTTTAAAAATACTATCTTGGAAGCCCAGACCAGCTGTATTCCATGCTTTAAGAAAACTGGAAGGAAGTCCAAAACACTCCCAGCATGGTTTAAAGGCAAGGTCAGAGAGGCTGTTGCTGCCAAAAGATCATCTTTCAGGAAATGGAAAAAAGAGCCAAATGATGAAAACTGGAAACAGCACAAGCACTGGCAAGTTAGATATAAGGCATTGATAAGGCAGGCAAAGAGAAAATTTGAGAAGAAGCTTATTGTGGAAGCAAAAACGCATGATAAAGACTTTTTCAAATGCATCTGTAGCAAAAAACCTGTGAAAGAGTCAGCTAGATCATTAGATGATAGAGAGGTAAAAGGGGCAGTAAGAGGAGACAAGGCTATAGTGGAGAGACTGAATAAATTCTTTGCTTTGGTCTTTATTAAGGAAGATGTAGGGATATTAGCCATGACTGAAGTGGTATTTAAAGGTGATACTGCGGAAGAATTGAAAGAAATATCGATACACCAGGAAGATGTATTACAACTATTTGATAAACTGAAGAGTAGCAAATCACCTGGACCGGATGGTATACATCCAAGGGTGTTGAAAGAACTGAAATATGAGATTGCAGACCTGAATGGAATGGAACGGGTAAACTTAGATCGATTGTTTACGTCATCAGAATGCAATGACGCTACCGGGTAACCTATTTAAGACTAATAAGAGAAAATATTTTTTCACTCAACGTCTAATCAAACTCTGGAATTTGTTACCGGAGGATGTAGTAAAAGCTGTTAGTGTAACTGGGTTTAAAAAAGGTTTGGACAAGTTTCTGGAGGAAAGATCCATAAATCATTATTAAAAGGGACCCAGGATATCACTGCTTGACCCAATACAAGCATTGTGTAACCTGTGTCTTTTGGGGAAACTGCTAGGTACTTATTTATTTATTTATTTAACAATCACTTATATACCACACTTTCCCATGGATCAGGTGCGGTTTACAAAAAACAAGTTAATGGACAGAGCAAAAATCTGTTTTTACATTGAACATCTATAAAACTATATACAGAAAGCCTGAGCCTTAGTAACAAAACATACTTAAGAACTAGATTGGCCACTGTTGGAAATAGGATATTGGGCTTGATGGACCTTGGTCTGACCCAGTATGGCATATCTTATGTTCTTATGTTCTTCCACATGTCATAATAAGCAGTCAGTGTCAGCTCGACTGGAATGCATGGTGACGAATCTTGGTGCAGAAAGGGAGGGGCTCATATGGGTGCTGCGGGAGCAAGTCATTCAGCATCTCCTGGGGGTTGTTAGGCAACATCTCGAGGCTGCAGCACCTGCGAGAGACGAGAGCACACCTGTAGTGCAGTCCAACACAGGCCCGGCTTAGCGACAGATTCTTTCAGAGGTAATCTAGGGAGTCTAGGGGCGTAGGAGCTGAACACCTCGATGTCCAAGAGCTCCGTGTCAGAAGGCGATGGGGAGCTCACTCTGGCGGGGGGAATTCAAACTACATTAAAGAATTTTAAGAAAAATGGGACATGCCAGAGAAGCTCAGCTGTCAGGGTGGTGGTTTAGATGTGGTATCACCTCAGTGGCTAGTTCAGAGTCAAAATAGTTACAGAAGAATATACACAGGCGAGATCAGGAAGGTGAAAGCAAAAAAAAAAAAAAAACCCTAAGATTTTTAAGTCAATTAAGTAGGCTTCAGCCTTTAATATTTTCATGAACGTAGTAGGGGAACGCGAGCTCGAGCTGAGCGCCTTATTGGATTTGCTACCTTAATACCCTATAATTTGCACACACAAGCATTTCAGCAGCTGGGCATGACTGAACTATGACATCAAATTTAGGAAGAGTATGGTCAATGATCACACAATTACTTGGCAGCACAGGGTGCTTGACCAATGGCTTGACTAGATGGCAGCCAACAGATCATTGAACACTGACAGCATGCCACAGCCTTTCAGGTCCACACCACAGTTTCGGCCAGATGCCCGAGTGCCATTACTGCCATCAGTTCAATAATGGCCACTGCATGTGGAACCCATGTACATTCCACCATGTCTGTTTGGCCCATGCAGCGAATCATCCTGCTACCCTGTGCAGATCAGCCAGGGAGGGCAAGCCCATCAGGCCACAATCTCAGTGCCCCACTGGCAGAATTAGCCCTGTAACCAATCAGGCTTGAGAGTATAATGTGCCCCTGGCTTCACTTTTATCCCCATTGGGATAAGGTACGTAGCATCATCATTTCTCAAAAGGTTTCCACATTCCTGCCCAGCCATTCTTGCCAAGCACACGATGCGCAATGCCCCCTCTGTGCTCAAATATTTGCAAGTTGTAAAAGAAAAACTGGCCAAAGAAGTCAGCCTGGGGAGGATAGCAGACCCCTTCCAGGACCCACCTATCCCTACGATGGTCCTCTCTCCATGGGGGTGTAGTCCCGAAGAAAGAGCCAGGCAAATTCCACCTTATTCAAAACCTCTCATACCCAGAAGAGACTTTGGTTAATGACCTTATTGACCCTCTATTAAGCAGGCCATACCAGTCATTAGGAAAGCGGGTCCGTGGACCCAACTTATCAAAGCCAACATTGAGTCAGCCTTCCAACTCCTCCCGGTGCATTCTGAGTCTGTTTACCTGCTAGGATTCCTTTTTGAAGGCAGCTACTACTATAACAAATGCATGCCCATGGGATCCTCAATTTCATGCGCATATTTTGAGCTAGTTAGCTCCTTTCTGCACTGGGTGATGGAGGATATCCAGAACTGGCTCAGTGGTGCACTACCTGGATGATTTCCTATTCAAGGGAGCCAGAGCCAAAGAGTACAACATAGTCCTCGGCTCCTTCGAGCAAATCTCCAGGGTATTCAGAATTCCCCTGGTGGTTGAGAAGAGTATGGACCTTCGTCAACAATTACATGTCTAGGCATTGACATGGACATCAGGGCACAGGTGTCCGGATTGCCGGGAATAAGCTGGAGAAACAGAGAGCAGCGATAGGGCAGATGCTGGGCCTTTGAAAATCCACACTAGAGCAGTTTCAAACTCTGCTCAGCTTGCTATGCTTCATCTCCAGGATAATCCCCATGGGGAGGGTATTGTTGCCACCTAGCCTTGGTGACGAGGGGAGAAAATAAGTGACACCACCACATCAGGGTCAGCAGAGCCATACAGGAAGACTTACGTGTCTGGGAGCAAATCCTGCACTCTGTTAATGGCCTGGCATTCTATAGGACTCCCCCGTTGCGAGCTTTGACCTGGAATTGTTTATAGGTGCATCAGGTGGGCTGGTTTTGGTATATACTTTGGGGCTTAGTGCTGCAAGCCCTAACCGAATGTGTGGCACTCATACAGCACAACCAAGGACATCATGTTCTTAGAACTGTTCCCCATAATGGCATCCCCATTTAAATGGGCCCGCCAATTAGCCAATAAGGCAATTACATTCCACAACGACAACATGGCAGTGGTGCAAGCAGTCAATGAGATGTATGCCAGAATGCTGCGGGGGGGGGGGGGGGAGGGAGGGTAGCACTCCTATGGCAGATAGCGCTGAGTTGACTGCTGCACAACATTACATTCAGAGCTGAGCATGTGCCTTATTGTCATAACACGATTGCCGATACCTTTCTCATTTTAAAATGTCAACATGCCGAGCCAGTGCCCTCTGGGGCAGATGCAGTCAAGGCTTCCATTCTAGAGACAGTCTGGGTGTTTGGGGCCTCCTGATGGGTTTCTTGGCAGAGCGTACCAGGCTGACATACTTGAAAGCCTAGGATCACTTCCGGGAATTTTTGTGTACATGAAGGCATCAGGGAGGGTGACCACTTTGAGACCAGCACCATTCATATGAAAGTGTCAGGGAGGGTGACCACCTTGAGACCAGCACCATTCCTTGCTGGACAGTTTGCTGCAGGGAAATGGGCATGTGTAAATCCGTGGTAAGAACGCAATTAGTGGCCATCTCCTTTTTGCCAAAGCAAGGGGAGAACAGAGCCCTTCTGTGGATTCATCATTGCAAGGATAATGAAGGGGTGGTCAACCAAGAGTTGCCACATGCCTGACCGCAGATGTCCAATCACTCATGAGGTGTTGAGGATACTTGTCACAGCAGCAGACAAGACTTGATATGATTTGTTCAGGGCATGCGTATTCAGATGCACCTACACATTGGCAATTCTTAGGGGTCTGAAGATGTCATATTGAGCGGCAGCATGCTGTTGTTGCATATACATTAATCTAAGACAGATCCCGAGGGAAAGGGTTCCCAGTTGTCGTTGACAATCCCCCTCTCAGTGGATACCATGTGCCTGGTGCGGAATTTCAGGAATTACAGTCACATCCGTCCGCCCGTTGTTGCACAACTGTTGGTCCACACAGATGACACACCCCTGTCAGTTCGACAGCATATTGAAGTTATTTGTGGCACATGCAGGACTGGAGGTGGGCTATTATGGTACGCGTTCATTCTGCACTGTGGCGGCTACGATTGCAGCGGGATTGGGCATGACACGGAAGCAGCTCATGTCACTATAAACTGTATGTTCACCCAGAGTACAGGGCGTGATGGCTAGAAAAATACTTCTAAACTGGCAGAATTACTTGATCTGAAAGTTTTAATGCTGAATTATAACAAAACAGGAATCCATCTTGTTTAATTCAGTCTTTGGTTCAGAGCAGGCCCCATGGTTCAGGCTTTGGTTCAGAGCAGGCCCCATCTTGTAACAGGAAGCCATGTTATTGGTTCAGACATTAGCTTCTGAAGAGGTATCAGCCCTACAAGACCCAGGAGGCTCAACTTGGACCTAAGAGCGGCGGATGTCAGCATAGTATGGATATGCAGTATGATGTGGGACCAGATAGTGCTGACACTCACATACAAAAAGAGGGCAGGAGGGACCCCCAGGGCACTGGTTGTGCACCTGGGGGGGGAGACCTGGCGAAGACACCTAGTGTTGGAGCTCAGCGGGAAGATCCAGAGGGACCTCCTGGTGCTGACTAATAATTTCCCTGGCTGTTGGCTGGTGTGGTCCCATATCATGCTGCGAAGAGTGTGGAGTGGAAAAGACAGAATGCAATGTGAATGGATGCATGGTTCGGTTCATGGAGGCCATCGGGGGGAGCTGAGTGAGGCACAATCTCATTGAAGAGACCTGCCCGGGCATGTGTCACGCCGATGGAGTGCACCTGTCAGATATCAGCATGGAAGTGTTCCTTGCATGATACAAGACATGGGTGAAGTGCTGCTGGATAGGGTAAGGGCTGGCTGTAGCTAAGCCTTAGTTGGGGCCCCCTGTGACAAGCGAGGAGTCACTATCGGAAGGGTGTGGCTGGAACTGAAAGGGTACCAGACTGAGCGCATAGCCATACAATACAACCTAAGGGAGAGTGGCCATATAGGAATATGTCCTCCTCAATTTAGAGAGAACGGGTTCACACCTGGACCGGTGGGCAATGCGCCTCCCCATGCTTGGATGGCGGGGGAGGGAGGGTGACAGCTGTGCAACAGTAACCCAAGCAGATGTGAGTACTGACCTTTGATGGGTTGGATCAAACCATGAAGGTTTGGTGGCATTTAATGATGATGGAAGGAGTTGAGGCTGAGGGGTGAGACTTTAACGACCTCACCTACAGGCGAGTACGAGCTCTGTATCTTTCAGTGGGAATCAATCAAATTACAGCTTGTATATAGGTTGTGATTTGTACAGTATCATGGTTATGGATTGTATGTATATTATATGATGGTTATGCGTTGTATAGGTTATGCTGTGGCCAGAAATTGTTCCAAAATTGCATTTAAATAAAACGTCCTTCTTTCATAAACTTGTAGTCCTTGCGTGGTATCAGTGGAAGAGGGAGTGGGTAAGCGAAAGGCTTCAGGAATGGGGGAAGGAAGGAGCGGGACATGGGGGGGGGGGGGTTCTGACCACATGGAGCCTGGATGCCACTTGCCCGGTTGTGGTCATATTGGCATACAAGGCATTGCCAGTCAGATCTTGGCTACAAAAGCTGCCAAAGAAAGAACTTGAGAAAAATGGCAATTTCTGTTGGTGGAATTGAGGTTTCTTTCTTTTTTCTTTTTTTTTTAACAATGCATGCTCCTAATAATGGGGTTTTTGCATGCCATAGCAAGGGAAGTAGGACAGTCATGGGATGCACCAGTAATATTAGGAGGCAATTATAATTTAGTATTAGATAAAATTTTAAATAGACAATCTAAATTTGTGTATATGCCAACAAAGGTGAGAAGGTTCTGCATTCTGTGGTTAAAGATTTTGGCCTAATAGACCCATGGACTCTGCAGCATCACGCTTAACACAACTATACGTTTTTTTCACAACCCCACCATAATCACTCTAGATTAATATTTTTCTTAGTACCATGGATCGAGCACACTGAAATTCAGAGTATTGCAGTTTCAGATTAAGCTGCAGTATCGATGAGGTTACCAAGTCGACAAGAAGACCTCCCACAATCTCAATTGAGGTTTAATCAATCTCTCATAACTGATGTGGCCTTTTTGACTACGATGCGAGAAACTGGTGAATCTGCTACATGGGCTTGTTGGGAAGCCTTTAAAGCAAATCTTAGAACTAAAATTATAAGTTAGGACATAGGAAAAGCTAAAAAATGAAAGCAAAAATTAGTAAATCTGGAGCAAGAGATCAGAAGAGGCTCTAGCTCAAAAGCAGGATATGACAATATTGCTTCAATTTCAAAGTATAAATATAATGCACTTACGAGTAAACAAGCTGGGCAACTTCTCTTATCTAGGCAGGCAAGATACTTTAAAGAAGATAATGCAGCAGGGCAATTACTTAACGATTCCTTAAAAGCACGGCAAATTGGATGGCCGGTCGACCAAGGAGTAATAACAAATCAATAAAGAGGCTGAAATTTTGGAATAATTTAGAAGATATTAAGACAAGTTATATTCTTTGGAAACTGAGTCTTATTTTGAGGGGTTTAATGATAAATTTATTTATTTGTCTGGGTTTATATATCGCCTTTCACTGCATCAAAGCGGTTTACATTGGAACAGGGAATATGTTTTACATATAACGATTAATTATGTACAGGAGAAACAGAATGGTTTAAAATAAGCAAAGGTGTAAGACAAGGCTGCATACTTTCCCCCTACCTATTTAATTTATATGCAGAAAAAATCATCAGAGAAGCAGGATTGTATGAAGACAACAGAGGTGTGAAGATTGGTGGAAGACTCATCAACAACCTACGCTATGCTGATGATCCCACATTACTGGCTGAAAGTGAAGATGATCTGAAACATTTGCTTCTCACAATCAAAGAACATAGTCTCAAAATGGGCCTGCACCTTAATGTAAAGAAGACAAAGATCATGACAACTGACATAATCAACAGGTTCATCGTTGAAGGAGAAGAAATTGAAATTGCGAAAAACTTTAACCTACTTGGATCAACTATCAATAAAGAAGCAACAAGAAGTCAAGAAATCAGACGACGCATTGCTCTTGGCAGAATGGCTATGAAAGACCTAGATAAGATTCTCAAGAGCAGAGATGTCTCTCTCCATACAAAGATTCGACTTATTCAAGCCATGGTATTTTCAATAACATCATATGGATGTGAAAGCTGGACAGTGAAAAAGATAGACAGGAAGAAAATTGATGCCTTTGAATTATGGTGCTGGCAGCGAATACTGTGTATACCATGGACTGCCCGAAGAACAAACCAGTCGGTACTAGAGGAGATCAAACCTAAGCTTTCTTTAGAAGCTCAGATGACAAGACTTCGACTTTCATACTTTGGACACATCATGCGAAGAGAGAGATCATTAGAGAAAGCACAGTTACTTACCTGTAACAGGTGATCTCTGGGAACAGCAGGAATTAGTCCTCACATATGGGTACGTCGGTACCGACGGAGCCTGCGCGGGAAAGTTCCCCAGCTTCCCAGAAGGAAAGCTTTTGGGGCCTCCCACAGCGCATGCGCGCTGTCTTCCCGCCTTCCTGAACAACTCTCCTCAGTTCGAGTTTAAAGCTGAGACAATAGAGAGAGGAAAGGAAAGAGAGAGATACAACTAGGGGAGGTGGGTGGGTTGTGAGGATAATTCCTGCTGTTCCCAGAGATCACCTGTTACAGGTAAGTAACTGTGCTATCTCCAGGAACAAGCAGGAATGAGTCCTCACATATGGGGACTCCCTAGCTAAGATGCCCGGGAGATCCCCTCAAGGGTATGAGACCCTGAAGGGTTCCTCATCTTCCTATGGATCTCAGGCATCCATTAAGGGAAGGTGGGCTGGAGTTGTTCAAGAGTGGAACAGGTGTCTGAGAACAGCCTGACCAAACAAGGCATCCCGGCAGGAGTCCTTGTCCAAACAATAATGGGCTGTAAAGGTATGAACCGAGACCCAGGTGGCTGCTCGACAGATCTGGTCGATGGACACAGAATTTAGATGAGCCATAGAGGTGGCCATGGCCCTCACATTGTGAGCAGTGACATGGCCCTCCAGAGAAAGGTTCTTACTCTGGTAAGCAAAAGAGATACACTGAGCAATCCAATTGGACAGTGTTCTTTTAGAGACTGGAAGTCCTAAATGAGAAGGATCAAAGGCAACAAAAAGCTGAGAAGACTTTCGATGTTGCTGTGTCCTGTGGAGGTAAAAGGCAAGAGCTCTTTTACAATCTAGAGTCTGAAGGTTCCTCTCTGCACTGGATGCATGAGGAGCTGAAAAAAAGACAGGTAAATATACCTCTTGATTAAGATGAAAAGGGGAGACCACTTTAGGCATAAAGTGGGGATTGGTCCTAAGGACCACCTTATCATGATGGAACCTTGTATAAGGTGGATTAGCCATTAGAGCTTGCAGTTCACTGATACGGCGAGCTGAGGTGACTGCAATAAGTAAAATAACCTTGGCTAAGGGTTCAAAAGGTGGCTTCATAAGCTGACCAAGAACCAAATTTAAATCCCATGCCACCGGAGGAGGTCGAATGGAAGGTTTAGTCAAAGTTAGGCCTCTCATGAATCTTGCGATAAGAGGATGAGAGGAGATAGGTTGTCCATTGAGAGGTTTAAGAGATGCTGAGATAGCACTCAAATGGACCCGTACTGAATTTGTTTTAAGTCCTGCATTGGAGAGATGCAGGAGATATTCCAATTGAGAATTCAAGGGGAGTGCTAGAGGGTCAAGACCCTTTTGAGCACACCAAATGGAAAATCTTTTCCATTTAAAAGCGTAAGAACGCCTAGTGGAAGGTTTCCTAGAGGCATGGAGGATATCCTTCACTTGCTGTGAAAGATTGAAGTCTTGAAGGTCTAGGCCTTCAGTAACCAAGCTCTGAGGTGAAGGGACTTGGGGTTTGGGTGCCACAAAGTCCCCTCCTCCTGAGACAGAAGGTCTGGAGCCGCTCCCAAGTCCAGGGAGGGGGCCTGGGAGAGATGCAGAAGTAGAGGGTACCACACTTGGCGTGGCCAGCGTGGAGCTATGAGGATCATGGATCCGTGATCCCTTTGAAGTTTGAACAGAGTCTTGGGAATCAAAGGAATGGGTGGGAAGGCATACAGGAAGTCCTGACCCCAATGTAGGAGGAAGGCATCCTTGGCCTGAACTCCCTGACACGGAATTCTGGAACAGAATCGGGGAAGTTTGGCATTCCACGGACTTGCAAAGAGGTCTATGTCCGGGGTTCCCCATTTCTGAAAGATTTTGAGTACCTGATCCATGTGCAGGGACCATTCGTGTGGAAGCAGAACTCGACTGAGTCTGTCTGCCCAAGAGTTTTGGATTCCTGGAAGATATACTGCCAGGAGATGGATTTGATGCTCTCTGGCGAAGGCCCATAATCTTAGATCTTCATTGCAAAGCGACAGAGAGCCAGTCCCTCCTTGTTTGTTTATGTAAAACATGGCTACTTGATTGTCCGTATGAATAAGGAATGTCATGTTGCTGAGGAGGGTATGAAAAACTCTGAGAGCTAGAAAGATTGCTCGAAGTTCCAAGTGGTTGATATGAAGGGAGGTCTCCTGTGGGGACCAAGTGCCTTGGGTGGATAGGTCCTGTAGATGAGCTCCCCAACCTGTTTGGGAGGCATCTGTTGTGAGGGTTGCTTGGGACAACAAAGGTTGGAAGGGGGCCCCCAACAACAGATTTTGAGTGGACATCCACCATTGGAGAGACCAAAAGAGACGCTTGGATGTTGCTATTTGGTCTGAGAGAGCTCCTGATGCTTGAGTCCACTGGTTGGACAAAGTCCATTGAGCTGCTCTCATATGTAGGCGAGCATAGGGCACCACATGTACTGTGGAGGCCATGTGGCCTAATAGTTGTAGCATCTCCCTGGCAGTCAAGTGGCTTCTGGACTAAGTCTGAGGAAGGTAGGCCCTTGCAGTGATGGTATCTAACCAGGCCCCTATGAATTCCAGGGACTGAGTAGGGGTGAGTTGAGACTTTGGTAGATTGATCACAAATCCCAGATACTGCAGAATGCGTCTGGTGCGGTCCAGGGAAGTCTGAGCCTCGGACTGAGATGGAGCTCAGATGAGCCAGTCGTCCAGGTATGGGAAGACAAAAATTCCCAGGGCACGTAGAAATGCAGCCACTATTGCCATGCATTTGGTAAACACTCTTGGAGCAGAGGCTAGACCGAAGGGAAGCACTCTGTATTGGAAATGTTTTCCCTGGAACAGAAACCGTAGGAATTTTCTGTGGGATGGATGGATGAGTATATGTGTGTACGCATCCTTGAGATCTAGAGAACAAAGCCAATCCTGACTCTGCAGGTATGGAAGGAGAGTACCTAGAGAAAGCATCTTGAATTTCTCCTTGCATAGGAATTTGTTCAATTCTCTCAGATCTAGAATGGGTCTGTACTCCCCTGTTTTCTTGGGAATGAGAAAATAAGGGGAGTAAAACCCTGACCCTTGTTGAAGAAGAGGAACCTCTTCTATCGCCCTTTGGGCGAGAAGGGTGGTTATTTCCTGACCCAACAGGTCTAGGAGAGATGGGGGAGAACTGAAATGTCTCACCATGGTATGGGGAGGAAGGCTGGAGAAATGCAGTTTGTAGCCCTTTCTGATGATAGAGAGGGTCCACTGTTCTGATGTGATTTGCTCCCATCTGGGAGCAAAATGAGTTAACCTTCCTGGAATGGTGAGAGGCTCTGGTTGATGTAGAGCCAGAAAGGTTAAGTTCTCTAGTATTAAGTCAAAAACCCTGAGGGGGTTGGGGCTGCTGGGCTGGAGCAGTCCCTGAAGGTTTTGCCCTGGCCTGTTTAGGTTGCTGATGCTTAGGAGCAAAGCGAACTGTAGAAGATTGTTGGCCAGTATTTGTAGAAAATCTGGCCTTCTTGTAGAAAGGCTTCTTAAAATTCTTGACAGGGGTAGAGGTAGACTTTGAAAGTCTATCCAAAGCAGCATTTTCTGCGTCCATTTGAGTGGCTTTGATTTGCCACTCCTTACCAAACAGATTTTCACCTGTACAGGGCAGATTTCCCAACCCATCCTGGACCCAGGGTTCTAGGTCAGAGGCCTGGAGCCAAGCAATTCTGCGAGCAGCTATAGCAATACCTGATGCTCTGCTAGCACCCTCAAAGGAGTCAAAGGCTGCTCTGTTGGAGAACTTTGAAATATCTTGGGTATGCTTTAGCAAGAGAAGGAACTCCTCCTTTCTATCCTCTGGGATAAAGGGGAGAAATTGGCGCATCTTTAATGCAATCTCCTTCAGAAACATGCCCATATAGAGGCTGTAGGAATTAATTCTGCCAATAAGCATACTGGCTTGGAAGATTTTTCTACCAAAAGCATCCAAAGTCCTACATTCTCTTCCTGGGGGAGTAGAAGAGTGTCTTTTGGTACTCTTTATCCTTTTCATAGCTGACTGCACCACAATAGAGTGGTGAGGGAGCTGAGTTTTTTGAAACCCAGGAGAAGGAGGGACACGATACATGGTATCCAAACGACGAGAATGTGGAGATAGAGTGAGAGGAGTCTCCCATAAGTCCATCATGTGTTCTTGAAGAATTTCATGAATGGGCAAGGTGACTGCCTCTTTGGGAACCTTAGAGTATCCCAAAATATCCAATTTTTTTGCTCTAGGTTCTTTTTCAGAGGTTACTGAAATAGAGAGTCCTTTAGCTACTTCCATGATGAAGTCTTGAAAGGACAAATCCTCTGGAGGAGACATTCTCCTTTTTGGAGAAGAGGGCTCTTCAGGAAGAGTAAGAGATACTTCAGCAGAGTCATCTGATGAATCAGAATCATCAGAAGACTCGAAGTATCGTCTGTTGGCTTCCAGGGATCGATAAGCGTATCGACCGGTATCCACATCGGGGGTACCCGGAACCGGATCGGTATTGGGAAAAACCCCGGAACCGGGAACTGGCATCGGTATCCTGGTTGAAGTGGATGCCCTGGGTACCGGTACCGGTTGTGGTACCGGAACCGGAGTCGGTACCGCTGGCTGCGGTACCGAGGGCGTCGCAGCTCTAATGAAAGCCATTATGGCCTGCTGCATGGATTGAACTGTATGATCCATAGATGCCACGACTGTCTGGATGTCGGTACCGGAAGACTGAGCCGGTACCCCAGAGCAGTCTAACAGGTGATCGGTCGAGGCCGTGCCATCGATGTCAACCTGTAACCCCATAGGAGGAGCTTTGGAAGCCGGAGCTTCCCGCCGTCGTTGTTTGGCTGGGGCAGGGTCCTCAGGGTCAAGCCCAGGGACATCTCGATACTTAGAGGGAGATTTGCCCTTTGAGGACCTGCCGGAAGAATGTTTGGTTACCTGAGATCCATCAGGAGAGGAAGACCTGGATGATGTCGATGCTGGAGTATCAGAAAACAGCATATGAAACTTGGCTGCTCGGTTTTGTAAGCCACGTTTAGACATCAAAGAACAAGATGGGCAATCCGGAATGGAGTGGTCAGGCCCCAAATTAAAATAACAACTTCTTCAGCGGTGACAGGAACACGACCTGCTGGCTCCGCGGAAAAAGAAGAACTGAGGAGAGTTGGTCAGGAAGGCGGGAAGGCAGCGCGCATGCGCTGTGGGAGGCCCCAAAAGCTTTCCTTCTGGGAAGCTGGGGAGCTTTCCCGCGCAGGCTCCGTCGGTACCGACGTACCCATATGTGAGGACTCATTCCTGCTTGTTCCTGGAGATAGACATTATGCTTGGCAAGATAGAAGGTCAACGCAAAAGAGGAAGGCCAGCAATGAGATGGATCGATACAATAACAGCAGCTACAGGTACCAGTCTGTCAACAATGAGCCGCCTGACTGAAGACGAACACAATTTAGGATAGCTATCCAGAGGGTCGCCATGAGTCAACTCTGACTCGACGGCACTTAACAACAACAACAACAACAACAAAAGTTAATAATTTACAGATAGAATTTTTGGGTGCAGATAACATATCTACAGGTGTAAATAACATATGTACAGTGCAATAAATAAAATAAGAAAATAAGATATGCCATACTGGGTTAGACAAATGGTCCATTAAGCCCAGTATCCTTTATCCAACAGTGGCCATTCCAGGTCTCAAGTACCTGTTGGGTTCCATTCTGCTTTTACCAGCAGTATGTAATAGATTTCCTCAGTTCTCTTTAATAATAGTTTATAGACTTCTCCTCCAGGAACTCATCCAAACCTATTTTGAACCCAGACACACTAACAGCTTTTACTACATCCTCTGGTAATGAATTCTAGAGTTTGATTACTCGTTGAGTGAAAAAAAAATTATCTTATTAGTCTTAAATAGTTTACACTATAGCTTCATTGCATGTCCCCTAGTCGTTCTATATTCTGATGATGTAAATAATCGATCTACGTTTACCCATTCTCCATTCATTAATTTATAGACCTCTATCATATCTCCCTTCAGCCGTCTCTTTTCCATGTTGAAGAGCCCTAACCTTTTTAGCCTCTCTTCACATGAGTATCCTTCCATCTCCTTTACCATTTTGGTTGCTTATCTCTGTACCTTTCCCAATTCCGCTATATCCTTTTTAAGATATGGTGACCAGAATTGCACACAATATTCAAGGTGCGGTAGCATCATGGAGCGATACTGAAGCATTAAAATATCCTTGGATTTAATCTCCATTCCTTTCCTTCTGATTCCTAACAGTCTATTTGCTTTCTTGGCTGCAGCTGCGTACTGGACAGAGGGTTTTAATATAATGTCCCTGATCCTTTTCCCTAGTGATGATTATTCTTAATGTGGAACCTTGCATCATTCTTTCTTAAGTGCATAACTGCCTTTGTCCTCATTAATTTTCATCTTCCATTTGGACATCCCATCTTCCAATTTATCAAGGTGAATAGTGGTGTACCCCAGAGATCTGTGTTGGGTCTGCTGCTTCTTAACATATTCATAAATAACCTGGAAATGGGAACAATAAGTGAGGTAATCAAATTTGCAGATGACACAAAAGTATTCAAAGTTGTTAAAACCCAAGAGGATTGTGAAAAATTGCAAGAGGATCTTAATAAATGGGAAGACTGGACATTAAAATGGCTGATGAAATTTAGTGTGGACAAGTGCAAAGTTATGCACCTAGGAAAGAACAACCCAAACTATGGTTACATGATGCGAGGTTCCACATTAGGAACCACCACCCAGGAAAAAGATTTAGGTGTCATCGTAGCTAACATGTTGAAAACCCTCTGCCCAGTGTGCAGCGGCGGCCAAGAAAGCAAATAGAATGCTAGGAATCATAAAGAAAGGAATGGGGAATAAAACAAAGGATATTATAATGCCTCTGTATCGTTCCATGGTGGGAGCACAGTTCTAATATTGTGTGCAATTCTTGTTGCCGTATGTTAAAAAGGATATAGCAAAATTAGAAAAGGTACAGAGAAGAGCCACCAAAACGATAAAGGGGATGGAAAGATACCAAGGTTAGGGCTCTTCAACCTGAAAAAGAGACCGCCGAGGGGAGATATGATAGAGGTCTATAAATTAATGAATGGAATGGAACAGATAAATGTAGATTGATTGATTGCACTATCAAAATGTAGAAAACCAGGAGATATGCAATGAAGCTACAGTGTAACCCATATAAGACTCATTGGAGAAAATATTTTTTCACTCACTAAAACTCTGGAATTTGTTACCAAAGGATGTAGTAAAAGCTGTTAGAATAGCTGGGTTTAAAAAAAGTTTGGACAAGTTCCTGGAGGAAAGGTCCATAAACCATTATTAAAGGGGACCCGGGATATCCACTGCTTGACCCAATACAAGCATTGTGGAACCTGTGTCTTTTGGGGAAACTGCTAGGTATGTATGACCTAGATTGGCCACTGTTGGAAACAGGATACTGGGCTTGATGGACCTTGGTCTGACCCAGTATGGCATATCTTATGTTCTTACCTGATGGCATCGAATTGAAATGATGAAAAAGACATTGGCATGCAAAATTAATTATATATTGAATATGTTGTCACTTACCTTCCCTAATTCATTATATACAAAGCTCAAGCATGGTTTATTCCAGTGTTTGTGGAGGCACAAGACTTCCCGTATAGCTATTTGGAAGCCAAAGTTTCAGAAGAAAGTGCGAGAGATCCAGTTCCCGCATTTCAAATAGTATCATCATTCGTTCAAATTGAAACAAGGATCTAAATGGGCTGAAGGGTTAAATAACTCGGATAAAGCCGTTTGGCTTTCTCTGGAGGAGCAACTTGTCGCCTCAGTCCGCTTGAGGCCCCTGCCAGGGATGTTGCTAGAACTAGTAGCTTGCAAATTTCCATTTCTGTATTCAACACAATCAGCATTTCATGATCTTGCTCAGCAGCTCCACGATGCTAATCCCCCTTCGCAATAACCACCTCTTTGGCATAATCCTCTTCTTCAGATTAGGAAAGGGGTAATCACTTGGAGAGCATGGCAAGACAAAAGTATATGGACTGTAGCCAGCTATGGTCTAATAATGCCTTATGTCCGTTTGCAGATTTGCAGCAAGATTTTGGTCTCTCTACTAAACACTAGTTTCAATGGCTTCAGTTGCATCATTGTATTTTAAGATCGGGCCTTAATCTTCGGGATTTACATGAGACATGGATATTGGGCACAAAGAGCAAAGCAACAGCTACGTCCTCTAAAGCTGATTTAAAGTTTTATGCCATACTTAGAGAGATGTCCAGTAGCCCCTGTGTGGGGACTGAAAACGTTTAGGAAACAGAGATGATTGGAACACTGTCTTGTAAACAATGGAGTAAATTCTAGAGTCCGTTAACTCAGAACTGCCAGCTTTACTGACAAAATGGGAAACGAAGCAGAGTAATCCAGATCTTTTAAGGCAGAAGGGGGAATATTTTTTCACCTTTTATTTGGCTGCCTGCACATTGAGATGTACCTGACGCAAGTTTGGGACTGAATTAAAGCAGTCTTAAATTTACAAATTAGACCTGACATTTAGAATTATGATACTGAGGTCTCTTGCGGGTATACCTAATCTAAAAAAAGAAAAAGAATTCTTGTTGGAATTCATGCCAGCAATTGCTAGAAGGTTCTT
Source organism: Ichthyophis bannanicus (assembly GCA_033557465.1). Lineage (NCBI taxonomy): Eukaryota > Metazoa > Chordata > Amphibia > Gymnophiona > Ichthyophiidae > Ichthyophis > Ichthyophis bannanicus. Next base: position 72,539,652 of record CM066040.1, read on the forward strand.
AATAACTGGAAGGATAACACAGGTACACTAAAAAAAATTTTTTTTAAACTGCCTCTAATGTTTCAATTGATTTTTACGTTTTTTGGTGCGCTGAATCCAAATCTGGTAACCAATTTGCTCCATCACGTACAGATTTTTTGCTACATTGGGTTAGCAGTTTGAGGTGAACGTTTCAGATTGAGTGCGATCGAGATAAAAGTTTCTTGGATGAATTCTTTATACTAATTGTTTAATAGTTATTCAAATAAGAATAAAGAAAATTGTAACAAGGCAGCACATAAGAATAGAGTAATGTCAACAAAACACACTGTGATGGTAGCAAAATTGTCTGCACTTAAAACAGCCACATACATGTGCACAAACATTGAGCATATAAGAGCGAGGTTAGACACAAAGCAAAGCAAAGAAATGTGCAAAAAATGTTGTACAGGTATGTATGTAAGAATAGAAAACGCAAACCGCACCATTGCAATACATGAAGACCCGATGGTGTGAAAATAAAATTCTAATAAATGAGATCCGACACTGTGGTAATAACTAGCAAATTTTTATTTCAAAGTTTAGTAAAAACACGATATTTGTCAACACAGTTTAGATTTTAAAGTCATTCTTGGGTCAATCAATCTCCTGGTGGGCCCGTTTCTTCTTCCCCCCGAATGCTTCTCTTGGTGCGCTGCTTGGCGTATTTTTCATCTGGGGTTTCCCGCAGCAGCAACCAGCAGAAATCAGCCATCATAGTGGTGTTCCATCTTCCTTGTTACCTTCTCTCTGCGTCCTTGATGTCCTGGTGAAACCTTTCACCTTGTTCTTCACTGTACGCCCCCAAGTTTTCGGGAAAGTAGTTCACATGGGAGTGCAAGAAATGGACTTTCAGGCTCATGTTACAGCCTTGTTCTTTGAAGGCATTGAGCATCCTGGCAACAATATCCTTATAGTTCTCATCCCGCCTGTTCCCCAAGAATTTGAGAACAACATCCTTGAAGGAATCCCAGGCTTCTTTTTCCTTCTCAGACATCGTTTCAGCAAATGCTCCATCTGAAATGAGTTTCCTTATATCAGGGCCAACAAACACTCCTTCCTTTAGCTTTGCTTCAGAAAGTCGGGGGAACTTTGAGCAAAGGTACCGAAAGCACTCACCATCTTTTGGAAGGGACTTGATGAATTGCTTAATGAGACCCAACTTAATGTGGAGAGGTGGTAATAGAATTTTAGCACGAGGTACCAAGCTCTCATGAAGAACATTTTTCTCACCGGGTCTCAAATACTCCCGAATTGGCCAGTCTTTTTTCCCCCAGTGTAGGTCGCGGGCCCGGCTATCCCACAAGCAAAGGAAGCAGGGATATTTGGTGAAACCGGATTGCTGCCCTAATAGCATGGATAGAATTTTAAAGTCTCCACAAATCATCCACTTATGCTCATCATAACGAATCTTCTGAAGAATCAGGGCCAAATTCTCGTATTTTTCTTGGAGAATAACAGAGTGAGCAATAGGAACTGAAGCGAATGTGTTGCCATTATGAAGAAGAACACCTTTTATGCTGTCTTTTGACGAATCAATGAACAGCCGCCATTCAGCAGGATGATACTTGAGTTTAAACTTTTCCATCACTCCGTATATATCGTTGCAAAATACCAAATCTTCCTCTTTGCTGAAATACTTCAAAAATTGTGTCTCGCGGTTGCGGTACCAATAAAAAGTTGTTCCTGGTGACAATAGATTTTTCTGTTTAAGCCGAGAACCTAGCAGTTGGGCAGCATCTTTTGGGAGTCCTAAATCCCGGACTAAATCATTCAATTCAGCTTGAGAGAAAAGTTCAGGTTTCGGATCTGGTTCAGTTTCAAACTCGGAAGTACTGGACTCATCGGGAAAAGCCATCTGATGAGTCTCATCATGATCAGAACCGTCCACACAAATATGATCCAAAGATTTTGGTGGTTCAGGCACAGGTACTTCGTTGCTATGAGACATAGGCCTAATTGCTGAGGGAAGGTTGGGATAACTTATTACGTTCTTATTTTTTAAGTTGTATCCCTTCACAATGCAAGAGCAAAAATAGCAGTCACTGCTGTGGTCTCTTTGTTCACGCCACATCATAGGTATTCCGAAACGAAATGCTTGTTTTTTACCTTTCATCCATAAGCGTAGATCTTCCTCACATGTCTTGCACACTTTATGAGGAGCCCACGGTTTGTCTTGATCGCCTAACTTCAAACCGAAATAGGCGAAATATACTTTTTTAATAAATGCAGAAATGTTCCTCTGCCGCTTTTTCACGGTATATTCCCCACAAATACAACAAAAACTGTCCGGAGAGTTGACGCAACCTCTGGCTCTGTGAGCCATCACAAATACACAGCACTGCAAACTACAACTGTAGTGAACCACTTCGGAATAAAGCTGGATTACGACTGAGCAAACAAAAGGTAATAATGAACTTGCAAGAAACTGAAATTTGACAGGAACGTTCATGTCGCAACCACCGTGTTTGAGCGAGCGAACGAGGCGAGGCGAACAGGAAAGAACATGCGCCAGCGCGAGTACTGGATTTAGCCCCCCGCCTCCCAATTGTCCTGTTAATGTATAAAATGAATACAAAACACTCTAAAATATCATGAGGGAGTGTTTCTAGTTAGTTAACCATTACAACCTCTATTTTGGGCCAAGAAAATAAACTGCAGTCGGCTAAAAAGAAATTATGTGAACATTCCTTATATGGGTAAGAAATCTAATTTTGCAAGAAAACGTGACGTGATGGAACATTTTGGCTATTTTTCCTGGATTCAGCACCCCAAAATCTATAGGAATCAGTTGCAAAACTGGAGGCAGTTTTTTGGTAGTGTACCTGTGTTTTCTATGACAATATTTACAGCACTGTCCTTTTCTAGACAGGATCTTTGCTATGTGAATTTTAGAAGTTAGTGCTTTAGTGGAGTGGTAGATTTGCTCTACAGGTCCTGTGCTGTGGTTCGCACTTTTTCTTTCTGTTTGTTGTGTAGCCCACTTTCTGTGTGGTTCAGGCAGTTACTGTGAACTGCTCGTCAGACTATGGAACTGTTATCCGGAGTTTCTCTGAGCTGCTAGATTTTAAAGTATCAGGATTCAGACTTATAAGGAGATGGGTTAGTAAGTGGCAGCAGTTTTTAGGTACTTGACATTCTCACATTCACCCTTATCAACAACTGGAGTCTAAGCCAGACATTTGTGCTCTGAACTAAGGGTTTACTTAAAATTAAGGTCATTGATAATCCTATTAACATTTTCTAAGATCCATAATTCTTCTTGCAAAGGCTGAGATAAAATTTTGATCTCGTTTCTTTCAGCTTTTATCCTTGAGTTGCTCCTCCCTAATCTTGTCAGCTGAATTGCAGAGCAACCCCTTACCCCTTTGGCATTGGTTCCAAACCTCTCTTATTCTCCTTCGGGTCATGGTAGCTGGTACACTTTCTCCTTAAGCTGGGTGAATAGCTTTGACTAGGGTGGCAGGGGCACCTGTCCCTTGAGGGTAGTCACCTACTAATGGTGCATGGTGCAATGGCTAGGGGTCAAATTCAGGGAACTGCCTTTGGGTAAGGTTTTTATACTTAATGGACTTTTTCCTGTCAGGGGAGTCTCCACCCATCCTAAAGTGAATGGAGGATGGAGCCTCCTACGGTCTGGAAATTGCAACACAATTTTCCCCACATCTTGCAATAATTAGTTCGGCCACTGAATGGTGCATCTGCTCTCAGTGCAACAATCCAAGTAGTCTCTACAAACGGAGAGGATGAAGGGTGGGGTTACTGGAATAAGATTTACAGTTTTGTGTTCTTGATGCTACAAGTCTTAATTTTAAAATATTCCGTCAGTTCAAATTCAAGGAAATCTTCACAGTTGCTGATTTCAGGGCTTTTCCAGCTCTGACACGGTCTATTCTGGCTGCACACCACGATCTTGAATTCACAGCTACCAGGATTTGTTTTCTCATCTTATATTTTCCCTCCTCATCATAAACCTGGTCATATCATTGACCAAATAAGCCCAGTATACAAATATGTGTGCAAATAAGGCCCAGTCGATATGTACATGATGCCCTGCAATAAGTCTCCACACATGGCCCCACATCACCTACTACCAATTTTTAAGAAATAAAATAAAAAAAAAGACACCCCCCCTAAAAAAAAACCCCTGTCTCCCTGAAACTGGAGGCTTAGTTTCTTCCTCTCAAATAAGCTTCTCAATACTGTAAAACAAGGTAAATTATACAATTTAAAAATCCAAACTAACCTTATACATTCACACATACACCCCTGGGGTCCATTCACATTTAGGTCAATCACAGTACACTTTGCATTGCAGCACAGGTAAAATTCTGAAGGTTAAATTTCTGACGAATAACGCAAGCCTCTGAAAAATTCTACCGCTAGGATTATCAGCTGTCAAAACACTCTGTCTAAGATTGCCAAAGAGTGAATGCAACACATTTCACATTCTCAAGGACTTCTTTTTCAGAAGAGCTGTACGGGAAGACGTTTTCAGTTCTTTTCAGTTACCCAGCCAAGCAGTTACTTAATAGGCCCAGTGCTGCTTTTCTCACAATAGTTTAGTCTCCAAGTAACACGAACATAAGCCACCTCCAGAGAACGAGCTTTAAAATGTTTAAAACAGGCTTCTTAACAGGAGCAAGTTTACTAAGCTTGGTAAATGGTTAGCATGGGCTATTTATAACTACATCCCATGCTATTCATTGGGACCTAGTTACAAGCAACCCCTGTTAACCATTAGCCCAGTTTAGTAAACATGTCCCTAAGATTTCCTCAGCTTTTCAATACAATTCCAGGATTTTGCTTTCTTTTTTTTCTTTTTTTTAATTTCAAAATCCCAATGAAATTTTAAGCTATGACTCCACTTTTCCTCATGGTTCCTTCTTTTTTCCTTAAAGGGAAAACACACAGACTAAAGCCTATCTAAAAGCTATTATCTTACCAGAGGTCAGAAACTTACATTAATAAGCCCATATTTAATAGGAAAAGCAAGTCTCTGTCATCATTCCAAATCTTTTCAAATAACACGTTTCTCAGTCTAGAGACAATTGCTCTCTATCTCTCTAAAAAAAACAAAAAAAAAACTTCACAATACTTCTAAAAAAACGTATTTCACAGCTTCCCAGAGATTTTTTTCTCCTTATATCAAAGAAAACCTAAATTCCAAATGTTTCCAAAAGATCTGCTTCTCACAAGACCTCGCACACACAGGCCCCAATATTCAAAGGCATTTACATGACTTACAGACCTGTCAACAGTGTAAATGCCCCTTATAGCAGAGGTTCCCAAACCTGTCCCGCGGCCTCCCCAGCCAGCCAAGTGTTCCAGATATCCTCAATGAATATTCATGAGAGAGATTTGCATACAATAGAGGCAGTGCATGCAAATTCATCATGGATAACCTGAAAAACCGACTGGTTGGGAGGCAGGTTTGGGAACCCCTGGCTTAGAGAGATATTCAGCAGCATTAACACAATTAGTGCCGCTGAATATCTCTGGATTCTGCCGCTACCTGCCCCGATGCTAATCGTGTATCATCGGGGCATGTTGTAGGTGTTCCGGGGCAAAGTGGAGGTGGCTCTTCTCGCTAACCAGGCAGTGGCGATATTGCCTGGTTAGCAACCTGCAGGTAAAGATAGACATGGCAAAGTTGACATAACTTTGCACATGGAAGCTAACCGGGCAGCGGCTCAATATCGCCACTGCCCAGTTAGCTTCCACGCCATGCAACAGACTCGGATATTCAATGCTGGGGGCCAGATATGGCCCCAGAATTGAATATCGAAGGTTAAGGTTCAGCAGCAACGGCTATACAGTTTAGAAGCGCTAGCCAATACTGCTGAATATCTTCTTCACACCATCTATCTCTAGATCCAACTCGCAACTGCAAAAAACATTTTTCAGTCTCACAGTAAACATTCTGATGCTACTTAAGCTGTTAGTGTTCTTCCCCAGCACTGGAAGGAAAAATAGTTCCTCCAGCAGTTTGATCTAGTTCAGTCACAGGAAAATTCAAAATTTGTTAGACCCGGCAGATATACATCCCCCCTCCCAATCAAAATTACCAGCTTATTAGATGAGGGGTTTTAAATTGCTAAATGCACCATTTTTCTAAGATCCCTGAGGGCTTCCTATGCTTGCCTTGCCCACAGCATCATTCTGCTCTCCCTCCGCCGCCTTTTCACATGCCGTTTTGTGCTGGCTGCCCTGGCTTGAGTTTATGCCCCCAAAAACAGCTGCAGAAGAGGATGAAATTGATGAAGTCTATGAACAAGTACAAGCTGAAATTGACAGAACATGCAAACAGGATATATCAATAGTCACGGGTGACTGGAACGCAAAAGCTGGCAACAAAGAAGCAAAGTGGCTAGAAAATATGGACGTGGTAACAGAAATGAAGCTGGAGAAAGATTGATAGAATTCTGCAAGACCAATGATCTATTCATCTGAAACACCTTCTTCCAGCAACACAAGCAGCAACTGTACCCATGGACTCCACCCAATGGATTATACAAAAATCAAATTGACTACATCTGTAGAAGTCAACAATGGAAAAGATCTATAACATCAACAAAGACAAAACCTGGAGCTGACTGTGGTACAAATCACCAACTACTAGTATGCAAACTCAAGCTAAAGTAAAAAAAGAACAAGCCACTCATGAATTTAGCAAAATATGACTTTGAGACTATACCACTGGACTTTAAAGACTGCCTGCAAAATCAATTTGCTACTTTAGATACAAATGACAGAGTTCCAGAAGAGTTATGGGATGACATCAAGAAGGTTGTGTTGGAAGAAAGTGAGAAATCTCTTCAAAAGGTGAAAAAGCAAAAACGGCCAAAATGGATGACCGAAGAAATTCCGAAAATTGCCCAGAAATGTAGAGAAGCTAAAGCCAGAGGAGAAAGAGAGACAATCACAGAACTCAGAGATTTCCAACATGCAGTAAGACAAAACAAGGAGAAGTACTACAATGACGTATGCAGGGAAATAAAATTAAAAAATATTAGTGGAAGAACAAGATCGGCTTTCAGAAAGATAGGAGAGTTAAAGAAAAACTTTCCAGCCTCGAATCGGAATGTTACAAGATGCTCATATTGAATGATGGTAAGAAGATCAAGAAAAGGTGGAAGGAATATACAGAGACATTATAGGATAAAGCTCAAGTGGACCAACAGTTGTTTCAACCTGTACCTTGTGATCTGGAGCCACTGGTGATGAAAGAAAGAAGTCAAAGCAGCACTGAAAGTCTTATCAAAGAACAAAGCACCAGGCATTGATGGTATTCCCATTGAAGTATTACAGCAATCTGATGCAGCTGTTACCATACTTAAAAGGCTCTGCTAGGAAATTTGGAAAACATCATGGCCAACTGACTGGAAAAGATCTGTGTTTATAGGAATACTAAAGAAAGGTGATCCGACTGACTGTGGAAATTATTGCACAATTGCTCTGATCCCACATGCCAGCAAGATTCTATTCAAGATTATTCTGCAGAGATTACAACTATACCTGGAACGAGAACTGCCTTTAGTGCAAGCAGGGTTCAGGAAAGGGTGAGGAAAAAGAGACATCATCGCGGATGTGAGATGGTGCCTTGAAAAGACTAAAGAATACCACAAGGATATCTATATGTGTTTTAATGACTACAGCTTGAGCGGAACAAGGAGAAACAGAATGATTTAAAATCAGCAAAGGTGTATGACAAGGCTGCATACTTTCCCCCCTATTTGTTTAATTTATATGCAGAACAAATCATTGAAGAAGACAACCAAGGTGTAAAGATTGGCAGAAGACTCATCAACAACCTTTGCTATGCTGATGATACCACATTACTGGCTGAAAGTGAAGACGATCTAAAACATTTGCTTCTCAAGATCAAGGAACATAGTCTTAAAATGGGCTGGCATCTTAATGTAAAAAAGACAAAGATTCTGACAACTGGCAAAATCAATAAGTTCATCGTTGATGGAAAAGAAATTGAAATAGTGGACAACTTTAACTTACTTGGATCAACTATCAATAAAGAAACAACAAGCAGTCAAGGAATCAGAGAACACATTGCTCTTGGCCAAGTGGCTATGAAGGACCTAGACAAAATTCTCCATACAAAGATTGAACTCATTCAAGCCATGGTATTTTCAATAACGTCATATGGATGCAAAAGTTGGACAGTGAAAAAGATAGACAGGAAGAAAACTAATGCCTTTGAATTGTGGTGATGTGACGAATACTGTGTATACCTTGGACTGCCTGAAGAACAAACCAGTCAGTACTAGACGAGATCAAACCTAAGCTTTCTTTAGACACATCATGCGAAGAGAGAGCTCATTAGAGAAAGGCATCATGCTTGGCAAGGTAGAAGGTCAACGCAAAAGAGATGGATCCATCGCAATGAGATGGATCGATACAACAGCAGCAGCTGTGGATGCCAGTCTGTCAACAATGAGCCTCCTGACTGAAGACCGAACACAGTTTAGGACAACTATCCAGATGGTCCCCATGAGTCAACACCAATTTGGTGGCACTTAACAACAACAACATCTAATATTTGGCACAATATAGGGGGAAATGCAGTCTGGCTTCTTGGGGTTTCAGTTCAATTTTTCTCTATATATTTCTATTGTCAGTCTGTGGTAAATTGTTCTGTACTTGGTGAGAATCTATCTATGTTTAGTATGTGTGACTGATGCTAGGTATTCTGTTAGCATTGAGTGTCTTTATAGGGGTCTGTAGTAATCTTGCTTGTACTTGTGACCCAAGATGGTCACTTTCAAAGACAGGATGTTGGGCTATATTCCAAGGAATCCTTAGAGATCAGATTTAAAAGTCACTAGTGCGGGGTCAAAAAGATTCGGACACAGACCTTACATTTCCTGCATTTGATGGGACTCTCCCACTTTGATAGTCCATCTCACGCATTCCAGGGTAAGAGTGGGAAACTCCCATCCACTGCAGAAGAACCTGTCCTACTACTGCTGAATCTGCCCTGTCTCTCCATGATGAACTGGTTTGAACCTCGCAAACAAATGCATCGACCTGCTGATCTTGAAAAGCATGAAATAAGCAGCAGGAAATGCCAGCTCCCTTCCCATCCCAAAACGTCAGGAAACCAGAGGCCAAAGAGAAGAGGGGGAACAGCAGGAGTAATGATAAGAATCACTTCTTTGAAAACTGCTTTTACTTGTCTTCTCTGCAGACATTTTATTGGGTGCTAAAAGTGTCACTTTGAAGCATGACCATAGCAAAGATTTTGCAAGCAGTGCAGCTGCACAGGACTCAAATATAAAAAGGGTGCTAATATCATCACTGGGCTTTCAGAAAGCTCAGAAAAAGTGAGTTACTGCAAGCGAAAAGGGTGGAGGGGGCACCAGATTTGTTAGTCACATAGGGCGCATTTCTAGCTTGGTACAGTCCTGCTTCAAAGAAAACTACAGGATGACTAACTTTAAAAAAATAAATCACATTCCAAGCACTACAGTGGATGTAGCTTACTGGAATAACTGTCCTAAGACATTTGTTATAAATGTTCCTCATTAGGAAAAATAACCATTGTAAAAACCTGTTTATCTACTTTGTTATCTTAACCAACTGCATCATTAATCTGCCATGAATTTCTGAGCCGATAATGATCTCCAGAGAAAGTAATTAATTGGCAAGTTGGTTTCTGATTGATTGCAGGCACAATGAGCAAGACCAACAATGCAGAAGATATACAACAAGTGTATCAGTAATGTTAACAAGCAACCAAAGCAGCATCTTAGATATGTTAGTGATAGAAGGAAGTGCAAGGGTGGCATTGTAGACTCAAGGGGCAAGGGCAGGAATACGTAGAGGCTGATGAGGATAAAGCAGAATTGCTTCACAAATATTTCAGTTCTTTATTCAGAGACGAAGACGGGGAATGAGACCTCAGCAAACACATGCAAATATTAATGGAAGTAACTTGAATAATTTTCAGAAGAATGTGTTGCTGAGGAGCTAGCAAAACTGATAGTGGACAAGGCAATAGAACTGAGCGGGATATATCCAAAGCTATTGAAAGAACTGAGCAAAGTATTGGCAGCTCTACTGGCTGACCTTTTCAGTGCTTCTTTAGTCAGGAGTGATCCTGGAGGACTGGAAATGGATGAATGTGATTCCTGTCTACAAAAGCGGAAGCAAGGAAGACGCTGGTAACTACAGACCAATGAGTGAATTAATGGAAATGCTGCTAAAACAGGGAAGTGTGGTTTCTGGAATCCAAGGGATTACAGGATCTGAGACAGCATGGCTGTACCAAAGGTAAGTCTTGGCAGAAGAATCTGATTGACTTCTTTGACTGAGTGACCAGAGAATTGGATTGGGGAGGGTGCTAGATGTGGTATACTTAGATTTTATAAAAGACCTTTGACACCCTTACATATCAATGAGTGCCCTTGAGATGGACCCTAAGTGACTAACTGGGTAAGAAACTCATTGAATATGAGGCACCAGAGAGTAGCAGTAAATGGAGCTCACTCTGAAGAGAGGAACAGTACCAGTGATGTGCCACAGGGATTGGTCCTTGATTCTATTCTTTTTAATATTTTTATAAGCTACAGTATATTGTGGAAAGTCTGTTTGGAAAGGTATGCCTCTTTGCAGATGATACCAAAATCTGTTACAAGAGTAAACATCCTGGAAGGTGTGTATAACATGAAAAGATATCTAGCATAAATGGTTGAGAATTTGGCAGCTAAAATTTTATGCTAAAAAATGCAAGGTCAGGCATTTGAGCTGCAAAAATCCAAAGGGAAGTACAGTATAGGGTTGAAGTACTTCAGAGCACAAAAAAGATCAGTACCTGAGTGTGATTGTATCTGATGATCTCAAAGTGGCCAAATAGATAGAAAATGCAATGGCAAAAGCCAGAATTACGCTTGGGTACTGTCACGCCCATAACCCCTTACATGCAGTATGGAGGGGCGCGGTTGTCATTAGAGAGATTCACCTTTTGGTCTTTAACTGACTGATTGCCTTGTAATGCCTTATGGGAAAGGTAGATCAGTCAGAAAGTATTCAACCTCAGGTAAAAAAAAAACACCTTTTGTAGTTGCCTTGAGTGGTAAGGTAATGACAGTTTATTAACTGAAAAAAAAACACGCTATGGTTCACAAATTCCACCTTTGGATTATTTCTCCAGGATACTTGTAAATGAACATCAGGATATAAATGAATTCCAAACAAAACAGCTTGCAATGTTCTCCAGTATAAACATAAATACTTTAACAGCCCATGCTATCAGGCACGGCTTGCAGTGCTGATCAAACAAACAGAAAACCGCTTTTCCTAAAGCAGGGTTCTTTTTCTCTCAGTCCAGAACACTGTTTGTCTTCTTAAACATAGAAAAACTTTCAACAAGGCAGTTAAACTCTTCACAGGCAAGCAATTCTCTATGCAAGGTTTTCTTATAAACAGCCAAACAAAAGCTTTCCTTACTTTCACCGTTAATACAGCTTCAGGCTGAGCACTGCTCTGGCTCACAGCTGATTCACCAACTTAATTAGGCAGCTTCGGCTTGCACAGTAAAAAAAAAAGGTATTTTGCCTTTAACTCAGGACCTTCACAAGTTAACCATAGGCTCTTAGGGCTACCAGACACTGGAGGTTTTCCTTACGGTTGACTCCCTTTCAACACCTCTATATTGGAAGACTGGCATAAAGAGCAATCCATGTATGAGACTTCTTCTTCTAAAGCTATGTCTGGTTCACCCAGTTGAATTGGCACATCCTCTGTTTCTGGCTCAAAGGTCTTAGCTGACTGCCTTCCGTTAGGGCTAAGGCTGTCTCTGGCAATTCTGTAGTGCTCAGAATTAGGCAAGCTTCTAATGCTCATACCTGGGTCAAAGCTTGTAGCAGCTTCTCCTCTCTCATGCTCTGGCCACCATTCACCGGTGCTTCCACGTCCTGTTCTCCAACTTGTGTTCCTGGTTCCTGCTGTTCTCACTGATCCAGTTCCATTCCTCTTCCAGTAGGCACTCCTACTGCTCTCACGTTCTCTCTCCTTTCCTCTTCTTCTTCCTCTCCTGCCTCTCCCTTCTGAATAAACTGACCTAGTCTTAAACCTCTCAGGTGCCCCCTCTCCTCTCAGGTGTTGGAGATCAAGCTGCCTCGTGGCAGCTGAGTAATTGGGGAATTCAGTGACGTAAGGGTTCCTTACCCTGAGCCTGTATTCCCTCTCTTTTTCTCCACTAGGGGCATTCTGCAACCTATTGTAGCTAGGAATTACCTGCTTTCTGGGTGCAAAGGGAGTTTTGTGTCTCTGACCTGGTAAAATGGGTCCTTTTATAAGGGTAAATTCCTTCTCTTTATCCCTGGCTCTGGGGTCCTGATAAGCTTCCTTATCACAGTACATAGAGAGAAGAATGGCCAGCAGAAAAATGGAGGTACATTTGTACAAGTCTCTAGTGAGAACTCATTTGCAATACTATGTACAATTCTGAAGACTGCACCTTCTAAAGGATATAAATAGGATGGAATCAGTCTAGAGGGCAGGTACTAAAATGGTCAGTGGCCTTTGTCATAAGGCATGTGGGATATAGGCTTAAAGATCTCAATATGTAAACTTTGGAGGAATGTTGGGAGAGGGATGATATGATAGAGAGATTTAAATACCTCCATCAGATAAAAGTGCAGTAGGAGGCCCTCTTCCAGTCAAATGGAAACTCTGTAATGAAGGGTCATAAGATGAAGGTTAAAGGGGATAGATTCAGTAGTGCTCTGAGGACATATTTCTTCACAGAAAGGGAGGAGGATGCATGGAAGAGCCTCCCAGTGGAGGTGGTGGAGATGAGAGCTCCATTTGAATTCAAGAAAGCTTGGAAGAAGTACAGAGGATTTCTAAGGGAAAGAAGAGGTTGTAGAAGTTGTTATTTTGGATAGACAGACAGGATAGGTCCTATAGCAGTGGTACCCAAACCTGTCCTGGGCACTCCCCAGACATTCGGATTTTCAGGATATCCACAATGGCATATTTGCATGCAGTGGAGGCAATGCGTGCAAATCTCTCTTGTGAATATTTGTAGTGGATATTCTTAAACCCGGATTGACTGGGGAGCCTCCAGGACAGGTTTTGGAACCATTGTTGTATGGTCTTTATCTGCCGTCGTTTTCCCTGTTTCTTTAATTTAGGTCACTGTATGGTCTTCTCCTGGAACATGACTATTATAAGTGTCCTGTTTATGTATTTTCTGATAACTTATTAAGAACATAGGAGTTCTTTTTTTTTTTTTTCCAACTTTTATTTTCATTTTGCAACAAACAAAAGAAACAACACACCAAAAAAGACAAAACAAGCATACAATAAGGAAAAGTAAACCCATTACCCCCCACCCCGATGCTTCTTCTCTACCCGATTATATCAGCATGTGAGCGCTTCCAATTAACAGTGATTATACATCAAACGATCAAAAGAGTATCTACAATACAGCATGATCATGAGACAAAGATATATACAAAGTCAGACAGTCAAATGAGAGCATTTAGCAAAATGTACATAGTCATTGAGCAGCTTCCATTGAGACCAATGAGAAGGAGTCTGAACGGAGAAAGCGAACAGACGAGGTATTTGTTCATATTTACTGTAAAGACAGGCATGATTCCTCCAGTCATTGGGGCTCAAATGGGAGCTAAGCTGCCAGTATTACTTAATTAGGGAAATACTTACTTAGGGAAATAGCAATGCTAAACATGAAGTTCGAAAGGAGATAAGCCAATTTTGGGAGAAAGGGGATCCCCGCAACTAGGCGAAGTCCCACTATCCTCCAAGAAAGGGGCTCCTGAGAGTGCGAGATAGACTAAATACGACCCCAGACCCGACGCCAGTAATACTGTAGTGCGGGATATTCATGCATAACATGAGGCAATGAACCAATGGCCGCGGGACGTGTCCAGCAACCATTGCCCTGAGTAGTGTTCCATTTGTCTAATCTGTGAGAAGTGTAAAAACACCGGTGGGCTAGAAAGGAGAGGGTCTGAATGAGTGAGGCGGATCGGGAAACCCGTATCCCTCTGCTCCTGATAAGGCTCTATTGCTCCGAAATCGAAGTCACATGCAATTCTCTCTCCCATACTTTCTGCGCTATAGGGGTATCTCTAGGTATAGCATTACAGAAGGTTTAGTAAAATTGGATACTACACCCGGTGAATTACCGAGAGGTCAGAGAGTCTCCGATCAACCTTATATAGAGAATGCCGATGGCGGGAGTACTCTAGTGGATCAAAGGCGATGCTGAAGTTGCACTGACCAGAGTCGGGAGTCTAAAGATTGCATAAAAGTAGTAAAGGCACCTAAAGTGTCTAAAAGCATTGGTGGATAGTGGGAGTCTGATGGGAGAGTCATAACAGGGAGAAAGGTAAGAGGAATCGGTTCGCGAAGGCCCGCTTCTGTATCTAGCCACACAGGTCTGCTCGGTACTGGCTCTTCCAACCAACGAGCACCTTGTTTGAGAAGAAAAGATTGAGGGAACACTTGAGTAAATCGCCACCAAGTATTAATGGAGCATTGGCAGAGGCCGAGGCCAACTGCGCAATACTTGCATAGTAAGCAGGGTTGTCCACATTCGGGGCATAATGCAAATACACGTGAATTAACTATCTCCAACCTCAAGGTGGACACGGGCCCATCTACCCTTCTTGTCAGCGCTAATATCAGATACAGTAGCGTGCTAAGACTTCTTAACCAAAGTGGCTATCCCGTACCATTTGAAACCGGTGGGAGAATAGGCAGCTACCATGTGAGGCTTAGCATTGAGTTTCAGTGTTTAGCAGAGTTTAAATGCGTTTCCTGAAGAAACACTAAATCAACATGCTCATGGCGAGATAGCTAAGGATTTTCTTTCCGTTGAGTGGACCATTAATGCCTTTGACGGTGAATGATAAGATTATACATAAGGCCATACAGAAAAGTTAAAAATTCTGAGCAGGATAGCACACATAATTTCACTGTGTCCCTCAAACTGACTGTATCTGGCTGTACACATGACATAGGAAAAATAAACTAATATAATACAATGAAGCGCCCCACATTAACAAAGAAAACCGCAGTACGGTAGAGGAGAAGCAAAACCCCAAAATTACTGGCGACCATGTGTCTGCGGGGAGAAGCCCCAGAGAAGGCCTAAATTGAAAAAACACATAACCTGTAGGACTGTGCGTGCTCCGAATCCGACCGAGGCACACATCATGAAGGGATAGGAGACCAAAAAACAAAAGTCATATAGAAAAAGAAAGAAAGTCCAGGCTATTTCTGTGCTTGGCTATAACCGCCGCATCGGGCCCTTCAAAATGGCGGATAGAGCCGGCAAATAAGAGTCCAAACTTTGGGATTAGCGCATCTGCTCTGCTTCTTTGGAGTCTAAAAATGTTGATAGTAGATCAGGATCTTCGAACGTCCTGGTTTGGTTATGGAGAGTCACTCGGAGCTTCGCTGGATACAACAGGCCAAAGCGAGCCTGTAGCTGTTGAAGTCGAGGGCGAAAAGCAAGGAGTTTCTTCCGACGGTCAACGGTAGGCTTTGCCAAATCAGGAAAGAAGGAGACCTTACGACCTTCAAATTCCAAATGATGATTCGCTCGGGCAGCATGTAAAATTTGTTCCACTTGTTGATATCGTAGCAAGCTAAAGATAATAGGCCGGGGGGTCGTGCGGTTGAGCGCCATGTGAGCAGGAACACGGTGTGCACGATCGATTTCCAGTTCTTTATGAAAGGTAATCTTCAACAAGGAGGGAAGAGTTTTGAGCAAGAATTCTCTTATATCTCCTGCTTCCACCCCCTCCGGCACTCCGAGAAGCCTCACATTGTTGCGACGGGCTCGATTATTGCTATCTTCTAACTCCTTTTGAAGATTCTGTATCTGACGCTCAGCCTCGTCCAGTTTGCCCAAGCGCACCTCGTGCGAGTCGAGGACCCCCGCCATATTGTCCTGCCGTAATGAAAGACTTTCAAGTCGGTCTTGGAGCACTCCAAAGTCTTCTCGCATGGCTCGAAGCGCTTCTCCATTGGACTGCACCAATTCCTTCACGCCGCGTATTTCTTCCAAATCTCCAGGTGCATCTCGGGGTTTTTCACGAAATGGAACCATCTTCTGTGGGGAGGACACCTCTGTTTTGGAGCGTTTTCCGTGAGAAGAAGAAGGAGACCCGAAGTCCAAGCGCGCTGGTTTATGGGCCGCCATTCCCCCCGAGGTGCCCCGGTCAGCTCGGAGCGAAATAGTAAATTTGTGTAGGTATTAAGTCAGGATTCTAAGTAGGCCTCTCGGGAGCTTCAACGCAAAGCGTCCTACCCGCTGGACATCAGGCTCCGCCCCCCACATAGGAGTTCTTTTATATAAATGTGCTAAGCAGCTAACATGTTTTAAGGTGTAGTAACTGTTAGCATGATAAAAATCTGCGTTAACTACTTAACACCTGATGGGGCTGGGACTGGACAGATTATGGGCACAGAGCATACGGCATGGGCTATGCATAGGAGTTAGTGTCAATGGGCTCGATATTGCATGAGGTGCAGAAGAAGCTGATAACTGGCTAAAGAAATACGTTCATAAAAGGGCACGAATCGCCAAGTCAGGCGACAGACACATGGGCTAGAATGGAAAATGGGTGACTATGGGACACAAACAGAGATATTCAAGATCTCACGCAAAGGGGCCTACATAAACCATGCATAATGCAGAGGAGAAGCCGTAAGCACTCAGTGTTGCAAACGTGGGTAAGGCATAATATTTGGCCATACACGGGTAGAGCCACCAGAAAGCAGGCAAGATTGCAATATCCCGTTTTATAAGGGTATGGTGTGAGGCAGGTAAATATTGCCTGAATACGAGGGCCGGCATACCCGGGTTTGCCTGCCCTCACCCGTGTACTGCCTCCCTCATGCTCGATTATGACCTTCTGCATCCTGTACTAAAGGAGCCCTCTCTGGCAAGACAGATATACAGCAGCAGCATAACGGCCAGGCAAATGGTCAACTTCAGTACGGCTGAAGCTGAAGACCTTGCCAAGATGGTGCTGAGGTCTGAAGAGATGCTGTACCCCAGGAACCACCTTAGGGCCAATCTGTGCCTCTCCGTGACCATATGGAAGGAGATTCTGCTCAAGCTTCGGAGGTAAGAGCCAATGGGTCAGGGAGGTCCAGGGATGGGCAGAGCAGCAGGTCAGAAATAATGTATTGCCACAGGCCTAGCTGTGGGAGTGCTCATGCAGTGAGGATGGTTCATGTCACAAGCTGCTTTCAGTACCATATGTCAGGTTACTGACTCTGCCAGGTTCCTCACTTCTTAATGCATTTCCCTGCCATCCCAGGTTGCCTAAAACAGTATGCAGCTGCAGACTTTACATGTAGATAGTCATGGCTTAATGGGAGACAGCCAACATGACTGGTCTTGTCTTACTAATCTCTTATGTTTTTTTGAAGGTATGAATAAACAGGTACTACTACTACTACTATTACTGAGCATTTGTATAGTGCTACAAGACATATGCAGTGCTGTACAGACATGTAAGAGACAGTCCCTGCTTATCAGAGCTTACAATCTAGTCAAGATAGACGAAAGGTGAGTCAGTTGATATAGTGTATCTGGATTTTCAGAAAGCCTTTGACAAGGTCCCTCATGAGAGACTCTTGGTGAAATTAAAAAGTCATGGAAGAAAGAGAACAGGCAAGATGGCGGCGTCAACAGAAGCTGACTGACACCGCTCCTGGGTTCCTCCTGTCTTACCTTTTTTTTTATTCATTTTCCTCCATTTTTCGGCTGGTGAGAGCTCCCTATGCCACACGCGGGCAGGAAGAGGAAAGCCAAGCCGACTCCTGCATCGACAGAAGGAAGTTCAGCTGTAGTGGGGTCGGCGATCAGCGGGCCCATGGATGCCTTTGTGACGCCTGCTGGGATGAGTGTGCTAATTCCGGGGCACCTGCTGTGCGCTGTGGGGGCGGAAGGACGGCCTCCCAGCGCCGAGGGGTTAGAGGTCTCTCTAAGCCCGGAATTCCGTCTACCACCGATTCAGCCAGAAGTAGAGTCCTTGCATGGGTCATCGAATGCTGGCATGAGGGATTCGTTGCGCCTGCCTCAGGGCCCGCAGTTGCAGCCGTCCAGTCCCGGAGGAGGATATTCGGAGTTGGTCTCTCCAGCTGTATTATCCGGCGCTGTGGGAGGTCGAGAGGAGTTGCTTTCTGCTCTGCACACTTTGGAGGAGCTGCCTACATCTTCAATGGGTGAACAACTTCTGCTTGGAGGGACTATCCCTGAACACAATTTGGTGAGACCAGATCCTGTTACCCCTGAATCTCTTTGGGAAGCTTTTTCATCTATGTCGCTCACTATCACCACACAGCTTCAGTCTATAGTGCAGCAATTTCAAGCATTTGGGCAGCAGTTAAAGGTATATGAAGTGGGTCAGACTGAACTTACTGCCAAAGTGGTCTCCTTAGAGGGCCAGCTAGGGCAGGTTCAGGAGGTCTCCCAAGTCTTTGTTAAAGACTCTGAAGTTCTGCATAGCAGGATCGAATTTTTGGAAAATGCTGCAAGGAGCTGAAATCTTAGAATATTGAATTTTTCTAAGGTTCCATCGGTGTCTGCCTTGGAACTTTTCAAGAAGTTCTTAGTAACCACTCTTAAGGTCTCGGCTGAAGCGGTTCCACCCATTTCTAAGGTCTTCTATTTACCAACTGCTAAGACTGGTCCTGTGGGTGCAGATGAGCATCGCTTACAATCTTCAGCCAGTTTAGATTTGTCTACATTTCTGGAGCGGTCCCCTTCTGATGTGGGGATGACCGCCACTTTGCTGGTCACCTTCACCCTTGAGGCAGATAGAGATTGGCTATTGAAACTGTTTTTTCGGTCCCCATGTAAAGTGTTCTTGGATTCCCACCTGTGAATATTTCCTGATGTATCTAGAGCAACCCAAAAGAGGCGGAGGCAGTTTCTTTTATACCGCCCTGGGGTGCTTCAGCTGGGAGGGTGGTTTTTTCTCTGTTTCCCATGTAAATGCCTAGTGAAGTTAGCTGGGCATAGTTACCTTTTTTTGAAACCTCTCAGCTGGCTAGTTTTATTTCCTCTAGATTACTCACTGTGCATGGTTCCCCTCCCCCCATTCTCCCTTTAAGTAGCTCTCCCGTTAAGGAGGGCTAGTTCGGAATAGAGTATATACACTCCTCTTTTTCTGTCATTTGCTTATATTTGCATTATTATTAATTTATGTTATATTTTGTGACCTATCTTGCCTGTATATTGTGGACTTGTGGGCCTGAGCTAGGGTTGTATTGTTTTTTGGATGGATTTCCCTGTTATTTAAGTTAAAATGGCCCTTTCTGCACAAGTTATTTCTTGTATGTATTTGAAATTTGCATAAATAAATAAAAAAAAGTCATGGGAGAAGAGGGAGTGTACTGTTGTGGATCAGGAACTAGTTAAAAGATAGAAAGCAGAGGGTACAGGGCTAAATGGCCAATTTTCACAATGGAGAAAGGTGAATAGTGGAGTCCCTCACGGATCTGTGTTGGGTCCGCTGCTTTTTAACATATATGTAAATGACCTGGAAATGGGAATAACGAGTGAGGTAATCAAATTTGCAGATGGCACAAAATTATTCAAAGTTGTTAAAACCCATGAGGATTGTAAATAATTGCAAGAGGATCTTGATAAACTGGAAGACTTGGCATCCAAATGGCAGATGAAATTTAATGTGGACAAGTGCAGAGTTATGCACCTAGGAAAGAATAACCCAAACTATGGTTACACGATACAAGATTCCACATTAGGAACCACCACCTAGGAAAAAGATTTAGGCGTCATCGTGGATGAGATGTTGAAACTCTCTGCCCAGTGTGCAGCAGCGGCCAAGAGAGCAAATAGAATGCTAGGTATCATAAGGAAAGGAATGGAGAATAAAACAAAGGATATTATAATTCCTCTGCATCATTTCATGGTGCGACCGCATCTTGAATATTGTGTGCAATTCTGGTCGCCGTATCTTAAAAAGGATATAGCATTATTAGGAAAGGTACAGAGAAGAGTCACCAAAATGCTAAAGGGGATGGAAGGATACCCCTATGAAGAGAGGATAAAAAGGTTAGGGCTCTTCAACCTGGAAAAGAGACGGTTGAGGGGAGAAATGATAGAGGTCTATAAATTAACAAATGTAGTGGAACGGGTAAACGTAGATCAATTGTTTACACCATCAAAATATAGAAAGACCAGGGGACATGCAATGAAGTTACAGGCTAGCCTGTTTAAGACTAATTAGAGAACATATTTTTTCACTCAACGTGTAATCAAACTCTGGAATTTGTTATTGGAGGATGTTGATATATGGAATACTAATATTTTTATAAATAAAAAAAATCCCTAAAATAGCACAATAGTTTGAATTACAGTAATGGTACTTAGAAATAAATTCAACAAGCTATTTTTATTGGTGTAGTTATATTAATAAACTAGGACTTTTGATGGGGATTTATAATTATTTTTTCATAACATTGTTTCATATGACCGTGTCCTATGAAATTCTCTTTTTGAAATGGATATTTATGGTTTTAGAGGAATAAAATAAGTTTCAGCTTATTTTTTTGGTCAGAGCTTGGAACTATACCTATGATGTCCTGTGCAGTTTGAACCATGACACTCCAGTCCATTGCAACAGAGGAGACAGATGTAACCTAAGATGATGTTCTCCTAGACCCAAACCAGGATCATGGTGAGGAGTAGGAACTGGGAAATTAGTGAGATAAGGGTTGAGTGAAAGGGAGTGTATGAGAGAGGGGAATGGGGAGTAGTTTAAAGTGTAAGTGTGTAAGTGAGAAAGAAGATTGGATAGATTGTGTGAGATGTGTGTGAGTGAGATCAGAAGGGTTTAGATGTGTCTGTTGGTTAGTGAGAGAGGATACTGGGAGGGATAGAGTTGGTTGTACTTGCTTCCCAGACCTCCCCCTTCTGATCTACTCTACTTTTAATCCCCTTTATTTAAACATAGAAACATGATGACAGAAAAAGACCACATGGCCTATCTAGTCTGTCCTTCCATAACAAGAACTACAACAGTCCACTTTTTACCTTTAGAGATCCTCTGTGTTGGTCCCATGCTTTTTTGAATTCAGTTACTGTCCTCATCTCTACCACCTCCACTGGGAGACTATTCCATGGATCCACTACTCTTTCTGTAAAGAAATATTTCCACATATCACTCCTGAATCTATATCCCTTCACCCTCATCCCATGTCCCCTCGTAGCAGAACTTGCTTTCAGTTGAAAGAGGCTCTCTCCCTGAACATTTATGCCACGGAGGTATTTAAACATCTCAATCATATCACCTCTATCCCGCCTTTCCTCTAAGGTGTACATATTAAGATCCTTAAGTCTGTCCTCATATGCTTTATAATGAAGCCCATTAATCATTTTAGTAGCCACCCTCTGCACCGACTCCATCCTGTTCACATCCTTTTGAAGGTGCGGTCTCCAGAATTGCACACCATACTCCAAATGAGGTCGCACCAAAGACTTATACAGAGGCATTATCACCTCCTTTTTTCTGCTTGCTATTCCTCTCCGTATGCACCCAAGCATCCTTCTAGCTTTTGCCGTCGCCTTTTCTACTTATTTAGCTACTTTAAGATCATCAGACACAACCACGCCTAGGTCCCGCTCTTCTTTAGTGGACAAAAGTACTTCATCTCCTATACTGTATTGCTCCCTTGGATTGCTGCAGCCCAAATGCATGACCTTACATTTTTTAACATTAAATCCCAGCTGCCAAATTCTAGACCATTCTTCAAGCTTAGCTAGATCCCTCCTCATGTTATCTACATCTTCCTGGGTGTCTACTCTATTGCAGATTTTGGTATCATCCGCAAAGAGGCAAACCTTACCCGACAGCCCTTCCGCTATATCACTAACAAAGATGTTAAAAAGAATCGGACCAAGGACAGATCCCTGGGGCACACCACTGGTAACATCCTTCTCCTTAGAGTGAACTCCATTTACTTGTACTCTTTGTCGCCTCCCACCCAACAATTTCTAACCCAAGCAGTAACTTTAGGGTCCATCCCTAGGGTGCTCAGTTTGTTTATAAGTCGCCTGTGAGGAACAGTGTCAAAGGCTTTACTGAAATCTAAATACACCACATCTAGAGCTCTCCCTCGGTCCAACTCCCTGGTCACCCAGTCAAAGAAATCAATCAGATTTGTCTGACAAGACCTGCCTCTGGTGAATCCATGCTGCCTTGGATCCTGTAATCTGCTGGACTCCAGAAACTTCATTATTTTCTCTTTCAGCAGCGTTTCCAATAATTTACTCACCACCGAAGTTAAACTAACCGGCCTGTAGTTTTCAACCACATCCTTACTTCCGTTTTTGTGTAAAGGCACCACATGAGCCTCTCTCCAGTCCTTTGGCACCACTCCCGACTCCAACGAGGCATTGAAAAGGTCAGTCAGTGGAGTTGCTAGAACGTCCCCAAGTTCCTCCAGTATTCTAGGGTGTATCCCATCCGATCCCATCGCTTTGTCTACTTTAAGTTGAGCTAGTTTCTCACGAACACAATCTTCTGAAAATTGTTCAAGATGTCCCTCGCTTCTGTTCTTATTTGTGGGTGTTTTCTGAGGTCCTGCTCCTGGTTCTTCATCTGTGAACACAGAACAAAAATATTTGTTAAGCAATTCTGCTTTATCCTTATCAGCTTCTACGTATTCCCCCCCTGCACCCTTGAGTCTGACAATACCACTTTTGCCCTTCCTCTTCTCACTAATATATCTGAAAAATGTCTTATCCCCCCATTTTATTGCATTGGCTATTTCCTCCTCCTTTTGAATCTTTGCCTTCTTGACTACTTTGCTAGCTTCTCTAAGTTTTTCCAAATACAGATGCCTGTCTTCCTCTCTCTGTGATCTCTTGTATTTCATCTATTTTTCCTCCCCTCTCCTCAGTCCCCTTTTCTCGACTCTTTTTTCTTCCCATTCCCCTCCTTTTGTATCTTTCTCCTCTGGGATTCCCTCCTCATCCCAATTATTTATTCATCTTCTCTCTTCCCAGCTCTTATCACTAAGATACTGAGGCCACAAAGAAAGAAATTACAAAATAAATTATTTAGAACGTGGCAAATCTCATAAAATAACTTTGGACCAGTTATTCAGTCAGTGGTGGTACTGACTGCATAATATTTTTTTTAATTAAAATCAGCAGTAAATAAATATAAACATTTGTTCATTAAATTCTGTCAATGTCCTTCTTTTTATGTTTTAAAAAGGAATGTGGTATAGGACATAAAGGGACAAGTTTACTGAAACGTGATAGCTGTGAAACACCACAGTTAAGTCCAAAACCTACATGGTATCTGCAGAAGACAATGGAGGTTTTAGATTTATCACAGAGACCTGCAATACCTGCATCAGTAGGTAGTGTGGAAAGTCCTACGGTGCCTGCTGATGCACGTATCACCAGTCTCCGTGGTAGATCCAAGGGGAAACAGGTAGTGGTGCAGAGAGATCTCACTAGTTCTGTGCCTTGATTGCTATCATCCCCCCCTCCAATACTCCTCTGATCAGACAATATTGTCAGTACTGTGACTATAGAGATCCGCGGCACAGACAATATTAAAAAACCTGGCCTGTCACCCCTTCAGCATTGATCCCCTTGGACTGCTCTGGATCCCCAAGAGGATCTATCTGGAGGGGATTGCTGCAACTCCCAGTCAAGATCACATCCTGCTAGCCAGTTGGGTACCCAAAAGGCACCCATTCTTGATCCTTTTTTTTTTAAAAAAGTGGCTAGCCAATAAAGGTCCAAATCCCCTGTCTCTCCCCCTCATTAAAACAAGTAGTCCCAACTAACCTGTTGGCTTGGAGGGCCCTCACTTCCCCCACCCCAACCCCACCCTGGCCATACGTTTTCTCCCTGATGGTCCATTTGTAAATGGAGACAGAAGTGTCCTTCCCTGTGTCTGCCCCCATCACTGGGCCTGCTCAAAATGACCACGATCATGTGGTCCTGCCCCCTAGCCTCACGTAGGGAATGAAACCATAAGACTATGGCCATATTTGTTAGTACTATTGAGGATGCAAGCATTCCTTCCCTGATCAATAGTACTAACAAAAATGGCCTAGATCTCACGGCACTGTTCCCCTAGTGTCAGGCTAGGGGACAGGACCACACGATCGTGGCCATTTTGAGCAGGCCCAATGATGGCGGCAGAGGTGGGGAGAACCGCCCATGCCCCCATTGACTACTAGAAAAGGTATGGACCACAGAGGTCGTAGGGTGGGTGGAAGCCTATGGTTCCTCCCAAACTGACTGGCTAGTCAGGATTAGCTGTTTGATAGGAGGAGGGAGGGGAATCAGGACCACAGCTGGCGAGATGGGTTCTTTAAAAGGATCAGGAAGGGGGGACCCCTTTGGGAACTGACTGGCTGACCAGGCTGTGATCTTGGTCGGCGGGGGTACACCAATCCCCCTGGACAGTGCCCAATGGGGATCAGGAGCTGTCTAGAGGGGATTGATGCTGATAGGGCAGGCCACTATCTTTTACTTGTTGGTGCTATGGATCTTTAAATCTGTGGCACCGACAATGATCTGATGGTGGGAGGATCTGATCGTTGCTGGGTAGATGATTGTGGTCATGATATGCCCCACAGCAGAGTCGGCTGCAGCTAATGCCATCTCTTGAGGTGGCGTCTTCTACAGCTGAGGATGAGACCCGATTCTGCAGCCTTCTCATGTTGGCTGCAGATGATCAGAATGCCCACTCCCCTCCCCAATCCCACCAATTTGGGTCCACTGCATGAAATGCAGATACTGTACCGCAGAAAAGTGTCTTCAATATCTGCATTTTTCCCATGTTAGCTGCTACTGCCATGTGATAAATTTGCATTATTTATTTAATTTTATTTATTTACAGTTCTTATATACTGCGCTCTTTGGAATCAGCGCGGTTTACAGATAACAAATTTTGCATTGGAACAATTCTTTGCTTACATTATAACAGGGTCAGTAACTAGGAGGTAACAGGGGAAACTATATACAAACTATATACAAACAGAAATTTCACCTGTGGATAATTTATGGTTCAGGTTACATATAGGAGATCATGACTTTGGTGTGTAGAGAGTCTGGTTTGTGTTCTGTCAGGACTATGTTGTTGGAGTGTCATCAGCTGATTGAGTGATTTGAGAGGTGGGGGGGGAGGCGTAGGGTTAGGGCCTAAAAGGTGAAGACAGAATAGGTAGTGTTTAAGGACCTTTCTAAATTGAGAGAGGTGTTTTATTGATCGGATATGTGGAGGGAGCTTGTTCCAGCAAGTTGGTGCGAATAAGGTAAAGGCCCTGTCTCTGGTTGCTTGGTTACATTTAGTGTACTCCTTTGGTACAACAAGGGTATTAGCGGCTGTGGATCTTTTTAACCTGTTCGTGGGGGTGTTGATAAGAAGTGAGGAGAGGGAAGGTGGGGCTATTTGATTGATTGCTTTAAAGCAGTGGTCCCCAACCCAGTCCTATGGGGCCCACCGGCCAGTCAGGTTTTCGGGATATCCCTAATGACTATGCATGAGATATATATGCATTAGAGATATCCTGCCAACCTGACTGGTTTGTGGCCCTCCAGGGCTGGATTTCGAGACCCCTGCCTTACACCTCTGTCATTTAAGATTGTGAGTGGGCAAGGTGCAGATGTCCAAGACATCAAAAAGGTTAGATAGAATTTGTCACAGTCCTCCTCACTTCTCACCACCAGAATCGAGGAGGAATGTGACACATTCTGTATACCCTTTTGATGTCTAGGACATCTGTACCTTGCCCACTCACAATCTTAAATGACAGAGGTGTAAGGCAGGGGTCTCCAAATCCAGCCCTGGAGGGCCACAAACCAGTCAGGTTGGCAGGATATCTCTAATGCATATATATCTCATGCATAGTCATTAGGGATATCCCGAAAACCTGACTGGCCGGTGGGCCCCATAGGACTGGGTTGGGGACCACTGCTTTAAAGGACAGCAAAAGTGCTTTGTAAGTTATCCTGGCTTGTAGGGGTAGCCAGTGAAGCTCTGTTAGTATGGGAGTGATGTGGTCTCTTCTGGAGGTACAGCAGAGGATGCGGGCTGCTGAGTTCATAGCCAATTGAAGTGGTTTGAGGGTGCTCTTGGGCAGACCATGAAGGATGATGTTAGCGTAGTCAAAATGTGGTGTTACAAGGGATTGGAAGATTGTTCTGAAGTCATTAGGGGTGAGTAGAGGTCTTAAGGGTTTCAGCGTTCTTATTTTGTTGTAAATGGATTTGACGGTCTGCTTTATGTGATCTTTGAAGGTCAGTTCTTGATCTATGGTGACTCCCAGGTAGCAAATCGATGATTTACACGATAGTTCCGCGTCTCTCACCTTCAATGTTGTGGGTGGGGAGAATTTCTTATTCCTGGTTACGAATAGGACTTCCGTTTCCTTGAAGTTTATTCGCAGGTTCTGGGATAAGAGCCAGTCTGTAATCGCGTTGAAGCAAGCGATTATTGGGGAGAAGTCGGGGATATTGATTTTTATTGGAGTGAATATCAGTACATCATCTGCATAGATCAAACTGGAGGCGTTGAATGCTCGGATGATTTCACAGATTGGTTGCATATATATGTTAAATAGTAGAGATGATAAGGAGGATCCTTGGGGTACACCTTGTTGTAGATGGAAGGGATCAGATGTTGAAGATCCTATCCGAACCTGTTGCAGCGGTCAGTTAGGTAGGATCTACACCATTCCCAAGCTGATCCCTGAACTCCCTTTTCTTGAAGACGGTGGAGCAGTTGCACATGGTTAACCGAGTCGAACGCAGCCGAGATATCAAGGAAGATAAGGATGAACCCATTTTCAGTTTTGTCAATCCCTCTTGATAAGGTGTTGATAAGTAATGTGAGTAGGGTCTCTATGCCGTGGGACTCACGGAACCCATGTTGGCAGGGATCCAGTGGGGCTGAAATATCTATGTGCTGCTGCAATTGAATTTGTACCACCTTCTCGATGATTTTGGCTAGAAGGGGAATACTTGAAATTGGACGGTATGAGTCAGCTTTCGCTGGGTCGAGTTTATTGTTTTTCAAGAGAGGACGTATTGAAGTTTGCTTGAGAGATGTTGGGAATGATCCAGTTGTGAAGGAAAGTTGCATGATAAGGGCAAGTGTGGGGCTCAATTCAGCACGCATCGCTCTGATCCAATAAGCAGGGCATGGATCGTTTGGGGCTGTAGTAGTATTCAAGGTAGCAATAAGGTCAGTGATGGATTTGACCGAAGGAGCGACAAAATTTTTTAGAGGCTGTGTAATTGAGACGGGGTTGGGTATACAACTTGGTGTCGATTTTGTGTTAATCGTTTTAGATTGAAGGTGGTCGGCAAAGGACTGAGGCTGAATTAATATTGTTTGGTTGGAGGATGGTGCCTTGGTTAGGGATTTAGCAATGTTAAAGAGGTCTCGTGGTTTGTTTAATGATCGGAGAAGGGTTTCTGTATGGTGTTTTCTCATCTTTTCAGCTATTTTCTCACGATGTTTCTTTAGGGCATTTTCGTAATCCATTTGGTCGGTTGGAGATCGTGATCTGCGCCATTTTCTTTCTTGTTTTCTTAGATTCTGGAGAGATAGTCATAATTCAGCCGAGAACCATGGTTTTGGACTTCTACTTTTTGGTGATGTGCTGGATGCTGGTGGTCTACTCGAGGAGGGTAGCTGTGAGGAGGAATTTAGGGTGGTGTACCAATTGTTGATCAGCTCATCAAGGTCATTGGCTGGAAGATGAAGAGCAGGAAGAGTACGGCTGATGAAGTCATCCTTATCGAGCGTTTTGAAGCGGGTTGTTGAGCCTGCTGAGACCATATTTGTCTGTCTTGTTGGGATACTGTTTTGCTGATGTGGGATTTGGAAGGATATCAAGTTATGATCAGACCATGGAACAGGGGTAAGTGATAGATTGAAGTTGGTGATTGCTGTAGACTGGGGCACAAAAATGAGGTCAAGGGTGTTACCCTTGAGGTGTGTAGGGGAGCTGACTAGTTGTGAGTAGTTGAGCTCAGCCATGGCATCAAGGAATGTGGTAGAGTGGCTGTGGTGAAGTGAGGTGAGGTTAAAGTCTCCCATTAACCAGTTGGATTTGTGTGGGCTTTCTGGGTTGCATGCAAGCTCTATTATACTAGATAGATCTTCTGGTGGCGAGGATGGAGCCCTGTATATGAGATTTAGGATGATATGTTTGTTAGCTATAGTAACTAAGTCCATGTGTGTGGTACTCCTAGATGAAAGTAGACTAAATTGAAGGTTAGTTCTTGAAATAATGAGGACACCACCTCCTCTTCGGCCTGTTCTGTGACAGGTGTGTATTGAGTATGTTGGAGGAATTAGTTGGTTTATGAGGACATTGTCTGTGTCTGCTAGCCATGATTCTGTGACCAGGAGGATGTCTAAATTCAGTTTTGTGATAAGATCTGTAACGGCTGGCCACTTTTTACGTACTGAGCGAGCGTCGATGAGGGCACAATTTAGGTTGGTATGTGAGGGAGAAGAATTGGATTTGGAGCTACTAGTAGTGTTAAGGGAGATATATAGTAGGTGAGAGTGCCTAATATGGTGCGGATGTGGTGCTGAGTGATGGTAGGAGGAATGATACCTTTTTCCTAGTCCATGCAATATGGGGATATTGTTTGTGGTGGGAGAGAGTGCTGCTGTATTTTGAGTGGTGTTTGTTAGCAGATAGAGGCTAACTAATGCAAGTAGAGAGATAGCCATGGTTATAACAATGGAAGGATACAAAGTAGGGTAATATAGGACGGTGGAAACAGTAAATGCAGATTAACTGGTTGGGATAAGACTGCGGTGTTCACAGGCAAACAGTTGTATAATAGCAAGGCCTAGCTAAGAGGACAATGCACTCTGTTAACAAGATACAGTAGCTAAGTTTAATTCAAGGGAGATCTGTTTGTAACAAATTAACAAAGTGTGAAATGCTATCGGGTATGTTCAGGTCTGCTGTTACCTTACAGATGGAGTAGCAGTGGTTCAACTAGGATAGTTGTTAGGGTAGATCTGAGTCTCAGGTTATCAGTCTGATACTTTTCTTGACGAGGGGTACTGGTTCTGTTTCAGGTGAGAGTTCTGGCTTCGCTCGTGGAGTTGTTGACGTGCCACTGCCTAAGGGCCACGCCAAAGGGCCCTCTGGCGAGGCCCTCAGGTGCGGGCCCGCAAGGCGCGGGCGCGCTTGCCGGCGCTGCTTCTTAAAGGCACCTGGCTGCCCCAATTGGGCAGCGGCAGCGGCTGATGCGGCCCTTGCTGTTCCGGTGGCTGCCGGGGTGGAAAAGGGCCTCGTTGGGGCCGGCGCTGCTGCGGTAGCAGCTAAAGCCTTAAGTAAACATGCCCCTAAGAGTTGTCCATTTGGTGGCAAAATGTAGGCATTGAATGAATAACTTAAGAACATAAGATATGCCATACTGGGTCAGACCAAGGTCCATCAAGCCCAGTATCCTGTTTCAAAGAGTGGCTAATCCAGGACATAAGTACCTAGCTGGTACCCAAAGGGCACATGGGTTCTACAATCTTCATCCTGGGGTAAGCAGTGGACTTCCCGGATCCTCTTTAATAATGGTTTATGGACTATTCCTCCAGGAATTTCTCTAAACCTTTTTAAAACCAGCTACACTAACAGCTTTTACTATATCCTCTAGTAACTAATTGCAGAGTTTGATTATGTATTGAATGAAAAGATATTTTCTCGTACTAGTCTTAAACGGGTTACACTGAAGCTTCATTGCATGTCCCCTAGTCTTTCTACTCTTTGATGGCATAAACAATCGATCTATGTTTACCTGTTCCAGTCCATTCATTAATTTATAGACATCTATCATATCTCTCCTCAGCTGTCTCTTTTCCAGCTTGAAGAACCCTAACCTTTTAAGCCTCTCCTCATAGGGATATCCTTCCATCCCCTTTAGCATTTTGGTGGCTCTTCTTGCTGCACAATTGGTGGATTTCAACATACGCTATCCATGATGACACCTAAATCTTTTTCCTGGGTGGTGGTTATTAATGCGGAACCTTGCATTGTGTAACCATAGTTTGGGTTGTTCTTTCCTAGGTGCAAATTTCATCTGTCATTTGAACGGACAGTCTTCCAATTTATCAATTTCTCATAATCCTCTTGGGCTTTAACAACTTTGAATAATTTTGTGTCATCTGCAAATTTGATTAAATCACTCATTATTCCCATTTCTAGGTTATTTACGAATATGTTAAAAAAACAGCACAGATGGGATACTCCACCTTTCTCCACTGGAAAAACTGGCCATTTAGCCCTACCCTCTGCTTTCTATCTTTTAACCAGTTCCTGATCCACAATAGTACACTGCCTCTTATCCCATGACTTTTTAATTTTGCCAAGAGTCTCTCATGAGGGACCTTATCAAAGGCTTTCTGAAAATCCAGATACACTATATGGACTGACTTACCTTTGTCTACCTGTTTATTCATACCTTCAAAAAATATAACAGATTAGTAAGATAAGACCTTCCTTATGTTTAAACTCTGAATGCATAATGAATATCGGGTATAATTTTAATTGGATAAGAAATCCGTTTAAAATTATAAGGGGATTTTCAGTGGTGGTAATCACAGACTCACACCAACAGCATTGGCCGGCAACAGGCAACATGCTCATCCTGTTATACATTTTAATTTTGGTAGGAAAAAGCAGGGCAGCATGTTGCCTTTGGTTAATGCTGTTAGTGTGAGCCTGTGATTGCAGACCAGGATTGGATATATCCTGCTAATGGTAGGAAAATGTGATCATATTATGCTACCAATTATGGCTCATCTTATGTTGTTTATGCTATAATATGTCCTTGCCTATTGGTGTATATAGGCACGATGAAGTGGTAGATTACTCTGCGATTGAAGGAGCATAAGAGAAGGATTTTAATAGGCCAAGAATCAGCACCCTTGGTTCAGCACTGGCTTCAAGCTGATCATGTTCCAGCTTACTATCATGGTGGCAATCAGTTTTTTTCTTGCCTATCTTTAAGACGCAGAGACTAAGCGAGTAGCATCGAAAATCACTGCTACCCATTTAGCCTCAGCGACTCCGGGCGCCACCAGCCAAACCCGAATTTTCACTTCCGTCACCGCGGACGTGAAAATCTGGATTAAGAGAGTCGGCGGGCAGGCTATGTGCTGATACAGTGCGTAGCCTACCTAGATGAAAATCGAGCCCATAATCTCTTAATGCCGAGTTTCTTCTGCTATTGTGGCAAGGTATTCAGTTTTCATTCTCTAAATGTGGGCTTATCCATGAATTTATGTATCTTGCATTAGTTTATGCCTTATTTGTGTTTTGATATTCTGGAATTTCCTTGTTTATTTGGTTTTGTATAAAATTAAAATCTGCGGAGTGGTTATTCGGCAGAGGTGGCTAGAGACATTACAGCAGCTAGCCATTGCTGCAGAAACTAACATCCGGATATTCAATGCCTGGGCCATATCCAGCCACCCGTACTGAATATCCTGGTTAGCTGGAGAAGCAAGAAGCTAAGCGGGCAACAACGATATTCAGCCATTGCCCGGTTAGCTTCTGCGGCAAAAGTTAGGCCACCCTTTCAGATGCTTAACTTTTGCCGTGTAGCAATAACCAAGTAGCAGCTGAATATTGCCACTACCTGGTTATCACTGGGTCCTGCCTCTGCTCCACACACAGAATGCCTCAGTGGTAGCCAGTTAGCATGGGGGCATGCAGCAGCGGCAGAACCCGGGGATATGCCAGTGACCGCGATTAACGTGGTTAGCAGTTCTGCTAACTTCATTAATCACATTGAACATCCCCCACCCCAGCAAGCATAACTTCCATACTGCTCCTCTTTTTCTATGTGACTAAAAATAAGTGTGTTATGAAAAGCATGCATTAAGGGGATCATTTTCAATGGCGAACTTTAGGCACCCTAAACGCTAGCCTAATTCGGCACTGAGGCTAACCGGGCAGCGACTGAATATCACCGTTATCTGGCCAACCCCGATATTTGATGATGGTGGCTAGATAGGCCCTAGCATCGAATAGTCAGGTTTACAGTTCAGCAGCGAGGACTAGCTGCTATAATTGCTCTAACCACCACCCTGAATGTCCCCCGATCTTTATGATGGATTAAATTCCACTTACCGCATATGGTTGATTTAGGCATGTTAATAATTTTTTTTTAATGTAAAAGACAAGTAAACCTTTGAAAATAAATCTTTATAAACACTCCTTGCAAACCTAAAAAAAATAAGAATGAAGCAAAGGTAAGTTTAATGACTGAACTATTTAAAAATGTTTTGCTTGTGCTGATGTTTTAAAAATATCTGGATAAGTTTGCACAAATTAAACGTATGCATTCTCTCCAATGGTAATATAGAATATCCTATGAATGTTGTTGTTGTTAAGTGCCATCGAGTCGGAGTCGACTCATGGCGACCCTCTGGATAGCTATCCTAAATTGTGTTCGGTCTTCAGTCAGGCGGCTCATTGTTGACAGACTGGTACCCGTAGCTGCTGTTATTGTATCGATCTATCTCATTGCTGGCCTTCCTCTTTTGCGTTGACCTTCTATCTTGCCAAGCATAATATCTTTCTCTAATGATCTCTCTCTTCGCATGATGTGTCCAAAGTATGAAAGTCGAAGTCTTGTCCTCTGAGCTTCTAAAGAAAGCTTAGGTTTGATCTCCTCTAGTACCGACTGGTTTGTTCTTAGGGCAGTCCATGGTATACACAGTATTCGCCGCCAGCACCATAATTCAAAGGCATCAATTTTCTTCCTATCTGTCTTTTTCACTGTCCAACTTTCACATCCATATGATGTTATTGGAAATACCATGGCTTGAACAAGTCGAATCTTTGTATGGAGAGAGACATCTCTGCTCTTCAGAATCTTATCTAGGTCTTTCATAGCCATTCTGCCAAGAGCAATGCGTCGTCTGATTTCTTGACTGCTTGTTGCTTCTTTATTGATAGTTGATCAAAGTAGGTTAAAGTTGTTCACAATTTCAATTTCTTCTCCTTCAACGATGAACCTGTTGATTATGCCAGTTGTCATGATCTTTGTCTTCTTTACATTAAGGTGCAGGCCCATTTTGAGACTATGTTCTTTGATTGTGAGAAGCAAATGTTTCAGATCATCTTCACTTTCAGCCAGTAATGTGGTATCATCAGCATAGCGAAGGTTGTTGATGAGTCTTCCACCAATCTTCACACCTCTGTTGTCTTCATACAATCCTGCTTCTCTGATGATTTGTTCTGCATATAAATTAAACAGGTAGGGGGAAAGTATGCAGCCTTGTCTTACACCTTTGCTTATTTTAAACCATTCTGTTTCTCCTTGTTCCATTCGAACTGTTGCTTCTTGATCAATGTACAGATTGCGCAAGAGAACGATCAGGTGTTCTGGTATACCCATGCTTCTTAATGTGGCCCAGAGTTTCTCATGGTTTACACAGTCAAAAGCCTTGCTATAGTCGATAAAGCACAAATAGATATCCTTTTGGTATTCTTTAGTCTTTTCAAGGATCCATCTCACATCCGCAATGATGTCTCTTGTTCCTCGCCCTTTCCTGAACCCTGTTTGCACTTCAGGTAGTTCTTGTTCCAGGTATGGTTGTAGTCTCTTTTGAATAATCTTCAGTAGAATCTTGCTGGCATGTGGGATCAGAGTGATTGTGCGATAATTTCCACAGTCAGTTGGATCACCTTTCTTTAGTATTGGTATAAACACATCTTTTCCAGTCAGTTGGCCATGATGTTGTCTTCCATATTTCTTGGCAGAGCCTTGTGAGTATGGTAACAGCTGCATCAGATTGCTGCAATACTTTTATGGGAATGCTATCAATGTCTGGTGCTTTGTTCTCTGATAAGGCTTTCAATGCTGCTTCAACTTCTTCTTTCATCATCAATGGTTCCCGATCATATGGTACAGGTTGAAACGGCTGTTGGTCCACTTGATCTTTATCATATAAAGACTCTGTATATTTCTTCCACCTTTTCTTGATCTTCTTAGCATCATTCAACATAGAACCTTGAGCATCTTGTAACATTCCAGTTTGAGGCTGGAACTTTTTCTTTAACTCTCGTAGCTTTAGGAAAGCCGATCTTGTTCTTCCTCTAATAGTTTTTGCTTCTATTTCCTTGCAAGTGTCATTGTAGTACTTTTCCTTGTCCTGTCTTGCTGCACGTTGGAAATCTCTGTTGAGTTCTGCGATTGTCTTTCTTTCTCCTCTGGCTTTAGCTTCTCTGCGTTTCTGGGCAATTTTCAGAGTTTCTTTTGTCATCCATTTTGGCCGTTTTTGCTTTTTCACCTTTTGTAGAGACTTCTCGCTTTCTTCCAACACAACCTTCTTGATGTCATTCCATAATTCTTCCGGAGCTCTGTCATTTGTATCTAAAGCAGCAAATCGATTTTGCAGGCAGTCTTTAAATTCCAGTGGTATATTCTCAAGGTCATATTTTACTGCATTCATGAGTGGTTTGCTCTTTTTCAACTTTAGCTTGAGTTTGCATACTAGTAGTTGATGATCTGTACCACAGTTAGCTCCAGGTTTTGTCTTTGCTGATGTTACAGAGCTTTTCCATCGTTGACTTCCACAGATGTAGTCAATTTGATTTTTATACAATCCATTGGGTGAAGTCCATGTGTACAGTCGCCGCTTGTATTGCTGGAAGAAGGTGTTTGAGATGAATAGATCATTGGTCTTGCAGAATTTTATCAGTCTTTCTCCAGCTTCATTTCTGTTGCCAAGTCCATATTTTCCAACTACTTTGCCGCCTTCTTTTTTGTTGCCAGCTTTTGCGTTCCAGTCACCCATGACTATCAGGATATCCTGTTTGCATGTTCTGTCAATTTCAGCTTGTACTTGTTCATAGAACTCTTCAATTTCATTCTGTTCTGCAGCTGCTGTTGGGGCATATACCTGAATTATAGTTGTGTTGATAGGCAATCCTCATAGACGAATAGAGATTAAGCATTCGCTGACTGCATTGTATTTCATTACAGTTCTTGCAAGTTTCTTCTTTATTATACATGCAACACCATTTCTTCTTTGTCTTTCATTTCCAGCATAGTAGACCATGTGATCATCTGTTGCAAAGTGCCCGATGCCAGTCCATTTCAGTTCGCTGACACTAAGAATACCAATCAAAATATTAAATGTGAAATTCATTTTCAATGAGAAAAAACAAAAGTAAAGTTTTAATTAACTGCAATAATGTTTTCATAGCCACTAATGTAAGTTTTTAATACAAATCATCCTAGCTGGGTAAATTACGTTTAACTTGCATCCTAGCCTGCAACCCTGACAACCCACACAAACCCAATTGGCTGCTTGGTGACTTCAACTTGTCTTCTCTGCAACCCAATCAAGCGGATTCCTTCTTCGAAGCAATGAACGCACTTGGCTACGAACAGTTGGTGACTGCTCCCACTCACCTTTAGGGAAACTCACTAGACCTGATTTTCACCCACAGTTCTGGAACAAGACACAAACATGACTTCAACCTTGCCATCACTCCGGTCCCCTGGTCAGACCACAGTTTAATTACTTTCCAGATCCCATCACACCAAGATCAAGTCCAACCCAGCTGCACAAGAACAGCCTCCACAACAAATACTCGCCACTCCAAACCCCTTGATAAGGACAAGTTCAACAAAAGTGCACTTCCAATGCTCAAGCACCCACCACACGACCTCAATGAGGCAGTCGCTAGTCGGTATACCACACTGAAATCTCTCTCCCAGCCGCCAAGCAAGGACAAACCACTAACACCTAACAGAAGGGAAAGAAAAAGACAACCAACTCCATGGTTCACAGCAGAACTACGAGCTTCCCTCCTCATCCTCAGGAAGCATGAAAGAAAATGGCGATGTACTTGCGCCTCAGTTGACCAATCAGCATACATTGACCACCTGAAGCGCCACCGTGAAACAATATACGACAGAATGAGAGAATACCATGCTAACCTACTTCTCCGCTCTCTTAACAAACCCAGGGATCTCTTCAGCCTAGCAAAATCCATAATCAAGGAACCATCCCCTCCCCAGCAGGAACCAATACAACCCCAGTTATACGCTGACTACCTCCAATCCAAAACCCTCAAGACTGATAGAATGCAAGATCCATCACCTGGCCAGATCCCCTACATACAATCCCCGCTTACAGAGTTCACACCCCCCTTGGAGAAAAACATCCAAGACCTCATTATCACCATCAACACCAGAACAGTGCCAAATGATCCCTGCCCAGCACACTGGATTAGAGCCATGCGAATGGAACTCAGCCCAACGCTAGTTAACATCATAGGGCTATCCTTCTCAACAGGAGTGTTCCCATCATCCCTCAAACAGTCGTCCATATGGCCACTCCTGAAGAATAACCGACTAGATCCACTGAAGCCTAAATCATATCGCCCAATCTGGAGCATACCCCTTCTAGCCAAAATAATTGAGAAGGTTGTCCAAAGACAGATCCAGCAACACATAGACACAGTAGCTCCTCTAGACCCCTGCCAGCATGGGTTTAGGGAATCTCACGGAGTCGAGACACTGCTCACCACCCTAACCAATATGTTAAACAGAGGAATAGACAACATTCAGAACGGCTTTGCACTCATCTTCCTGGACATCGCTGCTGCATTCAATTCTGTCAATCACGACCAACTCCTCTCACGCCTACATGAGAAGGAAATCCAAGGCCTGGCTTGGGAGTGGTGTAGGTCCTACCTAGCGGACTGATGGCAACATGTCCGGATGGGAGTCAACACATCTAAACCATTCCAACAGCAGCAAGGAGTACTACAAGGCTCCTCTCTATCTGCGCTACTATTTAACATATATATGCAGCCGATATGTGAAATCATCCGCTCTTACAATGTCTCTAGCCTGATCTACGCAGATGATGTCCTGCTGTATGCACCAATTAAAATCAAACATCCCAACTTCACCGCTCTAGTCGAATGCTTCGATGCAAACACCGACTGGCTGCGAACACAGAACCTGTGCATAAACTTCAAGAAAACCGAGGTCCTGTTCATCTCAAAGAACAAAAACGTCACCCCTCCAACCACCTTGAAGGTAAAAGATGCCGAGCTCCCAAGTAAAACTTCCATACGCTACTTGGGAGTCACGCTGGACCAACATCTAGACTTCAGGGAGCACATAAAAAACACAACCAGGACCATATACAATAAAATCAGAACACTGAGGCACCTAAGACCCATGTTACCCCATAACGATTTCCGAACCGTATTCCAGGTGCTGGTTCTCCCAAATTTTGACTATGCAAACGTCATCCTACACGGCCTCCCCAAGAGTACCCTCAACCCGCTACAACTTGCGATGAACGCAGCCGCCCACGTTCTCTGCGGACAATCCAGGAGAGATCACATCACTCCTACTCTCAAGGAGCTACATTGGCTACCGATAATCTGCAGGATCACATACAAGGCTCTACTCTTCACTTTCAAGATCAGCAATAATCTATCTCCCGCATCACTTACAGACCTCCTCACCCCTACCCCCAACAACAGATCAAGAAGGTCAGTAGCAGACAACACGCTGATCATCCCCAAGGAATCCATAAAATGTACCCAAACAACCAGGAATAGAGCTTTCACCCTCTATGCACCAAAGTGCTGGAATAACCTCCCACCGGAAATAAGAGCAATCAGGGATCTCACACACTTCCGGAAAGCAATCAAGCATCACCTATTCCTCCTATACTTCTCGCAATCAAATAACCCCTCCCCACTTAGCACACCCCAACCCCTCCAAGTAGCTCCTAAGACTACACAAACAAATTAGGACAAACTTAAACAGCAGACCTATACCAACCCGATGGGTACATAGTACATCAATGATGGAATGCCATGGTCTCTATCCATTATGTAAATAGCTTACCTTGTAAATACACCAAGTATCTAGCCTGATCAATATAGCCTATGTTTACCTTGTTAATGCTCCAAGTTACCTATCCTGTTATAATGTAAGCGCAAAATAAAAAAAAAACTGTAAAATAGTTATCTCCAAGTTAAATGCCCTGTTCAATGTAATTTCAGTTTGTTCAATGTAAACCGCACTGATGCAGAATAGCGCGGTATATAAGAGAATGTAAAAAAAAAAAAAAAAAAAAAAGACAATTTCGACTGAATTGAGCAAATATTATTATTTGTAAACGCACTGATAACAAAGAGCGCGGTATATAAGAGCTGTTAAATTAAAAAATAAAATAAAAACAATTAACTGTTTGTATGACTTTACTTACAAAATCTAAAGCCAAAGAAAAACAGAGACGATGCTGATCTCCAGACACAATTAGGATTCATCACAACCAGACTTTGACTTGTTTTCCATTACGCTTTCAGCTCTAATTCTGAATCATGAGAAGAAAGGAAAACAAGTTAATAGAAATGTTAACTCTTCTTCAGGAAGGGGAAAGGGAACCTACCCCAATACATATTCGTGGATTAATGTTTCCATTTCATTTATGGAAATAGTACCACAGTAGACCAATAACGTTATCCTGCAAATTATGACAGATGGTGCTCTGAAGATTTGTTGTCATCGATATTAACAAAATTAATTTGGTTTCTCAAGACTGATTTGACAGATATTTTAAAAGCAGCCTGTGCCTGTAATATGAATTAAAGTTAATCAGAAGGAGCTTATTTCTAATAGTCAGTTAACTGTTCGAGCTCTCAGATACGCCATAACAGTGAAATACTCTGTCAAGAATGCATGAACAAATACCATAATATTCCTCAAGTATTTAGAAAATCAAAATTGCTATATTCATTGCACTTTTGACGCACAAAGAGTAGCATAAAGACCCCCATCATCTGCATAGTTCTTCATATGAACAAGAGGAATCAACTTCCATTAGGCCGTCAGGACTGGACAGAACTGTCAGAACCATCATACATCTTAACTGGTCCTCTAAAGTCTGTCTTGAAAAACAGATCCTATCTCACAGTGATGGCATCAAATGAAGTTTAGGATGGATAAAAGGCAGCGGTGCTTATGGGACATTAATAGGAATTACTACAGTTCTATACATCAATTTCTCCAGTGGGTTTACATAAAGAAGGTTGGAGATGAACTCTAAATTCCAAAAGCACTGGACAATTCAAGTCAATGTACTCTAATGAGATTGATTCAGAAATGTAAGAATAATCAATATCCATACAGAATTATACTGATTGCTAGAGAACTTATTTACTAAATCAAGTGATTCATCTTAGTTTCATCAAGTGTAGGAGAGACATATTTTGCTCCTGTAGTGGAGTTGCCAAAGTATTTAATAGCCAACTCCGCCCCATCATTTACAGGACATGCCGATGGCCAGTCTGAGGTTTCAGGCTAAATGTGCACAAAACCTGCAAAGTTAGTTTTACAAGGTGCAGATTTTGGTGAAGGCCTTATTTTCCATTTACATGTGAAAGGGGAAAAGAATATGCAGAAAAAAAAATCTGATGCAAGTAAAATATTGGAAAAAAAGCACTGAAAAACATTTTCTTGAATGACTGGGTTTAGCTATGGGCTATTTACATATTCAATGTTAGAATGTTTCACATTTGACTCATGCAGGAAATGAAAGCCTTGTTTCAAAATAAATTTATAAAGGCACAGTTAACAACTTGCTCAGTTTCAGTAGGGACATTTTAGTCTAGTTCTGTTTTTTAACATATATCCCCAAAGCAGTGTGGTATTTGTAATTCTTGTTTTTACCCATTGAAATCCATGCTGTAGGTCCATAATGGATCTGTATAGGATTGTCAGTAATCTAGGAATGTCCCTAGATATCTATATTAGAACTGAGTAGGATGGTAGCTAAGAAAAAAATGAGCTCACAGAACTACAGAAAAGGGGGTTTAAAGCGGAAATGTCTGGATCCTCTATTTTCATTTTTTACATTTTTATTTTGTCTATGTTCTTAGTTCTTGGTTTTTTAATTATGGTTTACAATCCCATTTTTGTTTTTTAAAACATGGCAGAGCTCTCCTTGTTAGCATTACACTAATGTGCGATACCCCCCCCCCCCCCCATTTTTTTATACTATATTTTTTGATACTATTTTAGCTGCACTTGTTTTTGCACACTTTTGTGTGGTCATATTTTTCTCTTGTAATCCATTCAGGTTTTGATCTATACATTTCCTCATCAACCGGCATGTGTGCCTCCCTTCATGATCAGCGGTTAATGCATTATATTATGTCCAGCAGTACTTTACAAGGTAATTTAAACCTGATGAATGTTTTTCTCCGTTCTGCTGCATACATTTTTAACCCTTGGGTATAAGCAGTTTTTTCAGATCCACATAATTCTGGTTCGCAAACTTTCAACATGTTTTTTCTATTATGCTTCGCTGTGCCATGGGGAGTTTTTTTGTTCATTTCTTGTAACAATGTAAGTCATCTATACACATTTTAACTAAATTTAATTATACATGTTACATTTTAGATACAAGATTATAACACAATGACAATTTTTGTATCATGAGCCGGCGTTTGTTTTCCTGCGTTTAGCAGCCTTCTTTAAAGAGCATGTGTGGGCATTCTCAGGATCACTTGTATTACACTTTTGACACGCAGCTGATTGCGCTCTACTTTTGTGCAAACACGTAAGCTACAAAGTTGATTTGTTTGGCTTGATCAACGGCATAACAGCAGGTACAGTTCTGATTTTGAATACTATTAGTCTGGTACAAAGATTCCTCTCCCTTGTGTTTTATGTTCTCGATCCTGCTCCGTGGAACATTGTACAACATTTCAATAGATTTTTAGTCATTGTACAACAAATAGTCACCTCTTACATAGTAACATAGTAAATGACGGCAGATAAAGACCAGCATGGTCCATCTAGTCTGCCCAGCAATATGGCAGGAGTAGGTGCACCCCTTCCCATGTCTTCTAGAGAGTAGGTGCACTCCTACCCATGTCTTTGCTTAGTGGTTCACACACCAGAAGCAGGTGCACCCCTCCCCATATCTTTGTTTGTTTGTTTAGGGGTGAACCCACCGCTCCTTCCCCCATTGCTCCATGTAGGACACCCCCTATTTGTTGAGAAATTAGATGGTTCCATTTATTTTGATTTAATCTTGTTGCTGTAAAGTGATCCACTGTGTCTGTCCCAGGCTACTTTGAATTCCGTCACTGTGTTTGCCCCCACCACCTCCATCGGGAAGGCATTCCAAGCATCCACCACCCTTTCAGTAAAAAAGTATTTCCTGACATTGCCTTTCAATGTACCACCTTGCAGCTTCATGTCATGCCCTCTAGTTTTACAGCTTCCCCGTCTCTGGAAGAGGTTTGTTTGTTCA
Organism: Ichthyophis bannanicus; assembly: GCA_033557465.1. NCBI lineage: Eukaryota > Metazoa > Chordata > Amphibia > Gymnophiona > Ichthyophiidae > Ichthyophis > Ichthyophis bannanicus. Next base: position 72,581,018 of record CM066040.1, read on the forward strand.
TTATTTCTCTTTAAGTATTTAAAGGTCTGAATCATATCTCCCCTATCCCTCCTCTCCTCCAAAGTGTACATATTTAGGTCTTCAAGTCTCTCCTCATAAGGCTTCTGACACAGGCTCCAAATCATTTTAGTCACCTTCCTCTGAACAGCTTCCATTCTTTTTACATCCTTTGCAAAATACGGTCTCCAAAACTGAACACAGTATTCCAAGTGAGGCCTCACCAGAGACTTATACAGTGGCACTAGTACCCCTTCCTTTCTGCTGGTAATTCCTCTTTGAATGCAGCCCAACCTCCTCCTGGCTTTTGCCACAGCCTAGTTGCTGCACCTATACGAAAGGAATGCGATGCAAACTGCAGCGGATCCTCACCCATCCGCTGCAGCACCATGCGTAACACTGCTGTCACCTGAAACCTAGTGACTCCTTCTGCATTGGCGTGCTGAAAAAGCACCCCCCCCCAACCGCCGGACGGAGCCGCAAATAGTCCCAGAGTGCCACCACCATGCAAGTACTCCCCCCTTTGAGCTCCTGCAATACCACCCAGCGACCCCACCCAAGCTGATCGGTCTTAGACCGAGCCAACAACGGAAAACTATCCGGGTGCACCAGCAGCAGCCGAAAGGCAGACTCGATGTCGACCTTCACCATCCACGCCTCCTGCCCGGCACGGCGTACCAATTCTACCGCCCGATCGAATGAGGCATAACGAACTGCACACTTGTCCCGAGGTATCTGATCGTTCACCGAAGCTCCTTCCGGAAAGGACAAATTATGAATTAATCTAAACTTCCCCACTTTCTTTTTTGGAATAATCCCTAACGGGGAAACTACTAACTCCGGGAATGGCTTCTGCGCAAAAGGGCCTGCAATCCGCCCCAACCACCTCCGTGAGCAGCTTCGATCGGACCACGCTCGCTAACCGCCGCACAGAGGGGGCATTATGAGACACCCTACCTGCTACCTTGCCCACTACCGGAATTACAAAACCCTCATGAAATCCTTTGTCCAACACTAACCCGTCAACCCGCTTCGGATAATGCAACAGTCTAGCCCTCAATACCTCAGCCTTTATAGGGGTTTGGGCTAAGCTGCACAACGCTACCTCACTTTGAGACCGGCCCACTAGGCGACTTTCTTGCCACACTTTGCTGCCGAATGCCCTCCTCCACACCCAGAACAGGCATGCCGGAATTTGCAATCTGGAAAGGGGCACGAAGCCTTATTGAACCTCCAACAAACGTCATCCGTTCCCGTCCCTCCCCCCCCCCCCCCTGTGGCAATGCCGTCCCGGACGGCCGAAAGGAACGACCCACACCCCTTGAGCTACTCCTTCTTGCTTACCCCCGCCGAGCCCAACTGACCCCCCCTTGGCCGACATTTGCATTAGCCAGAGGTTAATGTCTTGGGAGCCCCAAGACAAGGACCGGTTCCCCTCCATTTTATCTCAAAACCGCTCGTCGTAATTCAACCATGACCAGCCTTCATGAGTCTGCGCTGCCTCCAATATCCAATATAGCGTCCGCATAGGCCAATAACATCCCATACTGCTCAGGCTGATAATGTCCCCACACACTCGCTAAACGCAAAAACGACCGCGTCCAGTTCACCACGTTCCGTGAAACCTTCTTCAGCCGCCCCGCCTTCTCATCTTCTTTTCTTTTCCTCCTGCTATCCCCCGAATGCCTCCTACCCTCCAACAAATGGAATATGTCTATATAACGTCGTTTCCTGATCTTACGATGCAATTTTTTAGGTACCTCTTCCCACAACTTTGCGTAAGCTGCTAAGGAAGGAGCACCTCCTGAATGTTGACCTAACCCCTCGCTGCTCCCTCCCCCTGCCCTCCCTGGGACCCCCCCGCTCGAGGACGAGGATGAGAATGAGCACGAGGACGAGCTAAACGAAGAGGATGAGGAATCCGACCGATGCCGCCTTCGCCCTCCATGCTTCCGCTTCTGGCGTGCATGTCCTTTTCCTCCCACCGACTCCCTCCTCCCTGCCGACAGGTCCCCCCCCCATGGCCAGTGGACTCACCTGCAGCTCCCACGGTCACTTCCACCTCTGCATGTGCTCCCGACGCTGTCCCTCTGTCATCCTCCACCGGCTGCTGCTGATCTTTCCCCACGCAGGCCATTTCCTCCCCCGCACTCCGACGCTCCTCGGTCAAACCTGCTCCCTGGAAATCACCTCTCCTGGGCATGGTCAGGTATGCACCCCTCGCTGGCACCTGTGAAGACATAAAAGGAAACACCGAGGGAGGGACGACCTCCGGCCATGCTGGCTGCCATGCCCGAAGCCATTCCGCCCCCGATGACCCTTGCCCCCTCTCAACCAGTGCTCCCAAGCAGGCAAGCTCCCAGAAGGCCATGACCCCCCGTGCTCCCCCCAGCTAGCGGCTGCCGGTCGCCACCCTTGCCCCAAAGCCGGATCATATGCCCGCCCCAAACCCTCAGCAGGCACACTCCAACCGGCACCCAGAGGGATGCTCTCACCTCCCGTGACCCTCCAAGCCCCTCCACCCCCTTCTGCTCCCCCCAAGCTGCTCCCTGGCTGAACGCCTGCTACCCCCTTACCCCCCTCTGCTCCCCGCCCCCCTTTGACCTCCGTGCTGCTCCACCCCTGCTCCCAGCCCTAGGGGCTGCCATTGCACCCCTCCCGGTCCCCGGTGTGGACTGCAGGCCCCTTGCTCCTCTGCTCCCTCTCACTGCTCTGGCCCCCCTACCCTGAGCACCCCTGTCCCCTACTGGACTCCTCTGCCCAGTATTCCCAGCCACCGCTGCCATAGCCCCCCTTTCTCGCTGCATGGACAGCCTTCCCGTGTTTTTTCTGCCCCTCCCCAGCCCCCTCCCCCGCTGGCCTCCTCATGCAGGCATTGCTGATCCCCCCTTCGAGGCACCCCTAATCCCTGAGGTGTAGATCCGCCTCAAGATATTATTATTAACAGATTTTTATGGCCAACCTCGCCACAACTTGCCTGCCCTTCACCGGCGAGCCTCTGCTGCCGCAGTTCCAGCCAAGCCGCCGACCACATGCTGCTCCCCCCCATGCACACTGCACCGTCTCTGGCCAACTAACGCTGCCCCTGCATGGCCAGCTGCACGGATGGGCCACTGCTCTTAATTTATTTTATTTAAAGAGTTTCCTTTGAATTACTCCCAATTGCAGCCCCCGTTGACACAACCAGCCTCCTCGCTCTTCTCCTGCTACTCTGGGGGGCCGCTGGGGCCAATACAGCCCCGCCCCCTCCAACCTTTCCCATTGGCTCCCCCTCCCGCCTCCTGCTGGGTGAGGACCTAATAAGTTTAAATGATGCCGCTTGCCCTATCTCTCCTCCTCCCCCCTACCTCTCCACGTGGGCCTCGCCGTCGCTCCTCGCCGCTCTGCCCGGTTACGGGCGGCCAGCATGGACGGGGCCATGTGGCCTTCATTTACCGGAGGATGTAGTAAAGGCTGTTAGTTTAGCTGGTTTTAAAAAAGGTTTGGACAAGTTCCTGGAGGAAAGGTCCATAAACCATTATTAAGAAGGGACCCAGGATATCATTGCTTGACCCAATACCTGTGTCTTTTGGGGAAACTGCTAGGTACTGTGGTAAGGAAAGCTGTACAGGAGGGATGGAATGGGAAGAAAGTGAGTCCTGTGCCTTTAAAAGCAGAGATCATCAGAGTTCCCATAGTGACCACAAGCCTCCGAGGCAGACTACAGCTAATACTAAGCCCCGCCCACTTAGTGACGTTAGAGCTAGGTCGAGCACTAACAAGTTTCACGTGTGCAGAGAGAAAGGCGTGGTGCCTAAGAAGCACCAGTTTAAAAGTGCTTCAGTGTTTGAAGAAGCAGGAAAGGAGAGAAGCAGAGGCAAGGAGAGAAGCAGAAGCAGCAGCGGAAGGAGAAGAGAAGCAGTGTTTGAAGCTGGAGAATTGGGGGAGACACAGGAACAGGAACAGGAGGTTTCTGTGACCCAAAGCAGGCAGCAGCAACCAAGGCAGAAACGTGTCTCAAGGTACCTCAGAGAAAGGAAATTGGAGGAGCCCATTCCCAGGTGGGGAAACAGCTCAGGGAAGCAGTTGAGTCCTGGAGGTAAAGAGAATGAGTTGTATGTAATTCCTAACCAGGCTCTGTCTGAAGAAGTAGTCAGAGAGCTAAGGAAGAGTGCCAAACGCTGTGTTAGTCAGAACCCCGTGAAGCAAGCTATAGGCAGGCATAAGAAGTCTGCCAGTGACTGCCGTGACTCAGCAGTTAGAAGGCTGATAAGAGAGAGAGAAACTCCATTCCTAAAGCCTGTTGCTGCAGAGCAGAGAGAACACTTATTGCTAAAGTTGAATGAGCTACTGCAGGGAGAGAATTACAAGCCTTATGATATCCATTCACAAGAAGACAGCTGTAGTGAATCTACTGAGGAAATGGAAGTAGATTTGTCTGTAAATCAGGGTGAAAGTGATGTTGAAGAAATGCAATGTTCTTATTGCAAGGCAAATGAACTGAACATGTGCTGAGTCTATGCTCATGTGAAGGAGTGGTTTGTGAAAGCGATTAGGAGCTTGTTGCTGTGAAAGCTTGTTGCTGTGAACTGAGAAAAAGAAAGAAAACTTGCCAGAAGTTTAAAAGCAATTGTAACCTGTTTCAATGTGCTATTGAAGAAAGAAACTTGCTGGAAGTTTTAAAATCAGTTGTGACTTCTTTCCTATGGAAGTGGTACAAGAATGGAAGCTTGTTGAAAGTTAAAGTCATTTCCTAAAATGGTCAACAGCCTTAGCTTCAGAAGGTGGTTACTGAAGTGAAGCTAATAGTTGACGTTGTAAAGGAGAAAATTCCTGTATATTTCTGTTAAGCCTGTTTGGACTTTATTTCCTTTGCCTTTGGAGAATTATCCTATTTGTGTTGGTGCAACGAATTTTGATGCGGAGGGGAAATCCCGAAAATAAATTGTCTCTGTTTTTGCCTAACGAACCGTGTGGTCACACTGCTTGCTCAAAGAATATCTGAACTACATCTCCCAGCAGCCCATGCTGGCAGCCATATTAGGAAACAGTATTCAAAAAGGGCAATTAGGCGAGCTCTCCTGCTCTCAGGCCACCGGCCCGGGCAGGAGGACGCGACAGTACGTATGACCTAGATTGGCCACTGTTGGAAACAGGATACTGGGCTTGATGGACCTTGGTCTGACGCAGTATGCCATATCTTATTTATTTATTTATTTAACATTTTTTATATACCGTCTTTCTACAAATCAAGACGGTTTACATAGAACGTTTCAAAGGCAGTGTGTTTCAACTGTTTACAAAGAACAAAGTAACAAGGATACATAGGCAAACAATAAGAACTAATTTATGAACTAATTACAATGATCAAAGATCAACTATTTACATATGTATTGTGATACAGTGGAGCCAATGGAGGTTAGTGAAAATACAGAACTCACCTCAAAATGGGCTAGGCAGAGAGATCCAGCATGGCTAAAAAGGGCTGAGCACCCGGTGCCATCAGCACAGGTAGGAAAGAAAGGGTTAGAACGGAACTTTCCTGTCTGCAACAGTGACGCAGTTAGAATCCAGGATTCTAATTACCAGCACCTGCCCCCAGGAGCAGACGTTACGTGCAGAGAGGGGAGGTACAAAGGGACCTGGTTAGAACCAGGAAGTCAGAACAGACCTGAGAACAGCCCTGAGAGCAGCCCTGAGAACAGTACTGAGAACAACTTCAGGAATAAGGCTGAGAGCAACTACGAGAGAAAGTCTGGGAGACAGAACAAATACCTGAGAGCAAGTAAGCAGGACTCTGCAGGGGAAGGTGACACTCCGATGCAGCTAGAGTTTCAGCAGCAATCAGGCAAGTCACGGAAGCAGAGAGGGTTCCAAAGCTCCAGGAGAAGTTTTAATCCCAGGGAAAGCAGTGAAGGTCTGGGAGGTCCAAAAGCTCTCAGAGAAAGCTCCAGGCAATTACCAAGGAGCGTTAGAGAAGCGTACCACTGGCAAGACAGCCCCCAGGAGGATTTCCTGGAAGGCAGGAAGTGGAACACTAGCCCCGAGAGTTTTTACAAACCTCGGAGGAACTGGCTACACGAGGCTAGAACTTTGCCACGAGAGAAAAACCCCACAGCTGATGCCTGCAACCTAGATAAGGTAAAGAAGATAAAACCTTACATTGGGGAAGGAAGCGAAACTGGGTGTTTTTATAGTCCTTATTGGCAGCAAGGTTTTAACCTGGGAAAGGGTTCCAACTTCCAAGTGAGAGAGCCAAGAGAGACTGGCTATAAGAGAACTGATTACAGAAGAGGTTTTTACAATCCCGAGTTAGAGCAGTGCCTGGGAGAGGGGAAAGTTTACCCTCCCCCGACCAGTGAAGCTACCACTTGTTATATGAGTGAGCCTGGCTGCGTCAGCTACCAGCCAAGTATAAACCAAGATACAAGCAGTAATAATTACATTGACCAGGAGCCAATGGATTGTACAATTTGTCTGAATGATGAAATAACCTCTTTGCGTTAGACCTCTCTGTGCAAGGAACAAGAGAGAAGAAATATGCTTGGTGTTTTGTTTAAGTTCTGCATTTTTGTATTCCAAGCATTGATATTCGCCGGGGAACGGGAATAAACCCCACTTTACTTTATCACCTTGACTGTCTGACTCTCTGTCTTAAAAAGAAGTAGCAACAAGGTGACTCAAAACACCCTAGGCGACTGCCTAGGGCACTCACTGAGTCTCTCCCTACGAGGCTTGGTGACAGTATATATAGAGCTACAGATGGTTGTGTTATAGGATTTGAAGGAGCATGGGCGGGGAGGTAGATATAGAGGGTTAGGTACTAGGGTGGTAGGGAAAAATGTTCAAGGAAGAGGTGGGTTTTTAATTTCTTACGGAACTCAGAGTGGCTCACACAGTTACGCAGCTCATGAGGAAGGGTGTTCCATAGGGATGGAGCATAGAGAGAGAAGGCCCTGTTGCTTGTAGATTGTTTACAGTGTCTTTTAGTTGTTGGTATGGCCAGTAGGTTTTTGGTAAAGGAGCGGTGTGTTCTTGTGTTGTTGGAGAAGGCAAGGAGTGGGGAGAGGCATGGAGCTGACTCCTTTGAGATAATTTTGTGTATAAGAGTAAGAACCTTGAATTTAGCTCGGTGTTGAATCGGGAGCCAGTGGAGATCATAGAGGACTGGTGTAATATGAGATCGTCTGGGGTTGTTGGTTATGAGCCGCGCTAACGTATTCTGGGCTAGTTGGAGTGGTTGGATGATGTTCTTGGGGAGGCCATGATAGATCAGATTACAGTAGTCAAATGTTCTTAAGACAAACTTCCTGTGAGAATAAGCTTTGTTTAGTTGTTGTTTACAGGATACAACCTTAACAATATACTTTGCATGTCAAGTTCTTCATAAACATAAGTGACCTTGCCTAAGCTGAGAGCTTTTTCTATAAATATAAGCTTACTATTGTTTTCCCTTGCAAAATGCAGCCTTGACAGTCACAATTACTCCCACATATCCTTTGTTATACTGTCAACACTTTTTTCAAGCTGCTTTCATTCTCCAGACTTTCTCCATAGGACCCCAGTACCCCTATAAGTCCCTTTCCACTGGAGAATAGAAAGATTATTTTAAAAGAGGGTTACTTGTTGCTTTTCTTCCTAAATGGTCCAATTTCAAAGATTTTACTATAGGGAGTAACATACTACATTTATTTCCTTTGATAATCGATTAGAGCTGAGCACCTAAATTTAGGTGCTTAACAAGCAGACATCTATGGAGGCAGAATTAGGATGGAGAAAAAGTTAGGAAGATAGATGGATTTTCAGCACTAAACACATAGAGCCTGATCTATAATGTGCACATTCTGTCAGCAGAAGCGTCCAAGGTGAAAACGTGCACGTAACATACCTGATTCCAAAACCGCGATAGACAAGTCCACGGTTCTGGAATCAGGAAGATATATGTTTCCGGCGCGTCACGAATAACACGTCTGGGGAATCACAGGCCCACTCTACTATAATGGGCCACAGGTAAACACAGCAAACAGTCTGTAGGTCCCCATACTCACTGTATTCTGAAAAGATGGATGTTTGCAATGCTTCCTGTCTCCATGTGGCCATGCCTCTGCTGGCCAAACGTACATACCCAAAGCTGATCCTCAAACTGACAGTCTTGTGCTCATGCAAACAACCGAATGATACTGAAGAAACAGATAAGATTATGCAACCCTGGCTATATATACTAGTCAGTTGCATGCCCATAACACTACAAGATATCTACCTGCAACAAAGCGATTGTTAAAGCAAATGGAAAGTGAGATGTTTGTCCTGACAGACCCTGCAGCACAACATACACGGCAGGCGATGAACACCTTAGCTATTCTTCCAGTAGTCATCACTGAAAAAAATATTTGCAATGCTAAGAATGGGCCAGAAAAAACTGAAATAGGTCCGTACAGCTACATCTCAAAACATAGCCCTGTCATTCACAGGAAACCATCAGGATGCAAACATGCAACAGTGTAAACAGCAAAAACACATGCCCAAAAGCACCATCTTCTGTACTGACAAATGTGCACAATTTTAGAGGCCTCTAATGGTAAAATTTGATATGCATTAGTGCTATCTGCACTGCAGTATTACCCACGTCGAGGGTCCCCCACCATTCACAGGAACATGCCCTGCTATGTCGCTGCAGAGCAGCTGTACAGAGGTTACTGCCCTTTCACACAGGTACCTGGTGATGCTGCAGTCTGTAGGAGATATTGTCAGTAGGCAATAAATACACACGTTAAAATACTCGTATGTCTAGGGAAAACTGCTACCCTCCTTTTTTCCCAGGATTCCATAGGATTACCCAGAAAACAAATCACATGAAAAAAAAGAACCAACCCTGTGTTTGTATATAAATTAGACTTTATTTCAAAAATAGTGTAAATATTAGCATAAATTAATTTTCTGAGGTAGTATGTTATGCAGCCCTATGTTACAATTACCAAGAGACCTAATCTCTGTTTTAGAAACCAACGTCACTGATTCACTCTGCACACAGACGTAAGTAAATTGTTTGTCTAAGTTAGTCCCAACCTCGGGGGTGGGAAGGGAATTAAAGACTAGTACCTTAGCTCTTGCCAGAACACTTGTGTCTGGGTTCGAGAAATTATCTCAGGCATGGCACAAAGTCAAAGTATGGCAGAGGTCCAAAGCATTTATCTGTGAAACTAGGTGTGGCAGCAAAATGCTTAACAGCAGATATATCCAGAACAGAAAACTGCACTATGTGCACATTTTTAGTCAACCAATGACACTGTTTCAAGTGCCATTCAGTGCTCTGCTCCACTCTTCATTGAAGCTAATCCACCAACAACCGTGCCTTCCATGAACACTGAAGATTTTGAGAACCAAGTGCCAAATCATTAGCTGATCCAAAGTGCCATCATCAATAGAACCACCAATGAGAAAGGGACTTACCCCGCCATCATCGGGGAATCCCCCTTTCATTGGATAAAATCAAATCAGGCTATACCAATCAATCTCACGGTTCAAGCCATGAGGATGTACAGAGTTCAGAGTGTGGCTCCAACGTTGTTCCAACCACTACAAACAAGAAATCCTATCACCCCCCTGAGGGTCATATGGAATATGATCGATAACTCTCCATTTAAGATCGTTGAACTGATGTTGACAGGTTAAACAGTGATCCACTATAGGAGCTGAACGGACACCCGACTGCAGCCGGGATGCATGTTCACCAAGTCTAATCTTGATGGAACGGGTAGTACGGCCAACATAAAGTAGATCACAGGGACATCATAATAAATAAACCACAAAAGTGGATATACAAGAAGTTGCCCAGTATCAACGATATTACTGTCCAGAAGCTGGGTCATTCCAAATGGTTCCCAACAGAGACATAAAACAAAACTGACAGCATCCACATGAAGTGTGACCAGAGTCTACTCCTGATGCCTGCACATGGTGATCAGTGGGGACAGCTGATATAACTAGAATGTCCTGTAAATTAGATCCCTGAGAATAAGCTATCATAAGGGGTTTGGAAAAATATGAATGTAAGCCCAAAATAGACCAATGCCTCCTAAATAATTTTGCTATCAGGGTAGAGGCCTTCCTTTTGGACAATTTTTAGAGCTTTGTCAGATTTGTTCTACTTTGGCACTTGTTTCTCAAAACCTTCAGCGTTCATGGCAGGCACGGTTGCTGATGGATTAGCTTCAATGAAGACTGGTTCAGAGCATTGAATTGCACTTGAAACAGGGTCGTGGTTGACTCAAAACGTGCATGTCGTGCAGTTTTCTGTTCCGGATATATGTGCTGATAGGCATTTTGCTGCCACACCTAGCTTCACAGGTAAGTGCTTTTCGAGTGTTTTTTAGAACCTTATTGATTAAAATGGACAGGGCTGGGCTGTGAGGGTGAGACGTTTTCTCTCATCTCATCGGCCAGTCCGACAAAAAATTTAAGTTTGAGAACCAGCCTTCGTTTTGTTTAATTGGTGATTTCACTTTTTTGAAGGACTAGAAAGGGGGACTGTTACTTCTGGAGAGAAATCTGCAACTGTGAGTATATACTTCTGGTAATTTTCTAAAGAATTCTTTGTATTAAAGCTACTTAATCTGTGAACCCACTGTTTTTTGTTGGATCAGTTGGGGCCTAGTAGTAGCAATTAAAGTTTGAATTTAAAACAGAGGAGAGCTTTCTGGTTACATTTCATACCCAGCAGAGAGCTTGTAGTTTAAATTTAATAGTCACTCAGGGCCAAGTAACAGCAAAGTACTTTTAGTTTAAATTTAACACACAGAAGAGAGCTTTCTGGTTAAATTTAGTACCCAGCAGAGAGCTTGTAGTTTAAATTTCATAAGAAGTTAGAGCCTAGCAGCAGCTAAGATCTATAATTTAAATCAAATCAGAATTTAGCTTACCTCAGCAGCACAAGACAGGGTACTGTGTAGCAGCCCTCTTTTAATAAGTGTTATTTCCCACCCACCCCTGGGATAATCATAGCTTTATAGGTACTTACACATATTAAAAGACAGGAGGTGCTTTCAGGTGAAACTCATTACCCAAATCAGTCATACACTAAGGACCTGAGATTAATTAAGCTTCAGGTGAACAAGGTATATTAAACATATTAGGTACAGTTTTATTGGTATAAATACCCATAGCAACCCCTAGTAAGTAAGAACTTAAAGATCTAGACACAAACTTAAAACTAAGATGCAGACAGCAGTCCAGCAGCGGGATGGGGGCTTTCCAGTCTTTTGCATTCAGTGTCACATGTATGATTTTCTCCCAGTTGGTGAGAAGTCTTACGTGTGCACTAGGTGCAAGGAGCTCTTTTCTCTCAGGGAACAAGTCCGTTCTCTAGAGGCTAAAGTAGCAGACTTGGAAAACATAAGACAGACAGAGAGGTACATAGATGAGACCTACAGGGATATAGTCCTGAAGTCCCACCTCCAGTCTGGCAGCACCCCTGTTGCCATGGAGGAGAGAGGTCATGTGACAGGAGAGCATCACCCTGGTGTGGCAGGAAGTGATCCTGTAACTAGGACCTGTCCTCCAGGTGATGTAAAACGCTCTCGCACCGAAGAAGTTTCTCCAGGGCCATGTGCCCATGAGGGAAGGGTTAGGACAGCCGTTATAGTTGGTGATTCGATCATTAGGCATGTAGATAGCTGGGTGGCTGGTGGATGTGAGGATCGCCTGGTAACATGCCTCCCTGGTGCGAAGGTAGCGGACCTCAAACGCCACCTAGATAAGGTCTTAGATAGTGCTGGGGAGGAGTCTGCTGTCTTGGTACATGTCGGTACCAATGACATAGGAAAATGTGGTAGGGAGGTTCTGGAGGCAAAATTTAGGCTTTTAGGTAGGAAGTTGAAATCCAGAACTTCCAGGGTAGCATTCTCCGAAATGCTTCCTGTTCCACGTGCAGGACCCAAAAGGCAGGCAGAGCTCCAGAGTCTCAATGCGTGGATGAGACAATGGTGCAGAGATGAGGGTTTTGGATTTGTTAGGAACTGGGGAACATTCTGGGGAAAGGAGGGGCTCTTCCGAAGGGATGGGCTTCACCTTAACCGGGATGGAACCAGGCTGCTGGCATTAACCTTTAAAAAGGAGATAGAGCAGCTTTTAAACTAGATATTAGGGGAAAGCCGACAGTCGCCCAAGAGCGGATGGTTCGGAAGAATGTATCCTTGAAGGATACTACCAAAAGCAGAGAGGTTCCACAAGAGAGTAAAGTAGCCCAAATGCCCTCAAGTATGGAGCAGACAGAGCTTAAAGATCCCAATTTACCCATGTCTAACAATAGCCAAATTAACATGAATAAAATACATTCTCTAAAATGCTTGTATGCAAATGCTAGAAGTCTAAAGAATAAGATGGGAGAGTTAGAATATATAGCACTAAATGAAAGGTTAGATATGACTGGAATATCAGAGACATGGTGGAAGGAGGACAACCAGTGGGACACTGTGATACCTGGTTACAAACTATATCGTAATGATAGAGCTGATCAAATTGGTGGAGGGGTTGCGCTCTATGTTAGAGAGGGCATTGACTCAGAAAGGATTAAAGTTTTGCAGGAAACAAAATCTGCTGTAGAATTTATATGGATTGAAATTATATAAAAGGGGGAAGGCAATGGCAGTGGGGGTGTACTATCGAGCACCTGGCCAGAATGACCAAATGGATGATGAAATGCTCAAAGAAATCAAGGAAGCTAACAAAAGTTACAGCGCAGTAATAATAATGGGTGAGTTCAAATACCCCGGTATCGACTGGGTCAGTGTCACGTCAGTACATGCTAGGGAGATAAAGTTCCTAGATGAAATAAATGACTGCTTCTTGGAGCATATGGTTCATGAACCGACCAGAGGGGAAGCCATATTAGACCTAATCCTTAGTGGAACACCAGATCTAGAGCAAGAGATAAGGGTGTTGGGGCCACTTGGCAATAGTGATCATAGCGTGATCGCCTTTGATTTAATTAGTGGAGGAGGGATAGTAAGGAAATCCACAGTACTACCTTTTAACCTTCGAAAGGGAGACTATGATAAAATGAGGAAAACAGTTAAGAAAAAACTAAAAGGAGCAGTTGCGAAGGTTAAAGACGTACATCAAGCTTGGGTGTTGTTGAAAAATACTATCTTGGAAGCCCAGACCAGCTGTATTCCACGCTTTAAGAAAAGTGGAAGGAAGTCCAAAAAACTGCCAGCATGGTCTAAAGGTGAGGTCAGAGAGGCTGTTGTTGCCAAAAAAGCATCTTTCAGGAAATGGAAAAAAGAGCCAAATGACGAAACCTGGAAACAGCACAAGCACTGGCAAGTCAAATGCAAGGCATTGATAAGGCAGGCAAAGAGAGAATTTGAGAAGCTTGCTGCGGAAGCAAAAATGCAAAATAAAGACCTTTTCAAATACATTCGTAGCAAAAAACCTGTGAGAGAGTCAGTTGGTCCATTAGATGATAAAGGGGTAAAAGGAGCACTAAGAGGCGACAAGGCGATAGCGGAGAGACTGAATGAATTCTTTGCTTTGGTCTTTACTGAGGAAGATGTAGGGATGTTACCCATGACTGAAGTGGTATTTAAAGGTGCGGAAGAATTGAAGGAAATATCGATACATCGGGAAGATGTCTTACAGCTATTAGATAAAGTGAAGAGTAGCAAATCACCTGGGCCGGATGGCATACATCCAAGGGTGTTGAAAGAACTGAAATATGAGATTGCAGAACTGCTATCAGTAATCTGTGAACTATCATTAAAATCATCTCTAATACCTGAAAATTGGAGGATCGCCAATGTAAAACCAATTTTTAAAAAGGGTTCCAGGGGTGATCCGGGAAACTAGAGACCGGTGAGCCTGACGTCAGTACCGGGAAAAATGGTAGAAACCATCATAAAGAATAAAATTACTCAGCATGTATATAGTCACAACCTAATGGGACACAAATAAAGAATGGTCAAGCTAGCACAGAACGAATATTGTCAAAAAAATGAAAAAACTCTGTATTGAAAACATTAAAGTAAAAGTATCACCAAAAAGCCAATTAAATGATTCACAGAAATCAGCATTTGCATAGCCAAGTCAGCCATACGCAGAAGCAACCTGAGGTCTCAGTCTTCCCGGGCAAAAACAAAACCAGCCAGATGCATTCTGACACGGTAAAGCCCTGTTAACATCAGCGACCCATAAACTAGAGTTGCTCTGAGATGGACATCTACCAACTCTTTCACTTGTAAAAAATCAGTAATGAAACATTAGAAATTCCACAGTACAGTAACGAAAGAGTGGTGTAGTAGCTTAGCTTTGCAGTCTGTAGCAATGCTCGTAGAGTGGTGCTAAGCCAATAGCAAGTCCCCAACGCTCTTACACGCGCTTGATATGCGTTTCACCTGGGAGGTTTCTTCAGGGGGTGGCTAAAAAGCACTGCAAAACATAGACACAGCCAAATTCAGTGAATAATAGCTTTCACATGATACGTACTTTCAGAAAGAAGTTCAAATTCATATATCCAGACAACTGTATAAATAAATGATAGTACACACCTTGAAGTTCATGAGATGAAAAATGAGCAAAAGTCACCAACCGATGCTGAACACCGCGCATGCGGATTAAGGAATTTATATGGTGGGTATTACACATCACTTGTTCCCATTGGATAGCAAATTAGAGGCAAAACTCCCACTCCACCCGTGAATTAAGACCCGAAGGAATCACCGTGCCTAATGTATGAATCCAACGTTGCTCATTCCATAAGAGAGTACCTTCTTTAGTTTTACCTGACCGGGAGAAATCAACACGATCTATACAAAAACATTGTAGATTATCAAACTTATGTTGCATCTGGAGACAGTGATCAACAATTGGCGCTTCCCAACGCTGACATTTCAGTTTGCTTTTATGCTCATTCATTCGCACCTTGAACATCCGAATAGCCAGACCGCAAGGGCATAAAATGCAGTAGACAACATATACAGACGTGCATGATGTGTGATATTTCAATTTTCCCCGTATAGCTCCCAGTTGAAGCGCATAGTCAAGAGGCATGCGAATGTGCTTCATAGTATTCCTGGTCTTGAAGATAAAACCGTGCGGTGTGTTTGGCAGCGGAACATCAACTTGAAAGAAATGTTAAGTCCAGCTGTATTACGTCCGCTGGCTCCGCAAAGTTCTAATGATGGGGGCCACACACGTTGTGGCGAATGTAACATCTGCTCTATCACTCAAGAATTACATGAGTTTAGCTATCATGGCAAGTCATACCGGTTGAAATATCACACATCATGCACGTCTGTATATGTTGTCTACTGCATTTTATGCCCTTGCGGTCTGGCTTATATCGGGAAGACTATTCGGATGTTCAAGGTGCGAATGAATGAGCATAAAAGCAAACTGAAATGTCAGTGTCGGGAAGCGCCAATTGTTGATCACTGTCTCCAGATGCAACATAAGTTTGATGATCTACAATGTTTTTGTATAGATCGTGTTGATTTCTCCTGGTCAGGTAAAACTAAAGAAGGTACTCTCTTAAGGAATGAGCAACGTTGGATTCATACATTAGGCACAGTGATTCCTTCGGGTCTTAATTCACGGGTGGAGTGGGAGTTTTGCCTCTAATTTGCTATCCAATGGGAACAAGTGATGTGTAATACCCACCATATAAATTCCTTAATCCGCATGCGCGGCGTTCAGCATCGGTTGGTGACTTTTGCTCGTTTTTCATCTCATGAACTTCAAGGTGTGTACTATCATTTATTTATACAGTTGTCTGGATATATGAATTTGAACATCTTTCTGAAAGTACGTATCGTGTGAAAGCTATTATTCACTGAATTTGGCTGTGTCTATGTTTTGCAGTGCTTTTTAGCCACCCCCTGAAGAAACCTCCCAGGTGAAACGCATATCAAGCACGTGTAAGAGCGTTGGGGACTTGCTATTGGCTTAGCACCACTCTACGAGCATTGCTACAGACTGCAAAGCTAAGTTACTACACCACTCTTTCGTTACTGTACTGTGGAATTTCTAATGTTTCATTACTGATTTTTTACAAGTGAAAGAGTTGGTAGATGTCCATCTCAGAGCAACTCTAGTTTATGGGTCGCTGATGTTAACAGGGCTTTACCGTGTCAGAATGCATCTGGCTGGTTTTGTTTTTGCCCGGGAAGACTGAGACCTCAGGTTGCTTCTGCGTATGGCTGACTTGGCTATGCAAATGCTGATTTCTGTGAATCATTTAATTGGCTTTTTGGTGATACTTTTACTTTAATGTTTTCAATACAGAGTTTTTTCATTTTTTTGACAACCTAATGGGAGACAGCCAACATGGCTTTAGACAAGGAAGATCTTGTCTTACTAATCTGTTATGTTTTTTTGAAGGAGTGAATAAACAGGTGGACAAAGGTGAGTCGGTTGATATTGTGTATCTGGACTTTCAGAAAGCCTTTGACAAGGTCCCTCATCAGAGACTTTTGGCAAAACTAAAGAGTCATGGGATAGGAGGCAGTGTACTATTGTGGATCAGGAACTGGTTAAAAGATAGAAAGCAGAGGGTAGGGCTAAATGGCCAATTTTCCCAATGGAGAAAGGTGAATAGTGGTGTACCCCAGGGATCTGTGCTGGGTCCGCTGCTTTTTGACATATTCATAAATGACCTGGAAAGTGGAATAACGAGTGAGGTTATCAAATTTGCAGATGACACAAAACTATTTAAAGTTGTTAAAACCCAAGAGGATTGTGAAAATTTGCAAGAGGATCTTGATAAATTGGAAGACTGGGCATCAAAATGGCAGATGAAATTTAATGTGGACAAGTGCAAGGTTATGCACCTAGGGAAGAACAACCCAAACTATGGTTACACGATGCAAGGTTCCACATTAGGAACCACCACCCAGGAAAAAGATTTAGGCGTCATTGTGGATACCATGTTAAAACCCTCGGCCCAGTGTGCAGCGGCGGCCAAGAGAGCAACTAGAATGCTAGGTATGATAAGGAAAGGAATGGAAAATAAAACAAAAGATATTATAATGCCTCTATATCGTTCCATGGTGAGACCACACCTTGAATATTGTGTGCAATTCTGGTCGCCGTATCTTAAAAAGGATATAGCGATTTTAGAAAAGGTACAGAGAAGAGCCACCAAAATGGTAAAGGGGATGGAAGGATACTCCTATGAAGAAAGGCTAAAAAGGTTAGGGCTCTTTAACCTGGAAAAGAGACGGCTGAGGGGAGATATGATAGAAGTCTATAAATTAATGAACGGAGTGGAACGGGTAAACATAGATTGATTGTTTACCTTATCAGAATATAGAAAGACTAGGGGACATGCAATGAAGCTACAGTGTAAACTATTTAAGACTAATAAAAGAAAATATTTTTTCACTCAACGTGTAATCAAACTCTGGAATTTGTTACCGGAGGATGTAGTAAAGGCTGTTAGTGTAGCTGGGTTTAAAAAAGGTTTGGACAAGTTCCTGGAGGAAAGGTCCATAAACCATTATTAAGAAGTGACCGAAGATATCAATGCTTGACCCAGTACAAGCATTGTGGAACTTGTGTCTCTTGGGGAAACTGCTAGGTACATGTGACCTAGATTGGCCACTGTTGGAAACAGAATACTGGGCTTGATGGACCTTGGTCTGACCCAGTATGGCATATCTTATGTTCTTATGTTCTTATTTAATTTTGTCACCACTGGGGATCTACTTCTGGACTGGTATAACATTGGCATCTGTGAGATACACTCAGGATGTACGTAGGCATTTCCTGAGTATGCTTTATATGTCTCTGCAGCTTGCACACCCCTTTCCACCCCCTCCCTCCTATGTTCTGGGATCCCCATTTTATGCCATGTACATGCAGGGATGCGTGGTTTCAGAATACGGGTCTAGATGTTTTCGCAAGGAAAACGTCTATTCTGCAAATCCAGATAGCCTATTTGCATTTTGGAATGATCCTCTCCCTCCCTAATGAGTAATTTTATAACAATTTAGAAAAATGTACCTTTTTTATGAAGGCAACATATGTATGTATAAACCTTCTAGAGTAACCTTCAGAAGCATATAAATGATTTGGCATGGTAAAGACAAGATGTCGGCTTGAGGAGTGGTTGGGTGAGGTTGAGCTCTATGTCTGTAGCCTTCCTGTGGTGATTTGCTATGGGGAGAGCACAAGAGGAAAGTTTGGGTATACCTCTCTGAAGTATGTGTCATCCACCAACTCGGGCAAACTTCTATACCAAAGCTCATGACTTGTTCATCTATCTTTGCTATGGAGTTGATAGAAGCAGGAGCCTCATTGGAGGAAGTGTTATTGTTAACCCTAGGGTGAGAAAACAGCCCCATGCACTCCTTATGAGTTGCTTTTGGGGTCCGAGCATCAGATGCAACAGAATCTGATTGGCAGTTAGTCCAGGTCTTAAGGGGATGCTCTGGCCATGGTGAACCTCATGCCAGCACTCAGAGCTATGCCAAGGGCTGTCCAAGTGATGTGGCCACAAAGGAAACAAGTATGGGAGGGAGCTGATGTCCAGAAAGCCCAACAAGAATGAGATTTGTGTGCAGTTGGATGGGCTGAGTATGAGGTCTGTGAGATGCATATGGTGCATTTCTAGAATGCTCTACCAATATTGCAAAGGAGGAAGTAAGATCAGGGCTGGCCCCACCATTAGGCAAGATTAGATGGTCACCTAGGGAAGCATCTATATGGGGGCAGCAAAGAACAGCAGCAGTCAAAACAAAGCAATCTATTTTGATAGTCATACAAACTCAAACAGCCATTAACACATTTGTATACTTGCAGAAAGAGGAGGAACACACCCACACTCACACCCACATACATGCAAAGCAAAGTTTCATATTTAAAGGTATGGGGGAGGAGGGATTTTCAGCAGCAGCAGTCAGAACACTGGAAAATCACCCTGGAGATTCAATGCCAGGGCCTTATCTGGGCCCCAGCATTAAATAACCGGGTTGTCCAGACTGTGATTTAGCAATCTGGTGAGCGGCAATATTCAGGTGAGCAGCATTTACACTACATAAATGCTTTTGACTATCCCCTCCCATGATGTCAAATTATACATTTTTACAGTATTGTTGTTGGAAGGGTGGTATTCAGATGATTATAATTATTGAGTTCATTATCAAAATCTTGGGGGGGAGGGCGGGTTAAGGTTGAAGGTTTGCCTAGGGAGCCAACTACCTTGGACCAATCCTAGGGCCAGCCCTAAGTGAGATACCCTGATTTAACCAGTTACCTGGAGATTACGCTGCTGTGGGACTAAACTTGGGGACTGGCTCCTTAAACTCTCAGGGCATGCTGGAGTAATGGCCTTCTGCACTGCCCCATTTGTGGAGGGATAGCCTAATGATTAGAGCAGTGGGCTGGGAACCAGGAAAGCCAGGGTTTGACTCTCACTGACACTCTTTGTGATCTTGCTTAAGTCACTTAATCCTCCATTGCCCCAGGTACAAATTTAGATTGTAAACCATCAAGGAGCAGGGAAATATCTACTGTGCCTGAATGTAACTTGCTCTGAGTTGCTTCTTACTAAGCCCTGAGCTAAATTCAAATTCCCTTCCCATTGGTGAATTTAGCTGAGATTTCTCTGGGCAACATCCGAGAGGCACCGACAGTATTATAGAAATCTACTGTAATGCTGCCTCTTCTTAATTTGGATATTGATCAGAAGATTTAAAACACTTCTACTGGCTGCCCCTTCACAAAAGAATCAAATATAAACTATTGCTCCTTACACACAAAGCACTATACTCCCATCCAACCACCTACCTCCAATCCCTCCTTCAGAAACGCTCTACAAATAGACCACGAAGAACTGCTACAAACAACAAACTCTCCATACCGCACTCTAAAATAAAATTCAACCAACAAATTTGAACTCTATGCACTGTCCCTTTGGAACTTTCTGCCAAACACAATAAGGAACATCACCAACTTCCCCTCCTTCCGCAGACACCTGAAAACCTTCTTATTCCATGAACACTTTGGACCCTCACCTAAATCCCCCCTCCCCCGATATGACACCATCAAGATAGATTCTGCATGTATAAATAGTTAAAGAACATACCATTTGTACATTGCCCTCTTATTGTAAATAGTTTAATGACTGCAAATAGTTTGTTGTTATACATACTATATAACTAAGTTGTTATTGTTTCCATGTAGCCATGTTAACTCTATTAATTGTTATCTAAAGAGGTATTAGTTCTACGTAACCATTGTTCTATTCACTGTAAACCACTTTGTCCCAGTGAAAAGCAATATATAAGCCTAGCTAAATAAAATAAATAAATGCAATCTGGAGAGAGGACAGCTCAAGAGGAGCAGCTGCTCTGTTAGTGAGTTGTTCCGACTCTGCTCCACTCCTAACACGCCCTGAAGCTAAGTGGTTATCATCGGGCATGTAGAGCCAGCGGCCACAAATATTCAGTGGTACTAATATTGTTAGTGCCGCTAAATATCCCGTCACTGCGATTAACGCGGTTAGCAGCTCTGCTAACCATGTTAATCGCTTTGAATACTGGGCCTCTAAGAATATAAGGAATACCTATACTGGGTTAGACCCAAAGTCCACCAAGCCCAATGTCTTGTTTCCAACAGTGGCCAATATTTGGTAGGATCCCAAAACATAGCAAGGTTCCATGCATCTTACCCCCATTATTTGGCAGATTAAACCCTAGCAGTAGTGCCACAAGACTACCACGATCTGTCATAGTCACCATTTTGAACCCAAGTGACAGTGGGACAGAAATACAGGGTGTGGCCTCCTGCCTTGACCACTGAACTACCCAGCTAAGTCTTAGGTATTGGCCTGAGAGGGATTTGTGTGGAGGGGGTTGTACTTGGGGAGGATTGCATCTGAGGGCTGTTGCATTTGAAGGGGAGTTGTATCTGGGGGAAATGTTGTGCTTGTGGATTGGTTCCAGGGTAGAGTGTGCTTGGGTGATTGGTGATGGAATGGTGTGTTGGGAGTTTGTGTCTGGGGAGGGTGAGGGGTTAGGGGGGGCTGTCATTGAGTGAAAAGGTAGGGATTGGGGCTGTGAAAACTGTAGACTATTTTAAATGCAGCTAGGCTACCTGATGCTAGTAGCATGAGTGTGCTTAGTGCCTCCTCTTGAGGTGACATTAAGTGCACCTGTGCTATTGTCAGCACTAAAAGCACACAGCAATGAAGCATGTGCTAGCTGTCAATGTCCACTGTGCCCTCTCTCTGTGCCCTGGGCTAGATAGCTTGGGATTGTATGATGTAGCTGTTTTAGCACAGCATTAGCGCGAGCCCAGGCTAACCGTTGCAATGCAATGTGTGCCTTCGAGTCAATGCTGACTCCTGGCGACCCAGCAACAACTGGGTTTTCTTGGCAGTGTGACCCACGCAAACTGCTTAGTGCAATTTGGTAAACATTCCTCCAAATATTTCTCTTTTACACCCCAGAATGTTTTACCAGATGATGAGAATTTCTACAGAATCTTAACAGATACTTTTAATAATAGCTTAGTAACTTTTGCTAGTGTTTATCCCATACCTGAGGCAATTCCTGCCTTTGTTCATAAGAACAAATGATATGCATTACTGGGTCAGATCAAAAGGTATATCAAGCCCAGTGTCCTGTTTCCTACAGAGGAAAATCCAGGTCACAAGTACCTGGCAATATCCCAAAAAATAAGATTCCATGCAGTAGCTTTCCCTAAGTCTTCCTTAATAACAGTTTATGAACCTTTCCTTCAGGACTTTGTCCAAACCTTTTCTAAGCTCAGCTATGCTAAATATGTTTAAAACATCCTCCAGCACTAAATTCCAAAGCTTAACTATGGGCCCGATTCTGAGACTCAGGTTGCGGGTCTGCACGTCCCAGCTGGACCCGCAGACCCGCAAGCTGTCTGGGCCTGATTCCCCTCCAGTTCTCCCCATTTGTCCTGAACATCAGGATGGGGAGAGCTGATGGGGGGCAGGAGGGGGCGGGATCTGGACAGAGTGGAGCGGGCCAGTCCAGCAGGATGTACAGGACCGAATCAGGTCACAGCCCTGTACGTCCTTCCAGGCCTGTGGGAACATGCTGTTTATTTCACCTCAAAGATGGAATAAGGAACACAAAGCCTGCGATCGGGCCCAGGGCCCCCCCCCCCCCCCAGGGCTGAGGCCAGGTGTGTGGGGGATCCTAGCCACCAGATCCAGGCGACGGCAGGCCAGCCGTGGATCAGGCAGCAGGAAAAAGGGGGGCCAAAGCCACGGGAGTCGGGGGCATCTATGAGGAGGAAGTCCCTGCAGACAGCAGGGGCATGCCCGGCTCTCCACGGGACTGATTTTGTTCCCGCGGTCCAGAATTGGATGCAAACGGGCCCATCTTTCTCAGGGATGTCCGGATGGCCTAGACATCCTCCTACCTGAAATGGGTTCCACATTTTGAGAAAAAAATTAGTTTCTCCTATTTGTTTTAAATGTAATATTTTGTAACTTCCTGGTGTGTCCCTAGTCTTTCTCCTTTTTGAAAGAGCAAACACTCTATTCATGTTTAGCAGTTCTCCTCCATTCAGGATTTTATAGACCTCTATCTTCTTCAAGTGAAGAGCTCTAACCTCTTTAGCTTTTCCTCATAGGAGAATCATTCTATCCCTGTTATCATTTGGTTGCCCTTCTCCTACCTTTTCTAATTCTGCCATATATTTTTGAGATGCGGAGACCAGAATTGCACAAAATACTCAAGGTGTGGTTGCATCATGGAGCATTACAGAGGCATTATGATGTCATCCTTTGTTTTATTTTCTATTTCTTTCCTAATAATTCCGAACATTTAGTTCACTTTTTCAGCTGCCACCACACATTATGACCATCATGTCGCTTAGATCTTTTTCCTGACGGGATTCCTATTATGGAACCTAGCGTCATGTAATGATAATTTGGGTTATTCTTCCCTACTTGCACATTTTGTACTTATCCACATTAAAGTTCTTCTGCAAGAATTTTACTGAAGCACTAAATCACTTTAATGTCACTTGAAAGAAATGGGTTTAACAGATCTATGACAAGATTGTCACGCTGGTGAATGAGATGATGTCTTCTTTTCTATACCCCATAAGTCTGATTCCAGAATAGATTTTGGTTTCTTTCTAATAATCTGATGAGAACATTTTAAACTGTTCCAAAGGTAATATTCTCTTCTAAGACCCTGTTCCCATTTTGCTTGAACAAAATGAATTTTAGTCCATCTAGATGGTAAATGAATAAAATTTTGCCACCAGACTTCCTGATAATGGCTAGAGTATTTCTTACATAATCATAATTACACATTACAACATTACAACATCCAAACGAGTTTCATATTACTGTATATAACATTAAGTTAATCTGTACATAGTACATTAAATTAATCTGTACATAGTTCCCCCGGTTGTCCTATTGTTGAAGTTCCCTGTTTAATGTAAAACTCAATGTTACTTGTATGCATTGTAGTATGTTCTTGTTTCATTGTACACCGCACTGATTGTAATAGCGCGGTATAAAAGAATTGTTAAATAAAATAAATAAATTAAATAAATAAATAAATAATAGTGATGTCCATTTTTAGTGTCTGAAATACATCTAAAGCCATTAAGGATGTGCAAAGACAAAAAAAAATTGAGTTAGGATCATGCTTATCAAAGTTTGTTAAGTTATTGCCTTTACTGCATGTGATGTGCAAAAACTAACCTGCAGTAAGTGCAAATTCTGTGCACTATCTGGTGGGGGGCAGGCCCAGCATCTGCCTTGGAGTTAAAGCACAGGGCAAACACTTATCACATGGGCCTGTATTTTGTGCATTGGCTGATAGTGTGGGTGCATCTGCACTACCTGCTGAGTCATGGAACACAGGCCCCAGCACTAAAAATCCAAAAATGCAACTGCCATGATGGTACAAGATGACCCCCCCCCCACCTCAAGTCAAGTGCCTTCTGATCAGATCCCTTTCCCAATCCAACCCCACTACCATCAAGAACTCCTCAATCTGATCTTTCCTACTAACGTGACTCCTCAAATCCAGACCACACGACATAACCCCTCCCAGACATCAAGTTCCCTCTGATCAAGAAACCCCTGATCTAAATCCCCCTACATCAGACTCCACACAAGCACTAGCTAACTACATAGGAAGCTGCCTGAAAAGAAGCCCAACCCCACACACCATAACCTAAACCTTCACCACCCCTTCCTAGCTCCCACCCCTGAGATTCACCCAGGGTTTCTCTGGTATGTAGTGGACCAGAGTGGGAGTGGTCTCCCTCTGCTCTTGTCTGGTAGCCGCTAGCTTCCAAAATGGTGGCAATGACCTCTAGCAGTAGTCCCATAAGGCCGGGTGACCTCTAATGGTAGAACTGCAAGGCTACTGCTAGAGGTCACTACGGCCATTTTGGAACCTAGTGATTATGAGGGTGGGAGCAGAGGGAGATTACTCATAAGAACATAAGAAACGCCATACTGAATCAGACCAAGGTCCATCAAGCCCAGTGCCTGGCAGGTTCCCAAAAAGGTACACAGGTTTCATAATGCTTGTCCTGGGGTAAGCAGTGGATTTCCTGGGTCCTCTTTAATAATGGTTTATGGACCTTTCCTCCAGGAACTTGTCCAAACCTTTTTTAAACCCAGCTACACTACTTTTACTACATCATCTGGTAACGAATTTAAGAGTTTGATTACAGGTTTAGTGAAAAAAATATTTTCTCTTATTAGTCTTAAATGGGTTACATTGTAGCTTCATTGCATGTCCCCTAGTCTTCCTACTTTTTGATGGCATAAACAACTATGTTTACCCGTTCCACTCCGTTCATTAATTAATTGGCCTCTATCATTTCTCCTCAATCGTCTGTTTTTCCACGTTGAAGAACCCTAACTTTTAAGTCTTTCCTCATAGGGGTATCCTTCCATCCCCTTCACCATTTTGGTGGCTGTTCTCTGTACCTCTTCTAATTCCACTATATCCTTATTAAGGCAATCAGAATACACACAATATTCACTGTGCAGTCGCTCCATGGAATGATACAGAAGCATCATAATATCCTTGGTTTTATTCTCCATTCCTTTCCTTGATTCCTAGCATTCTATTTGCTTTCTTGACTGCCGCTGCACACTGGATGGAGGATTTCAACATATTATCCACGATGACGCCTAAATCTTTTTCCTGGGTAGTAGTTCCTAATGTGGAACCCTGCATCGTGTAATCATAGTTTGGGTTGTTCTTTCCTAGTGCATAACTTTCCCCTTGTCCACATTAAATTTAATCTGCGTTTGGACGTCCAGTTTTCCAATTTATCAAGGTCCTCTTGCAATTTTTCATAATCCTCTTGTGTTTTAACAACTTCCACTCCAGTCCACTAAACACTAGGCAACCTCCTGATGTGTCCCAGTGGATCAGTGAGGTATGGAAAAAAAGTCAGGGTATGGTCTGTAGGGAGCTTCTGCTTGGGGAGTTTCCTGTTGAGGGGGCTTGCTGCTTTAAGGACTTCTTGCTAATGAGTTTCCTGGGAGTTGGCTGGGAGGTCTGGCTTATGGAAGGGGGGAGTTGATCCAAGTAGGGTCTTGATGGAGAGTTCTTGATCAAGGAGGAATCTTACTGTCTGGATGAATGTTGATTAAAGGAGGAAATTCTGGTGGGATCTTTATGGTGCGGCATCACCAGCATGTAATCGGCAGTCATGACAGCTACCGCACAGTAATGTAGTATCTGATAGTTGTCATCGCCAACCATGCCTGACCTCCACTCAGAACCCACCTCAACCCATGTTAAGCATTGAGCTTGGGGTGTTTACCATGCCATAGCCATTAGTGCAAGCCCACACTAATGATTAATGCACCTTAAAACCCACTCAAAGCGAGGAAGTTACTAATATGAATTAAGGGAATAACATGATTTTTTGCCTCTTGATATGTGTTATTGTACTATAATAAACATTAGTTTAGCCCAGCAATGTTTCCTATAAAATGAAACGCCAAGCATGCAAACACATGTAGAATACCTCATTTTATGCAAATCGAAAAATGCAGCTTGTGTTGAACCTTGAAAGCTATTATTCCAAGAAAAATAAAGCCAGTTCAAAGCTGGCATGGTGAGTACTGCTCAGTTACTGCACAGGACCACACTGCATGCTACCTGCACATAGGTGACATTAAATGCACCAGTCGTAATAGTGCAGGCTACAGCTGCACATTACAATGCCACCAGGAACACGTTGGGCACGCTTCGGCCATTAGGGCACAGCAGTTACAACTACCAAGGGTTAGTTTTAGTGCTAAATGCACATTTTAGTGAAAGTGCTCCAAAGCTGTGGCAAAAGCAGCATCTTAATGCAGCTTAGTAACTTCCCCCCTGAATGCTTAGAACACTTTAGTCAACATACTCCTTACTTTTCAGAGCTTTTTTTTACAAATATTTCCCAATATACAGCATGGCCCAGCAGATATCACACTGATTTGTACTCTTAACATATGCCAGTCGCAGTCGCACTTACCACAGATGCACTTAACAGCACCCACTGAGGAGATGTTAAGTGCACCCTCACTAACTGCAACATTGCCGATGAACATGCATTAGTAACCCGGTGTGAAGACAATGTCCACCCTCTGCTCCTACTCTACCCGTTGCCCTTCTTGTCATGAGCTAAGCAGCTAAGCACCTATAGTCTGTCTAGGGTGCATGTTAGGCCCTGAGAAAGCTGGTTAGCACACGCTAAAGTACACATTAACAATTAGCATAGCTTAGCAATCATCCCCTTAATAGTCCACAGATGATAATCAAAAAAATATATACTCTGACCCCATAGGGCGATCCTATCCCTCCTGCCTAATGGACATTGTCAACCTTGAATTGTCTCCTTCTGTCAGTTGGAAGATTCTATTTTGCCCAATCGACTTCACCTACATGTATTGCAAATTCTGAAGAAATGATACAATGATATATTAAACATTGGAAATTGTTCAGAATATCAATTGTTATTTTGTAGTACTGTATCTGTTTGGTTATAAATCAAAGCTCAGTCCAAAAAATTATATCTAGACATTTGGCATTGCACTAAAATAGTTCAAAAGTGTTCCTACCAAGCCTTTGACAAAGCTCACGGAAAACACAAATTATTTAATCATCGATAGTACATTTGTTTTTCTGATGGTGTACGATGCTTGTTATATTCTTGATGCTCTGTGCCATAATGAAAGTGATAATAAAAGTTATTGAGTTCTATATCAGTGAAATTCAGGATCCACAAACTGGAACTTCTTATCTAGAAAGAATAGGAAAACCTGGTTGTTTTCAGGCCCTTGAAGAAAAGGCAGTGATAAATAATGAGTAACACACCGTTTTTCAGTGATGAACGTACCATGGTTTGTGGGTAAAAGTAACCTGCCTCTTTCACAGAGGTTACATTTCAACATGGGTTGGCATGCCTAATGGGGATTTTATCACATCTGAATGACTTATAAAGCCAAAGGTGAAATATTCCATTATTGAAAACACTTACAACAGATATTAAGACAATTGCATTCCTGAATCTAATCTCTTTGTATCTTAATCTAAAATTTAGTTCACCCTTGTGCTGACCTGCATAATTTCACTTGTGCTGATGAATGGAGACTAGTTATTGCTAACTGAGGACCAGCAATGCAATGAATATAGAACAAAGATGTCTTCTTAATTCCAGGGGGCCTTCTTTAAGGCTGCAATTGTTTTAGGAATCCCAGAGGACAACAGGCTAAAAAACACACAATAATTGGTGCATGTATAATAGAACTACGAGTTGAGCATGACTTAAAGCTTGAAATCTTATCTGCTTGCACTGTGCCCAAACTCATCTAGACAACTGAATAAATAATTTGTAACTTGTGAAAACCAATTCACAAAGGGCCTGATTCTATAAAGTAACTTGCGGAGTTGTGCGTCCAAGTGGAACGTACAGTACTGCAAGTTGTCCTGCCCCGATTCCAGATTTCTTTCTTCCCACACGCACAGAGCTGCTGTGTGGGGAGAGAAGGATGGGGGCGGCACCGGGGTGGAGTGTGGGTGGGCCAGACATCCAGACGTGCATGGCCGATTCAGGTTATGGCCCTGTACATCCGAGAAGCTCTGGGAGGATGCCCAGCTTATTTCACCTTGAAGGTGGAATAAGCACGGGGTGCCCCTTCTCACCAGCCCGGCCGCCCCCACCAGGAGCAACAGCGCAGTTGAAGGTGAGGCCCTGCTGCCCAATCTCGGCCCTGATGGACCCTGCCAAGGGTTGGGCGGCAGGCAACCTGGTGAAGGGTGTGTCTGGCCTACAGGAGTGGAGGGGGCCTGGTCGTCCTGCCACCTGGACATCTCTCACGGCCACTGAAGGGGCACACTGGGCCATTCCGGTGCCCAAGCCTGCTACCGTGGGGTATCTAGCTCCCATGGTGCAGAATCGGGTACAAAGGAACCTGTCCTGCTCCGGGATGTCTGGACGGCCCAGACGTGCCCCTTCCTGGATAGGGCTCAAACTATTTTGTGAAATAAAAATAGAAGATTTGTGAACCTTTAAAAAATCTCTACATTTAGCATCGCTTTACAGATAGTTTGTGACACTGAATAAACGGATTTGCTGCTGACTATTGGTGACTGTCAAGATAGCAATAATATTCAGCTATTATAGTCTGCTTTAGGACTGCCTTTTAGCAGATAAAGGGGCTTGTTTACAAAGCTGCGGTAGCGGCTTCCGCTCGATATATTGGGCGGAAACCGCTACCACGGCTTTGTAAACAAGCCCTAAAGTGACTAAATATATATATAGTTAGTTCTTCATCCTTGCTCCATCCTAACTCCGCCCTGGTTCTAGAGTCATTCAGAGGGATTTTTGCTGGCACTCTTTGGATAGTGTCATTGAAAATTATCACCCAGAAAACTTACACATTTACTGCCCTTCTGGTAAATGTGTATGTCCTTTCAAATATTAGACATAATGGAGATGATTATGAGATGTGCCATTTAAATACATACATCACTTCAGGCTGTCACTGTTCATTAAGTATTCACATAAGATTGATTACGCGTACTTTGAGTGTGAGCACACACAAGGGCGTATCTTGGATGGAGTGTAAATTTATGAGTATAAGTTATGAAATACTATAAATTGTGCGCATTGCTGAAAATTCTAGTTGCGGGCATTTACTCCTGCCGTAGAACAGGCATAGTTTGTGTGCGTCCATACATGCTTCACTTGACAAAAAAGGCCTCAAACAAATGCATGCTCACATGTGTAAACTCCGTGGGAGTCCATCAAAGTACCCTCAATATTTCTGCATGTACAATAGGTCTGTTAGCTTTTAATTCAATACAGTACAAATGTTTATGTAAATAACTGTTATGAAAAATGTATTTAATAAAATGCTTCCGAGTACATATCAAAGAATATATTTAGAATCAGAGACTGCATACTGCAATGCAATCTAATTGTACTTAATTGCACAAATAAACTTTTAAGATCCATGAAAAGTACACTACTACATATTAGGATGAATGATCAAATGCTAGGATTTTTTCATTAGCTATATTTCAGGGGAAGTACGCAGATGCTTTGGAATTCACTAGGAAGTACACTGCAATTTATGAGAGCACGTTCAAAAGAATACAATCACTAATGATATACACATTTTGTGGAATATAGTCCTCCCCTCCACCCTCTCAGAAGAAAAAATAAATTAGAGACAAGTTCAGAACACATTTTACAGCACAGACCCATCAAATTTTTTTTTTTAAATCAAGGGCTCATCCCCACAGCTATGGGAATGTCAGATCATCATTTAAAATCGTCATGTTGTGCCCATATCTTTTCAGTGCTCATTATTACTGCTAAGAACTGCTTACATTTGTTCATTTGAACTAGATATAGTATTCATAATAGTTTGCTGAATTTATTCTTCAAAGAATAATCAGTTCCTATCCCATCTACCAAAATAGGAGCATGTTTACAAAATCATGCTAATGGTTAGTGTGGGGCTTACCACATGCTAAGCATGCTGAACTGACAAGGCAGGCTAGCATGACAAACATCCCACAAAAAACATTTAGCGTGCAAACGGGCAGGGACTGGGTGTGTTAAGAGTGGAATATGGGTGGTGATGATACATCATGGTTAGGGAAGGCATGTAGTGAAAATGAGTTAACGTTGACTATTGATTATGCATCAGCAGTGAGTTGGGAGTTAATTAAACCTCGGTTTTATGACAGAGCGGTTCCTGTAGTTTGGTGAAAAACATCTTCTTGCATAACTACATCATGTGAAGCTTATGAGAGGGAATCCTGATACAAGGATGTAGATAAGGAAAAGCTTCTTCCCATAGCAACTGTGCTTTTTCTCATAAAGTGAAGGTCATCTACCAGAGTTCTGAGCTTCTGAACCATGGGATGGGAGACGCCCCTCCCTTGAGCATTCTCAGGCATCTGGCCAGTGTCTTGATTATGTTTAATGGACAGTTGATCCTATTCTGTGTGCACGTCACCTGATGGAAAATTACTGGTTGCTCTTGCAGCAGGATAAAGTGGGTGCTTTTTTCAGCCAGAAGAGAAAAAGGGGTCCCATCTATGGAGCGAGCATGTGTGCTGCCTAGAAGTCTCCCGACTGAGAAGTCTCTCTTGCCTGGCTGAATCCGGGATCCTTTTAGTCAAAGTGTGGCATGAGATGAAGTTCATGGCTCTGTCGGCGATGTATCATTTTCCTGTATCTTGCTGTTTGTAAGTGGATTACTTGCCTTCAAGATACCTTTTCTGTATTTTATAAATAAATTGCTTATCTTTATTCCAAAGTGCATTAGCCTTTATTTTTGCACTCTGTTCAATTAGCAAAACAAGGCATCGTTGGCATACACAAACCACAAATATGGCTGTTAGCACGGGTGCACTTACTACCTCCTCAAGGGGTGGCAATAAGTGCATCCGCGTGCTATTTAGCAAGGCACTAATGGCAGAGGGACATGCAGACACGTCCCACCAAAAGTAAGTGCTGGCATCTGTGCTAACCCTTCTGTTGAACACGTGCTAAAATTGCACATTTTAGTAAACATGCCCCAAAATATTGATGACATTCTCAGTAGAAAAAAGTGCTATTCTTCATCAAAGGTATTTATTTTTATTTATTTATTTAACAGTATTTCTAAACCGCCTTATCATAATAATCAAGGTGGTATCACAGCAAACAATCTGGTAGTGTGAGTGTGTTATACATGCAGTGGGGGTGAAAATTTAGTTGGGTGCGTGTTGTGTTGTGTGCTAGATTAGTTTGAGTTATGTACAATGTGGGCTATATACAGTGGTGCTAAAAACATCTTATATACATACAGTGTTAGGCGGTGACGTGTGCTGATATACAGCTATTTAGACTATGTGATGTGTCCATAGTGTTCTATGAACAGCATGGTTTTCAGCTGTTTCCTAAAGTCCTTGAGGTCTGTAGTTGCCCTCAAATCGTCCGGTAGTTTGTTCCATATTGTTGGAGCAGCCATGGAGAGTGCTCGGTCTGTTGTGTCCTTGCGTGTGTGTTTGTATTCACTTGGGGTGCTGACTCGGTTGTGAGTTTGTTTTCAGTAGCTCTTCTCTGCTAGAACTTCCATACCACATTCCAATGGACTGTTCTCACAGAGATCAAGTGTAAGGAAAGCTAGATTGGACACATTTCTTCACTTGTGGACCCTTTTACTAAAGTGTGTTATGTTTCTGCACTTAAAATTCATTTAGCGATAAAACCAATGTGCAGTAAATTCAAGGCCTCCATGGTAACTCTCGGGGAGGGGGGGTCAGCATGTTCCCAGAAGTTAATGCACAGATGCTTACCCTAATGCATGATGCAACTGAGGTATGATTAGATGCACCCACACTAATTGCAATGTGCTCACCGCACCCACTCTCTGCTCTTAAACGTCTCCTCAACACCCTAACGTGCAGTTGGCCGATAGTATGTGAATCTGTGCACTGTAACTGTCATGCTGCCACATCAACAGTGGCAACGGGCCCATGCATACAGTTACTATGCACAAAAATGCATTAACTGCATAGTGTACAAGGGCCTCTTATATTTTTGTGATGTAGTTAATTACTATTAATTAATTCAAATTACTATTAATTAATTCACATAAGTGCATTTAAGATATAAAATGCCAAAAAAACCTTAAAGGGGTTGTCCGAATTATATAAAAAAAAATATAGCACTGTAAATCTGATGGTCAGCAATATATACATAAGCTAAGCAAGTTTTAAGTCCGTGCTTCTAATGGTAGAAGGGGCTAATCTTTCCTGAAGAATCCAGTGGGAGGGAGACACAGGGCAGATAGCAGCAGCTCCGGTCAGTGCAGGGGGGCATGGCCAGCACACTGACGTCTCGTGTACAGACACAGAGCTGCTCTCTCCTGCATGCCACATTTGTGCACGAATCATCATCAGGTTCTTGGTTCTAGGCTGTTCACACTTTTTCATCGCAATTTGTGTTAGCTCGTAATTCTTCAACTGTTATGTTATGGCTCCACGAAAGTGTATTAATTCGCCAGACAGTTTCTGTATCATCTGTGGTGAATATACAGTGCTGAAGCAACAGCAGAATATTACAGACTTTGTGAAAAAAGTATACTTTGCATACTTTGGACTAAAAATTGGAGATTAAGATAAAGTCTGGGCGCCTCATAAAGTGTGCAAATGGTGTGTTGAGGAACTCCGAAACTGGTTCAAGGGTAAGAAAAAAATTTTCCGTTATGGGATTCCTATGGTATGACGAGAGCAAAAGAACCATAGTGACGACTGTTACTTTTGTTCATGCGATGTGAAAGGGTTTAATTCCAAATGGAAGCATTCCATTTCATACCCCAATCTTCACTCGGCAATTCGTCCCATCCCCCATGGCACAGATATACCAGTACCCAAGCCCCTGCTACCTTGGAAGAGATACCTAGCTCCGATGAAGGTGAAGTCATACCTGAACCAGATGACGAATCAAGTTCTGACTTTGAAGATGATACAAGACCAAAATTGTTTTCTCAGGAGGAGATGAATGATTTGGTAAGAGAATTGAATCTTCCCAAAGATGCCACTGAGTTACTTGGATCAAGGCTGAAAAGCAGGAATTTATTGTTGCCAGGAGTGTCATCTTCATGGTTCAGACATCGTGAAAAGGAGTTTGTTCCTTACTTCGCCCAGGAAGACAAGTTGGTTTATTGCATCGATGTCGAAGGTCTGATGGGTCAATTTAAAATCCAATATGATTCAGAGCAATGGCGTATTTTTATAGATTCTTCCAAAAGAAGTCTCAAAGCAGTTTTACTTCACAATGGTTTTTACGCTTCCATACCTGTAGGTCATTCCGTACACTTGAAGGAAACCTACGAGAACTTGGAATTGGTTCTTCATAAACTTAAATATGAAGACCATGGTTGGCAAGTGTGTGGGGACTTGAAGGTCTTGGGCATGCTGCTCGGGCAACAAGCTGGGTATACCAAATATCCTTGTTTTCTGTGTCTATGGGACAGTCGAGACCAACAAAATCACTGGACCAAGAAGAGTTGGCAGCCGAGGGTGCTAACAGTCGGTGAAAAAATGTCCTCTGAGAAACTTTGGTACCTTCCCATAAAGTTCTTCTACCACCTCTATACATAAAATTGGGATTGATGAAGCAATTCATAAAATCATTTCCAAGAGATGGACAATGCTTCAAATATTTGGTCACCAAGTTTCCAGGCCTGTCGGAGGCAAAATTGAAGGAAGATGTGTTCGTCGGACCAGACATTAGAAGGCTTATAGTTGATCAAGAGTTTGTCAATACCATGATGGATCCTCAAAAAGAAAGGTGGATTGCATTTAAAGAAGTCGTACAGAAATTTTTAGGCAATAACAAAGATCCTCACTCCAAAAAGATCTTCGGACGAATGCTGAAAGCATTTCAAGCTTTAGGTTGCCTGATGAGTTTGAAAGTGCATTTCCTCCAGTCCCACCTTGACTACTTTCCTGAAAATTTGGGAGCTGTGAGTGAGGAACAAGGTGAATGACTCCAAGACATTAAAGAGATGGAAAGGAGATACCAGGGAAAATGGAGCATTACAATGATGGCAGACTACTGTTGGATGCTTCAGAGAGACATTCCAGATGCTACTCAAAAGCATAAATGCACCAAGAGGAGCCTTACAAGGAAGAAGAATCGAGTTTAGTGTGTGTAGGTGAGCTCATTTCAGTTCAAGAAAGGATTTTCATGAAAATATTGTAATAAAACTTTAATTTTATAAGTCTATTTCCATTTATTTTGAGGTATTGCCTTATTTAACATAGTTACCTAAATTGTCAGGAAACGTGATGTCCTATGACAAAATGGAGGTCATTTTCAGATTCAGCGCACCAAAAAACATAAAGATTACGTGGAATAACCAAAACAGCTCTCGAAAAAAAATTTTTTTGCAGACCTGTGTAATCAGCAGTTTTTAGGTGCAATGCTTTGTTATACATGCGCAGGTTGCAGGCAAATCTTCAAAGGAAAACTCCTCTGGCAGTTTCTCCCTTGAAAATGTTGGAGCCGGCTGCTGTGCCTTTATACTTTGTAGATGTAAAGTTGGAAACAAATTCTTATGCAGGTAAATGTAATTAGACTCTTAAAATCTTGGAACTGCTCACTTCAGAAAGTAATGTTACAAGCGCTTGTCTGGGTCAAACGAGCATATATTCTTTTCACACCACAGACTGTCAGACTTTCAAAGTGAAAACATGCAAATGCTTTTTATTTATTTTATTTATTTATTTAAACGTATTTCTATACCACCTTATCCTGCAATCAAGGCGGTCTGAACAGCAAACAATCAATAACATACAGTGTATAGTGTGTACATGCAGTGAGTAGTGTATGCGTGTGTGTCTGGACGTTGATTCTTGTGGTGCTATTTACAGCGTGCGCTATTTACAATGCTATGGGTATCAGTTCCTTGCTTAATTACAATTATAGTGACATGTGGGGGGAATTGAGGTGTCCGTTGCATGGTTTAAGTAATGTCACCGTAGTGTTCTATGAAGAGGGTTGTCTTCAGTAGTTTCCTGAACTCCTTAAGGTCTGTTGTTGAACGCAGTTCGTCGGGGAGGGCGTTCCAGATTGTTGGTGCCACCTTTGATAAGGCTCGTTTTTCAGTGTCCTTGCGTACCCTGTTGATATCTTTAGGTGTGTTGACACGGTTGGATGTGCCTCTTCTTCTCAGTCTTGTGCTGTTGTCTGGTTGTATGAGTGGGTGTAGGCTGAAAGCTGATGATTGATGTTTGATTTTGAAAATGTTTATGATTGTCTTGTATCTAATGCGGGCACTGATAGGCAGCCAATGGAGCTCTTTTAGGGTGGGTGTGATGTGTTCTTGTCTTGTGGTGCCAGCAATTATGCGTGCTGCAGTGTTTTGTGCCAGTTGCAATGGTCTTAGTGTCTGTTTCGTTAGACCTAGATAGATTGGGTTGCAGAAGTCTAGGATTGGGGTTATTAGTGCTTGACAAACTGTGCGGAAGTGTACCTGAGTGAGGAGGGGCTTGAGGCGTCGTACTAGTCTCATCCTGTGGTATGCATTTTTTGTGGTTCTGCTGATGTGGGACTGAAGGTTAAGTTCTTTGTCCATTGTCATTCCGAGGTATTTCACTTCTGATTGTATGGGTATGGTTGTGGTGCCCATCTTGATGTCGCGGGATGGGGGGAAGAAGTCGGAGTTTCGTGTGATGATTAGCGCCTCGGTCTTGCTGTAGTTTGTGGTCATGTTGTTGTCTTGAAACCAGGTGTTCATATGTGTGAGACAGTCTGTTATCTTGGTGTGGTCTGGGTTGTCGAGGGTGATTGGTGTGTATATCATTATGTCGTCTGCATAGATTGTGTATTTTATCCCGTGCTCTTTTATGATGTTGGATATTGGTTGGATGTAGATGTTGAATAAGAGAGCTGATAGTGTGGATCCTTGGGGTACGCCTTGCATGACTTTTATGGGTCAGGATGTGTTGGGCCTAATCTTGACCTGTATCTGTCTGTCCATTAGGTAAGAGTGGAACTACCTCAGTGTGGCTCCGTGTAGTCTGATGTTCTGTAGTCTTGCTAGTAGTGTTCCGCGGTCGACTGTGTCAAACGCTGATGATAGGCCAATGAAGATCATGAGTATTCCGTTCTTGCTGTTGTCTATGAGGTGTAGTATGTCGTTAAAGAGGTATAGCAGGAGTGTTTCAACTCCATGGTTGGGGCGGAAACCGTGTTGGTTGTGGTTGAGTTGTGCGTGGTTGTAGATGTGGTCTTGTAGTTGATGTTGTACCACTTTCTCAATAATCTTAGCCAGTAGGGGGATGCTTGAGATGGGTCTGTAGGCTGCTGGATTGTTTTTGTCGAGTGCTGATTTCTTCAGGATTGGTCTTATTGTGGCGAGTTTTAGCTGGTCTGACATGATACCTTGTGTTAGAGAACTTTTCACCATGTTGTGTA
Organism: Ichthyophis bannanicus; assembly: GCA_033557465.1. Taxonomy (NCBI): domain Eukaryota; kingdom Metazoa; phylum Chordata; class Amphibia; order Gymnophiona; family Ichthyophiidae; genus Ichthyophis; species Ichthyophis bannanicus. The sequence goes on from CM066040.1 coordinate 72,617,438, forward strand.
TGGTGTGGATGAAGTTTGACTTTGTCATTTTGATCCATGTGACTGGGCATGGGTCTGTTGGGGCCGTGCTTGTGTTGAGGGCGGTGATGATGTGTGAGAGCTGCTCTTTGGATGGGTTGCTGAATTTGTCCCAAGTTTTTCTTGGGGTGGTGGTTGGTTTGGGCTTGTATTATTATTCCTTCATGGAGCTGAGTGGAATTTACCTTGGATGTTGTCTGCGAATGTTTGTGGGTCTATTTGCACTTTGCTGTCGGATTTGTTCTCCTTGGTGAGTGTTTTCACAATTTCGAAGAGCTCTCTCGGTTTGTTGTTTGATTTGAGTATGAGGTTGGTGTGGTATTCTCTCTTTGTTTGGTTGATGAGATCGTTGTACTCTTTTTGCTTTGCTAAGTATAGAGTCTGTTTATTGGGAGACTTGGTGTGTCTCCATTGCCGTTCTAACTTCCTGAGTTCTCTTTTTTTGATCCGTATGGTTTTTGAGTACCAGGGTGTGTGATGTGCCCTAGTGCGGTGATCTTTCTTGGGTCTGTATTCGGTGGCTTTGGAGGCTGCATTGATGATGCTGTTCCATTTTCTGATTTGATCGTCTAAATCCTCTTCTTCCGTATTCATGTGCGGAATCGTGTCCTTGAGAAATTGGTCCTTGTTGAAGTTTTTAAATCTTCTTTGTGCTGTTGGTTTGTCTAGGTTTTTGTCATGGTTTTGTCCTTGTGGCATGACCTTTGTTTTGATTATTTGATGGTCTGACCATGGGACGGGGGTGACATCTAGTGTAGATATGTTACCATTGTCCATTAGAAAATTGGGTGTGAATATGTGGTCTGGTGATGATCCGTGTTTGTGTGTTGGTGTGTTGATCATTTGGGTATATTGTAAGGATCCCATAGCTTGTAGGAAGGCTTCTGCATCCTTTGTGTTGTAGGATTTTAGGTTGAAGTCTCCTAGTAGTAGCAGGGGTTTGTTGCTGGTGTTGAAGGCACAGACCTCCTCTAGAGTGGATGCTAGTTCGTCTGGTGGTGCATTCGGGGCTCTGTAGGTGAGGCAAAGTGCCATCTGTTTGTTTTCCACAGTGATGGTGTTGCATTGGTTGGTGTTTGATGAGCTTCGTGACTTGAATATTAGGCTGTTCCTTGCGAGGATCAGGACCCCTCCTCCTCTTCGTTGTGTGCGTGGGCAGTTGAATGCTGTGTATGTGGTTGGTACTAGCTGATTAAGTAGCACATTATCGGTGGGGGTGAGCCATGTTTCAGTAATGCACAGTATGTCGGGTTGATGCTCTTCTATGTGGTCTGCTATTGTGTTAATTTTGTTTCTTATGGATCTGGTGTTGATGAGCTCGATTGTGATCGTAGTCGGGGTGCTTAGTTGAATCTGCGCTTTGTTTGGGTTTGTTTGTGTGTTGGGTTTGTGTCTGTTTTGCCTCCTGTGCTTGGGGGTCTTGATTGTGTTCCAGTGTGTGTACTGTGGGTGTGTGAAGAGTTGTGCTGGCTGTCATGGAGTGCTTGTTAGTAGGGTGTGGTTGGTTGCCTGGTGTGGTAAGAGATGGGTGAGGAGGAGGCTGATGGGCAGAATCCATGTTGTGTACATTCTTATGCAGTCAGAGTTTGGTAGATGTTGCACTTACTTTGCTCTGCTGGTGTTGTCTTTCTTGTCTTCGATGTCTGAGTTTGGTTGCTGCTTGTGGCTCTTGCAGCGTCGGGTTGTGGTTGTTTCTGTGGCTGCACTGGGGTGCCACGCCTAAGGGCCCTCAGGTTTGGTCCTCAGGCGTGGTTCTATCAGGGGTGGGTGGATTCTGCTGGGCTGGTGATTTTCAAAGGTGCGCCCACTGCCCTGATTGGGCAGGAGCTTCTCACTGGAGTGGCTTCCTGCTGAGTCGTTCCACCCCGATCAGGGGGGCTGGATGTACTGGTTGGTGCTGTTGTTTGTTTCTGCCTTTGTGCCGCGCCTAAGGGCCACTTCAAATTTTATTTTGAAAATTACCCCTCAAGAAACAGTCGCACACATATAGACCTACTAAATTGTGCAGATCATGCTGCAGAGTTCATCTATGCACACGGCTTTTACTGCATTTCAGCACTGGCATTAAGGATGTTATTCTAGAAGCTTTTGTTGCAATTTACACGTGTCAGTGCAATCCCTTACATTTGTACATGTGAATGGCCATTTCAGAAAAGGCTCATTTTGTACCGGGATGACATACCACATTGAAAGTAGAAGGGAGCATGTTGAGAGTATGGCCTGGAATTGACAAAAATCGAAACATACAGACCCCATTTCACAAAGGGCATGCACATGCAAAGCTCCAAATTGTCCAAATCGAGATTTACACCTGCTCCCTGATATGAATAGTTATGGAAAAGGGCTCCATTTGCCCTTCCCTTTACAGGAGGGATCGAGCGGGATAGCCCCCTTAATTCCCCCAATATTTATTTCCATCTCTAAACTGAAATGACTTAAAGATAGGATCTTCTGTAATTGAGTAACAGCATCTGCACATCTATTTGCAAAATGGCTTAGATGCACATGTAAGTGCCGAAATGTACATGTGCATGTTATGAAATGCTGGTACATACATGTGTAAGTTGCTGGGTTTTCTTCGTCCATGTTTCCCACGTGTATATTTCTCAAATGGATCCTCCTCCTGCACATGAATGTATGTTTTAGCAATGGCTTCGCATTAGCAGAATGGTTCCTAGAGTACCATTAAAGTCGAGTAAATCCTGATCACAATGTCTCAATTCTGATCTCCGGATCCTATCTAAAATATGCCGTTAAGAGCACTCTTGAAATCAGCAAATAAATACCTGGAGGCTCATTGTGAAATAAACAAAAAAAGAAAAACTTATCGCACCCCATCATTGCAGCGGGCTGCATTATCTTTCCAAGATCTAAACAGTCGTTAATTACGTTCTTGTGGCCGCTGATTCAGTTGCCTTCTTAGAATCTAAGCAAAAATGTAACTGTGAGGGTTCAAAAAGGATATAATTAGCTTTAGACAATCTCAAACAATGTGTATTTGGAGAACAAATTAAGAAAACAATGGCAATGGCAAAGCCAAAGCCTCATGAGGCCTGGCAAGAAACATTTATCATCTTTCCGGAGTAGTCATGCTCAGGTGTGGAAAAAAGCCAGACCTTATATCCCAGAAAAGGGATCTGGTTAGTCCTACAATACTGTCTTAGTATACCCTCTTGATCTTGAAGGAACACAACAGAGACCAATAATATAGCTCTGTGTGATACCTCTGATACTACTACTATTACTATTACTTATCATTTGTGGAGCGCAACAAGACGTACGCAGTTCCGTACAGAGACATATAAGAGACAGACTCCTCCAGTACAGCTGAGAGATCCAAACCTTTTACCCTGGTAGCTTCACTCCTTCTATCCATTTTCTCCTCTCTCCTCCTGGTTAGCAAAAATAGGGTTTTTTCATAGATGACAAACCCTCCTCAGGAATGTTAAGCGCTTCACATAAATAAGTTTTAAATCTCTTTAAAGCTATTTACCTCCATTTTCCAGGTTTTAATGTGTCTGTGAATAACATTGTTCTTGTGAATATGCTTTGTTTATACTGAGATCAACTGAGAACTGGAATGTTCCAGCTTTTAAACTCTCTTAGAAAGAGTCACCTAACTATTGTCTGGAGACTGTATTCAGAATTTTTTTTTAGTAGTTACAGAAACTAAGGGGCTTGTTTACAAAGCCACGGTAGCGGTTTCCGATCGTTATCGGAGCCACGGCCCCTAAGATAGAAACAGATCATTCTAATGAGGCCAACAATGGCCAAAAGCTCTTCAAGTCAACACTAGTCAACTTCATGAGCAGAGGTTTCATAGCCAAATTAGACATAGTTGATGATAATCCTGTTGAACATGGACTTATCTTGCTCTCCCTACCCAGTGGTTATGCCCCTGCCATGGCATTTCATCAGAGCTTACAATAAAGACAGACAACACAACAGCTGTGGACAAGGATGCATCTGTGGTAATGGTAAGGAAACACATAGGAGACTAAGCAGATCAGGGTCCAAAAGCGGCCTTGAAGAGGTAAGTTTTTAGCTTGGATTTGACAAGGGCCAGAGATGAAACCTGACACAAATACTCGGGTTGTTTGTTCCAGGTGTAAGGAGCAGCAAAGTGAAAGGATCAAATTCCGGAGTTGGCAGTAGAAGAGAAGGGCACAAATAGACGTGATCTGCCAGAAGAGCAGAATTCCCGAGGAGGGGTGTAGGGAGAAATAAGAGAGGAAAGATAGTGAGGAGAAGCAGAATGAGTGCAATTATTTGTTAGTAGGAGAAGTTTGAATTGGATATGGAAATGGATAGGGAGCCAATGAAGCGACTTGAGGAGAGGGGTTATATGAGCATGTTGAGGCTGACAGAAGATTAGCCGCACAGTTGAGTTTTGAACAGAAATAGTAGCAGCATGCACTCTAGGATGGAGATTTGGCATAGCTGGAGGAATTCAAAGGCTGTGGGAGGATGTACCCAGACTTTCCATTTCTATTTCTTTATAGAAGTATCGGATGAAAAAAAAGGTAAGAGGTAAAATGTCTTCTTAACCCAGAGATCCCTATATCATGTCTGTTCAATAGACATAATGCTGGACTGTCCTTCAAAATAAGCACATAGTTTAGAAAATTCAAAAGTATGTGTGAAACTGCAAACATCTTCCCACATCTGCCCCTAGGAAAGCCTCTCCAAAATGCAGGTAAAAGTATGCTTATACAGACACTATCCATAGTACAAGTTTACAGACACTGAGGGTGAGTAATTTTGTCAAGGTCCATTTCTGTGCTGGTTTGTCCCAAAAAGGCTTTGAAAATTATCCTCCCTATATATAAGTTCAAGAATTAGATGTAATGAATGAAACTAAAAAAATACAAAGGAGTAGATACCAGATGATTTGCTGCTCCTCACAGAGACTTGGCTGAAGGAAGGGGATGAGCCCCTCCTCCATTGTTGTCTTCTGCTGTGCTATTCAGCCTTCTCCACTCCATGGCTGGCCCACTCTGGTGGAGAGGTGGTGGCCATTGTCTGTTCCTCTCTTCCTATATCTGCAGTCTCTGTCCTATCCCTTTCCTATCCTGAGTCCATTGTCGTCCACTTCGGTGGCAGTCCACCTACCCACCTTCTCCTTGTTTATGATTCTTCATCTCCTCATCCTCACTTATGGGACACCTTACTACAAACACTCTCAGAGACTTCCTTTCTGTTTCCCAATTTGCTGATTCTGGTCAATTTCAATGTTCACCTTTCCTCTCCCTCAAACCTTGTGACAGGATTCTTCTCCAGTTATTCTCTGATCTCTCGCTCATTCAGTTGGTCTCCTTCTCTACCCATGCTGCCAGACAGACTCTTGACCTCGCTCTTGCTTCTCCTCCACTTCACCTAGCTCTCATGGCTTTTACCTCTGTCTCTTCCATGCTCAAATCACTTTTGTGTTCTTTTCACCTTTCACCTCTTGACCCCTGCTGTTTCCTAATATCACAATCATTCATCTAGGCCCTCCCCACCAATCTTTGGCAGTGGTCTTTCCACTAGCAACCTTGAACGCTTCCCTACTACTACTTCCATTTTCCCTCGGACTTCAATTCATTGTCGGTTGAATATCAGGCCCAATTGTGGTTTTCGACCTTACCCTTTACTCTACATACCATAGCCCCTCTTCGCCCCTGCACCTATTTAACTAAGCCCTCACACTCTTGGTTTCACTATGGTCTCCGTCTTTAGCACCGCCACCTTTGTTGGGCAGATCATCTGTTGTAGAAACATCCCTCACCTACCTCCCTTCAGCTATTCAAAAATCTCTACTCCCAGTATCGCTCTTCAGTTCACACGGCTAAAAGAACTTACTACTCCAACCTTATTTTGTCTACACTCCTCCCAGCAACTTTCTCAGAACTTTCCTCGCTCTCCGTACCATCTACCGTGCCGTGTCATGCTGTTGCTACGGTCTCTCCTTCTTCTCATCTTTTGGCTGACTACTTTCATACTAAAATCTCTACTCGCCATACCTCCTTCCCAAATTGTCCCCCTCCCCTCTCCGCTGTACCTTTGGCCTCATCCACCTCTTCTTCTTCCTGTATTCCTTGTGCTAGTTCCATCTCCATCCTGACTCCTGATCCTGGCTACCAATCTATTCCTAACCTTTTCTTGGTCCATCACTAGTCCTTCTTTTCTTCTGTTTCTTTTGCCGAGTTGCTCAAGACCTTTATGTCATCTTGTAAAATAACATGTCTGTCAATCCCATCCAGTCATCTTGGCTCTCTACTCCCTCTCTTGCTCTTTTGCCTCTTATTCTTTCTATGCTAAACAACAGTCTCTACACTAGTGTTTCTCTCCTCAATTTGAAGCATGTCATCATTCATCCTATCCTAAAGAACTCTTCCCTTGATCCTTCTATTCTTGCTAATTATCATCCTGTTTCTACCCTTCCCTTTTTGTCTAAACTATTGGAAAAATCGGTCTTCTCACAACTCAACTTTCCTCGATTCTACTAATGCACTCCTTACCCGCTACTAAATCCAAGTCAGCTTCTTCCATTAAAGCCTCAACATCTGGGATCTTATTTCCCATGCTATGGGCATTTATACACACTGCTTTCCAGATATTTCCCCTTTTATCCATTTCTGCGGAGATATTTAATCTTTTCTTTCCTGGGGGCTATAAAAAAAAGGAAACAAGAGCTACCTAATGTCCCTGGGTGGGCATGAAGCACCAACCATTCAGTTAAGAGGCGAACACGCTAACCGAATTGGGCCACAGAGACATCTATGGTTTTCAAAAAAAGAAGCTGAAAAGGTAAGTGAAAAGAGGTTCATAAACTATAAGAGAATGTAGAAAGAGGAAGATAAACAACATTATCAGGAGAAGCTAAGGGAAACTGGTAGTCAGGAAAACAAAAATGCAAATGAATTGAAAAATAGCCAATACAGTAAATCATGGGGACAAGACTGATTTTTGGTATATAAGTGACAGGATGAAATGCAAAGTGGCATTGTGAGAATCAAGAATGAAGGGGCGAATATGTCGAGACTGATGAGGATAAAGGAGAATTATTTAACAAATATTTGTTCATATATGAAGGGTCAGGAATGAGACCTCTGAAAACAAACACAAATGGGAATGGAAGCCTACAAATTGTATATATTGTATATTTTGTGGTTGTACATAGTTACCCTGTTAGCCAAGTTGATTATCCTGTTCATATGTAAACACAAAGTACTATTGGAAATGTGTATGTTCACTGTTTATTGTAAACCGCGCTGATGCTGAATAGCGCGGTATAAAAGAGACTTTAAATAAATAAATAAATAAATAAAGTGAGATAGAATTCAAACTATTTTCAGAAGACTGTGTTTGTGAGGAGCTAGGTAATCCAAAAGTAATGAAGTGATGGAGGTTGACATGATTCATCCAAGGTTATGGAAGGACCTTAGGGAAGTACTGGTGGCTCCACTGTCTGATCTTATCAATGCTTCTTTAGATTCATTAGTGATTCTGGAGGACTGGAGACGGACAAATGTGGTTGGTAACCAGGAAAACTGAAGGAAGAGGATTATGACAACAACAGTCTGGTTAATCTGACCTCTGTGGTGAGTAAATTAATGGAAAGTCTGCTAAAGCAGAGAATGGTGCAGTTTCTGGAATTCAAGGGATTATAGGGTCTGAGACAGCATGGCTCTGGATGACCAGAGAATTCTATCAGGTGAGCGTGCTGGATGTGGTATATTTAGATTTCAGCAAGACCTTTAACACTGTTCTACATCAGTCATTTATAAACCCTGAACCGGATGCACAGAGGGGATCACAATTCTGATCCCGTGGGGCATGTCAAATCCTTTGGGATCAGAATCGTGAAGTCATGGCTGGACCTGCAATTCAGTCCAGCCTGCATGTACATGAAAAGCCCGGCTAACTCAGTCAGTGCTTTTAAATGGAGTCACGGCGCCATGGCATCCAGTTACCATGCCACCGCAGCTCCATTTAAAAGCTGTGATGCTGGCTGCTGGCAAAAACTGCCTATTCCCCTATTCCCCACAGCCTGACCTCTGATCTGGCCTGCTACGGCCAGGGTCGGGCTGCAGGGAATGTCCCCTGGCCCCCCTGCCCCACCTGAACCCCGGGCACAGCAAAAAAAAAATGTCCAGGGAAGTTATTCCACCTAGGAAGTGGAATAACTTCCCCGCACATGTTGTTGGCCCTGGATGTACAGGGCCGACATTAGAATTGGCCCTGTATGTCCAGGGCGAGTGACCGCCCACTCCCCATACAGACTCTGCCCCTGAGTGCCCATTCCCTGCCCTGTCTAACTTCTCTGCACAACTGGCGGGGAAGTTAGTCGGGGCAGGAGCTGGCACGAATATTGGGAATGGACTTCCCGTCGGGCTGCCCATCCCTGCCATTCGTAGCACAGAATAACCCCCAAAGTGACTAAATTGGTTAGAAAATGGTTGAGTGGGAAGTTGCCGAAGTAGTCGAATGGGGTTCACTCCAAAGATAGGGGTGTTACCGGTGGCATGCCCAAAGGATTCGTCCTTGCTATTGTTCTTTAACATTTTTGTAAGCGATATTGCAGGTGGTCTGTCAGAAAACGTATGACTATGTGGATGATACCAAAATTCGAGACTCTGGAAAGTGTAGACAATATTAGGAGGGATCTAGTGAAGCTTAAAGAATGGTAGAGAATTTGGCATCTAAGATTTAATGGTAAATAATGCAAGATTATGCACTGGGCTGCAAAAATCCAAGAAAACGGCACAGTATAGGGATGAAGTATTTCTGTTCATGAAAGAAGAGTGGGACCTGGGTATGATCGTATCAGATGATGTTAGGGTGGCCAAAAGAAAAGATGATGGCAAAAGCAAGAAAGATGCTTGGGTGCATAGGCAGAGGAATGGCCAACAGAAAAAAAAAGGTGATAGGGATATGCAGGGCAAATAATTTTGTTTTCTTTTGTTTTTATTTTTCATATTTTCATCTTTGTTAATAGTATGCCCTGTTGTGCATTTTTTAAAATAGTTGCCCTGTTACCTCTTTTGTTTCAAAACAAAAGCACGTCCCTAGTACTATTGCCTTCTTATAAGTCTCTAGTCAGACCTCATTTGAAGTACAGTTCTGGAGATTGCATCAATGAAAGGATATAAACAGGATGGAGTCAGTCCAGAGGGCAGCTACTTTAAAATGGTCAGTGGTCTTCGTCATTAGGCTTAAGGGGATAGGCCTAAAGATCTAAAAAAGTATACTTTTGAGGAAAAGTGGAAGAGTAGAGATATGATAGAGACATTTAAATACCTCAATGTTATAAATGTAGTGGAGGTAGTGGAAACAAAAATTGTATCTGAATTCAGGAAGGCATGAGACAAGTACAAAGGATCTATGAGGGAGAGGAAGCTATTACAGAACTTAATAGTTTTCTTGGATGGGCAAACTGGATAGGCTGCATGGTGTTTATCTGCCATCATTTTCTATGTTTCTTTGTGTTAAGTACATTATATCCATGAATGAATTCTCTAATGTTCTATAATTTTATTTTAATTATGTTTCTTATTCCATTTGTCATTTAATTTACTGTCCCGACAGTAGTTGAATGTTGCCTCTGCCCAGATACATCTAGTGCCACCTCTGGTCCTTCCCCACCCCTGTTCCTTTCTATCCAAATAATATCTAGTTGATTAGCAATTTAAATGGCCAGATATCTGAATAACTTTAAAACTATTCAAATAAGGGAATTATGTTTTGGCTACTCAGAGGCCAGCATATGATTCCTTTTGTATATTGGATTGGGTATGGTCCCCCCCTAAACAAAGGCATGGGGAGGAGTTACCTGCACGGAGCGGGGGGGGGGGGGGCGCACCTACTCTTGCCACCTTGCTGGGCAGACTAGATGGACCATGCTGCTCTTTATCTGCCATCATATACTATGTTACTATGTATATATAAAAGGTCTGTCATTAAAATGGACGGGAAAGGAATAACATACTTGTGGATCAAGCTACATAAGGACATAAATAAGTTAAAACAGTTGAATAGAATCTACATCATGCAAAAAAGTTCAAGATCAGCTTCAGCGATGGCATCTACTCCACTTGTCAATGTGGGGAAAAATGATTATTACACCTCAAGTTAATTATCACAGAACAGATGAAGTTCAATGCCACCCTTACAATTTTCAAAATCATTCACCGCCTATTCTCAATCTACCGCCAGTCACTGATAAGAAAACACCTAGCAACAGATCCAGAAGAGCAAACTCCCTGAATACACCTGTATCCTGCAATAAACACTAAGACCAACCACACAACCTCCAAAAGGACCTTCTCCCTCTTTGCCCCAACACTATGGAATGCAATTTCGGAGAACCTACGTGCCACAGATGACCTAACAACCTTCTGAACAAAACTGGAACACTTCGCTAATGAAACATAGCCACTCATCTCTTTCAATCCCAACTTACTTTCACCACCCCTATTCACCCAACACCCCTGACATCCTCCTACCCTCCCCTGAACACCCAGTACCCCCGCTCCAATTATTCTAACTTTAAATTAACATAAGAATTCCTAGTAACGTTGTCTCTTACCTAGTTAATATGTTCTCCATATAGTTTGTTATGTTGCATTTATGTTAGTATGTTCTATATAAAGCCCTGTTGAGCTATGTTGTTTATTATGTAAACTGCTTTGACTCATAGAAATAGCGGTTTAGAAAAATAGCTAAATAAATCAATCAATCAATAATGGACTTAGCATGTTGCCATTAGGTCTTGGAAAAGACCAATTATAAACAATTGGACAAAACTATTGTACACTTCACCTGGACAGGAAAACCTCCAAATAGTGCGTTGCAGAAACTTAAGCAGCCTAAAGACATGAGAGGAGTAAGACTTCTTGACTTCTACCTATATCATATGGCATATACCTCACATCAAGGTGTGGAATGGTTTCAGGAAAGTAAGGATGTGTACTCCGAACCATATAGATGTTCTACTGCTCATAAGCGAGCTGAGTTTACAGTGGTGATGGTCGATCTTGTGGAGAAAGTGTTTATGGAGTTAAAAGCTACTATTTCTCCATGGGACCCATGCATCACTTTGGTTGAAGACTGCGATGTCTAGTATTTCTGGTGGGGGGTTTTTTAAGGATAGTTCAACTATCTTTGATTTATGCTGCCGTTTAGTAAACATACCCTTTAGATAACAACATAGAGTAGGTTGACAATAAAGGCATTAAAAAAGAAGTCACGTGATGCACTGAGCTGGGGGGGGATGTAAAACCTGGAGCTTCTGAACCTGCACTATTTCCACAGGCTTCAGCATTAAATAAGTTTATCCTAACACCATCCAGATCATGTATAAACATCTTTGGGATCATTGGCCACAGACTTGCATCTCTTATTGCAAAAAAAAAAAAAGACCAGGAAAAGGGGTAGCCGGCTGAATCCAAGATGGAGGTTCAAACTGCATCACACCTAATGGTGGATATGGAACCACTTGTGGCTGAGGTCACTGAAGCAGTTGTGCAAACATTAGAAGGTAAATTTCAAGAGATTCTGTCAAAATGGATGATGTGGCGGCTTGCAATGTATGGGACACGGCTGGCTAAAGCCTGTAGGGATTATTAGTAGCACAAAAATAAGTTAGGCTCTCAGTTATGTCCAGGGGAAATTAGCTACTGATACCCAGCCCGAAGTTCTATGAGTTATGCTGGCAATGAGCCACAAAAGAAGTCTGGTTTGTAGATATATATATTAGATTTTATTATGGACAGCCAGATAGAAAAATATACAAACATATATAGCTAAAGATATATAATTAGAAACATGAAGTAGAAGTTTGTTGTGACACAGAATTACAATTAGACAAAGTAATAAATCACTAATTAGTAACCAGACATCACAGATTCACTCTGCACTGAGAAAAGTTAAGGAATAAGTTTCTAACTAACCCTTGCCCATCTGGTGGAGGAGAGAGAGACTATACCTTAGCTTTGTTTGCACTCTGGTGGCTGGAGTCCGGAGACTCTGGAGCCACACAAGTCCAAGGAGGCAACTAAACTAGATAACGCAGGCTACAGCCCTTTCAGAGCCGAGCCACGGGAGAACACAGAACCGAAGGTATCTGTGAAGGTCTTATCTCAGTCCTTACAACAGCTTGGCACACACATAGTGTGTCTTTCTTGCAGGCAGGTCAGGTAGCAGAAAACCTGGTAAGCAGGGCACAAACAGCGAAAGACACCCAAAGTTCTTCTGTGCAGACTGTATAATTCTTTGTGATGAGTCTCCGTCCTAGGTCCGGTGACTGGTTGGCACAAGTCAGTCCGAGGTGTTCTCAGCGAATCAGGAGGTAGGTGACAGGCATCTTCTTGCAAAGGATCCATAGTAAGATGTCATGCGGAGAAAACAGTATGTAGTTTCTGGGCATATGTACAAGTGTCCAAGGCCAGTAGAACCAGTTATAGATAAGCACCGGAGAAGCAGATGTTCTTGCATGTGGGCAGTGAATTAGCCAGGAACAATGGCTTCTATATGCACACACAAAAACGCTGGGCAAGCAGTTGCTTGGAGGTCAAGTCTGCAGCTGAACACAGCAAAAGTATAGCAGGAAGCCATCTTGTTTGATCAGCTTGGTTCAGGCCTGAGCTGCTGAACAGGTCGGAGATCTGCAGGCGCAGAATTGCAGGGGTACCAGCCCTACAGGCCAACCGATGCATATCTGAAATGGAGGATGAGAATCAGGCATTATGTACTGAAGTGAATTCATTAAAGACATCTTTGGGCCATGATGACAGGCTAGCATCAGGGTGTATGGCGTGGGCACCCCTGCATATTCAGCGGCGCTATGCAGGGGTGCCAACGCCACACACCCTCATGCTCGATTCTCATTCTCCATTCAGATATGCGCTGGTTGGCCTTAGCCAGCACTGAATTCTGCAGTGAAGTGGAGAGCGGGTATGGTGAGCACTGCAGTTAGCACGGGGTAAACGATATATGCTGTGACCCTTGCAATTAGCACAGGTTCACCTACACCCATCTCAATAGGTGGAGTTTAGTGCCCCTGCGCTATTTGTATACCACATTAGGGCACAGGTCCCTGCGTTAACTGCTGGGAACAGGATTTCCATGTCCCAGACAGTTAACATGGTTGTGCCTAATGTGCCATGGCTTTGGAGCTATTGGTGCAATAGATGTCACACCATAGTGCTCTTTAATAAAAGGTCTCCATCGCTGGAGCATAGTTCAATTATTTCTACACTAGACTATGAAAAATAGAACAGCCAAAAAACAATTCTATTTTATTCAGGACCAATTTATGTACTAGAATTCTCTGCTGAAAGGACAGAAAAGATGATGCAAGTTTAGACCTCGATTTGTTGTACCATTAGTTTTGCTGAAGTGTGAATCAAAGTAGCTCAGAAAAAAGGAAGCATGAAATGCAAAAGGAAACCGGCCAAAATAAGAAAAAAAAATAGTAAAAAGATTCTGCAATTTAACAAGTGTATCTTTTTTCAATAATAATTGGAGTGGATTGAGAACTTGCTGGTAAGGACACATTTCACTCCATCTCTTTAAAGAATCCTATGCATCATTTTAACGTTTACTTCTGAAGCTGGTTATATTTCTCTCAAGTCTTCTGAAAAATGTCTTCTCTGCTATTAAGGAATGGAAGATTTTGATAAAGCAGAAATAAAACTGCAAAAATAGACAACACTTATTTTTAGCCTTTTATGCTGAAAAGATATAAGCTTGTACTGCGTGGCATAGAATTTCATTATACAGTTATCCGAATGCCTCAAGGATGCAAGTGGCTTTTCCTCCAAGGGTTCCTATTCCCAGACCAAATTACAAAAGAAATTCTACCTGGAAGTGCTTTAGAGCTGGTCTGTAAGAAGGATTCTTGGCATGACCCTTTATAGCACAATATTGTTTGTTTGGGGTTCCAGTAAGAATGCTGATGAGATTCTCTGCTGCACAGCCACACTGCAGGTTATTCATGAACAAGGCACTTGTAATCCTTAAGCCGTCATCTTTTGTACCTTTAGGATATTAGTTCTCCAAATATTACCAGATATGGATACAGCCGATAATTCAGAAAAATAAATCAATGGGAGGCACTTTTCTCAAGCTACTAAATCATTATTCAGGCAGGCTTAAGATACAGCCACGGAAATGTATTCTTGTACATAATTTCACACAGATATCTCCAAATTTCACACAACGTAGTACTATCTATTCAGCTTCTAGTTGTATTCAGCTCTATATTCCTCTGTACTGTAAACCCCAGAAGTGAAACTGTCTCCTTGCCTAAAGATCTTCCATAGGAATTTCTTCACCATCCTCTGATCACACAGAGGGCCTCTTTGGAAAATTCAGAGGGAATCAAGTCTCCTAAGTGCCTTCCTGGCAAGGTGAAAGATATTCTTTCAAGATCTGTGAGCTTCTGAAAAGCCCATTGGCATCTCCCAGGAAAACAAAACAAACCAAATATTAGACTTTTACATTGGATAGAGGTTTTGCAAAAGTAAATCGTTTACTGGTGATAATACCTTTATATCTGATGCAATCTCTAGAAAAAAAATCAAAAGTCAAAACAGATAAAAAAATTACAGGCAGTGAACGCTACTCACACTTCTTCACTAATTTCCGGAAAAAACTACAGATGAATCCCTGCTGATTTCCCTTCAAACAGCAACGCCACTGATTACAAACAGGAACCCGATGAACCTGCAGAGTGGGAATAGTGACTTTGTTTAAGATTTGGGGGAGATCTCATTTGTGTGCAATTCTGAAGACTATACATTCAAAAGGGTGGAGGCCAATTCCGATCGGAGTCTGTCCGGGTGTCCAAAATCTGGATGGGCTGGATTTGCACCTGATTCTGATGCTGCGGGGGCTTTTACGTCCCCGCAGGATCAGAATCATGTGCAGTGGGCTTGGATGGGCAGGACATTCCCCGATTTCAGCCCACAGCATGTCCAGGTACTTCCCCAGAGAGCTCAGCCTGGGTTCCTGCATGGAATGGTCATGTACTAACGTCTCTCTGAGGTGGAATAAGCCACCTGTCTAAATCACATAGCCGGGACATACAGGGCCATCACCAGAATTGGTCCTGCATGCCCGGGTCAAGTGCCCTGCCTACACCCATCCTCCAGTCCCCCTTCCCGCCCACATCCAGAGCTCCCCGCACATCTCGGTTGTACATGCGGGGAGCTCATGGCCTGGAATAGCGACCAGGCATTTAGCGGGGCATATACATCCAAACCAGACGTATATCCCCACTAATTGTGGGTCAGAATGACCCCTATAATAAACAGGATAGAATCTGTGCAGAGTGTGGCTACCAAAATGGTCTGTAGGCTTCGTCATAAGGCATATGGGGACAGACTTAAAGATCAGTGTAGGGAGTGAAGTACTTCTTGCCACAAAAAAAGAGTGGGACTTGGGTGGGACTGTATCTGGCAATTTTAAAGTAGCTCAACAGGTAGAAAAGGCGACGGGAACAGCCAGAAGGATGCTTGGGTGTATAGGGAGAGGAATGGCCATCAGAAAAAAAGGAGGTGATAATGCTTCTGTATAAGTCTCTGGTGCAACCTCATTCAGAGTATTGTGTGCAGTTCTGGAGACTGCACTTTCAAAAGGATGTGAACAGGATGGAATCGAGGCAGAGGGTGGCTACTAAAATGGTCAGTGGTCTTCGATATAAAGTGTATGAGGACAGATTTAAAGATCTTAATATATATACTTTAGAGGAAAGGCAGGATAAAGGAGATATGATAGATATGTTTAAATACCTCTGTGGCATAAATGCACAGGAGGAGAGTCTCTTTTGTTTGAAAGCAAGTTCTTCTACAAGGGGATATAGGATGAGGGTGAAAGGGGATAGATTCAGGAGTAATATGTGGAAATATTTCTTTACGGAAAGAGTAGTGGATCCGTGGAATAGTCTTCCAGTGAAGGTGATAGAGATGAGGACAGTATCTGAATTCAAAAAAGCATGGGACAAACACAGAAGAACTGTAAAGGTAAAAAGGGGTCTATTGTAGTTGATATGGAAGGACAGACTAGATAGGCCATGTGTTCTTTTTCTGCCATCATGTCTCAATATATTATACTTTGGAGGAAAGTCATGAGAGGGGAGATATGATAGAGACATTTATTTATTTATTATTATTTAGCTCATGCTTTTTAGTGGTAGTTCAAGATGAGCTACACCCAAGTTTAAATACTTCCATGGCATAAATGCACAGGAGGAGAGCCTCGTTCAATTAAACAATAGCTCTGCAACAAGGGGGGCATATGATGAAGGTGAAAGGGGATAGACTCAGTAGGAATCTGCAGAAATATTTCTTTATGGAAAGAGTGGTAACTGCACGGAATAGTCTCCCAGTGGAGATAGTAGAGAATAGGTTAGTATCTGAACTCAAGAAAGTATGTGACAGACACAGAAGATCTCTAAAGGAAAAAAAAAGGGACTACGAAGCTTAGTATGGTATGGAAGAGAAGACAGGATAGGCCCTATTGTCTTTATCTACCATCACATTTCTATATTCGTATCAAACCATGACTATTTATAATTTTGCTCTTTATAATGGTTTCTACCAGTTTGCCCAGCACTGGCATCAGGCTCACCAGTCTGTAGTTTTCCAGATCACCCATGGAACCCTTTCTAAAAATTGGCATTATGTTGGCTAGTCTCTAATCTTCAGGTACCATAAATGATTTAATGATAGTTCACAGATTACTGTTAGTAGAGCTGCAATCTCATTTTTGAGTTCTTTCAGCACCCTGGAATATATACCATCTAGTCCAGTTGATTTGCGTTGAATGAATACTCAATTCTGATGTGGCCCAATATTCAGCGGTGGTGGCTAGCACTGCTAAAGCATATAGAAGTCATCGCTGAAGTTTAACGCCGGATATTCAATGCCGGTGACATATCCAGCCACTGGCATTGAATATCTGAGTCACTACACAGCTCAGAAGTTAATCTGGCAGTGGCGATATTGAGCCACCTGCCGGTCAGCAAAAGGTGCTGCCTCCTCTCTGGATTGCCCATCACATGCCCATGTAGCATCGTGGCATGTACTGGTGGCACGAGCCAATATCCAGCAGCACTAACCGTGTTAGTGCCACTGACTATTCCACTAAGCGGTATTTACACAGTTTGCCCGTCTGCAAACCATGTGAAGCCTTTGGATGTCAGGCCTATGGTCTCTATATAATACTTGGAAAGATGTGTTGGTGGCTTGTGATTTTGTTGTTTCTGAGAGAGAGATTGTGTGGGTAGTTTCTCTTCAACCGTATTGCTTTTTTTTTGTGCATTTTCTGAAATGCATAAATAATAAAAAGTGTAGGTAATATTCCTTCAAAGCTGCATGGAAGTCCTCTGCTCCTACTGCTGCAGTGGGGAGAGTTTCGATTCTTGTGATTAAAAACACAGTATCACAGCATATCCCTCCAACAGCAGCAGTGCAGGCAAAGACTCCAGTGCAGCTCTGCAGAAACGGTGGATTTGAGGTACTGATTCTTCCCCGCCCCTCCCCCCAATCCTGCTTCCACCTACCCATATGCAAACAAAAGTATTGACCAAGAAAAAAAACCAAACAGTGTGTGACTAAGGATTTGTTTTTTTGGCTTTCCAGTAGTAGTTCAAGGCAAGCTACATTCAGGTACATTAAGTATTTCCCTTTTCCCAGAGGGTTTACAATCTAAGCTTATATTTGAGACAATGGAAGGTTAATTGACTCGCCAAAGTGACAAAGAGTATTAGTAAGAACCTTGAGTTTCCTGACTCTAAGCCCACCGCTCTGAACAGCAAGATAATTTTCTACTGCAGGCTCCCCATTTCATAAAGCAAACTGTGACGTGTGGATCCCTCTTTCCTGTCTACTCCTTTCAATCTGATATTAAAAAAAAAAAAAGATTGAACTGTTTGGTCCCTCCTCTGAGTACATCTCACTGAGATTTGTGTTTGTGAGTGATGTGTGCGGAAATGAACAGATGTGGGGTGAGAGTATCTGTGCACATGTGAAAGTATGGTAAGTATTTGTGTAGGAAGTGTTCTATGTGGTATGTGTAGCAGGTGTAGAGGGGTAAGTCAGGTGTATAAGGGTCCTGGGTGTGTGTTAGGGGTGCACATGCAATAGAGTGCATTCTTTTCATTAATAGGCATTAAGAATGTATGGCACTCAAACTTGATTTAACACATAGTAACCTCAGAGCACTCTCAATGGCCGCTCCAACAATATGGAACAAACTCCCGGACGAATTGAGGGCCGCTACAGACCTCAAAGACTTCAGAAAACAGCTGAAAACCATGCTGTTCATAGAACACTATGGACACATCACATAACTTCAGAGAATGAATAACAGCACATGATGCCGCCTAACCAATGTATGTATGGAATATGTTTTTGCACCACTGTATATAGCCCACTCTGTACATAGCTCATACCAATCTAGCACACAATACAACACACACTCAATTTCCCCCCCACTGCATGTATAACACACTCACTTGACCCGATTGTTTGCTGTGATACCGCCTTGATTATTAAGATAAGGCAGTTTAGAAATACTATTAAATAAATAAAATAAATAAATGATTTAATGCTCATAAAAACAATATCTATGCATTGAACATTTTAAAATTTATTTTCCCTTGCTATGCCGCTATTTTGAAATGCATCAAGGTCATTTACAATACAAAAAGAAATAATTAATGCTAAAGAAGAAAATAAAGATAAGAAAAGGTAAAAAACAGAAACAAATGCATCATTATCATCTTTTGTTAAAGATGTATGAAACAAACTGATAAAAAATCCAAAAATGGCAAAAAATTCCAAAAATGAACAAAAATATTTTGCCTGTGCAGATTCATAGTATGTGCTTTTGTGTGTAAATGTTGGTAAGAAGTCTGTGTGTAGGGCAGTGGTAGGTGAGTGTGGGTGTATGAAGGTGTTCGCTATGGGGGAGGTATGAGAGTATGGGGTATGTGTTGGTCTATGGAGATGTTTTCAGTTTGTGAAGAGTATCTGTGATACATGGTGTATGATAGTGTGAGGGTGGTATGGGGTATTTATTATATTTATTTATTTATTTATTTAGTAAGGACTTATATACCGCTCCTTCCAGCGATCAGAAGCGGTATGTAATGTATAAGTGTTTGTGTTTGGGGGGAGTGAGTTTGAAGTATGTGGAAGCGTGTAGAGTGCCAGGATTGGGGATTTGTGGATGGGATATATGGAGAAACATTTGTGAAGCTTTGCGGGTATTTTTGGGGCAGTTTGTATATATTTGTTAGTCTTTGTGAGGGAGTGGGTAATGGATTAGTAGAAGTGAGTAGGATAATGAGGTTAACATACCATACTGGATCAGACCAAGGTCCATCAAGCCCAGTATCCTGTTTCCAACAGTGGCCCATTCAGGTCACAAGTACCTGGCAGGTACCCAAAAGACACACAGATTCCACAAGGCTTGTCCTGGAGCAAGTGGTGGATTTCCTGGGTTCTCTTTAATAATGCTTTATGGACTTTTCTTCCAGGAATATCTGCAAATCTTTTTTAAACCCAGCCACACTAACAACTTTTGCTACATCCTCTGGTAACGAATTCCAAAGTTGGATTATGCATTGAGTGAAAAAATATTTTCTCTTATTGGTCTTAAATGGGTTGCGTTGTAGCGTCATTGCGTATCTACTTTTTGATGGCATAAACAACCGATCTAAGAACATAAGAACATAAGATATGCCATACTGGGTCAGACCAAGGTCCATCAAGCCCAGTATCCTGTTTCCAAGAGTGGCCAATCTAGGTCATACGTACCTAGCAGTTTCCCCAAAAGACACAGGTTCCACAATGCTTATACTGGGTCAAGCATTGATATCCTGGGTCCCTTCTTAATAATGGTTTATGGACCTTTCCTCCAGGAACTTGTCCAAACCTTTTTTAAACCCAGCTATACTTACAGCCTTTACTACATCCTCCGGTAACAAATTCCAGAGTTTGATTACACGTTGAGTGAAAAAATATTTTCTTTTATTAGTCTTAAATAGTTTACCCTGTAGCTTCACTGCATGTCCCTTAGTCTTTCTATATTCTGATAACGTAAACAATCAATCTACGTTTACCCGTTCCACTCCGTTCATTAATTTATAGACTTCTATCATATCTCCCCTCAGCCGTCTCTTTTCCTAGTTAAAGAGCCCTAACCTTTTTAGCCTTTCTTCATAGGAGAATCCTTCCATCCCCTTAACCATTTTGGAGGCTCTTCTCTGAACCTTTTCTAATAACGCTATATCCTTTTTAAGATACGGCGACCAGAATTGCACACAATATTCAAGGTGCGGTCTCACCATGGAACGATATAGAGGCATTATAATATCTTTTGTTTTATTTTCCATTCCTTTCCTTATGATACCTAACATTCTATTTGCTCGCTTGGCCGCCGCTGCACACTGGGCGAAGGGTTTTAACATGTTATCCACAATGACACCTAAATCTTTTTCCTGGGTGGTGGTTCCTAATGTGGAACCTTGCATTGTGTAACCATAGTTTGGGTTGTTCTTCCCTAGGTGCATAACTTTGCACTTGTCCACATTAAATTTCATCTGCCATTTTGATGCCCAGTCTTCTAATTTATCAAGATCCTCTTGCAATTTTCCACAATCCTCTTGGGTTTTAACAACTTTAAATAGTTTTGTGTCATCTGCAAATTTGATAACCTCACTCGTTATTCCCATTTCCAGGACATTTATGAATATGTCAAAAAGCAGCGGACCCAACACAGATCACTGGGGTAAACCACTATTCACCTTTCTCCATTGGGAAAATTGGCCATTTAGCCCTACCCTCTGCTTTCTATCTTTCAACCAGTTCTTGATCCACTGTAGTACACTGACTCCTATCCCATGACTCTTTAGTTTTGCCAAAGGTCTCTGATGAGGGACCTTGTCAAAGGCTTTCTGAAAGTCCAGATACACTATATCAACCGACTCACCTTTGTCCACCTGTTTATTCACACTTTCAAAAAAACATAACAGATTAGTAAGACAAGATCTTCCTTGTCTAAAGCCATGTTGGCTGTCTCCCATTAGGCCATGACTATCTACATGCTGAGTAATTTTATTCTTTATGATGGTTTCTACCATTTTTCCCGGTACTGACGTGAGGCTCACCGGTCTGTAGTTTCCCAGATCACCCCTGGAACCCTTTTTAAAAATTGGTGTTACATTGGCGATCCTCCAATCTTCAGGTATTAGAGATGATTTTAATGATAGTTCACAGATTACTAATAGCAGGTCTGCAATCTCATATTTCAGTTCTTTCAACACCCTACGTTTACCTGTTCCATTCCTTTCATTAATTTATAGCCCTTTATCATATCTTCCCTCAGCTATCACTTTCCCCCTCTCGTTGCTTAAAACCTCCCTTCCACTGCCTTTCACTAGTGACTAAGTTTAAAAAAACAACAGCATTGGTCTTAAAAGGTCCCTTTGCCTCC
This sequence comes from Ichthyophis bannanicus, assembly GCA_033557465.1. Classification (NCBI taxonomy): domain Eukaryota; kingdom Metazoa; phylum Chordata; class Amphibia; order Gymnophiona; family Ichthyophiidae; genus Ichthyophis; species Ichthyophis bannanicus. The sequence continues at coordinate 72,638,942 of CM066040.1, forward strand.
TACTTCTCTAATGGTGATGACCCAGTTTCTTTCTTTTTTTCTTCAGCCAGTCTACTCCAATTCTAGCAGGCAGCAGAGAGGATGCACAGAGGATGGCAGTTTGATCAGTAGAGTTAGTACTGCAGCGTATTGGCAGGACTCAGGAGAGGAGCAGCGGTGGGATCAGAGCTCCAGGAAGGTTCTGAAATGTGTTAGTAATGATGTTTGGGTCAAGAGCAGTCTCAGCAGGAAAGAGGTAGGGCTCCCGACTCGACTCAACATGGAACTGGCACTGCATGACCACAAGAAGAGCAAGCCTCAGAAAAGGCACAAAATAGCGCCCCCCCCCCCCCCGACTTGCATTTCAGGCTGATTTTGTAAATTAAAAGGAGACTGTAGCTGTTGCTCAAACAAAATCAATGGCTGAAAAGTTATTCGAGGTTTCCAGGCAAATGAAAACCCCCAAAGTTTGTTCTTTTTGCCCAGTTTAAATTACCATGGACTAGCCTTAAACTGGTGATCCCTGGGTTGGAAGGGAGTTCTTTTCCAGGAAGAATAAAGATGTCTAGATGTCTCTAAGAAGCTGGCTTTAACCACCTTATACTTAGCTGTGTCTTATATTTCTAGGTAGTTAGTTTCTGTTTCCTGATTAACCCAAGGTTTGTCTGGTTTTGAGCTACATGGAATACTCATCCTAGATTTTTGTCTTGTGAATCTATTTTTCAAGAGACTTATTCCAAAGTTAGTAAGTAGAAAACTTCAAACAGAAACTGAAAGAAAAGAACAGCACAAATTCCTACAAATCACTATGCTTTGAACTGTCAGCAAATAACCAGGATAGCACGGACCTGGGTGGATCACCTACCCCAGGGGTGGGCAATTTCGGTCCTGGAGGGCCGCAGACCAGTCAGGTTTTCATGATGTCCCTAATGAATATTCATGGACCTATTTACATACAATGGAAGGCAGTGGACGCAAATAGATCTCATGAATATTTATTAAGGACATCATGAAAACCTGACTGGTCTGCAGCCCTCCAGGACCGGAATTGCCCACCCTTGCCCTACCCTATACAGTCAACCCTAGTCAACCCCTACCCAACCCCCTCCCCTTTCCACCCCCAAACACCTCGACCTGAACAAAACAGAACTGGCACATTCATGGGAACAAACTGGTCACAGCTTATTAAATTTCCAGACAATACATTTTCATAAACAGCATAGATTAACAGACAACATTAATGTCATTCTTCCAGATCCTGTATCTCATCCGCCATACAACTAGAAAGGTGAGACCATCTCCACCCTCCGCCACTGTCGTACAAGTGACAATTCAACACTCCCACCACCGGTCTTGCAATATGTCTAGTAAAGGTCGACAAGCTTCTGGGTATACCCAAACCTGGGCTACACCCACCCACATAAATCAGAGCTGTGATCAGATGATCACAGCCCAACTCTAACACGCCCGAGACTGCAGTTTCATAAAACTTCCGGGCAACTGCTCCACCCCTGCCAGCTGCAACAAAACATCACCACATCCCCAAGAACTGCAGGATAGCGTAGGAGTGCTAGATGGGATAAAAGAAAGCTGCTGCTCCGTAGCAGCCCAACAAATTGAAGGGATGCAGCTAGACCCGGCAGGTAAAATAACCTCACCAGCTCCTCTCTCCCTCCCAATGGCCCGCAGGATCCATCCACTGGCTCCCATCCGAAACCAGGAAGAGAGCCAATCAATTCAAATATCACACTGCCTCTAACCCTAACCTCTCCGGTCATCAACAAACCACCTAGCCCAATGGCCCTGTGCTGACCCCCTCTGCCGACAAGCCAAATCCCGTGATGTAGGGGGCCTGCCAAATCATGGGCCATGCACCTGGTTACAAGCAGCTGCTTCGGGACCCCTGTCCCATTGTCTGATCATTAACCAGAGTAGCACGGACCCAGGCAAATCCCCTACTCCATCCGGCCACCCCCAATCCCAAACACCTTGACCTGGACAAAACAGAACTGCCACATCCATGGGAACAAACTGATCACAGCTTTATTAAATTTCCAGACAATAAACCTCCACAAACAACATGGATTAAAAGATAACATAAACATCATCTTTCCGGATCCGGTATCTCACACGCCATACTTCTAGCAAGGTGAGATCATCTCCACCCTCCACAATGGTTGTGTCAGTGGCAATTCAACACCTCCACTGCTGACTTCACCATATGACTAGCAAAGATCGACAAGCTTCTGGGTGCACCCAACTCTGGGCCACACCCACCCGCATAAATCTGAGCCATGATTAGTCTACCAAAGCCCAACTATAACACATCCCAGACTCTGGCCCCGGAAAATGTCCGGGTAACTGCCACCAGTGCCGGGCAAGAAATTTTATCCCTGTGCTGTGCCTACCCTAAAGCTGCGACCAGTGTGGGTTTCCTCTGGACAACAAATTCTTCCAATCATTAAGAAGTAGATCTTGCCCCACTGGGGACAAATGAATCCCATCCTGCCTAAAAAGGGCCGGGTAGCCCACCTCCACAAAAAGGTGCATTAGCTGACAGTACCCTGCTCACACACAACTGGCAAAATCAATAACTTCATTGTTGATGGAGAAGAAATTGAAATAGTTGACAACATTAACCTAGTTAGATCAACTATCGATAAAGAAACAACAAGCACTCAATAAATCATAGTAACATAGTAAATGACGGCAGATAAAGACCAGCGTGGTCCATCTAGTCTGCCCAGCAATATGGCTGGAGTAGGTGCACCCCTTCCCATGTCTTTTAGAGAGTAGGTGCACCCCTACCCATGTCTTTGCTTAGTGGTGCACCCACCAGGAGCAGGTGAACTCCTCCCCATATCTTTGTTTCTTTGTTTGTTTAGGGGTGAACCTACCACTCCTCCCCCCATTGCTCCATGTAGGACACCTCGATTTGTTGAGAAATTAGATGGTTCAGTTTATTTTGATTTAATCTTGTTGCTGTAAAGTGATCCACTGTGTCTGTCCCAGGCCACTATGAATTCCGTCACTGTGTTTGCCCCCACCACCTCCATCGGGAGGGCATTCCAAGCATCCACCACCCTTTCAGTAAAAAAGTATTTCCTGACATTGCCTTTCAATTTACCACCTTGCAGCTTCATGTCATGCCCTCTAGTTTTACAGCTTCCCTGTCTCTGGAAGAGGTTTGTTTGTTCATTATTTCTCTTTAAGTATTTAAAGGTCTGAATCATATCTCCCCTATCCCTCCTCTCCTCCAAAGTGTATATATTTAGGTCTTCAAGTCTCTCCTCATAAGGCTTCTGATGCAAGCTCCAAATCATTTTAGTCGCCTTCCTCTGAACAGCTTCCATTCTTTTTACATCCTTTGCAAGATACGGTCTCCAAAACTGAACACAGTATTCCAAGTGAGGCCTCACCAGAGACTTATACAGTGGCACTAGTACCCCTTCCTTTCTGCTGGTAATTCCTCTTTGAATGCAGCCCAACATCCTCCTGGCTTTTGCCACAGCCTTGTCGCACTGTTTTGCCACCTTGAGATCTACAGAAATAATCCCACCGAGGTCTTTCTCCTGCTCCGTGCACACCAACCTCTCGCCCCCTATCGTGTACATTTCCTTTGGATTTCTGCTACCCAAGTGCATGACACTGCACTTCTTCGCATTAAATCTCAATTGCCAAGCAACAGACCATTCCTCCAGCTTTTGCAGATTCCTCCTCATGTTCAGCACTCCCTCGGGGGAGTCCACTCTGTTGCAAATTTTTGTGTCTGCAAAAAGACAGACTTTTCCATTCAGTCCTTCAGCAATATCACTTACAAATACATTGAACAGTGCCAGGCCCAGGACTAAACCCTGCAGCACCCCGCTAATCACCTTCCTTTCATCCGAGTGAGCTCCATTTACCATCACCTTCTGTCGTCTGTCAATCAACCAATTTCTGATCCAGTTTACCACCTTGGAACCCATCCCCAAACTACTGAGTTTATTGATAAGCCTCCTATGAGGAACAGTATCAAAGGTTTTGCTGAAATCCAGGTAGATGACATCCATCTTGTGTCCTTGATCCAGTTCTCTGGTCACCCAGTCAAAGAACTCAATCAGATTTGTCTGGAATATCGCCCCTCAGTAAAAGCATGTTGCCTCGGATCCTGTAACCCTCTGGTTTTGAGAAAGTTCACTATTCGCTCTTTCAGGAGCGTCTCCATTACCTTTCCACCCACCGAGGTAAGGCTCACGGGCCTGTAGTTTGACACTTCTTCCCTGTCACCACTTTTGTGTAGAGGTACGATCTCAGCCATTCTCCAGTCCTGAGGAACCTCTCCTGTTTCCAAGGATCTGTTGAAAACATCCTTTAACGTCCCTGTAAGAACCTCTCTGAGCTCTTTCAGTATCCTGGGATGTATCCCATCTGGTCCCATGGCCTTGTCCTCTTTCAGTTTTGCAAGTTGTTCTAACACCTCATCCTCTCCAAATGGTGTGATATATACCATTTTTATATTTGGGAGTCACAGGTGGTCCTTCTCCAGGATTTTCTTTATTAAAAATAGAGCAGAAGTATTTGTTTAGCAATTTTGCTTTATCAATGTCATTTTCCATTAGTCCATTCCCAGCACTTCTGAGCCCTGCAATTCCACCTCTGATCTTCTTCCTTTCCCGAATATACCTGAAGAAAGTTTTGTCGCCACACTTAACATCTTTAGCCATCTTTTCCTCTGCCTTTGATTTTGCTATCCTTATTTCTCTTTTTGTCTCCTTGAGTTTGGTCCTGTAATCATTTCTGTGTTCTTCTGTTTGCAAGCTTTTGAATTTTGCAAAAGCTGTGTTTTTTGCCCTTATTTGAGCAGCCACTTCTTTGGAAAACCAAATAGGTTTCCTTCTCCTCTTGTTTTTATTTACTTTTCTTACATATTGATCTGTTGCCCCTTTTATTGCCTCTTTTAGTTTAGCCCATTACAATTCCACTTCCCTTATCCCCTTCCACCCTGTCAGCTCCTCCTTTAGGTACTTGGCGATTTTGTTGAAGTCAGTGTTATTGAAGTTAAGGACTTTGAGCTTGCTATGATTGGACTCCATCTTGGCTTTTATCTCAAACCACACCGTGTGATGATCACTGTTGCTCACAGGGGCACTCACCCAGACATTTGACATGCTATCACTGTTGGAGAGCACGAAATCCAGCGTTGAGCTTTCCCTGGTTGGTTCCATCACCATTTGTCTAAGTAACGTATCTTAGATAGCATACACAATTTTTTTGCTTCTTTCCAGATTTGCAGAAGGAGTAATCCAATCCACATCAGGTAGATTAAAGTCACCCAATATGATCGCTTCCCCCTTTGCTGCTATCTTGGCAATATCTATAATCAATTTGTTATCTCTCTCTTCAATTTGAGTTGGAGGTCTGTAGATTACAGCAGTATGGATGACAGTGCCATCTCCTCTTTCCAACACTATCCAGAGCGCTTCTTCTTTCCCCCATGCACCCTGCATTTCAGTAGCTTTAATACTGGATTTGACATACAAGCTACTCCTCCCCCTTTTCCATTTTCTCTGTCTCTTCTGAATAGATTATAGCCAGGTATGGCTATATCCCAATCATGCAATTTAATAAACCATGTTTCTGTAATGTCCACAATGTCCAAGTCCTTTTCCACCATTAGGGCTTCCAGGTCTGGAGGTCTGTTGGCTAAGCTACGAGCATTTGTGCTCATTGCTTTCCAGCATTTAACTGGCTTGTGTGTATTTTGCATTGATTTTATTCTATCCACTTCTTCCCAGTTCAGAATCAGAAGATGAAGATTAGGAAGAGCAGAGACATCTCTCTCCATACAAATATTAGACTTGTTCAAGCCATGGTATTTTCGATAACGTCATATGGAAGCGAACGCTGGACAGTGAAAAAGATAGACAGGAAGAAAGATGATGTCTTTGAATTAGGGTACTGGTGACGAATACTTTGTATCCCATGGACTGCCCAAAGAACAAACTTGTCAGTCCTAGAGAAGATCAAACCTTGGCTTTCCTTAGAAGCTTAGATGACAAGACTTCAACTTTCATAAATTGGACACATCATGCAAAGAGAGAGAGAGATCATTAGAGAAAGACATCATGCTTGGCAAGGTAGGTCAATGTAAAAGAGGAAGTCCAGCAATAAGATGGATTGATGCAATAACAGCAGCTATGGGTGCCACTCTGTCAACAATGAGCCGCCTGACCGAAGACCAAACACAGTTTAGGACAACTATCCAGAGTGTTGCCATGAGTCAACATTGACTTGATGGTACTTAACAATAACAACAACAAGAATAACAGCAATCCCCGGGACCAACACCTCTGGTCCATGCAGGAAGGCCTTGGAATAATGTCCAACCACAACTATACCACACTGGGAAATAAAAGCAGAACCTTTGCCAAGTCCCACTTCATATCCTGATCAGCTGCTTGCATGTCCACGGAAACTAATCATTGCTGCCCAAATGAAGGGGCATGCCTGCCGGGTGGCTTCTCAACCTGGCATGATTTTGCAATAAGGGCAAGAGCTGGCTGCAAAGCAAGCTGTGCTCACTGAGCAGCATCACAGACACCTTAGCCAAAGTAAGGCCCAAATTAGGAACGATTGGGTGCACTGCAGCCCATTGACCCACCCAGTGGACAAAGGAATGGCCAATCAGCCTACAGTGCACCGGACATCTAAAAAAGAAAACAAAATACCGTCATGTCCCCCACCCCCGACCTTATAAATAAACATCCGGCAAAAGCCTTGGAAGCCATCTGCCAATCTTCTGTATAAAGGGATCATCCAGGCCAGCTACAGCTGCACTCATTGCTGCACCAATGCGCAATGAATGAGAGGCAAAGTGCCACAATACAGCTGTGAACTGGAAATGTATCAAAGGGCGAGAATCCACATGCACACACGTTTGCTTCCCACACACAGCCAGAAGGCCAAATATCCCTGCAAACCAGCTATTGGGCAAGTGACAGAATCATTAACTGCATTCAAAACTACCCAGAGCCCTTTTCCCAACTGGTCAGTTTTCAATTTGGGTAACAAAATGTGCAGCTGTCTGTCTCTTACCCGCACATTTTCCAACAGCATGCCAGAAGCGGAGGACACATGAGCAGAGTCAGCCACCAGCTCACTAACACAGAAGGCCCCAAAAAATGCTAGGCAAAAAAATGCCTTGAAAAGGGCTGTCTTGTATGTTGCAGAAAGTCATGAGAAATCAGATGCCAAAGGTCACACGGAGTCAGCAAGGACTGTTCTCAACCCTACAAATGCCTGCGAACCTAAAATCCACCCAAAGGGTTACCCCAGCCCATCGACCTGTAGAAAAAGGCAAATCCCACCAAGTGAGAGCGCACACCGACTTGGACATGCCAACACCTTTTGCAAAAACAATATACTGGCCCAGTAGCTCCTCAGACACCCTACCCTGCTGCTAGCCCTGTGCCACCGTAAAGCCACCACCCTCTCATAACCTCTGCAATAAGTAGACCATGTAGCTGGCGCCACTGACCTTTATAGATGACTCAGCATCCTGGACAGTCAATCTGCCAGAGGTGCAGTGGGACCATGAACCCCTCTTCATCTGCTCCTGGTGCCAAGGTCCAGAACAGTACACACTTGAAATGGGAGAGTCAGAAATTCTGTTAAGAGAGCCAGGTATTGAGCCTTGGCAGTCACATTTAGATACAAACAAGACAGCACAAATGTGCATATTAAAGCCACCAACCCGATGCAGTGTGGGGAATAATGGTTAATCATCTCAACCACCACCACATTATCACACCAGAAAGTCACCCTACGGTCGCACAATCTGTCTGACCACAACTTGAAAGCTACCAGAATAGGGAAGAGCTCTAAGAAAGTGATGCTATGAATAAGCACCGGCTCCTGACAATCAGGAGGCCATTTCTCAGCACACCAAGAACCCTGAAAATAGATGCCGAAGCACAAACCCCCCTGCTGCATCTGTGAAAAGCTGCAAGTCCCCATTCAAAATTTCTGCTGTCTGCAAAACAAATATCCCATTGAACTCCAATGAAAAGGTGTCCCATACCCGGAGGTCCTCACACATGCATTTGGTCACACGAATGCGGTGATACGGCTTAAGAACTCTAGATATAGCCATGGACATCTGGCAGGAGAATACCCAACACATCAGAATCACCCTGCAAGCAAAATTCAAATATCCCTCTAATGACTGCATATGCCACAAGGTCACCTTGTTGGCCAACCCAACAGACACCACCAAAGCCTGCAGTTTGGACACATTATCAGCGGGAATCTGGGTCACCATTGCAACCGTATCAAGCTCAATGGCCAGGAAGGTAAGCTCTGTCATGAGACCCTCCATGCTCTCCACAGCCAGATGGATACCAAACTCCTTGGATGAGTTTGTGAAATCTTTGAGAAGAGAACTACATGCATTAGAATGAGAAGACCCCATAAAGGAATTTTTTTCCAAATAATGGACCACATTGGGGATGCCTGTCTGCTGAACTATTACCCAATGCAAGAAATCACAGAATTTCTGAAAATAAGCATAGGAGATGGGTTGCTCTATCAGTATGCATTTGTCAAAATAGAATGATCCCTGAAAGCAGAAGCTCAACAAAGGGAAGGCTGAAGGGTGGACCGGTAGCAAACGAAAGGCTGACTCGATATCCACCTGAGTTATAAGAGCAATAGGATTGCAATGTTGCACCAAAGCAATGACACTATCAAAGGATGCATAATGGACTGCACAAGATGTCTTGGGAATATGGTCATTGACAGAAGCGCCCAGAGGAAAAGAAAGACTGTATATTAAGCAAAATGTCCCAGGTTCTTTTTTGAGCACTACCCCCAAGGAGAAATGACAAACAATGGAAAAGGCCATTTGCCAAAAGGGCCAGCAATCCTGCCCAGAACCAACTCCTCAGCCAGCTTATCCCACAGATGAAGGTGCATTGCATACCATCAAGCTGCTGCCTATCCTATGAGCTGGTATAACAAAACCCAAATGAAAACCGCTCTCCAAAAGAGCTCCGTCACGCCACCATGGGTAACAAAGTAAACATGGCAACATCGCATCAGCCTGCACAGGAGTACGGGCCAAGTCAAAACAATTAGGCTTACTTGGCTGATGCCTTGTGGACCCCAAGGGCCCCTTTCTGATTGCACTAAGAGTTGAATGTGCGTAGTCACACAGGGAGCAGACATGGCAGAATTTTCAATCTGTGAAAGGGCAGGAGGACTTGTTGAACCTCCAACAGATGTCACCGGATACCCCCCTCTCTGATGCACTCTGCCAGCTCCTGCATGAAAGGAGCAACCGGGTGCCACAACTGAACCCACCCGACCCAACATAAGAGTCAGTTATAGATTAATGTCCTGGGTACCCCAGGACATATGCACATTCTCCTCCATGTTATCCCTAAATTTTTCATCGTAATTCAACTACACCCACCACTCGTGGATCTGCAAAGCCTTAAGGATCAAGTCAGCATATGCTAGGAAAAGATTGTATTGCTCCAGGATATAATGCCCCCACACACTAGCTAGTCACAAGAAAGCCCGCATCCAGTTCACTACATTGCGTGAAACCTTCTTAAGCCTGCCAGCCTTCTCGTCCTCCTTCCTTTTCTTCTTGCTCTCCTCAGACTGCTTCCTCCTCTCAAGAAGGTAAAAAATATTAATGTAGTGCCTCTTCTGGATCTCATGGTGAAGAGCCATGGAACACCCTCACACAATTCAGAAAAGGCCACCAAAACTGGGGCCCAGCCTTCCACCACACTAGCAGAACGATGCTGTCATGCCCCCACGGAGCCTGAAGACAATGAGAGCGAATTGGAAAAGGAGGTTGAAGAAGAGGAATTAGAGGCCAGATGGCACCTATGTGAATGCTTATGCTTCCTGTCAGACCGGCCCAACACACACCTGAACCACTCACCCGACCAATCCGATTGCTCTCCCCAAATCAGGTGCCTACCTACCTGCAGCAGTAGGTAACCCATCCAGAATTCAAACCAAAACAGGAGGCACCAGCCTTGGCTGTGTAACCTCTACACCGCCAGCACCTCGCCCATCACGCGCCCGTCGAAGACCAGGCCGACCCTGCACCTCACTGCTGTCTGGACCCTCATGGCCACCACTCCAATCATCCCAGTGATGCTGAAACTCCATGAACTCCTGTGGAGAAACCAAAGGAGAAAAAGGGGTGGGGGCAAAGCAGCCGGCCATGCAGCGGGCATCACCACTGACCAATGAGGTCAAGAAGGCTGGATGGACCTTGACCCTCCCAACCAATAATTCCAGACAGCCCCTTCCCCATGAGAGTGTGAACCACAGGCACACTCAAAAGCCCAGCCCCCAAAAGGGTCCACCACCTGAAAAAGGAAAACCAGCCCAAAGCCTCCATTGAGACCCTCAGGACTACCAGAGGTCAAAAGGAGGTCTGGACAGTGTGGAAGCTCTTCCAAGCCCCCAGCACTAGAAGGCCCAGCGGTGACAACCCCAGAGCCCCCAGAACCCCCCTCTGAGTTCCCCCTAGCCTCCAAACCCAAACCCCCTAAAGAAGCATCACTTTTAGGCTCCCAATCCCCCCCTCCTCCTTCCTTGAACACACATCAGGACAGGACCTAACGCTTTAGTCCCCCCCACAGGTCCAACAGCCACTCTGGAGCCAGGCAGCCTCTCCCTTGCCCCCACATAGGCCTGCTCACAGCCCCACCCCTTCCCCTGGAAGGACATACCAGGACTTATAGCGGAGGAGTTCCTATCACACCTGCCTCCCCCAAATTAGCCTCCATATCGTGATTAAGCCTGGGACTTACCCCTGCTGCATCCGATGCTGCTGAAGGCCCCATGGGAGCTGGCTTGACTGATGCAGCCACCCCATAAAGCAGCACCACTGCCACTGCCGTGGTGGGGGCAGCCAAAGCCACAGGCACCAAGGACTTCCTGTGCCACTTAGGCATGCCTGAGGCTGTGTACTGCAAAGACAAAAGGAACCTCAATGCAGAGCCAAGCTGCACTGGGACACTAAGGCCAGAAATCCCGCCCAACCGCAGAGAGCAAAAAAAGGTAGCCACTGCTTTGTAGCAGCTCAACGAAGAACAGGAGCAGGGCAGCCAAACCTGGCAGGTAAAATAACCTCACCAGCCATTCCCTCTCCTCCCGACAGCCCGCGGGAACCGGCAATTGGCTCCCTTCCCAAACCAGGAAGGTAGCCAATCTATTCAAAAATTGTGCCGCTGCTAATCTCAACCCCCTCCATCTGCTAACGAACTGCCTAGCCTAACAGCCCTATGCCTGACCCTCTCTGCTGACAAGCCAAAAGCCGTGGGGGCAAGGGGCCCACCAAATCTCGGGCCGTGCACCCAGTTATGGGCGGCCATCCGGGGACCCTAGCTCCTCAGACTGATCATTTACAGAGAACATCACAGTTACCCAATTGAACAGACATTGAAAATAAGGGGGCTCTTCATACTGATAATCTAATGCAGTATATGTAGTTCAATGCAGAAAATATGAAGAGAGATGCTGCATTGGTGAATAAGCCAAAAGATAAAGACAAAAAATCTATACAAACACAAGATCACATGTTCCAAAGAAGAACTATGAAACGCCTCCATGGGGGAACATTTTTCAGGGCCAGACTACCGCGTCAATGACTTTATTATCAGGATAATAAAAGAGAAATACTGAACCATTCAAGAGAATAAGATATTTGGCGTTAAAGTAACCAAACACTTCAGAACTAATCTTCAATGATTTAACAGAGACTTGGGATTTTTTTTAATTCACTCCCAGGCCAAACATCATAATACTGTCTCCCTGTCACCTTCTTATCACTCTGCAAGCCCATAGTAATATAGTAAATGATAGCAGATAAAGACTGAAATGGCCCATATAATCTACCCAGTAAGACTGCAAATGGCTCTCCGTGCAGTTTATCCTCAGTGTTTTTGTTTAAGGTTATGACTGTCGCTCCATGCAGGCTACCCCCGCTGTCTTCTTAGAAAGTGCAAAAAGTCATTTCACTGCTGTTTTCAGCTGAAACACTTTGTGCTTGTTTCTGTTAGGCTTGTGCAATACATGCTTGTTTGGTCATTCGTTTGCACACCTAAAATCAAAGTATGGTGCAAATTGCTCATGTGTGCATATATTGATTGTGTGTGCATAAATCCAGAATACACATGCATAAGCAATTTGCATGTTCAGTAGAGGTGCGTGATCATGATGAAACCCAAAAAGCCTTTGGTTCATATGTGACAAATGCGACAAAATTCCTGGTCATGCACAAGCCTGGTTTTCGTCTTCTTGCCATTTAGGGATCCTCTCTGTATATCCCTCTCCTTTTAGAATTCCCTCACTGTTTTGGTCTCTTCCACCTCCTCTGGAAGGGTACTCCAGGCATCTACCACCCCTTTCATGAAAGATTTTCCTTGATTTCATTTGAGTCTACCGTCTTGCAGCCTGATATTTCCCCTGGTTCTACAGCTTTCCTGTCTTTTGAAAAAAGCTTGTTTGATACTCTTTAAGTACAGTTTTTGGACAGAAACAGAATAGCAAATTAACATTGTGTTCTTGGTTTTTTTTTTCATCGCAACAACAAACATCATTTCAAACAGTTTCATGTTCCTAATTATGAGAATATCTGTTGACCAATAATCCCACAGTATCAGGACTGGCCCAAACATTAGGCAGACTAGGTGTCCACCTGTGGCGTCAGAATTTACCGGAAGGTGGAAAAACACCTTGCTCTGGACGACAGGCTGGGTTGCTAAGAACTGTAAAATTTTTACCAGCTGGTGTGGGGCCTTCAAGCACATGCTGACGCTCAAAGACTTGTCTCATCCCGCCCCCTCTGAAGAATGGGATGGGTAGGGCTTTGAGCCGCTCCTGGAGGGGGACACATGGTGGAAGGTTTACCTATAGTATTAGATATCTTTGGGTCAAGCCCTGCATAATATTGGTCATTTAATTACATTGATCTTGCCAAGCTGTGGAATCCATTATAAAATTAGAATTAAAAGAATTTGCATTTCAAATTATTTTACAGGAGTAAAAAGTCTTCCAATAGGTCTAACAAATCGAGATCTTGAGACACTTAGGTAGGTTTATATTTTAGGATATCCACAATGAATGTTTATTTAACAGATTACATAAATTTTGTTTAAGAACAACTTAATTTATATATTTAGTCACTCTGAGATGAGACCTACATGGGAATCTCGAAGGTCTAGATTTCGGAACCACTGGGTTTATAACAAAAGTCACAGAAAATCATGCTGCCTCGGGTGGATAAATCTAGTCCTTAGATCTTATTTTCTGGATGGACACAGGAATGTCCATTCCATACATTTCCAATTATATGGTCCAAGGGGTATGTTTACTAAACTGCGTTAGTGCAATTCGCGTTAGGAGCCGCGGTAGTAAGAGAAACCCCAAATAAGGACATGGGCGGTACATCGTCAGCACTAACGCGTGTTAAAAAAATTAACGAGCGTTACCGGGCGCCGTGGCGCGTCACTGCGCATTAAACGTAAGAAGACGTACAGACACAAAGCACTGAAACAGAGCTGTAGCACAATGGTTACGGTACTGACCACTGTTACAGGCAGCATGGGTTCGAGTCCCCAGTGTGCCTAATGCAGAAGGCTCTCCCAGGCATCACCCTGTACATTACAGAGGGAAAGAGGAGGCATGTTTTTCGTTACGCTGAGTATTGGTGTCAGAAAAACACCCTCGGAGTGTGCCTAGCCACGTACGTTGGTGCATGCGAGGTTGCGTGCATTGGTACGTGCGTAGCCCCGTGCGTAGCTGCGCGTGTACAATCGTGCGTGGTTACGTGCGTGGGTACGTGTGTTTTTACGTGCGTGGGTATGTGTGTTTTTACCAGTGTGGGCATCTTATTTTACAGACTCTGTAGGGTGTCTTGCACCTATGCATTATGTGATGAAGAAGCCCCAATTTCCACTGTTAAAATACAAAACATGCAGCATGTCAGTGCAAAAGCTGACAGGAGAACAGACCAGGTGGATAGCTGTTGTCAGTGGCAACGACAACAAAGGCAGCCACGAGGTCTGGAGAAACGTGTAGTAAGAAGAAACGCCCTAATTCCCAATAGCACACACCTGGTAGGGAAGAGTATGCACAGCCCTTATAAGGATAGTGCAGGGAACACAAGGGGGAAGCATTACAAGGACGACACCTCCAAAGAGTTGCCAGGAGGAGAGGAATTGTCAGAGAGCTCAGATTTGGAACAAACCCTGAGAGGGAGAAACCTGGGACAAGGTGAGCACTGTAGGAAGAGAAGACAGCCTGTCTTACCTACAGCAGTTACCAGAGAGGAACCAGGAAGAGTCTCTCACTTCAGTATAGGAAGTGACTCAGAGTCTGAACCAGGAAGCGTTCAACCTCAGAGATACCCAGAATCCACTAGGAGGAAGCAGCTTGCTAGAGCCGAGGCCAGCTGGGCAGCTCCTGCTGATTGCAGAGACACGGCAGCATGGAACCTACGTCCTAACCAGAGGAACTGCAAGCCAGTAGCTAAAAAGTATGTAACAAGAAGCTGGGACTTGGGGAATGAATGTGAGCCATTGAAAGTTAAAAGAAATAAAAGTGTTTGTAGAGTGAATGCAGAGCAACCTTACACAGGAAGCCAGAGGTGGGGGCAGGGCAGCTACTCCCAACCTAACTACCTGAATAGAGAGCATTCACAGCCGTCAGAAAAGCTTAGAGACTGGCCAGAAGACGTGTATATGTCAGAAGAGGAGCTGGCAGTAAGCTTTAAACCCCAAAAGAAGCCTTACAAGCTAAAGTCTGTTAGCAAGAGGGGACAGAGAGTTCCTCTATCCCAAACAGAAGATAGCAACGGAGAAACTTACCGTGAGGGCTTGCCAAAGGGAAATGTCCAAGCATATTTCAACCAAGAGGGTTTGGAACGTGAGGAGGAACCCATGTTAGTGGACTCTCTCAGTGAATCCTCATCTGTATCTGACCTAATGGACTGTACATTAGTCTCATCTGAAAGAATATCTCTGCGCTAGAGAGAGCAAAAACATAGTGTCGTATGAAAGCACTATATGGTTTACACAGAAAGGCTGTGTGCTACAGTTTAAGTTCCTACCTTGAAGCAAGAAGTTATTGCTGTATGTCCTTTGTGTTTTTGCCAAAAGATTGGAATACTTTTGTTTCTGCTTGTGTTCTGTTCACTTGTTTATTAATCCACCCCGGGAGGGGAATAAATCCACATTTTTGCTTTACCATTCGAGTCTGCACAACTATTTCTTCACCATCAGCAGCAAACTGCCCCCTGGTGGTGACAATTATGCTAGCAGATGTACGTGTGATGGCCTATGGTTTATCAGAGCCTGTGAGCAGGTGCTGGGGTTGCACAGGGTTGGATTGTGCCAGTCACACCCATGATGCACTGCACATGCAAATCAGCTGTCCACAGATACACACCATGGGGAATGCACCCCCACAGCACCTCGGCCTGGTAGGGGGAACTGACCTTCTGCACCCCCACAGCACCTCGGCCTGGTAGGGGGTACTGACCGTGTGTTGCACAGAGTAGCTACACACCGTCACATTGTGCGGGTACTGTGCTCACCCTGAGGGTGCAGTGAGGCACCCAGCACCAGGTCCACAGCACCGTCCATGGCTGAAAGAGGCCATGGCGCAGGTCCAAAGCAGTGTTACTGTGTGAGATAGGTAGGTTCTGCAGGACCACCTTGGACATCTCTGTCTGTTTCAGTCATGTGTAGCCCCCATGCACCACCACCCCCCTCCCCCAGGGCTGAGGGTGGCAAACAGGGTCCCCCATCAAAAGATCCACAGTCTACCTCCCTGCAAAGGTGGCAGTAGAGGGGAACATTAACGCTAGTCCTGCTGAGGAACAGACACCCCACAGGGCAGTCAATGCAGCTCTGTACACAGCCATAACACAATAGCAGACAGACATTAGGCCTGGATATGGTATGCTGCACCCCACCACTATCTGATATTCCCCTGGTGCAAGCCATCAGCCACTGCACCCTGCAAGCCACTCCATCACAACACCTACCAGCTGCAAACAGTCTGCTAGTGCCCAGTGGAGATGCCTGCACCCAGAACTGGGATGTCAGCATACACAGCAAGCAGATACATCAGTGACTGGGCCCCAAAAGGAAACCCATATTTATCACATGAGAGAAATACTAGATAGCACTATGGGAGTGCCTAGCCATGCTGTGGTCACTGCACAGTCAGGGTGAGAGTGATCTCTCAGCAGGATATACTGAGGTCACCCTGTCTGTGTAGGTGGTGGCCGGGCACTACAATGTGCCTGTCACTGCCCTATGCCCTGTGCAGATGCACCCTGGCCAGCCCACCCTGTCCGGCCTATACCCATGGTACCTTGCTCCTCATTATGCACATTGGCAGCCCAATACTGGCAACATTGCTGGCAGTGTGGGCTGTGGAAGGTGTTTGCAGCCACCACACACTGGATAGACAGACAGCCACCCCCACACCTATGCCAGCATTGTGCTACTATAGAGGTGGTCAGCAGCCATACCCACCACACCAGTCATGGGCATAGTACAGGCATGGATATGGTACACAAGGCTGTTGGGGGGTCACTCCCCAGGGTGGTGAACACTGTCAGAGACCAGACCTGCAGCAAACACCGCAGACATCAGAATGATTGTTATGGTGGAGCTCAATGAGCAAACTGTGCTTAACGTAGGAATTGATATCTGCCAGTTATCATAGGGAACATTTGATAGCTCTGTACAATATACCCAGGTGTAGGGTGGCATTGCTAAGGTATGCAACTGCTAGTATTGGGAGATACAGGCAGGGCCCAATGTCTTGCCTCTCCAGGAGGCATTGGCCAATGGGGCCTGTGGGTGGGTGTGTGGCCCTGTTGGCTGCTGCTTTACGGCAGAGTTCCCCAACTCCAGTCCTGGTGTTCCAAACACTGTTCGGGTTTTCATGCTGTCCCTCATAAATATGCATGAGCTACATCTGCATACCATGGGGGTGGTGCATAGCTATGCAGCACAGGCATCTTTATTAGAGGCAGCATGAAGCCGGAATGGTGTGGGGCCCTCCAGGACTGCATTTGCGGGACTCTGCTTTAGGTAATGTGCCTGTTTCTGGTGTCTGTGTTTGGTGTGGTAAAATATAGGCCATGCGTATGTTCTCTGCAATAAAGGAGTGTCTTTACTATCACTGTTTAGTGGTGGGTAAAACTATGGGGACTGGGTTGGCAGGAGCCCCAGCTGGGATTTGAACCTGTGACCCTCTGGTCTTACAGGCACTGGCTGTGTCTGTTGCACCACACTGTGGCCACAGAGACAGTGTAGTCCCTGGAGTTAGTTAAACCGGCCTGACGAGTCAGAAACCCTGCTCTGCAACAGGTTTACTGTGGCCTCATTTACCTTGTATGCAGACAAAGGTGCCCATAAACCTCAGAAAAGGGGCGCACACCCATAACCAAGCTGGGCAACAATGATATCATTGGGAAACGTTACACCACACGCCCAGGACAGCTCCATTACAATGTAATGCTCTTTGAAAGGCTCAGCGAAGCGTAGACCCTTCCACACATCATTTCTGTTTATTTTGGTGCTTTCAAGGGCATTTTGTTCCTTGTTGCCCATTGCTATCACTGTTGCCCAGCTGAATTATGCTTTTTAAAATGTTTCTTGTGGTCATTTTTAACGTTTTATGTGAAATTTTGTTCTGTGCACATGTATCACACTGCTCACGTTTTGTGGGTTTCCCCGGCTTTTCTGTACATTGCTGACGGAAATGGTTTCTCTTCCCTTTAAATGCCTTTAACGACAGGTTTTCATTCGCGTTGGAAATGAGCTCTGAAATTCAGCACGTTAGTATGAGGGGAGCCTCTCCCCGCCCACTCTCCGCCCATTGACCCCCTTCTCTCCGCCCACTCTCCACCTTCTGCGCTGTTTTAACGCGCCGCGGAGCTTTACGATCGTTAACTACGGTTAACGCGCGTAGTATGACGTTAACGGTCGTTAGCGCGTCGGTACGCGCGTTATACGGCACTTACGGTCATTAACGTCATATAACGCGCGTTAGTCACGTTTACCGCACTTTAGTAAACATCCCCCCAAGAGTATTAATTAGTATTGTCACATGCACAACGCCAGAAACCACTTACCTCTAGTGGTCGAGGGACGTGGTGGTTTAGGATTCCTTCTTCTATCAGCTCTTAGCAGCCTATTTCTTCGTGTTGGCTTCTGGGAAGTGTAGTACTGCTAAAATATGTTGGGGCTTTAAGTAGAAGGATTGTAGTTGAGGTAACCGAGGGTAAGGCTTGTAACAGAAAGTTTATTTCCATAACACAAAACACAGCAGATTCAAGGTATCATTTACAGGATTATAATTGTAGGATTTGCTTAAGGTACAGCAAATAATGGCAAACAAACCAAAAGAACTCAGAAATGGCTTTTAAAGTCCTCTTACTTGCAGAAGTATTGCCTTTAGAAACTAGGCTGCCACTTTCCTTTTTAGTCCTTGTTAATCATAGTATAAAGAAAAATTCAAGCTTAATTCTTCTACAGCAGTTTGGTTTTGGCCAGCCTCAAAAAGCCTCTCTAGGCTGCATTTCTACGTGAAAACCAAACTTAGAACAAAACAAACATTCCAAGCTGTTATCAAACTCTTAGCAGGCTTTTCATATAGGAGAGGAGCAAGCAAAAACTCTTATAGCAGCTAACTTGGCTTTTCTTGCCGCTGCACAGTTCAAACACAGGTGACAGACAAGCATGAATCAGAGCTTCCTGATCAGGCTTACGTTGCAGTAAATTTCCCTTTTAAAACATACAGGAATTTACCTCCACAGTGCTTGTGCCAAATGGTTAACTTCCAAGGAGAATTACTTCTTTCAGGGCTAGCTTTTCCTCAAGACCTCCTGTCTAGAGCTTGGCATAGAGAGCAATCCATAAAACAATCTTCTTCCCCCAACTCTGACATTGGTTCTCCCAACTGCATGGGTTCTGACTCACCGACCTGGTCAGACTGCTCAGCTGACAACCTCTCTGGTGGTCTGAAAGCTTCTCCACTTCCTGGCCCCCACCTCTGTTGCCAACCTGTTGCAGGGAATTCAGCTCTCTCAGCTCTGGGTAGCTCAGCTCTTCTCCAAGAATCAGCTCCTTCTCTCAGCCTCTGTCTCAGCTGCTCTCCTTCTCGTCTCCCTCTCTCTGCATAATCTAACCCAGGCTTATACCTCCAGGGTTCTAACCCCACCTCTTTCTTTCCCAGGTGTTGGTAATCCCCCTACCTTCTGGTATTAGAATAATCAGTGCACTTGTTAAAGTAAGGGCTTTGGTCCTCGTGCTTGCAATCCCTCTTTCTTACTTTATCAGTCATTGTGTGAAACCTGTTCCAACTGGGGTTTTTCTGTCTTTGAAACCTGGCTGTGGCTTTCTCTCCCTGCACTCCTAGAAGGGGACCCTTAACTAGGGTGAATTCGTTATGCTTCTCACCTCCCCCACTTTCAGGATAGCTGACCTTGCCACATACCCCCCTGCTTAAGATATTACTGGCTGGTGGAGGTGATTGGGGTTCCTCCAATCAGTCGGTAATTCGGTATAAAGCATCTGCATTTTGGTGTCGTCTCCCCGCCCGATGCTCCACTCTGAAGTCGAAAGCTTGCAGGGCCATGTACCACCTAGTTAGCCTTGCATTGTGGTTTTTCATCTGCTGAAGCCACTTCAAAGGTGCATGGTCTGTGATGAGAAAGAACTTCCGGCCTGTAAAGATAGAATCGGAGCGCGTCTACTGCCCACTTAATAGCAAGACACTCTTTCTCTATGGTGGAATAGTTGCGCTCCGCCGGGGATAACTTTTTGCTAAGGAACATTACTGGGTGTTCCTCCCCTTTATACTTCTGAGATAGGACCGCACCTAGACCTGCTTCTGAGGCATCCATTTGCATCATGAAAGGTTGTGTGAAGTCCACACCACACAATACTGGAGCCGTGCAAAGCCTCTCTTTTAACAGGTTGAAGGCCCTCTCAGCTTCCGGGGTCTAATTAAGACAGTTTGGATAGTTTTTCTTCAACATATCAGTGAATATGGAACTCTCATCTGCAAAGCGAGGCAGGAACCTCCTATAGTAACCTACCAGGCCCAGAAAACCTCTCAAGTGTTTCTTTGTTATTGGTCTAGGGAAATTACTGATACTTTCAACCTTGTTGATTAAAGGCTTGACCTTTCCGCATCCAATCATATGTCCCAGGTACTTTACCTCCCGCCTGGCAAAGGTGCATTTGCTTGGGTTCAGTGTGAGGCCCGCCTGCCTCATAGACTGGAGGACGGCTTCAATCCTTGGAAGGTGCTCTTCCCAGGTGCGACTGTAGATAACGATGTCATCCATATATTTTCATGAAGCTGAAGCTACTGAGAGTGCAGACTTAGAAAAAAACCCTGTCTTTCACAGAGCTGTTGATGTGCAGAGGATGCAATTACCTTGCAGCCCAGCTAGAGGGAGCAGGAGCAAATCTACTGAGGCTGAGTTAACACACCCAGCCACTGATTATGTAAGAGCTAATCAGCTGCACCTGACGACAAGCCCGGGAAACTCAAAGGTAGAATGCCTTTATAAGAGAAAGGCAGTTCAGAGGAAAGCAGGCCAGCAGAAGGAACCAGTCCAGAGGAAAGCAGGCCAGCTGAAGGATCCAGTCCAGAGGAAAGCCGGCCAACTGAAGGAACCAGTTCATAGGAAAGCAGGCCAGCTGAAGAAACCAGTTCAGAGGGAACCGGTCCAGAGGGAACCGGTCCAGAGGGAAGCAGTCTGGAGGAAATCAGTCCAGAAGAGGGACAGTCCAGAAAGAGACTGCCAGGAGAAGCACTTCAGATGGAAGGAGTGACACCTCCAGCCCAAGCAGCGTAGCTGGATCAAGCAGAACACCCAGAACAGTAAGTGCTGGAAAAGGAGCAGAGAAACTCAGAAAGAAAGACAGCTCGAGGAGAGTCAGTCTGGAGAGAGACTCGGTAGCAAAGGACCACAGAGGCAAAGAGCTTGGGAGGAGAAAGCCATGCTTTGAGAGAGGCCTATGCTCACCGGAGGAGTCTGAATCAGGATTAAGAGGTACAAGAAGGAAAGGTTCTGATAGCAGAGCTACCTTTACCCAGAAGCAAGGAAATCTGGATTCCTCACCAGGTTTTCCTAAACTACAAAAGGGGCAAGCACTGCTCAGAAGGTTCCAAGGGAAAGCCTATCTCCAGAGAGAGGTGCCTCAGAGAGAAAGCTCCAGTTATACCGGCTACAGGAGGAAGCCCAGGTATGGTGCCACTTCATTTATAAAAGAAAGTTTATCTCCTAGAAGCTCTGGTGAAACAGATGCTCAGTGCAGGAGAAAAGGAAACAAGTCAGAGCTTTACAAACCAGTATTTAAGGGCAGAAGAACAGGCCATGTTCGTTTGGGAGCCTTAGAACAGCCGTATTGGAAACAAGCAAACAGAGACAGTCTGGGAAGGTATAGCAGCAAGGGAGACATCCAATTCAGAGGGGGAGGCCAGTGACCCAGAGTCCATGGAAATAGACCTAGAGAATCCTATTCCCATGCCTCCAGATGAATTTATGGATTGTACCTTGTGTATTGCTAGCAGCCTTGAGTCATTAGCAGAACTGTGAATTGAACAGACCTTTTTGCTATAAGAATGCTCGTCTTTTGTGCTAAGTGCCAGAGAACTGTTTTGCTTATTTAAGTTGCTCTGAAGTAAGAGAATCTTTTGGTTAATCTCTCCAATCAACTGTGAAACTTGTAACAGTTTTTCTTCTTGCTTATGTTTGGTGGAACCCTGAAAGAAAGGACTTTCTTTATTTCTGTGCCTTACTGAGCCTTTGCGGTAAAGGGGAAATAAAAGCCTTAATACCCTCTATTTGGCTTATACAATTTGTTCATACAAGGAGCTGGACTACAAAGACCAACCTGCACTTGGCCTTAAAGAGCCCTTTCCTCCTTGAAACAATAAAAATGCTCAGCCTACCCTTACAGCCACTGGCCACCAGGGAGTGCTGACGACAATATGCAGCAGCATATTCTTGGTGCGGGCACAGGACTTGATCTACCAGTCTCTGGCAAGTCGCTGTGGCGCCGTGGAGTCCGAAGGGCATCCTCTTAAATTGGAATAGCCCAATCGGGGTGCTGAAAGCGGTCTTTGGCCGAGACTCCCTGGTCAGGGAAATCTGCCAATACCTTTTTGTCATGTCCAATGTGGTCAAAAACTGGGCTTGTCTCAAGCGATCCAGTAGTTCTTCTATCCTGGGCATTGGGTATGCGTCAAACACCGAGATGGCATTTACTTGTCTTGAATCAATGCAAAACCATAAAGTGCCATCTGGCTTTGGAACAAGCACTATTGGACTGCACCACGGGCTTCTTGACTCCTCGATGACTCCCATCTCTACCATTTCACGTACCTGTGCAATTACTTCCTCTTTCTTAGCCTCTGGTAACCGGTATGGTCGTTGTCGAATCACCCTCCCTGGTGTGGTTATAACCTCATGGGCAACCAATCGGGTTTCACCAGGGACCAGCGTCAGGACATCTGGAAACAGATTGGCCAACTCCTGCCTTTGGACCAAGGACAATTCTTCACCCACCTGGGGCTCCTGATGTTTCCTCCACTCTGTTACTTGTGGACCTAAATCCTCCTTCTCAACTTCCTCTCTTCTCTCTTCTGAGGTGGCTGTCAGGGCTTCCAGCCTGGCCCATCCGGTGGATCCAAATCCGCAAGCTCCTCGTTCTGTGGGAGTTAACATGGGGACCTCTTCCAGTGGGGGAAACCCCACCCTTTCACACAGCAGCTGGGCAATCCGGTCTCCAACCTTAACAGGAAAGTCTTCCTTACCAAAGTTAAACAACAATACCTTCACAGTACCTCTATAGTCAGGGTCAATCACACCTGCACCGACATCCAGAAAGTGTTCTACTGCCAGGCCCGAGCGAGGGGCTATTCGTCCATAACAGCCAATAGGGATCTCCAATTGTAGGCCGGTATCAATAAGGGCCTTTCCATGACTGGGCACCACCTCATTCACAGCACTACACAAAACATATCCCGCGGCTTGCGGGGACGCCCTCCTGGGACTCATGGCCTTTTCGGAAACTTTACAATATTTTAATGTGAACTTCTGTTTAACCTGGAGATCTCCTCCCGGGGACTTTTCAGTTGGTTTTCTGGGATTCCCAAACAAAGGGCCAGGGACCACTGTTACCATCCCTCCTGCCTTTTGTTCAAGGCCTTTTTCTAGCCCTTTCCTAAACTGGGGCCAATCCCTTCCTAACACTAGGTCGTGGGGAAGCTTTGGTACCACAGCCACGGGAATACTTTTTTTGCACCCCTAACCCTTTTATCTCCAATGTATACACGGGGTAACAAGATGCAGCCCCGTGGATGCAACGGATCTGGACATGACCTTCTGGTCTCCTCTGGACATACTTTGCTTGGGCCTCAATGGCCTGCCAAAGCTTCTGGGATACCATACTTTGGTCAGCCCCAGAGTCAAGCAAAGCATTGGTAGGGATCCCCTGTATAATCTCACTTAGGAGAAAACCCTCTCAAAGAGGCTTCACACTTCTACCAACCAACCCAGTACGAGCCTTGCATCCTCTTTGTAAGTGTCCCATCTCCCCACAATGAAAACACTTCTTTTTAGGCCACTTTTCCTGCTGAGCAGGCACATAAGTTTTCCCAAAACTTGTTTTATCTCCCTGTTTCATTTCTGATGAACCAAAACTGGCTTCAGCCTTCACTTTTGGAGCGCCCCCTTTTGGCTGACGCGCTAACTCAGCTTCCATGTAGCGCTCAGTTAACAGAGTTGCCTCCTTTGTGCTCTGGCAGTTTTGTTGAATCAGAAATGATTGTATTTCCCTTGGCACTGCTGCCATAAACTGCTCCAATACTATCACATCTAATACCATATCCATATTTTTTTCCTCTGGGGTCAGCCACTTTAATGCCAGGCCCCAAATCCTTTGGCTTAATGCTTTCGGAGTTTCTCCAGCCTTAAGGGCTGTGGCTCTGAACATCCTGTTGAAAGAACTGAATATGAGATTGCAGACCTGCTATTAGAAATCTGTGAACTATCATTAAAATCATCTCTAATACCTGAAGATTGGAGGATCGTCAATGTAACACCAATTTTTAAAAAGGGTTCCAGGGGTGATCCTGGAAACTACAGACCGGTGAGCCTGATGTCAGTACTGGGAAAAATGGTAGAAACCATCATAAAGAATAAAATTACTCAGCATGTAGATAGTCATGGTCTAATGGGAGACAGCCAACATGGCTTTAGACAAGGAAGATCTTGTCTTATGTTATGTTATGTTATGTTATGTTATGTTTTTTTGAAGGAGTGAATAATCAGGTGGACAAAGGTGAGTCAGTTGATATTGTGTATCTGGACTTTCAGAAAGCCTTTGACAAGGTCCCTCATGAGAGACTTTTGGCAAAACTAAAGAGTCATGGGATAGGAGGCAGTGTACTATTGTGGATCAGGAACTGGTTAAAAGATAGAAAGCAGAGGGTAGGGCTAAATGGCCAATTTTCCCAATGGAGAAAGGTGAATAGTGGTATACCCCAGCAATGTTCCCTCTAATTTTCTATAGCCTGTGTGCGCATAAAATATCAGCTGTGCAGCTTTTGAAGGAAGGTTAAATTTTTGTGCGCCACATAATGACATTCGGCGTTATATACTTTAAAATTTGACTACACATCAGAATACAGTATGTACACCGCATTGATTGCACTAGAAAATATTGTAGAACTTGTGAAAACCGTAAATACACAACAACTTTTAAATTTTAAGACGTCTGTGTTGTTTTCTATCAGAATCAGAACCGTAATTTTTGTGCGCTCTGTTGTAAAGTATGTGCGCTCACTCGGCGAGGTGTGTGCGCGCGCACACGCGCACAGCTTAGAGGGAACAGTGTACCCCAGGGATCTGTGCTGGGTCCGCTGCTTTTTGACATATTCATAAATGACCTGGAAAGTGGAATAACGAGTGAGGTTATCAAATTTGCAGATGACACAAAACTATTTAAAGTTGTTAAAACCCAAGAGGATTGTGGAAAATTGCAAGAGGATCTTGATAAATTGGAAGACTGGGCATCAAAATGGCAGAAGAAATTTAATGTGGACAAGTGCAAGGTTATGCACCTAGGGAAGAACAACCCAAACTATGGTTACACGATGCAAGTTCCACATTAGGAACTACCACCCAGGAAAAAGATTTAGGCGTCATTGTGGATACCATGTCGGCCCAGTGTGCAGCAGCGGCCAAGAGAGCAAATAGAATGCTAGGTATGATAAGGAAAGGAATGAAAAATGCACTTGTCCACATTAAATTTCATCTGCCATTTTGATGCCCAGTCTTCCAATTTATGAATATGTCAAAAAGCAGCAGACCCAGCACAGATCCCTGAGGTACACCACTATTCACCTTTCTCCATTGGGAAAATTGGCCATTTAGCCCTACCCTCTGCTTTCTATCTTTTAACCAGTTCCTGATCCACAATAGTACACTGCCTCCTATCCCATGACTCTTTAGTTTTGCCAAAAGTCTCTGATGAGGGACCTTGTCAAAGGCTTTCTGAAAGTCCAGATACACAATATCAACTGACTCACCTTTGTCAACCAGTTTATTCACTCCTTCAAAAAAACATAACAGATTAGTAAGACAAGATCTTCCTTGTCTAAAGCCATGTTGGCTGTCTCCCATTAGGTTCTGACTATCTACATGCTGAGTAATTTTATTCTTTATGATGGTTTCTACCATTTTTCCCGGTACTGATGTCAGGCTCACCGGTCTGTAGTTTCCCGGATCACCCCTGGAACCCTTTTTAAAAATTGGTGTTACATTGGCGATCCTCCAATCTTCAGGTATTAGAGATGATTTTAATGATAGTTCACAGATTACTGATAGCAGTTCTGCAATCTCATATTTCAGTTCTTTCAACACTCTTGGATGTATACCATCTGGCCCAGGTGATTTGCTACTCTTCAGTTTATCTAATAGTTGTAAGATATCTTCCCGATGTATCGATATTTCCTTCAATTCTTCCGCACCTTTAAATACCACTTCAGTCATGGGTAACATCCCTACATCTTCCTCAGTAAAGACCGAAGCAAAGAATTCATTCAGTCTCTCCGCTATCGCCTTGTCGCCTCTTAGTGCTCCTTTAAACCCTTTATCGTCTAATGGACCAACTGACTCTCTCACAGGTTTTTTGCTACGAATGTACTTGAAAAGGTCTTTATTTCGCGTTTTTGCTTCCGCAGCAAGCTTCTTCTCAAATTCTCTCTTTGCCTGCCTTATCAATGCCTTGCATTTGACTTGCCAGTGCTTGTGCTGTTTCCAGGTTTCGTCGTTTGGCTCTTTTTTCCATTTCCTGAAAGATGCTTTTTTGGCAACAACAGCCTCTCTGATCTCACCTTTAAACCATGCTGGCAGTTTTTTGGACTTCCCTCCACTTTTCTTAAAGCGTGGAATACAGCTGGTCTGGGCTTCCAAGATAGTATTTTTCAACAACACCCAAGCTTGATGTACGTCTTTAACCTTCGCAACTGCTCCTTTTAGTTTTTTCTTAACTGTTTTCCTCATTTTATCATAGTCTCCCTTTCGAAAGTTAAAAGGTAGTACTGTGGATTTCCTTACTATCCCTCCTCCACTAATTAAATCAAAGGCGATCA
The DNA here is from genome assembly GCA_033557465.1 of Ichthyophis bannanicus. Lineage (NCBI taxonomy): Eukaryota > Metazoa > Chordata > Amphibia > Gymnophiona > Ichthyophiidae > Ichthyophis > Ichthyophis bannanicus. The sequence goes on from CM066040.1 coordinate 72,665,630, forward strand.
TGCTATGATCACTATTGCCAAGTGGCCCCAACACCCTTATCTCTTGCACTAGATCTGGTGTTCCACTAAGGACTAGGTCTAATATGGCTTCCCCTCTGGTCGGTTCATGAACCAGCTGCTCCAAGAAGCAGTCATTTATTTATTGCCCTTCTGTTGTACAGCCATATCTTGACTTCTTTGCCCTCACTCTGCTGCTCCATGTTCTTGGGACCCAGTACCTGAGTCTGTCAGGCATGCTTTGTCCCTGGACCCTCTCAGAGCCTGATTAGGTGCCCACCGCATTGGTGCTACTTTGGGCTCTGATCCACCTAGGTTCCCCTTATGTTTCCCGTCCATTCCCCCTGTGCATATCCCACTCATAGATGCTGTGCTGTCTGTGCAAAATAGACTGTATGCCCTGCTGGGACAGGAACATGTGTTTGTGCAGCGCTGCTTACACCCTGCTATAGTATTGATCAGTGTTGGTTGCTGTGGTGGTCGTGGGGCCTTCTGGCTAAGGCATCTGAAGCATACCTATCTGGGTACTGGCATTCTTTACAGCAGCTACACCTGTCCCATCCTGGGTATGTCAGTCTGGATACATCCACTATCTGTGGGGAGACCCTATCTGCCTTCCCATGGCCAACTCTGTGGTATTGTTATGTGGGCATAAGGGGGATTTTGTTGGGGGTCCTGTAGATTGTCTCCTTTGGCACATACAGCGCATAGATACATGACTTTATTATACATTGGTGCTCTTCTTAATATTGCTGCAAGTGTGTTTAGATATGTTTCTTTCCCCTACAACATTCCCTCAGTTATGCTCCCTGTGCCTTATGACTTCATCTCATATTTGTCCTGACTACAGTGGTGCCACGTCAGAACCTACATGTCACATCCATTCACCAATAGGGGGCACACTGCGGGATAGAGCTGAATAATTTCCGAGCCTTATACCTGGTTTCAGCAGGTATAATGCGGACATGTCCAGATGATACCTCAAATGTACACAGCCCTTTTGGGAATATGCTTTCTACATCTCTGCAGCTGACTACGCCCCTGTTCCACCCTCTCCCGCCCACGTTCTTAGCTCCCTGTGCTAACGCCTTGGACGTGCATGTCAGCAGTGTTTTGGAATACAGTGGGGGATGTTTTTGCCATTTACATGTCCCCTCCATACGTGGACATCCCTTATTCGTGTTCTAGAATGACCCTCTAAGTAAATAGGCATTTGTTCTAGTTCTTGCAACACTACAGATCCCCATTTTCAAAATTATAGGTCAAGACGTGTATATGTGAGAGATATAAAGGCACATTCTGAAATAGAGCCATGGGCATGTCTGTGTTCCTGGAATATCTGACATGTGCAGGTTTTTAAAATCAGGCAAAAAGCTGCACATATCTGACTCTTCATGTCCCATTTTCCCTTCTATTTTGCAGGCATGTGTATCTTTCATGGTGTGGAATAGCCAGTTTTGTTGTTGTTGTTAAGTGCCGTCGAGTCGGAGTCGACTCATGGCGACCCTCTGGATAGCTATCCTAAATTGTGTTCGGTCTTGAGTCAGGCGGCTCATTGTTGACAGACTGGTACCCGTAGCTGCTGTTATTGTATCGATCCATCTCATTGCTGGCCTTCCTCTTTTGCGTTGACCTTTTTACAACGCACTTACTTGTACTAGCTTCTCTGCTTTGACTTGAACATCCCAATAGATACACAATGCTAAGTTCCTCATTAGAGTCATCAGAGGAAAAAGATCAAGAAGTTAAGTCTGTGGCAGTGACCAAAAAGGCAAAGAGAATGTTAGGAATCATTAGCAAGGCAAATAAAATTAAACAAAGGCTATCATAATGCCTCTGTATCACTCCATGGTGCTACTGTACCTTAAGTAGTGTGTGCAATTCTGGTCTCCGCATCTCTAAAAAGATAAAGCAACATTAAAAATGGCACAGAGAAGGGCAACCAAAATAATAAAGGGGATGGAATGACTCTTCTATAAGGAAAAGCTTAAGTAGTTAGCGCTCTTCAGCTTGGAAAAGAGACATTTAAGGAGAGATATTATAAAGATCTATAAAAGTCTGAGTTGAGTGGAATGGGTAAACTCAGATTGATTGTTTTACTCCCTCAAAAAGTAGGACAACTAAAGGCAATGGTCTGAAGCGGCAAAGTAAGAGTATTTACAACACAGGAGAAAATACGTTTTCTCTCACTATCTAATTAAACTTATGGAACTCATCGCTTGAGGATTTAATAAAAAGCAGGAAGTGTAGCTGGGTTTAAAATGATCTGGAAAAAGTCTTGTAGGAGAAGTCCATAAACTATTCTTCAGGTAGACCAAGAGAATACCACTGCTTATCCCTGGAGGTAAGTAGCGTGGAACAGGCTACTTTTGGGACATGTCAGGTACTTGTGACCTGGATTGGCCACTGGACAGAACACTAGGCTTGATGAGATTTTCATCTGAACCAGTCTGTCAGTTCTTATGAATGAGTATAACAGCATGAGTTCAATTCATTATTATAACTTTGTTACGGATACCTTGTCAGATATTTCAAGGTTGTATTTGACTGGTAACTGTTCTGTTCATTAGGTTTTATTTAGCATCGTATCACCATGCCACCTGACTCCCTTCGTAGGTGGAGTGGCTGTCATTTTCCTATTGGGATTTTATTTGCCAGTACTTGACATCTGCATTTACTCATGCTGACCTGAGACTGATGACACAGTTGCGCATCCCAGCTGTGTGTCATTAGGAATAGATGTGCGAGCTCCTTTAATGGTGCAGAGGAGAACATCTGGGAAATGGAAATTAGAGGAAAGCTATTTTTTCATCTTCAAAAATGCTTGCAGCAACATGTGGCATGATACCTACTTCATTTATTGTTTGTTAAATGGCATGAATGATGTAATTTAATTAAGAACGACAATTAATGGCTTAATTTGCATATACCATTATATCAAAAGGCAAGGAAGAAGGCATGCAATGCAGTTAGACTTTTAGAGGTTATAAATAATATACTTCTAAATATATTACTACTCTATAGAACCTACTGCACATGCATTTGGCTACCAGCAGAATAACTGGGCACAGTAACCGGGTAGCTGGACCCAATGCACCCCACTCGCGTGAACACCCAACAGCATTCCGAGCTCCCCACACCCCCCTAAATCCACCCCTCATCCTTATCTCACCCACAAACTCCACAGACACAGTTTATGGAAGCAACTGGTCGCAGCTTTATTAATTAACTCAAACAATTGAACACTCATAACAATAATCAACACCCCGAACTCCCGCGGAGGGATCCGTCACCAGCTGTATGATTAGCAAGGTGACCTCACCTCCGCTCCTGCCGTGGTCAAGCCTCCGGCTAATCTCCTATCACCCTTCTCCGACTTTGCCGTATCAGTAGCACAAGTCTGCCAGGGTTTATCTGGGTCGTGGGTACCCCGCCCTCGTCCCAAGTGGCCTAAGGCTCAGGACCCCGGGAACCTCTGGGATCCCGCCACCGGCACAGACCTGCTGTTCCGTCTGTGCCGCCGCACCCCCCCCAAACCACCAGCTGCGACCAGTGCATGGAATCCTGCAGCACCCACTCCACCGCTTCCTGCCAGTCATTCAACAATAAGTCCACTCCCACAGGAGATAAATGCACGCCATCGCTCCTATAGAGCCCAGCATAATTGACATCTACCCATGCATGCTGTACCTGATAACCCCCAATTCACATACCCACCGCCCAATTTGCCTATTAATTTTTGTCAGGCTTCTGGACCACCTACGCTGACCCCAGCATGCCGGTCTAGGTATAATGTCAGACCAGATCAAAACCACCCCAGCGAACCACCGCATCACCACGGCCAGATCCCTCTTTGCCGCATTAATCAGCTGCTTGCAGGTCCAAGAAGTCAATTCATTGCCACCCAAGTGCACCAACAAAATCTTAGGCTGTGGCAGTTGACGCAGATGATGACAAAGCAAAGGCAGCAACTGCGTCCACCGCAGACACCGCTCGCCCAGCCATGCAACAGATACCACCACCGGATCGCAGCCCAGATTGATTCCGATTGGCCGCACTGTCACCCGCTGGCCAGGCGACGAAGGAGTGACCAATCATCCAACAAACTCTCGCACCAGGTCCCCCATCTGCAAAAGAAATCAAACATTAATAGCACACACCCCCAATTAGCTCCCCTTTTCTCATAAACGCACATAACCTTTAAAGGCCTTGGAGCGCCACCTGCCAATACATTGTATCTGACCTTCAGAAAGCCCCGCTTCTGCCGCGCTGGTTGCAGCCCCAATACGAAAAGAATGCGGCGAGTATTGACTTGTGTTCACACTTAGCCGAGACAATACCATCCGCAACACCACCGCCACCTGAAACCGCGTTACCACCCGAGCATCACAATGCACAAATAGCCCATCCTCCGCCCCAGGACATACCTGCAAGTACTCGCGCATAGCCAACACAGGGCAGGAGAGTCCCCCAATCACGCTCTAGACCACCCAGAGACCCCTACCCCGCTGATCCGTTTTGGATCTTGAAAGGAATACCCTCAATTGCTCACCATCGAGCTGCACATGTTTTCGCTGCAAAAAACACCCACCAACTGCTTTCTTAGAGCTCGCCACCAACTCCCCCACACGAAATGCCCCGAAAAAGCTAACATAAACACAGCCCGAAAAAGTATGGCCTTGTAGCGTGACTCCGCGCAACTCCGTGCACAAACACAAGAGTAAATCATGCTTAATCGGCAACCGCCGATCCCGCGGTTGCCTCAAGCGCTCCCACCCCCATAGCAGCCTCTGCACCATGAACCTATCCAATAGGCGGGTCCCTGCTGACAGCGCACGTGAAAAATGCAAAACCAGCTAAGTGGCTCTTCACCATTGATCTGGACCTACCACGCCCTTTAGCACTTACAATATACTGCCCGATCAATTCCTCCTCAACTGCCCCCGAGCGCCACCCCCACGCACGCAGAAATTCTACTACCGTATCACAACCACACCGGTAAGCGTCCCAGGTCCGCTCAGCCACCGAACACCGCAGCAGCTCCTTCATTTCAGCAGGCCATCGTTCCACAATCTCCAAGGGACTACTTGCCCCTCCAGCTCCGCCTCCGGTGCCAGCTGCCAAAAACGCTCCCACTGCAAATGGGAAAGGGCGTCAGTAATACAATTAGCATATCCAGGAATATGTCGCGCCTTTAATACCACATTTTGACGCAAACAATGTAGCGACACCACCTTCAAACATGAAGGTGTGTAATGATTAATGACATTCACCACAGCTTCATTATCGCACCACCACACGAGCTTACGGTTTCACAATTTCTCAGGCCACAACTCCAAAACCACTAGCATCGGGAATAACTCTAAGAAAGTGATATTCTTCATCAAACCTACCTCATGCCAATCATCTGGCCACTGGTCGTCACACCAAGAACCCCCAAAGTAGATTCCCATCTCAGCTCCCCCTGCCGCATCGGTGAAGAGCTGTAAATCCTCACTAGAACTCTCCGCTTCCTGAATGACCGATGTCCCATTAAAATCCTTCAAAAAGACGTCCCAAATCAGAAAATCCTCGCGCATCACTCTTGAAATACATATGCGGTGGTGTGACTTCTTCACCCCTGCCGTCGCTCCTGCCAAACGACGTAAAAATACACGGCCCATCGGAATAACCTTACACGCAAAATTCAAGGATCCAATCAAGGCCTGCATTTCCTTCAATGTTAGTTTCGAGGACTCCAACACATTGGCCACCAAAACCCGCAACCTCACCACCTTCTTCTGCGGCAAACGCACGACCATTTGGTCTGAATATAACTCAACTCCCAAAAAAGTGATCCTAGAACACGGTCCTTCTGTCTTGCTAGCCACCAATGGCACCCCCAATGCACCGGCAAGCCTCACAAACCCATCTAAGAGCTCCAAACAGGCAGTAGAATGTGCTGAACCAACAAACAAAAAGTCGTCAAGATAATTGACCACCTCAGACCTACCCACCTGCCTCGTCAATGCCCACTGTAGGAAGGTACTGAATTTTTCAAAGTAAGCGCAGGACACAGCACAACCCATCGGCATACACTTTTCGAAATAAAATCCGTCGTCCAAATGAAAACCCAACAAACGAAAGGACACGGGATGCACCGGTAACAAGCGAAACACTGACTCTATATCTGCCTTTGCCATCAATGCACCCGGCCCTGCTCTACGGATCAACACTGCTGCCCAATCAAATGAGGCGTACCGCACTGTACATCACCTGTGCGGAATGTGACCGTTCACTGAAGCACCGCCTGGAAATGACAGATCGTGGATCATTCAAAACTTCCCCGGTTCCTTCTTTGGTATGATACCAATCGGGGATACCACAAAATTCCGAAAGGGAGGCTGAGCAAATGGCCCTGCTACCCTACCTAATCCCAACTCGACCGCCAACTTCTCTCGGGCAACTGCAGCAAACCGCCGCACTGACGGCGAGTTCCTCGCCGCCCCACCCTCTACTACACACCGAACCGGTATCACAAAACCAAACTGAAAACCAAACAATAACATTTTTGGCACTGCCAGCTTCGGGTAAGACCGAAGCCACTCCCTCAATACCTCGACCCTGATCGGTGCAGGTGCCACCTCGGACTCAACCCATTTACTTAGCGGCTGGTCCAGAGGGCAAAACCATACTTTTCTTAAGGCATTTTGCTGCGGGATGCCCTCCACCACAGGCGGAGAATGCATGCCGGAATTTGCAATCCAGGAACGGACAGGACATTTTATTAAAACACCAGCATACATCCCCTCCCCCGCCAAGGACCGTCCTGACGGACCTAGCCACCCTGCCCCCTCGAAAGGAACGACTCACCCCCACATTGAACCCGGACCCACTTCTCCATCCCACAGCCGCTGATGCCGCCCTGACTGCCATCTGGGTGAGCCACAAATTAATATCATGTGTTCCCCACATTAAGGACATATTCTCTTCCATCTTATCTCTAAATGTTTCATCATAATTAAGCCACGACCACCCATCATGGGTCTGCGAGGCTTCTAATATCGAATCGGCGTATGTGAGCAACATCCCCTGTTGCTCAGGGTAATACTGCCCCCATACACTTGCCAACCGCAAAAAGGCCCATACCCAATTGACAACTGTCCTAGACACCTTCCTAATCCTGCCAGCCTTTTCGTCCTCCCTCTGATTTTTTCTACTCTCCCCGGACCGCTTACGACACTCAAGCAAACGGAATATGTCTATGTATCTCCGCTTGCGAATTCGGCATCTCAACTTCTTCGGCACCCCTTCCCATAACTCCGATAAAGTCGTAAGATTAGCAGGTCCACCCGAAGAAGCAACCCCTTCCCTCACCTCCGTCCCCCTATCCCCACACCCTAATGAGGACCCCGACGAACCCAACGATGAGGATGAATACGAATCAGAACTCTGCCTCTGCCTGCACGAATGCTTCCTTTTCTTGTTCGCTTTTCCTGACCGTACCACCCGCTCGCCACCCCATCCCCCCCGCCCCTTTGTCAACTTGCAACTCACCACCCACAGCGGTGGGATCCACATCCACCGCTACTGTTGGCATCGACTGCTGCACCGCATCCTCTCTCGACCGCTGATCCATACCACCTCGTTCCTCCGCTCCCATCGAACGATCTCGCAATGGCTCCGCATCTCGCTCGTCCACCGACACCTGCCATCATATAATTGCCTCTTGGCCTGTTCCTGGCAAAGCCATCCAGGGCACCTGTGGTGAAACAAAAGGAAAAGGAGGGGGGGGAAAACCTGCCGACCACGCTGGTTGCCACACACCCACCCAATCGGCCCCAGACGGACCCTGGCCGCCCTGCAACCACTGATCCCAAGCTCCCTGCTGCCCACCCGAGCCATAGCCCGAAGCGCCGCCCACACCAAACCAAGGCAGGCAAGCACCACCTGCACCACCTCCCACAACCCATGGACTCGCTCCGCTAACAGCACCTGCAATCCCGCTGTGACCAGCTTGAGCTGGTGTTCCGGACCCGTGCCAGCTGCCCCCCTTCCCCCCCGTCACTGGTGGGAAGCAAACCCCCTTGGGAACCATCTAGCCCCACATCCACCGCAGGCAAGGATGCTGCTTCAGCCCGAGAAGCCCCCCCTCTCGGCCTGGCCTTATGTCCCCCTCCTCTAGCATGCTCGCCCCTCTTGCCCTGCCTGCCAACCTCCCAGACCTACCACGAACACCCGAAGACCTCCTGGCCATCTGCCCACCCTGAACATGGGCAGGGCTTGCTGAAATGCTGCACCGGCCGCCATTTTTCCCCCCATCCCCCCCACACCCCTTAGGACCCCCCACTGCCCGGCACTTCCCAGCCTCGCAGGACCCCTGCCTGGGGCCACCCCATCCACTCCCAGCAGGCATCCTAAATAACACACCTGCTCCTTATTGTTCTTTTATATTTATCTATTTATTTTATTTTTTATATATCCTTCCTTCGACAATTCCCTCCACACAAAAGACTTCCTCTTCTTTCTTTTTTTTTTTTTTTAAATTTATACTTTCCGCAGAGCATTAAGTCCCCTTTGATTGCTTTTACCCCTTTTTTGTTTTTAAACCCTTTTCCCTTGTCCCAACTGAACACCATCAAAATTTTATTTTATTTCTTTGTTCTTTTGGTTTTGTTTTATATAAGCCCGCGGCCCAACTCGCCTGCGTTAAGGGGAACCACGTGCTGCAAAACAATACCACTGTGTCCCGGCCCCAACGGAGTGCTCTCCACCGAACAGCCCGTCCTTCGAACGCCGCTCCGAAGACTCAGCTGCAGCCGCCCAACACCGTCGTTGCCTCAGTCACACAGTCTCGACCCTGCCGCACATGGAACACCACCATAAACGAGCAAGCTTCCCTTCCGTCCGTCTGCATGTGCTCAGGCAACTGCACTGAGCACATGTGGCAGGGAATCGTTGGATCCCCCGCGCATGCTCGTGGGGGATCCAATCAACTTAAATGATGCCACGCCGATGACCGCCGTACGTCTCACCTCCCCCTCCCCCCACCACCTCTAAAAAGACTAGGGCGCGAGCAGGGCCCGCACCAGGCCGGACACCCGGTTACCCGCGGGCACCGGTATCCTGCTCGCGCCCTTACTCTTATAAAAGCCACTAGAGCAGATTGAGAGGAGCGGTACGCTAAAATAAAGAACTTCGGAACCTAACTAACCATGTCAGTGATCCCAGGCAGCACATTTTGGAGCTGAACACTGGGATATAGTGTCAGCTGTGGGGCTCTCTTTACAATATGGACGCTGAAAAGTATTTTCATAAGAGGACACCAAGCAGGAAAAGCTCATGGGCACATATCATGCACGTCTTTTATAAAGGCAACATATGTCCATCAAATCGCTCCAGGGAAAGCAGGACCACACATTCACACCTGCTCCAAGGCAGTATACTTGTGTACATGCATCTGCTGGTAAGAATAAATATAAATAAACAAAATATGCACATGAATGCTGATCACGTCACTACTCCACCTACTCTCCATTCCAGGAATGCCTATGTATATGGCATACAAGTAGGCATAATGTTTCTATGTGGCTACATTTTATGCACCTGGGGACATGTTTTTGCAGTTATCACACATTAGAAGCATAACCCAACATGTAGTATTATAAGTACAAAAGCCATGTGGTAACTGTCGGGGGCTTTTGTCCTTTACTATGCATTAAGTTAATCCGTAATTAGACCATGTGCACTTCACACCACCTATTGAGTTGGCATTAAGTGCCCCTGTGCTAACTGCAACATTGATAGCATGTAACAAGTACCATGCGCTAAGTGCAATGAGCAATCCAGGACCACTCTCTGCCTGTAACCCATCCTATGTGGCGTTAATGCAGTTATTACCATGTGCTATCATGCCAACTTGAGGTTGTAAAATGCTGTTCTACATACTAAAATCCTTATACAAATACCCCCATGTGCTTGACGATGTGTTTGGGTCTCTTTGTATTTGCATGCATCCATGTTTCACAGTATAGATGCAAAATGCAATGTGTGCCTTTGAATCAATCTGGTCTGTCAGCATTTTACTATGCAGATATCGTTATTTTCCATCACACCGATCCTCTTCATCCTGATCTTGGGCCACTTAATACCTGTCTCTCTCTGGTGGTGAAATGGCTTTCCACAAACTGTTTGCACTTAAATCTGGCCAAAACGTCATGCACTTGGTTCACTTTTGGGGGTCCTTGTCCATCCATTGCCTCTGTCCTTGGGAACACCACTATACCCACGGTTTCCTCCTTTAGATATCTGGGGGTCATCTTTGATTCCAGTCTAACCTTTAGAGACCACATCTCTCAACTCACCCGAACATCATATTTTCATCTTCGTCAAATACATACCATCCGTCCCTTCCTCACCTCTGCTGCTTTGACCACACTCACACTGGCTACCGTCATCTCCCTCCGTGATTTTTGCAATTCTGCTCTTGCTGGCATCACACACACACAACTTCGTTGTCTACAATTGATTCAGAACACTGCAGCAAGAATTCTAACCCACACCTAATGTAGAGATTATGCCACGCCCCTACTAATCCACTTGTATTGGCTCCCAATCGAATTCCGTATCCGTTACAAGCTTCTCACCTTGGTTCATCACATGTTCTATACTCACATGCCACAATATCTTGTTGATCTTCTGTGTTTCCATGTCCCCACTCGTAGTCTCCGCTCACTCCACATAAACCGTCTTTGTCTCCCCCCACCATCACGGGCACATTTGCAATCAACAAGCAACTCAGCTTTCTTCTTTCTGGGTCCTGCATTCTGGAATTCCCTGCCCACATCCCTCCATCTGGAACAGACTTATGCAACCTTCAAAACCTCCCTGAAAACTCACTTCTTTACTCTGGCATTCAATCTCTCAGACACTCCACCATGATCTGATGTCCTATTTATGGCTGTGAAATACCTCTCTTTGTCCTGTCTGTGTGCCTGATAATTTTCTTTTATTCTGTCAAAATATGGAGTTCTGTTTCATTTTCTAGGGGCCTAGTGCTCATTCTGTTTGTAATATTTTTACTTAATTTTGTGAAATGCCCTGATGTTATAAAAGGCGGTATATCAAGTCTGAATAAAAAATAAAAAACATAAAACATCAATGCTAACTCCTGGCGACCCAGCAGTTCCTGGGTTTTCTTGGCTGTGTGACCGGAAGTAGATTGCCAGGCCTTTCTTTTGAGGCAATGGAGGGTTAAGTGGCTTACCCAAGGCCACATGGAATGCTAGTGGGAATCAAATGCTGTTCTCTTGATTACCAAGGCAATGCTCTATCCATTAGGCTACTCCTCCACTCCCACAGTATGGATAAGTAATGCTATTAGTGGGAGAAGACAAAGCTATATAGAAAATAGATAATTTGTACAAGAGATAGAAAATGGTTGGAAAATGGCATCTGCTCTAACAACCTCATTTCTGGTCTGGTGGCATTGACTATTACACTGCTGTTAAATGGGAAATGAATTATGACTTTTAATATCACATTTGATGACACTTTGCATCCTCTTTGTTTAAATGAGACTTGGTTAAACAAGGCTGGGGAACTTCTTCTTACTCAGGCCTGTGTGGAAGAGAGGAGTGTAGGAGTAGCCTAGTTGCTCAATCAGAACCCGTATCAAAATGGGAAAAAGGCAACATCTGGAAAACGGTACATACGAGTACTAAGGCCTGTAGGATGGGAAATGAGATTCTGGATATAGAGGCTATAATTTAAAAGTTTAATTTGGATTTAGTGGCACTGACTGAGAGGTGGTTCACGGAGAGCCATTACTAGGATATTATTATACTAGGTTATAATCTACTCAGGAAAGACAGGGTAGAAATAAAGGGAGGAAAATGGTTCTATATGTAAAACTTAATATTAGAGTAAGGGAATGGCAGGGCTTACAAGGTAAGGGGGAGGCACTGTGGGTTAATCTCGAAAGAGGAAATAGAATTTTGCTGTAAATGGCCTTGATTAATTTATTTGTTAGGTGGGTGGTCCAGCAAGCCCCAAAATAAATAAATACATACATTCACAATATTACTATGAAATAGCAGGGCTACTGAAAGGTGATTTCAATATACCAAATGTTGATTGGGACATTCCTACTGCAGTGTCAACTAGAAGTAAAGAGATCCTGGATTCTCTAGAGGGAGAACTCTTCTAGCAACAGCTAGCACAACCCACATGGGAAGGGACCGTACTGAACCTGGTGCTAGAAATGGGGAGAGTGTTTGTGATGATTAGTGGGCAGACATTTTGCATTCAGTGACTGCCAGATGGTGTGGTTCAGTATTAGGACATACATGGAAATGGCTCATTCAAAAGTAAGGGACCAAAATTCATGAAAACTAATTTTGTCAAGATGGGGAAATACCACAAAAAGTCATTAGCATGCGACATCTGGGGAATGTAGACAAGCAGTAGACAAAAATGAAAGAGTATATTTTAAAGGCACAAAAGTAAATAAAAGTAAGAGAAAAAGGAGGATGCTTTAGTTCTTGAAAAAGATTGCTGGTTGCATTTTCCTTGTAAATGTTTGTTGAAATTGGCTGGTCACATCTATATTTTTATGATCCTTCCCAGTTGGCCTCCTTTATATCTTCTAGAATGTCGAGCACGCAGGACCCTCTTCTTTGCCTCCCTAGGTGACCCTATTTAGTTATGTGGGTTGACCTTATGGCGGTGGTTTAGTGTACCCCCCTTGAAGTCTGTTCATTTCTTTATAAGACTATGTAAGAATATTTTCTTTGTATTATGACCTATCTTGCTTCACTTATTGAGGACTTGAGGGCTTGGATGGTTAAGTATAATTTATTGTTGTATAATATATTGTAATTTTCTTTAATTAACCCTATCTTGCCAAGATATTTTTTCTTGTGTTTATTTTGTGAATTGCATAAATAAAAAAATAAAATAAAATAAAAAGATAGCTGGAAAGGCGAGGGAAAAGAGGTTAGCCTTCATACAATTCAAGAAATCATAGAAAAAGGAAGACAAATTTGAAATCAAAAAGGATGTCTGGAAAGTAGTCAGGAAAGCAAAGACGCAAAAGGAAGGCAAAAAGCCAATGCAGTGAAATGGGAGGATAAGACTTTTTTTTTATATATATTAGCGAAAGGGTATAATGCCAAAGTTGTCACACTCAAAGGTGAAGGGGAGGAGAATATATAGAAGCTGATGAAGATAAAGCAGAATTGCTTAACAAACATTTCTCTGTTTACAGATGAAGGATGGGCGTGGGATCTCAGAAAACACACACAAATAGAAATAGGTCAGTCTTAAACGATTTTCAGAAAAGTGTGTTACGGAAGAGATAATAAAACTAAAAGTAGAGAAAATTGACAGAGCTTGATGGGATACATCTGAGGGTACTGAAGGAACTTAAAGAAGCTCTAACAGATCCACTGACTTACCTTTTTAATAGTGATGTGCATTTGTTTGAAACAAAATGGGAAATGTCAACAATATTTTCCATTTTGTATCATTTTTAAACAAAAATGAAATGCTGAAATTTCATCACTTTCAGGATTTTGCTGGCACTATTTTTTAATAGTGCACACTCTGGAATAATGTTATTATTATTTACTTATCTCATGACTTTCCAGCATTTCAAGGAAAGTTACAATTAGGTGCAGTGGGTATTTCCCAGTCTCTAGAGAGCTTACAATCTAAGCTTGTACCTGAGGCAATGGAGAGTTAACTGACTTGCCCAAAGTGGGATTCAAGTGTTGGTTTCACCAGGCTGTTGTTCTCACCAGTAGGCTACTTCTTCACTCCCATGTGTAAATAGCACATGCTATTGCATAATAGGGTGCACTATGGCTTAACAGTGCATACATTTGCTCAGTAATATGCACTATTTACCCACAGTGTGCACTACTGCTCAATAGTGGTGCTATTAAGTGATAGTGCTCACTATTAACAAAAATGGGGAAATGACCAAAACAAAAACCACAAGCAAACAAAACAACATTGTTTTGACTGAACATTCCTACTTCTTTAGAGTTAGGAGAGGTCCCAGAGGATTTGTGTGGAGAGGGACTACATCTGCTCTTCCCAAGTGGAAGTGAGGCGGAGGTTGTGAGCTACTGAAATCTGTGGTGAATGTTCTATATTAATGGAAACACTTTCTGGAATTCAATGGGTTATGTGATTTGAGGTGGCATGGCTTTACTAGAGGTAGGTCTTGCCAGATTAATCTGATTAATAGTTTTGATTGGGTAACCAGAGAGTTGGAGAACACTAGATGTGTAAAACTTACATTTCAGCAAAGCCTGGTTCTGTAAAGGTGACTTATAAATAAAATGAGCACCCTTGTGATGGACCCTAAAGTCCCTCTTCTCTTTCTCTGGCACTCCACCTTGATGACTCCCCTATCGAGCTTACTATTTCATTTAAATACCTAGGAGTAGAGACAGATTCTGAAATGTCCTTTATTTCCTTAAATTAATGCAGTTGTAAAAACTTCCCTTTTCACACTTTGCAAATGACAAGCTATCAGTCCTTTCCTGGATTCCCCCTTTTTAACTACATTTCTTCTCAATTTCATTAGTTCCAGAATTGACTACTATAATGTCATTTATGCCGGTCATTTTTCCTACGAACTGAAATATCTACAAACGTTTCAAAACACTGCTATCTGCCTACTGTCCCATGCCCAGAAATCTGTATATATAACCCCTCGTTTCATAAATCATCATTGGTTGATCATTGCTTATTGTGTGCAACTTATTAATACTTGCCCCTTAAGACCTTCATAGTAGTACGCGTCCTTATCTTTCTTCGGCCTTCACCTTCCACACCCCCTTTCAAACACTTCGTTCCCTACATGATAAGTGGATGATAAATTGTTACATATTCCCTCCCCTACGCACATCAAGCAAAGCTGGAGTAGACTTGACAGTCAGCCTTTTTCTTTAGGGTTCCTATCCTATAGAATAGCTTGATCTTCAGCTCCAATTGGAGTCTGATTTTAAAATTTAAATCAGATCTCAAGACTGTTCTATTTGAACAGGCTTTTGAAGACCCATGCTAGTTAATTAGGGGCCAGCGGTCATGACTACTGCTTCCAAACTTTCTTTTTATTTCCTATCTTAATCTTTTCTGTCAATTTTAATGGAGTTCCTTTTCACATTTTAAGCTATTTTTAATTATTTTAAATGTAAACCACTTTGCCTGAATAAACAGGCGCGGCGTCTTTTTGACATCACAAAGAAGGTTCAGCGTTGGTTGAAAAATTGAAACGTTTATAGGATGTTTTGAGTCCGTGCAGTGGTGACAGAGGTAAGAAGACAGTATGCGCCCTCTGAAGTAACAAAATCTGGGCAGCCATTCAACGGGTGGAAGTTTGATGTACGATTCCCCTGAGGAAACGAAGAGTGAAACGAGGGAGCGCTTCGTGGTCATGCGTTGGGAATATCGGGAACAGCTTTCGGAATAAGAACTTTTGCTTCTCATCAATAGAACAACTGACAAACACAGATAAGCACAGCTTTTAGTTACAAGTTTGAATCATAGAAGATATTAAGAGACTGTGAATATCGTATCAAGGCAAACACAGATAAGCACAGCTTTTAGTTACAAGTTTGAATCATAGGGTCTTTGAAGATATTAAGAGACTGTGAATATCGTATCAAGGACTGTAGAGCTACTATAAAGTTTGTGAATATTTGAGAAAGATTTTTTAAAATGCTTTAAGTGAATAGAGAAACTATAATAGAAAATAATTATAAAAAATTAATAATACCATTATATAAAAAATAATAATAGAAAAATATTTAAAGTCATCTTAATGCAACAATAATATGGGTCGCTGATGTGGAAGAAGGCAAGTTCAATCCAGCAAGTCTGGCTGATTAAATGCCTCATGAAATGCTGAGACCTAGTTGCATTTAGAATAGTTCAGCCTTTTTAGTGCAGAAAAAAATTATATTGAACTCAAGGTAAAACATTGAGCTGATAAATCAATTTAATATCTATATAGCTATATAGGCTCAAAAAGGTGACCATATTTATTTTTGAATAAACAGGTCGACAAAGGTGAGCCAGTTGATACAGTGTGTCTGGATTTTCAGAAAACCTTTGACAAGGTCCCTCATGAGAGACTCTTGGCGAAATTAAAAAGTCATGGGATTGGAGGCAGTGTAGTTTTGTGGATCAGGAACTGGTTAAAAGATAGAAAGTGTGTGGAGGAGTGGAGGAGTAGCCTAGTGGTTGGGGCAAGGTACTCAGGCCGGAAGGTCGTGGGTTCATATCCCACTAGAGGACAGCAACCTTGGGCCGGAAGGACTGGGGTTTCTAGTCCCACAGTTGCTCCTTGTGGTCTTGGGCAAGCCACTTAACCCTCCATTGCCCATGTTCCCTGTAAGTATTAGTGTATGTGTCTCATATCTCCATGTGTTAAATGTATCCCCCAATTGTGTTGTGACCGCTTTGATTGAAGGATAAGGCGGTATACAAAACTGTCTAAAGAAAGAAAGAAAGAAAGAAAGCAGAGGATAGGGCTAAATGGCCAATTTTCTCAAAGGAGAAAAGTAAATAGTGGAGTACCATAGGAATCTGCTAGGCCCACTGCTTTTTAACATATCCATAAATGTCCTGGAAATGGGAATAACAGGTGAGGTGATCAAATTTGCAGTCGGCACCAAATTATTCAAAGTTGTTAAAACACAAGAGGATTCTGAAAAATTGCAACAGGAACTTGATAAATTGGAAGACTGGATGTCCAAATGGCAGATGAAATTTGATATGGACAAGTGCAAAGTTATGCATTTAGGAAAGAACAACCCAAACTTTGGTTACATGATGCAAGGTACCAGATTAAAAACCACCACCCAGGAAAAAGATTTAGGCGTCATCTTGGATAATACATTCAAACCCTCCACCCAGTGTGCAGCAGCAGCCACGAGAGCAAATAGAATGCTAGGAATCATAAGGAAAGGAATGCAGAATAAAACCAAGGATATTATAATACCTCTGCATTGTTCCATGGATCGACCGCAACTTGAATATTGTGTGCAATTCTGATCGCCACCCTCCGCCGACCTCCAAAGCTCCCCCGATCGGGGTAGAGCGCCTGAGCGGGAAATCGTCCCACTCAGAAGCTCCTGACCAATTGGGGCAGTGGGAGCAACAGAAGGACACGTTAAAAGCAGCACCCCAGCAAACGGGGAGCCGCTTCAGTCTCCGCCACCCCCTGCCAACCTCCGAAGCTCCCCCGATCGGGGTAGAGTGCCTAAGCAGGAAATCCTCCTGCTCAGAAGCTCCTGCCCAATTGGGGCAGTGGGAGCAACAGAGGGACACGTTAAAAGCGGCGCCCCAGGAAACGGGGAGCCGCTTCAGCCTCCGCCACCCCCCGCCGACCTCCGAAGCTCCCCCGATAGGGGTAGAGCGCCTAAGCGGGAAATCCTCCCACTCAGAAGCTCCTGCCCAATCGGGGCAGTGGGAGCAACAGAAGGACACGTTAAAAGCGGTGCCCCAGCAGGGCGCACCCGCACCTGGCGAGCCCGCGCCTGAGGGCCCTAGGCACGGCCACAGAAGTAGCCACAAAAGAACAGCCGAAGAATAACCACAAACAAAGCAACCCACAGACTACAGCGACAAGCAGTCAGCATACACCAGCTCACACAACAAAACCCAAGCAACCCGAAACAACAAAGAAAACGACCACCCAACGCCCTGAGGAAACCAATGCAGAAGACCAACCCAGCCCCAGGACACACAGGTACATCTAGAAACCATGCCACCCTTCCTAGCCCCAATCTACTTCCTAGCACCATTCCTAACCCTTTATCCCTCCACCACCAACATGCTCTCTAACATCACCAAACATCCCTCACCAAACATCACAACCATTCAAACCTCAAACAACCTCCCACCTACATGGGGCAAAACACACACACCGCCCACACCAATTGATACCCTCAATCACTCAAACAGCAACCCTCTCTCCATCACACTAATAAATGCTTGCTCAGCCAGAAACAAATACCACATCCTCCAAGACCTAATCACAACCAAAAAGATTGACATCCTATGCATAACCGAAACATGGCTAATGGACACCGACACTGTGCTCATGAACCAACTAACACCAAACGGATACAGTCTTCACCACTGCACTCAAACACACACCAAAGGAGGAGGAGTAGCCATCACTGCGAGAGCCAACCTCCATCTCAGAAACCACGCCGCGGAAACAACCAATGAAGTGGACATGCTCACCCTCACCAACAAGCACCTCTCCATATGCCTAATCTACCAAGCACCCACCTCGAGCACCGACCTATCAGGCATACTACAACACATATCTGAGAGCGCCATCTCCACAAAAGAGCAAATAATCCTTGGAGACTTCAACCTCCCATCACTCCAAGACAATTATGACGAAGCCTTCATCAGCGCCATGGAAGCAATGAACCTAACACAGATCATGCACGAACCAACACATGAAAAAGGGAAAACACTTGACCTCATATTCCTGAACTCCAAAAATGCCACCTCATATAAAAACCCAGAGATAAAGTGTGTACCATGGTCAATGTTCCCTCTAATTTTCTGTAGGCTGTGTGCACATAAAATATCGGCTGTGCAGCTTTTGAAGGAAGGTTAAATTTTTGTGCGGCACATAACGACACTCAGAGTTCTATACTTTAAAATTTGACTACACGTGAGAATACAGTATGTACACCACATTGATTGCACTAGATAATATTGTAGAACTTGTGAAAACCGTAAATACACAACAACTTTTAAATTTTAAGATGTCTGTGTTGTTTTCTATCAGAATAAGAACCGTAATTTTTGTGCGCTCTGTTATAAAGTATGTGCGCTCGCTCGGCGAGGTGTGTGCGCGCGCACACGCGCACAGCTTAGAGGGAACAGTGACCATGGTCAAACCACTATCTCATCAACATCTCCCATGCCTACCAGCACACCAACATTAAAGAGAACAAACAACATACAAGAAGATTTAAACCATTCATCAAAGAGGACTTCCTGGCACAAACACTACCTAAACTCCAAAACAATTCCACCAATATCGATGATCTAATGTTAAACTACAATCTCCTCTGCATCCCGTGCAACAGCAAACAGCACCAAAACCAAACGTACCTTGTGATAAGGAAGCTTATCATAGTTCAGGAAGGAGCTATAATAGAGGTGAAGTGACTCTGAACAAGCAACCTGTCTGTTCTGGTAGAAATAATAAAACAGAATGTTTCCATAAAAGACTACCAGTCCCAGAATGCACCAGGTTTCCAACAGCCATTAGAAGAGCTGAAGTGGGGAAACGTGTGTTCAATCAGGAGGGCTATGAGGTAATCCCCAAGCATTCATCTCCAAGGGCAGGGCTTGATTCAGCACAGCTGCGCTGTGCTAGGGTGGAGCATTCATCTAAGCAGGATAAAAGAAAAGCTTATTCTACAGAGAATCATCGGAGGCATCTTGATCAGAGGCATCTTGAGCAGAAGCATCTTGATCATCATCCTGACCATCATCATCAGCAGAAGCCAGAGCTGACGGACAGAGAGAGCAAGAAACACTTTGGAAGAAAGAAGAGAAAAGCATTTGGGAGGTCTAGAGGAGTCCATAGCAGTACGTATACTGGGAGGCATTCCAGAGGCAAGCATACACCATTGGACTGGGGAAAGCCAGAGGAGTGGGGTTGCAGAGCCAGGAATCCCCGGACGGCACCTGTGAGGGAGACGGCTGCACTTGGAAGACACCCTAAGACCAGTGCAAGAAGGTATGTGAAGAGAGATCCAGTGTCCAGGGATCTTGATTGGAAGGTTGGACATAAGAACTGGACTACATACTGGCCAGGATATTTAGAGAGGAACTCTAACAGCAATAGAAGCTCAGGTATGAACACTGATCTATGCCCTAGCTCTTCACTGGGATGACAGCAGGGAAACAAGTATTGTCCTGAGAGTGTTCCATTGAGAAATTCCTCTGTGCCAATCCATGATATTGAACCCATGATAGTTGAAGAAGGGGAAGATGTTATAAATGGGGACTTTGAATACATGGATTGCTCTCTGTCTAAACTTCTGTGGTAATATGCTGTTACAAAATACAACAACCATCACAAAGAAATATAAACCTGTTCTTTAATCTACTCAGAAAAGCTTCTGAGTAGGATTTGAGCCACGTAATAGAAAGTAAACCAGCCAAGAGGTTTTCAGCTGGTAATTGTTAGCAATTGAGCCTTGCCTAATAGCCTGTGAGCTCTGAAGGGACACTTCTCAGTGTGTGTGAAGATACAGGAAGATATCCCTGAAAAAGAACAGTTTTTTTTCCTACTTTGTGGGTTTTGTTTGTTCTTTGAAGCACTGCTAAGGAGAATTGGCAGGAGCTTACAGAAAAGACCTTTCTGTTCCCATCAAGGTCTTTATGCTTTGATTTGATTGCTTAACAAGTTCAGCTGTTGTTTTTCCTTATTTGTTTTTCTAAGTATAATACTGAAAGCAAGTATTCCTTTTTTATGTGCTACCAAGTATATCTGTGTTGGGAGAAATAACCCCATAAATAAAATATCTTCTTTGCTTTACATTCGAGCAAGCACAACTAATTTATTGTGAACGGCTGAGTCTGGTATGAATGGACTACATTTCCCACAATCCTTTGCAAGTCATATTAATATTTGCCTTTGCCAAGACTGTGGACATTCTCACCCAGCGCCCCGTTTACAACCTCAACAAAAGCCCGATGGTTCACCCCCACCCTACGGAGACTAAAAACCAAACTCAGGAGAGCGGAGAGAAAATGGAGAAAAACCAAAAAAGAAGAGGATAAAACAAAATACATGAATGAACTGGATGCTTGCCACACAGAAACTGATAAAGAAAAAAAGGACCTACCACTCAAAGATCATAAACATCTCAATAAACAAACCACGTGAGCTCTTCGAGATTGTCAAGAAGCTAACAAAAGCAACCAACCACTCCGACCAGCTACTAAACATCCCACCAGAACTACTAGCACGCCAATACAAACAGCTTCAACAACCACAAAATCCACAACTGAATGCAGAAGCAATAACCCACCCTACTACCATAGACGCAGACTGGAGCACATTTGAAACAATCACAAAACAAAAAATAGAATCCACCATCTCCTCCCTAAATACTACCACCTCTCCACTGGATCTCTGCCCTGCAGAATGAATAAAGAAATCCAAAGAGGACTTAAGCACACCCCTAACCCACATTGTTAATGAGTCCCTCAAATAAGGATGCATGCCAGACATCCTCAAAACCTCCATCATCCGCCCAACCCTAAAAAAACAAAACCTAGACCCCCTTGACCCCCGCCTCCTTCAGACCCATATCAAGTCTTCCATTCACCACCAAAATCATCGAGAAGATAGTTCAACAACAACTTCAGGACCACTTGGATGACAACAACATACTGGACCCACAACAACATGGTTTCCGTCCATTCCACGGAGTTGAGACCCTCATGACATCATTAATGAACACCCTCATCAAGGGCACACAGACCAAGCACTCTGGATACACTATGATCTTCCTGGACATATCTGCAGCCTTTGACACCATCTCCCACAACATCCTCCTGCACAGACTCCAAGAAATTGGCATCAAAAATGTTCCCTGGTCCTCTTTAATAATGGTTTATGGACTTTTCCTCCAGGAACTTGTCCAAACCGTTTTTAAATCCAGCTAAACTAAAAGCTTTTACTACATCCTCTGGTAACAAATTCCAGATTATGATTATGATTATGCGTTGAGTGAAAAAAATATTTTCTCCAATTAGTCTTAAATGTGCTACATTGTAACTTCATTGTGTGCCCCTTAGTCTTTCTGCTTTGTGAAGGGGTGAAGAACCGATCCATATCCAGTGATCACCAGAAAGTATGGTTCAGGATTAGGACTAGGGTCTAGGGCTGATAAAATCCATCGAAAGCCAGGGTCATAGACTTTAGGAAAACTAAATTTGCCAAGATGGGCCAATACCTCACAGAGTTGTTAGAGGGATGGGAATAACTGGAGATGTAGAAAAACAGTGTGCAAAACTGAAAGGAGATATTTTAAGGGCAACCAACCTTTTTGACAGAAAGGTAAATAAAGGTAAAAGGAAAAGGAGACCGCTATGGTTCTCAAAAGAAGTAGCTGAAAAGGTGAAAAAAAGGGGGAGACCTTTATGAACTACAAGAGATCAAAGAGAGAGAGGAAGACAGGCATCTATATTTGGAAAAACTTAGGGGTATGTTTACTAAACTGCGGTAACGTTACATAACGCGGGTTATGTAATGTTAACGATCGTTAAGTAACGTTAACGCGTGTAATGAGACGCTAATGATCGTAAACCTCTCATAATGCGCGTTAACGTTACTCAACGATTGTAGACGTTCCGCGGCGCAGTAAAACACCGTAGAAGGTGGAGAGAGGGCGGAGAGAAGGGGTCAATGGGCGGAGTGTGGATGGGGAGGGGCTCCATTCACACTTACGCGCTGATCTGAAGAGCTGAATCCTAACGCGATTGAAAACCTGCCGTTAGAGGCACATTTGCAGGGGAGAGAAACCATTTAAATGTCAGCAATGTACAGCATAGACAGGCAAACCCACAAAAAGTGATAAGTGTGATACATGTGCACAGAAAAAAAGGGCACATAAACATTGAAAATGACCTCAACAAACTGGATAAAAACCTAACCAAGCTGGCCAATAGTGATAATACTGGGAAACAGCAAACAACACTCAGAGAAAGCTCCCAAAAAAAAGATATTAAGCATGGAAGGGTCTATGCTCTGTCCCCTGACAAGGTGAATGATCCCACAGTGAAATAGCGCTGATCAGGGCTTTCCCTTGTTATTGGACAGGTGTCCTATGACGTGCACATGTCCTGCAACAGCAGGGTGGGCATGTTGGAACGGGCAACTGGACAGATGCCGGAAAAGGGGATACAGAGGGCCGCAGGCGGCACATGCTGTGGTGCAGCTGGGCCACAGTGCGGACTAGGGTGATGCCTAGGTGGCCCATACGAATGCTGAAAGAGCAGAGCAGCCAGACAGCAACTGCTGAAGGCCCAACATGGGCACAACTGTGTTTCCCAAAGTGTCACAGGGGATAGTAACCAGCAGCTACCCCCAAGGGCACGGAACATTGGCAGGCGGTGCTGGGGGGAAGCGTGGACAGCTATGCAGGCACCCCTACCCCAGAACCCGCACCATAGGCAGCAGCCTACCCACACACTGGATGGCCTGAGACTGCGCTCCACCAGCACCACCAGCAGAAGGACATGTCAGCATGGTGGCAGAAGGATACTGGTAGTGGAGGGGGCAGTGGCAGCTGCCCAGAGCAGACCGTGGCCTAGCCCTGTGTAGGTAGGTGCCATGCACTGCAACAGACAGGCCCTGTCTGACGAACAGTCATGGTATCACTAGGGAATGCACTGACTCTGTGGCAACACGGTGGTGCAGTGCACAAAGCCAGTGTATTCAGAAGCAAAAAGTCACAGGTTCAAGTCCCAGCTGTGGTTCCTACCAACCCAGTCCCCATATTTTGCCCACTACTAAAACGTGCTAATACAGACAGAACCTTTATTGCAGATGACGTAAATATGCCCAAAACACCTACATTTTACCCTACAGAGCACAGACACCATAAACATGCGCATTACCTAGAGCAGAGTCTCCCAAATGCAGTCCTGGAGGGCCAAACACCATCCAGGTTCCATGTTGCCTCTAATAAAAGATGCCTGTGCTGGATTTCTATGCGCCGCCCCCATGGTATGCAGATGTATCTCATGCATATTCATGAGGGACAGCATGAAAACCCGAACAGTGTTTGGCCCTCCAGGACTGTAGTTGGGAACCTCTGCCCTAAAGCAGCGGCCAACAGGGGCAGACACACCCACACCCACAGGCTCCATTATCCAATGCCTCCTGGAGTGGCAGGATGTTGGGCCCTGCGTGCATCTCCCAATACTAGCACTTGCATACCTTGGCAATGTCACCCTAAACCTGGGAATACGGTAAACATCTATCAAACGGTTGCTATGATTACTGGCAGATAGCAATTCCAAAGTTAAGCACAATTTGCTGATTGAGCTGCATCATAGCAACCTTTCTGATGTCTGTGGAGTGTGCTACAGGTCTTGTGTCTGACAGTGTTTACCACCCTGGGGAGTGACCCCAACAGTATTGCATACCATAGCAATGCCTGCACTGTGCCCAGGACTGGTGCGGTGGCCAGGGCTGCCAAACACCTCTATAGCTGCACAATGCTGGCATAGGTGTGGGGAGTGTGTGTGTCTGTCTATCCAGTGTGTGGTGGCTGCAAACACCCTCCACAGCCCACACTGCTAGCACTGTTGACAGTATTGGCCTGCCAATGTGCATAATGAGGAGCAAGGTACTGTGGGAATAGCCAGGATAGGATGGCCTGGCCTAGATCCATCTGTACATAGCATAGGGCTATGGCTCGGACATTGTAGTGGCCGGCCACCACCTGCATGGACAGGGTGGCCACAGCATGTCCTGCTGGGAGGTCACTCTCACCGTGACTGAGCAGTGACCACAGCATGGCTAGGTTCCCCCATAGTGCTATGTAGTATTTCTCTCATGTGATATTTATGGGTTCTCTTTTGGGGCCCAATCACTGGCTTATCTGCTTGGTGTGTATGCTGACGTCCCAGTTCTGGGTACACGCATCTTCTTCCAGGAACCTGCACTATGGACTAGCTAGCAGACTGTCTGCAGCTAGTATATGTCTTGCTGGAACACCTTGCAGGGTGCAGCGGCTGGAGGCTTGCTGACAGTCTATAGCTACTCTGTGCCACTAACACACACCGTCGGCACCCCCTACCAGGCTGAGGTGCTGTGGATTGCATACCCCATCTTGTGATCATCTTTAGACTGCTGATTTGCATGTGCTGTGCATCCTGGGTACGGGTGGGTTGACCCTATCCTGGTAACCACAGCAGAATGTTTGTGTGGTGCCGTGCAGTCCTCCTGTAGCCATCCAGGGGTTTGTTAGCAGCTGTAGCCCACTGGTTACTTCACTGCCCATGGAGCCAGAGGTCATAGGTTCAAAACCCACAGTGGGGTTCATTGATAGGGCTGTCTGAGGCATTGTCTATTTTTATTGTATATTAGTGCTGCCAGCAGAAACACCCTCAAAGTACTGTCACCTTAGGGTGCCTTATACAGTGCCCTATGAAGCACCTTATAAGGTGCCTTATAAAGCGCCTTATAAGATGCCTTATAAGGTGTCCTATAGGGGACATTATAGGGTGCCTTGGAAGACAGCGCACTTTATAATGTGCCCTATGGAGTGCCTTCTAGGGTGCCTTATGCGGCACCTTAGGTTACGCCACTGTGAGGGTGTGTTTGCTGGCAGCACTAATTAAAGTAAAACTAAAATTCCTCACAACCCAATACTTAAACATACTGCCTCAGCCAGCCTTATTCATTAGGCACACTGGGGAATCAAACCCATGACCCCTGTACCATTAGTCAGTGTAGTAACCATTGTTCTACAGCTCTGTTTCTGTGTTTAGATGTCTGCGCGCCTTCTTAAGATTAATGCGCGGTAACGTGCCACGGCTCCATCATGTAACGCTCGTTAATTTATGGCTCCTTGTAACGCGCATTATCGGTAATGATGTACCGCCCATGTCCTTATTTGGGTATTTCTGCTTCTACCACGGATCCTAGCGCGAATGACATTACCGCAGTTTAGTAAACATACCCCTTAGAGAAGCTAGCAAAGTAGTCAGGAAAGCAAAGATACAAAAAGAAGAAGAAATAGCCAATGCAATAAAATGGGGGGATAAGACATTTTTCAGATATGTTAGTGAGAGGAGGAAGGACAAAAGTGGTATTGTCAGACTCAAGAGTGAAGGGGGGAATATGTAGAAGCTGATGAGGATAAAGTGGAATTGCTTAACAAGTATTTCTGTTCTGTGTTCACAGATGATGGGCAAGGAGGACGACCTCAGAAAACACCCACAAGTAGGTACAGAAGCAGGGCCGTACCGAGTGTGAATCGCGCCCTGTGCGACTTGCACATTGGGCGCGCACTCGCCTGCCCCTCCATGGCGGGAGAGAAGAGGTACGACCAATGTGCAGGTTGCCGGTGTGCTAAGCAGATCTGTCCCTCCCTGCTCTGATGCCGCGTCACAGCAGGGAGGGACAGATCTGCTTAGTGTGCCGTGAGAAGGCTAAAGGGGCGCATTTAAGCTGTCTGCTGTTGCCTGCTGCTGCTGAGAGAAGAAAAAATGGTGGCAGCAGGTAACGGCAGACAGCTGAAATGTGCCCCTTAAGCCTTTGCGCCTTGTGCAGCCGCACCACATGCACAGAGCTAGGTACGGTCCTGTACAGAAGTGACGAGGATCACGAACATTTTTCAGAAGATTGTGTTTGTGAGGAATTAGCTAAACTAAAAGTAGCCAAAGTAATGGGACTGGATGGGATACATCCAAGAATACTGAAGGAACATGGGGATGTTCTAGGAGCTCCACTGACTGACCTTTTAAAGAGTAGTTACTCACCTGTAACAGGTGTTCTCCAGGAGCAGCAGGAATCAGTCCTCACATATGGATGTCATCGGTGCCGATGAAGCCCCAGTGGAGCATTTCCCCAGCTTTCTATGAAAGCCTTTGGGAATGCAGGCACGCATGCGCGGTTCCCTTCCCGCCTAAAGGTGCCATCTTACCTCAGTCAAATGACATAGCTAAGAACAGCACACAAAAATGAAAAATAAACTATGTACAACTGCAACTCCAAGGAGAGGAGGGAGGGTTGTGAGGACTGATTCCTGCTACTCCTGGAGAACACCTGTTATAGGTGAGTAACTACTCTTTCTCCAGGACCAAGCAGGAAGTCAGTCCTCACATATGGGTGACTCCCTAGCTCTGGGCTACCAAGGAACCCAGGCTGAACAAGAGTACTCCCTCTAGTCTCAGCAGCAAAGAAAGGCATTTCAAGGACACAACCTCCACCGGTAGCCCAACAGAGGGCAGGAGGGCAGGAGTTGCCTAAACCTCAAAGAGATTCCGGAGTACTGCTTGGCCAAAAGCACTGTCCCTACGGGACTCCCTTTCCAGGCAGTAATGGGCCGCAAACGTCTGGCTTGAAGACCAAGTTGCAGCCCTGCAGATGTCTACCAAGGGCACAGAGCGGAGATGAGTCACTGAGGCAGCCATTGCCCTGACTCGGTGGGCCATAACCCGACCCTGCAAAGGAAGGTCAGCCGCCTTATAAGCCCAGGTGATACAGTCAGCTACCCAGATGGACAAGGTACTCTTGGACACAGCCAACCCCAACTTATTGGGGTCAAAGGAGACGAAGAGCTGGGTAGCCCTTCTATGCCCCTGCGTACGGTCAAGGTAGAAGGATAAGGCCCTCCTACAGTCCAGGGTATGCAGGACTGCTTCAGCCTGGCTTGCATAAGGCCTAGGGAAGAATGTTGGAAGAACCACCTCCTGATTGAGGTGGAAAGAGGAGACAACCTTAGGGAGGAACTTTGGATGAGTCCTAAAGACTACCCTGTTCCTATAAATCCTGGTGTAAGGCCTATCACAGACCAGGGCCTGAAGCTCGCTTACTCACCTAGCCGATGTAAGGGCTATCAGGAAGAGTGTCTTCCAGGAGAGGAAGCGTAGTGGGCAAGTAGCCATCGGCTCAAAAGGTGGGCGAGTCAGTTGCTGCAAGACCACATTCAGCTCCCACTCAGGGGCAGGAGGACGGATAGGAGGCTTAAGAAAAAGCAAGCCCCTAAGGAAGTGAGACACCAAGGGGTGATCAGACAGAGAATGTCCCTCCACCAGAGAATGGTGAGCTGCTAGAGCTGAGAGGTGGACCCGAACAGAATTGGATTTAAGACCTTGATTTCACAAGTGCAGTAAGTACTGAAGGACTACTGGCACAGTACAGGAGAAAGGATCTTCTGTACGTAGCTGACACCATACAGAAAACCGCTTCCATTTGAGAGCATAGGTTTTCCTAGTGGACTGTTTCCTAGAGGATAGGACAACCTCCTCAACATCCTGAGGCAGGCCCCAGGGAGCCAAAACTACCCTTGCAGCCTCCAGACCATCAAGTTGAGAGCTTTGAGATTGGGGTGCAGAAGGGAACCCTGTTCCTGTGAGAGAAGGTCGGGTTGCAACCCCAGAGGTAGTGGAGGATCCACCGCCAGTTGAAGCAGAAGAGGAAACCAGGGCTGTCTCGGCCACCTGGGAGCCACCAGCAGGACCGAGGCCTTGTCCTGAAGAATCTTGAAGAGAGTCCGGGCCACCAAGGGCGTGGGAGGAAACACATAGAGGAGGCCCTGAGACCAGGATATCAGAAAAGCATCCGCTGCTATCCGCAGAGGATGCGGTTGCCTGGAGCAGAACTTTGGCAGTTGCTTGTTCATTGGGCTGGCAAAGAGATCTATCCAAGGGAGACCCCATTTCAGGAAGATCTTCTGAACTACTGAAGGATGCAGCTGCCACTCGTGGGGCTGCAGTATTCTGCTTAATCTGTCTGCCAGGTAGTTGTCCTGGCCTGGAAGGTACACAGCCGTGAGGAGCATGTTGTGCTTGAGGGCAAAAGAACAAAGGTCCTGAGCCTCCCGACAAAGGATCCTGAACCCAGTTCCGCCCTGTTTGTTCACATAAAACATGGCAACTTGGTTGTCTGTCTGAATCAGGACAGACTGGTGAGCCAGGGTAGGAGTGAAAGCTTTGAGTGCTAACCGAATAGCTCGGAGTTCGAGAAGATTGATCTGCTGTGCAGCTTCCCAGGGAGACCACAGGCCCTGGGTGCACTTGCCCAGACAATGAGCTCCCCAGCCTTGTAGGGAGGCGTCCGTGGTCACCACTACTGTGTCCCCTTGAATCTGAAAAGGCACTCCCTGCAGAAGATTGGGTGGGTGCAGCCACCAGTTGAGGGAGTGCAGAAATTGTCTGGACACCCTTATCCTGTCTTTGAGGCTGCCTGTAGCCTGTGACCACTGAGCCCGAAGGCACCACTGTGCAGGCCTCATATGGAGCCTGGCATTGGGGGTCACATGCATTGTCAAAGCCATGTGGCCTAGAAGCCTCAGGCAGAGTCTGGCGGAGACCAGGGACCTGCAGAGAAACTGATTTGCCAAGGCCACCAACCTTTGGGCTCTGTCTTCTGGCAAGAATGCCTTTGCCAGGAGAGAGTCCAGCCTTGCCCCTATGAACTCCAAGTTTTGGGAGGGGAGCAAAGTGGACTTTGCGAAGTTTATGACAAACCCCAGACTTTGTAGAAGAGCAATAGTCCTGAGGGTGGCTTGTTTGGCCTCCTGACATGTCTGACCCCTGATGAGCCAGTCGTCTAGATAGGGGAAGACAAAGATTCCCTGATTTCTCAGGTAGGCCGCCACCACCGCTAAGCACTTTGTAAAGACTCTGGGGGTGGAGGTGAGACCGAAAGGCAGCACTCTGTATGGATAATGGTTTCCTCCCACAATGAACCTGAGGTACTTTCTGTGGTCTGGATGAATGAGGATGTGAGTGTACGCATCCTTTAGATCTAAGGAGCATAGACAATCTCCCTGCTGGAGGTAGGGCAGAAGGGTTCCAAGAGTAAGCATCTTGAACTTTTCCTTCACTAGGAACTTGTTGAGGTTCCTGAGGTCCAGAATGGGTCAAAGGCCACCGGTTCTTTTGGGCACCAGGAAATATCTGGAGTAGAATCCGTGACCTTGCAAGTGGGGAGGCAGAGGCTCCACTGCCCTGCCCACCAACAGACCCTGAAGCTCCTGAAGGAGAAGGTCTGTGTGCAGGGGAGGCCTGGGAGGCTCCCCTGGAAAGTATGGAGGAGGCAGTTGGTGAAAATGGAGGGCATAGCCCTTGTGGACTATCTCCAGCACCCAACTGTCCCCGGTGATAAGGGGCCACTGGTGGGCAAAGAGGGCGAGACAACCTCCCGTGCAGGGTTGGGAGAGCAGTGGAGGAGAGGCTACGCTCAAGGAGTCAAAAGCCCCCACCCTGCTGAGTGGTAGCAGGGGCCTGAGGCTTGGGGGTCCTCTGCCTACGGGGCCCATTACCCTGGCCCTTGGCTTGCTGACGCTGGGGAGCAGCTTGGGTAGCCTGATATTGCGGGTACTGTTTGTAGGCAGTGCCCTTCCTCGGGTAAAAGGGCTTTTTACCCGAGCCCTTCTTTTTATGAGAAGGGGCAGAGGTCTTCCTCGACAGCCTTGTCCGTGTGAGGTGCTCGGTCTCGAGCTGAGTGGCCTTCTCGGTCATGGGCTTGCCAAAAAGGTTTTCACCTCGGCAAGGGACATCGACCAACTTGTCCTGAACCCATGGCTCGAGGTCCGATGACTGCAGCCATGCCTGGCGTCGAGCCGCGATGCCGGCTGCCGCAACTCGGGCCGAAGCCTCAAAGCCATCGTAGGCGGCGCGGGGCATGAACTTCGAGCAGTCCCGAATCACCGAGGACAAGGACTTAAATCTCTGCAAGGGTTCCCCGGAGACACCAACAGAGAACCCAGCCAACTCCTTGGCCAGATCCCGAAAGTACATACCCATGTACAGCTGGTAGGACTGGACACGGCAAGCATGCATCGAGCCCTGGAAGCACTTTCTACCGACGCCATCGAGGTTTCGTGCCTCCCTGCCAGGAGGCACCGCGGAGTGCATCTTCTGGCTCTTCAGACGATGCATGGCCGATTCCACAACCATGGAATGGTGTGGTAGCTGTGCCTTCTGAAAACCAGGGCTCTTCCGGAGTCGATAGATCAAATCGACTCGCTTGCTAAGAACCGGTGCCGAGGCCAGTGCCTCCCACATACGGAAGAGGAGCCATTCCAGCATCGGAGGAACCGGGACAGTAAAGGCCTCCTTCGGAGGAGAGTCATACTGTAGCGCCTCAAGCTCTTCAGCTTGAGGCTCTTCCTCGGGGTCCGCCGGAATAGCCAAGGCAGTGACCATATCCCGAACGAACTCCGAGAACCGGGTGTCCTCTGGGGGGGACCTACTCCGGGGCTCAGACTGCGGTGAGTCCGAAGGGACGCACCGAGTCTTGAAGGTATCAGGAGACTCCTTGTCCTCCGTCTCCCAAGCCGACTCGTCCGAGGAAGAGTCGGGGTCTGACCCCGCGAGGCCCTGGAGCACCCGCCCCGATGCCCTCGGTCCCGAATGGGAGGTCGAGGGAGACTGCGACCGAGGTCGACTCCAAGCCACGATGGACTCGAGTATCGACTCGGTCTCCGGGGTCGACTTCGACATTGATGTCCCGGTGGTCGGGGCAGATGCGCCAGACAGGCTGGCCATCAGTGCCCGCTGCTGCTCCATGAAGGCAGACAATCTGCTCTCCAAGGCTGTCATCCTGAGACCCAGCTCGGGAGATGAAGCAGCCGCCGGGCCCGAAGTCGGCTCCCTGGGAGGAGAGTCCACGAGGACTACAGGGCTTACATGTCCAGCAGACTCCAGCTCCACACGAGGAACTTTGGCAGCCTTCTCCGGTTCCACGGGCCCGGGGCGACAGTCGGGGGTCTTAGACCTGGCCCTCGAGGAGCCAGGGACCTCCTCCGATGACACCCTCGCGAGCCGTTTCTTCCTCTTGCATTCCCGGTCGGGGGACCCCCTGTCCGAGGAGCTTCGATGGCGCTCAGGATCGGAATCCCGAGATGTCGAGGCCTCAGACGAGGTCCGGGCCCGGCCGGAGGCTGAGTCTGAGAAAAGCCTTTCCTTTTGCTGCTGGCGACTTCGTAGTGCCTTGGAAGACATCTTTCCACAGGCCCCACACGACTTAGGATCGTGGTCGGGGCCGAGGCACCGAAGGCAGCAGTCGTGTGTGTCGGTGAGAGACATTAGTTTCTTACACCGATCACACTTCTTAAAACCGCTGGAAGCCATCAGGCAAAAAAAGAGTCCCCGCGAGGTCAAAGGACCGGCCTTCCAGGGAAAAATGGAAAAAAGGGCGCGAACGCCATCCACGAAGGACAAAAACCGAAAAAGAAGAATCAGACTCGATACCGGTGTACCGAACCCGGCGGGAGGGGAACCGGCGTCGAACTGGGAGAAAAAATAGCAAAAATCGCTGAAAAATCTAATTTTAACCGGGAAAACTGGACACACTTCCGGTGGGCTTCATGGAAAAAAAGAGACTGAGGTAAGATGGCACCTTTAGGCAGGAAGGGAACCGCGCATGCGTGCCTGCATTCCCAAAGGCT
This sequence comes from Ichthyophis bannanicus, assembly GCA_033557465.1. Taxonomy (NCBI): domain Eukaryota; kingdom Metazoa; phylum Chordata; class Amphibia; order Gymnophiona; family Ichthyophiidae; genus Ichthyophis; species Ichthyophis bannanicus. Next base: position 72,697,807 of record CM066040.1, read on the forward strand.
CTCATAGAAAGCTGGGGAAATGCTCCGCTGGGGCTTCATCGGCGCCGATGACACCCATATGTGAGGACTGACTTCCTGCTTGGTCCTGCTTTGGAATCAGGAGATATGCCAGAAGACTGAAGAGAGACACATGTGGTCCCTTTACACAAAAGCAGAAGTAAGGATGTGGTTGAAAATTACTGTGGTGAGTAAACTATTGGAAACCTTGCTGAAAGAGAAAATAGTGAGATTTCTGGAGTCCAGTGGATTACAGGATCGGCGGCAGCAAGGATTCACCAGAAGCAGGTCTTGCCAGACAAATCTGAATGATTTCTTTGACTGGATGATTAAGGAGTGTGACCGAGGGAGAGCCCTAGATGTGGTATACTTGGATTTCAGTAAATCCTTTAACACTGTTCAGCAAGTCAACTTATACACAAACTGAGCTCCCTAAAGTCACTGATTGGTGGAGTGGGAGGTTGACAAAGGGTCAAGGTAAATGGAGTTCACCCTGAAAAGGAGGTTACCAGTGATGTGCTACAGGGATCTGTCCTGGGTCCAATTCTTTCTAACATCTTTGTTAGTGATATTGCAGAAGGGCTGTTGGGTAAGGTTCACCTTTTGTGGATGATACCAAAACCTGCAATGGACTAAACACCCAGGAGGGAATAGATAACATAAGGAGGAATCTAGCTAAGCTTGAAGAACGGTCGAGAATTTGGCAGCTGAGATTTAATGATAAAAAATGCAGGGTCATGCATTTGGGCTGCAATATCAAAGGGAATGGTACAGTGGAGAGGGTGAAATATTTCTGTCCACAAAAGAAGAGCGGGATCTGGATGTGATTGTGTGTGATGATCTTTAAGTAGCTAAAGAGGTAGAAGAGACAACGACGAAAGCTAGAAGGATGCTTGGGTGTATAGGGAGAGGAATAACCAGCAGGAAAAAGGAGGTGATAGTGCCTCTGTATAAGTCTCTGATGTGACCTCATTTGGATTATTGTGTGTAATTCTGGAGACCACATCTACAGGAGGATATAAATAGGTTGGAGTCGGTGCAGAGGGTTGCTACTAAAATTGTTAGTGGTCTTCGTTATAAAGCATATGAGGATATACTTAAGGATCTTAATATGTATATGTTAGAGGAAAGGCAGGATAGAGGAGATATGATTGAGACGTTTAAATACCTCCATGGCATAAAAACACAGGACAGCCTCTTTTGATTGAAAGTAGGCTCTGCTACAAGGGGACAAAGGATAAGGGTGAAAGGGGATAGACTCAGGAGTAATATGCTAAAATATTTTTTTTTACGGAAAGAGTGGTAGATGTTTGGAATAGTCTCCCAATGGAGGTGGTAGAGATGAAGACAGTATCTGAATTCAAAAAAGTAAGGGACAAACACAGAGGATCTCAAAAGGAAAAAAGCGACTATTGTAGTAGTTGATATGGAAGGGCAGACTAGATAGGTCATGTGGTCTTTTTCTGCTGTCATGTTTCTATGTTTCTACATTTACCCATTCTACTTCATTCATTATTTTATAGTCCTCTATCCTATCTCCCCTCAGCTGCCTGTTTTCCAAGTTGAAGAGCTCTAACCTTTTAAGTCTTTTCTCATAAATGTATCCTTTCATCCCCTTTACCATTTTTGTTTCTCTTCTCTGTACCTTTTCTAATTCTGCTATATCCTTTGTAAGATATGGTGACCAGAACTGGACACAATATTCAAGACACACAATATTCAAGGTGTGCTGGCACCATGGAGCGATACAGAAGCATTATAATATCCTTTGTTTTATTCTCTATTCCTTTCCTTATGATTCCCAGCTTTCTATTTGCTTTCTTGGCCACTTCTGCACACTGGGCAAAGGTCTCAACATATTATCCACAAGGTCGCCTAAATCCTGGGTGGTTGTTCCTAATATGGAACCATGCATCATGTAACTGTAGTTTGGGTTGTTCTTCCTTAAGCGGGTCATTCCAATGTGTGAATAGCAGAAATGTATGTCCAGTTTGGACATACAACCCCCACTATTCTCTGGGGGCCTAGTCCAAGACAGAGCTCCCCATATATACAGCGGTTTTGTGCGGGGAGCTCTGGATGGGGGAGGGCTGGAGTAGGAGTCTGGTCACAGCCCTGTATGTCCGGTGAGGGTACATGGAAGGGGAACTTATTCTACCTCAGAGGTGTAATAAGTCCCCCTGACAATAGCGGGCTGCAATGGAGGCACACACCCCCCTCCCCCCCAAAGAGGTGAGCTACAGCAGGAGGTTTCCTGCTGCCCGATTGCAACCCTGGCAGGCCCCTCTGGGGTTGGGTGGCAGGGAAAAGCAATGCTATAGTGTTGCAGGGAATCAGGGCTTCTGCATGGCATCCCGGTGCCATGGCGATAGGACACCATGGCATTGTGCCGTCAGCAGGAGCATGGGGAGGGTTAGCCGGGGAGAATGCTGCACATCCCAGCCTGCTGAATCAGGGCCCGTCCAAGTGCCCCAATTCTGTTCCCACAGGGACATCTAGCTTCCGAGGATGCAGAATTGGGGCCAAACCTGGCCTGTCCAGATTTTGGACATGCAGACAGGCCAGACATGCTCCCATCAGAATCGGCCTTCAAATGCATAACTTTGTACTTGTCTACATTAAATGCCTCTTGTTTTTTTAACAACTTTGAATAATTCGGTGTCATCTACAAATTTGATCACCTCACTCGTTATTCCCATATCCAGATCATTTATAAATATGTTAAAAAGCAGCAGGCCCAGCACAGATCCCTGGGGTACTCTACTATTCTCCTGTCTTCATTGAGAAAATTGGCCATTTAGCCCTACTCTCTGTTTTCTATCTTTTAACAAGGTCCTAATCCACAAAGGTAAATTGCCTCCTATCCCATGGCTTTTTAATTTCCCTAAGAGTCTCTCATGATGGACTTTGTCAAAGGCTTTCTGAGAATCGAGATACACTATATCAACTGGCTCAGCTTTATCGACCTGTTTGTTCACACCTTCACAAAAATATAAGAGATTGGCTAAATCCATTGTGACTTTCTGCCTTTAAATCATGACTATCTACATTTTCAGTAATTTTATTCTTCATAAGCGTTTCTACCATTTTGCCTGGGACTGATGTCAGGCTCACTGGTGTGTAGTTTCCTAGATCACTCCTGGAACCCTTTTAAAAAACTAGCATTACATTGGCCACTCTCCAATCTTTGGGTACTACAGATGATTTTAATGGTACAACACAGATTATAGTAGTTCTTTAATCTCATCTTTCAGTTCTTTCGGCACCCTGGGATGTATGCCATCCAGTTCAGGTGATTTGCTTGCTTTTTAGTGTATTGATTAGCTGTATTACATCTTCCTGATTGATCAAGATTTGTTCCAATTCCTTTGATACATCACCTTGAAATATAATTTCTGGCATGAATAAGTTTCCTACTCCTTCGGTATAGACTGAAGCAAAAAATTCATTCAGTCTCTCTATTACTACTACTACTATTAAACCTTTATTAAGTGCTACCAGGCATATGCAGCACTGTACAAACACAGATAGACAGTTCCTACTCATCAGAGCTTACAATCTAATCAAGACAGGCAAGACAAAAGATAGGAATAAGGATTGAAAAGGGAAGGGTAAGGAGACACAATGAAACAAGAGATCAGAATACAAAAGTAGCCTCAAAGAGGTGAGTCTTTAGCATAGATTTAAAAAGGGACAGAGATGAAGCGAGATGTAGAGACTCAGGAAGTTTGCTCCAGGCATAAGGAGCAGCAAGATGAAAAAACTGAAGTCTGGAGATAGCAGTGGAAGAAAATGGAAAAGAGAGGAGCAAGCTAGTAGAAGAGTGCAGTTCATGAGGAGGGGTATGGGGTAGAGGAGAGAAGAAAGATAGCGAGGAGCAGAAAAATGAATGCATTTAAAGGTCAGAAGGAGTTTGAATTGGATACAGAACTGGAAGGGAAGCCAATGAAGTGACTTGAGAAGAGGGGATATATGAGTATATCGAGGCTGGTGAAAGATTAGTCATGCGGCAGAGTTTTCTGAATAGATTGAAGGGGAGAGAGATGACTCAGAGGGAGACCAGCAAGGAGGAGGTTGAAATAGTCGGGACAGGAAGTAATTAGAGTGGACAAGTGTTTTAGTAGTATGTTCAGAGAGGAAGGGGAAAATTTTGTTAATGTTATAGAGAAAGAAATGACAGATTTTAGCTATCTGTTGGATATGTGAGAAGAAGGAAAGAGAGGAGTCAAAAATGACACCAAGATTATAGGCTGAGGAAACAGGAAGTAGAAGAGTGTTACCAACAGAGAAAGAGAAAAGAGGAAGGGGAGAGGAAGGTTTAGGGGGAAAAATAAGAAGTTTGGTTTTGTCCAAGGTGTAGAAAAACAAAACTGAGAATCATCAGCATAAAAATGATCCTGAAATCCATGGGAGGAGATGAGAGTACCAAGAGACTGAGTGTAGAGAGAGAAAAGGAGAAGGCCCAGAACAGACCCTTGGGGTACATCATTTGAGAGTAGGATAGAAGTAGAGGAGGAACATGCAGAATAAACACTGAACGAGTGATGGGAGAGGCCCTAAAACCAAGGGAGGACAAGGTAGTGGTCAACAGTATCAAAAACAGCAGAAAGGTCAAGAAGGATAAGGACAGATTAGTGGCCCTTAGATTTAGCCAGGAACAAATCACTGGAGACTTTGACCAAGTGCCATTTCAGTAGAATGTAAGGGGTGAAGGTCAAACTGAAAAGGATCCAGATGGGCTTGAGAGGAAAGAAATTCAAGACAATGGTGTAGGGCTGTGCGCTCGAGAAGTCTGGAAACAAAAGGAAGAAGAGAGATGGGACAATAATTAGAAGATTAGGATCAAGAGAAGGTTTCTTGAGTAGGTGCGACCACAGCATGCTTAAAGGCTGCAGGGATAGTAGCAGTGGAGAGCCAGAGGTTGAGAACATGTGCTATGAAAGGGATGACAGAGGAAGAAATGAAGTTAAGAAGATGGGTGGGGATAGGATCAGAAGAGCAAGTAGTAAGTTTGGAGGAGGAAAGAAGATGAGAGGTTTCATTGTCAGAGATCATGGGAAAGGATGAAAGGGTAATAGAGATTGATGTGAAAAGTTGGTATTGAGGTGGCGGAAAGCAGAGATGAAGTTGTTCTAGTAGAGAACTGGAAAGTAATCTTGTGGATTTTATAAGGAAAAAGTCAAGTAGGGTTTGGGCAGAAAGAGAAGGGGGGTCAGAAGGGGAGGCACCTTGAGGAGAGAGTTAAGAGTAGAGAAAAGATGGCAGGGGTTAGTGGCAAGAGAATTAGACAAGTGCTAAGGCTGACTGAAAGGAGATAAGCATGAATTTGAAGTGAAGAAAGTCAGAAAGGGAATGAGATTTGAGTCAAATGCGCTCATTTGAGTGGGCACAGGAGTGGAGATAGTGAGTAGTTGAGGACAACCAGGACTGGAGTGTAGTGCATCTCACAGAACGTGGGATGAATGGAACAAGAGTATATAAGAGAATGTAAATAAATAAATAATAAAAATCTAGAGCAGAGGAGAGGGCAGTATTAAAGAAAACTATAGCCTCTTCAACAGATTTAGAAGATTGCCCTTCTATTAAACATTTCTGGGCAGCTGTCTGGGAATATATTTAAGAGACTTCAAATGGACTCCCCTCTGTCAATTCAAATAGCTTTTTTAGATCCCTATGTTTGAGAGAAATATTCTCAAAGTATAATAGATCATTGGCTTGACATTTTGGTCTCTAATACTGTTCAGCATATTTTGCGTTGCTGGAAAGACACATGGGACCTCAGTGTCACCTTTTGGTGGCATTTAGTTTGTCAGTTTCGCAAATTTGAAGGTGCTGCTTTCATCTCACAAAATTGTACAAATAAAATTGAGCAGATTTGGAGATCACTTGATGTACTGTATATTGGTCAACATCTTGAATGAGATTATAATTGTTAGTATTGTGCAACCTCTGTATTTTTTTCTTTCTTTTTTTGGGGGGGGTGGGGGGTGATTGTATGTACTTTTCAATGTAGATGACTGTATTCATATAGGAAAATCCTTAAATAAATTTGAAAAAAAAAGAAGAGAAAGTGGAAGAAATAGGTGATGAAACGATAGTGGAAAGAACTAATGAATCAATAGCATGAAGACTCCTAAAAAGGTAGGAGGAGAAAGAGAGGGATTGAGGTGGGGAATGATGAAGGGTGAAACTTAGGAGGTAATGATCAGATAAGAGAAGAACTGAGGTATGGAAATTGGAGAGTAAACAGTTAGAGAAGAAAACCAAGTCAAGACAGTGAGCACGCTGATGAGTAGGAGAAGACTAAAGTTGGAGATTGAAAGAGGAGGTAAGGAAAAGGAGATTAGAAGTATAAGGGTCAGAAGGGTTTATTAACATGAATGCTGAAGTCACCAAGAATCTAGAAATAGGGAAAGCCAGGAGTCAAAGTCAGTGAGAAAGGTAGAGATGGACTTAGCAGGGGGTCTATAAATAGCAGTTATCCGGAGTGGTAATGGATTAAAAAGGCAGATGGAATGGACTTCAAAGAAGGAAAAGGAGTGAGACAGAGGTAGAAGGAGGGGTTGGAATTGGCAGGAAGGAGAAAGTAGAAACCCAACACCACTATCATGGCCAGTGGCACAAGGAGTGTGGGAAAATCGGTATCCACTGTAATAGAGGGCAGCAATTGAAGCAGTGTCATCAGGGAGGAGCCAGGTTTCAATAAGAGCTAGAAGATTGAAGGAGTTATAAATGAAAAGATCATGAGTAAAGGGGAGTTTATTAGACATGGAATGAGCATTTCATAATGCACAAGAGAAAGGGAGAGAAGAGAGGGAAAGGAGAGGAATATATATGAGATTAGAATGGTTGAGAGAAAAAGGAGGAAGACAAGACTGGGAAAAAGATAAGCAGAGAAGAGAGAGGGTAAAAAGGAGGGGGAGGTAAGAGGAAGTTGATATGAGGGAAGAACGTTAGGAGTGACAAAAAAATAATGTGGAGCCATGAGAAGAGAAGAGAAGAGAAGGAGGGGGAAGCAGAAGAATAATATAAGAACTTTCTTAACAGTATCAATAGCACTAAGTGGAAAGAATGATCAATCACACAGCGCAAAGGCATAGGCAGTGCTGCATGGACAAATGCAAGAGACTGTCCTTTCAATGAATAATGCAAATATCCACAGTAATTAGGTCAATGCTCAGAACTACGCATTAACTTCAAGACTGAGGTCCTATTTATCACAAAGAACAAAGAGTTCTCACCTTCAACTACCTTAAAGGTGAGAGATGCAGAGCTCCCATGCAAATCTACGATACGCTACTTGGGTATTACGCTTGATCAACAGCTTGACTTCAAAGAACACATAAAGAACACCACCAGGGCTATATACAATAAAATCAAAACTCTAAGGCACCTAAGACCCTTGCTTGCTCCCGATGATTTCAGGTCAATTTTCCAGGCGCTGGTAATGCCACACTTCGATTATGCGAACATCATTCTGCATGGCCTCCCCAAGAGCACGCTCAATCCTCTACAACTTGCGATGAACGCGGCAGCCCAAATTCTCTGTGGTTTATCCAGAAGGACCCACATCACGCCCATCCTTAAGGACCTCCATTGGCTACTGATAAACTGCAGGCTCACATACAAGGCACTACTCCTAACCTTCAAAGCAATCAACTTGATTTCCCCCTCTTCCCTCACAGCTCTCCTTAGATCCACCCCCAACAACAGGTCGAGAAGGTCAGTAGCTGCCAACACGTTAATTATCCCTAAGGAATCTACAAAATGTACACAAACAACCAGGAATAGAACCTTCGCCTTCTACGCCCCAAGGTGCTGGAACAACCTCCCCCCACACATCAGATCAATCAAGGACCTGTCTCAATTTAGGAAAGCTCTTAAGCATCATCTGTTCATCTTACACTTTACCCAGCCAAACACAACACTACCACATTCCACACCCCAACCCACTCAAGCCGCACACAACTCATCTACAACCTGACTTAGACAAATCAAACAACTGTTCCATCCATCAAATCAAACAACTGTTCCATCCATCTGGCACTTTAATCATATGCTGATAATCCATAATGTCTACTGTAATAACTGTCAAGACCCAGTCCTAACCTTTCAGTTAGGTCTAATAGATAACCTGTAAATAGTTACCCTACCACAACTCGAATAGCTGTGAAGAAAGTCAGAAGTGAATAAATATGTAAATAGTTCACCAAGTTGCAGCTCCAAGTTACTGACCCTGTTTCAATGTATGCACAAGGCTGTTCCCTTTGTCTTTGCAAGAATTTGTTATTTGTAAACCGCACTGATATTGAAGAGTGCGGTATAGAAAAGCTGTTAAATAAATAAATAAAATAAATAAATAAATGTAAGGAACTGATAGCACACAGTCGCTAGTATAGTCCAGATAAATCCTAGTGGGATTCGCTTGTCATGTCAGCATATATAGCTTGCTAGAAATTCATCCAGATTAGGTTGGCCTGCTGGTCTTGCTCCTTCCTCTTGCCTCTGTGTTGCTGTGCTCAGAGAGGCGCAATCCTGTAGTCAGGCATTGCTCGGGCAGCCAGGCTGCTGTGACCCTATCTTCGGTTGGCTGTTGCGGTGATGGTAGTAGTAATAACTTCTGCTGCTCTGGCTGCTTCTCCCTCTCCCGCTCAGCATCAGGTGCTGGCGAAATCCCAGGACTGCCAGACGCTGCCGGCTGTGCTACAATTTCTGCTGAGCAGAAGGTCCTTTGAGGTTTGACGTCTCTCTGCTATGGTCCTGTCTCTCTCAGTGCACCTTTTACCCTTCCATCATCTAATGATCCAACGAAGTCCCTCACAGGTGTTTTGCTATGAATATACTTAAAAAATTTTATTATGGGCTTTTGCTTCTAAAGCAACCTTATTTTCAAATGTTCTCTTTTTCTGCCTTATATTTATCCTGTTTGTTTAAATTTGAAATGAAATAGGCAGGTTATGGAAGAGTTTTTTATGACCTATGATGTCAGAAATTAAGAAACTTGCGGTCTTTATCTGCTCTCGTGTTTTTATATTTATATATTTTCCAGTAATCCTATATTTATTTATTTATTTATTTAACATTTCTTTAATACCGTTATTCATAATATCAAAGCGGTTTACATTGAACTCAACTGTATAGTACATAGAACGGCCTTTTTAAAGATGCTCCTACAGTGAGAGGGGAAGGTATGATTCTGTTTTCAATACTCGCAAACAATATTGGATTTTATATTTTAATACTGTGAGTGACCCCTATGGGTTTGAATATGGAGCTCGAATGGATGACTGTCATTTGAATGATCTATGATGTGTCTGTGATTGGTTGAGAGTTCCCAGACGTATATGATCTACAGACATTATTTCCTGCCATTCTAGTCATAAGCATGATGGGCAGTTGACGCAGCTGAAGTTGACACTATTCGTGAGGAGCACTGCCTGATGCAGAAAGCTAATTTGCTGGTCTTTCAAAATATGAATTCATGTCAGGAGATAAGAGATTAATTCTGATGATATTGACTGAAGAACCTTTTTCTGAGATAAATAACTTTGAATCAATTGAATATGGTTGAAATGAATAAATCTTGACCTCAAATGAATTACACTGTGGTGATAAATATATATATATATATATATATAAAGGACCAATGAGAAATTTTGGTGAGTGGGTTGAAAACATTGTGATATATCTGCTCCCTTCCTGATGATCATTAGAATATTTTTATATGCCTTAATAGATGAATATCTTTATTTTCCAGAACTTTTCTTTTTCCAAAGTCTCAGTTCCACTGATTAAGTGGCTTGAGTTGCTAGTGAGCAAAATGAGAGAAGTCAATAAGCCGCCGGTTTGTACAGTACAGTACACTGTACCTCTAGAGCAACTAGTGCATCCCCTTTAAATTTCATGGACGTGGTTTCTTCTTAGGCTATCCTAGGCTGCTGATTTTAGGTGTTGTAATGTGCTTGCTGATCTTCCCCTCAAGCGCTATCATCCAGATAAATACATAAACAAAAAACAAACACCAAATAAAATAAATATCATTGCTGTCCTCATTTGAGCTCTCACAGAAAGTGTCTCACCCAACACATAAAGCGGGCCACATATCACATATGTGGCCTTGGGCAAGTCACTTAACCCCCCATTGCTCAGAAAAATCCAAGTTATCAATGTCCCTGTTTAACGTTCATTACCAAGTTTAAGTTACAATGTAAACCGCTTTGACTGACATGATGATAAAGCGGTATAAAAAAAAAAGTTAAATAAATAAAGATCACATCATTTTATTTTTTATCCTGAAGATAGTGACATTTCTATATCCTCCTATGAAGTGAATCTCCATGGAGTGGTCTGATCACCATCTATTGCACTTTATATTAAGGGGGGTTAGTGTAGAAGCCTTATTCGCTATTTAAATGCGTAAATACAGCATTTGCCCATGACAATGGCATCAACGTGTGAATGGAGATTTTAGAAAGGGCAAAATTTACATGCGGATGCAAGAGGACATGTCAGGGGTATAGTTAGGGAGTGGCCTGGGCAGGGTAAAAATCTACAGGTATACTCCCCCATTTCAGATAGGGCATACATGTATCTGACTAAAATTATCTGGGCCCAATTTTCGAAGGCATTTACATGGGTAACTGCCCTAGTTACACGTGTAAATGGCTTAACGGGAAATATTCAAAGGCACCCACATGGGCAGTGACTTCAAAAATTCCCAGGTTTGTCCCTTACATGCCCTGACGTTATGTGGTTAGCATCAGGGCGTGTCGGGCGCATTCCAGGGCAGTGTGGAGACGGACCATGGTGCTAGGCGAGGGCAACCTACCTGTAAGGCACTGGGGCTAACCGTGCAGGATTGAAAATTGGTGCTACACATGTAGCTCCTGCAGCCTCTTAGCTATGCGGCAATACCCGGATTTTCAATGCCAGGCAGCATATGACTCTGGCATGGAAAATCCGGGTTAGGCGGGAGGGGGGAGTGCTATGCGCCGATGCGACGCATAGCACCGCCCAGATCAAAATCGGGCCATCTATGACGAAATTTATACTCGCCCCCTGGCACCTGTATGTTTGTAAAAAGTGTTTGCTTGAGGCAGCCCTTTACAGGGAATATTAAAGAAGTAATCCTCATTAATCCTCCCTTGTTAATTTCCCCATCAAAGTGAGAAGAGATAGAAATAGCAACATCTGTTGTTAATTGAAACATAAAAGAAGACAGCAAATAAAGACCATATGACCAGTCTAGTGTGCCCACCCATAAAAATATTAAGCTCTACAATCCCATCCTCTCTCTCAGACATCCTATGTATCTGTCCCATGCTTTTTTGACTTGAGATAGAATTCTCATCTCCAGCACCTCCTCTGGGAGGCTGTTCCACACATCCACCACCCTTTCCATACAGAAATATTTCCTCAGATTACTCTTGAGCCTATCTCCATAAGAACATAAGAAATGCCATACTAGGCCAGACCAAAGTCCATCAAGCCCAGTATCCTGTTTCTAACAGTGGCCAATCCAGGTCACAAGTACCTAGCAGTTTCCCCAAAAGACACACAGGTTTCACAGTGCTTGTTCCGGGGCAAGTAGTGGATTTCCCGGGTCCTCCTTAATAATGGTTTATGAAGCTTTCCTCCAGGAACTTGTTCAAACCTTTTTTAAACACAGCTACACTGACAGCTTTTACTACATCCTCCAATCACAGGTCTGCAAAAAATTTTTTTTCGAGAGCTGTTTTGGTTATTCCACGTAATCTTTATGTTTTTTGGTACGCTGAATCCGAAAATGACCTCCATTTTGTCATAGGACATCACGTTTCCTGACAATTTAGGTAACTATGTTAAATAAGGCAATACCTCAAAATAAATGGAAATAGACTTATAAAATTAAAGTTTTATTACAATATGTTAATGAAAATCCTTTTTTGAACTGAAATGAGCTCACCTACACACGCTAAACTCGATTCTTTTTTCTTGTGAGGCTCCTCTTGGTGCATTTACACTTGTGAGTAGCATCTGGAATGTCTCTCTGAAGCATCCAATAGTGTCTGCCATCATTGTAATGCTCCAATTTCCCTGGTATCTCCTTTCCATCTCTTTAATGTCTTGGTGGAATCGTTCACCTTGTTCCTCACTCACAGCTCCCAAATTTTCAGGAAAGTAGTCAAGGTGGGACTGGAGGAAATGCACTTTCAAACTCATCAGGCAACCTAAAGCTTGAAATGCTTTCAGCATTCATCCGACGATCTTTTTGTAGTGAGGATCTTTGTTATTGCCTAAAAATTTCTGTACGACTTCTTTAAATGCAATCCACCCTTCTTTTTGAGGATCCGTCATGGTATTGACAAACTCTTGATCAACTATAAGCCTTCTAATGTCTGGTCCGACGAACACACCTTCCTTCAATTTTGCCTCTGACAGGCCTGGAAACTTGGTGACCAAGCATTTGAAGCATTCTCCATCACTTGGAAGTGATTTTACGAATTGCTTCATCAATCCCAATTTTATGTGAAGAGGTCGTAGAGGAACTTTATGTGAAGGTACCAAAGTTTCTCGGAGGACATTTTTTTCACCGACTGTTAGCACCCTCGGCTGCCAACTCTTCTTGGTCCAGTGATTTTGTCGGTCTCGACTGTCCCATAGACATAGAAAGCAAGGATATTTGGTATACCCAGCTTGTTGCCCGAGCAGCATGCACAAGACCTTCCAGTCCCCACACACTTGCCAACCATGGTCTTCATATTTAAGTTTACGAAGAACCAATTCCAAGTTCTCGTATGTTTCCTTCAAGTGTATGGAATGACCTACAGGTATGGAAGCATAAAAACCATTGTGGAGTAAAACTGCTTTGAGACTTCTTTTTGAAGAATCTATAAAAAGACACCATTGCTCTGAATCATATTGGATTTTAAAATGACCCATCAGACTTCGACATCGATGCAATAAACCAACTTGTCTTCTTGGGCGAAGTAAGGAACGAACTCCTTTTGTCACCACGCCCCCTGCTGGTAGCTTGTTGAAGGGACAAGGTGGACATTTTAATTATTTTGTAGAAGTAGGAAACCTTTTTGGACCAGAGGGATCATGGTCCTTGTAGTCCTTCTTCTTAAAGCAATGAGTTGTGTACGCCTTGTGTAGGGTCAAACAAAAGGTTTTTATTCCCCTTTAGCACTAAGGTTCGCTAAGAAACCAAAAGTAGAATTTACCTTATTTTCAGGTTTATGCCAAAGTAATTACAGAGCAAGAAAACTGTTATGAGAGCTTCACAGTTCCTTGTAAAAGTACACAGGGTTTTCAACACTGTAGTAAGACAAATAAATAAGCTCTTCTTTAGCTCAGCACAGACAAAAGATATTGTTAAAGCATGTTCTGGTAATTACAGCTCTGGGAGAGACTCTAGGCTTTCAGCAATACACATCGTACAGTCCATTTGTTCTTCATGCATCAACGGCTCTGGTTCCCCAAGCTCAATCTGCATGGGTTCCAGCTCAGCCGTGCTTTCTTCTACACCTGAGCTTTCCCTGGCTGAAATAGTTTGCAGTTCAGAAGTTCTCTTCCCTAGTTTCCAGCCTGGCAGTTCTGGGTTTTGCAAACAAGTGGTATGTCTTGTTTCTATGCTTCTTTGTAGTGGTTTCCAAAACTTCTGCCAGCTTTCTTTCCTCTCAGTATTGCTATCTGAGTTATAAGTCTTTCTAGGACCTGGCTTCTTTTTGAGAAATAAAGTATCACTGTACCTTGGCTCCTTGAAGTCTGTGCCACTGGTATTTTCTCTACCAGGCACTCTCCTTCTGATACAGTCTTCTCTGAAGACTGTTTCTTGGCGTTCTCTGGGCTGGGCTAATCCTCCCTGGAGCTTAGCTCTGCCACATAAGGATTCAAAGCTCCTCTGCCTTGCAGTATAGGAGGTTCCTCTATCAGGTCCTTTCTTCCCAGTATCCTTGGGTTCTTTACCAGATCCTTTCTCAGAGCTTCTCTCTATGCGTAAGCCTCTCTCTAGGCATGGCTCTCTCTCTAGCCGGAGCCCTCTCTCTAACCGTGGCTCTCTCTCTTGCCGTGGTTCTCTCTGCTTCCTTCCTGCAGAACTCTGCTTATAAAGCCATTTTTCCCTTGAGTTTTCTGACCCTCTCCTCAGGTGCACCTGATTAGCTTCTGCTTCATCAGCACCTGGGTGTATCAGCTCAGGATCTGCAGGCTCGTGCCTGCCCCCTCTAGCTGTACTGCTAGGTAATTGCACCCTCTGCAAGTCAGTTGCTTTATGAAAAACAGTGTTTTTTTCTAAGTTCATAGCTTCACTAGCTACAGCTCTATCACACTTTTCACTATGTCTGAACCATGAAGATGACACTCCTGGCAACAATAAATTCCTGCTTTTCAGCCTTGATCCGAGTAACTCAGCGGCATCTTTGGGAAGATTCAGTCTCTTACCAAATCATTCATCTCCTCCTGAGAAAACAATTTTGGTCTTGTATCATCTTCAAAGTCAGAACTTGATTCGTCATCTGGTTCAGGTATGACTTCACCTTCATCGGAGCTAGGTATCTCTTCCAAGGTAGCAGGGGGCTTGGGTACTAGTATATCTGTGCCATGGGGGATGGGACGAATTGCCAAGTGAAGATTGGGGTATGAAATGAAATGCTTCCATTTGCAATTAAACCCTTTCACATCGCATGAACAAAAGTAACAGTCGTCACTGTGGTTCTTTTGCTCTCGCCATACCATAGGAATCCCATAACGGAAAGATTTTTTCTTACCCTTGAACCAGTTTCAGAGGTCCTCAACACACCGTTTGCACACTTTATGAGGCGCCCAGACTTTATCTTGATCTCCAATTTTTAGTCCAAAGTATGCAAAGTATACTTTTTTCACAAAGTCTGTAATATTCTGCTGTTGCTTCAACACTGTATATTCACCACAGATGAAACAGAAACTGTCTGGCGAATTAATACACTTTTGCGGAGCCATAACATAACGGTTGAAGAATGACGAGCTAACACGAATTGCGATGAAAAAGTGTGAACAGTCTAGAACCAAGAACCTGATGATGATTCGTGCATAAGTGTGGCATGCAGGAGAGAGCAACTCTGTGTCTGTACACGAGACATCACAGTGCTGGCGACGCCCCCCTGCACTGACCGGAGCTGCTGCTATCTGCCCTGTGTCTCCCTCCCACTGGATTCTTCAGGAAAGATTAACCCCTTCTACCATTAGAAGCACGGACTTAAAACTTGCTTAGCTTATGTATATATTGCTGACCATCAGATTTACAGTGCTATTTTTTTTTATATAACTCGGACAACCCCTTTAAGGTTTTTTGGCATTTTATATCTTAAATGCACTTATGTGAATTAATTAATAGTAATTTGAATTAATTAATAGTAATTTGAAAAAATTAGATAAATTTGAAGACAATTTTGCATGTTGTGGCAAATCATGAAGTCTAGGAGTTTTTTCAATATTTTATTTGTTTTCAGCACACCAAAATACATGGAAATTAGATGAAAATATTCATACAGCTTTTTAGTCGCAGACCTGTGTAATGAATTCCAAAGTTTGATTACGCATTGAGTAAAAAAATATTTTATCTCTTATTAGCCTTATATGGATTACATCTCCTTTTACCTTCATCCTATTACCCCTCATTCCAGAGCTTCCTTTCAACTGAAAGAGGTCCACTTCCTGACAATTTATACCACGGAGGTATTTAAACGTCTCTAGGATATCTCTACTCTCCCATCTTTCCTCAAAAGTACAGTATGCATATTGAGATCTTTAAGCCTATCCCCATATGCCTTATGATGAAGATCACAGACCATTTTAGTAGCTGTCCTCTGGACTGAGTTCATCATGTTTATATCCTTTGGAAGGTACAGTCTCCAAAAGTGAATATACATGCAGTACTCCAGATGAGGTCTAACTAGGAATTTATACAAAGGAACAACCAGGTCCTTTCCTGTTGACCATTCCTCTTTATATGTACCCAAGCATTCTTTAGGCTTCTGCAATCGCTTTAAGATGATCCAATATGATCACTCCACAGGTCTGGCTCTTTTTCATACATTGAAGTACTTCACTCCCTGTATTGTACTGTTCTGCTAGGTTTTTGCAACCCAAATGCATGATCTTGCATGTTTTAATATTAAATCTTAGCTGTCAAATTCTTGATCTTTCTTCAAGCTTTTGTTAGGCCTCTCTCCAAATTATCGACATCTTCCATGGAGTCTGCTCCGTTACAAATTTTGGTATCTTCTATAAAGAGACATACATTTTCTGATCTTCCCCCCCACCAAGGGCCGGTCCCTATGGTATGCCATTTACTACTACCCTCGGTCAGCTCCCATTCAAGTAGTTTCTAACCCAGTCAGTAAATTTAGGGTCCATCCCAAGGGTATTCAGTTTACTTAAAAGTTGCTGATCCAGAATAATGTTAAAGGCCTTGCTGAAATCTAAATACATCA
Source organism: Ichthyophis bannanicus (assembly GCA_033557465.1). Classification (NCBI taxonomy): domain Eukaryota; kingdom Metazoa; phylum Chordata; class Amphibia; order Gymnophiona; family Ichthyophiidae; genus Ichthyophis; species Ichthyophis bannanicus. The sequence goes on from CM066040.1 coordinate 72,714,258, forward strand.
CATCTAGCAAACTCCCTTGATCCAATTTTCTGATCACACAGTCAAAGTCTCTTAGATCCTATGGTTTTCAGTGTTAGGCAGATAATGTCCTTATCAGGGCCAGTGAAAGGTTAGGAGGTACCCTAGGTGAAGACTTATTCTCTGCTGCCCTTCCTGCTCCTACCCCTCTACTGGACCTGCAGCGGCAGTAATGACACTAAAACAGCAACGCAGCACTTATCCAAAGCCTCCAACCCTGCGTGCTATTGGTGTTGTACCTTGACCAGCCGCTACCGCCCCTCCAAAGTAGATTTCTTGTTTGCATTGGGGCAGAAGCGGCTGGTCAAAGCATGGCACCAATAGCACGCAGGGTCAGAGGCTTTGGGTAAGCAACATTGCTCCTAATGTCACTGGTGCTGCAGCAGTGGCAATGGGTCTTCCCCAAAATGTTAGCCTTCTAGCTGACAGCCTACTTCACCTGATGGGTAGCTCCAGCCCTGCTCTTTATAGGTTAACCCTCAGATACATGCAAAAGCATGAATGATTATTTAGAAACTGTATGGCTGAAGGCCAATAAAGGCTTGTTTAATCCTTGAAAAACATATTTCCTTTCTGTAGATGAACCAGTTAAGCATTTTCCAGTCCTTTACTTAAAGCTTTAAGGAGCTTTTCTTTCCCTGAAGCTGTCTCATATTCTGGATGCATATCTTATTTTGAAAAGCTACATTTTAGATGGGGCAAAGAAAGCTCGGATTACATTTTGCTTGATCCATATGCCAAGACTATTTTGATTATTGCTTAATTTAAAACAATTGTTTATATAATGATATCATAGATTAATCATTGTGATTCTTTTTTCAGGTTTCACTCTAAAGAATTTGCATAAACTACAGCTTGTCAAAAATGTCACTGCTCATCTTGTAGCAGGGTATAATTTTACATAGAAACATCCAAACATGGAAAGAGAAAACGAAAGCAGATAAAGACCATACGGCCTATCCAGTCTGCCATTCTATATCACTTAGCAAGGTCTACAATCCCTTCCTCTTCCACAGAGATCCTTTGTGCTTGTCGATGTTGAGGGGTGGCACCATTGGGAAAGGACCAATTATGAATAATTCCTGCCCTCTCGAAATACCCCTACTAATGGAGCAAGCTGGGAGGCTGAAAGGAGTCCTAGTTGTTGTTGTTAAGTACCTTCGAGTTGGTGTCGATTCCTGGCAACCCTCTGCATAATTGACCTAAACTTTGTTCGGTCTTCAGCCAAGTTACATTGTTGATAGAATGGTATACAAAGCTGCTGCTATTGTATTGATCCATCTCAATGCCAGCCTTCCTCTTTTATGGTGACTTTCTATCTTGCCAAGCATTATGTCTTTATCCAATAATCTCTCTCATCACATGATGTGTCCAAAGTATGAAAGTCGAAATCTTATCATCTGAGCTTCTAAGGAAAGCTAAAGTTTGATTTCCTCTAGTACTGACTGGTTTGTTCTTCTGGCAGTCCATGATATATACAGTATTCATTGCCAGCACCATATTTCAAAGGCATCAATTTTCTTCCTATCTATCATTTTCACTGTCCAACTTTCGCATCCATATGACGTTATTAAAAAAAAACATGGCCTGGACAAGTCAAATCTTTGTATGGAGAGAGACTTCTCTGCTCTTGAGGATTTTTTCTAGGTCCTGCATAGCCATTCTACCAAAAGCTATCAACTATTTCAAGTTCTTCTCCATCAATGATGAACTTATTGATTTTTCCATTTGTCAGGATCTTTGTCTTCTTAACGTTAAAATGCAGACCCATTTTAAGACTATATTCCTTGATCTTGAGAAGCAAATGTTTCAAATCATCTTCACTTTCAGCCAGTAATGTGGTATCATCAGCACAGCGAAGGTTGTTGAGTCTTCCACCAATCTTCACACTTCGGTTGTCTTCATAGAGTCCTGCTTCTCTGATGATTTGTTCTACATATAAATTAAAGAGGTAGGAGGAAAGAACGTAGCCTTGTTCACCTTTGCTGATTTCAAACCATTCTGTTTCTCCTAGTTCCTTTCAAACTGTTACTTCTTGATCAATGTAAAGGTTGTGCAAGAGAACTATCGGGTGGTCTGGTATACCCATGTTTCTTAATATGAACCATAGTTTCTCATGGTTTACACAATCAAAAGCCTTGCTGTAGTCAATAAAACACATAGGGATATCATTTTGGTATTCTTTTGTCTTTTCAATGATCCATCTCACATCCACTATAATGTCTCTCGTTTATTTATTTTATTTATTTAAATGGATTTGTATCCCGCCTTATCCTAAAATCTCTCGCTCCTCAACCTTTCCTGAACCCTGCTTGCACTTCTGGCATTTTTTGTTCCAGATATGGTTATAGTCTCTGCTGAATGATCTTGAGTAGAATTTTGCTGACATGTGGCATCTGAGCAATTGCGCATTAATTTCCAATCAGTCAGGTCACCTTTCTTCAGTATCAGTATAAACACAGATCTTTTTCAGTCAGTTGGCCATGAATTTGTCTTCCAAATTTCCTGGCAAAGCCTTCTAAGTATAGTAACAGCTGCATCCGATTGCTCTAATACTTCATGGGAATGCCATCAATGCCCGGTGCTTTGTTCTTTGAAAAGGCTTTCAATGTTGCTTCGACTTCTTCTTTCATCACCATTGGTTCCTGATCATAAGGTACAGGTTGAAACAGCTGTTGGTCCACCTGATCTTTATGGTATAATGACTCTGTAAATTCTTTCCACCTTTTCTTGATCTTCTCAGCATCATTCAACATGGATCCTTGAGCATCTTGTAGCATTCCAATTTGAGGATGCATTTTTTTTATTTAACTCTTGCAGCTTTAGAAAAGTCAATCTTGTTCTTCCTCTAATAGTTTCTGATTCTATTTCCTTGCATGTGTCATTGTAGTACTTCTCCTTGTGTTGTCTTGTTGCAGGTTGGAAATCTCTGTTGAGTTCTGTGATTGCCTCTTTCCCCTCTGGCTTTAGCTTCTCTGCGCTTCTAGACAATTTTCAGAGTTTCTTCAATCATCTTTTGGCAGTTTTTGCCTTTTCACCTTATGTAGAAACTTGTCGCTTTCTTCCAACACAACCTTCTTGATGTCATCCCATAACTCTTCTGGAGCTCTGTCACTTGTATCTAAAGCAGCAAACCAATTTTTCATGTAGTCTTTAAATTCCAGTGGTATATTCTTAGGATCATATTTTGCTACATTCATGAGTGGCTTGCTCTTTTTCAACTTTAGCTTAAGTTTGCATACTTGTAGTTGATGATTTGTACCATAGTCAGCTCCAGGTTATATCTTTGTTGATGTTATCAAACTTTTCCATTGTTGTCTTCCACAGATGTAGCCAATTTGATTTCTGTACTTTCCATTGGATGAAGCCAACATGTACAGTTGGTGCTTGTGTTGCTGAAAGAAGGTATTTGAGATGAATAGATCATTGATCTTGCAGAATTCCATCAGTCTTTCTCCAGCTTCATTTCTGTTGCCAAGTCCATATTTTCCAACCACTTTGCCTTCTCCTTTGCTGCCAACTTTTGCATTCCAGTCACCCATGACTATCAGGATATCCTGTTTGCATGTTCTGTCAATTTTAGCTTGTACTTGTTCATACAACTCATCAACGTCTTACTCTTCTGCAGCTGAAATTATAGTTGTGTTGATAGGCTTTCCTCATAGATGAATAGAAAGAAGCATTCACTGACTGCATTGTATTTTATTACAGTTCTTGCAAGTTTCTTCTTAATTATAAATGCAACATCATTTCTTCTTTGTCTTTCATTTCCAACATAGTAAACCATATGATCATCAGATGTAAAATGCCCAAAACCAGCCTATTTCAAGTTATTGACACCCAACAGTTCGAGTTGAACACGTTCCATTTCATTCTTGACCACCTTCAACTTCCCTTGCTTCATATGTTCCATGTCCCAGCTATGTCAGCAGATCCAACCACATCATAAATGCTGGCTTTACACTGAGAAGTCTTCAGCTCATCCCCAGTAGACATTTGACTGTTTTCCAACCTGGGGGTCTCATTTTCCAGCACTATAGTGCAATTTGTTTTGTGGCTATCCATTGGGTTTTCATGGCAAGATACAGAATTAGATTTGCCAGGCCTTTCTTCTGAGCACTTAATTCCAATGTTCTTGCATTTGTCACAGAAATGTGATCCTCCATTTACAACACTGTCCCATTCTGCTGCTACTCAGATGGGTGGTTTGTCTTAGTCTGTCACCTCAGCTGAGACCTATCTATCTTGGGAGACCCTGCCAATAGCTAAGCTACTGATAGCTTAGCTCTCAGCATCATTCATGCACACAAGCCTTCACAGCATGACAAGCTGTAAACCAAGTGAAAGGGAAATCATGGTAGATGGTAATTTTTAAATGGGTCAGACTACAAGGTTATGCCTATTTTATCAAGTAAGCGCTTGCCTGCTTTGCTTTATAAAATAGGGGTGTATGGATATGTTGGAACCCAGGCGCGGTAGTTAAGCCTGCCGAAGAGTAGGTGTAACTTGCCATGCCTACATCTGCGATCCGATGCACGTAAATCATAATAATTTATAACTTATGAGAGTCAGTGGAGGCTGCATCTATGGTCCACCCAAGCACCACCCTCCATGCCCAGCCCAGCGGAAGAAACACATGATGAGCACTTATGCACACGCTTACACAATAATACCTGGATGATGGGCACATATAAGTGCCCATTCACACACATAGGTCCCTGAAAATAGGAACTTGGATGCATTCGCACGTAACACTCCACACGGTCCATATAAAATCAGCTCCGAATTGTGCTCTTCAATGTGATTAATTTGCAACCTAACAAACTAGAATGTACAACAAAATAGCCACCAAATCAATGTAGACTTAATTCTTCTGAAATGGTAGATTAATTAAAACAATACAGATCATTTTGCTTGCAAACTGAGCGGGACTTTAGCTGATTAATGATCTAGAAAGAAGAAAAACAAGGTGAAAATGTCAACATACAACGAAGGAAAAACAACGGCTCTGCATTATTTTAATGAGAGTATAACCTAATTTGACTGCATTACTCTGTTTATGGGTAATGTCCAATCAATCATGTAATTAAAAATGTTAAAAATGTTTTGATTTATTTTGCTAATTAAGCAAATCAAATTTAATTGTATCATTAAGTACTGTTTTTTTTCCCCAAGAACTATATACTGCTTTTGAAAGACAGAATACAAGGCATGCAAATAAAGCTGGCCCTATATTGAGAGAGACATAAATACACTTTGCATAATGTCTGGATCAGCTTTATCTAGAACTGTTACATTAATGTAATGATCCCTAGTGCAAGCAGGACCAGTTCATTTCTAGTCTTAGCAGCCATCTTGCTGTAACATCCCACCATGGGATAGCTGCTTTGGTTCTGCCCGACCTCTGTATAACCCCACTGCACAGGATGTGAGCTGTGGCTTTGTTTAGTCTGTGGCTTTCCTTATGGTTATGTTGTGCTGTGCTGTGCTGTAAGCCAAGGACAAGTCTCAGACCTAATATTTTGGGTTTTGTTTTTTTTTAATTGGTGTCCAGTGTGGCATCATCCCTAGATTCTTGAATTGCTTGCCTGTGAAGAGTGAGAGCTGGACAGAGGTTTTACCCACCCCTCTGACTGAGTGTGGAAAAGAGATTGGAGGTACTGGCTTGCTTCCCAAGGCTAACTGAGGAGTCTGCAGTGTTGGAGTGGACTGTGTCTGCCTGAGAAAGGATGGTGGGGTGTTTGCTTCTAAGTACAGGAGGAAGGTGAAGAGAACTGGGATTCCAGCAAGAAGTGGAAACAACATTGTTATCTAAGTGCTCAGGAGCCTTAATCCAGGATCCCTTTGCTAAAGGGAGAACAGACAGTTCTCCCGGTGGACAATCTGATCCCTATCACTAAGAATGTGCTTGGTGGAGTGAAGGAGTGGGAGAGAACCCGCAATTTCTTTGTTCTGTGACCTGACTCTGGCAGGACTTCCCTGCTACCCAGGGATGTTACACTGGCAAGAAGGAAATCAATTGCTGCACACCAGTTCAGATTTCTTGACATCTAAATAGAATATTTGGAAATTAGAGATGTACTGCTGGACCCTTTCATTTCATTATTGTGCACAATTATTAAACTGTGGGAAAAATATCACATTTTACTGCAGCTTAATCTATTGTGGGAGTCACTAATCTGTATAACTCAGTAATGCATGTTAGTAACTTCTACAGTAAATATATAACACGATTTATTTTGCAAGCTGTGTTATTCTTCTCTCTCCAGGAGCATCAGGCCACTAAATCACATGCCAGTGCTTCCAGAGCATCTTAAATGGGCTTTAACTTTACCGTTAATGTGGATATATCCAAGAACTGGAATAGAGGAAAGTCCAAAGGGCCTGCAAGTTTAACTTCTTTAATCCCCTCTGAACCTTTGCTTCATAATCCCTGAAAATCTAATCATGGACTTTAAATACTATCCATCATGCAGAATTTGTGTTTTAGGTGTTTTATTTCATTTGATAAACCGCCCTTCTGTAACAATCAAGGCAGTGTACAGTATACAAATAGTCAGGGAAGGGCCCAAGGCCAGTGAAATGGAAAAGAAAATTTACAATCTTCGATAGGAGAGTAAGAGAGAAGAGGGAGACAAGACTAGACGTAGGAAATTACAGTCTCGGGGGAGAGAGACAGGACTGGGTGTAGGAAGGCAGTTACACAAAAGGGGAGGGAAGGTCAAAGGCCAGGGAAAAGAGGTGAGTCTTCAGGTTTTGTTTGAAGGTGGTATGATGGAGCTCCAAACGGAGAGAGGAGGGGAGGGAGTTCCAGAGGGCAGGACCTGCGAAAAAGAAGGCAGAGGAACGGGTGGATTGTAGATGGGCGAGGGAGGGAGAGAGAAGGGTAAGGCAATTGAGGTGAAAAGAATGGGGAGTGTGCCTGGGAGAGTGGAAGGTGATAAGGTCTGCTAGGTATTGTGGAGTGCTGGTGTGTATACGCTGCTTTGCTGTGTTGTAATCAAAAAAGCGCTAATCAAAACAAATAAACATAAACATACACGCATACAACAAAAGCATCCCTTAATGTGATAGGCCATAATGCCCTACCATTGTGGCCAAGCACAAAAAGCATCACGTCAAATTCAGTGTGTTTCTGAGACGTCTCCTCCTCTTACACCCTTCTTTTTTCGTTTCTATTCCTCTTTCTGCCATCTAACAAAAGAAAATATATAAATCCTCTCATTAATCTTCCTTCTGCAGGACTTGATTACAACTTCACACAATTCATCAGTGTCACCAACACATACACTTAGGTTTCATTGCCTGAACTTGGTACCATGTCTTCCATGTTTTCCTGAGTTGACCCTGAGTTGCTCAATGATGATGAGCTAGATTAGTGGTTCAAACTACCAACCAGTTGGGTTTTCACGATGTCCACCCACTACCTGCAATATATACCAATCTCTCATGCATATTCATTGTGAACAGCCTAATTACGCGACTGACTGGGAAAGATATGAGAATCACCGAGTTAGATGATGAAGACCTTCATTTCTTCTCCTGCTTTGTCTAATTGTTCTACTCCCTCCAGCTGATCCATTGACCACATATGGTTCCTCCAAGACTCCTGCTACAGTGTTCCTGGCTGAACTTGTACTAGTTCTGAATCATCTATCACACACTTCAGCTTGCTCTATTCTGCCCTCTGAGTCAGGCTTTGCTTCTTAATACCCATGACACTCCATCCGCATCTCACCCACTGCAAAAATAACTACTTTATTTACTTATTTCATGTAAACATATGAAATGGCATTTTAGAAAGGACGCCAACGTCAAAATAGGGTCAGAATGTGCTGAGAAAAGCCAGGGACATCTATGTATCTGCCTGATTTTAGTAATATAGACATCCCTGATGTGGACATCCATGCTGGTGGCCACACAGACGTCCCTCTTAGGAAAGCATAGAGTAGGGACATCCATCTAATGCAAGGTAGCATAAAGGGACATCCAGAGAAAAAAACATAAGCCCTCATTCCCCATCAGTGATCATTATTTGCATGGAAAATATACGAGCACTTTTCCAATGCCTCTTGGTGCCTGGAGCAGGTATAACCTTGGACATGGCTTGGGACATCCAGAGCATTTCTGGAATATGATAAGTCTGGGAACGCTCCTTTCAGACTTGTACGTACTCGCCCTAGGGACATCCACAGAGCCATCTTCTAAAACGGCTCTGGGGATATATCCATGCCTGTTTTCAGACATTCAAAGCATGGATAGAGCTTCTAAAATTACCCCCATAGAACGGCAAACCAGAAAACATATTCTTCTCTGGGTGGAACACAAAATCAACATATACAATAAATGTTAAATCCCCATACTAACATATCAGATAATTAAGGCCATACCAGGGTGCCAATTCATAAATACTGTGATCTCTTTCCCTTCCCCTTTCCTTAACCAGTGAATGCAAACATCCTGCCTTAGGGTATTTCCCATGTCCATCTTGGCATTCACATGTACACATAAGTGTAACCTTCACCCCCCCCCCCCCCCCCAATTATGTATTGTCTAGGCAGGTGCTGTGCAACTGGACCACACCGGTCCAGAGAGCTATTAACCAGAGTTTCTCTGAGCTCTTTGGAGTGATAAGTATCAGGATTCAAACTTGAGAGATTAGAAGATTTGAGGCTATATAGCAGCAATAATTCAAGGTTTTTGGCACATTGACACATACTCATTCACCTTTGTCAAAGGCAATTGCCCCTAAGGGCAATCACCCACTTAGCTGTGCATGGTTTGATAGCTTGGAGGCCAAAGATAGGAAACTGCCTTTGTTTGAGGTTTTTATAGTCAATGAGATTTCCCTCTCAAGGAGTCCACACCAAGGCTAAAATGGCTGGCAGCAAGAACCTCCCATGATCTGGAAAATGCTATGGGGTATGTTTACTAAACTGCGGTAACATAGCAGCGGCTACGTTAACGCGCATTAACGTTACCTAACGAGCGTTAGCATTCCCAGCCGTGGTAAACACCGCAGAGGGTGGAGAGAGGGCGGAGAGAAGGGGTCAATGGGCGGGGAGAGGCTCCTTTTACACTAACGCGGGGAACTGAAGGGTTGAAAAGAACCGCAAATGAAAACCTGTCGTTAGATGCACATTTGCAGGAGAGAGAAACCATTTAAGTGTCAGCAATGTACAGCATAGGCAGGGAACCCAGAAATGTGATAGTAGTGCTCCATTTGCAGCAACAGCATAGTGCCCAAATATGAAAGGCCACTATGGCGATGGTGCAAACGGGGCATAGGGGGCTGCAGGCGGGACATGTAGCGGGGGCAGCTGGGGCACAGGGTGGACTAGGCGGGCGCCTAGGTGGCACATAGGAATATAGAAACTGGAAATCAGCAAGACAGCAACTGACAAAGGCCAAACACAATCCACCTACATCTACCTGGTCCACCCAAGCTAACAGTTGCCAGGGCACTGACCTGACATCCCCCCAGCCAACCCTCTCCCAAGCAGAAGAGACATACTATTGGTAGGCGGTGATGTGGGGGATGTGAGGATGCTCATGTATGCCCCCCCCCGCCCCAGACCCTGCTCCCTAGGTGACCACCTACCCACACAGTGGATGGCCTGGGACTGTGCACTACCAGCACCGACAGCATATGGTCATGTCAGCATGGCAGAGGGGTGTGTGCCCGTGCTGGAGGGGGCAGTGGCACCTGCCTGTAGTGGACCTAGGCCATTCCCTGTACCAGTACTGTACGTGGTGTACAGTGCAACATAAAAGGTCTGGCTGAGGAAAAGTACAGGTAGCTCCAAGGACTACCATGCATCTGTGGCAACAGTGTGGTGCAGTACACCCAGCCAGTGTGTCCAGAAGCAGAGGGTCACAGGTTCAAGTCCCAGCTTTGGTTCCTGCAGAGCATGTCCCTATATTTTACCCTACAATGCAGATACAACATCAACATGTGCAAAGCCCAAAGCAGTGGCGAACAGGGGTACAAACACCCACTCACACAGGCTCCACAATCCAAAGATGCATGGACAGTCAGGCTGTTGGCCCCAGCATTGAGCTGCAGTTATCACCAGAGCACTACTACCACCTCCTGCACAGTATAGCAATGTCGGCACTGTAATTAGGACCAGTGTGGTGGGCAGGGTTGCCAACCACCCTATCTTTGCACAATGCTGCAATAGGAGTGTGTGTGTGTGTAAGTCCATCCATTGTTCTGTGGCTGCCCACCCCTCACTGGGCCCAAAATGTCCCACTGTTACCAGCGTTAGCCTGAATATGTGCATAATGAGGAGCAAGGTATTGTGGGTATGGCCCAGACAGGGCGGATTGGCCAGGATGCATTTTCACAGTGTGTGGGGCAATGGCTGGGACACTGCAGTGCCCAACCACTGCCTGCATGGACAGGGTGGCCACAGCATGGAATGCTGGGAGGGCACTCACTCTGACCGAGCAGTGACCATGGCATGTCTAGGTTCCCACATAGTGCTCTACATTATCTGCCTTCAGTGATCCTTTTGTGTTCTCAGTGCTGGGGCCCCAATCACTGAGATGCTTGCTTGGTGCACATAATTCCTCTGTGAGTATGCACTATGGCCTGGCTAGTGGACTGTCTGCAGTTAGACTGTGCATAGTTGGAGCACCTATAAGGTGCAGTCTGACTGTGCTGTCTGCTGGTGACTGGCAGACAGTGGTGCAAGGCAGTTGGGGTTTTTCAAACCTAACCCCAGCATTGCTGCTGGTCTGCCACTGCCTCGGTCACAGGTCTGGCTCTGGCCCACCAACCCCGGAGGGCTGTCTTATAACAGCAGGATGGAGGTTGTGGGGCTGGGGCACCTGTCCCTTACCTACAAAAAGGGTGATGTGGGCCCTTTGGGGTATGTACTGCATACTACTTTGACCTATAAAAGCACTGCTACACAAGCCTCATGCAGATCTAGAAACCCCTCTGCCCTGATAACAGGTGCTCATGTCAGCCAGACCCTAACACTGGATACATACTAATCTGTGTGGAGTCTGGTCCCAGAGGGCCACATGTGACTGCAGGATACAGATGGACACCGAATTACCTTCAGCTACACTGCAAGGAACACCTGTCACACACGGGTAGTGATGGGGATGTACAGCAGGACCTACCTCTAGCACCACATGTACTGCGGACCTAGTGCTGGGCACCCATCCTATCCCTCAGGGTGAACACAGAACCTGCACAGTGGCATGGTCTGTAGCTACTCTGTGCCAGTATCACGTACTGTCAGTTCGTCTTTCCAAGCTGAGGTACCGGAGAGGAGCAGACCCCATTTGGTGATCATCTGTAGACAGCTATTCAGCATGTGCAATGCATCATGAGTACTGGTGGGTTTACCCTATCCTGATAACCACAGCAGACAGTTTGTGCGGTGACCTGCAGTCCTTCTGTATCCAGCCATTGCTGTGATATACACCACAGAGGTATAGCCTACTGGTTAATACAATGCCATTCTCGGCAGTGTGCATGGGTTCAATTCCTCATTGTTCCCTCCTCTCATGCCTGTCCTACTCAAATAGTGTGCATGTCTGTAACAGTCATATTTTTGCAGATCTGTGCTGCCAGCCCATAATACCCTCGCCACAACTGCCAACATTCCCTCGGTCCGTCTATCTGCGTCTGTCAGCTGTGTAGAGTCCTGTCTGCCTGTGCAGGCTGCCACCCCAAGTCCTGCACTGCTACCCTTTCCTGCATTGCGCCTCATCGTGCTTGCCTCACCTGTGCCTGATCTGCATGGCACCACCACTCCTCTGTCCACCCATCATTCTAACTATCCTGCCACCTCCGTCTCCACTGGGGGACACGTATTCCCATCACCTGCCACCAACTGTATTTCCAGTACTTTACATTGCCAACACCCCATGTTGTGGTACAGTTGCCCCCACCATGTTTGCCAACAGTATTGGCAGCCACATGGGATGCCCGCAGATATGGCAGGTCCAGCGGCTCCCAGCTCTCCCTCCTTCACTCACCTGTTCATTGCCTTTCCTATCTAGTGTTAGGGCTACATCTGTCTCTGTTCCTCACAGGTCATGCATGTCATCCTGAGGCACCTTGCAGCCCTTAGGGCACACTAACCTAGGGCACCATAACCTTGTTAGGTCATCTTAACCTATGGTTCCATAGCCCAGGGTGCCTTCTACAGTGCCTTGTCCAGGGGTGTCTAATATGGTGCTTAGCCTAAGGAGCCCTATAGGGCACCTTACAAGGCGCCTTACGAGGCACCTTACAAGGCACCTTATAATGCACCTAACAAAGCACCTTATAATGCACCTTACAAGGCACCTTATTAGGCGCCTTGTAATGTGCCTTGTAAGGTGCCTTATATGGCGCCTTGTAACACGCGTTAGTCTAAGGTGCCTTGTAACGTGCGTTAGCTGATACGGCTTGCTGTAACGATGCACCGCCCACGTCTTTATATGGGCATCTGTACCTTTACCGCGGAACCTAACGCGGGTGACATTACCGCAGTTTAGTAAACATACCCCTATATCTTTCTTCCTATGTTTTGGCATACAAAACATAGTAAGATATGAAGTTCTAGCTATTGATATTTCTTGATATAAAAGCTGCATTCGATTCTATAAATCACAAAATACTAATCACGCCTAAATGAAATTGGACTACAAGAAACAACACTAAAATGGTTTACATCTAATCTTACCCACAGAAAGATACAGGTCAAATCTGGATCACATCAATCAAATCCAATAGATCAGCAGCAAGGAGTACCACTCTCTGCAGCGCTGTTTAATATCTATCTGCAGCTTCTTTGCAGCATAATAGCCAAACACAAAATGGACTACAATATCTATGCGGATGACATCATAGTCCACACCTCATTCAACACTGACCGACCTGACTACTTGAACATAACAACATGTCTGGAAGAAATGTCAACCTGGCTCCTGGAATGAAATTTAATGATAAACTACAAGAAAACAGAAGCAATCTTCATAACAAAGAATTCCGCATTTGCTCCACCAAAATCTCTGCAAATAGCGCATAACACCATAGAAGTGAAAACGGAAGTCAAATATCTGGGGATATATCTCGACCAAAACCTAAACTTTCAAGCACATATAAGCAAGATTACAAAAACTGCCTACAACAAACTAAGAACAATAAAAAAAACTCAAACCGCTTCTGGACTTTAATAACTTCCACACAGTCTGCCAGGCCTTGATAATGTCAATTGTGGACTATTGCAACATCATCTACCAGGGGCTACCTACCCAGTCAATCTACCCTTTGCAATTACTACAAAACACGATGGCCTGTATCATAACTGGGACACCAAGAACCAGCCACATAACCCCAACATTGAGACAACTACAATGGCTCCTCATAATCACCAGGACGAAATGCAAAGCAATACTCACCATTTTCAAAATCCTACACCAATTATCGCCACCAACACTACAAACCCTCATAAGCAAGGACCCTGAAAATAGAACAAAAAGGAAACTCAATAAAAACCTACTAATAATACCAAAGACCAAAACCAAAGCTAAACAAATAACCTGTCATAGAGCTTTTCAATATATGTTCCATCACTCTGGAACACCCTCCCAGAAAACGTAAGAACCACCAATGACCTGTGGGACTTTCGGAAAGCCTTAAAAACACACTTTTTTTGGAATATTATGGACCAGAACCCGATACACTGTGCAAAACACACCCACTACAATGAAATATGAACACATCCAATCATTCTACCTTCCATGCAATAGCAGCAACCATCATAACTAACATCAAGAAACCATGTAGCCAATATTGTTAGTACCCCTGCTATATCCAAATTTTTAATTCCTTGTTCTATATAAAGTTCATTTATTTAATGTTCAATGTAAACCGCTTTGAATCTAAGGGGTATGTTTACTTAGTGTGGTACAGAGATATAATATCCAGTGTGCAGAATGCCATAAAAGGAGTGGGCGTTTCAGTCTTAAAGTAGCAAAACGGGATTATCGCGCGATAACGCGCGCTGCTGAGCACATTATCGGGCGAAGCGCCGCTAAGTGCGTTACCGCACGATAATCTTAAGTAGGCGCGCAGATATGCAAACATAGAAACAGAGGTGTAGCACAATAGTTAATACACTGACTGATGCTACAGGGGTCATGAGTTTGATCCCCCAGTGTGCCTAATGCATAAGGCTGGCTGAGGCATCAGCTTGACATGTAAGTACTGTTTCTTGAGGCATTTTATTTGTATTTTAATTATTGCTGCCAGAAAACACACCCTCACATGCCGTAACCTAAGGTGCCGCATAAGGCACCCCATATTGCACTCCATAGGGCACATTATAAAGTGCACTGTCTGCCACGGCACCCTATAATGTCCCCTATAGGGCACCCTATAAGGCGCTCCATAGGACACCTTATAAGGCACCTTATACGGACTGTAACCATAAGGTGCCTCAGAAGGCGCTTTATAGGGTGCCCTATAAGGCGCCTTATAGGGTGCCTTCTGAGGCACCTTATGGTTACAGTACTCTGAGGATGTTTTTGCTGGCAGCACTAATGTACATTAAAAATAGACAATGCTTCAGACAGCCCTATCAAATAACCCCATTGTGGGTTTGAACCCATGATCTCTGACTCCACAGGCAGTGAAGTGACCAGTTGGCTACAGCTGCTAACAAACCCCTGGCTGGCTGCAGAAGGACTGCACGTCACCACACAAACAGTCTGCTGTGGTCACCAGGATAAGGTTAGCCCACCCATACCCATGATGCACTGAACATGCAAATCAGCAGTCTACAGATGATCACAAGATGGGGTATGCACCCCCACAGCACCTCGGCCTGGTAGGTGGAACTGACCGTGTGTGTTACTGGCACAGAGTAGCTACACACTGTCACATTGTGCGGGTACTGTGCTCACCCTGAGGGTGAGGTGGGGCGCCCAGCACCAGGTCCACAGCACCTTCCAAGGCAGAAATAGGCCATGCTGCAGATCCCCAGCAGTGCTAGTGTGTGAGATAGGTAGTTCCTGCAGACACACCTTGGATACATCTGTGTTTCTCAGTCAGGTTTAGCCCTTATGGACCCATAGGAGGATTATGTACCACCACCCAACCCACCCTCTGGGGCTGAGGGTGGGAAACAGGGTCTCTCACCAACAGATCCACATTCTACCTCCCTGCAATGGTGGTAGTAGAGGGGACCATCAATCCCAGTCCTGCTGGGGAACAGACACCCTACAGGGCAGTCAATGCAGCTCTGTACACATCCATAAAGAAATGGCAGACATTAGGCCTGGAAATGCGAAGCTGCACCCCACCACTATCTCATATTCTCCTGCAGCAAGCCTCCAGGCGCTGCACCCTGCAAGGTGTTCCAGCAAGACACATACCAGCTGCAGACAGTCTGCTAGCTAGTCCATAGTGCATGTTCCTGGTGGAGATGCGTGCACCCAGAACTGGGATGTCAGCATACACACCAAGCAGATAAGTCAGTGATTGGGCCCCAAAAGGGAACCCATAAATATCACATGAAAGAAATACTATATAGCACTATGGGGGAACCTAGCCATGCCGTGGTCACTGCTCAGTCAGGGTGAGAGTGATCTCTAGCAGGACATGCTGTGGCCACCCTGTCTGTGCAGCTGGTGGCCAGGCACTACAATGTCCCAGCCATTGCCCTATGCCCTGTGCAGATGCATCCTGGCCAGGCCACCCTGTCCGGGCTATACCCATGGTACCTTGTTCCTCATTATGCACATTGGCAGGCCAATACTGGCAACAGTGCTGGCAGTGTGGGCTGTGGAGGGTGTTTGCAGCCACCACACACTGGATAGACAGACACACACTCCCACACCTATGCCAGCATTGTGCAACTATTTTATTTATTTTATTTATTTAAACAAGAACTTATATACCGCAGCTTCCATAGATCAGCTGCGGTTCACAGATAACAACAGTCAAAGCATAGTTTGTTTTACATATAACATCAGGTAACTATAAGCAATATAAAGTAAACAGGATAATGTTAAACTGAATGGCACAGAACAGTGCAACTTATATACATTATTTACATATAGACATTATTTGGGGTATAATCATGGAAAGAAGTTCAGAATCAGATAGGGAGAGTTTTCTTTTTATGTTGTAGTGAGATGTCAGACAAAAATTGGTTAGCCTTTATCTAATTCTTTTGAGTGGATGTCTTTACTATTGTAGTGTATTGTGAAAAGATGGGTTTTCAATTTTTTGTGGAATTCATTAATCTCTGTTATCATTCTTAGTTCTTCTGGGAGGGAATTCCAGGTTATTGGGGCTGCATGGGAGAACGCTCTGTTGTTTGTTGATTTATTTGTTTTTATGAAGTCTTTGGGTTTTTTTAGTTTATTTGAATGACGTTTTCTTTGAGTAGGTTTTGAGTGTTCTTTAGTAATTAATTTACTTAATGTGTGTGGTGCCATATCGAATAGTGTTTTAAATGTAGTTATCAATGTTTTGTATGTTATTCTGCTTTGAATTGGCAGCCAGTGAAGGGACTCTAGTATTGGTGTTATATGTTGATGAGAATGTGTTTTCGTTATTATCCTAGCTGCTGAGTTTTGTGCAATTTGAAGCCTTTTAATGTTTTGTTTTGTTGTGCCTAATAATATTAGATTAGCAAAGTCAAAGTGGGGGGTTATGGTGGCTTGAATTATGCTAATAAAATCATGTATGTATACAAGGGGTCTAAGTTGTTTAAGTATTTTAAGCTTGAAATAAATTTTCTTTGTAGTGTTTCTGATATGGGTGTCTAATGTTAAATGTTTATCTATAATTACTCCTAAGTATCTAACTTCGTTTTTTATTTTGATTTCCTGGTTTTGAAGCGTTATATGTGTTGGTGGGGTATAGTCTTGGTTTTTAGTGACGATTAGCACTTCTGTTTTTGAGTGATTTATTTGGAGATTGTGAGCGTTTAGCCATAAAGTTATTTCTTTGAAGCAATCCGATAGGAGTTGCAACGGTATGTTAGGGATTGTGAATGGGATGTACATCATAATATCATCTGCATATAGATGATAGAGTACACCATATTTTTTAAAAATATTGCAAACTGGTTTTATGTATATGTTAAATAGGAGAGCTGAAAGTGCTGAGCCTTGTGGTAAGCCTGTTTCAAATTTATAAGATTCAGACGTTTGGTTGCCTATTCTAACATTTTGGGTTCTATTGCTCAGATAGGATGTGAACCATTTATGGACTGTAGAATATATTCCTATATGTCTTAAGTTGTTAAGCATTATTGAATGGTGAACACTATCAAAAGCTGCTGATATGTCCATAAATAATAGGATGAAGACTTTTTTGTGGTTGTCAATTCCTCTTAAAAGTGTGTCAATTAGAACGGTCAGGAGTGTTTCAACTCCATGCTTAGGACGAAATCCATATTGTTGGTCGTCAAGCGGATAGGATGAATCAAGGAATTCTTGTGTCTGTATTTGTACAGTTTTTTCAATGACTTTTGCTAAGAATGGTATACTTGAGATCGGTCTGTAAGATTTTGGGGAGGTTTTGTCAAGTGTGTTATTCTTTAGAATTGGTCTGATTTGTACATGTTTAAGTGTGGGTGGGAGGTGACCTTGGAGTAGTGATAGGTTGACCAAAGGGAGTATGAAGGATAGAAGAATTGGGAGTGTGTTTTTTATCCAGGTTACTGGGCAGGGGTCGAGATAAGAAGTTGTCGTGTTGAGATTGATAATGATATTTTTTAATGATGTTTTGGATATCGGGTGAAATTCTGGCCATTCGTTTAGTATATGAGGAGATGTGTAGATTGAGTCTAGGGTCATTGGTGAGTGTATTGTTTTGTTTTGATAATAGTTGGCTAAGGTTTGTGCTGATATATCAGTGATTTCCTTGCTAGAGGCTTGGGAATTGTTAGATTACTAACAATGGAAAATAGTTCTCTTGGTCTATTATATGCTTTTGATAGGATTGTAGCATAGTAATTTTTCTTTGAGTTATCTATTGCGTCTTTATAGTTTGTGAGATGGTTGTAATATAGTTCTTTCTCAATGGTGGATTTAGTTTTGCGCCATTTACGTTCTAAATTTCTTAGTTCTCTTTTCATTTGTTTTAATGTGCTATTAAACCATGGTGTACAGTTAGATTTTGAATGGGTTCGTTTTTTATTAGTATGATTTATTATGGCTGCGTTGTTTATGGTGGTATGCCAGTTTTTGACCGCTTCATCTAAGTTTGTTGGGGATAGTGTAAGGTGAGGGATTGTAGAATCCAGGAACTCAGTCTCATTAAATTTCTTAAATTTTGTAGTCTGGTCATTTCCTGTGTGTTTTATGGTACAGTTGGTATTGTAGTTAATGTTTAATTTGATGAGGTGATGATCAGACCAAGGTATTTGAAAGCATTCTAAGGAGTCATGTTTAAACAGTTTGAAGATCAAGCTGGGTAGTAGGACAAGATCCAGAGTGCCGTCTTTGGTATGAGTAGGTATGCTTTTTATTTGATGGTAGTCTAAGTCAGATATGGTTTCAAGAAAAAGGTTGGATTCCGTTATTGGTAGTGATGGAAGGTTGATATCTCCTAAAATAATTAGTGGGTTTTGTTCAGAGGATGAGTTGAGGAGTTCTATTAGTGAGTGGAGGCTATCTGCATTTTGGGTGGGGGGTCTATATATTAAACAGATACTTATTTGGTCTATTTTTATTATGAGAGTGTCACTATTGTTGTTTGAGTTGGCTACAATTTTTTAGCTTTTAGAGTTTTATTTGTCATAATTAGTACACCACCTCCTTTTTTGTTGGTTCTATGTGAGTGGGCGATATCGTAGTTTGAATTATCAAGTTGATTTAGGAGGACTGTATCTGTGTCAGAGAGCCAGGTCGCTGTTATACATAGTATATCTGGTTTTGAGTCGGTCAGTAGATCATTAATTATAGGGATTTTATTTTTCAATGATCGTGCGTTTATAAGGATGCATGATAAGGATGTTAATTTATGGTGGTGGTTTAACTGGGTAGCATGTTGTGGGTTAATTTGCTTTATTTGGATGAGCCTATGGTAGTTTATTTTCGCCTGGTTGTGAGGGTAATAGTTACCAATATGAAGGTTGTTCCGGTTTGTTGTGTGTATGATTGGAATTGTATTGTGGTTTTTACTATTCAGACAGTGTTAGGTCAATTAGGATTGTTAGGAGGATGCAGGTGTAAGATGCTTTTAGTAGCATTGTTGTTGTTTGTGTCATTCTTGTCTATGATGTGAGTTTGAGTAGTACATAATTGGAGTGTGTCAGGTAGATGTGTGAAAGTTATACACAATGTTATACCCAAGTTATACACAATTAGTTAGGTTGATGTTCAATTTGGTCTCCTCAAACTGAAATACTGGCTGCAGTAATAATCAGACAATGGTTATTGAGGATATTACTGACAACAGTATAAATCAGGCAGTAATGTATATAAGTTACCGACAACAGTATTCAGACAGCAGTAAAGTTCATACAATGGTATTTGAGATGATCAGAGACTTAGTAGTAATGTATTTGGGTTCCTGGTAACATTATATTGATGCAAAGTAATGTTCTTGCAACAGTGTACTAAAGGCTTGCAACAGTAGACTAATCATATATCTTAATTAGATTTAGTTAGTGAATAAACATGCTAAATGTAACATGAGATAAGTTAGATGTAATGTAAGAGTAGTGAATTCTAGTATACTTAAGATATGTGCTATCAACAGAATGTTATAGAATATTTGTTTGACTCAGGAGACTCTGCTAGTAAATCTAGCTGATAATAGTAGTAATAAGCTCGCTGAGTTAAAGCGTAGTAAATGCTGATATAATTATGCAATAGTCTGTTTATACAGTATATCTGTTTAGTGGCGTTCAAAGTATGTTATACTTGCTGTGTTGAAGGTCTGGCAGTTTTGATGAAGGTACGCGAGCTCAACCCTGGGGGAGCTCCAGCTGTACAAGGATGCTGTGGCAAGGTTTTCTCCGTTGTCTTCGGTGACTCTGTTCTGGATATGTATTCGCCTTAGCCTAAGGGCCGTGCCAAAGGGCCCTCTTGCGCGGCCCTCAGGCGTGGGCCCGCAAGGAGTGGTTGCGCCTGTAGTGCTCAACTTTTAAAACGGAGAGGGAGGCCCCAATTGGGTAGAGGTGCTCGGTGATGCGCTGGGTGGAGGTGGAGCCAGCAAACCCGATTCCAGGTGAGCTCTTTTTGTGAAGCCAATTGCTTCTGTTGCCTGCTCTTACCGATATAGAGCAGGCAACTATAGAGGTGTTTGGCAGCCCTGGCCACCGCACCAGTCCTGGGCACAGTGCAGGCATGGATATGGTACGCAATACTGTTTGGGTCACTCCCCAGGGTGGTAAACACTGTCAGACACCAGACCTGAAGCACACTCCACAGACATCAGAAAGGTTGCTATGATGCAGCTCAATCAGCAAATTGTGCTTAACTTAGGAACTGCTATCTGCCAGTAATCATAGCAAACTTTTGATAGCTGTGTACCGTATTCCCAAGTTTAGGGTGGCATTGCTAAGGTATGCAAGTGCTAGTATTGGGAGATGCACGCAGGGCCCAATGTCCTGCCTCTCCAGGAGGCATTGGCTAATGGAGCCTGTGGGTGTGGGTGTGTCTGCCCCTGTTGGCTGCTGCTTTACGGCAGAGGTTCCCAACTCCAGTTCTGGTGTGCCAAACACTGTTCGGGTTTTCATGCTGTCCCTCATGAATATGCATGAGATACATCAGCATACCATGGGGGCGGCGCATAGAAATGCAGCACAGGCATCTTTATTAGAGGCAGCATGGAACCTGAATGGTGTTTGGCCCTCCAAGACTGCATTTGGGAGACTCTGCTCTAGGTAATGCGCCTGTTTATGGTGTCTATGCTCTGTAGGGTAAAATGTAGGTGTTTTGGGCATGTTTATGTCATCTGCAATAAAGGTTCTGTCTGAATTAGCACGTTTTAGTAGTGGGTAAAACATGGGGGATGGGTTGGCAGGAACCACATCTGGGACTTGAACCTGTGACCTTCTGCTCCTGAACACACTGGCTGTGTGCACTGCACGACTGTGTTGCCGCAGAGATAGTACATTCCCTGGGGATACCATGACTGTTCATCAGACAGGGCCTGTCTGTTGCAGTGCATGGCACCCACCTACACAGGGCTAGGCCACGGTTTGCTCTGGGCAGCTGCCACTGCCCCCTCCACCACCAGTGCCCCTCTGCCACCCTGTTGACATGCCCTTCTGCTGGTGGTGCTGGTGGAGCACAGTCTCAGGCCATCCAGTGTGTGGGTAGGCGGCTGCCTATGGTGCGGGTTCTGGGGTAGGGGTGCCTGCATACATGTCCACGTTTCCCCCCAGCACCGCCTGCCACTGTTCTGTGCCCTTGTGGGTACCTACTGGGTACTATCCCCTGTGACACTGTGGGAAGCACACTCGTGCCCATGCTGGGCCCTCATCAGTTGCTGTCTGGCCACTCTACTGTTTCAGCATTCCTATTGGCCACCTAGGCATCACCCTAGTCCGCACTGTGGCCCAGCTGCAGCACAGCATGTGCCGTCTGCAGCCCTCTGTGTCCCCTTTCCCAGCATCTGTCCAGTTGCCCATTCTGACATACCCGCCCTGCTGTTGTGGAACATGTGCATGCCATAGGAAACCTGTCCAATGGAGAGGGAAACCCTGATCAGCGCTATTTCACTGTGGGATCATTCGCCTTGTATGGGGACGGAGCGTAGACCCTTCCCAAATTCATATCTTTTTTTTTGGAGCTTTCTTGGGAGTGTTTTTTGATGTTTCCCATTAATATCACTATTGCCCAGCTTGGTTATGTTTTTTTTATATTTTGTTGGGGTCATTTTCAATGTTTATTTGCACTTTTGTTCCATGCACATGTATCACACTTATCACTTTTTTGTAGGTTTCCCTGGTTTTGCTGTACATTGCTGACAGAAATGGTTTCTCTTCCCTTTAAATCAGCTCTAACGCCAGGGTTTCACTGGCGTAAGTTTTCAGCCTCGGATTTCACAGCGTTAGTGTGTGGGGAGCCTCTCCCCTCCCACTCTCCACTCATTGACCCCTTCTCTCCACCCCTGGGGAGCCTTCCTCCGCCCTCAGGGAGCCTTTCCCCGCCTTCTGCGCTCGTTTGCGCCGCTGCGCACATTATCGCGCAATAAGGTACCTGTGCGCCTAAAAAAGCACCATTATCGTGCGATAAGGTACCTTATCGCGCGATAACGTCACAGAGCGCACATTAAGACGGTTTAGTAAACATACCCCTAAGAAAAGCGGTATAGAAAAATTGTTAAATAAATAAATAATTAGTTGCGGCACTGGATGGGGCTGCTGTTCCTAGCTACAAAATCCAAGAAATCTCTAAATATGGATTGAGAAATCTTGCCCCATATTTTTTTTTTTTATTATTTGTTTATGCAATTTACAATAAATTGGAGAAGGTGCTTAATAAAAAGCCTTACTCAAGAAACAGGGCTACAACTTGAAAAACAACATTTCACAAAAAGAAAAAAAAAATACTCATGTATCAGGTAATAAGAACAAGCAAAGAAATACAGTGTTAACCCTCTCTAGTCCACAAAAAGAGAAGGGGGAGCATCTCAGAGAAAAAAAAAAAATACATCAAAGCTTACAAGAAATAGACCATAATCGCAAATCCAGAAACACTATTTAACAGGAGCACTAAGAAGAAACAATGGAAGCTTCCAGTCGTCTGGCGTTAATAAAAGTAACCAATTGCGAGGGTTCAAAAAACACATAAGAAACTGAACAATATTTGATCAGACATTTACAAGGGTGCTTGAGAAAAAATACCCCCCCCCCCCCCAATTGCAAAATTCCAGGGCGCAGTAGTAAAAAATCTCTACGACCCTTTTGAGTCTCCCTAGAAAGATCAGGGTATATACACACTGCCAAACCCCAGAATAAGAGCTTTCTCTTCCTAAAGAAGAGTTTCAATATCCATGCCTTGTCTGATATTAAGGCGAATGTTACCAAAAGGGTTGAGGGCTCCTGAGACTCTAAGCCAGAGTTTTCAATTAAATCTGTAACATTAAGGGAATCCCCCTGCACATTACCATCCCCTATATTTCCCAACATAGGGACACGCTTAGCCTTAGGAATATAGTAAACGTTAACCAAAGGTGGTATAAGATTAGGAGAAACCCCAAGAATATCAAGCAAATACTCTTTAAACATATCCCTAGGAGAAACAGACACTAATTTAGGAAAACTAACAACTCTAAGGGGTATGTTTACTAAAGTGCGTTAGTGTGATTCACGTTAGGAGCCGCGTTAGTGGAAGGAAAGCCCAAAAAGGACATGGGCGGTACATCGTAACCGATAACGCGCAGTTGCGCGTGTTATTATGCGCCGCGCAGCAACAATCGCTACAGCACGCACGCTACTGCGCGCAAGCTTAAGACAGCGCGCAGACACCCAAATACAGAAACAGAGCTGTAGCACAATGGTTACTACACAGACTGATGGTACAAGGGTCATGGGTTCGATTCCCCAGTGTACCTAATGAATAAGGCTGGCTGAGGTGTCATGTGTAACCCTTTGAAGGCCTACTATAATATTTTAATCCACATTCTGCAGCCGGGTTAATGTTTGCACATGTCAGGAAAATTGTACCCGTTGTATCCAATATGTCCCAATAGTGACGTTCCCTCTGGCATGGTCATGTATTATATACCATTTGATAGGAATATATAGGCAGAAGTTGGGATCATGAAAGCACTGGGCTTGGCCTGGAAAGGGTTAAGTAGTGGGCTGTGAGGAAGTTTAGTTGTACCTGAATAGTGCTGCCAGCAAACACACCCTCACAGTGGCGTAACCTAAGATGCCACATAAGGCACCCTAGAGGGCACTCCATAGGGCACATTATAAAGTGCGCTGTCTGCCAAGGCACCCTATAATGTCCCCTATAGGACAACATATAAGGCACCTTATCAGGCGCTTTATAGGGCGCCATATAAAGCGCCCTATAGGGCGCCTTATGAGCCACCCTAAGGGGACAGTACCCTGAGGGTGGTCCTGCTGGCAGAACTAATATGCAATAAAAATAGACAATGCCTAAGACAGCCTTATTGATGAACCCCACTGTGGGTTTTGAACCCATAACCTCTGGCTCCACAGGCAGTGAAGTAACCAGTGGGCTAGAGCTGCTAACAAACAACTGGCTGGCTACAGGAGGACTGCACGGCACCACACCCACATTCTGCTGTGGTTACCAGGATAGGGGTAACCCACCCGTACCCATGATGCACTGCACATGCAAATCAGCAGTCGAGAAATGGGCACAGGATCGGGTATGCACCCCCACTGCACCTCAGCCTTGTAGGGGGAACAGACTGTGTGTGGCACTGCCACAGAGTAGCCACAGACAGTCACATTGTGCGGGTACAGTGCCCACCCTGAGGTTGAGGTGGGGCGCCCAGCACCAGGTCCACAGCACCTTTCATGGCTGAAATACGCCATGCTGCAGGTCCCCATCAGTGTGTGATAGGTAGGTCCGTTAGACACACCTAGGATACATCTGTGTCCTGCTGTATGTCCCGGTCATGTCTAGTCCCTATGGGCACTGTTGCACCCAGACTATTGCATATCCTGTGTTGGTGCCATCATTACCTGCTATAGGTGAAGGGGGGGGGGTGTATGGACCCATTGGCAGATTATGTACCACCACACAACCCACCCTCTGGGGCTCAGGGTGGGAAACAGGATCACCCACCAATAGATCCATAGTCTACCTCCCTGCAATGGCAGCGGTAGAGGGGACCAGCAACAGCAGTCCTGCTGAGGAACAGACAGAGCGGCACACATCCATAATGCAATAGCGGACAGACGGCAGGCCTGGAAATGCTCAGCTGCCCCCCACCATTATCTGACATTCTCCAGCAGCAAGCCTCCAGCCGCTGCACCCTGCAAGGTGTTCCAGCAAGACACATACTAGCTGCAGACAGTCCGCCAGCTAGTCCATAGTGCATGGTCCTGGAGGAGATGCATGTACCCGGAACGGGGATGTCAGCATACACACCAAGCAGATAACTCAGTGATTGGGCCCCAAAAGGACACCCACATATATCACATGAGAGAAATGCTATATAGCACTATGGGGGAACCTAGCCATGCCGTGGTCACTGCTCAGTCAGGGTGAGAGTGACCTCCCAGCAGGACATGCTGTGGCCACTCTGTCCGTGCAGGTGGTACTGGGCACTATAATGTCAGAGCTATTGCCCTATGCCCTGCGCAGATGTGGCAAGGCCAGGCCACCCTATCCAGGCTATTCCCACGGTACCTCGCTCCTCATTATGCACATTGGAAGGCCAATACTGGCAACAGTGCTAGCAGTGTGAGCTGTGGAGGGTGTTGGAAGCCACCACACACTGGATAGACAGACACACACTCCCCACACCTATGCCAGCATTGTGCAACTATAGAGGTGTTGGGCAGCCCAGGCCACCACACCAGTGCTGGGCACAGTGCAGGCATGGCTATGGTATGCAATACTGTAGGAGTCACACCCCAGGTTGGTAAACACTGTCAGACACAAGACCTGTAGCACACTCCACAGACATCAGAAAGGTTGCTATGATGCAGCTCACTCAGGAAATTGTACTTAACCGAGGAATTGCTATCTACCAGTAATCATAGCAACCTTTTGATAGATGTGTACCATATAACCAGGTTTAGGGTGGCATTACTATGGTATGCATGTGCTAGTATTGGGAGATGCACGCAGAGCCCAAAGTCCTGCCTCTCCAGGAGGCTGTGGATAATGGGGCCTGTGGGTGCGGGTGTGTCTGCCCCTGTTGGCTGCTGCTTTACGGCAGAGGTTCCCAACTCCAGTCCTGCGGTTCCAAACACTGTTCGGGTTTTCATGCTGTCCCTCATGAATATGCATGAGATACATCTGCATACCATGGGGGTGGCGCATAGAAATGCAGCACAGGCATCTTCATCAGAGGCAGCATGGAACCGGTATGGTGTTTGGCCCTCCAGGACTGCATTTGGGAGGCTCTGCTCTAGGTAATGTGCATGTTTATTGTGTCTGTGCTCTGTAGGGTAAAATGTGGGTGTTTTGGGAATGTTTACGTCATCTGCAAGAACGGTTCTGTCTGTATTAGCATGTTATAGTAGTGGGTAAAATATGAGGACTGGGTTGGCGGAAACCACAGCTGGGACTTGAACCTGTGACCTTCTGTTTCTGAATACACTGGTTCTGTGCACTGCACCACCATGTTCTCAGAGAGATGGTGCATTCCCTGGTGCTATCATGACTGTTGGTCAGACAGGGCCTGTCTGTTGCAGTGCACGGCACCCACCTACTCAGGGCTAGGCCACGGTCTGCTGTGGGCAGCTGCCACTGCCCCCTCCACCACCAGTATCCCTCAGCCACCATGCTGACATGCCCTTCTGCTGGTGGAGCTGGTGGTGCGCAGTCTCAGGCCATCCAGTGTGCAGGTAGGCGGATGCCTATGGTGCGGGATCTGGGGTAGGGGTGCCTGCATAGCTGTCCACGCTGTCCCCCATCACCACTTGCCAATGTTCCGTGCCATTGGGGGTACCTGCTGGGTACTATTCCCTGGGACACTGTGGGAAGCACACTCCTGCCCATGTTGGGCCCTCAGCAGTTGCTGTCTGGCTGCTCTACTGTTTCAGCATTCCTATGGGCCAGCTAGGCATCACCCTAGTCCCCACTGTGGCCCAGCTGCACCACAGCATGTGCCGCCTGCAGCCCTCTGTATTCCCTTTGCCAGCATCTGCCCGGTTGCCCGTTCCGACATGCCCACCCTGATGTTGCGGGACATGTGCACGCCATAGGAACCCTGTCCGATGGTGGGGAAAACCCTGAGCAGCGCTATTTCACTGTGGGCCCATGCACCTTGTATGGGGACGGAGTATGGACCCTTCCACGATTTATCTCTGTTCTATGGAGCTTACTCGGGGGGGGGGGGGTTGATGTTTCCCATTGATACCACTATTGGCCAGCTTGGTTGTTGTTTTTTTCCAGTTTATTGGGGTCATTTTCAGTGTTTCTGTGCCCTTTTGTTCTGTGCACATGTATCACACTTATCACCTTTTTTTTAGTTTCCCTGCCTAGGCTGTACATTGCTGACACATAAATGGTTTCTCTCCCATTTAAAGTGCTTTTACCGGTAGGTTTTCATTCGCGTTGGCATTCAGCTCTGGATTTCAGCGCGTTAGTATGAAGGGAGCCTCTCCCCGCCCACTCTCCGCCCATTGACCCCTTCTCTCCGCCCTCTCTCCACCTTCTGCGGTGTTTTACCGCGCCGCGGAGCATTACGCTCGTTAGCGCGTGATAGCGTGCGCTGTATAACATTAGCGCTCGTTAGTGCGTGATAGCGCACGCTATCACTCGCTAACGAGCATTAACGTTATACAGCGCGCGCTATTCACGATTACCGCAGTTTAGTAAACATACCCCTAAGATTGTTACCACGAGAAAGGTTTTCTAATTGCTCCAATTTTGAATGCACTATCAAAGCGTTTTTTTGAGAAGTTTCTGCATAGTCCTCCAAAACTTTAATTTTCTTCCGTTCTTCTTCCAACGCTGTGGAAAGATTGGACACCCTCTCCTCCAGAACCGCAATTGTCCCAGAAATCAAGTTAACCTTAGACGATACAGATTTAATCTGTGGAAGCAACACTTCACCAAGAGAGACAACTGCGTTCCATATCGATTCCAGAGTGAAAGTCGCAGGACATTGAATAACAAAAGTTCCATCCGAGGTAGCAGTTAGCGCATTCTCCATCTGCTCAGCAGACTGCAGTGATTCCAAGCGCATAGGAGAGGGAACTTCTCCCATGCGCAATCCTCCAACAGACGATGAAGATGGCAAAAGATAGGAGGCTCCAATAGCCTCACTTCCAGGCTCCTTTGGTATACCTTTCCCTGGTCCTCGCGAGGTAATCCCCTCTCCCAATCCTCCTGGGGGGGAAACCTCCAGGAAGCCTTCCGGCAACTGGCTACCACAAGGAACCTTCGACGCTGGGCTCACACCAGGGGAGAGAGATGACACCGAGGCAGACACCGAGCTCTCCGATTTCGTCAAGCCGACCAGCCAGTCTTCCCCACCTGCGACAGCTGGATCCCGAGTAGCACGAACTACAAAAGCGTCCAATGGACCCGAGAAAAAAAGTCATCAGTAGGAGGGGGGCATTCCAAGATGGAGATTGTAGTCGTTACTGAGTGAGCACGTTATTGCTTCTATGGGGAGAAAGCGTAAGGGGAAGGCTGGGCAGGAGCCCTCGCAGTCTCAGCTTATCTTGCCCCATATTAAAGCCATGGCCTAGGGGAATAACTCCCATGTCAGATGCACCTCAAACATAAAGAGATAGATCTTTGCCTAAATATGTCGTACATATGGCATCCTTGTGATGTTAAAACACTTATCTACTTATTTGTTCAGCTTGGCCACCCACATTTTGATAACCTGAAGTTCATAATGTGCCCGTAAAGTAGGATCTTGAGCTAACAAAAGATCATGGAAGCTAATAAGGCCTCAGAAAATCCAGGTTTGTGCTCGTGTTGTCCATGACCACTGAACATGGACAATGCCAAAGTCCGGTATCTCTTTCTACATTTACGCCGATGACATCTTGCTGGTCCACCATACTTCCTCCTCCACTCCTGACCTTGCCCCACTCAACCGTTGACTGTCTTCCATTGCGTCCTGGTTCGACTCTAACTTTCTACATGTGAACCCCACCAAGTCTTCCGCAATCTGGTTTTCCTTTGGTCTCTCCCCTCCTTGCATGTCTCCTGTTATGTCTTCCCACTTAATTCCCCTGGTCTCCACCCTTCGCTATCTGGGAGTTACTCTCGACTCAGCCCTCTCCTTTCACCAACACATCTCTGTTGTTATACGCACTTCGTTCTTCCACTTACGCAGGATTCGGGCCGTCCAGTCGTCACTCCCCACCTCTTCCATTGTCACCCTCGTCCTGTCCCTCGTCACAACCCGGTTGGACTATTGTAATGTCATCTACGCAGGTCTACCTTCCTCTCAGCTTCGCCGACTGCAATTAGTACAGAACGCCGCCGCTCGTCTTATCACTGGTTCCCCAGCCCGCTCTCACGTGTCCCCCTGCCTTCTTGCCTTACACTGGCTTCCGGTCAAGTTCCGCTTCATCTTTAAGGTCCTCATCCTCACACATAAGGCCCTCCATTCCAGCACCCCCCAATATCTGTCAGACATCATTCACCTTCAGCCCTCCCCCCGTCTTCTTCGTTCCGCTTTTGGTAATCGCCTCTTTCTCCCTTCCCCCGCTCAGGCCCACTTAAAGCTTACCCGTCATTCCGCCTTTTTCTTCCTGGGACCAGCTCTCTGGAATTCCCTGCCTTTACCCCTTCGCCTGGAACTTTCCTATCCCCGCTTCAAAACTCTCCTTAAAACACACCTCATTTGTCAAGCCTTTGATCTCCCCCCCCCCCTGACGATGGTGCCTTGTCCCCCAGTTGCCCCCCCACTCACGTCCATTATCCCCTCACTAAGCCGCTTCCCTTTCCCCTTCCTTTCCTCTTTCCCCCTCCCGTCCTACTGTCCCCCTGCCCTCCTGGGCTCTTACCCTTTCTATCTTTCTTCTGTATCTCTCTATCCTATCAATTTTTGGCGTTCTTTTCTGACTGTATTTCCAGTAGCCTGCTGTTATATTGTACACCGCCCTGATGCTTCGGCCTGGGCAGTTCATCAAATGATGCTAATAAAGATAAAGATAAAGATTAGTAATTATGCCAATCAAAACAAAAAATGGTCACTTAATGATCATTTTAATACATGATCACTTAAATGATTATTTATTAAAATGTTGATATGAAAACCAACAAATATGTAGAAAAGAGATCTCAGCATGGAGCCACAGTTTACAGAAGCCACTCTACTGCACGGGTCCCCTGTAAGCTTCAGTCACTGGTTTCTGTTAATTTTAATGCATATCCACAAAATAATATTTTATATGATAATACTTCCAAAACAAAAGTCATCACAGAGTCCAACACTAATATGAAGAAAAATTACAGTATTTTTCTTAAGATGAAAGTTTTCAGGCCAGCTGTGTTCCCAAACTATATAATCTCCAAGGGCTATCACCGCTTGGCTCACAAAGAAAGTTGTCCAGATGTCCTGACTCGAGCTTTGCCGGGGTAAACCTGGCTGCTAAAGGAGAATAACGTAGAACAGCAAAGTTCCTCAATAACAAGCTTTGATTGGTCTCTAAGCTGCGCCAAATAAGCAAATAAAATGTTAGGAATTATTAGGAATGGATTAGAGAAAACAAAAATATCATGCCTCTGTATCATTTCATGGCATGACTGTACCGTGAGTATTGTGTACAATTCTGGCCCACCGTATCTCAAAAAAGATATAGTGGAATCAGAACAGGAACAGAGAAAGGTGACCAGAATGTCAATGGGGAAATGCTGATGTCGTCAGTTAGGAGGATTGATGGTTGAGGGGAGATATGACAAAGGTCTATAAAATCCTGAGTGAAGTGGAACAGGTAGATGCAAACGGATGGTTTATTCTCAAAAAATATACGACGACTATTAAGTCATACCATGAAGCTGCAAAGCAGTATACTTAAAAGAAATAGGAGACAATATATGTGTTTTTATGTAATGCATAATTAAGCTCTGGAAGATGTAGTAAAAGCAGTTATTGCAGCTGTGTTTAAGGGGAGGACAGAAACATCGGACTTTTCTAAAAAAATAAAAGGAAATCCTTTTTAAGAAGAACAGACATTTTGGTGGTGAGATCTGATCATCCTATCTCAGTACTGGCCAATATTGCTAAAATGTGCTTAAAGAATTACTGATTCCTTGAAGTAACTGTTTTGCATTTTATTATAGTACTGTCCTCTCCTAAGAGATTAGAAAATAGCATCTTTGCATCAATAAATATAATCTAAATTATTAAGTAAATAAGACAATGAATCACTTGACTAATCACATAAAAAGTAATGAAATGGATTTGTTAGGCAATAATAGGACAGCAAACTGACTGCTGTACCTCATCCTCCATTAACCTGGTTCTCATCTCTCAATAAAATAAATCTCACTTACCTTTAATCATATTGAAGTCTACACAAGCAATTAGATCTATGTCTAGTCCATATTGACTAAACTATATATTTTATCAATATATGATATTTCTCAGCACTTTGCACTATGAGAAGCTGTAGTAAGCTCCATGTTGTTTTGTCACAGATACAAGCTAGAGAAATCTGCTCTGCCCAGGACGACCAGTGAAGAAATAAGAATATGATGATCCACTCACTGAGTCATAACTCCAACACCTGTGGAGATTCCAATCCAATGGTGACAGGACTGGTTCCAATCCGATCTCTTCCATGTCTTACCACCTGACCAGACCTAACACTCAGACTGGGAGGTGCTTTATTTATTGAATTGTAAGAACATAAGATATGCCATACTGGGTCAGACCAAGGTCCATCAAGCACAGTGTCCTGTTTCCAGCAGTGGCAAATCTAGGTAGCAAGTGCCTAGCAGTTTCCCCAAAGGACACAGGTTCCACAATGCTTGTATTGGGGCAAGCAGTGGATTTCCTGGATCCCCTTTAATAATGGTTTATGGACCTTTCTCTAGGAACTTCTCCAAACCGTTTTTAAACCCGGCTACACTAATATCTTTTACTGCATCCTCCGCTAACGAATTCCAGAGTTTGATTATGCATTGAGTAAAAAAAATATTTTGTCTTATTAGTCTTAAATGGGTCATTGTAGCTTCATTGTGTGTCCTCTAGTCCTGCTATTTGATGGTATAAACAACTGATCTATGTTA
Organism: Ichthyophis bannanicus; assembly: GCA_033557465.1. Lineage (NCBI taxonomy): Eukaryota > Metazoa > Chordata > Amphibia > Gymnophiona > Ichthyophiidae > Ichthyophis > Ichthyophis bannanicus. The sequence continues at coordinate 72,746,118 of CM066040.1, forward strand.
ACATGTTATGCTCCATCCATTAATGTATAGACCTCTATCATATTTCCCCTTAGCCACTTCTTTTCCAGGTTGAAGAGCCCTAACCTTTTAACCCTTTCCTCATAGGGGTATCCTTCTATCCCATTTACCATTTTGGTAGTTCTTCTCTGTACCTTTTCTAATTCTGCTATATCCATTTTTAAGATTCAGCAACCAGATTTGCACACAAAATTCAAGGTGCGTTCGCACCATGGAACGATACAGAGGCATTATAATATCCTTTGTTTTATTCTCCATTTCTTTCCTTATGGTTCCTAGTATTCTATTTGCTTTATTGGCCACCTCTGCACACTCGGTGGAGGGTTTTAACGTATTAGCCATGATGACGCCTAAATCTTTTTCCTGGGTGGTAGTTTCTAAGGTGGCACATTGCATCATGTAACCAAAGTTTGATTGCGCAGAGTTATATTAGCGCATAACTCTGCACTTGTCCACATTAAATTTCATGTGCTATTTGGACATCCAGTCTTCCAGTTTATCAAGGTCCTCTTGCAATTTTTAACAACTTTGAATAATATTGTGTCATCTGCAAATTTGACCACCTCAATTGTTATTCCCATTTCCAGGTCATTTATGAATATGTTAAAAAGCAGTAGGCTCAGCACAGATCCTTGCAGTACTCCACTATTTACTTTTTGACACTGAGAAAATTGGCTATTTTACCCTACTCTCTGCTTTCTTCCTTTAACCAGTTCCAGATCCACAATACTACACTGCCTTCAATTCCATGACTTTTAATTTTGTCAAGAGTCTTTCATGAGGGACCTTGTCAAAGGCTTTCTGAAAATCTAGATACAGTATAACAACTGGCTCACCTTTATCTACCTGTTTATTCACACCTTCAAAAAAATATATGAGATTCTCATAAGACAAGACTTTCCTTGGCTAAATCCATGTTGACTTTCTCCTATTAAAATCATCACTACATGATTAGTAATTTTATTCTTTATAATGGTTTCTACCATTTTGCCCAGTACTGATGTTAGATTTACAGGTTTGTAGTTTCCCGGATCACCCCTGGAACCCTTTTTAAATATTGGCATTATATTAGCCATTCTCCACTCTGTAGGTACTACAGATGATTTTAGTGACAGCTTACAAATTACTAATAGTAGGTTTGACAGCTTATATTTTAGTTCTTTCATTACCTTCGGATGTATACCATCCAGTCCAAGTGATTTTCTACTCTTTAATGTATCAAATAGTTTTAATACATCTTCCCAGTTTATCGATATTTCTTTCAATTCTTCTAATACATCACCTTTATATACCATTTCAGGCACAAGTAAATCCCTACATCTTCTTCATAAAAGCCAAAGCAAAGAATTCATTCAGTCTCTCCACCATGGCCTTGTCCTTACTTAGCGCCCCTTTTCCCCTCTATCTAATGATCTAATTGACTCTCTCATAGTATGAATATACTTGAAAAAAATTATTATGCATTTTTGCTTCCATGGCAGGCTTTTTTTTCAAATTCTCTCTTCACCTGCCTTATCAATGCCTTGCATCTAATTTGCCAATGCTTATGTTGTTTTCCATTTTCATCAATTGGCTCCTTTTTCCATTTCCTGAAAGATGTTTGTTTTTTTTTACAACAGCCTCTCTGACCTTGCCTTTAAACTATGCTGGCAGTCTTTTGGCCTTCCTTCCACTTTTCTTAAAGCGTGGAATACAGCTGGTCTGGGCTTCTATGATAGCACTTTTAAACAATGCCCACATTTTATGTAACTCTTTAACCTTTGCATCTGCTCCTTGTAGTCTTTTCTTAACTGTTTTCCTCATTTTATCAAAGTCTACCTTTTGAAAGTTAAATGATAGTACTGTCTATTTCCTTGCCATCCTTCTTTCATTTATTAAATCAAATGTTATCATGCTATGATCACTATTGCCAAATGGCCCCAACACCTTTACCTCTTGCACCAGATCCAGAGTGTCACTAAGGACTAGGTCCAAAATAGCTTCCCCTATTGTAGGTTCATGAACCAGCTGCTCCAAGAAGCAGTCATTTTTTTCATCTAGAAACTATCGCCCTAGCACGTCCTGCTGTGACACTGATCCAGTCGATACTTGGGTAATTAAAAACATCCATTATTACTGTATTGTAACCTTTTTTTAGCTTCCCTGATTTCTTTCAGCATTTCATCATCCATCTTTTCATTCTGGCCAGGCAGTCGGTAGTATACCCCCACTGTCATTGTCTTCCCCCTTTGATGTGGAATTTCTATCCATAGCTTATTTTGTTTTCTGAAAATTTAATCCTATGTGACTCAATGCCCTCTCTAACATAGAGTGCAAACCCTCCACCAATTTCATCTACTCTATCATTTTGATATAGTTTGTAACCAGGTATTACAAAGTCCCATTAGTTGTCCTCCTTCCACCAAGTCTCTGAGATACCAATCATATCTAACCTCTCATTTAGAGCTATATATTCTAACTCTTCCATCTTATTTTTTAGACCAATAGCATTTGCATACAGGCATTTTCGAAGTTGTATTTCATTCATCTTAATCTGGTTATCAGTTGATAGAGGTAATTTGGAATCTTTCAGCTCTGAAGGGCATCTGGGTTACTTTTATCTTTATTGAAAACTCTGTTAGAATGTCCTAACTTCCCTCTTTTGCTAGTATCCTTCAAGGATACATTCTTCCAAACCATACACTCTTGGGAAACTGTCAGCTTTCCCCCATTATCTAGTTTAAAAGCTGCTCTATCTCCTTTTTAAATGTTAATGCCAGCAGCCTGGCTCTATCCCGGTTAAGGTGGAACACATGCCTTTGGGAGAGTCCCTCCTTTCCCCAGAATGTTCCCCAGTTCCTTACAAATCCAAACCTCTCTTCTTAGTACCATCATCTCATCCACACATTGAGACTCCAGAGCACCCCCTGCCTTTTGGTTCCTGCGCATGGAACGGGAAGCTAGAGAATGCTACCCTGGAATTCTGGATTTCAACTTCCTACCTAAAAGCCTAAATTTGGCCCCCAGAACCTTCCTCCCACATTTTCCTGTCATTGGTACCAACAAGTACCAAGACAGCAAACTCCTGCCTAGCACTATCTAAAACCATGTCTAGGTAGCACCACTACTTTTGCATCAGGCAGGCATGTCTTCAGGTGATCCTCACATCCATTAGCCACCCAGCTATCTAAATGCCTAATTATCAAATCACCCACTATAACGGCCATCCTAACCCTTATCTCATGGGCACATGGCCCTGGAGAAACTTCCTCGGTGCGCGAGGGCATACATCTTCTGGTGGCCAGGTCCTAGCTACAGGATCACTTCCTGCCTCACCAAGGTGATGCTTTCCTTTCACGTGACCTCTCTCCTCCATGGCAATTGAGGGGCTGCCAGACTGGAGGTGGGGCTTCAATACTATGTCCCTATAGGTCTCGTCTATGTACCTCTCTGACTTCCTTATGTCCTCCAAGACTGCTACACCAGCCTCCATAGATTGCACTCTTTCCCTGAGGGCAAAGAGCTCCTTGTACCTAGTGCATTTGTAAGACCCCTCACAAACTGGGAGAAAATTGTGTATGTGACATTCAATGCAAAAGACTGGATAACCCCTATTTTGCTGATGGACTGCTCTCTGCATCTTAGTTTTAAAGTTTTCTTTAGCTATTTATGCTGTTTGAAGTTACTAGGGATACTTGTACTAATACAACTATACCAAATAAGTTTAAGGGACTTTGTTCACCTCAAGATTAATTAATTTCAGGACCTTAACTCATCTATTCCTGATGAGGATAACCAGCTGAACCTGAAAGTGAATTTGAATACCCTTCCCCTTTAATAGGTTTAAGACCCTATACAGCTAAGATTATGCCAGGGTCGGTAGGAGTCAGGGTGTGTGGGAGGGAACTAACACTTAGTAAAGGCTGGCTTGCTACACAGGTCCCAGACCTGTGCTTCTAAGATAATCTGTGAACAATTTCCTGGGTGATTCATACAGCCCTTGCTTTGATAGAGGAAGCCTTTCAAATTGCCCCTTTGAACTGTCAATTGGCTTTAACATCTATTTAAAACAATTTCATAGGTCTCTTGCCCCCTATCTATATCTATATGGCCTCTTCATAAAGGTTTCTAGAAACAATTTATTCCTTTCTGCTCAAAGAATATTTACCCTATTTTTCCTTTTATGCTAAGCTATACTCTGATTTAATTGAAATAAAAGCTCTCTGCTGATACTAGGCCCTGACAGAATTTAAACTTAAACTAGAAGTTCTCTGCTGAGTTTTAAATGTAAAATAAAAGCTCTTTGCTGAGTTCTAAAATTTAAATGAAAAGCCCTTTGTTGATACTAGGCCTTGACTGAGTATTAATTTTAAACTAAAAACTGTACGCTGGGTTTTAAATTTAAAGTGAAGGCTCTCTACTAAGTTTTAAATTTGAACCAAAAAGCTACCTGTTGAGTTTTAAAAATTTAAACTAAACGCTCTTTGCTGATACTAGGCCCTGACTGAGATAACAAATATACCTGCTTCTAATTTATACAGATTGATCAGCTTTAATTTAAAGAATTCCTTTTTCTCCAAGATTTAGACATTTTCCCAGAAATAAATACTTACAAATGCAGATCTCTCTCCAGTAGTAGCAGTCCCTTTTGATAGTCTTTCAAGATAACAAATCAGCCCTGTCCTGATGTACCCCCTAGCCAGTCAAGTTTTCAGAATATCGACAATGAATATGCATATGAGAATTTACATGCAATGGAGGCAGCACATCTATAAATCTGCCTCGTGCATATTCATAGTGGATATCCTGAAAAACTGACTGGCTGGTGGGGGGGGGGGGGTTACATCAGGACAAGGCTAAGAACCACAATATACATTATTTATTTATTTAACAGGATTATTCTGCCTTATTATCAAGTCAAAGCAGTTTACATTAAAACTGAACTTAACTGTTACATTACAACAAGGGTATCAAACTTGGAGAACTTTTACAAGGGTATGAAACTCAGGGTTTAGCAAGATCTGAGGAAGATTGGTATGGTCCATGAAGCTTCTCGGTTAAGTGATATTTTCATTGTAGTCAGTGAATAGGAAGGTTTTAATTTTCCTGCAAAAGTCTTTTGTATCTGCAGTTGATCTCGGGTCTTCTGTTAGCATGTTCCATATGTTGGCACTGCTATGAAAAATGCCCTGTTGGCCTGTTTACTTCTTGCCTTGTTTTTCGGGACTATTAGGTAGTTTATGGTATTGGACCTTCTCGGTCTGATTTCTGGGTCTCGTTTTATGAGTGATTTTAGGGTGTCAGCTGTTCTACGGTGAATGATTTTGAATGTACTGAGAATGATCTTGAATTTTATACGAGCATGTATCGGGAGACAGTGGAGCTGTTTTGGGATGGGAGTGATGTGATCTTGTCTTGTGGATTCTGTTATGATACGGGCTGCCATTTTCTGTGCCATTTGGATGGAATGTAAGGTGTCCTTAGGAAGTCCTTGATGGATAAGGTTATAGTAATCCAGGATTGGTGTAATTGTTGCTTGACAGACCATCCTAAAGTCATCATGGGTGAGCAGGGGTTTATGTTGTTGCATCAGTTTCACCTTGTGATAAGCAGATTTGTTATTTTCGTTATATGTGACTGGAATCCCGAGGCCGCGGGCAGGGTCCCGGCGGCCGATATTAACCGGGCGCGGGGACCCTGTGCGCGGCCCGGGCGGGGGTGCGCGCGCGTGGCCCTGAGGCGGCATGCGCACGCGTCGTTTAAATTGATTGGCTCCCGTGGGTCGCGGTCCCACGGGAGCCAATTAGCGCCTCGGGGGGTTGGGGAGTGGAGGGGGGAGTGGAGGGGGGAGTTGAGCTGAGCAGCCTCCGCGTGGTCAGTCGTGCGGAGGCTGCGTTCGGTGGCGGCGTCCCGCCCTCCCTCCCTAACGTTAGGCGGTGGGTGTTTGGGGTGTTGCAGCTGGGGGTGGGGGCGGGATCCCGGAGGTTTCCGGGGTCCGGAGCAGCAGGCTACATTTGGGCGGGTGCGGGGTGCCCCTGACCCGGTCAAACCCTCGGCCGACTTTTGCTTAGCATGGCGAGGTCGGGGAGAGGGGTATGGTAACTTGCCGGGTGGCGAGTTATGGCATTAGCGGTGGCAGGCACTTTGCTGAGGTATGGCTGGTGCAGCCGGGTGCCGCTAATTGAGGGGTTTGGAAGTTTATTGTTCTTTGGTTAAATTGTTATGGCTAATAAAAGCTGCGACCAGTTGTGTTCCATAAAATTTTGGTGTGATGTTTTTTGTGTGTGTGTGGGGGGGGGGGCGGGGTTGTTGTGGAGCGGGTGGGGGGGGGTGCGAGAGGTAGGGGCCTGGAGCGCCGGGTCCGCCTGCCTCGGTTAACTGAGGTTTTGCTCAAGGGTAATTCTGAGGTATTTTATTTCCTGTTTTACTGTTAGATTATTGTGTGGTTGAGCCATTCTATTCTGTTATTTTTGTGTAATCTGGCTTGTCTATATTGAATGGAGTATATATCATCACATCATCAGTATATATTTGATACTGTATGTTATGGATGTATATTATTGAACAGAGGGGTTGAATGAGGATGCCCAATCTATGGAAACTGAAGGGCCCTTAAATGAGACAGTCAATGCCCAATCTCCTGATAAAGCACCAAATATGAAGAAAAACTCACTGAACAGAAAACTACTACTACTTGGAGATTCCATCATCAGAGGCACCAACTTGGGAACACAGTTCAAAGGAGAGAAGATAGTCAAATGCCTCCCAAGCTCTTCAGCCAGCAGGAATACAAACCAAATTGTTGATGTACTTAGCGCAGAAAGTGAGCACTCCAAAACTGATGTTGTCATCCACTTGGGTACAAATGACCTGGCTAGAAACAGTGCCTCTACAGTTCAAAGGGACTTCCAAACTCTGGGAGAGAAACTCAGGCCCATTGTTAACACTATAGCATTCTCAGAAGTTCTACCTGTTCTTATTAAGGGAGCAGAGAGGCTAAAACGCATAAACAGCTTTAATACATGGCTACAGACTTGGTGCAAATAGGAAGGATTCAGATTTATAGGCGACTGGGGAAACAGATGGACCAACAAGAGACTATACTGTGCTAATGGACTACACCTCTGTGTCGCAGGGAAAAGAATCCTAAGTGAAAAATTCAGGCAGTACAGTATGTGGATATGCATTTAAACTAGAAAAAGGGGGTGATGGATGGGGAAGGACAAGTTCAGGACGTCACTCCCGACAAAAGCAGAACAACATCAGCCACACTTTAAAACCACACATCAACAAGTGGGAAGAAGTGGGCAGAACAAAATCAATACAAAATACATGCAAGCCAGTTAAATGCTGTAAAGCAATGAGCACAAATACTCAAAGCTTAGCCAACAAAGTTCCGGACCTGGAAGCCCTAATGATGGAAATGGACTTGGACATTGTGGCCATTACGGAAACATGGTTTAATGAATCACATGATTGGGATATAGCCATAGCTGGCTATAATCTATTCAGAAGAGACAGAGAAAGTGGAAAAGGAGGAGGAGTAGCCTTGTATGTCAAAAGCAATATTAATACTAAAGTGAAATTTTGGCCGTCTTTAGTGAATGATAAGATACAAATGGAAAAAATAAACTCATTCAACAATTCACCTTCATATCACTATTCAATATATTATAGTGTCCTACATAAGCCTCAGAAAATCCCTTATTAGCACTGCAAGACCGTGACTATATGGAAATGTCTCGGGCGCGTGCAGGGGTTTTAAACATCAATGGCTTATGACAAAAGAAGAACTAAATTAACCGACAGCTATTTATATCAAAACAATGCTCTGAATTCACAGAAAAATCACTTAACTTTCGTGCTGATATGTCCGGTCATAGTCTTCAGTTTCAAAGAAATTTTTTTTTAAGAATTTTGTTGCTATTTTGTTGCTTAATAATAGCCTTTTCTCTTGTAGTAGAAAGAAAGGCTGTGCCCCAACGCCTATCTTATAAGGCGCCCCTGCGTTTCACCACTGAGGGTTTATCAAGGGATCCATTCTTCAACAAAATATCTGAAATAACAGTTGGTTCCATCATCTCCCCAATGGGTCATAAGAAATGTGGACAATGTGGTATTTGTGCTATCACAGTTGAGTGTTCGACTTTTTCCCACAGAGGCATTACCTATGCATTAAAGCAAGCTACTACCTGTGAATCTACTCATGTAGTGTATGCAATAGAGTGCCCTTGTGGTCTTTTATATATAGGTAAAACCATTCGTTCCTTCAAGATAAGGATGAAGGAACATGAAAGTCGTCTTCGATGTGTTCGCAAAGAAGCACCTTTGGTAGAACACTGCTCCACCCATAACCATAGTTTTGTTCAACTCCGTTGTTGGATTATTGAACAGGTATTACATGGAGGATTGGGTAGATCACAAGATAAGTTTTTACTTTACCGCGAGCAATGGTGGATATACACCTTGGGTACTGTCCACCCCACAGGCCTGAATTTAAATATAGAATGGGCGGCTTGTTTGTAAATGTGCTTTACGTGTAACACCTGATGCAATCAGTTCCCTTTAAAAATGGCTACTTTTAACATCTAGACGCATGCACGGCGTCTTTGAGAGCATAGATGCATGTTAAGAAGACAGAAGTTTAAAGATTAGAAGCTGTGCTGTTCTCAGGTTTGAGCATAACATTTTTTAACTTTTATAAACAATGTAAGGTGATAATTGATAGTCTGTTTTTTACTTTCATTTAGATGGTATCACTTCGGTTTTAATGTGATGTCATTGTTTACACAATTTTTTCAGATATTTTGTTGAAGAATGGATCCCTTGATAAACCCTCAGTGGTGAAACGCAGGGGCGCCTTATAAGATAGGCGTTGGGGCACAGCCTTTCTTTCTACTACAAGAGAAAAGGCTATTATTAAGCAACAAAATAGCAACAAAATTCTTTAAAAAAATTCTTTGAAACTGAAGACTTTGACCGGACATATCAGCACGAAAGTTAAGTGATTTTTCTGTGAATTCAGAGCATTGTTTTGATATAAATAGCTGTCGGTTAATTTAGTTCTTCTTTTGTCATAAGCCATTGATGTTTAAAACCCCTGCACGCGCCCGAGACATTTCCATATAGTCACGGTCTTGCAGTGCTAATAAGGGATTTTCTGAGGCTTATGTAGGACACTATAATATATTGAATAGTGATATGAAGGTGAATTGTTGAATGAGTTTATTTTTTCCAAAAGCATTATTAAAGCTACTGAAATGCAGGGGGCATGGGGAAAAGAAGAAGCGCTCTGGATTGTGTTGGAAAGAGGAGATGGCACTATCATCCATACTGCTGTAGTCTACAGACTCCCAACTCAAATCGAAGAAATATATAACGAATTGATTATAGATATTGCCAAGATAGTCACAAAGGGGGAAGTGATCATATTGGGTGACTTTAATCTACCCGACGTGGATTGGATTACTCCTTCTGCAAATCTGGAAAGAAGCAAAACATTTGTGGATGCTTTCCAAGATGCATTACTTAGACAAATGGTGATGGAACCAACCAGGGAAAGCTCAATGCTGGATTTAGTGCTCACCAACAGTGATAGCGTGTCGAATGTCTGGGTGGGTGCCCCTGTGAGCAACAGCGATCATCACACAGTGTGGTTTGAGATAAAAGTCAAGGTGCAGTCCAATCATAGCAAGCTGAAAGTCCTAAACTTCAAAAACACTGACTTCAGTAAAATGGCCAAGTACATGAAGAAGGAGTTGGCAGGGTGGGAGGGGATAAGGGAAGTGGAATTTGCAATGGGCTAAACTAAAGGTGGCAATAAAAGGGGCAACAGATAAATATGTAAGGAAAGTAAACAAAAACAAAAGGAGAAGGAAACCCGTTTGGTTCTCCAAAGAAGTGGCTGCACAAATAAAGGCAAAAAAAGCTGGATTTGGTGCTCACCAACAGTGATAGCGTGTCTAATGTCTGGGTGAGTGCCCCTGTGAGCAACAGTGATCATCACACGGTGTGGTTTGAGATAAAAGCCAAGGTGCAATCCAATCATAGCAAGCTCAAAGTCCTAAACTTCAAAAACACTGACTTCAATAAATTGGCCAAGTACCTAAAGGAGGAGCTGACAGGGTGGAAGGGGATAAGGGAAGTGGAATTGCAATGGGCTGCAATAAAAGGGGCAACAGATAAATATGTAAGAAAAGTAAATAAAAACAAGAGAAGAAGGAAACCTATTTGGTTTTCCAAAGAAGTGGTTGCTCAAATAAGGGCAAAAAACACAGCTTTCACAAAATTCAAAAGCTTGCAAACAGAGGAACACAGAAAAGAATACAGGATCAAACTAAAAGAGACAAAAAGAGAAATAAGGAAAGCAAAATCAAAGGCAGAGGAAAAGATGGCTAAAGATGTGAAGTGTGGTGACAAAAATTTCTTCAGGTATATTCGGGAGAGGAGGAAAATCAGAGGTGGAAATGCAGGACTCAGAAGTGCTGGGAATGGACTCGTGGAAAGTGACATTGAAAAAGTGAAATTGCTAAACAAATACTTCTGCTCTATTATTACTAAAGAAAATCCTGCAGCAGGACCACCTGTGACTCCCAAATATAAAAATGGAAATGAAGTAGATACCACACCATTCACAGAAGATGATGTGTTAGAACAACTTGCAAAATTGAAAGTGGACAAGGCTATGGGACCGGATGGGATACATCCCAGGATACTGAAAGAGCTCAGAGAGGTTCTTGCAGGGCCATTAAAGGATGTTTTCAACAGATCCTTGGAAACAGGAGAAGTTCCTCAGGACTGGAGAATGGCTGATGTGGTACCTCTTCACAAAAGTGGTGATAGGGAAGAAGTGACAAACTACAGGCCCGTGAGCCTTACCTCAATGGCAGGAAAAGTAATGGAGGCGCTCCTGAAAGAGTGAATAGTGGACTTTCTCAAAACCAACAGGTTGCATGATCCGAGGCAACATGGTTTTACTGAAGGACAATCTTGCCAAACAAATCTGATTGAGTTCTTTGACTGGGTGACCATCTACCTGGATTTCAGCAAAGCTTTTGATACTGTTCCTCATTGGAGGCTTATCAATAAACTCAGTAGTTTGGGGATGGATCCCAAGGTGGTAAACTGGATCAGAAATTGGTTGACTGACAGTCGACAGAAGGTGATGGTAAATGGAGCTCACTAGGATGAAAGGAGGGTGATTAGCGGGGTGCCCCAGGGGTTGGTTCTGGGCCCGGCACTGTTCAATGTATTTGTGAGTAATATTGCTGAAGGACTGAATGGAAAAGTTTGTCTTTTTGCAGATGACATGAAAATTTGTAACAGAGTGGACTCCCCTGAGGGAGTGGGTAACATGAGGAAAGATCTACAAAGCTGGAAGAATAGTCTAATGCTTGGCAGTTAAGATTTAATGTGAAAAAGTGCAGTGTCATGCACTTGGGAAGCAGAAATCCAAGGGAAATGTACGCAATAGGGGGTGAGAGGTTGGTGTGCACAGACCAGGAGAAGGACCTTGGTGTGATTATTTCTGAGGATCTCAAGGTGGCAAAACAGTGTGACAAGGCGGTGGCAAAAGCCAGGAGGATGTTGGGTTGCATACAAAGAGGAATTACCAGCAGAAAGGAAGAGATACTAATACCACTGTATAAGTCACTGGTGAGGCCTCACTTGGAATACTGTGTTCAGCTTTGGAGACCATATCTCACAAAGGATGTAAAAAGACTTGAAACTGTTCAGAGGAAGGTGACAAAAATGATTTGGAGCCTGCGTCAGAAGCCTTATGAGAAGAGACTTGAAGACCTAAATATGTACACTTTGGAGGAGAGGAGGGACAGGGGAGGTATGATTCAGACCTTTAAATACTTAAAGAGAAATAATGAACAAACAAACCTCTTCCAAAGACGGGGAAAATATAAAACTAGAGGGCATAACATGAAGCTGCAAGGGGGTAAATTGAAAGGCAATGTCAGGAAATACTTTTCACTGAAAGGGTAGTGGATGCTTGGAACGCGCTCCCGATGGAAGTGGTGGGGGCAAATACAGTGACAGAATTCAAAATGGCATGGGACAGACACAGTGGATCCCTTTACAACTGTGTCTTGCTCTGCTTTAGCATTTGCTTGCCTGTTTGCTGCTCTCCGTTGCTCTCCTGCCTGATGCTGACGTCTCCCTTTGCTCCTCCCAGGTAACCGCCCATTGGCTGCTCCCCGGCGTTCCCGGAAGTGGCTGCCCTGCATATAAGCCCACCTAGTGCGGCGTTTTAGCTGTTCTGCTGTGTCTTGCTCTGCTTTTGCATTTGCTTGCCTGTTTGCTGCTCTCCGTTGCTCTCCTGCCTGATGCTGATGTCTCCCTTTGCTCCTCCCAGGTAACCGCCCATTGGCTGCTCCCCGGCGTTCCCGGAAGTGGCTGCCCTGCATATAAGCCCACCTAGTGCGGCATTTTAGCTGTTCTGCTGTGTCTTGCTCTGCTTTTGCATTTGCTTGCCTGTTTGCTGCTCTCCGTTGCTCTCCTGCCTGATGCTGACGTCTCCCTTTGCTCCTCCCAGGTAACCACCCATTGGCTGCTCCCCGGCGTTCCCGGAAGTGGCTGCCCTGCATATAAGCCCACCTAGTGCGGCGTTTTAGCTGTTCTGCTGTGTCTTGCTCTGCTTTTGCATTTGCTTGCCTGTTTGCTGCTCTCCATTGCTCTCCTGCCTGATGCTGACGTCTCCATTTGCTCCTCCCAGGTAACTGCCCATTGGCTGCTCCCCGGCGTTCCCAGAAGTGGCTGCCCTGCATATAAGCCCACCTAGTGCGGCGTTTTAGCTGTTCTGCTGTGTCTTGCTCTGCTTTTGCATTTGCTTGCCTGTTTGCTGCTCTCCGTTGCTCTCCTGCCTGATGCTGACGTCTCCCTTTGCTCCTCCCAGGTAACCGCCCATTGGCTGCTCCCCGGCGTTCCCGGAAGTGGCTACCCTGCATATAAGCCCACCTAGTGCGGCGTTATGCGCTGCAGCGGCGCGCGCCGAAGGAGCGCACCCAAGGAGCAGGACGTGCTCCTTGGTCGAGCTCCTTGGGGCGAGTCCGGGGGCGAGATCTGCAGCCCGCTGTTCCTTGGTTTGCTGCCACCAGTTCCTGACATTTCTGCTGCTGCCGGCTTGTCTTAACGCCACGGTACTCCTGCTATCAACAGCCAGGCCTCTCTGCTCCTTACGCTATATCTGCTTACTGCTTGTTGTGTCATGTCTGCTATCCCTGTTATGTGGGGCTGGAGACCCCCCTCCCCCTCTCCCTCGCCCGTCCTAGCAGATATTGTTGCATGCCGTTCTTCGAATCTTATCTCCTGTCTCTCTACCCGGTCGTCTCCTCTGCCCTCTCCTGGTTTTCCTTCCCCCTCCCAACTTTTCCTCCTCCAATTGTCTCTGTTGAATTGTCGCTCCCTTCGTTCTAAGACTACGCTCATTCATGACCTCATATCGCAACATTCCTTGGATGTTTTGTTTCTGACTGAAACCTGGCTTAGGGATGGAGAGGAGCCTTTTTTGAATCGCTACCTCCCCCCGGGCTTCTCCTTCTTTGCAACATCTCGCCGAGGCAGGCCTGGTGGGGGGGTTGCGGTGATCCATCGCTCCTCCCTTCCCCTACGTGAGGTTCTTCCTCCCCATCTTCCCTACCCTGAGGCGCTTCTGCTTCTGCTGGAGTCCCCCTTTCCTTTGCACATCCTTCTTTTCTATGTTCCACCTACCCTGTCACCCCCTTTGTGGGACTCTGTTCTTCTGTCTCTGTCTGAAGCTTCTCTCAGATATCAGCATCTTTTGCTTCTTGGTGATTTTAATGTTCATGTTGATTCCCCTTCTTCCCAGCGTGATCTTTCTTTTCTTTTCCTGCTCTCTGATCTTTCTTTTTACCAACATGTCCAAATTCCTACTCACGCAGCCGGTCATACTTTGGATCTTGTGATCTCTCGCCGCTGCTCACCCACCACTCTTTCTTCTTTCTCTTCTCAGCTCCTCCCATGGTCTGATCACTTTTGAATTTCCTTTACCCTCTCATGTCCTATTTCCTTCCTTCTGTTTCCTCTGTTGTACCCCCTACCCATTTGCGTCGTCGCTATACGCCTGACTCACTTCACCAGTTCCCTCCTTCTGATCAGCTTTTCCCTGATAACTTTCATCTACTCCCGGTTGACCTCCAGGTCCAGTGTTGGAATACCACTCCTGCTTTAGACAAGGTTGCCCCTCTTTGTCCTAAACCCGTTCGGCACGGCCGCCCCAACTCTCCTTGGTTTCATCCTGGACTCTGTCTTCATCGCTCCTACCTTCGGCGTTCTATTCGCTATTGGCATAAGCGCCCTTCCGCGTCTTCTTTGTCACACTTTCGCTACTGTCATACCCACTATCGTTCTCTGTTGCATGCAGCCAAACGCGACTATTTCTCTGAGCTTGTTTCTTCTTCAGCTAATTCCACCCGTCAACTCTACCGTGTTCTTCATTCTCTTTCTGCTACGTTTTCATCCCCCAGCTCTGCACCCCCTATTCCGCCGTCCTCTTCCAGTCCCACTCCAGCTGCCTTGGCCTCTTATTTTTCTGACAAGGTCCTCACCATTCGCCAGCTTTTCCCTTCTTGTCCTCCCCCTCCCCCCCTTTCCCAGTCCCGTCTGTTTCTCTGTCCCCTTCTCCCACTCCCCCCCTCTCGCACTGCTGGTCTGTTTTTCGACCGATTACCCTTTCTGAGCTGTCCCATGCTCTTTCTACGGCCCGGAAAACCACCTGTCCTTCCGATCCTATTCCTTCGCAATGGCTTTCTGAACCTTCACTGGCTCTGCTTCCTCTGGTTCTCTCTCTTTTCAATGCTTGTTTGTCCTCTGGCTCTTTCCCCTCGCCCTGGAAGCACGCTCTGATCCGCCCCCTTTTGAAAAAACCCTCTCTGGACCCTTCCACTTTGTCTAACTGGCATCCTGTCTCTAATCTTCCTTTTCTCTCTAAACTTCTTGAACGACTGGTTTTCTCTCAACTTTCTGCACATTTAGAGGATTCTTTGGTTCTTCACCCCCGTCAATCCGGTTTCTGTCCTGGGCATAGTACTGAATCTATTCTTATTTCTTTCTTAATGAGCTGCATGTCGCTCACGATAGGGGTTCTATTTCTGTTGCTGTTGCACTTGATCTTTCTGCGGCTTTCGATGTTGTCGATCATCGCACTCTTCTTCTTCGACTCAGCTCTATTGGTCTCTGCATTGGTTCTCCACTGGTTTCATTCTTTTCTCTGTAATCGTTCCTTCTCTATTCTTGTTGGTTCTGACTCTTCTTCCCCAACACCTCTTCACTGTGGTGTTCCCCAGGGTTCTGTCTTGTCTCCTCTGTTGTTCAATATTTTCTTGGCTCCTCTTGCTTTACTTATACAGCAGCACGGTATCTCTGCATATTTCTATGTCGATGATATTCTTCTCCTTTTTCACACCTGTTCACTCACTCCAGATATTGGTCCTCTTGATGCTTGTCTTTCTGCAGTTTCTTCCTGGTTTTCAGATAACTTTTTACACATTAATTTGGCTAAAACTTCGGCAATCTGGATCTCTGCAGGTGCTTCTATTCCTTCTTTGTCCCCATCCCTTCCTGCTGGGCCTATTCCCTTGGTCACTTCTCTGCGTTATCTCGGCGTCACTTTGGATTCTGCTTTAACTTTTAAAGACCATATCTCCTCTGTTGTGCAACGTTCTTTTCACACTTTACGTCAACTTCGAGCAATTCGGCCTTTTCTTTCCCCCACTTCTATGACTACACTTCTTCTCACTTTGGTGGTTTCCTGTTTGGATTATTGTAATGCATCTCTAGCCAGTCTTCCACTTACTCAGCTTCGTCGCCTTCAACTAGTTCACCACACTGCAGCCCGTCTTCTGACTCACTCTCCCCGGTCGGCTCACGTTACCCCTTTGCTTCTTCGTCTACACTGGTTGTCCGTCCCTTTTTGCATACAGTATAAGATCCTGATTTTCGTACACCGGTGTTTGCACACTGGTATTCCACTCTATCTCTCTGATCTGGTCCATTTTTCTTGCCCTTCCAGAGTGCTTAGATCTCTCCATATGAATCGTCTCTTTCTTCCACCTCCCTCCCAGGCTCGTCTTGAATCCACGCGTTCTTCTGCTTTCTTTTTCCTTGGTCCCTGTCTTTGGAACTCACTGCCACTTTCGTTACGGTTGGAATCCTCTTTTTCCACTTTCAAAGCTTGTCTTAAGACCTATCTTTTCTGCACAGCTTTTGACCTTCCTTTTCCCCCTCCTTCTACGACTACCTGACTGTCCGTCTGTCTTTTGTCTCTCTTTTATTTTTAATATACTTTGTTGGTCTATCTCTCTACTGCTCTTTACTCTACATGAATGGCGTTCCTTTCTGTTTCTTTCTCAGTAGTTCCGTTTTGATTTTATTGTAAACCACTGCATGCCTAATTGGTTTAGGCGGTATAATAAATTTTAAATAAAGATAAAGATAAAGATCAAAATAAACTTAACCATCTAATGGGCAGACTAGATGGACCATACTGGTCTTTATCTACCGTCATTTACTAAGTTACTATGTTACTATGTAATGTATATATTAAATTATAAGGTCAAAAGTGATGAGCCTTGGGGAATCCCTTGTTGCTATTATAATGGTTTTGACGCCGGGGGGCCCACACGCACATGTTGCTGTTTGTGGTTCAAATATGATTGTAACCACATGAGTGTTGTGATTTATAGGCCTATCTCACTCAGCCTTTGGATTACTTGTTGATTGTTGACGGGTGCGAAAGTTGATGTTATGTCAATGACGAGCAATATGAAACCTTGTTTGATGTTCTCAATATTCGTTAGGATATGATCTAGTATGGATGTGAGTAAAGTTTCAACATTGTGGTTGGGTCTGAAGCCATGTTGGTGGGTGTCCAGGGGTACAGCATGGTTGATATGATCTTGAAGTCAGAATTGAAAAGCTTTCTTGATCATCTTGTTGAGGAATCATAAACAGTACATGTTTTCTGTCAGGTGTTTGTTTTAAGAACATAAAAACAAGATATGCCATACTGGGCCAGACCAAGGTACATCAAGCACAGTATCCTATTTCCAACAGTGGCCAATCTAGGTCACAATTACCTAGCAGTCTCCCCAAAAAACACAGGTTCCTTAATGCTTGTATTGGGTCAAGCAGTGATATCCCGGGTTCCTTTTAATAATGGTTTATGGACATTTCCTCCATGAACTTGTCCAAACCTTTATTAAATCCAGCTACACTAACAGCTTTTTCTACATCCTCCGGTAACAAATTCCAGTTTAATTACACGTTGAGCGAAAAAATATTTTATTAGACTTAAGTAGGTTACCCTGTAGCTTTATTGCACGTCCCCTAGTCTTTTTATATTCTGAGATGTAAACAATCGATCTACATTTACCTATTCTACTCTATTCATTAATTTATAGCCCTCTATCATATCTCCCCTCAGCCGTCTCTTTTCCAGTCTGAAGAGCCCTAAGCTTTTTAGCCTCTCTTCATAGGAGTATCCTTCCATCCCATTTACCATTTTGGTGGCTTTTCTCTGTACCTTTTCTAATGCTGCTATATCCGTTTTAATATACGGTGACCAGAATTGCACACAATATTCAAGGTGCAGTCGCACCATAGAACGATACAGAGGCATTATAATATCCTTTGTTTTATTTTCCATTCCTTCCTTATGATACCTAGCATTCTATTTGTTGTCTTGGCTGCCGCTGCACACTGGGCAGAGGGTTTTAACATGTTATCCATGATGACGTCTAAATCTTTTTCCTGGGTGGTGGTTCCTAATGTGGAACCTTGCATCGTGTAACCATAGCTTGGGTTGTTCTTTCCTAGGTGCATATCTTTGCATTTGTCCACATTAAATTTCATCTGCCATTTGGATGCCCAGTCTTCCAATTTATCAAGATCCTCTTGCAATTTTCCACAATCCTCATGGGTTTAACAACTTTAAATAGTTTGGTGTCATCTGCAAATTTGATAACCTCACTCGTTATTCCCTTTTCCAGGTCATTTATGAATATGTCAAAAAGCAGCGGACCCAGCACAGATCCCTGCGGTACTCTACTATTCACCTTTTTCCATTGCGAAAATTGGTGATTTAGCCCTACCCTCTGCTTTCTATCTTTTAACCAATTCTTGATCCAGAATAGTACCCTGTCTCCTATCCCATGACTTTTTAGTTTTGTCAAAAGTCTCTGATAGAACCTTGTCAAAGGCTTTCTGAAAGTCCAGATACACTATGTCAACAGACTCACCTTTGTATACCTGTTTATTCACACCTTCAAAAAAAACCATAACAGATTAAAAAGACAAGATCTTCCTTGTCTAAAGCCATGTTGGCTGTCTCCCATTAAGCCATGATGAGTAATTTTGTTCTTTATGTTTATGTTTATGTTTATGTTTATTAAAACTTTATATACCGGTTTCTACCATTTATCCTGGTACTGACATCGGACTCACTGGTCTCTAGTTTCCCAGATCACCCCTGGAACCCTTTTTAAAAATTGGTGTTACATTGGCGATCCTTCAGTCTTCAGGTATTGAAGATGATTTTAATAATAGTTCACAGATTACTAATAGCAGGTCTGCAATCTCATATTTAACCCTGGGAGTACCGATGGAGTCAAAAGTGACCCCATTGCAAGTTTCACAACGCGTATCTCGGAAACTAGTTGTTCAAGAATGCAATCTTTTTATGACTTTTCACATGTCAATATTCTCTTTATATTGCACCATGAGAGGAATAATTTTCATCCGCTAGGTGACGCTAGTGATGAATTGCAGCACAGAGTACCAGTGGGGTCATTTTTGACCCCAGTTGCTTACGTCCGGTTTGGATCGTGATACAATTTGCAGTTTTGTGAATTTTTTGATCTGACAAAGGTATTTATCATTAATTATGTATCATTTATTTTTTGTACTCTTATTTTATGAAAATTACACATTTTCTGTAATTGATATCATACGTTCTCTCATTATTTCTGATGAAATCTAAAGGCTTTCAGCTCGTTCATCACGATTATTGTACACCTATAGTAAAACTGCTTTGCGTTTTATTCAATTTTATCTTTGTTTATTTATTTTAGTTTATTGTTTATGATGTCAAAACGAAAGTATTCAGCTGCCCAAGTAAGAGAAATATTGCAACAAGATGCTGACATTTACGGCTCTGAGTCGTCTGATGATGCAGCATATTCAGCAAGTGAAGAAGCATATCAACCAAATTCGGGCGATAAATCTGATGATGACAGTCATGATTCAGATGGCGACAGCAGTTGGTCGCCAAGTGAATGTGAGACTGATGTTGAGCCTGTAACATCGCCTGCAGCAAAGAGTCAAGTTACAGGTTGAGGCAAAGGTCTAGGCTGTGTTGGACGGGGAAGAAGGAAGGAGTCCTCGGTGTCAGTATGATCTGTGAGGAATCTTAGTTGTGGTTGTAGAGGAGCTAAGAGATCATCAACTATAAGCACAAATATTGCCATTGAAGCCTATGTATCTAAGGATGCCACATCATGGAACAGGAAACCTATAAAACAAGCTGCTGGAAGATACGCCAGAGCTAATGTCATGCCCGTACAACAAGGTCCTATAAGGTATGCTGTACAAAATGTTGATGACCCTCTCGCAGCATTCCACTTGTTCATGAGGAAGAACTTATTGAATGAAATCATGATGTGGATGAGCAAACAAGGAAGACACATTTATGATGACACCTGGAAAGATTTGACAGAGAATTTCTTTTTTTTTTTAAACTGAATTTTTTGAAAACATTCAAATATTACAATATTGAATGAAGGAAATACGGTAATAAAGAAATAAATTCCAAAGAATATACAATATAAACAAAGAATACAATACTTTTACCATAATCAGCCCACAAAAAGTCGAAGAGAGGCAACAGGAAATTAAATTACATAAGCTAAAGGAAAAACAAAATATACTAGCAGTGCAGACTTATGCGTCAGCTGTATGAGGAGTTAAATTCACAATGGGTTCTTCTCTAGCAGTAAGAAACTCCAGGAGCTGACAGGGCTCAAAAAACATATACAACTTCTCTTTATACAAAACACAACACCTCGCAGGAAATTTTAACAGAAAAGTCCCACCGAGAGAAAGAACCCTGGGTTTAAACCCCAGAAACTCCTTCCTCCTCAGCTGGGTAGCTCTAGCTAAATCAGGAAAAATACGCACACTTGACTCCATAAATTGCTCACTGAAATTTCTAAAATACATACGCAGAATTAATGCTTTATCAGACTCAAGGACAAGTGTAATAAGGAGGGTAGCTCGGTCAGTAACTAATTCCAGGGAACTCTCCAAGAAACCCGTAAGGTCTCCAGGAACCCCCGGAGGATCACTGAGAACTCCCTGAACTCCCCTACCAACATTCAGATATTGAACTCTGATTAATGGTGGGAGATTCTCCCCGGGGATCTTCAAGACCTCCTGGAAGTATCTTCGAACCATTTCCAGAGGAGGACATATAGGAGACCTAGGAAAGTTCACCAGTCTTAAATTGTTCTTCCGGGCTTGGTTTTCAAGATATTCCAATTTTCTAATGGTCACATTCCGGTCCTTCATATGGGCAAGATGGCCGCAGTGTGATTCTCTCTGCCAGAGGTCCGCCTTTCTGAGCGTCTTTGTGTCAGCGGTTAGTGCGTCTCCTATCTAGTATGGGTAGAAGAAAGCGCAAACAAACTCACCTTCCTCCGGGTGAGGCTGGAGTCATCGGAGCGGGCCAACAGACGCTTCAGATGTGTGGATTCTATGCTGTAAGGGAGTCAGCGGCGTCTTCGGCAGGTCCTGAGGGTTCTCTCAACCTGAGCACATACGGGGTTTTTTTGTCCCTGGAGCAGCGGGCCCCTCTGCCGTGTCCCGGAAGCGGTTTCTCCGGCAGGAGTGAGTCTCTGGTTGGCGTGCTGGCCAGCACGCCGAACCAGGAGGCTGTGGAGGCCTCTGGAGCCGATGTAGTTGTCGTTTGTGGGTCCCCTGGAGTTGATGGAGGATATGGGGCTGGAATGGGGTTATCGACCAGCCCTCTTCAGGAGAGAGTGAACCCGAGAGTTACCGCTGGTGGCGGCGGTTTGGTGAAGCCCGCAAATATAACTTTGGAAGTGCTATGGGAAGCAATTTCAACAATGAATTCTTCTTTGGAAAGAATAGATGTATCTGTGAGTACTGACACTAAGTTATTGAAGGATGATTTTCAGCAGGTCTCAATGGTCCAGAAGGAACAGGAGGTGAAGCTGGCATGGTTGAGTGGAGATCTGGCTCAACTCCAAGAATTACATCTTGCTCAGACAGACGGAGAATTTCAACATTTTCTTGGACTTCTGATTCTCTCAGCTGTGTACAAGTCACGAAATGAATCCATAGTTCAGTTGTGGAACCTTGAAGATGGTCGTTCTGTTTTCGGCAAAAATATGGTCCGTAACCGTTTTCAGCAAATTTCTTTTGCTCTCAGATTTGAGGATGCAACCAACAGACGTGAACAACGAGGCGTGGATAAGCTTGCTCCAATCAGACATATTTTTGATACCTGGGAAGCAACTCTAAGTGACGCCTTTGTTCCTGGTGAAAATGTTACCATGGATGAGCAACTGCTTACATTTCGTGGCCATGTTCCGTTCAGACAATATATTCCCAGCAAACCTGGGAAATATGGCATAAAGCTATGGATGTCGTGTGAAAGTGCAACGTCATATGTTCTGCATCTTCAAGTATATACAGGAAGGGAACTCGGACAAAACAGGGAACAGAATCAGGGTGAAAGGGTTGTGCTGCAACTCACTGAAGGATTGACGTGATCTGGCAAAAATGTTACTGTTGACAGTTTCTTCTGCAGTTTATCCCTGTCACGGAAATTGCTAGAAAAACAAATTACACTTTTGGGGACAATTCGAAAGAACAGAAAAGAATTACCCCCAGAATTTGTAACAGCAAAGGGCCGAGAGTTATTCACTTTACTGTTTGCCTTTCGCGATGACGCCACTCTGGTTTCCTATTGCCCGAAGAAAGGAAAAGTGGTGGTTCTTCTGAGCAATTTGCATGATCAAGAAGAAGTACATAACACGCATCCAGACAAAAAAAACACGCATGATCTTGGACTATAATTCTAGAAAAGGTGGAGTAGATACGGCAGATCAAATGTTGCACACGTATACCACAAAACGAATGACAAGACGCTGGCCAGTGACAATCTTCTACAACATGTTGGACATCAGTGCTTTGAATGCCTTCATAATTTGGATGTCACTAAATCCAGAATGGCAGTCCAAGTCAAAGCACAGACGTCGTCTATTCCTCTTGGAATTAGGAAAGCAGCTACTTCAGAGTAATTGCAGCAAGACTTGTTCCAGCATTGAAGAAGCCACTGATGCTGTTTGCAATGTCGGGATCCCAAAGAAAAGGGCAAGGTGTCACTATTGTTCCAGAGAAAAAGACAAGAAAAGCAACATAGTTTGCACCTCCTGCAAGCACAATGTTTGCAAAGAACATTCAGAAATTGTCTGTGTCTCATGCAAATGACTGTAGTACTTTACTGTGTTCATCAAGTGCATGCAAAAACTGCTTTCATGGCAACTCTTCTTCATGTAATTTTATGATAAAGCATTAAATTTCAAAACATTTAATCTTCATATAATAAATAATTAATTCATAATAATATTTTGACTGTTTAGTTAAACTTTTTCATGGTTAACAATTAAAATTTGTCGTGGAGTCATTTATGACCCCAACGGTATTCAGTGTGTGCAAAAACTCTCGGTAATTCCAGGCTTAAGTTATTTTGACACCCTTGGAAGTATACCATCTGATCCAGGTGATTTGCTACTCTTCAGTTTATCAAATAGTTGTAATACATCTTCCCGGTGTATCGATATTTCTTTCAATTCTTACGCAGTATCACCTTTAAATACCATTTCAATCATGGGTAACATCCCTACATCTTCCTCAGTAAAGACGGAAGAAAGAATTAATTCAGTCTCTCGGCTATAGCCTTGTCCCCTCTTACTGCCTCTTTTACCCCTCTATCATCTAATGGTCCAACTGATTCTCTCACAGGTATTCTGCTACGAATGTACTTTCCTGAAAGATGCTTTTTTGGCAACAGCAGCCTCTCTGACCTCACCTTTAAACCATGCTGGCAGTTTTTTGGACTTCCTCCCACTTTTCTTAAAGTGTAGAATGCAGCTGGTCCAGGCTTCCAAGATAGTATTTTTAAACAACCCCCCCCCCCCCCAAGCTTGATGTAAGTCTTTAACCTTTGCAACTGCTCCTTTTAGTTTTTTCTTAACTATTTTCCTCATTTTGTCATAGTCTCCCTTTTCAAAGTTAAAAGGTAGTACTGTGGATTTTCTTACCATCCCTCCTCCATTAATTAAATCAAACGCGATCATGTTATGATCACTTGCCAAGTTGCCGAATAGATAAATCTTCTTTTTATAGAATTATAGGTCAGGCCCCCTCTCTTCCACATGTAGTCTATTATTAGGATTATTACAGTATTTATTTTATTTATTTAACAAGCTTTTTATACTGCTTTATATCATATATTCAAAGTGGTTTACATTATAACTTCAAGCAGGAAATATACATAGAACAGGGGAAATATAACTTGGAGGCAAGTGATGAACAAGATTCATATGTTACTAGGGATCGAGTATGCATAGTATGGGAGATGGAGGGAGCAGTCACTCTACTGATATCATTAGGTAGAGAGAGTACCGAACATGCTCACTGTATGATGTCAGCACAAACTTATGCTAAAAAGCTAAAAGTGGAGTTGCTTACCTGTAACATTTGCTGAATGACGTCCTCCAGATAGACCCTCTATGAGAAAAATGTGGCTGCATTTCCCTGCTGTCTACAGAGAACCCCCGTTACAGATAAGCAACTCTGTTTTCTCCGTGGACAAGCAGGGAAAATGCAAGCACATTTTCTGTAATTTCAGAGCTTGGAATTGCTTGTATCATATTGCTAACCCACATATACCTGGGGTGGCGGATGAGTTTGTGAGTCTAAGGTCATGAGATTAAGATCATGAGGCTAACAGGTTGCGAAGGGAAGATTATCCAACCACCAAGTCTGTAGAAGTGGGGGCATCTAGTCAGTAAGGATGAATGAAGGTATGGCCTGTCAATCATGTTCAGCCTTACAGATGTCATCTAGAGGCACCGATCAAAGTTGGCTGTAGTGGAGTGGAGTAGCCTAATGGTTAGAACAAGGAAGCCTGGTTTGAATCCTACTGTTGTTCCTTTTGACCTTGGGTAGGTCACTTAACCCTCCATTGCCTCAGGTACAGACTTAGATTGGAAACCCTCTGGGGACATGAGAAATGCTTATTGTATCTGAATCTAACTTACCTTGAACTCTGAGAAAGGTATGAGCTAAACCCAAATCCAAATCAGTGGTAGCTATCACTCTGAGATGATGCAGAGTAATCTTCCCTGGGACTGTTTCATCACTATTACATAGCAAAGGTCAATGCAGTTGGAAACCCAGTTGGTCAGAGTGTACTTGGCTGCTAGGCCCAGATTATTCAGATTGAATGCGATGAAGAGTTGAGACATATGTCGCACAGCCTGCAAGGAGGGAAGATAATAGAGGAGCTCCTCCCTGCAGTAGAGGGACTGTGGGGTCAATGGAGATGGGTTGGTTTCCCACCCTGTTGTAGTATGCCATAATTTCTGTCAGGTATACATGGACTGAGATTGTTTGGAAGCCAGACTCTGATTGGTACAGAAGATGAGAGGATATCCCTTGTAGGATGGAAGAAGGGGCTGAGCTGACAATCAAGGCACAAATAAGAGAACTAGTTCCCTTGAGAACATAGGATTTCATTCGTTAATCTCTTCTTGATGCCAGAATGATCTTTCCCACCTCCTGGGAGACCTAAAGAGATGAAATTACCATCCTTTCAACTTCCAGGAGAGAGAGAAAAATCAAGTTGGGATGAAGCATGCAACTCTCTTTTTGGGTGAGAAGGTAAGAATAGTTTCATAGGGGAATGAGTGCTTCTTTAACAAGTCGAAGAAAAGCAGGAACCAAAGCTGTCTTGACCAACAAGGTGCAATGAGGAGCATCAATGCTTGATCCTGTCATATTTTCTGTAGCACTCTGGAGATGAGAGAGAAGTGGGGAAAAACATAGAGGAAGCTCTTGCTTCAGGTCAGAGTGAAGGCATTGTGATAGAGCCGGTTGGAAGTTGGATGACGTAAGCAGAAGTTGGGGTATTGAGTATTGCCTGGGGCAGTGAAAAGGTCCACGTCTGGCAGGCTCCACACACTTGAAAGAGGCTGAGAGCTAATTCCCTGTCCACTGACCATTCATGAGGATCCAGCTATTGACTCAGTGAGTTTTCTAACTGATTTTGCCCTCTCAGTAGGTACATAGTCCTCAGGATCCACCCGAGTGCTTGGGATAGTATACAAATTCATAAGGTCTCTTTGCAGAGTCTTCAGGATCCTGAGCCACCCTGCTTGTTTATGTAGAACATTCGGACCTAATTATTCATTTGTATAAGGAGGTATGTGTCTTGCAGAGAAGATGTGAATGTTCAGAGGGTAAAAAGTATGTTTTGAAGCTCCAGTTGGTTGATGTGGAATTAATGTTCCATTGCTGACCAAGCTCCTTAAGTGCATTATTGGTCTAAATGGGCTTTTCATCCCTAGCTGAGGTATCTGTTATGAGGATTAGCTGTACTGGAGAGCTGCAAAAGGGGCATCCTGCTCCTATTTTTTGAGTGGTTTTTGAAAGAAACTAGAATCAGAATGTATCTGATAAGGGATTGATGTCTCTGGTTCCAATGAGTCTTGAGATACCATTGGAGGGAGTGTATCCGCCACCTCACAAATGGTGCCATGCAGACGGCCACTGCCAAGAGTCATATGATACTCCTCACTGAGGCTGTCTGGGTGCTCCAGATCTGCTGTACAAGCAATTGAATAGAGTGTTGTCTGTCTTCTAGAAGAACACCATCACTGATGATGTTGGTGCCTATGAAACAGATGTGCTGCATCAATGTCAGCAAAGATAGTACTGCCATCTGCAAACATCAAGGCATTCAGGAAATTATTCACATTGTACTGGATCCCACATCTGCCCTCAAATGTTTTCCTCATAATGGTGTCAATCACAATATTCAAAAGCAGGGGTGAGAAGACCTCTCCCTGGTGGGCTCCAGTTTGGATAGGAAATTCCTTGGACAGTTTATTTCGGATCTGCACACTGCTGGTTGAGCCATTGTATGATGCTTGGAGAAGTTGGATGATATTCAGCTGCACATACTCATTCTCCAATGCCCTCCATAGGGCAGGCCAGTGAACACAGTTGAATGCGGATTTGAAATCATTGAAGATGATAATGGTTCACTTTCCACACCTGATCCTTTCTACCACCAGTTGACGAATGGTGACTATTTGATTGGTGCAGTCCCAATGTGGCCTAAATCCTGCTTGCTCTTCTCAACTGGTCTGTTCATGAGACCTACTCCAAAGATTTTTCTAAAACCATGCTTTTGTGACATAAATTCTGTGAAACCATGTCTAAGTATATCATCAGAAACATTTACCAAGTCCACTCCAGATCCTAGTTCTCCATTTTATTATGATCACTAATTGGACAATCAGGATCTGGAGTAGGCTTTGTAAATGTCTCTGACAATATACTTAGACATAGCTTGACAGAATTTCTGGCACATGAACATGGCAAAATAAGTCTTTGGATTAAGCTTCTTTTATAGGAGTTAACAGAGTCACAAGGCAAAAATTCCAGGCATGTGTGACAAGGCAGAGGTTGCAGAACCTAAAAATAGGGGTTTAAAACACTTTTTGTCCTCAGAAGCTGTCAGTAAATCAGGTCAGGAAAGGGTTAAGGATTCAGCCCTGAAAGCTGTTCTGCACAGGAAAGCAGAAAGAGAGCCACACCCTAGCTTCAGGCAAACCCAGGGAGCTGACGTGGGAGAAAAAGGGGCGGAGTCACACCTGATAGGGCAGCCCTGTTCACATAACCAGGAAGCAACTGTTAGTCAAGCAGAACTGGCACGAGAACGAGAGGGGGAAGGAGAGAGAGAACACTACGTGGAGTTCCATGAGCAGCAAGGAGAAAGAGAGCAGTTCCAGGAAGGTCCAGGAGAGTCAGATCCAGGGAGAGATCTGGGGACCAGGAGAAGCAAAGCCAAGAGCAACCGATACCCGGTTGGCACAAGGTGCTTGGGGAGTTGCTGGCCAGACTGCAGAGAGACAGCCAGGTCTCAGGAGTGCCGTCTGAAAAAGCTTCCAGGAAGGAACTACCGTGAGCTGTACTGCAAACAAAAACAGGTTAGAGACTATTTTAAACCTCAGGGGAAAAGGTCAGATACCTTGCCTGGAAGGGATAGGAGTAGTTCTCTGGAATCTTCTCTCAAAGCCAGAATTATAAAGGAGAGATTGGGAAGAGAGAAAGTCCCATTCAAAAGACTGCAAAAGTTTGCATACTACAGAGAATGTGACAGGAGCTCTAGCTCTGAGTATAGCCCAGGTGCCTTTCAGCAAGTTACTAATTGCAGGCAGCACAGACACGGGCAAGAGTTAGACTCTGAAGAGCATGCTGTGTTAAAAGAACTAGTGAAGCAGTATCATATAAACATATACTAGGCAGACCAGAAGGAAGGTGAGCCCTTTTTGTAATGTTTTAAAAGGTGCTGGTGATTTGGAATCCTTGCAAGTGCCTAGATATTTTAGAGATAACAAACGGAAGCAGCTTAAAGCACTAATTAAGCAGTGGCAGTCTGTAGACTCCCTTAACCCAGGTCTTAAGGACATATCAGACCCAGAGCTGGAGGATATGCAAATTGATGCACCATTAAGTGATAGCAGTGGATCAGCTATGGACTGTGGGGTTTGTTATAAGGACTGAAAGCCATATAAGTATATCCTGTAAAAGGAGTGAAAGCTGTACAAAGATATCCTATAGAAGTGCTGAGAAAGCCTATTTGCTATAACCTGAGTTTCCACGGAGAAAGGCAGCGTTCTGCCTGTGGGAAACTCAAGCCTAATTAATTCAGCTGTGAAGAGAAGTACAAGGCTGTGAAAGTTTTCCTGTGTTTAAAGCATGTATATGAAAGCAATGCCAATGGAGAGAAACAGCTGTTGTATTTGAAGCTGAAGGAAGTTTGAAAGCTGAATGTTTTGCTTTGAGTTTGTACCTGAGAAGCATCAGGGGATTCTTGGACTTTTATTTGACACAATTGCGTAGCACCATCTTTTGTCTGTGCGGCAATAAAGTTATTGTTAAACCCACGGAGGCCTTTGCTGTGTTTACTTGGACCACAACTACAACGGATACCAGGCTGCAGCACTTAGAAGGTTTATAAATATGTATTCCCCTATGCATCACATACCAACCCCTCCTAGGCAACCGCCTATATATACCAGAGGGTGCTGAAGTGTGACACATGGCATTCCACAAAGTTCCAGACCAGACAAACTTTGGTAAAATCAGGAAACAAGAAAAGAGATCACCAGAAATGCAAGACACAGTTAAGAGGCGGCTGGCTAGTCATTCCCCCTTGAGACATAATAGTTTTTCCTACAAGACTCCTTCCTACCTCCTAACTCGTGGCCAGATACATGTCAAAGTTGCAAAACTTGTATAAAAAACGTATTATTGTTGTCACAATGTGATTCCCAGGCCATCATACACACTAATTATATTGCACAAATATACATAGATATATAGGTGAATGGGGGACCTCAGTTGGGAAAGCACTGCCCTTCATAGCAATATTACAATGGTTGTGGGCATACTTAGAATCCCACCTTTCTCATTCATCGGTCCCCATTCACCAATTCCAATGGACTTTATATTTGAACATTATAGGTGAAGGCTCTTTTAAAAATCTGGAAATGGGATATTTTTACCTTTGGCACAATTATTATGCACCTGTGCTGTCTAGCTTTCTCCTGAAGCAGCCGTGGAGGTCTAATCCTGGTGAAACATGAGTCAAGAGAACTTTGTACATCAGTTCCACAGCTGGGGCTTCAGCATTGTTAACAGAGTTATTTACAATGCTACTATTTGCATCCAGCTGTGGTTAATTTGAGATAACCTTACACTTTTGGCCCACTGCTTGGTGTTCAGCATCATTGACAGTGTTATTCACAATGCCACTGTTTTTGTATTGCTAACTGGTCAATTTTATTTGCTTAAAAATACCAAAAAGAAATTAATTCTAATGAACTGAATGGGGACCAATGAATGAGAAAGGTGGGATTCTAAGAGATGGCTCGAAAGGGGCTGACAGAGGGGTAAAGAGAGGGCTGGAAGGGAGTTTTCAGAGGGGTAAAGAGAGGGCTGGAAGGGAGCTGACAGAGGGGGGAAGGAGAGGGAGTGGAACAGAACTGACAGAGGGAGAAAGAGATGGCTGGAAGGGAGCTGACATAGGGGGAAAGGACTGGAAGGACCTGACAGAGGGGGAAATAGTGGGCTGGAAGGGAGCTGACAGAGGGGGGGGGAAATGGGGATGGAAGGAAACAGAGAGAGGAAAGAAATGACTGGAAGGGAATTGACATGGGGGAAAGTGGCGGGAAGGTGGGGGAAGTGGGGGAAGGTGGCGGAACAGAACTGACAGAGGGGAAAGATATGGCTGGAAGGGAGCTGACATAGAGGGAAAGAGAGGGCTGGAAGGACCTGACAGAGAGGGAAATAGTGGGCTGGAAGGAAGCTGACAGAGGGGAAAACAGTGGGCTGGAAGGGAGCTGACAGAGGGGGGATGAGATGACTGGAAGGGAGCTGACAGAGGGGGAAAGATGGACAGAGGGGGAAAGAGGTGGTATCAGGCCTACAACGTAAAGTGAAAGGGATATCTATGCTTGAACGGAGCTTTGATGACTCGGCAATAGATCCTGCCTTAAAAATCTTCTACTGTTGGGGATCTCTCAGTGATTGGAGGAGTCAGATCCTATCAAGAACATGCAGTTCTTTCTCCCTTCCGCAAGACTGTTCTTCATAGGAGGCTGTGAATAAACTGAGCAGCCTGGGGATGGATTCCAAAATAGTGAACTGGATAAATAACTGGTGATTGACAGACTACAGAGAATAATGGTGAATGGAACTCACTCTGAAGAAAGGAGGGTGAGTAGTGGTGTGCCTCAGGGATCGGTCCTGGGACTGCTACTGTTCAATATCTTTGTGGGTGATATTGCTGAAGGGTTATAAAGAAAAGTTTACCTTTTTAAGGATGGTATGAAGATTTGCAACAGAGTGGATACTTTGGAGGGAGCAGACAACATGGGAAAAGATCTACAAAATAAGAAGAATGGTCAAATACTTGGCAATTGAGATTTAATGCCCATTTGGGTTTTCTGCACTTGGGATGCAGAAATCCAAATGGGCTATATACAATAGGGGATGAGAGGCTGGTGTATATGGACCAAGAGAGGGACCTCGGAGTGGTATTATCTGAGGATCTCAAGGTGGCAAAGCAATGTAGCAAGGTGATGGCCAAAGCTAGAAGGATATTAGGCTACATACAACAAGGAATAACTAGCAGAAAGGAGGTATTAGTACCTCTTTACAAGTTGTTATTGAGGCCTCATTTGAAGTATTGTGTTCAGTTTTGGAGGCAATATCTTACATAGGGTATAAAAAGACAAAGTAGTTCAGAGGAGGGTGACCAAGATAATATGGGTGTTGCCCCAGAAGGCATATGAGAAAAGACTTGAAGATCTAAATATGTACACTATACCGTAGAGGAAAAACATAGAAACATGACAGCAGAAAAAAAACATATGCCCTATCCAGTCTGCTCTACTATACCAATTACTATAGTCTCTTTTTTTCCTTTAGAGATCTTCTGTGTTGATCCCATGCTTTCTTGAATTCAGCTACTCTCCTGGTCTCTATTACCTCTACTGGGAGACCGTTAGATGCATCTACCACTCTTTCTGTAAAGAAATATTTTACATATTGCTTCTCAGTCTATCCTCTTTAACATTCATTCTATGACCCCTGATTGGAAAGCTTCCTTTTACTCAAAAGAAGCTCTCCTTCTATGCATTTATGCCACAGAAGAATTTCAACGTCTCTATCATATCTCCCCCTCCTGCCTTTCCTCCAAATTATACATATTGCAGTCTTTATGCTTGTCCTCATATGTCTTATGATGAAGTCCACTGACCATTTTGGTAGCCACCCTCTGCACAGACTCCATCCTGTTTATATCCTTTTGAAGGGTTTAAAAAAGGTTTGGACAAGTTTCTGCAGGAAAGGTCCATAAACCATTATTAAAGAGGACCCAGGGAATCCAATGTTTACCACAGGATGAGCATTGTGGAGCCTGTGGTCTTTGGGAACCTGCCAGGTACTTGTGACCTAGATTGGCCACTGTTGGAAACAGGATACTGGGTTTGATGGACCTTGGTCTGACCCAATATGGCATTTTTTATGTTCTTATGTTCTTAAGGTGTGGTCTCCAGAATTCACATAATACTCCAAATGAGGTCTCACCACAGACTTATACAGAAGCACCATCACTTCCTTCTTCCTGCTGGCCATTCCTCTCTCTATGCACCCAAGCATCCTTCTGGCTTTTGCCATCACTTTTTCTACCTGTTTAGCATTTTTAACATTAAATCTCAGCTGCCAAATTCCCGATCATTCTTCAAGCTTAGCAAGATCCCTCCTCATGTTATCTACTCCTTCCTGGGTGTCTACTCTATTGCATGCATTGGTATCATCTGCAAAAAGCAAACCTTACCCGACATCCCTTCTGTGCTTTCACTTTGGACAGATCCCTACAGCACACCACTGGTAACATCCTTCCCCTCAGCATAAGATCTATTTACGGGCATCTTTTTTTGCCTCCCACTCAACCAATTTCTAAGCTAGTCAGTCACTTTAGGATCTATTCCTAGGATGCTCAACTTATTTATAAGTTGCCTGTGTGGAACGGTGTCAAAGGCTTTACTGAAATCTGAGTGCACCAAATCTAGGACTCTCCCTCAGTCCAGTTCCATGGTTGCGCAGTCAAAGAAATTAGATTTGTCTGAAAAGACCTGCCCCTACTAAAACCGTGCTGCCTTGGATCCTGCAATCCACTGGATTCCAGAAACCTCACTATCCTCTGTTTTAGTAGCATTTCCATTAATTTACTCACTACAGAGGTAAGACCAACCAGCCTATAGTTCCCAACCTCATTCTTCTGCTTTTTTGTAAAGGGGTCACATGCACCTTTCTCCCGTCCTCTGGGACCACTCCCAACTCTAAGGAAGCACTGAAAAGGTCAGAGAGTGGAACCGCTAGAACTTCCCTAAGTTCCTTCAATACTCTGGGATGTTCCCATCACTTTGTCTACGTTTAGTTTAGCTAGTTCCTCATGAACACAGTCTTCTGAAAATCATTCAAGATCCCTGTCACTTCTGTTCCTATTTATGGGTGTTTTCTGAGGTCCTGCTCCTGCCCCTTCATCTTTGAACACAGAACAAAATTATTTGTTAAGCAATTTTGCTTTATCCTCCGCAACTTCTACATATTTGTCCCCTTCACCTTTGAGTCTAACAATACCACTTTCGCACTTCCTCTTCTCACTAGCATATCTGAAAAATATCTTGTTCCCCCATTTCACTGCGGTGGCTAGATTTTATTCTATTTGTATCTTTGCTTTCCTGACTTTTTCCTAGCTTCTCTAAGTTTTTCCAAATATTGATGTTTGTCTTCCTCTTTTGTGATCTCTTGTATTTTATGAAGGCTATCCTTTTTTTCTTCATCTTTTCAGCTAATTCTTCCAAGAACCATTGCAGCCTCCTTTTCCTTTTACATTTACATTTATTTATTTTACTAACAAAAAGATTTATTGACTTTAAAATATCTACTTTCAGTTTTTCCCATTGCTGTTCTATATCCCTCAGCAGCCAATACAAAAAAAGAGTCACTTAGCCCAAACACTAAGCAATGAAGGGGAGGTGATGATAAAATTTCCACAACACCTAAACACATATAAGATGGCCAACCAGAGAAATCTGCCAATATTTCTCAGCTGTCCCTATCCCACTAACACCTCCTTGAGGTATCTTGGCAAAGTTAGTTTTCCTAAAGTTTAGGACCCTCATTTTGGAATGGACTTTATCAGCCTTATTCCTAATACTGAACCACACCAACTGGTAATCATGGGATGTGAGATGTTCTCCCACTATAACATCAGATACACTTTCCCAATTGATAAGGGTCAGGTTTAGTATGGCCCCTTCACGTGTGAGTTCTGTTACCAGTTGCTGAAATAGTTCTCCCTGTAGAGAATCCAGAATCCTCTTCTAGAGGACACCTCAGCAGGGATGCACCACTCAGCATCCAGCATATTGAAATCACCTATCAGTAGCATTTCTCCTTTCATGGCAATACTGCACATGTCTTCAATTAAATCTCTGTCCACTTCTTCTGCCTGTGAAGGAGATTTGTATATCACACTAATGCAAATGGATTCCCCATTCCCCCTTTCTAGTTTAATCCACAGTGCCTCCTCCTTCCCCTATAAGCCCTGTAATTCTGTAGCTTTAATATGATTTTATACATATAGTGTCATACCACCTCCCCTTCTTCCTACCCTGTCCTTCCTGAATAAAGTATAGCCTGGTATAAATACATCCAAGTCATGGTTGTCCATAAACTATGTCTCGTAACTGTCACTAAATCCAAATCAGCCTCTTCTATTAAAGCCTCACTATCCGTTCCCTACATTCTACCGAAACTGCTCTTACCAAAGTCGTCAATGATTTGTTTCTGGCTAAGTCCAAAGGCTTTTATTCTGTCCTCATTCTTCTGGATCTCTCTGCTGCCTTTGACACCGTTGACCACAATCTACTTATCATCACCCTGTCTTCACTCGGTTTCAAAGGCTCTGTACTTTCTTGGTTTTCCTCCTATCTCTCCCACTGCTCTTTCAGTGTGTACTTCAGTGGCTCCTCCTCCTCTTCTACCCCTTTTTCCTGTGGGTGTACCTCAGGGTTCTGTCTTAGGTCCGCTCCTCTTCTCTCTCTATACCCAATCCCTTGGTGCCCTTATCTCTTCCCATGGATTTCACTATCATCTCTATGCTGATGACTCTCAAATCTACCTCTCTACGCCTGTTATCTCTCCTGAAATTCAAGCTAAGATCTCGGCCTGCCTCTCTGACATTGCTTCCTGGATGTCCTACTGCCGCTTGAAGCTGAACATGGCCAAAACTGAACTCCTTGTTTTTCCTCCTAATGCCTCCCCTCCTCCTTCCCCTTTCTCAATCTCTGTGGATAATTCTGTTATCCTTCCTGTCTCTTCGGCACGGAACCTTGGTATTGTCTTTGACTCATCTCTCACCTTCTCTTTACATATCCAAAACATTGCTAAAACATGCCGTTTCTTTCTTTACAATATCTCCAAAATTCGCCCTTTTCTCTCTGATAACACTACTAAACTGATTGTTCACTCTTTAATCACCTCCCGCCTTGATTACTGTAACCTTCTCTTTGCTGGCCTCCCTGCTAATCACCTCTTTCCTCTCCAGTCTATTCAACATTCTGCAGCTCGTCTGATTTTCCATCAGTCTCGTTTTTCACACAGTACTCCTCTTCTCATGTCACTTCACTGGCTCCCCATCTGCTTCCGTATCCAGTTCAAACTCTTCCTTCTAACCTATAAATGTATTCATTATTCTGCCCCTCATTACCTTTCATCCCTCATCTCTACCTACACCCCCTCTCGCCTACTCCGCTCATCTAATTGTCTTTGTTTATCTATGCCTTTTACTCGTACTGCTAATTCTAGACTTCGCTCCTTTCAACTGGCTGCACCCTTTTCCTGGAATTCTCTACCTGTCTGTCCGCCAAGCCTCCTCCCTGGCCATCTTCAAATCCAAATTGAAATCCCATTTCTTCACTATTGCTTTTTGTTCCTAACTCGTCCTTTCTTGTTCTCTCCATAAACATTTATTCTTGTCTTGTTAATTGTTATTTGTATTATCTAATTTATTTCATATTTTGTCTTGACTAGATTGTGAGCTCTAACAGGCAGGGATTGTCTCTTTTAATGTTTGTACAGCGCTTCGTATGTTGCAGCGCTTTATAAATGCTTAGTAATAATAATAATATCTGGGATCTTATTTCCCATACTACAGGCATTAACGCACACTGCTTTCCAGACATTAGCCCTTTTACCCATATGTACAGAGGTATTAAACACTTCACTTACCTGAGGGTTTATTTACCTTTCCCCATGAAATTTAGCTTAGAGCCCTCTTCAGTAGGCTAGCCAGTCTGCTGTAGAAGACATTTTGACACTTCTTGGATAGGTGGATGCCACTCTGCTCAGCAGCCCTTGAAAAATCATCCCATGGTCCAAGAAACAAAAATGCTCTCGAAGACACCATCCACGCAGCCATGCCTTCATCTCCAGGATCTCCAACCTTTCCCCTCAACAGGGAGTACTGAAGACAACACAACCTATGCACCTATCTGCTTCACCATCTCTCCCAGAGCCATGAAGTCAAGCTTGATATACTCAGAGGGATACCTAGTAGTATCATTTGTGCCGACATGGATGAGCATCATCAGATAATAGTCCATAGGCTGGATAATAGTCAGTAGGAAAGAGACAGGAGGATATGGAACAGACATTTAAATACTTAAAGGGTATTAATGAACAAAAAAACCTTTTTCAAGGACAGAGAAGCAGTAGAACTAGAGAACATGAAATGAAGCTGCAAGAAAGTAAACTTACAAGCAATATCAGAAAATACTTTTTTCATGGAAGGGGCAGTGGATGCGTGGAATTCCCCTCCAAAGGAGGTAGTGGGAGCAGAAACAGTGGTGGAATAAGAAAAAGGAACGGGAGAAACACACAGGATCATTACATAGCAAGAGGATGGAATTAAAAGAAAATAAATTCATAAATAGAGAGAGGTAACCTTCCTGGAGCAGAAAGTACAACCCAAAGCAAAGGCACAGAGGGGGAGTAACTTGCCTAGAGTGGCAGGTTCAGCTCTACAACTCTAACCACCTTACTGCACTAACTAGATGGACCATGCTGGTCATAATTTGCTGTTGTTTATTATGTTACAATGCAGCTTCATTGAGTGCCTGATTAAAAAAACACCACAAAACCTGTGGGCTTGAAAGCTCATGTTTGATATCTCAATAAACTAGGTCTAGCATTGGCCAGAACCCGTCCAGATACTAAAAAAGGCTGAAAATTGTTAAGTCAAGATGGTGGAATAAAAACTATTTTTTAGATTCACTTGATTGCACAAAGCAAGTTAATGATAAAAGATATATCATAAAATGACAGCATGGAGAAATGATGATAACGATTGGGGTATAAAAAATGCTGACGTGGTATTGGTGATTCAGATACAATACTTCACTATTTTGAATCATGAATTCTGTTGAGCTTCTTGTAGTCTGTCTGTGCTCTTATTCTGACTAAGAAAAAGAAAGAAACTTTATAAAGTATATACAAAGAGAGATATGTTTTGATGTATATCATCGTTTTTGACATTTTTTTGGCGAGAGTTTTTGCCGATTATGTGAGTGATTTTTTTGAATTTTCCGTTTATTGCAGATGGTATACCATATCATCACAGATAAAAATATTCCCATTCAAAAGGACTGCCTTTTCTATTTCAATATGACTATACTAAATCTTTTAACTCTTTGAAGTCAAAAGTTTACTCGTTAAGAGAAGATACTTAGAACAATTTACGAGGATACCAGGACTTTTGTTTATTTTTCTTGATATGTACAACATTGGATTTTAGAAATTGTCTCTTTTATGGAGATGAGAAATTTAATGGGTAGCAAGATCAAAACCAGCTTCCTTTTATGAAGAAAAGTTTAGTTAGAACAGCAGGCTATAATAAGCAGGAGAGATAGGAAAAGATGAAAGACTTGTTCAATGTCAGTTCCACAGTTTCGCTACAGCATAAACCTGCCTGAAAAAAAAAAAAGCAAGCAAGCAGAAGAAAACGACATAATAAGATCTCTGGGAAAGATGTACACTGATTCAAATGATGGACCACTTTTGCTGCGTGCCATTTGCAAAACAAAGTCAGAATATCTATAAATCTTTCAAAGGAGCTTACACAATAGAAACTTTAAGGGCCTGCTAGTCGGCTGCCCAGATCTTTGAAGAGCTGTGCACTGATGGGCGCATAGCCCTCCCTGCTGACCTCTAAACCGTATATTCAATGCAGCAGCGATGGAATTGAATATCCGGTGATCGCCACCAAAGCCGGAAGCTGCCAAAGCTAACCAGGCAGCAGCGATATTGGATGCTGCCCGATTAGCTCCTGTGCCTTAAAAATAGACGAGTGTTTTCTTTGTCTTTCTTTAAGGGGCAGATCGCTAACCGGGCAGCATCCAATATCACTGCTGCCCAGTTAGCACCATTCTCTGCCTCTGCTCTGCCCCTAGAAAGCCCCCATCACACTACAATCCTAACCAGATAGCATCGGGGTACATAGGAGACTTAGATGGGGATATTCAATGGCATTAACCAGATAGATGCAGTTGAATATCCCCATCTTAGGCATTTACACAGTTTACTGGGCTATAAACCATGTAAATGCCTTTCAAATATCAGGCCATAAATGTTTATATAGCACAATAAGCTCCTAAGTACATTATACTCTTCAAACAGATGAACACTGTGACGTATTGAAGGCCATTATATAATGGCTTTTTTGCATCTAGTTTGTTAAAGGCCTCTTATAAGGTTATACTGCACATGCTTGTATGCAACTGTGGTGTGAACATGTTCAGAGGAGGTGCTTGGCCAGAGACTAGTCAGACTCATGATTTAAAATATACCTTTCCTCCCAGAATGATTAATTACAATCATAAAAGTCAACAAGGACCATCAGAAAATAACCGTTCTATGCAGCTATTATAGCTTAATGCTGGTCACCATTTCAGTCATCAGTCCCAATATCTTATAAATCAGCAGTTCTCTTTCTGGCTATAAACGGCATTTAAGATGAGAATATTCAGCTTTGATTGTTTATCTTTTTTTAAATTATGCACATAAAGTCTATTTTCATTCCCCATCACACAAAAATGCTCCAGTATTGCCACAAAGATGCTGTCGACACTTAGCTTGCACCAAACACTATGGAGAAAAGGGCTTAGCTGTGACGCCACTACAGCTGACAGTCGTAAACTGCAACACACAGATGCATGGCTACTGTCGTGAGCCCTCTCTGTGCACCTATAGGTAGAACACGGTACTGCACTGGGCCTCAGTATAACTGGCCTTCTGGTAGATGTAGTTGTGCTTGCCAGTTACAAATCAATCGTGGAAAACCGATGGTAAGGTTAAATAGGGCTTTATTTCCCTTTCCCAATAGGATTTCTCAATATGTACAAAAATAAAGAAACATAACCCTTCTTGGGCATAACAGAAAGAAAACTGTAACAAAAATAGCTTTCTTTCAGCTTCTTAACAAAACAAATGTATTCCAAACACAGACCTATAGCACCCAGGAATAAGGCCTTCCCTTCACCCTGTCAGGCTTCTTATTCCTCTCTATCTCAGTGAGACTATGTTGTCAGCCAGAGAAATGCTACAGTCCATTTGTTCAATATTATCTTCTATTACAGATGGTTCATATTGCATAAGTTCCTCAGCAGGAACTAACACCTCTTTACCTTCCTCGTGTGGGAGCCTGGCAAACAGTCCGTCTTGGCTGTGACGTACTTTTCTTTCACTGAGGGAAAACTGTTTGCTGTTACCGCATTCACTGAGGTTTTGCTGGTAAGAGCCTCCCCTCTGCTGATACCTGTTAGGCAAGCTAAAGTATTCCCTTGCCCACCTATTAGAAGGAATTGCTTCAGCTCTAGGCTCTGCTCTGCTTAGGACCCTGGAAACAGCTGGAGCTTCTAACGGCAGCCCTTCTGAGATTCTGTGCCTCACGTATCTCTCAGAGTGGTTTACTTCTGCAGGTAAAAAGCCTTTATCTTTCTTTTGCTTATGATAAGGGTAATGAAGCTTCTCTGCTTCCCTTAAGCTGGCTTTGTATGGCTTCTGGACTTCAACAAACTGTCCCCTATAGCCAAGCCCTGTGCTTCCCCTTTTTGGACAGGAGTAAAACTTCCCGGCTTGTACCTTTTTCCTTCTGGCTCTGTTCCAACCTGGGCTGTTATATTCACTCTCACTTTCTGTGTCAAGCAGTCTGTACCTCTCAGTCAAGCATTCATTGGACTCACTCAGACCTCCGTTCAGGCTTCCAAAGTGGTAGTCAGACTCGCTCTCTTCACAGCTTCTCTCGTCCTCTCCATTCATCCAGTTCCTTCTGTTTCTGCTTTCATTCAGAGACCTAGGCTGTCTCCCATTCTCCTTCCGGTTCCAGTTCCTATTCTGGGTCCTACCCTGGTTCTTGTCCTGAGTCTTATCCTGGTTCTCCCTAACTGCTTGTGAGCTGTGCTTATCTAGGTGTTTCCTAGCTGCACCACCCCCCAGCTGATTAGAATCAGGTGAGAATCTCCTGGCTTCTCTACTGGCTGGGTGTGTCTCCCTAGCTCGTGACCTCACTTGCTTACGTTGCCCATGGCAACTTTCTATCATGTACTCTCCCCAAACATCAGTATCCTCTTGAACTGCTATATCATCTGTCTCCATAGGGGTCACTAGTGAGTCTGCTCTGTGACAGATTCCCCCCCTTAAAATATTACGGGCTGCCTCAATCTCAGACGGACAGCACGTAATACGAGATAGTGCATCCGCATTGCCGTGTGTTTTCCCTGCTCTATGCTGAACAGTAAAATTAAAAGCTTGTAGCGCTAAGTGCCACCTTGTTAATCTCGCGTTATTATTTCTCATTTGGTGGAGCCATTTTAATGGGGCATGATCTGTTACTAGCAAAAACTTCCGTCCTGTGAGATAAAAACGGAATGCTTCAATGGCCCATTTTATCGCCAGGCATTCACGCTCAATTGTGGCATAATTTCTTTCTGCCTTGGAGAGCTGCCTGCTAAGGTAAGCTACCGGATGCTCGACCCCTTCAAAGACTTGGGACATCATTGCCCCTAATCCCGTGTCTGACGCATCCGTTTGGACTATGAATGGCAGGTTAAAATCTATACCCCGCAACACCGGGGTGCTACAGAGTTTCCCCTTTAAAGCCTCAAACGCTGTTTCCGCCTCTGGAGTCCACTGTACTCGGTTAGGCGCATTCTTCTTCAACATTGCAGTGAAAACCATACTTTCCTCCGCGAAGCGGGGTATGAATCGGCGATAGTAGCCGAGTAACCCCAGAAAGCTTCGGACCTGTTTTTTTTGTGGTAGGTCTAGGGAAATCTCTGACGCTTTCTATTTTGCTTGCTAATGGCTTTACCAGCCCTCTTCCTATCATATGGCCTAAATATTTGGCCTCTTCTGTGGCAAACAAACATTTTTCTGGGTTGAGGGTGAGGCCAGCCCTCCGTAGTGCTCTCAGCACCGCTTCCACCCTAGCCAGATGTTGCGCCCAGGTTGTGCTATATATGACTACATCATCCATATAGGCTAGGGCATATTCGTGGTGAGGCCGTAAAAAGTGGTCCACCAACCGCTGGCATGTGGCGGCCGCCCCATGTAAGCCGAATGGCATCCTTTTGAATTGGAATAACCCAATTGGTGTACTAAATGCCATCTTGGGCTTAGATTCCCTTGTTAAGGGAATCTGCCAATATCCCTTACTGAGGTCGAGGGTGGTCAGATATTTGGCTTGCCCTAGGCGATCCAGAAGATCGTCTATACGTGGCATGGGACATGCATCAAATTGTGAAATTTCATTGACTTGTCGAAAGTCAATGCAGAACCGTAAGGTTCCATTGGGTTTTGGCACAAGTACAATAGGGCTGGACCACGGGCTGCGCGATTCTTCAATTATGCTGGTGGCCAGCATTTCTTTTACTTGTTTGATTACCTCTTGTTTGCGAGTTTCTGGCATTCTATATGGCCGTTGCCGAATTACTCGTCCGGGCACTGTGATAATTTCATGGGCTACGAGGTGGGTCTCGCCTGGCCGAGTTGTTAGCACATCCGTGA
Source organism: Ichthyophis bannanicus (assembly GCA_033557465.1). NCBI lineage: Eukaryota > Metazoa > Chordata > Amphibia > Gymnophiona > Ichthyophiidae > Ichthyophis > Ichthyophis bannanicus. The sequence continues at coordinate 72,787,155 of CM066040.1, forward strand.
ATTTTCCCAACATCTGCATTAATTCTTTCTGTTGCTGGGACGACAGCTCAGTACCTATCCTCGGGGTAGGTTGTTTTTCCCAATCCTCAATCTGTGGGCCCAGATCCTCCTCACTTCTTTCCTCACCTAAGGCTGTTAGGTTTTTAACCTCTCTTTCTCCTGTGGAGCCGAATCCCCCCGCCCCCCGTTTCGTCGGTGGCAGTGAGGGTACTTCCTCCACCAAGGGGAACCCTACACGCTCGCAGATCAATTGTGCGATTCAGTCACCTGCGTGTATTTTAAAGTCCTTACTTCCAAAATTAAATAACAGGACTTTTAGGGGACCCCGATAATCAGGGTCGATGACTCCTGCTCCTACATCTAACGAGTATTTCACAGCTAGCCCTGACCGGGGTGCGATGCGCCCATAACATCCCTCCGGGATTTTTATCTGGATCCCGGTGTCTACCAATGCTTGTCCCCCTTTCATAACAAGGGCGTCTTCTATGCTAAAAAGATCATATCCCGCGGCTGCCGCGGTAGCCCTTGCTGGACCCTTAGCCTGAATATTATTCTTACAAAATTGCAGTACGAATTTTGGTTTATCAGGCAATGCTGCCTTGAGAGGGGGCTGCTTTTGGGAGTCTGTCTTGCGAGTCTTCCCAAACAGAGGACTAGGAATGCTAGCCGCTAAGGCCTCAGCTCCTATTTCTTCCTCTACCGGCTGGCAGCGTGCGGGTGTAGGGGCTAGTACTTCCTGAAGACCTCTCTCCATTTCCTGGCAGAAGGGTGCCCAATCCCTCCCGAGGACAACAGCATATGGTAATTTGGGGACTACCGCTATTAATATTTGCCGGGTGACCCCAAAACCCTTTATGTTCACTTCATGCAAGGGATAATGGGAAGCCTCTCCGTGTATGCAGCGTATGCGTACCTGGCCCGCTGCTTGATTCGGGGCCGCCGACCGCTGGTTCTCAATGGTTTCCCACAGTTTTTGAGAAACCATACTCTGATCGGCTCCCGAATCAAGTAACGCCAGGGCCTCTACCCCCTCCACCTGAACCATCTGGAGAAATCCTTCCGGGACTTGTCTGTCGTCCCCTGTTACCAGGACAGTTTTTACCCTACAATTTTTCTGGTGGTGGCCTGCCTTTCCACACCTATAACATTTCTTACTACCAGACATATCATCAACAGTATCACCATGCACATTTCTTTTATACATTATACCTCTATCACCCTTCCTCATTTTATCAGGATTTCCATTGCCATTTATTTTTAACTCGCCAATTCTAGAGGTGTCAGCCCTTTTGGCTTCATAATATACCTCTGCCATATTGGCTGCCTCTTCGGGATTACGGCAATCCTGTAATGTGAGGAAGGTCTTTAAATCCGGTGATACAGAATGCATAAACTGCTCCATTATTATATCATTCATAATGGAGTCTACTGACCTCCCTTCAGGGTTAAGCCACTTATATGCGAGGCTTTTTAACCTTTGGTATAAGGCTCTGGGAGTCTCCTTACTTTGTATTTTTGCCTCCCTAAATAGGTGTTTGTAATGCCTGGGCATAAGGCCCAGCCTATCTCTTATGGCCTTTTTAATTTCCACATAATTAGTGGCTAAGGTAGCAGGCATTCCCTTAAATGCTGACAGAGCCTCTCCAGTCAAGGTCATGGCAAATCGCATGGCCCACTGCTCTGATGGCCATTTGAGGGTTTCTGCAATCCTCTCAAAGGATTCTATATAATCGTCCAAATCATCATACTGGGTAAGCTGTCTCACAGAAAAATCAGAGCAACTGTTCAATGCTACTTGCGGCATTGTTGGCAAGTTCGCTGCTTCATTTTCCTGCGGCTTCTTGATAAGAGCCTCCAACGCTTCCAATAAAGGTCGCTGCTGCTCTTTCATAGCGTCCATGTACTGTCCTTGAAGATGCTGCAAAAGCGCTGCTTGTCTGTCCCACTGCGCTTGCATCCATGTCTGGACGTCGTGTGGATCCATCCCTCTGGAGCTGAACACCTGCAAAAGAAAAAAAAAGAAAAAGCACACCAAGTGCGGTACTTCTTTTGCCCACTTCCTGCCTAGGAATAGCGCCCCCTTTCTCACGGTGTCCTTCTACCTTTCCCAACCAGGTCACCGTTACCTGAGTTTTCTGGTAGACTTCAGCGTGTGAGAAAGGTTCCTTGCTTTTCTGGCCGACCTGCCAGCGAAATCCTCCTCAGGTAGTGCTTCTGTGGGGTCAGTTTTCCACCAGCGATGTCTTTTCTCTTTTATTTCTTCCCTTTTCCTCCAGAAGAAATCACGTGGTACACAAAAATTAATCCTAAAATACTACGCCATTATGTCGTGAGCCCTCTCTGTGCACCTATAGGTAGAACACGGTACTGCACTTGGCCTCAGTATAACTGGCCTTCTGGTAGATGTAGTTGTGCTTGCCAGTTACAAATCAATCGTGGAAAACCGATGGTAAGGTTAAATAGGGCTTTATTTCCCTTTCCCAATAGGATTTCTCAATATGTACAAAAATAAAGAAACATAACCCTTCTTAGGCATAACAGAAAGAAAACTGTAACAAAAATAGCTTTCTTTCAGCTTCTTAACAAAACAAATGTATTCCAAACACAGACCTGTAGCACCCAGGAATAAGGCCTTCCCTTCACCCTGTCAGGCTTCTTATTCCTCTCTATCTCAGTGAGACTATGTTGTCAGCCAGAGAAATGCTACAGTCCATTTGTTCAATATTATCTTCTATTACAGATGGTTCATATTGCATAAGTTCCTCAGCAGGAACTAACACCTCTTTACCTTCCTCGTGTGGGAGCCTGGCAAACAGTCCGTCTTGGCTGTGATGTACTTTTCTTTCACTGAGGGAAAACTGTTTGCTGTTACCGCATTCACTGAGGTTTTGCTGGTAAGATCCTCCCCTCTGCTGATACCTGTTAGGCAAGCTAAAGTATTCCCTTGCCCACCTATTAGAAGGAATTGCTTCAGCTCTAGGCTCTGCTCTGCTTAGGACCCTGGAAACAGCTGGAGCTTCTAACGGCAGCCCTTCTGAGATTCTGTGCCTCACGTATCTCTCAGAGTGGTTTACTTCTGCAGGTAAAAAGCCTTTATCTTTCTTTTGCTTATGATAAGGGTAATGAAGCTTCTCTGCTTCCCTTAAGCTGGCTTTGTATGGCTTCTGGACTTCAACAAACTGTCCCCTATAGCCAAGCCCTGTGCTTCCCCTTTTTGGACAGGAGTAAAACTTCCCGGCTTGTACCTTTTTCCTTCTGGCTCTGTTCCAACCTGGGCTGTTATATTCACTCTCACTTTCTGTGTCAAGCTGTCTGTACCTCTCAGTCAAGCATTCATTGGACTCACTCAGACCTCCGTTCAGGCTTCCAAAGTGGTAGTCAGACTCGCTCTCTTCACAGCTTCTCTCGTCCTCTCCATTCATCCAGTTCCTTCTGTTTCTGCTTTCATTCAGAGACCTAGGCTGTCTCCCATTCTCCTTCCGGTTCCAGTTCCTATTCTGGGTCCTACCCTGGTTCTTGTCCTAAGTCTTATCCTGGTTCTCCCTAACTGCATGTGAGCTGTGCTTATCTAGGTGTTTCCTAGCTGCACCACCCCCCAGCTGATTAGAATCAGGTGAGAATCTCCTGGCTTCTCTACTGGCTGGGTGTGTCTCCCTAGCTCGTGACCTCACTTGCTTATGTTGCCCATGGCAACTTTCTATCATGTGCTCTCCCCAAACATCAGTATCCTCTTGAACTGCTATATCATCTGTCTCCATAGGGGTCACTAGTGAGTCTGCTCTGTGACACTACGTACTGCAGTTTTATGCAACCTGAGTCAGGAGATGGCACTGGTCTACTTCCATAAAGTTAAATGTTACCAGGAAATAAAGCATTAGCAATACAAAAGATCACAGAGAGAGGAAGACAGGAATCTATATTTGGAAAAGCTTAGAGAAGCTAGAAAAGCAGTCACGAAAGCAAGATACAAGCAGAAGAAGAAATAGCCAATGCAATAAAATGGGGGGGGGGGGACATTTTTCAGATATGTTAATGAGAGGAGGAAGGGCAAAAGTGATATTGTCAGACTCAAGGTTGAAGGGGAGGAATATGTAAAAGCTGATGAGGATAAAGCACAATTGCTTAACAAATATTTTTGTTCTGTGTTCACAGATGAAGGGCCAGGAGCAGGACCTCAGAAAACATTCATAAATAGGAACAGAAGCGATGAGGATCTCAAATGATTTTCAGAAGACTGTGTTCATGAGGAATTAGCTTAACTAAAAGTAGACAAAGCAATGGGACTGGATGGGATATATCCGAGAATACTGAAGGAACTTGGGGACATTCTAGCAGCTCCACTGACTGACCTTTTCAATGCCTCTGCAGATAGAGTGGTACCAGAAGACTGGAGAAGCACATGTGGTCCCTTTACATAAAAGCGGAAGTAAGAGTGTGATTGAAAACTAGAGGCCGATTAGTCTAATGTCTCTAGTGAGTAAATTATTGGAAATGATGCTGAAAGAGAAAATAGTGAGGTTTCTGGAGTCCAATGGATTACTGGATCCGAGGCAGTATGGATTCATCAGAGGCAGGTCTTGTCAGACAAATTTGATTTATTTCTTTGACTGGGCGATCAGGGAGTTGGACCGAGGGAGAACCCTAGATGTGCTGTACTTAGATTTCAGTAAAGCCTTTGACTTTGTTACGCACAAGCAACTTATAAATTGAGCACCCTAGAGATGGACCCTAAAGTTATTGATTGGGTTAGAAATTGGTTGAGTGGGAGGTGACAAAGCATACAGGCAAATGGAGCTCACTCTGAGGAGAAGGAGGTTACCAGTGATGTATTGCAGGGATCTGTCCTTGGTCCGATTCTTTTTAACATCTTTTTTTAGTGATAATGTGAATGGGCTGTCAGGTAAGGTTTGCCTCTTTGCATATGATACCAAAATCTGCAATGGAGTAGACACCCAGGAAGGAGTAGATAACATGAGGTGGGATCTAGCTAAGCTTGAAGAATGTTCGAGAATTTGACAGCTGAGATTTAATGCTAAAGAATAAGGGTCATGCATTTGGGCTGCAAAAATCCAAGGGAGCAGTACAGTTTAGGGAGTGAAGTACTTCTGTCCACAAAAGAAGAGTGGGACCTGGACATGATTATGTCTGACGATCTGAAAATAGCCAAACAGGTAGAAAAGGTGATGGCGAAAGCTAGAAGGCTGTTTGGGTGCATATGGAGAGGAATGACCAGCAGGAAAAAGGAGGTGATAGTGCCTCTGTATAAGTCTTTGGTATGACCTCATTTGGCATATTGTGTGCAATTCTGGAGACCACACCTTCAAAAGGATACAATTAGGTTGGAGTCCGTACAGAGGTTAGCTACTAAAATGGTTAGTGGTCTTCATTATAAATCATATGTGGACAGACTTAAGGATCAATATGTATTCTTTAGAGGAAAGGTGGGGTAGAGACATTTAAATACCTCTGTGGCAGAAATGTATAGGAAGAGAGCGTCTTTCAATTGAAAGCAAGCTCTGCTATGAGGGGACATAGCATGAGGGTGAAAGGGAATAAATTCAGGAATAATATGTTGAAATATTTTTTTACGGAAAGGGTGGTAGATGTGAGAAATAGACTCCCAGTGGAGATGGTAGAGATGAGGACAGTATGTGATTTGAAAAAAAGCATGGGACAAACACAGAGGATCTCTAAAGGAAAAAAGGGGACTACTGTAGTAGTTGATATGGAAGGACAGACTAGATAGGCCATGTGGTCTTTTTCTGACATCATGCTTCTATGTTAGTAAGAGTCACAGCAATCCTGATATTCAGTGACACTATCCAGATAGTACCACTAAATATCACCACAGACCATTTAAAAAACAACTAGTTAAAACTATGGTATCTGTGGGTGAATCAGGGCTGGTGCCAGTTGCCATCTGGTTACTGGTAAGATTCAGTCACCAACCAGATAGCTAAACTGGCTAAAGTTTGGACAGTTCAATGGCTACCCTAACTTTATACAGTTAGCGAATGAATATTGCCGTTGATCAGATAGTGCCACGCTGACCGGCAAACCCATATATTTAGCGCCAGATGCTGGATAAGTTGGAGTGGAGGAGTAGCTTAGTGGTTAGAGCACTGGCTTGGTAACCAAGCAACCAGGGTTCAATTCCCGCTAGCACTCCTTGTGGCCTTGGGCAAGTCACTTAACCCTCCATTGCCTCGGAAGAAAGGCCTGGCAATCTACTTCCGGTGACACTGCCAAGAAAACCCAGGAGCTTCTGGGTCACCAGGAGTCAGGACTGACTCAAAGGCACACATTGCATTGCTGGATAAGTTACAGCACTGAATGAAAGAATCTGTTTGCATGACCTACTCTTGACTGGGCATCACCAGGTAACAAATGTCAACCTCTGTTCTTTTGGTCCAATTCTCTTAATTCAATCAAGGAATGAAATCACACATGTACAGAATTATATCAATGACCGTACTACTTAAGCTTAAGCAGAGGAATTCGGGCCTGCAAACTTGAGCAGTTCTCCCATAATTCCTACTCCAGGAAGACCATAGTATTTTTATTAGGAAAATACTGCTACATGGTACAACTTTTTCTTTTCACTCTACAACATGCTTTGTGCTAATTTTTTGTTTGTCTATGTGTTACAGTCAAGCTAAACACTTTGGGCCTGATTCTTTCCCAGACATAGATCTCCTTTGTATGTCCGGGCTGAGCCAGACGTACAAAGGAGATCATGATTCTGATCCTGCGGGCACGTCTAGCCCCGCGGGATCAGAATTGCGAACATGCATGTAAGTGCTGGCCGGGACTGCAATTCAGTCCCGGCCTGCACATACATGCCCTGCCCAACTAACTCAGTCAGGGCATTTAAATGGAGCCATGGTGCCATGGCATCATGCTGCCATGGCACTGCGGCTCCATTTAAAAGCCGCAATGCTCGCTGCCGCAGACAAAGGTTTATTCCCCGCAGCCTGACCGTTGATCTGGCCTCCTAAGGCCAGTGTCGGGCTACGGGGAATAAACTCTGGCCCCCCCTGCCCCTTCTGCGCCCCGGGCCACAAGAGAAAACATGTCCAGGGAAGTTATTCCACCTCGGAAATAGATTAACTTCCCCAGACATTTCGCCAGCCCTGGATGTACAGGGCCAACATTAGAATCAGCCGTGTACGTCCAGGGCTGGTGACCACCCTTTGCCCGCCCACTCTGCCCCCAGGCCACCTCTTCCCTGCCCCGACTAACTTCCCCGCACAGCTGGCGGGGAAGTTTGTCGGGGGATGCAGCCTTCATGAATAGACCCCTATGTGCGTGATTCTATAACAGCCACAACTGGCCAGCAGAAATATCTAACCTGAAAATGGGCACATAATAAACCTGATGCCAAAACCGTGGGTATAGACCCACCCATGGTTCCAGAATCAGGGAGATATACATACCCCACATGGCTTACATCCCCGTGCCAACCATATTCTGACAAGATAGATGTCTCATGTTTCCTGTCTTCATGTGTCCACACACCCACTGACAAAGTGTACATCTCCTAAGCTGATGCACACATTGACAGTGGTGTACTCATGCACACAACACATTAATACAGATAAAACAGACATGGTCAAACAGACCAGACTAGATATACTAGTGTCTTACATGCCCATAACTCTACGAGGTTAAATATGTGCACCAAAGGTATTTTATAAGCAAGTGGAAAGTAAGATGTTTGTCCAGACAGACCCTGCAGCAAAACTAACATGGCATTTGAAGAACACTTTAGTAATTGCAGTCACAAATAACATGGAGCAGTCACATATGTATTAGTGCTATTTGCACTGCAGCATGCACCCTTTGCTGAGGGACCCCCACCATTAACAGGGACATGCTCTGCTATGTTGATGCAGAGCAGCTTTTCAGAATATACTGGCTCCTGGTATTGCTACAGTCAGCCCCACGGTCTAGATAATGGCCAGGCATACATGTCCCTGGGTTGTGGATCATCACACTATGGACTCCCCTGCACCCCTATACCACACACACACACACACACAGAGGCACTCTTGCTTGCAGTAACAAATAACACACATCTGAAAAAACTATGCCCTGCACCTATCAAAAACTGCTGGTAAGACATAATGGCATAGGGGGTTATTCTGAGCCATGAATAGCAGGGATGGATGGCCTTTGCAGGGAAGTTAGATGGGAGCAGGGAAGGGGGTGGTCCGGGGGCAGGGTCTGGGCGGGCAGTGGGCAGTCGCTGGCCCTGGACATACAGGGCTGATTCTAAATGTTGGCCTGGAATGTCCAGGGCTGGCAAAATGTCTGGGGAAGTTATTCCACTTCCGATATGGAATAACTTCCCTGGACGTTTTTATTTTTTGATGACCCGGGGCGCAGATGGGGGGGGGGGGTTCAGGGTTTATTCCCCACAGTCTGACCCTGGCCCTCGGAGACCAGATCGAGGGTTGGGCTCTGGGTAATAAACCCTTTTTGCTGGCGGCCGGCATTGCAGCTTTTAAACAGAGCCACGGTCCCATGGCAACATGATGCCATGGTGCTGCGGCACCATTTAAAAGCCCTGACTGAGTTAGTTGGGGACAGTCCTGCACGTGCAAGCCAGACTGAATCACAGTCCCGGCTTGCACATACATGCTTGTTCGTGATTCTGATCCCGCGGGCTAGACGTGCCCCAAGGGATCAGAATTGCGATCCCCTCTGTGCATCCAGTTCAGAACGGACGCACAGAGGGGATCTCATTACAGAATTGGGCCCAGAGTGTCTCAGGGCAACACATCTGCTCTGCATTTCTCAGCCAAATACAAACCTGTTCCATACTACCTCACATATCATCCCTACATCTACATTCCCATCTTTCCAAACACTGGAATTATTTTGGAAGCACAGAATAACCCCTTTTGCACAAACAGCAAATGTCAGCATAGTCAGAATAAAGACTATTGCAGTGCTTTATATTTCTGTAGGGGTGTTTTTTTATTGTTCCCTAATCTTACAAATATCCCTCACCGGTGCATTCTATTCTTTACAACTACATCTTGTGCCCTCCCAGAAGCAGACACACCAGTTCATATAGATGTGTCACCATTCATCTATATAGGATATGTTGAAGATCAGAGCAGATATTATTCTAAGTGCTGGCCTTATTCCATGTTGCCGCTGGTATAATATAGGAGTCCATGGGAAAAATTCAGGATGTACTCACAATGAAAATGTCTATCCCACACATCCAGGCAGACTATTTTCATTTTGGAATGACCCCCCTACATGTTTTAGGTCAAGATGCTTCTGTAAAATATGACCCTGTCTCCTATACATATATCTCTCTCCAAGCTGCTAGTGAATTCCAAGTTGCCAGGCTTCAGGCATGTTCAATTTTTCCATATTAATTCTTCAAGTCCCTGTCAACAGTTCCCCCTCTAAGTCTGGACAGAATCACTACAAATTAATGGTAGCTCCAACAAGTCCAAGTCTAAAAAAAGTCTTCTGCCACAGTGAGGAATGCCTTTCACTTCACTTTGCTTCAGAGTCCTAGGTGCATCTGGTGCATAGGTGAACTTCATTCTTGCTGGTTGGAAAAGTCTTTATAAATCTTTATACAATACAGAAAAAGGATCACAATCATCCTGTAAATCAGGGGTCACCAACCTGCGGCCTGCGAGGTCCCTTCGTGCGGCCCGCAAGGCTCTACCCTGGTGCGGCCCGCCAAGGATTTATTTACACGATGGGGAGCGAGGAGGAGCTTACCTTCCTGTTCCCTGCAGGTCTCGTTATCAGTCCAGTGGACCTTACCTTCCCCCTCCCTGCAGGTCTCGTGGATCAGTTCACCTAAACTGAAGTTGGGAGGCACCTGAGAGCAGGGAGCTGCAATATTTATTACAAAGGAGTAAATCAAGATTTGAGGACCTGGTTGCAGCAGTTTTGCCTTCATCACTTTTAAAATACAGGTTAGAGCTGATTTGATAATCATTATAATTCATGGTGTAATTATTCCCGTGAGCATTGGTTTTTTTCGCGGGGGCGGGGAGAAGGGGGGTGCGGCCCACGAGGTTCCCGGTAGTCAGCTGTGCGGCCCGCGGCCCTCTGGAGGTTGGTGACCCCTGCTGTAAATTAACCAAAGCTATGCGACACTGTTTACCCTTGCTGGGTCTCAATAAGAATATGTACAGAAAGGCTTTACCAATTATTCTTGCAAGCACTATTTGCTGGCAGTGGCCAACTGTTCTTCATAAATCTTTCAGTAGTTCAGAAATTTCCACCTACATTCATATCATTACACCGGTCACAACTCCAAATTCTTCAACAGCATCTTTTCACTATGGGCTGGGCTATGCACGTCTTGGACAGAGTTTCAGTGACTGTCCACACAGGCTTCATGGCTACATATACGTCTTTCAGCAGTCTTGCTGGAATCATTGATCTTTGCTCCTATTCGGCTTTTGGTAGCATTGCAGACCTCATTTCATTCACAGTAGTCATTATCTTCAGCCCGTAGGATTCAGTGCATGCAATATATAATTTGTAGAATCAAAACTCACCACTACAACACTCCTCTGATACCTCAAAATTGCAAATAAGCATCACTGCTAATGGGAAATAGAATTGTTGAACAGAATTATCTTATCTAATGCTAATTACAATACATGTACTGCTAGCACTAAATTATCCCAAATTATTTGACTATATGTAGCTCAAGCTAACTTACAACATACTTCTATACTTCTATTTAGCATCTACATTCCTTAAATTATTCTCTTATCTACCAAATTAAATTTTAGGCCACATGCTAATAGACACACCTCTCTTATAAGGTGCACAATTGTACATATCACTAATTATGTTTGTGATTTACTCTCCAACAGTGACAATTTACAAGGTATAGTTAACTTTATTACTTAAGGGAAAACAAACATCAAAACAGTTTATGGAAGATAAATTAAACTCATTTCAATTGTTTACAAAAATGTTTAGGAAGGCTCTCATATCTTAAATTTGACTCATATTACTTTAAATATTGTCAACAATATTATCTGATTAATATAGACAACTAGGCCCACAAAGGAAGGAAATCAGGACACAAAACAAAAGGAACAAAAACATAGTCATTTCATAGCCAGTACCAAGGATTATGGTTCAAGAAAAGGTAATGCATTCATAACCACAAAACGTTTAAAATAATAAATTTAAACAAATTAGAAATTCACTTGTCTTTACTTAATATTTCTCTTTGTTACACTGTTTTTCAGCACAAATCAGCCTAATAAAGGATCAATTCGTTTTCTCAACAGGTAATTGTATTTATACCTCAAATCTATCTCAATCCGTGATAAGTTCGCCCCACCTATTTCACTAGCGACAAGACACCCGCTTCACACTTCCAATTGATAACATCAGTTCTTCAGGGCTCATTTCATAATAATAAACTGAAACACACATGATAATTTAAGATCCAATTGACTCTTGCAGGTGGCTTAAAATAGATTGGGACTTTGTTACTCTAATCACTTACACTTTCATGTATGTGATGTCTACCAGGATTTTCAGTTAATCTACTAACATAAAAAAGAAACATTATAACACACATGGTTTAAGTACTTAGTTTACTTGTTAGAATAAAATTGTATCACTCATTATTTGTGACTTGTAAAAGCTAAATCCCTAAACTAACATCTTTTCGTTAATATTACACGAATCACTATGCTGCTTGCACAATAAGAAACAAAAAGAAAAAGAGATATTAATATTATTAACCAGAAATAATCTACACCCCCAGATTGAATCCACTGTATACCTTTCTTTTTTAATTTTCTTTTCCTTTTATTCTTTTCTTTCACAATTCCCTTTAATCAAACTTGCTCTGACTTTGACACACAATCCAGTTTTAACTTGTATCTGGCATTTGCTTTAAACACCTTCATAACTTTTCTTAGTCTTTGTATACAACATGCAAATTCACACAACTTATCAGATATCTAAAGCTACTACATATGCATGAAGATCTTCCCATTTATTCATATCAACTACAAATGAATTAGTCACAGATAAAACAGAAACCATTCCACAGAGGTTCATATCTGTAGCTATAAGAAGCTCCAGGCGGTACTATTTCTCAACATTTGCATTTTAAAACATAGAATGAAATCAGCAAACAACTTTTCTTAACCAAGATATGCTCAGACCCATAACCTGGAAAACAAAATGTACTCAAAACATATTTAAAAACACAAGCACGAGTAAAGGAATGGTATTTTTTTTGGGGGGGGGGGGGCCTCCCCCATCACAATTGTCAAATCCAGGATCCCTGTAAAAATAATCTTACTACAATCATGCAGATTTATTTCTCAATAATACTACTGCCAATTGGAATCAGACGTTGTTGTTTCTGAAAATTTACAGGGAAAAGAAAGAAAGAATTAGCAAAGTTCATGCTGTGCTTTAAATATGTTCTGTTTTGATATTCTTAAAAGAAATGTCTCTAACAAGGCATGCTATTATTTGGCAAGAAGGCCTTGAGAACTCTGCAATTTCTCACTAACACAGCCGTAGCTCCTTTGCAGTGAAATAGGCTTCCATATTACAGTACAAACCCATACAGATAGAAAGGAAAAACACTAGCTGTAATATGAACTTTACTGCTGCAAATCAATCTTAGGGGTATGTTTATTAAGGAGCCTTAAGTTAGCAAAGGTGCCGTTAAGAGGTGTTATCGTCACCCGTGAACAGCTAATAATGCAGAAAGTGTCAATAACAGAATAACATGCATTAGCTGGCCCCTAGTGTTAAGGTGAAAAGGGGTGGAGATAGGGTGTGCTCTGTTACTGCCGGTTGTCGTTACCGTGTGTTTGAGGCACAGCTGGCAAGAACCCCAATGCCAGCTCAGAGCTCACATTAAGAGATATCTCCGGAGGGAAAGAGCCATTTATGCAAGCAGCATTCAGGAAGACTATTTAGCTGTATGCAATATGCTACTCCCATTGTAACTCTAGAATTAGTGATAGGAATGCTCCATTGGCAGAAATCACATGGTGTCCTAGAAATGAAGTGGACTATGTTGTTGGTGCCAGATTACCACAGGAGGTGGCACAGGAGCAATGCAATGGGTCAGGCTCGTCCTCTAGGCTGACTAGGTGCCCACCTGGAGTGTGCATCTGTGATGTCTGTTCTGACTCTGCTGTGACAGCTGTGGCCCACATACATGCTTCTGCTGTCTAAATGAGTTGGCCCACTACCACTTCCACCACACAGCCATGTTAGCATTGTGTGCGGGTGGGAGTGGTGGTTGCAGTCACAATGGTGCAGTGTCTACTGTTATGGGCTTGCCAAGCATGTCACTGGTAGGTAAAGCGGAGGCCATGGTGAATCCTCCCATCTTTGTAATAATGAGATTCAAGGCAGCAGCTTGTGTGCTCACAGCCCCTGCTGGAGGGGGGGGGGGCAGAAGTGGCATGCTGTGACTAGCTGCATGAGTGCCACTGCCTCAAGGCCACCTGCAGCACTGAATTGTTTACAGTGCCATGATTGTAGGTAGTGGGGGATTGGCTAGCATGAGCTCCACCCAGATTGGTGGACCCAGGTACCTGTCTAGATTGCCCATTGGATGGCCCATCTCTGGGTATTGTGCCATGAGCAGCTGAGTTAGGACTAAAAACATGATATTATATGGAACTCTAAGCATGGCATTATGTTCAGTGCTCAATGTCCAAAGCTGTGTAGGGGGAAACAGTGTAGGGAATGTGACAGATGGAGGCCACTATGGGCCCACATGCACTTGAAGTCTGTCTCCAGGGCACTTACCAGTGTGCCTTTCACTGCATAAGCTGTCCCCACTTTCAATATAAAAGATACACAAATGAAGAACAGAGGATTCTGAGTATTGCCTACAACAGAGCAGTTTGAACAGGATGTATATGAGTCGTAGGTTAGGTAAATGGCTGAGCCATCCTAATGTGGGTCTGCCATGAGTATGATCAGGGTGCACACATCAGTTCATGCTGAGAGGCCACTCTGACTCTGACTGAGCTGTAGCTGTGTTATGGCTATATATAAGAACATAAGAACATAACATATGCCATACTGGGTCAGACCAAGGTCCATCATGCCCAGTATCCTGTTTTCAACAGTGGCCAATCTAGGTCATAAGTACCTAGCAGTCTCCACAAAAGACACAGGTTCCTCAATGCTTTTATTGGGTCAAGCAGTGATATCCTGGGTCCCTTTTAATAATGGTTTATGGACCTTTCCTCCAGGAACTTGTCCAAACCTTTTTTAAACCCAGCTACAATAACAGTTTTTACTACATCCTCCGGTAACAAATTCCAGAGTTTGATTACACATTGGGTGAAAAAATATTTTGTTTAATTAATCTTAAATAGGTTACCCTGTAGCTTCATTGCATGTCCCCTAGGCTTTTTATATTCTGATGATGTAAACAATCGATCTACGTTTACCTGTTCCACTCCATTCATAAATTTATAGACCTCTATCATATCTCCCCTCAGCCGTCTCTTTTCCAGGTCGAAGAGCCCCAACCTTCTTAACCTCTCTTCATAGGAGTATCCTTCCATCCCCTTTACCATTTTGGTGGATCTTCTCTGCACCTTTTCTAAGATAAAGCGATCAGAATTGCACATACTATTCAAGGTGCGGTCGTACCATGGAATGATACAGAGTCATTATAATATCCTTTGTTTTATTTTCCATTCCTTTCCTTAAGATACCTCGCATTGTATTTGCTCTCTTGGCTGCCGCTGCACAGTGGGCGGAGGGTTTCAACATGTTATCTACAATGATGCCTAAATCTTTTTCCTGGGTAGTGTTTCCCAATGTGGAACCTTGCATCTTGTAACCATAGCTTGGGTTGTTCTTTCCTAGGTGCATAACTTTGCACTTGTCCACATTAAATTTCATCTGCCATTTGGATTCCCAGTGTTCCAATTTATCAAGATCCTCTTGCAATTTTCCACAATTCTCTTGGGTTTTAACAACTTTAAATAGTTTGGTGTCATCTGCAAATTTGATAAACTCACTCATTCCCTTTTCCAGGTCATTTATGAATATGTCAAAAAGCAACGGACCCAGCACAGATCCCTGGGGTACTCCACTATTCACCTGTTTCCATTAGGAAAATTGGCCATTTAGCCCTACCCTCTGCTTTCTATCTTTTAACCAGTTCCTGATCCACAATAGTACACTGCCTCCTATCCCATGACTTTTAAATTTTGCCAAGTCTCTGATGAGGGACCTTGTCAAAGGCTTTCTGAAAGTCCAGATACACTATATCAACCGACTTACGTTTGTCTACCTGTTTATTCACACCTTCAAAAAAACATAACATATTAGTAAGACACGATCTTCCTTGTCTAAAGCCATGTTGGCTGTCTCCCATTAAGCTATGACTATCTACATGATGAGTAATTGTGTTCTTTATATTGGTTTCTACCATTTTTCCTGGTACTGACGTCAGGCTCACCGGTCTGTAGTTTCCCAGATCACCCCTGGAACCCTTTTTAAAAATTGGCATTACAGTTGAGATCCTCCAATCTTCAGGTATTACAGATGATTTTAATGATAGTTCACAGATTATTAATAGCAGGTCTGCAATCTCATATTTCAGTTCTTTCAGCACCCTTGGATGTATACAATCTGGTCCAGGTGATTTGCTATTCTTCAGTTTATCAAATAATTGTATTACATCTTCCCGGTGTATCGATATTTCTTTCAATTCCTCTGTAGTATCACCTTTAAATGCCACTTCAGTCATGGATAACATCCCTATATCTTCCTCAGTAAAGACCGAAGCAAAGAATTCATTCAGTCTCTCCACTATAGCCTTGTCCCCTCTTACTGCCCCTTTTACCCCTCTATCATCTACTGATCCAACTGACTCTCTCACAGGTTTTTTGCTATGAATGTACTTGAAAAAGTCTTTATTACACATTTTTGCTTCCACAGCAAATTTCTTTTCAAATTCTCTCTTTGCCTGCCTTATCAATGCCTTGCATTTAACTTGCCAGTGGTTGTGCTGTTTCCTGTTTTCATCTTTTGGCTCTTTTTTCCATTTCCTGAAAGATACTTTTTTGGCAACAACAGCCTCTCTGACCTCACCTTTAAACCATGCTGGCAGTTTTTTGGACTTCCTTCCACTTTTCTTAAAGCTTGGAATACATCTGGTATGGGCTTCCAAGATATGCTCATAGTTCTATCCAGGGACAAGCTGTAGTGATATGAGTGCTGTGTCTTTATTGCAGTCCAGTCACTATCCAGGCTATCAGATGTCCAGGCTGTTTGTACAAAGCCCATGGTGGCTATGTGTACATGCAGTAGATGATGACTAGCATGTCCACACATGTGATAACATGTGAGCCACATCACATATGCATGAGGGCAACAAGGGACAAAATGCTGCATTGTTATGTGTTAGTTGGCATACAGCAATGTAACTAATTTATTATGCATAGGACACATTGGTAGCTGTGTGACAGCCTTGCAAAATGGTGAGGTACTTTAGCATGGCCCTCATGGTACTGCTATCAATCATTCACTTGAATGACATGTTATGTATGGCACCGATGTCTGTTATATGTCTTTCACAGTTGGAGGATCTGTTGGGGGATAAGAAGGCACAGAAGCTGAGACGGAAGTAGCCTGCCTTTATTTAGCAGGTGCTGGCAGAGTTGAACCCTCCATCTGATGGTGAGTCACTGTTATATGCGGGTGGACCCAGCAAACATTGACATTTGTGATGTGACATACAGATTCCCATGTCCCCAGATGTTATACATATCATCCTGCAAATCATAGGTAGATGTGACTGTACTAGCACATGTGCTTAGAAGAACATGAATGCATGCAGGGGTTGACCTGGGAACATGTATAGTGCTCACAGCTGTGAAGCTCAACAGCATTATATAGTCTGCTGTCATCACTTGTAATGTGTCACATGTCATCCATTTAGTCAGCCTCTACATATATTGTCATTATCCTT
This sequence comes from Ichthyophis bannanicus, assembly GCA_033557465.1. Classification (NCBI taxonomy): domain Eukaryota; kingdom Metazoa; phylum Chordata; class Amphibia; order Gymnophiona; family Ichthyophiidae; genus Ichthyophis; species Ichthyophis bannanicus. The sequence goes on from CM066040.1 coordinate 72,804,145, forward strand.
GCCAATGTATGTGTATGTTGTCATAGCACAACACACACTCATAATATAGACATTGTTTACACGCCCGACATGCATTGCAGAGACATCTCTTCACTAGGGGCTATCTAAATCACTGCAGAGTATCACACATGAACCTATATATGTATCAAATATGATCTGAGTATTCTGCTAGTTCTCCTGAACCTATGCACATAAAGTGAAAGTTCAGATATTAAGGTTCCTGATACACATCTTTCAACTGTCACTTCTCTGGACAGAAAAAATATTGCTATGTCATCCAAGCATGCTGAATGGTATGACCCTGACATGATGCAGCACTGATGTCCGTGTCAGTTTCACCAACTAAGAGGTACACAGTGGCTAGGACATATATCCATACCTGTCTAGAATGCCACGAGAAGTCATCAGCATGCTTGGTTTTCTGTAGTCTCTTTTTCTATTCTTCGACTCATACCATAATTTAGACAAAGACACTGTATGAGCTGACACCCTCATGGAGAGTGAGCCCAAACAACATGTGATGTACACAAAACCTGCCAGGATCACATATTCTCAACAAATAGCACAGCAGACAGATCTTGCTGTTTCTGGAGGCATTCAATGTCATCGGTACAATTGGTGACCAACTCAGAGCTCACATTGGCTATTTCAGCAGATGTGAATGTGAATATTGATGAGGTGTACACTCCTAGGGGCACTACTTCACATGGGAGTATATGTATACCAACTTTTTCAGTCACAGACCGCAATGACTGCAGCACATCACTCATGTGCAATATTGTTCTGATATCACGCACATTGTTGGACACTCACTCTCTCCCCACACCACAGGATGGCCATTCAAGTGATGTACATCACCATAGAAATGAGTTAGGATTCATAGGACTGCATCTGTGATGCTTGTTAGCAAAGGTGATGAGATACCTGCAGCTGTGACACACACACAGACATGACACCTTTCCATTCCACAGGCATACTTACTCGATGCACATCATGTTCTCCTGCTGCATATACTCAACAACTAGTACATGCACTTTCCTGACAAAGTTGCTGACATTGCCTTAGAACAGTATAGCCATGTAACATGGGTCTTGCGGTGTCACTGCATTACGGTGCCTTTTAATGTGTGAGCATAGTTATCAGTTTGGAACATCTTTCGTGATACTTTCCCACATTCATTTGGAGCATGCCCCCTAAAGGCTGCATTGAAGCAGTGATAGCAGGTATTGGTTTCTTCCCATTGAGGCAAGTGGTGTTATGTGATAAAGGTTACCACTTATGATGTTCACCAACATCCCTGCAGGTATACTGCAGGCACAAGGTCGATGTCTACTATAGCAGAGTGCCTTAACTGGCCTCTCACAATAGTTACAGGCTCAACTATATTCCCTTAAAGAAGAGCTCATTATCATGTTGACAAGACACAGGCATCACATGTGTGCATTTGCTTATCTACCACATAACAGGTGCTGAGGGATAGTAAGAACACCATGCATTTTGCCTAGATGTTCCAAGCTGCTGACATTATGGCTTCATGTACACAGTCCCCTAACCTCCCATATTCCACAACATTCACATTTACATTGCATTTACACATAGCAGTCTGGCCAGCAATGGCACATTTCAGAACACATATGCTATGGGACATGTTCCTAGAGGGCTTATGTTTGCTGGATACATAGAAACAGACAGACCTAATTTGGAAATTAGCATCGAGGAGAGAGTCAGACATGTGGCTGTGGTGTGCTGCCTTCCATTTTAGTCAATGTGACATGCATGCCTTTGAACTTCCATGAACTGCTCACATATTTCCTTGGACAGGCATATTTTGAGCAGCAAAGGGAAGCATTCCTCACTTCTGCAATCTGCAATATAGCAGCTATTGTGGTATAGTCCTCTCGTGTTTATAGTGCAATTACTGGTCATAGGTGTAAATATAGCTTACTCTGTGAAATGAGCACTGAAGTTTTATTAGCATTAGAATAGCAGGGATGATGTCCAAATGCTTCCAATAGATTGAGCTTGTGATGTTATTGGTGGTGTTACATGAGGGAAAAACAATGATTTGATGAGGATGGTAAACATGACTGTTTGCTATCATACTAGTGTTCTGTGTTCGGAACATGCAAATATCTACAAAAGTTGTTGAATTGCCCAAATAAGCAACAATTTGCTACCAAGTATGTGTGCTAAATGCAGTGCCTTGTACAATTGGAGATCTTGACAGGCCATCTTCCTGACATTTACTTGGCCATCTGTAGGGTTATATAGACAACACAACTAGGCAGTCCGAAAAGGGAGAGAATGATAAAATAAGGAAAATAGTTAAGAAAAAACTAAAAGGAACAGTTGCAAAGGTTAAAGATTTACACCAAGCATGGGTGTTTAAAAATACTATCTTGGAAGCGCAGACTAGCTGTATTCCACAGTTTTTTGGACTTCCTTCCACTTTTCTTAAACTGTGGAATACAGCTGGTCTGGGCTTCCAAGATAGTATTTTTCAACAACACCCAAGCTTGATGTAAGTATTTAACCTTTGCAACTGCTCCTTTTAGTTTTTTCTTAGCTATTTTCCTCATTTTATCATAGTCTCCCTTTCGAAAGTTAAAAGGTAGTACTCTGGATTTCCTTACTATCCCTCCTCCACTAATTAAATCAAACACGATCATGCTATGATCACTATTGCCAAGCGGCCCCAACACTCCTATCTCTTGCACCAGATCTGGTGTTCCACTAAGGACTAGGTCCAATATGGCTTCCCCTTTGGTCAGTTCATGAACCAGCTGCTCTAAGAAGCAGTCATTTATTTCATCTAGGAACATTATCTCCCTAGCATAGGGATTCTACAGCAAATTTTGTTTCCTGCAAAACTTTAATCCATTCTGACTCATTGCCCTTTCTAACATAGAGCGCAATCCCTCCACCAATTTGATCAGCTCTATCATTACAATATAGTTTGTACCCAAGTATCACAGTATCCCACTGGTTGTCCTTCTTCCACCATGTCTCTGAGATTCCAATCATATCTAACCTCTCATTTAGTGCTATATATTCTAACTCTCCCATCTTATTTTTTAGACTTCTAGCATTTACATATAAGCATTTTAGAGACTGTATTTTATTCATATTAATCTGGCTATTGGTAGGCATGGGTAATTTGGGATCTTTAAGCTCTGTCTGCTCCATACTCGAGGGCATTTGGGCTAGTTTACTCTTTTTTGGAACCTCTCTTCTTTTGGTAGCATCCTTCAAGGATACATTCTTCCAAACCATGTGCTCTTGTGCGACTGTCGGCTTTCCCCTATCATCTAGTTTAAAAGCTGCTCTATCTCCTTTGTAAAGGTTAATGCCAGCAGCCTGGTTCCATGCTGATTAAGGTGAAGCCCATCCCTTCGAAGAGCCCATCCTTTCCCCAGAATATTTCCCAGTTCCTAACAAATGCAAAAGCCTCATCCTTGCACCATTGTCTCATCCACGTATTAAGACTCCAGAGCTCTGCCTGCCTTTTGGGTCCTGCGCGTGGAATGGGAAGCATTTCAACTTCCAACCTAAAAGCCTAAATTTAGCCTCCAGAACCTCCCTAACACATTTTCCTATGTCATTGGTACCGACATGTACCAAGACAGCAGACTCCTCCCCAGCACTATCTAAGACCTTATCTCGGTGGTGCGTGAGGTCCGCTACCTTCACACCAGGCAGGCATGTTACCAGGTGATCCTCACGTCCACCAGCCACCCAGCAATCTACATGCCTAATGATCGAATCACCAACTATAACAGCTGTCCTAACCCTTCCCTCATGGGCACATGGCCCTGGAGAAACTCTCAGTGCGAGAGGGTTTTACATCACCTGGAGGACAGGTCCTAGTTACAGGATCATTTCCTGCCACACCAGGGTGATGCTCTCCTGTCACGTGACCTCTCTCTTCCATGGCAACAGGGATGCTGCCAGACTGGAGGTGGGACTTTAAGACTATATCCCTGTAAGTCTTGTCTATGTACCTCTCTGTCTTTCTTATGTCTTCCAAGACTGCTACTCTAGCCTCTAGAGAACGGACTCATTCCCTGAAAGGAAAGAGCTCCTTGCACCTAGTGCACACTTAAGACCTCTCACCAACTGGGAGAAAATCATACATGATATATGAAAATCATACATGATGGAGGCCTATAAATTAATGAATGGAGTGGAACGGGTAAACATAGATTGATTGTTAATGCCATCAAAATATAGAAAGACTAGGGGGCATGCAATGAAGCTACAGGGTAACCTTTTTAAGATTAATAAGAAAAATCATTTTTTCACTCAATGTGTAATCAAACTCTGGAATTTGCTACCAGAGGATGTGGTAAAAGCTGTTAGTGTAGTTGGGTTTAAAAAAGGTTTGGACAACTTCCTGGAGGAAAGGTCAATAAACCATTATTAAAGGGGACCCAGAATGTCCACTGCTTGACCCAATACAAACATTGTGGAACCTGTGTCATTTGGGGAAACTGCTAGGTACTTGTGACCTAGATTGGTCACTGTTAGAAACAGGATACTGGGTTTGGTGGATCTTGGTCTGATCCAGAATGGCATATCTTATGTTCTTATGTGTTTTTGAGGCTTTTCAGAAGTCCCATAGATCACTGGTTGTTGTTATGTTTTTCAGGATTTGATTTGCCTCTTGTTTATGACATTGGCTCCTTCAAACAAGGGACCCCGGTTGGATTCCCAGTAGCATTCTTGGTGTGCAAGGACCCAAATATTACACCTCCATTGGCTTTGACCACAGAAACAACTATTATGTCACAAGTCCTGTATCTGTAGAAGGCAGGGGATTCTGCATCAGCAGGAAGTGTTACTGATGTCAGGACACATATATCTTTAGGTTCTTGCCTTCATAACTGATTCTGACAGCACACTGTGTGTGCAAGCATACACATCATGAGCATGTTACTCTACCTCAGACTGATTCACAAAATGCTGTTCAGAATAATGCTCGTGCTTTTATTATAAAAGATTAACAATGATTCTGTGTTCCCATAGCTCATGAGTTCCCCCTGATGAAGGCTTTGCCGAAATGCACCCGTATTGGGGTATTTAATAAAGGACCGTTGGTTGAACTTCTCGCTTCCTTTAGCTTTATGTTTTTCTGCGAGAGTGTATGTGCTCCCCTTTGGATACATTAGTTAGACATATCAAGGACAGTTCATGATATGTGCAAGGGCCAAGACTTTGCCTCCTTCCCATATATGCAGTACACACTGCCACATCCTACTCCTGTAATGGTCACACTTCCTTTCGTAGCTTCATATGCGCAGTATGACAGACAGTTCCTTTAACAGACCTGAGTGGCCAACAGATTAGTCACATCATGCAAGGGAGTCTGTGACACCACAAAGTATGACAGTAGAGCTGAAGGGGTAACACTCCCAATGTGGTCAGACCCTCTTTTGTTGCAGAGCACTTTGTGTTTGTATGATACGTGTACATGTTAGTCACTATCTTCTCATGTCATAATAGCCTACTTAGTTTGCCAGTAGGTCTATGCATGTGATTCCCATGGACTGCTTATTACAGCACCTGATGCAGATCCAGGCACAAGCTGCTCAGAGGCCACAGGACCCATAGGGTCACAATGATTACTGGAACACAGTAAATCTCATGTAACTTACACTAGGGATGTCACATGACTGATATCTGACCAGGGCAAGGATGCAGTGGCACAGGGGCAGGATCAAGGCTTGTCAGGCTATTTGACAGAGCAATCTTTCATCAGGAGATGCATAACTATCACACACTTAACAGCATATTGGGCAGCAAATTGGTAGTATCCTCTGCATTAACATAAATTCATATCAAGGTAGCAATTGCCTTCAACATCCACTGCAAGGTGATACTATCTGTATCTTGGGATCCTTGGCCCTTCTTCCCTTAATTGGCCATTTCACATCACGCCAGTCTTGCATTGCATACTAGAATGACTACAATTATGTGTTACACAAGTGTGCTATTGGCATCAGGGACAACCCAATTACTTTTGCAGGCCTACAGTGCTGCCCCCCATCCCGCCCATCATCTCACCTGGGAGAAGGGGCATAACGGTAATCCTTCAGTGGAGCAGAGGCAACACAGCATGCCTTAAAAGTGCCTAGGGGTTGCAGCTCCCAGCAGACAGCACAGTGAGACGTGATCCCCCAATTCCCTCCCTACCCAAAGTATTTTCAATTGTCATCTTCTTCATTAACGCTACAGGCTTTAATAATCTACATGCACTTGTCCTCAGGCCCTGCCCCTCCTGAACCCTGACCTTATGACACAACTTCCTGTGCTTTCTGACAGGAGGTTGTTTTGGGAGCAGCAGGAGCACTATAGAGCTGGTACTAAACAGATGGCAATTAGACTTATTTGGGTGAGTCAAGGATCATCTTGTCACTTGCTGTCCTAGGCAGACATTTTGTTTACCTAATGGGCATGCCAGCCCTGATTGGCATTGTTGGGTCTTGAACTCTCAACCTTGGCTGTATGAGGTAGCTGCATTGCAACAGTGGTAGCAAAGGAAACTGTGATATGGGTGTTACCAAGAGATGTGACAAAGATATGTGATCACCCTGTTGACCTGGAACAGCAGTTTTCATACCATGCAAACAGCTTGGTTTGCCTCAGCAGAGGTTATAGCAGATGGTTAGCTTTTTTGAGATCTTTGAGAGTTTAACACAACACATGGGCCATAAATGTGAAACTACTCTGTGCAATGATCAGTGAGTGAGTCCTTACAAAACTCAGCATGGGATGTTTATTTATTTATTTATTTGTATTTATTTATTTAAATCCTTTCTGTACCGTGCTCTTTTGCATCAGTGCGGTTTACAAGTAACATTAATGTGTACAATGTTGGCTGAAAACTTACATTGAAACTTTACAAGGAACGGGTATTAGAACTTGGGTTTCAACAGGGGTAACTATATTCAAACTGAGCAATTATATCACGGAACTGTTTATGTCAACATGACAAGATCTTACAGCTATTTACATGTATAGTTATCCAGTAGGTGGATATGGTTATGTCAACATGACGTGTGTGAGTTGGTGGTGTCGTCATGGTGGGTGGGGAGGTACGCTGGGTTGTGTTATGTCAGCAGTTTGGGTGTAATGTTGTAGGAAAAGATGGTGCTTTAGTGCCTTTCTATATTGTGCGAAGTCGGTAGTAGCTCGGATAGTGGTTGGGAGGACATTCCAGAGTGTAGGTGCGTAGAATACAAATGCTCTATTCTTTGTTGCAAGGGAGCATTTTGTTATTGTATTGGGGATTGCGAGTGGGTTAGCAGCGAATGACCTTCTGGATCTGTTCAGAGGAGTGGGGTGGACAAGGTCCGTGAGGGAGGTGGAGAACAGTTTGTTAATGGCTTTGAATGTCAATAGTAGTACTTTGAAAGTTAGCCTGCATTTTCATGTTCATGTCATTCTCCATATTCCTGATTTGCTATGCATTTCTGTGATCCTCTGAGGGCATCCCATGCGAGCACTTCATTTTATTCTTCCCATACTGATGGCATGTGGCCATGTTTCCATATAGCACAGTTTCAGATAGGTAGCCCAATTTATCTCACCCCAACACCCATCCCAAGCATGACGCACCACATAACGCCATGGCAAACTCCTGCATTTGCTGGAGGTGTACATTTTCAAATGCTGTCATCCTATATGAGGGGGAAACAGTACTTCGTTGCAGCTCAGCAATATCACTGACAAAAGCTGTGTTGACTTCTGTCAGGCAACAAACAGATGCAATGAGATTCATGGTCTCATCATTTTAATAAACTTTATGCCTGTGAGACCCTGAGGTTACTACTGCTGTTCCTACTACAGTTCCTCCTGCTCACCCACATGTTTTCATAGTAGCAATTTTGGGTTGCACAGTTACTAACACACACATTGTTTCTAATGTGCTCCTTGCACTGTTCAAAAACTAGCAAACTGTGGTGGGATTACAAGGAACTTTCTATCACAACCTCCTGCATCTGTTAACACCTCACTGACATATATCCCTTCATTGCACATGATCACAACCATCACCTTAATATGCCCCTCAGCCTTTCCTAATGTGATGGTGAATCAGGGAAAAACGGTAAGACTTCCATGTGAGAGTGATGACATCAAAGTCCTGATACATCACCCATTATTGAGACTGACAAAGCAAACTTGTATTGTTTGTGTGTGCTGCTTACTGTCAAAATAATATGTTTATACATTTCCTTCTGACAGGGAAGAAACTGCCCCCCCCAATATTCAGGGATTACTTATAGATGAGGAATATTGGCCCATAAGAGACATACACCCCTGTCATGTCGCTACATACATCCTTGCTCATATCCATCACCATATGGCCATCTGCTTCAGTCATGTATACTCCCGTCCCATGCTAGACCATGCCCAAACCAGTTATCTTATTATCATCACTACATCTCAGTCACATCTGTCATATGTCTACCATGCACAGCAGCACTCCTGCACAGCCATGCCTTTCAAGGTCACATTGTGGCCATCGTGCTTCCTCCAGGGCACACTTCCACGCAGTCTTAGGCCACAAACTGACGTCAGAGCACATTATATCGAAACCCGTCAGATGTACAGTCCAACTGCCAGCCACATTATCCTTCCAATCACTGTGTGACCCATATGGCTCATGGGGATCTGACATGTATATGAGCTGGTACCATTCCTTCCATCCTGCATCTAAAATGTGACTTTCACAAAGGCTCCCTTATCGTGCGTTAAGGTGACCATCATTTTCAGGTATTAAGGTGCATGCTTGGCACCTTACCGCTTAGTGTTCTCTTAAAGCCTGATATGTGGATCATATGAGATTGCAGACCTGCTATTAGTAATCTGTGAACTATATCATTAAAATCATCTGTAATACCTGAAGATTGGGGGATGGTGAATGCAAAGACAATTTTTAAAAAGGGTTCCAGGGGTGATCTGTGAAACTACAGACCGGTGAGACTGACGTCAGTAACGGGAAAAATGGTAGAAACCATCATAAAGAATAAAACTGCTGAACATATAGATAGTAATGGCTTAATGGGAGACAGCCAATATGGCTTTAGACAAGGAAGATCTTGTCTTACTAATCTGTTATGTTTTTTTGAAGATGTGAATAAACAGGTAGACAAAGGTGAGTCGGTTGATATAGTGTATTTGGACTTTCAGACAGCCTTTGACAAGGTCCCTCTTCAGAGACTTTTGGCAAAACTAAAGAGTCATGGGATAGGAGGCAGTGTACTATTGTGGATCAGGAACTGGTTAAAAGATGGAAAGCAGAGGGTAGGGCTAAATAGCCAATTTTCCCAATGGAGAAAGGTGAATAGTGGTGTACCCCAGGAATCTGTGCTGGGTCCGCTGCTTTTTGACAATTTCATAAATTACCTGGAAAATGGAATATCCAGTGAGGTTATCAAATTTGCAGATGACACAAAACTATTTAAAGCTGTTAAAACCCATGAGTATTGTGGAAAATTGCGAGAAGATCTTGATAAATTGGAAAACTGGGCATCAAAATGGCAGATGAAATTTTATGTGGACAAGTGCAAAGTTATGCACCTAGGGAAGAACATCCCAAACTATAGTTACACGATGCAAGGTTCCACATTAGGAATCACCACCCAGGAAAAAAATTTAGGCGTCATTGTGGATAACATGTTAAACCCCTCCGACCAGTGTGCAGCGGCGGCCAAGAGAGCAAATAGAATGCTAGGTATCAGAAGGAAAGGAATGGAAAATAAAACAAAGGATATTATAATGCCTCTGCATCATTCCATGGTGCGACCGTACCTTGAATATTGTGCGCAATTCTGGTTGCCGTATCTTAAAAAGGATATAGCGTTATTAGAAAAGGTTCAGAGAAGAGCCACCAAAATGGTAAAGGGGATGGAAGGATACCCATATGAAGAAAGGCTAAAAAGGTTAGGGCTCTTTAACCTGGAAAAGAGATGGCTGAAGGGAGATATAAGTCTATAAATTGATGAACGGAGTGGAACGGGTAAACATAGATTGATTGTTTACGTTACAGAATATAGAAAGACTAGGGGACATGCAATGAAGCTACAGGGTAAACTTTAAGACTAATAAAAGAAAATATTTTTTCACTCAATGTGTAATCAAACTCTGGAATTTGTTACTGGAGGATATAGTAAAGGCTGTTAGCGTAGCTGGGTTTAAAAAAGATTTGGACAAGTTCCTGGAGGAAAGGTCCATAAACCATTATTAAAAAGGGACCCAGGATATCAATGTTTGACCCAATACAAGCACTGTGGAAAATTTGTCTTTTGGGGAAACTGCTAAGTACGTATGACCTAGATTGGCCACTGTTGGAAACAGGATACTGGGCTTGATGGACCTTGGTCCGACCCAGTATGGCATATCTTATGTTCTTATGTGGAGCCAAGCGCCCTTACCGCCGGAATGTTTACTCCCCGCCCCGGCCTTTATCGCATTATAACACCCTTAATGCTGACGTTTGTGCTCAATAACCAAGGCACCCTTAATGCTCTTTACTAAACATACCCCAAAGAATCTTATCTCCCTTTACATATTCATTAAACCAACACATCACTTTATATCATTAAACCACCCTAGATGAACAAATGTCTCCCTAGCTAGCCCAGCCAGGCTCCTGCATGGAGCCACAGTACCATGGTGTCCTGTCACCATGGCACCATGGCTCTATACAGGAGCCCCAATCGGCCACAGTTTTCAAAATTGTCCTTTTCCCCACTGCCTGACCCCTGAACGGCTCTTCAGAATTTGGGATCGGGCTGTGGGGGATCCCCTGCCCATCTCAACTTTGTGGGGAGTCTTACTGACTTATTCCACCAATGGGGTGTGTCATGCCGTTGCTTGTCCCTTCAAGCTAAGGCGGGGTATTAAGCCGAGGCCTTGTGTTTAACCAGCCCAGAGACCTTGCTTGGCACTCTGGGATACGTAGTTTTTCTTAGGCCAGTCAAAAGAATAAGTTGTGGAAATGAGGTAAGGCTTAAACAGGTTTTATTCCCCTTCCGGGAGGATTCTTTTGGTGGTCAGAACAAAAAGGTAAACAGCCCCACTTTGGGCATAAACAAAGGAACGAAAGGTGAACAGAAAATGCTTATCTTCAGCTTTTAACATACAAACAAAAGTATTTAAACAGCCTTTTTCCAGCACACAAAAACCTTTTCTTTGTAGCTTTTAGGCTTGGCAAGTTTCACAACTGGTTCACCGCAGAGAAGATATATTATCAGAAATTGTAAGCGTACAGTCCATGTATTCATTACATGTTGTGTCCCCCTGTACCTCACACTGCATATCCTCCTCTTCTGCCTTTAACAATTCTTCTCTTGCACAGTACGGCACATTATTAAACAGTCTCTCTTTGTTATTCAGAGCTTCTCTTTCTCTCTCTGTGAGAATGTGTGACAGGCTACTACCACATTCACTGGAGTACCCAATTTGGGAGCCTCTCAAATGCTGAGGACCATAGGGGAAAGTACAACATTCACCTTTCCCTCTATTAGCTACAATTGGTTTACCTCTTGGCAGTCTTTGACTCAGGCTTCTCTCAGCTGCTGCAGACACCGGAGTAAAATCAAGTGGAAGCTTTCCACAGCTCCTGCCTTTCGTCCTTCTCCCAGATACAAGATTATCTTCAGGTACAAAAGGAGTAGCCTAGTGGTTGGGGCAAGGTACCTCAGGCCGGAAGGTCGGGGGTTCAAATCCCACTAGAGGACAGCAACCTTGGGCCGGAAGGACTGGGGTTTCTAGTCCCACAGATGCTCCTTGTGGTCTTGGGCAAGCCACTTAACCCTCCATTGCCCATGTTCCCTGTAAGTATTAGTGTATGTGTCTCATATCCCCATGTGTTAAATGTATCCCCCAATTGTGTTGTGACCGCTTTGATTGAAGGATAAGGCGGTATACAAAACTGTCTAAATAAATAAATAAATAAATAAAAAGCTTTACTTTTCCTGTGCCAATTACTAGGGTAAATAGTTTCCTCAGGCTTCCTCCAACTAGCTTCCCAATTGAACTCCGTTACTTTTTAGATAACTTCTGCTGAGCTTTGACGCTTCTGTGCTCTGCCTTCCACCACAGGCACCTGGGTTCTCACTCTCTCCCTTGGAATAAAACCTTTTAGCTTTTACAGCTCTTCCACCGGCTTCATTCCAACCTGAGCTTCTCCCAGCACGTCCTTGGCTCTCTGAACACTCACAACTGCCTGTTCCCGTGTTCCTTCCGGGTTCTGTTCTGCTTCTCCCCCTAACTCCATGTGCATTGAGTTTATCTGCGTATGTGTCAGCTCCACCCACTCCCAGCTGGCTTTCATCAGTTACTGATCCCTCAGCCTTTCTGCTGCTTGGGCATGTTTCTCTAGCTCCTGACCTGATTTGTTTGGGTTGCCTATAGCAACATCCTGACATGTGCTCCTCTGAAATGTCAGAATCAGTTTCACTGCCTGCATTTTTGCCTATTTCCATGGGCTCTGTTAAACCTACTTTGTGACAGATTCCCCCCCTTAAAATACTACAGGCTGCCGCAATTTCAGGCGGACAGCACGTTATCCTTGAGAGTGCATCCGCATTCCCATGCAGTCTCCCTGCTCTGTGCTGCACAATAAAATTAAAGGATTTCAATGCTAGATGCCAACTGGTCAGCCGCGCATTACTGTTTCTCATCTGATTGAGCCATTTTAGTGGCGCGTGGTCCGTTATCAGAAGAAACTTTCTCCCTGTGAGGTAGAAACGTAAAGCTTCAATGGCCCATTTTATTGCCAGGCATTCTTTCTCGATTGTGGCATAATTCCTTTCTGCCTTTGTGAGTTTCCTACTGAGGTAGGCCACGGGATGTTCCACACCCTCGAATTCTTGGGACATCACCGCCCCCAACCCTGTTTCTGACGCATCAGTTTGGACGATGAACGGCAAACTGAAATCTATTCCACGTAATACCGGGGTACTGCAGAGTTTCTCTTTTAGGGCCACAAACGCCACCTCAGCCTCAGGGGTCCATTTTACATGGTTAGGCGCGTTCTTTTTCAGCATTTCCGTAAAGAGAATACTCTCTTCTGCGAACCGAGGAATAAATCGGCGATAATAGCCGAGTAATCCCAGGAAGCTTCGTACCTGCTTCTTAGTCACGGGTCTGGGGAAATCCCTCACACTCTCTATTTTACTGGCCAATGGTTTTACAGGACCTCTTCCTACCATATGGCCCAAATATTTTGCCTCTTCAGTGGCAAATAAACATTTCTCTGGATTGAGCGTTAGGCCAGCCCTCCGCAGTGCTCTGAGTACCGCTTCCACCCTAGCGATATGTTGTGCCCAGGTTGTACTATATATCACAACATCATCCATATATGCTAAAGCGTATTCGTGATGGGGCCTTAACACTTGATCCACCAAGCGCTGACATGTGGCAGCTGCCCCATGTAAGCCAAACGGCATTCGCCGGAATTGGAATAATCCAATCGGCGTACTAAACACCGTTTTGGGCTTTGAATCGCATGTCAATGGGATTTGCCAATATCCCTTACTTAAATCTAGGGTGGTCAGGTATTTTGCCTGCCCCAAGCGATCTAAAAGATCATCTATGCGGGGCATAGGATAGGCGTCAAATTGCGAAATATCGTTGATTCGCCGAAAATCAATGCAGAACCGGAGGGTTCCATCCGGTTTCGGCACTAACACTATCGGGCTCGACCACGGGCTCCGTGACTCTTCTATTATCCCTGTGGCCAGCATTTCCTTAACCTGCTCAATGACTTCCCGCTTTCTGGTCTCAGGCATTTATAGGGACGCTGCCTAATCACCTGTCCAGGTGCCGTAATTATCTCATGAGCGACTAGGTGGGTTTCGCCCGGCCTAGTCGTCAATACATCGGAAACTTTTTCCAACATCTGGATCAACTCCTTCTGTTGTTGAGGTGACAGCCCGGTACCTATCCTGGGGATGGGCTGTTTCTTCCAATCCGCTATCTGAGGGCCGAGGTCTTCCTCGCTCCTCTCCTCACTCAAGGCTGTCAGGTTCTTAACTTCTCTTTCCCCTGTAGAGCCAAATCTACCCGTCCCTCTTTTTGTGGGTGGCAATGCGGGTACCTCTTCCACCGTGGGGAACCCTGCGCGCTCCACCCACTCCCAGCTGGCTTTCATCAGTTACTGATCCCTCAGCCTTTCTGCTGCTTGGGCATGTTTCTCTAGCTCGTGACATGATTTGTTTGGGTTGCCTATAGCAACATCCTGACATGTGCTCCTCTGAAATGTCAGAATCAGTTTCACTGCCTGCATTTTTGCCTATTTCCATGGCCTCTGTTAAACCTACTTTGTGACAGGTGGAATATGTTCCCCGACCATATCCCCATTCCTGGAAGTACAGAGCCTTCATCGGAATAGGCCTTGTACGTCTGGGGCAGGGGTCATGTCTCCAATCTGCCCTCGCCCTTCCTCTGTCTTGTCCCCCATACATCTCAACTGTACATGCAGGGAACTCAGGATAGGGAACTGACTCCTGCCATTTAGCGAGGATGTATGTCCGATTTGGATGTACATCCCCGCTAAGCGGGACTCAGAATAACTACCATATTCTTTACACTGACAATGATAAGAGAACAGACATTTCAAATATCAACTTGCAAATCTGGCAAAATACGGCTCTGACTTACTAAAGAAGAAAATCAGCATATGAGAAAATATTATCCTTTTAAAACACAATATCAGAAAAGCAAACAATTGAAGCATTAAACACTTTCTCTTCTAATTCAAACTTCACATGTACCATTGCCTTACACCAAGTAAGGAAGGTCCATTCAGGACTAGTGTGCAGCCTCCCTAAATCATTGACTGCCATTTCATATCTCAAACATCAAAGCTTCTCTGAAAAACTCCCTCCTTTGCAATATCACCATGTTTACACAAATACAATAAGACAGAGAACCTCTCTTAAATGTTAAAGCCCTGTCTTAGACTGAGTCTGTCTGAATTTAATACTCACAATCTTCCATATGACTTTACACAATACAATGCAACACACACCACATACTGACAGAACCCCCCCCCCAATACCCTCACTCACATTTAATCCACATACCACTCCAACACGCCACAAAAAGCAAAGATGTGAGGACTCCACGCAACCTAAAATGTGCACTCATAAATGCACGGTCAATCCGTAAAAAGTGGCCAGCCGTTATCGACCTCATAACACAACTCAATCTAGATATCCTGCTACTAACAGAATCATGGCTCACTACCTCAGACTCAGTACTCATCAATCAACTCATCCCTCCAGATTTCTCAATACACTCCTGCCACAGGATGGACCGCAGAGGAGGTGGTACCCTCATTCTGGCAAATGCTGATCTCCAATACCAAACAGTCAGCTCCAATAGCTCGACCCATCTTGATATCATCACTATATCCAACAACAATAGTACTATTAACCTTGTCTACAGATCCCCGACGACCTCCCCTGAAGACCTCGAAAATATAATTGACCTAGCCTCCAACCCCAAAGACACACGTAAGCCAAACTGGATACTAGGCGATTTCAATCTGCCAGCCCTGCCGGACAATCATGCCAATGCCTTCCTCGAAGCTTTCAACAACCTAGGATACGAACAAATAGTTGATGCCCCCACCCACCGAAAGGGAAACAAACTAGACCTCATTTTCAACCCACAACCTGATGGGAACTCAAAATAAAAGCACGACATAGTTATCTCACCCGTCCCATGGTTGGATCACAACCTAATACAATTCCAAATACCTCTTCAGCAAGATAGTGAACAAACAAAGAGACTAACTGAAAAACCAGCAACACCCACAGGGCGATTCAGACCCCTTGACAAAGAGACAATCATCAAGGAAGTCCTACCTAATATCATATCCGCACCTCCAACCCTCAAAGAGATGTTGGCTTCATGGAACAGCTGCCTGAGCTCCTCTGCCCGCAAACCTGCACAAACCAAACCTCTCGCCCCGGGCAAGCATCCAAGAAGTACAAAACCTGCACACTGGTACACCGCCAAATTAAGAACCTCACTGATACTGCTAAGAAAATTGGAAAGGAAATGGCGTCGTACACAGGCCCCAATGGACCTGACAGCATACACCTCCCACCTCAAGAAACATCGGGAATTAATATCAGCAACAATGAGAGAACATCACTCAAATCTCCTCAACTGTGCCTTGAACAAACCCCATGAGCTTTTCAACATTGTAAAAACCCTAACGAAGGAGCCTCTACCCCCCCAACTCAACATGATTCATCCACAGGACTATGCAGATTACTTACTGACCAAAATCAACAATATCAGCAAAGCCACGCCATCCACCCCCAACAGTAACTCAGCACAACTCCAGCAACTTACCACCATCGTAACACCAACAGCTACACAAGTCAAAGACATCATCACTACCGTCAATGCCACCACTGCCCCAAATGACCCATGTCCAGCATTTTGGATAAGAGCTCTACGAAAGGAAATCAGCCCTATACTGTGCAAAATTATGGACTTATCCTTCTCCTCAGGTCTATATCCATCATGCCTCAAGCAGACATCAATCCGGCCTCTCCTGAAAAACACCAAGCTTAATCCACAGAAAGTCAAATCATATCGACCAATATCGAGCATTCCGCTGCTGGCTAAGCTAATTGAAAAGGTCGTTCAGTGCCAAATACAGGACCATATTGACTCCACAGCTCCCCTTGACCCAGTCCAACATGGCTTTCGAGAATCACACGGCGTGGAAACTCTCCTAACCACACTAATCAACACACTGATCACAGGAACCAATAACATTAAACAAGGCTTTGCTTTGATCTTCCTGGACATTGCCGCCGCGTTCGATTCCGTAAACCATGATCAGCTCCTGAGACGGCTTCAAGATAAGGGAATCAGTGGTTTAGCTTTGAGCTGGTGCAAATCGTACCTAACGGATAGATGGCAGCAAGTTCGTACAGGCTCTACAACCTCTAAACCTTTCCATCAAAAACATGGCGTGCTTCAAGGCTCATCACTCTCTGCCTTATTATTCAACATATACATGCAACCTGTATACGAAGTAATCCGCTCCTTCAACGTCTCATGTCTAATCTACGCTGACGATGTACTACTTTTCATCCCATTCTTGACTGACAAGCCAGATTTCTCTCCACTGATAAAATGTTATGAGGCTGTAACGGACTGGTTCTACGCACAAGGCCTAAAGATAAATTTCAGCAAAACAGATGTACTCTTCACCATTAAAAATCAATCCTTCTCCCCTCCACCAACACTGAAGACAAAAGATGCTGAGCTCACAAGCAGACCCACTATCCGCTACCTTGGTGTTACACTAGACCAGCAGCTTGACTTCAAAGCGCACATCAGTGACATCGTCAAGCAGATCCACCACAAAATATGAACAATGAGACATCTCCGACCGCTACTACAACCCCAAGCGACTTTAGGACAGTATTTCAGGCCCTCGTGACCCCCACTTCGACTATGCCAATACGATCCTCCATGGCCTACCCAAGTTCTCAGTAAGTCCGCTACAACTAGCAATGAATACAGTGGCACATTTCCTATACGGAGCCTCCAAAGGAGACCATATCACCCAGATTCTAAAGGAATTACACTGGCTACCAATCCACTGTCAGACCACATATAAAGTAGTCCTGATAACATTTAAGGCCATCAACAACATGTCCTCCTCCTCCCTAACGGAGCTGCTCCACCGTACCCCGGCAAACAGAGAGAGGAGATCATTCGCCATCAACACCCTTCAGACCCCTAACGAAATAACCAAGTGTACCCAAGCGACAAGGAGCAGAGCTTTTAGGTTTTACGCACCCACCTGTTGGAATGCGCTCCCATCTTCCATACGAGCAATTACCGATATTGTTCAATTCAGAAAGGCACTAAAACTCCACCTCTTTCTCTTACATTACTCACAACCCAATATTATCCACAGTACACCCAGCTAAACAGCGATAAGCCACAAACAATTCATAGCCATAGCGAACAGATCTGTAGATATTGTAAATTATCTCCCCAGTTGAAATCCAAGTTGTATCCCCTGTTCTCTGTAAATGCATACCTGATATACCCAGATGCATAAATGTTACCTGTAAACCGCACTGATTTTAAAGAGCGCGGTATATAAAAGCAATAAATAAATAAAATAAATAAAATAAAAGGAACCCAGGATATCACTGCTTGACCCAACACAAGCATTGTGGAATCTGTGACTTTTGGGAAACTGCTAGGTACTTATGACCTAGATTGACCAATGTTGGAAACAGGATATTGGGCTTGATGGACCTTGGTCTGACCCAGTATGGCATATCTTATGTTCTTAAATCATGCATACACAGAATTATATCAATAACAGTTGTACTTAAGCTTAAGCAGAGGAATTTGGGCCTGTAAGCTTGAGCAGTTCTCCCATAATTCCTACTCCAGGAAGGCCACAGTACTTCTTTTATTAGGAAAAAACTGATATATGGTACAAATTTGTCTTATTTATTTATATTCTCTTATATACTGTGCTATTCTGCATCAGCGTGGTTTACATTGAACAAACTGAAATTACATCGAACAGGGCATTATAACTTGGAGATAACTATTTTACAGGGAACATGGGCTATGGAGGGTTAAGTGGCTTGCCCAAGACCACAAGGAGCACCTGTGGGACTAGAAACCCCAGTCCTTCCAGCCCAAGGTTGCTGTCCTCTAGTGGGATTTGAACCCCTGACCTTCCGGCCTGAAGTACCTTGCCCCAACCACTAGGCTACTCCTCCACTCATATGTCATGCTTTGCACTAATTTTTTGTTTATCTATGGGTTAGAAGTCAAGCTAACCACTACAGAGGTCAGCCCTTTGGATGTGTGACATAGACATTTTTCTTGCAAAAAGATCTATGACCATATTCTGAAACCCCCTAGCACGGGAATCTCAGAACATGGGCAGGAGGGGATGGACTGGGGGCATGGTCAGCAGCGGAGACATATGATGCATATTCAGGAAAAGCTCATATATGTTCTGCCTTTTTCCCGTGGACGTCCATTTTATACCTGCGGAAACATGGAATAAGGCCAGGAATATTTCTGCTCTGTTCTGCAATGTGTCCAATGTGACCAATTATGTATCCTTGTTTCAAACAAGCGAGTGAAGTATGTCAGGCTGCTTTCGCCACAGTGGTTAGATTTTGGAAGTCCTCTACCTCTCTGACCCTGCTTGACTGATGGAGCAAAGCCCATCATATTGTGGTATGGAAAAATTGACTTTTCTACTTTTTGAAAAAAAAAAAACCCTTTGAGGCAATCTGGACTCCCTTCTTGCTATTTAATTTAGATGTCTATATATTGTGATAAGGAAGCTTATCAGGACCCAAGAGACAGGGATAAAGAGAAGGAATTTACCCTTATAAAAGGACCTATTTTACCAGGTCAGAGACACAAAACTCCCTTTACACCTAGAAAGCAGGTAATTCCTAGCTACAATAGGTTGCAGAATGCCCCTAGTGGAGAAAAAGAGAGGGAATACAGGCTCAGGGTAAGGAACCCTTATGTCACTGAATTCCCCAATTACTCAGCTGCCACGAGGCAGTTTGATCTCCAACACCTGAGTGGAGAGGGGGTGGAGCAGGCACCTGAGAGGTTTAAGACTAGGTCAGTTTATTCAGAAGAGAGAGGCAGGAGAGGAAGAAGAAGAGGAAAAGAGAGAGAACGTGACAGCAGTAGGAGTGCCTTCTGGAAGAGAATGGATCTGGAACAGTGAGAACAGCAGGAACCAGGAACACAGGTTGGAGAACAGGACGTGGAAGCACCGGTGAATGGTGGCCAGAGCATGAGAGAGGAGAAGCTGCTACAAGCTTTGACCCAGGTATGAGCATTAGAAGCTTGCCTAATTCTGAGCACTACAGAATTGCCAGAGACAGTCTTAGCCCTAACGGAAGGCAGTCAGCTAAGACCTTTGAGCCAGAAACAGAGGATGTGCCAATGCAACTGGGTGAACCAGACATAGCTTTAAAAGAAGAAGTCTCATACATGGATTGCTCTTTATGCCAGTCTTCCAATACAGAGGTGTTGAAAGGGAGTCAAACGTAAGGAAAACCTCCAGTGTCCGGTACCCCTAAGAGCCTGTGGTTAACTTGTGAAGGTCCTGAGTTAAAGGCAAAATACCTTTTTTTTTTTTTTTACTGTGCAAGCCGAAGCTGCCCAATTAAGTTGATGAATCAGCTGTGAGCCAGAGCAGTGCTCAGCCTGAAGCTGTATTAACTGTGAAAGTAAGGAAAGCTTTTGTTTGGCTGTTTATAAGAAAACCTTGCATAGAGAATTGCTTGCCTGTGAAGAGTTTAACTGCCTTGTTGAAAGTTTTTCTATGTTTAAGAAGAAAAACAGGTGTTCTGGACTGAGAGAAAAAGAAACCTGCTTTAGGAAAAGCTGTTTTCTGTTTGTTTGATCAACACTGCAAGCCATGTCTGATAGCAGGGGTTGTTAAAGTATTTATGTTTATACTGGAGAACATTGCAAGCTGTTTTGTTTGGAATTCATTTATATCCTGATGTTCATTTACAAGAATCCTGGAGAAATAATTCAAAGGTGGAATTTGTGAACCTTAGCGTGTTTTTTTTTCAGTTAATAAACTGTCATTACCTTACCACTCAAGGCAACTACAAAGGTGGGTTTTTTTTACCTGAGGTTGAATACTTTCTGACTGAACTACCTTTCCCATAAGGCATTACAAGGCAATTAGTCAGTTAAAGACCAAAAGGTGAATCTCTCTAATGACAACCGCGCCCCTCCATACTGCATGTAAGGGGCTATGGGCGTGACAGTGGCGTAGTTCTTGGATTTTTTCCACCTAAAAGATACCAGGAATTTCAATAAGGATTTACAGCTGCAAGAGTTTCAAGCTGAAGCAGGAGGAAGCAGAATTTCCCTGACAGACTTGATGAGTAGAAGAGGTGATCCAGTAGCAGTTCCTGAGGAAAAGACCCTGTATAAGTGAGAGTCAATGCCTGATTAAGGTAAAGATACCTGGGCGTGACCAGTTGTGGATTAAGGAAGAAATGTATGCTGATGCATTAAAAGGGGGCATATAGAAAAAAAAAAAAAGAAGTTGTTGTACGGTGCCGCCCTTGGTGGTTTTTCTCTCTCTCTTTTTTCTTGCAGGTACCAAGTTATGGATCCCAAGGAACTCCTGAGTTGGATGGTGACCCAGTTCACTCGTCAACAGAAGCTGGCGCAAATGGCGCAAGACAATGCAATCGCTGCCATGAGGGAACAACAAAACCAATTCTTGACCTGGTGGAGGCTTTGATTACGCTCTGGAGCCAGGAAGGCGGAGGAGTACAAGCGCCAGCAGGACCAGCTGCACCACGTGTGGACAGTAGGAGTGATTTTCAATATACTGGGGCATTTAGTTTTGGCAAACTTATCCCAGAAGACAATATTGACGACTTTATTGAGTCTTTTGAAAGAGTGGCTCAGGCTTTAGGATGGCCGGAGACCCAGTGGGCCGTGCGTCTGGCTTCATCCTTAACAGGAGAGGCACTTGCCACTTACAGAGCCATGCCGGCGGCCCAAGCTCTAGATTATAAGGCTGTAAAGAGTGCCATTAAGGATCGCTTAGGGTTAACAGCCACAGTATACAGACGCATGCTCAGAGCCACAATCCTGAGAGTTGGCGAGACGCCAAAAGCCTTAAGCAGAGGATTCGTGGATTAGCACTGAAATGGCTGGCTCCTGAAGGGAAAAATGTAGAAATGATTATTGATGTAATAATGTTAGAACAATTTATGGCAGCAGTGCCAAAGGACCTGCAGTCTTTTCTCATCCAGCAGAATTGCCAAAGCATGGCAGAGGCGACCCTTTTGTCTGAATGGTTTATGGAAGCTGAATTAGCTCGTCAGCAAAAGGGAAGCACTCTGAAAATAGGTGCCGAGGTGGTCTTTGCTGCATCAGAAAGTAAGGATGGAAAAGATGCTGATTTTGGAAAAGTTTTTATGCCTAACCAAGATGAGAAGAGGGCTAGAAAAAAATGTTTCCAGTGTGGGAAATGGGGACATTTGCAGAAGGGGTGCAAACCCTGCACTAACTTAATGGGGATCAGTATAAAACGGCCTGGAGAAGGTTTTCTTTTAACGGTTGACATACAAGGGATTACTATAAGTGCTCTTTTGGACTCTGGTGCGGACCAAAACATGCTTTCTCAAAAACGTTTTGGCGAGCAATAGAGGCCCAGAATAACTCAGAGCATAGAAAGCCTGAAATTAATGTAAGAATTAGATACATTCATGGGGCTGCTTCATTTTACCCTACGTATAAGTTAAAGGTCAAGGGTATGGGGGTTCAGAAAGAGATCCCAGTGGCAGTGGTTCCCAAACTCCCATATGATTTAATATTGGGAAGGGATTGGCCCCAATTCAAGCAGGGATTAGAGGAAGGCTTAGGAAAAAAGAGTGGCCTTATATCCACCCGATCCCAGTCTAGGGCCAACAGCCAAGAGGATGAGACCCAAGCAGATTCACTAAAGGATTTACCTTCACAAGATGACTTAGTGTCTCCCCTATCTGGAAAAGTTAAGAAAGAAAAAGCGCAAAAACGACATGAGAGGCATTGTAGGGCACAGGGAAGAGCTAAGATGGAGTGTAGCCAAGAGTTGCCCTGGGTGCCAGCCGAAATAATGGAAAAGTTTCCAACTTTTCCCCAGGAAAAGCGAGCAGATCCGGCTCTCGCTCGAGCATTTGAGTATGCCCGAGTGGTACGGAAGGTCCTTCCCAGGTTCCTGTTGGACAATGAGATATTGTATAGGGAAAGTCAGGACCCTCAAACTGGAACGATCAGAAAACAGCTAGTGGTACCCACAACTTTTAAGGAGTTAGTTTTGAGACTTGCCCATGATCATCCAGTGGGTGTCCATAAAGGGGTACAGGGAACATTAGATCAGATTCTGATACGCTTT
This sequence comes from Ichthyophis bannanicus, assembly GCA_033557465.1. Taxonomy (NCBI): domain Eukaryota; kingdom Metazoa; phylum Chordata; class Amphibia; order Gymnophiona; family Ichthyophiidae; genus Ichthyophis; species Ichthyophis bannanicus. The sequence goes on from CM066040.1 coordinate 72,827,108, forward strand.
TATTGGCCTGGCTTTTTTAAAGAAACCGCCCGGTTCTGTGCCACATGCCCAGCATGCCAGCGAGTCACAGCTGCACGACCCCCAGTCGTGCCTCTGATTCCAACACCCATCATATCAGACCCCGTAGGGCGTATCGCAATGGATATAGTAGGCCCCCTGGTTAAAACACCCCGAGGTTTCCAGTACATCTTAGTCATGGTGGATCAGGCTACCAGGTTTCCCTGGGCTGTTCCTTTACAAAATATTTCGGCAAAAACAATAGCTTTAGAATTGATAAAGCTGTTTTGTGAAATAGGGTTCCCCAGAGAAGTGTTAACAGACCGTGGGACCAATTTTGTATCAAAGTATCTGGTCCAGGTTTGGGATGCTTTCCGAATTCATCACATAAAAACATTCGCTTATCATCCCCAGACAAACGGTTTGGTGGAAAGGTTAAATCAAACCCTAAAACAAATGTTAAGAAGAGGGTTAGCAGGAAACATGGAGGAATGGGACATGCTACCTTTTGTCCTATACGCTTGCCGGGAACGGATTCAGATTTCCCTGGGCGTGTCTCCCTATGAGCTGATGTACGGTCGAGCCCCTCGTGGACTCTTAGATATATTTATTTATTTATTTACATTTTCTTATATACCGCACTATTCGGCATCAGCGCGGTTTACATGGAACAAAATGCTCAGTACAATAAACATGTATGAGTTTACAGGTAACAGGGAACAAAAACTTGGATAACAGGGGTAACTATATACAACACTTATTACATGGAATCATGATCAAAGAGGATGCATAGGAAACACAATCAACGTCGTGGATTTGAGTATCAACTTGGTGTATTGTTGGTATGCTATAAGTTTGTCTGGGAATGTGGATGGTATGGGGGTGTCTTGGAGCTCTAGGGGATGCCGTTGGTCTCAGTAAGGTACTTGTTGAAGAGGTGGCCTTTAAGGGCTTTCCTAAACTGTGGTAGATTCTTGATAGCCCGGATATCATGGGGTAATGCGTTCCAGTATCTTGGGGCACTGGCTAGACCTGGAACAGGAGGGCAAGGGAGTTCCTCAATTTTTACAGGACTTAAGAGCATGTTTAAATAGGGCCTCACAGGTAGCTGAGAGGAATTTGCAGGACAGTCAACTGCGCCAGAAGGAGCAGTATGACCGAAAGGCCAAGCCTCGCCAGCTAAGCCTGGGTGAAAAGGTTGTGGTACAGGTAGCAGGCCCCACACCCAAATTTGAAGTACAGTGGAAAGGGCCTTGGAAGGTGGTGAAGCAGGTGAGCCCAGTGTCCTATGTCATAGAAAGTACTAAGGGGCGCAGGCAGACTTACCACAAAAATGTGCTTAGGTCTTGGCAAAAGAGATCTGCGATGAATGATAACCCCAGCGCAGAACAGCCGGCAGAAAAGCTGCATAAAAATACTGATGCTCTCACAGGAATTACGGTCTGTTCGGAGGAACACTCGCAACCTCCACCAGCCCGTAATATCTTGGGCAGGGGGGTATGTGATAAGGAAGCTTATCAGGACCCAAGAGACAGGGATAAAGAGAAGGAATTTACCCTTATAAAAGGACCTATTTTACCAGGTCAGAGACACAAAACTCCCTTTACACTTAGAAAGCAGGTAATTCCTAGCTACAATAGGTTGCAGAATGCCCCTAGTGGAGAAAAAGAGAGGGAATACAGGCTCAGGGTAAGGAACCCTTACGTCACTGAATTCACCAATTACTCAGCTGCCACGATCAGTTTGATCTCCAACACCTGAGAGGAGAGGGGGTGGAGCAGGCACTTGAGAGGTTTAAGACTAGGTCAGTTTATTCAGAAGAGAGAGGCAGGAGAGGAAGAAGAAGAGGAAAAGAGAGAGAACGTGAGAGCAGTAGGAGTGCCTTCTGGAAGAGGAATGGTTCTGGAACAGTGAGAACAGCAGGAACCAGGAACACAAGTTGGAGAACAGGACGTGGAAGCACCGGTAAATGGTGGCCAGAGCATGAGAGAGGAGAAGCTGCTACAAGCTTTGACCCAGGTATGAGCATTAGAAGCTTGCCTAATTCTGAGCACTACAGAATAGCTAGAGACAGCCTTAGCCCTAACGAAAGGCAGTCAGCTAAGACCTCTGAGCCAGAAACAGAGGATGTACCAATGCAACTGGGTGAACCAGACATAGCTTTAGAAGAAGTCTCATACATGGATTGCTCTTTATGCCAGTCTTCCAATACAGAGGTGTTGAAAGGGAGTCAACCGTAAGGAAAACCTCCAGTGTCCGGTAGCCCTAAGAGCCTGTGGTTAACTTGTGAAGGTCCTGAGTTAAAGGCAAAATACCTTTTTTTTTTTTACTGTGCAAGCTGAAGCTGCCTAATTAAGTTGGTGAATCAGCTGTGAGTCAGAACAGTGCTCAGCCTGAAGCTGTATTAACAGTGAAAGTAAGGAAAGCTTTTGTTTGGCTGTTTATAAGAAAACCTTGCATAGAGAATTGCTTGCCTGTGAAGAGTTTAACTGCCTTGTTGAAAGTTTTTCTATGTTTAAGAAGAGAAACAGTGTTCTGGACTGAGAGAAAAAGAAACCTGCTTTAGGAAAAGCTGTTTTCTGTTTGTTTGATCAGCACTGCAAGCCATGTCTGATAGCAGGGGTTGTTAAAGTATTTATGTTTATACTGGAGAACATTGCAAGCTGTTTTGTTTGGAATTAATTTATATCCTGATGTTCATTTACAAGAATCCTGGAGAAATAATCCAAAGGTGGAATTTGTGAACCTTAGCGTGTTTTTTTTTTTTCAGTTAATAAACTGTCATTACCTTACCACTCAAGGCAACTTCAAAGGTGTTTTTTTTTTACCTGAGGTTGAATACTTTCTGACTGAACTACCTTTCCCATAAGGCATTACAAGGCAATCAGTCAGTTAAAGACCAAAAGGTGAATCTCTCTAATGACAACCGCGCCCCTCCATACTGCATGTAAGGGGCTATGGGCGTGACAGTATCTCTTATCTTTCTTTGTAAGGCTTTAGTAATGTTGCATATTTTGAGATTGTGGAAATGCACCTTTGAACCTGCTGTTAAAAACCAATAAAGTTTTCAAAAAAAGGAAACTAGAGCTGCGGAAGATGGGAGGAAGGGTAGCTTACTGTATCTATTCTATCCCATTATAATCAGAAACAGCTTTGTAACCATCTTTCTCACCTATTGGCTGTACAGAGAAATCATTGTCCACTAGAGATAAAGTCTAGCAGAACAAAATAATTAAGCTGCCTGTAGGATATAGGATATCTTTTTCTTTTCAAAGCTAAGCTTGGCTTGAGAATGGATTCCAGCGTGATCAGAGCCCCTCTCTTCTGAGTGAGTTGAAGAGTAACAGCAGGGAAAAAGGGCACCATTCACTCTAGAGTCTTTGCCAGGTTGTCTAGGAAACCCCAACGCAAAATATCTGAGACACCACACTTGGTGTTACTGTACTCCCAAGTTGAAAAGTGCGTTTGGGTATGTTATCACTTTCATAGTAACATAGTATGTGATGGCAGATAAGGACCAGTATGGTCCATCTAGTCTGCCCAGTAAGGTGGCTAAACTAGTTGTACACACCGCTCTGTGCAGGTCAACCCCACTCATTTATTTACATCGAAATGATAATTACGTTTTTTAAAATTTTATCCTCTTGCTAGAAAGGGATCCACTGTGTCTGTCCCATGAAATTTTGAATTCTGTAATTGTATTTACCTCTGTCGGCAGGGCATTCCAAGCATCCACCACCCTTACAGTGAACAAGTATTTCCTGCTGTTGCTTTTAAAGTTTACCTCCTTGCAAGTTCATTTTATGCCTTCTAGTTTTACAGCTTCCCCTTCTTTGAAAGAAGTTTGTTTGTTCATTAATACGCTTTAAGTATTTAAACATCTACTACTACTACTGAGAATTTGTATTTAGCACTACAAGACATAGGCAGCGCTGCACAGACACATGTAAGAGATGGTCCCTGCTCATCAGAGCTTACAATCTAGTAAAGACAGACAACACAGTAGCTGTAGACATAGGATACCATCTAGGGGGAATGGTAAGGAAATACAAAGGAGACCAGGTGAGTCAAGATCCGAAAGCGACAGCGAAAAGGTGAGTTTTCAGCTTGGATTTGAAAAGGGTCAGAGAAGGTGCCTGACATACAAACTCCAGTAGTTATTCCAGGCATAAGGAGCAGCAAGGTGAAAGGAGGGAAGTCTGGAGTTAGCAATAGAAGAGAAGGACACATATAGAAGTGATCTGACAGAAGAGCGAAGTTCCAGATTAGAGATGTAGGGAGAGATAAGAGAGGAAAAGTAGTGAGGAGCTGCAGAGTGAATGCACTTATAGGTCAGCAGGAAAAGTTTGAACTGGATGCAGAAACAGATAGGGAGCTAATGAAGTGACTTGAGAAGAGGGGTAATATGAGCATGACAAGGCTGGCGGAAGATTAACCGCACAGTGGAGTGTTGAACAGGTTGAAGGGGAGATAGATGATTCAGAGGGCGACCAGCAAGGAGTAGGTTACAATAGTCAAGACGGTAGGTGACTAAAAAGTGGATAAGTGTCTTAGTAGTGTGTTTAGAAAGGAATGGGTGGATTTTGTTGATGTTATAGAGAAAGAAACGGCAGGTTTTAGTTATCAGATGGATGTGTGTGGAGAAGAAGAGAGAGGAGTCAAAAACGACCCCATGGTCGTGAGTGGAGGAAACACAGAGAAGTAAAGCATTATCCACAGAGAATGAGAAAGGAGGAAGGAGAGAGGAGGATTTACAGGGAAAAAAGGAAGCTCAGTTTTGGCAATGTTCATTTTCAAGTAGTAATGAGACATCTAAGCAGCAATGTCAGAAATGCAGGCAGAGATCCGGGCCTGGATTGCCAGAGACATTTGAGGTGTAGAGAGGTACCCTTGGGAGTCATCTACAATGGTGCGAATCATACTTAACTAATAGGTGGCAGCAAGTAAAAACAGGCAACACGACCTCCGAGCCTTTCCTACAGAAGCAGGGAGTACCCCAGGGATCTTCACTGTCTGCTTTATTATTTAAAATTTATATGCAGCCTATCTGCTCTCTGATCCGCTCCTTAAACGTAGAATGCCTCGTGTATGCTGATGACATACTACTATACATTCCATTCACTATCGAACAGCCCGATTTCTCCCCTATCATCAGATGCTTTGATGCAACTGCTGAATGGCTTCTCACACAAAACTTGAGGGTCAATCACAGCAAGACTGATGTCCTCTTTGTTACAAGGAATCAGAAGTTCGTCCCACCACCCTACCTGCAAGTTAATAACGCTGAACTCAAAACAAGAGATACAATCCGATACCTAGGCATCACCCTAGACCAGCGATTAGATATGACAACCCACGTAAAGACCATTACAAGATCAGTATACCACAAGATACAAACCCTACGCCACCTTCACCCACTACTCGACTTTTCGGACTATCGGACGATATTTCAGGCCCTAGTGATCCCACACCTGGATTTCGCGAACACCATCCTCCATGGCCTCCCACAAGCAACCCTCAGCCCGCTTCGGCTGGCCATGAACTCAGCTGCTAGGGTTCTTACAGGTGTATCAAGATCGGAACATATAACTCTACCACTACAAGCCCAAATTCAATACAAGGTGTTAGTCATGACTTTCAAGGCACTGAAGAATCAATCTCCCACACCAATCAGCAAACTGATCAACAACATCCCCGACAACAGAATCAGAAGACCTGCACTACTGAACATGTTAACAGTACCTAAGCTTACCACAAGGTGCACAAAGGCAACTACCAATAGAGCCTTTTCGATTTATGCTCCGACAGCCTGGAATGATCTTCCCACCGATATTCGATCCATATCGAGCCTCACCACATTCAGAAAAGCAATAAAACACCATCTGTTTCAAATTCACTATCCTGATACCAGTCCCAAAAAACACAAGCCGCACGCACTCACCCCCCACTTTAACTATCCCAACGACCTAACCCAACATGAGAATGGTTAATCGCCCCTCTCCCTACAGTTGTATCCTGGGTCCCCACTTGACCTTGCTATGCTCACCCCGAAGATCATAAATATTAGTGTATATAGCTCTCTGTAAATTTTATGTATATATCATGTAAATAGTTTCCCCAGTTCTATCCCTCAAGATTGTCCCCCTGTTCTATGTAAGCACATTGTGATGTTAATGCATTGTTGCGATGTTCAGTTCTAATGTAAACTGCGCTGATTTCAATAGTGCGGTATATAAGAAATAAAAATAAATAAATAAAATAAATCAGAGTAACAATGGTACTGAAAAACATGGGAAGAAATGAGCGCACCGAGGGACTGGGTAAAGAGAGAGAAAAGAAGTGGACTCAAGACAGATCCTTGGGTGTACACCAACTGAGAGCGGGATAGCAGCAGAGGAGGATCCACCAGAATAAACACTGAAAGAATGATGGGAGAGATAAGAAGAGAACCAAGATAGCATAGAGTCCTTAAAACCAAGCAAGGACAAAGTATCAAGGAGAAGATTGTGGTCAACAATGTCAAAAGCAGCAGAAAGATCAAGAAGGATGAGTATTGAGTAAAGGCCCTTGGATTTTGCCAGGAACAAGTCACTGGAGACTTTGGAAGAGCTGTTCAGTAGAATGTAAAGGATGAAAGCCAGATTGTAAAGGATCCAGAAGGGCTTGAGAGGAGAGCAGCGAGCCACACGTTCAAGTAGTTTAGAGACAAATGGGAGAAGGGAGATGGGTCAATAGTTAGGACTGGTGGTATCTAGAGAGGGTTTCTTGAGGAGAGGTGTAACCACATCAAGTCTAAATAAACATAAACAAAAACACATCATGCTTGAAGGCTGCAGGGGCAGTTGCAGCGGAGAGCAATGAGGTGAGAATGAGAGATGTAAGGGACAACAGTGGAGGAGATGGGACTTAAGAGATGGGCAGGAATAGGATCAGAGGAACAGGTAGTGAGCTTGGAGGAGGAAAAAGGTGTGTGGTTTCCTCCTCAGTGATCAAAAAAAAGGAAGAAAGGGTAGCAATGGTAGGGGGAAGAGTTGGGAGTGAAGAGAGGGAGGAGGAGAAATAGTTGACCTCATGGGGAACTGGAGGGTGATCTTGTGGATTTTGTCATGGAAATAGTCAGCCAGGGTTTGGGCAGAAAGGGAAGGAGGGGTTGGAGGACCAGGCACCTTGAGGAGAGAGTTGAATGTTGTAAAGAGACAGCGAGGATCAAAGGCAAGAAAGTTAGTAAGCTGGACATAACAGCCTTGTTTGGTGAGTGCTATGACTGACTGGAAAGAGACAAGCATGAACTTGAAGCATAGAAAGTCCATAAGGGTGAAGGATTTGAGCCAAGCATGCTCAGCTGAATGGGCACAGGAACATAGCTAGCAGTTAGTGAAAGACAGCAAAGGGCTGGGGTATAGTATGCCTCACAGGATGTGGCACTGGCTGAGTAAGAGCAGCTAGAACAGAGGACAGTGCAGCGTTATAGAAAGCTACTGCCTCATCCACAGATTCAGATGACATAGTGGAGGAAAGAGGTAAGGAGACAATGGAGGAGAGATCCAAAGAGTCAAGAGCATGAAAATGTCTTAAGAGGTTGGAGGAGAAAGGTTGAGGCAGCGGGTGATGAAGAGTGAAGCTTAAGAGGTGATGGCCTGATAAGGGAAGAACTGAGGTACAGAAGTTTGAGGGTAAGTAATTAGAGAATACAAGATCAAGGCAGTGGCTGTGCTGGTGAGTGGGGTCAGTAGAACAAAGCTGGAGGTTGAATGAGGAGGTAAGGGAAAGGAACTTTAAAGCTTAAGGGTCAGAGGGATTATCAACATGAATGCTAAAATCCCCACGAATAAGAGAGGGTGAAGAGGAATCCAGAAAGAAGGAAAGCCATAAGTCAAAGTCAGTGAGAAAGGTAGAGGTGGACTTATCAGGAGGTCTATAAATAACAGATAACCGGAGAGGAGTAGAGTAAAAAGGTGGATGGAGTGGACTTCAAAGGAGAGAAAGGAGTGAGATGTAGGCAGCAGGAGGGGTTTGAAACCGGCAGGAAGGAGAGAGTAGAAGCCCAACACCACCACCACGGCCAGTAGGACAAGGCATGTAAGAGAACTGATAACTGCCATGACAAAGAGTAGCGACTGATGCCAAGTCTTCTGGGAGGAGCCAGGTCTCAAAAAAAGAAGATGGAGAGCATTAGAGAAATCATAGCTGCTCTGTTCCTCCTTTCATCTAGGGTATAAAATATATAGGTCTTCAAGTTTCTTCTAATAGGTCTTCTGGTGCACTCAACATGCCACACTTAACTTACTCCTGTAGAAGAAACAGAAACCATCTGCTAGAGACAGAAAAAATACTGAGGGCTCCTTCTAGCTGTGTTAGGTTGTATGCCAGTGGTGATGTCATAAAACAAACTAACTACTACTCTACACTATAAACCCCAAATAAAAATAGAGAAGTTTACATGAAGTGAATAGCTGGCGTGTATGCAATAATGTCGGAAGCGCAGCCTTGAGGTTTAAATCGCCTCTTGAAGCTAAACTTCCATTTTGCTCAAGTTTTTATTATTGAGCCCACCACGGAGCTAACATAAAGTAAGGTGAAACACCACAATTAAGTGCCACCAATATAAAATCCACTAATCGTGTAGTGATTTAAAATCCATTAATGTAATATGAGAAGGCCAATCTGAAGGCACAAGAAAAAAGGAAAAAACGGGGTTTAACTTATCTGAAACGTCCCGTGACCCTTTTCTTCGCAATCCACTTCAGAGATATATGGGACCTCTCCAAGACGCTCCTTCAGAACAGTTTGCAGTTTGCAGTTATAAACAAGTTCAGAACAATTTGCAGTTATAAACAGGTACACAGTATTGCGTTTCGGGCTGACATCAGATTTTTGCCCTGTCTCAACGCTCAACCAACTGCAACATGAAAACAGTCACTCAGCTGATCAGAACGCCAGCGCATGCTCAATAGCAAAATGGAAGTTTAGTTTCAAGAGATGATTTAAACCTCAAGGCTGCGCTTCCGACATTATTGCATACACGCCAGCTATTCACTTCATGTAATCTTCTCTATTTTTGTTTGGGGAGTGGTGATGTCATGGCATAGTTCTCTTTATGCTTTTGTGCTACTCTTCTTGCTGCATTGCTCTGCAATCGATATCTTAGTGGGTTGATGCAGTATTTTCCCTAATTTTCCTGCTTTCCAACTTTTTTGGTACCTATTACCTGGAGTTTTTTATATTATCTTTTGCTATTGCTATTATAACCCATTTGTACTCACTGGCTGTTGCTGCAGCTTTCTTGCATTCAGTTTTCCTTGTCTTTTTAAAGTGCTGTATGAAGAGATATGAAAGAGTTTTCTTTTCCAATGCAGAAGGCTTCAGTATCTTCGGGTATTCCTGATTGGATGATAGAAACCTCCAGCCTGCCTTACTGCTTCGTTGACAGCCTTCAAGTGTCTTAGAGCTTTCAGATGTGTTTGCTGTTTTTGGGTGTTCTACCACCAGCTTTGTGTGCAGTTCCTACCAACCTGATTCTTTGAGAAACTGATTCCAGCTCAATGGGGGAACACTATTAGCCTACACATGTAGATGAACCTTAAGCTCTCTCTTTAAAGTTCTTTTCAAATTTCCATTACAATATTTCTTGGTAATGCCCCACTACAAGAACATCCATTTTCCTGGTCCATTCAAAGTAGCTCAGGAAGAAATTCTTAGCTTTTTCTGAATGACTGGAGTAGACTCCTTGGTGCCTTCAAGTGTTCCTATTGGGGGTAGGGCCTTTCAGCCTATCTTCCTACTGTGTTGACTCTCGTCAGGTAGTTTAGAACCTTACAGCTGAACAAGGTGTTCTGCTTGTCCTCTTTGAATGTATTAGAGCCTTGCAGCCAACTTTGGTGTTGTGATGGTTCTCTTAGTGTGTTTTAGGGACTTTCAGATAATCTAAGTACTGTACTATTCCTTTGAACATGCTATAGGGCTTCATAGTTGATCCTGCTGCAGTGTTGGCTGTCTTCATGTATAGTAGGGACTTCTAGTCTGTCTTTCTGGTGTACTGGCAATCTATAGGTGTTTTAGGACCTTCCAAATGATCCTGATGTTCTATTGATTTTCTTCAGCTGTCTTAGGGCCTTCCATCCAGTCTTTCTGTTTATGTTGGCTCTCCTCAGGTACTTTAGAGTCTTCCTGCCAATCCTGGTACCATATTGGTCCTCTGTCAGTGTTGTTATGCCTTCTAGTCAATGTTACTGCTTTAATCCATGTGCACTGGCTTGGGTTTGCCTGGACTATTGCTGTTGTTGTTTTGGCCTGTGACTATGCCTTCACAGTCTACTGGTCATTGTTGGTTCTATTTTACTCCTGTCAAAGTGCCTTGGTGTGCTTCTACCAATTTTAGTGCTGCTTTGTCCACTTCCACTATCTTGAAGTATTCATTCCATTCTTTGTACTGCTTTGCTCTTCTGATGGTAGTTTCTAGCAGTCTTCCTGCCATTTTTGGTGTTCGTTACTCCTCATTCATTTAATTTATTAATACATGATATACAGCTCCCTTAGTGGGGACAACAGAGCGGTTTACAATAAAATAAACTCTAGAAAAGAACACCAATATTGGATAGGAAAGTGGGGGAGCACAAGATGGGACTGCACAAGAAGTTCAGAGATTAGGGGAGAAGATAAAGTGGGAAGGGCAAACACTGATAGAGATCACTAAATTGAATCAGATGGAATGTCAAAGGCTCTACAAAATAGGTGGGTCTTGAGTTGTGCCTTGAATTTTACAAAAGCAGGTTCTAGACAAAGGGATGAAGGGAAGGCTATTCCAAAGGAGGAAGCCAAGGAAACAGAAGGCAGAGTGGCATGTTGTTTCCAGGTGTGCTGAGAGGAAGAGGGTAGGAAAAGACGATTCATATGGATGAAACTGAGGGATCAGTAAGGGGCATGCAGGATGAGTGAAGAAGCAAGGCATTCTGGACAAGCGGTGTAAAGAGTTTTGTGAACCTGTTTAAGAATCTTGTAATGGATGAGAGATGGAATAGGAAGCCATGGGATATTTCTTAATGCCTCTGTTACAGATGTCTGTCATCAAGTCTCAAGCAGGTTTGATTGAAAATGGATGGTAAGTCGCATTGTTCCTTTATAAAAGAGTTTCTCCCATTGACTTGACTGGGTACAAATAAAATGAATGTATGAATAATTCGATGTTGAAATACTAACTGAATGAATGCTACCTAAAACAAAAATTTTAGGTATGCAGAACACTACCAAATATACATGTACGCCAAGAAATGTGCATGGGCTTATACACACACCTTCCTTTGGGTGCACTTTGGGCGGAGATTGGATAGAATTGCAATGTACACGGATATTTTCTAAAATATGCATATACGCGCATATAGTGTGTGCACACATTTATACCAGCTTCAGAATTGGTGCAATTTTGTTCAAGAGAGTGGTACACCACTGGAATAGGTTCTGGGCTCCTATTTTGTAAAGTCGCAGAGACTCCTATGTTTTCATGATGCAAAATGCAATGTGTGCCTTTGAGTCAGTCCTGACTCCTGGTGACCCAGAAGCTCCTGGGTTTTCTTGGCAGTGTCACTGGAAGTAGATTGCCAGGCCTTTTTTCTGAGGCAATGGAGGGTTAAGTGACTTGCCCAAGGCCACAAGGCGTGCTAGTGGGAATTGAACCCTGGTTGCTTGGTTACCAAGCCAGTGTTCTAACCACTAGGCTACTCTTCCACTCCCTGTTTCCATGATAAAAGAAGCATTTTTTGACATCCACATAGGCACTGACAAAATTAAGCTCAAGCTCATAGAGGATGATTTTATTACAGGACACCAAGGCAGGAAAGTCATAAAGGTGCACATGTTGTATCTATTTTGTAAAGGCAATATACTGGCATATATAACCTATCCAGAATTTACCACAGAAAGTTCTGTCTGCTCTGATGCAGAATTAACTTTTTGCATGTATGTGCCAGTATATCAAGCAGGCAAGGGATGGGTTGGTGCCCCAAGATACTCAAAGGGAGCAGAGGTTCTCATTCAGTGGCTATGTAATTAAAACACAGCAATAATTACAGCTGTTTAATTATTTAGGCTGGCACTCTAAGATAAAAAATGCTGACATCTGTAAAAAATTTATATTCTGCAAAAAATAAAGGTGATGGTAAGGTGCTCATATGCCAAGGGATAAAAAGTAGATGAGAGGCACAGTGCAGTCTCTAACACCAAAATAAAATTAGTTATAATTTAGCTGGTTTTATTTTGGTGTTGGAAACTGTGCTATAGTGCTCTCTTTTTTTTTTTCAACATCTGTTTTGCATCCAGCAAAACCCCTCCTCCAACAGTAGGTACAGAGTAGAACTAGGATATTTCACCATATAACCCGAAACACAAGAAAAATAATCTGATTCTGGTGTCATCTCATTAACAGCCTCTCCAGTACGAGGCAGATTGTGAACTAACACAAAACCCTACAAAAGTCACTGAAGACCTATAAAGTAAATCTATCATACCATAATGACACCAACTTCTAAAAGTAACACATTAAGGAGTCTACCCAGAAAAGAGCAGCACCATACATTTTGCAGTGAGCTTCATGGCATCCTTATACCTATTTGGAAAACTGAACAAGTCGGATTACTACATATCCTATAAAGAAACACCATGTTAACAGAACAAGTGGTCTCGGTCACACAGACAGAACACAGTTAGACCCTGACCAAGTAAAGAATAAATTTTAAAAAACTCAAAGTTAGCATGCACCTACTCTAACAAAGGTAAACCTCTCATCATGCTAGGCGACGTCAACTTTGACTCTCTACAGCACAAGCCAGTACCTTTCTTGATGCCTTAAACACAATGGCCATGATCCAGATCATAGAAGGACAAACGCATGTAGGCGAAAACACCCTAGACCTTGTATTTGTTCTCGCCAGCCTCCACTCTAACACTACTCGCATTCCCTGCTGGAGAACACTAATACCCGTGTCTGATCACCACATGATTTCATTCGAGCTCCCAGCCCAACTCCCTTGGGATGAACAGCAACACACAGCCAACCAACAACACTTCAGGGAATTTGATGAAAACTGAGCTCCACATTACCAAAACTAGACACCACCTTAACTGACCTGAAAGCAGTAATAACAAATTGGAATGACACCGTCACACCAATAGCGCTTGCCCCTCAGAAAAAGACATCCCCACGATCAAATAAGATACCATGTTACTCAGCAGATAAAGTGAGCTAAACTCAAGCAAAGACAGCTAGAAAGACACTGGAGAAGAATCAGGAATCAAACCCACCTCCAAGAATAAACAAAACAGAGGGAATACAACAAATTAATTCTCAGTCACAAAAAGGAATACCACACAAACACCATCATGAAATCTCTAAACTGACCCAGAAAACTCTTCAAGATAGCAAACGCACTCACAAGATCTCCTCAGAACCAAGATGTAACCACTCTAACCCCAGAGTCCTTCACAACATATCTACAGGATAAATTCATCTGCACAAATTACACAATGATTCCAAACTCTACACTTAGGATCTATACAGACAACCCAAATACTTGGACCACTTTCCACCTAATCATGGAAGATCACTGTAGTAACATTTTGAATAATTTGAACACAACTACATCACCTCTTGATCCTTGCCCTACCTCTTGGATAAAAATGGCCAGACAAGAACTCATCCCATGCTATGTAGAATAATAAATCTCTCACTATTTATTTATTTATTTATTTAGCCAGTTTTGTATACCACCTTATCCTTCAATCAAGGCGGTTACAGGGATGCATGCCTCCCTATATTAAAAACTTCCTCCATAAGGCAGACTGATGAAGATCAGAATCAGTGACACATCCCTTTCATGGTTCTGTTCTTTCCTGGCAGATTGTCAGTTCCAAGTCAAGATAAAAAACAGTATCTCTAATTCAATTAAATTACAACAAGATATACCCCATTATCAGCCCTCCTAGTCAGCTTATACATACAACCAGTCTGCAAAATCATACAAGGGTAGAACCTATACCATCACCTCTATGCAGATTATCTGATGTTCTATGCCCTATTTGAATCCAGAAAACCAGATTACTCATCTATAATATTCTGCATGAAATCAATCACAAAATGGCTACAACTTCACAATCTCACAATCAACTATAACAAATCTGAGGTCCTTACAATCACGTGAGATACCACCTACACTCCACCTGATACACTCAAAATAGACCACTTCTCCATCCCAGTGAAAAAGGAAGTAAAATATCTACATGTAATCTTAGACCAGAGGCTCAACTTTCAAGCAGATATTAAGAAAATGGTATCCACAACATACTACATGATGAAGATGCTACAAACCCTACAGCTTCTACTAGACCATACTCACTTCCACACAGTATGTCAAGCAATAATCACTGCACACCTGGACTATCGCAATCTAATACTTCATGGCCTCCTCAAGCACACCATCCAAGCTTTACAACTAGCTCAAAATACAGCAACCCAATTAATCACTAGATCCAAAAAACAAGAACACATTACACCGGTTCTTAAATCACTTCACTGGTTATCTATACAATCCCGCATAAAATACAAAGCAATAATGATGACATATAAGACCATGCACAATCCGTCTGCTAACTGCCTACAATCATTGATCCAGATGATCCCCGAGTCTCGAACTAGAAGGAAACAACACCAAAACACCTTCTCATTCCCAGCTCACAGAACCAGTAGTTCTCAAACAACCTGCCAGAGAGCCTTTGAAATCTACAGACCTACACTCTGGAACTCACTTCCACATCAATTAAGATCAATCAATGACACCTTTGACTTCAGGAAAATGTTAAAACCTGGCAGCAGCCAGTGTTTAATTTTATTATTAAATTTTACTTGAACCGATGGGGGGTAGGACTGGTAATGGGCTGGGGGGGTTAAGACTGGAGGTGGGCTGATGGGGTTAGGACTTGTAATGGGCTGTGGGCTGGGGGGGTAGAACTGGTAATGGGCAATGTGGGGGTTAAGACTGGTAATGGTCTGTGGGCTGATGGGGGCTGTCAGGTAATAGGCTATGGGTGGGCTAACACTGGAAAAGGGCTGGGGGGTTAAGACTGGAGGTGGGCTGATGGGGTTAAGACTGGTAATGGGCTGTGGGCTGTTGGGGGGGGTTTTGGACTGGTAATGGGCTATGGGGGGGCTAGGACTGGAAATGGGCTGATGGGGGGGCTAACACTGTAGGTGGGCTGATGGGGTTAGGACTGGTAATGGGCTGTTGGCTGATGGGGGGTTAGGAATGGTAATGGGCTATGGGGGGGTTAGGACTGATAATGGGCTATGGGGGGGCTAGGACAGGAAATGGGCTGATGGGGAGGGGTTAGGACTTGAGGTGGGCTGATGGAGTTAGGACTGGTAATGGGCTGTGGGCTGATGGGGGGGGGGGGTTAGGACTGGCAATGGGCTATGGGGGGCTGACTGGAAATGGGTTGATGGGGTTAGGACTGGAAGTGGGCTGATGGGGGGTTAGGACTGGTATTGGGTTGGGGGGTTGCTAGGACTGGAAATGGGCTGATGCAGGGACTAGAAGGGAATGGATGCTGGGTGAGGCTGGAACTAGAAGGGAGCTGATGTTGGGGGAGGATTAGAATGGGATGGGGCTGGAAGAGTAAAATGGAGAAGGGAAAATATTTTGTGTGGGAGGGATAAAAAATCTACAATTGGCCGCATATTGGGAGAGTAAGTGGGGATTGAGGATGGAGGGGTAAAATTTGAGTGGATGAAATAGGAATGAGGAAAGAGCAAAAGGAGAAAGATTAGTATGTTAAAGCAGATGTAGAGAGAGAATGGAAAAAAACTAGAAGAGAGAAGAAAGGACAAATGGACAGCAGACGATGGAGAGTTAGCAGAAGACACAAAGAAACCAGAAGAAAGTGGCTGGAGCAATTGCAGCTGAAAAAAATGCACAAAAGGTAGAAAAATCTCTCTTTATTTAGAATTTATTAATTGGAATATGTCAGCTCTGGTAAATGTGCATCATTAACGTCTGCGCTTTGTTTAGTACAAGAGCAAATTAATGTATAGTTTTATTTCTACAGTGTTGTATATTCCAAGTTTGGCTTTTGGGATTCCCAGTTTAATTATGACGTCAGGGCCAACAGCGCGCAGCTGATCCGGCGTGCTTGTTTTTATCTTTTCTGGGGGCCCACAATTTTTGTTGGCGTAGGGCCTCACTCAAGGTAAATCCGGCCCTGGGTATAACATAAGAATATAAGAACATAAGATATGCCATACTGGGTCACACCAAGGTCCATTAAGCCCAGTATCCTGTTTCCAACAGTGGCCAATCTGGGTCATATGTACCTAGCAGTTTCCCCAAAAGACACAGGTTCCACAATGCATGTATTGGGTCAAGCATTGATATCCTGGGTCCCTACTTAATAATGGTTTATGGACCTTTCCTCCAGGAACTTGTCCAAACCTTTTTTAAACCCAGCTACACTAACAGCCTTTACTACATCTTCCAGTAACAAATTCCAGAGTTTGATTACACGTTGAGTGAAAAAATATTTTATTTTATTAGTCTTCAATAGTTTACCCTGTAGTTTCATTGCATGTCCTCTAGTCTTTCTGTATTCTGATAACATAAACAATCGATCTATGTTTACCCGTTCCACTCCATTCATTAATTTATAGACTTCTATCATATCTCCCCTCAGCCGTCTCTTTTCCAGGTTAAAGAGCCCTAATCTTTTTAGCCTTTCTTCACAGGGATATCCTTCCAACCCCTTTACTATTTTGGGGGGCTCTTCTCTGAACCTTTTCTAAAAACGCTATATCCTTTTTACGATACGGCGACCAGAATTATACACAATATTCAAGGTGCGGTCTCACCAAGGAACCATATAGAGGCATTATACTTTCGAAACTACTCAAAACTAACCTACTCAAAACTAACTCCCCTGTCATTAACCCTAAACACTTCCCCGATTTACGTCAAAAAAGGAAATAAATTCCATAACATACACAACCACTGTAAATATCCAATGTAAATAAGTTAATGGATGTTTGTATTATTAGTACAACTTGAAGTTGAAGTTTTGTTCAATGTAAACAGTTAAACTCAACCGTTCATTGTAAATAGTTAAATCTAATTGTTCAATGTAAATGTATACATCTGTGTACAGTTGTTAAAATGTTCCCTGTAAACCGCCCTTGATCGCTGGAAGGGGCGGTATAGAAATATATACATAAATAAATAAATAAATAAATAAATTATAATATCCTTTGTATAAATCCTGTAATGTATAAATGTATATATGTAAATGGCCTCCCCCATAGCTAAGAAGTTGTTAACTCTGTGTGATGTGCTTACCCTACAAATCTGTATGTAAACAAAAATTGTATCTGTCTTGATTCGGCAGTTTCTCGATGTAATCTTACCCGCTTCTGATCGCTGGAAGGAGCGGGATACAAATGCTTGCTAAATAAAATAAATAAATAAATAAATTTGTTTTATTTTAAATTCCTATCCTTTCCGCATTCTATTTGCTCTCTTGGCCGCCGCTGCACACTGGGCCGAGGGTTTTCACATGTTATCCACAATGGTGCCTAAATCTTTTTCCTGGGTGATGGGTTCCTAATATGGAGCCTTGCATTGTGTAACCATAGTTTGGGTTGTTCTTCTCTAGATGCATAACTTTGCACTTCTCCACATTAAATTTCATCTGCCATTTTGATGCCCAGTCTTCCAATTTATCAAGAACCTCTTGCAATTTTCCAAAATCCTCTTGGGTTTTAACAACTTTAAATAGTTTTGTGTCATCTGCAAATTTGATAACCTCACTCGTTATTCCCTTTTCCAGGTAATTTATGAATATCTCAAAAAGCAGCGGACCCAGCACAGATCCCTGGGGTACACCACTATTCACCTCTCTCCATTGGGAAAATTGGACATTTAGCCCTACCCTCTGCTTTCTATCTTTTAACCAGTTCCTGATTCACAATAGTACACTGCCTCCTATCCCATGACTCTTTAGTTTTGCCAAATGTCTCTGATGAGGGACCTTGTCAAAGACTTTCTGAAAGTCCAAATACACTATATCAACAGACTCACCTTTGTCTACCTGTTTATTCAAACCTTCAAAAAAACATAACAGATTAGTAAGACAATATTTTCCTTGTCTAAAGCCATGTTCGCTGTCTCCGATTAAGCCATGACTATCTACATGTTCAGCAATTGTGTTCTTTATGATGGTTTCTACCATTTTTCCCGGTACTGACGTCAGGCTCACCGGTCTGTAGTTTCTCGGATTACACCTGGAACCCTTTTTAAAAATTGGTGTTACGTTCGCCATCCTCCAATCTTCAGGTATTACAGATGATTTTAATGATAGTTCACAGATTACTAATAGCAGGTCTGCAATCTCATATTTCAGTTCTTTCAACACCCTTGGATGTATATAATCCAACCCAGGTGATTTGCTACTCTTCAGTTTATCTAATAGTTGTAATACATCTTCCCAATGTATCGATATTTCCTTCAATCCTTCCGCACCTTGAAATACCACTTCAGTCATGGCTAACATCCCTAAATCTTCCTCAGTAAAGACCACAGCAAAGAATTCATTCAGTTTCTCCGCTATTGCCTTGTCGCCTCTTAGTGCCCCTTTAACCCCTCTATCATCTAATGGACCAACTGACTCACAGGTTTTTTGCTACGAATGTACTTGAAAACGTCTTTATTACGCGTTTTTGCTTCCGCAGCAAGCTTCTTCTCAAAGTCTCCCTTTGCCTGCCTTATCAATGCCTTGCATTTAACTTGCCACTGCTTGTCCATGTTTCGTCATTTGGCTTTTTTTTCCATATCCTGAAAGATGCTTTTTTGGCAACAACAGCCTCTCTGACCTCACCTTTAAAACATGCTGGCAGGTTTTTGGACTTCCTTCCACTTTTCTTAAAGCGTGGAATACAGCTGGTCTGGGCTTTCAAGATTGTAGTTTTCAACAACACCCAAGCTTGCTGTAAGTCTTTAACCTTTGCAACTGCTCCTTTTAGTTTTTTATTAACTATTTTCCTCATTTTATCATAGTCTCCCTTTCGAAAGTTAAAAGGTAGTACTGTGGATTTCCTTACTATCCCTCCTCCACTAATTAAATCCAACACAATCATGATATGATCACTTTTGCCAAGTGGTCCCAACACCCTTTATCTCTTGCACCAGATCTGGTGTTTCACTAAGGACTAGGTCCAATATGGCTTACCCTCTGGTCGGTTCATGAACCAGCTGGTCCAAGAAGCAGTCATTTATTTCATCTAGGAACTTTATCTCCCTAGCATGTCCTGCCATGACACTGACTCAGTCGATACTGGGGTAATTGAAATCACCCATTATTATACCATTCTGTAACTTTTGTTACTTTCCTTGATTTCGTTGAGCATTTCATTATCCATTTGTTCATTCTGGCCAGGTGGTCGATAGTACACCCCCCACTGCCATCGCTTTCCCCTTTTTACATGGAATTTCAATCCATTGAGATTCTACAGAAAATTTTGTTTCCTGCAAAACTTTAATCCTTTCGAACTCAATGCCCACTGTAACATAGAACACAACTCCTCCACCAATTTGATCAGCTCTATCATTACAAAATATATCTAACCTCTCATTTAGTGCTATATATTCTAACTCTTCCATCTTATTTTTTAGACTCCTAGCATTTGCATACAAGCATTTTAGAGACTGTATTTTATTCATATTAATTTGGCTATTGATAGGGCATGGGTAATTTGGGATCTTTAAGCTCTGTCTGCTCCATACTCAAGGGCATTTGGGCTACTTTACTCTTTTTTGGAACATCTCTGCGTCTGGTATTATCCTTCAAGGAAACATTCTTCCGAACCATGCGCTCTTGTGCGACTGTCGGTTTTCCCCTATTATCTAGTTTAAAAGCTGCTCTATCTCCTTTTTAAAGGTTAATGCCAGCAGTCTTGTTCCATCCCGGTTAAGGTGAAGCCCATCCCTATGGAAGAGCTCCTCCTTTCCCCAGAATGTTCACCAGCTCCTAACAAATCCAAACCCTTCATCTTTGCACCATTGTCTCATCCACGCATTGAGACTATGGAGTTCTGCCTGCCTTTTGGGTCCTGCGTGTGGAATGGGAAGCATTTCAGAGAACGCTACCCTGGAAGTTCTGGATTTCAACTTCCTACCTAAAAACCTAAATTTAGCCTCCAGAACCTCCCTGCCATATTTTCCTGTGTCATTGGTACCGACATGTACCAAGACAGCAGACTCCTCCGCAGCACTATCTAAAACCTTATCTAAGTGGTACGTGAGGTCCGCTACCTTCACACCGGGCAGGCATTTTACTAGGCGATCCTCATGTCCACCAGCCACCCAGCTATCTACATGCCTAATGATTGAATCACCAACTATAACGGCTGTCCTAACCCTTCCCTCATGGACACATGGCCCTAGAGAAACCTCCTCGGTGCGAGAGGGTTTTACATCACCTGAAGGACAGGTCCTAGTTACAGGATCATTTCCTGCCACACCAGGGTGATGCTCTCCTGTCATGTGATCTCTCTCCTCCATGGCAACAGGGATGCTGCCAGACTGGAGGTGGGACTTCAGGACTATATCCCTGTAGGTCTCGTCTATGTATCTCTCTGTCTTTCTTATGTTTTCCAGGTCTGCTACTTTAGCCTCTAGAGAATGGACTCGTTCTCTTAGAGCAAAGAGCTCCTTGCACCTAGTTCACACGTAAGACCTCTCACCAACTGGGAGAAAATCATACATGTGTCACTCAGTGCAAAAGACTGGAAAGCCCCCATCTCACTGCTGGACTGCTGTCTGCATCTTAGTTTTAAGCTTGTGTTTAGATCTAAGTTCTTTACTTACTAAGGGTTGCTATGCATATGTATACTAATAAAACTTTACCTAATACGTTTAATATACCTTGTTCACCTGAAGCTTAATTAATCTCAGGCCCTTAGTGTATGACTGATTTGGATAACGAGCTTCACCTGAGAGCACCTCCCTTCCTTTAAGATGTGTAACTACCTATAAAGCTATGATTATCCCAGGGGTGGGTGGGTGCTGGGGAAGGAGGGAGGGAAAAACACTTATTAAAAGAGGGCTGCTACACAGTACCCTGTCGTGCGCTGCTGAGGTAAGCTGTGACCAACTTCCTGGGTGATTAACAGAGCTTGCTTGGATAGAAGGAGTCTTTCAAAATGGCCTTTTGACCTGCCACCTGGTGTTAAACACCTATTGAAAACGTTTCACGGGTCTCTTGCCCCCTAGGTAGAAGGCCTCTTTGTAAAGGTCTCTAGAAGACTTTATTTGTTGCTCAAAGAGTACTGACCCTTTGTACCACCCAGTCATTCAGCAAATGGAACCATAAACATTACCTTCTGTAAATAGTTCAGTTGTTTAATAGTTTTATAAGTTTAAAAGTTTATTATATATTTAACTAAATTGTTCTAAAATGTTCATTGTAAAAATAATAAGTTCATTATTATTTTGTTCTGTTATATGTAAACTGCATCTGATCTCTGGAAGAGGCGGTATAATAGAATGTACAAATAAATAAATAAATGAAACTACTACTACTTATCATTTGTACAACACTACAAGGTATTAGGTTTGCCAACTTTTTGAAAGAGAAAAACCCGCCACCTGTGGCTACTCATGCTCTGCCCATGCCCACCCCAACCCCGCTCTGCACCCCACCCTTGCTCCACAACCTGTCCTCAAAACAATTGCAGAGAGGACAATGTGCAAACTGAACGAGCAAGATTTCAACACATTCTTAAACAGAAATTCTATACTGACAGAATATGCAGCATTGGTTGTACACACACACACACACACACACAATACAGACAGGTTTTCAACAATAAATGTTGTCACCCACCTATAGGTTCCCAGAGGCTAAAAGCATGGGAGCTACAGTGGGGCCTCTTCTTAAACAGCGGGGGATGGTACCAAGAAGGTGTTGAAATGCCCCCTGGGAACTGTAGTCCCACAAGCTAATATAAGAATGTAGTTGTAGATGAATAGCAGGGCTCAAAGAGAGGACTTTTTATTTTCCCTTCCCGGGTGAATTTTCAGCACATTGGAACAAAAGACAAAAACCAACCTTCTGGTATAAATAAAGGTAAACTACTGGAACAAAATAAATGCTTGTATCTTCAGCTTGGCAATAAACAAAAGGTAATTCAAACAGTCCTTTTTCTTAAACAAGCAAGTTTCTTCACTGCTGTTTTCCTTAAACAGATTTTCTGTAGCCACTTCAGCATAATGAAGAAATCTCATCAGAAATTATTAACGTACAATCCATGCAAGACTCAGAAGATGTTTCCTCACAGAAACACTGCATTTCCTCACATGCTTCTTCGGAGCTATACTCCCTAGGATTGTAACTTAGGCTATTTTTAAACAGTCCCTCTTCTCGGTTAAGAGAGCTCCCCTCCTCCTCTCTGCTCGAGTAAAATGGGAGGTTACCACACACAGTAGAGTTTCCTTCCTGAGAGCCACACACTCTTGGATAAGTGTAGGTAAAACTCTTACTTTCAGCTTCTCTTATACTAGAAGGAATAAGCCTACCTTCTGGCTTAATTCTCACGGAGCTTCTGGGTATAGGGAACTTAACGGAGCTTTGCCAAGATGAAAGCCTCTCACTGCCTTTCTCTTTATGCTTTCCTTTGGGCACAAAAGTATCCTCAAGATAAAAATTCTTGCCCTTCTTGTACCTATTACTAGGACGATTCTTTCCCACAGCTTTTCTCAGCCTGGTTCCAGAAATACCTTCGTGGCAAAGTCCACTGGGCTTTTGTTCAGTTGTGCACTGCTCTCTGAAGCAAATCCCTGGTATTCTCTCCTGGGTTTCTTCCTCTAGAACTTTGTGTAAGACTCCGTGTGAAGCTCTGGCTCCCTGTCCAGCTCTCTGATCAGGTCTGCAATCAGCTCCCCAATCGGCTCTCCTGTCGGCTCTGCAATTGGCTCTCCCTCTAACCTCCGGTGAGTGAATTTTAACTGCGTCACTCTTGGTGTTTCCTTGAGCCCCGCCTCCTCCCAGCCGTCCCTCATTACCTAATGGGCTGTGAGGTAACCTACTGCTTGGGTGTGCTCTCACACCTGGTAATTCAGTCTGTGTACGTTGCCTATAGCAACTCTGCTCCATGTGCTGCTCTAGCCTGTCATTATTAGAACTGTTCTGCTCAGTTTTTCCTATTTCCATAGGCTCTGGCTGATCCACCTCATGACAGATCCCCCCCCTTAAAATATTACGGGCTGCTGAACCTTTCAGACAGCACGTAATTTTTTTATGGGTCCTGTAGTGCTGCTCTACACTTACCAGACTAGTAGTGGCTGACCTGTCCTTCCACGGCTTTAGGACGTTAAGGTGATACACCTATTGGCGCCCTCTTTCGTTTTCTACATGATATGATACAGGCCCAACCTTCTCTATCACTGTACAAGGGCCTTTCCAACGGGATTCAAACTTAGGTCCTGGGTCTGCTACCTGGATAAGCACCTTGTCTCCTATATCCAATTGCCTAGGTCTTGTGCCCCTGTCGTAGTAACGCTTTTGCCGTTGCTTACTGGCCTGTAAGTTTTCTATTGAGGTCTTGGACGTCCTCTCTAGGCGTTCCCTTAAATCCCTTAAAAATTGAGGTACCCCAACCTCTTGTGTGTCCGGCTCCACCCACTGTTCCTGTAAAATATCCAAAACTCCTCTTGGAGCTCGGCCGAACAGCAGTTCGTAGGGGGATGCCCCCAAGGACACTTGTATGCGTTCTCTACACGTATATAATGTAAAGGGGAGCAGCGTGTCCCAGTCAGACATCTCTCCCTTTTTTAAACCTCTCCTAAGCATCTGTTTTATGGACTGATTCATCCGCTCCATGAGTCCATTGGACTGCGGATGATATGCTGCAGTCCGTATATGCCTGATGCCAAAGGCTTCCCACGCCATAGCCAAATGCTTGGATAGAAAATTACTTCCCTGATCCATTAGTACTTCTCTAGGAAAGCCTACCTCGCAGAATAATTTTACGAGTTCTAGGGCTATTATCCTAGCAGAGGTGTTCCTTAGTGGGATAGCCCAAGGGAAACGTGTAGCGTGGTCTACTATTACCAGGATGTACAGTCTCTTCTGCCACCTCTTTTCCCTTGTAGCCGCTGCTCCTGCTTCTTACAGGGCAGTGGCTGCAATAAAGTTCGGTTAAAAATAAATTTAAACCTGTGTGGAGCCTTTCGTACCCCCCCCCCCCGTACAGCTTCACCCCCCCCCATGCAGCTTCATCTTCCCTCCCCAGTACAGCTTCATCCCCCCTAGTAAAGCTTCACCTTCCCCCGTCCCCCTCAGTACAGCTTCACCTCCCCCCCTAGTGCAGCTTCACCTCTTGCAGCCGCTGCTCCTGCTTCTTACAAAGCAGCGGCTGCAATAAAGTTAATTTAAAAGAAAAGAGAACCAGTGAGGAGCCCTCTGATCCTAGGAAACTCCTTCTGCGGGGTCCGGGCTAAAAAGGAAGTGATGTCAGAGGGGGCGGGTGCTGCAGAAGTTGTTTCCTAGGATCGGAGGGCTCCTCACAGGTTCTCTTTCCTTTTAAATTAACTTTATTACATAGCCGGGATCGTGATCGCGATTGCGATCACAAAGCCGGTTTTCTGCTCTGGCTGCTTCCAATCTTGCGGCCAGAGCAAAAAAATGGCTTTTCAAGTGCCGCTTTTGTATCTCTGCCGGCAGCCGGCCTGGCCACGTAAAAACCGGCTGAAAACTGGCCGGTTGGCAACCCTAGAAGGTATATGTAGTGCTGTACATGTGCAATTAAGAGACAGTCCCTGCTCATCAGAGCTTAGAATCTGATCAAGACAGACCACATAGCAACTGGGGAGTAGGGTAAAACTAGAGCAATGGCAACATACAGATAGGTGATAAGCAGGAGAATACGGGGATCAGGATCCAAATGCAACCTTGAAAAAGTGGGGTTTTAGCCTGGATTTGAATGGGGCCAGAGAAGGAGCCTGGCGTACTAATGGGTAGTTTATTCCAAGCATATGGAGCAGCAGATGGAATGAGCAAAGTCTGGAGCTGGCAGTGGTAGAGAAGGGCACAGGTGAAAGGGGTCTGCCAGAGGAGCGGAGTTCCCAACGAGGGGTGTAGAGTGAGATAAGAGAGGAAAGGTAGTGAGGAGCTGCAGAATGAATACACTTATTGGTCAGTAGGAGAAGTTTGAACTGAATGCAGAAATGGATAGGGAGCCAGAGATTTGACTTGAGAAAAAGGTTATGCCAGGCAGGACACGCCTGGCAGGGATGATCCATAACAAGGCTGATGACAAGGGCGAGATCTAGGAAGGGGCAGGGGAGCTGGAGATATAAGGCAGGGGCTGAGGGTGCTACATCCTCTTTGGTCCGAGAAGCAAGTGGAAGGTAGCCAGTGGAGCAAGCTAGCGGTGGCAGAAGTCTGAAGTGCATCCATTCCCCTCCTCAAGCCATTTGAGGGATGCTGGCTAAGCTGAGGAATGGAGCACATCTACATTGCCGATTCAATGTTGTATTTGTCCTTATCTTTATTCAGGCACTTGACCGTCCAAGCAAAAGCATCAGAGCGGTTTACAAAAGATAAATAGGCTGCAATAGGTGGGAAAGGAACGCCAGTTAATAGGAAAACAGAGGAGACAGGGCACACAGGAAAAGGGTGGAAGAGCATGCATATAGAAGCAATCAAGGAAATTAGGAGGAGCATATGGTCTGGTCTGGGGTTGGTCATAAGTGAGACTGAAGAAATTGGTCTTCAGCAACACCTTGAACCTCGAGAAAGACTGTTTGGTGCAAAGTGAAGCTGGGAGCGAGTTCCAAAGTGCTGGGCCAAGAAAAGAAATGCAGAGTGACAGGTGAGCTCTAAATGTGCACGGGCAGGGGATGGAAGGGACAGACAGTCATTATGAATTGAAGGGAGGGGTATGCATGTGTAGGAGGTTAACATAGTATTGAGGTACGCCAGTGTGGACTACCCAGTGCACAGTGGTGAGTATCTTGTATTTAAACCGGAACTTGAGGGAGAGCCAATGTAGACGGATAAGGAGAGGGGACACATGGTCTGTGCGTGAGAAGAGAGTGAGGAGATGGGCGGCCTTGTTCTGGAGCAACTATAGACAGTGAAGTTGGAACTGATGTTTTCCCCACATCTGTCTGTTCTGGTGCAATCGGCCGTGTGGAGCTGAGCCAGCGGCCTCCCTGCCACGATTGGCTTCTGGTTTTGGTCTTGTAAGGGCATGATGGGCCATATGGTGCTGAGCCAGTGGTTGCCTTCATCACTGCCTGTGGCAGTTGTCTCCCTGCCTGCCGCTATGTTGGACTTGATAGTCAAAAACAATGAGAGCTAAAGTGAACAATGAAAAAACTTGACCATTTAGGGGAAAATGAAAACAATCAAATGGGGATAAATATATTTTTATTTTAAATTCACCAGCAAAGTAACAATACCTTGCTATATCAAGCAGCAGAGCAAAGAGAAAAAAAGACATGGCCGCAGTATGTTAGGAAAACAGAAATGCTAAGCAATACGTACGCTAACAAATTTCTGAATGATAACATCCCATATTTTTAATCATAGGCCACCATCCAGTTTTCAATTTTTATAAATGTATTTAAAAAAAAAAAACTTAGCTGGTATGAGATGAAAGTTCAAATATCCAATTCTCAAAGCTCGGTGTAATACTGCTCCTGCTATATGGCTGTCGATGCAAGTTTCGCCTTTCTTTTTAAGGAAAAAGGCACCTGAGGCAGCAACCCCTTGAGAGGGCTGGGCTAAGGGCCTTGGCTGCCCGCCTGGGGAGTAGTCGTACAAAGCAGCAGTGGGGGCATCGAGAGCAGCAGGCAAGGTATTGCAGCAAAACATGCAGGAAAGGAGAATGGAGGTTTGCAGCGGCTCTCTGCTGTCAAAAAGAAGGCTGGTGGTGCAAAAGGAAAGGGTCAAGCCAGGAAGAACCAGCGGACAGCTAAGGTGCAGCAGCAGCAGACAGCGATGGTGCAGCAACGGAGCAATGAAGTGGTCCAGGCCAGAGCAGAGGACAGGATAGAGGAGGACAGGTTCACAGTAGTTGGGAAATAGTGATTGGAGTGACTTGCGTGGGCCAGCAATGGCCTATCGTGAATGACAGAGGCAGCTGCAGAGGCAAGAACAGGCTCTGAACAGATGAGAGAGCAGCATGGGCTGCTTCACAACAGCAGGGATTGTCAGCAAATGGCAAGAAGAACAGGGGATGCACAACCTCGTGAACAAAGAGAGGGCCTTAGCCGCTGTCCACAAAGCGGGATGCATGCAGTCTATCCTGAGTTCTCTTGAGGATGTGCAGGGCCCGCCATGGGAGCAGACAAGGCCAGCTGAGCATCCGGCACTGGGGGATGAAGCAGCTTTCCCAGCACTGACTCATGGGGGATCCGGACAGCAGGGTGAGTACTCACAACTTTCAGACATACTGACGGGGAGGCAGCGAGAGTGGGAAGGGGGGGTGGGTGGTAAGGACATCAGGTGTGGCACTGCTGATGAGTGCAAAAGTAAGGAGAGCCATCAGGGAACATGAGAGGGAGGGGCATACTGGCAACATGGCAGGAGGGCAGCCACCCACCGTATCCAGCACAGACCACGAAGCAGGGAGAGCAGAGTCACAGTTGTGAGGGCGGGGGAGGGGCAGGGTGGGTAGGGGGAGAAGAGGAACAGATAGGCACCCTGGATTTGCTACAACAGTTGATTATATGGTGGCCAAGGCCAACCCCTTGCATAACGTGGAGCAGGTAGGTCCAGGGGCACGACACAGAACATGACCTTGCCGGTGCTGTCTGCACCTGCTCCCCCACATGACACAGAATGTGACATCAGCAATGCTGCCTCTGCCCGTGCTCCATGCAGGGGATCAGAGTAAAGGCTCGGGCAATGGCCCCCAGGCTGGGCCCAACCAAACACAGAGCACAGGGTGTTGTTACCAGTGCAGCGGCTGAATCAAGGGATGGGGATAGGATTCTGGTGTCTAAGGCAAATCTGGCTGAGTACATCTGTATCACCAGTGTGATCGACAGCCACGTGCCACTGGGCCAGAAAGAGAAGATATGGACAAGCAAATATATCAATATATTCACCCTGCTGGTCAGCGGAATGATATTAACTGCAATAGTGTGGACTGCCATGGTAAATGCAAGCTGGTCAGCCGGAAGGCAGATAACATCCTGCGGACGATAGCAAACTGGTGTGCAGCCTTCTGTATCCTAGCCAGCATGATAGGCAAGAGACACATGCATCCAGTGATCACCAGATGGTGTGGTTCAGTATTAGGACTAGGGCTGTTAGAATCCATTCAAAAGCAAGGATCTTAGATTTTAGGAAAACTAACTTTGTCAAGATGGGCCAATACCTCAGGGAGTCATTAGTGGGATGGGAACAGCTGGGAAATGTAGAAAAACAGTGGGCAAAATTGAAAGGGGATATTTTTAGGGCAACAAACCATTTTGTTAAAATGGTAAATAAAGGTAAAAGGAAAAAGAGACCGCTATGGCTTTCGAAAGAAGTAGCTGAAAAGGTGAAGAAAAAGAGGGAGGCCTTAATGAAATACAGAGATCACAGAGAGAGAAAGACATGTATGTATATTTGGAAAAACTTAGAGAAGCTAGCAAAGTAGTCAGGAAAGAAAAGATTCAAAAAGAGGAGAGAGCCTCAGGGAGAGAGCCTCTTTCAATTGAAAGCAAGTTCTGCTACGAGGGGACATGGGATGAGGGTGAAGGGAGATAGATTCAGGAGTGATATGCGGAAATATTTCTTTACAGAAAGAGTAGTGGATCCGTGGAATAGTCTCCCAGTGGAGGTGGTAGAGATGAGGACAGTAACTGAATTCAAAAAAGCATGGGACCAACACAGAGGATCTCTAAAGGTAGAAAGTGGACTGTTGTAGTTGTTATTTATTTATTTATTTATTTATTTATTTAACATGTTTTGTATCCCGCCTTTTCCTTCAATCAATGGAAGGACAGACTAGATGGGCCTTGTGGTCTTTTTCTGTCATCATGTTTCTATGTTTCTATGTTTCTAGGAGGAAATAGCCAATGCAATAAAATGGGGGCTAAGACATTTTTCAGATATGTTAGTGGGAAGAGGAAGGGCAAAAATGGTATTGTCAGACTCAAGGGTGAAGGGGAGGAATATGTAGAAGTTGATGAGGATAAAGCAGAATTCTTAACAAATATTTCTCTTCTGTGTTCACAGATGAAAAACCAGGAACAGGACCTCAGAAAACACCCACAAACACGAACAGAAGCTAGTTTCTCACAAACAGAACAATTTTCAGAAGACTGTGTTCGTGAGAAACTAGCTAAACTTAAAGTAGACAAAGCGATGGGACCAGATAGGATACACCCTAGAATATTGAGGGAACTTGGGGACATTCTAGCAGCTCCACTGACTGACCTT
The DNA here is from genome assembly GCA_033557465.1 of Ichthyophis bannanicus. Classification (NCBI taxonomy): domain Eukaryota; kingdom Metazoa; phylum Chordata; class Amphibia; order Gymnophiona; family Ichthyophiidae; genus Ichthyophis; species Ichthyophis bannanicus. The sequence continues at coordinate 72,856,568 of CM066040.1, forward strand.
TTCAATGCCTCATTGGAGTCAGGAGTGGTGCCAATGGACTGGAGAGAGGCTCATGTGGTCCCTTTACACAAAAGCTGAAGAAAGGATGTTGTTGAAAACTACAGGCTGGTTAGTCTAACTTCGGTGGTGAGTAAATTATTGGAAACACTGCTGAAAGAGAAAATAGTGAGGTTTCTGGAGTCCAGCAGATTACAGGATCCGAGGAAGCATGGATTCACCAGAGGCAGGTCTTGTCATACAAATCTGATTGATTTCTTTGACTGGGTGATCAGGGAGTTGGACCGAGAAAGAGCTCTAGATGTGGTGTATTTAGATATCAGTAAAGCCTTTGACACTGTTCCTCACAGGTGATTTATAAACAAACTGAGCACCATAGGGATGAACCCTAAAGTTACTGCTTGGGTTAGAAATAGGTTGAGTGGGAGGCAACAAAGGGTACAGGTAAATGGAGCTCACTCTGAGGAGAAGGAAGTTACCAGTGGTGTGCCCCAGGGATCTGTCCTTGGTTCGATTCTTTTCAACATCTTTATTAGTGATATAACTGTTGGATAAGGTTTGCCTCTTTGCGGATGATACCAAAATCTGCAATAGAGTAGACACCCAGGAAGGTGTAGATAACACGAGGAGGGATCTAAGACCGCTTTGATTGTATGATAAGGCGGTATAGAAATCCAATTAAATAAATAAAATAAATAAATAAATAAGCTAGAAGAATGATCTAGAATTTGGCAGCTGGGATTTAATGTTAAAAAATACAAGGTCATGCATTTGGGCTGCAGCAATCCAAGGGAGCAATATAGTATAGGGGTGAAATACTTTTGTCCACTAAAGAAGGGTGGGACCTAGGTGTGGTTGTGTCTGATGATCTTAAAGTGGCTAAACGGGTAGAAAAGGCAACAACAAAAGCCAGAAGGATGCTTGGGTGCATATGGAGAGGAATGGCTAGCAGAAAAAAGGAGGTGATAGTGCCTCTGTATGTCTTTGGTGCGACCTCATTTGGAGTATTATGTGCAATTCTTGAGATCGCACCTTCAAAAGGATATAAACAAGATGGAGTTAGTACAGAGGGTGGCTACTAAAATGATTAGTTGTCTTCATTATAAAGCATATGAGGACAGACTTAAGGATCTTAATATATTCACCTCAGAGGAAAGGCGGGATAGAGGTGATATGATTGAGACATTTAAATACCTCCATGGCATAAATGCACAGGGGGAGAGCCTCTTCCGATTGAAAGCAAGTTCTGTTACGAGAGGACATGGGATGCGGGTGAAAGGGGATAGATTCAGGAGTGATATGCGGAAATATTTCTTTACGGAGTGGTGGATCCGTGGTATAGTCTCCCAGTGGAGGTGGTAGAGATGAGGACAGTATCTGAATTCACAAAAGCATGGGACAAACACAGAGGATCTCTAAAGGAGAAAAAGGGACTGTTGTAGCTGTTGATATGGAAGGACAGACTAGACAGGCCACGTGGTCTTTTTCTGTCGTCACTTTTCTATGTTTCTATGTATGTTATTTATTTTATTTATTTATTTAGACGGATTTAGTATACCGCTTTATCATTAAATCAAAGCGGTTTAGCACATCAAACAATCGAGATAATTGTGTGGCCAGTAGCATGCAGTGGGAGATTAAGAAGAGTGATGTGGAGTGCAGAGTGCTAGATTTTATCGGTGAGCTATATACAAAGTGAGAAATATACATATATACAAGATTAGAGCCATGTAATAGCGCATTGGTTTATTCAAGTATCAGGACTGCATTTGCGAAGCCTACAGAGTCTGTGGTGGCAACGCATGGTTAGATTATGATGAACAATTTGCAGGAACATGATAGAGAACAAAGGGCTCAGCTGGGAGATGAAGGATATAGACCTTTGGATCTGGCTGATGACCCAGGGCCAAAAAGGGGACAGGCTTGGCACAACCTTGCTGCCACAGTGGCCTTCAAAGTACTTGGGGATGCATCAGCCCTTTTGGAGGGAGAATAGGTTTCATGGTTGGGAAAATAATGCTCCCCCATTGCCGGCCCTGGGCTTGCCGGCCCTGGGCACCCACAGGGGCATTTGCAGGTTAATGGGGGGGGGGGGGCATACAGATTTTGCAGCACATGCAAGTAAGGCATGCATGCTCAATCTGCGGTGAAGGGCACCCCCAAAACAGGTGCGGCAAGAGGATGGGAGGGGAGACAGGAACATTTGGCCGGGTTCCCACACAGTTCAAAGTGGGTGCACTGCAGCAGAACATGGTGGGTTATGACTGCCGCAAGGCAGACTGGTTAGTGCATGGGTTTACATATGGTTTTGTTATCCCTTACAATGGCCAATAGGGCCCTGGGCGAATGGGGAGATTGTCCAGTGAAAGATTGACAATGAACAGGCCCTTGGAAGGGTAGCCAGCCCCTTACCAGAACATAAGAACATAAGATATGCCATACTGGGTCAGACCAAGGTCCATCAAGCCCAGTATCCTGTTTCCAATAATGGCCAATCTAGGTCATATGTACCTAGCAGTTTCCCGAAAAGACACAGGTTCCACAAGCCAATGCCTAACCTGATAATATTGCCTTTGGGCCTGGTCCCAAAGAAGGAACCAGGTGAGTTCTGGCTCATGCATCACCTATCATACCCAGATGGGAGCTCATTTAATGACAGAGCAGACGGCATACTCAGTAAAATACATGTCATTAGACCACGCCTTAAGGCTACCGAGGGCCTACAGGGGTGGGACTTGGTTGGCCAAGATGGTGCTCCCAATCGATCTGTCAGGCTTCCATTTGTTAGGTTTCCATTTCGGGGACCAATACTTCTTCGACAAGTGTCTTCCTATGGGTTGCTCAGTGTCCTGCACATTCTTTGAGGATTTCAGCTGAGCACTACATTAAATAGTGGAGAAGGAAATCAGAATGGGTAATATCATACATTACTTAGACTATTTCCTGCTGCTGGCCGGTGATTAGCAGTCCTGCGACAGTAACCTGCGGGTTTTCCAATGTAAAGCAGAGGAGCTGGGGGTCCCGTTAGCAGTGAACAAGATGGAAGGCCTGGCTCAGTACTTGTCTTTTTTAGGCAATGAAATCGACATGGTGACAATGGTGACCCGGCTGCCTGGCAAGAAGGTGATGGACCTGAAGGCCACAGTGCAGGTGACCTCCTCCATCAGGAAGGTCACACTGAGGCAAATGCAATCCCTGATGGAGCTCCTGAGTTTTGCCTGCAGGGTCATGCCAATGGGCAGGGCCTTCTTATGGCATTTGATGGACACGACCAAAGGTGTCCGCAAGGGACACCACTTCCTTCAGGTGGGCACGGCCGTCCGGCAGGACCTGGCAGTGTGGTGGGAGTATCTGGTGAAGTATAATGTCAGAAATATATGGAAGGAACCCCCCCCCCCCTCCACAAGAGGGACCTGGAGCTGTTCACAGATGCATCAGGCAGCATCGGTTTTGGAATCTATTTTAAGGGGCACTGGTGTCAGGAGAAGTGGTCCAATGAATGGCACAGACAGGGAGTAACCAAGGACATCACATTCCTTGAAATGTTCCCGATAGTGGTAGTGCTGGTCCTGTGGGGACTCCAGCTGGCAAACAAGAGAATGTTTTCTGATCAGATAACGCCACGGTGGTATATGCGATAAACAAGCAGTCAGTCAGGGCCGGGAGGATAATGAGGTTGCTTAGGAAGCTTGTGTTGCTAAATTTGGAGCTTAATGCATACAAAACAACTAGCCATGTGCCAGGTAAAATGAATGAGATTGCCGATGCTCTCTCTCGCTTTCAGCTTCATTGCTTCAGGCACCTCGCTAAAGCAGCCTCACCCAGAGTGAGCTGCATGCCTGCAGAAATGTGGAGTTTTTGATGCAGAGCACTGGGAGAATGCTGAGGGTGTCCTTGTCTGATAGCTCCTGGAAGGTTTATTGGTGAGAACGGATCAGGCTCCAGACTTTCACTGGACAACAGGGCTTCATCCCATTACAGAGAGTATCACTGGGACATTTGCTCAAATTCATAATATGGTTGAGGGAAAAAGGAACCTCCCTTAGGCACGGCAAACTGATGCTACCCTGTATGGCTTCTTTTTGAAGCTTGGGGGGGGGGGGGATATGGGATATCATGAAGGAATTTATGGTAAAAAAGGTTATGGATAGATGGTCACAGGAAGCTACCCCATGGCCAGATGGGCGCAGACCTGTCACGCTGCACACGATGAGGGATATCATTCATAGGGCACCGGAGGTGGCAAGGGACAGATTCAAGGAGAGCCTCTTCAGGGTGACCCTGCTAATTATGTTCTTTGATGCCTTCAGGATGAGCAAGGCCATTCTGAAGTCTAGTACTGACACGATGGGCTCTCTGAGTGGCAGATGTCACCATTGGGAAGGAAAGGATCGGACTGTGACTGGAGGGGGGGGAGGTCAAAACAGACCAGGGCCGCAGGTGCAAGATGGTGTGGCTACTTGCCACCTGAATCAGTATCCTGTGCCCAGTGAGAGCTATGAAGCAATATCTGCGGCTGCGTCCAACCTTGTGGGGATCACTGCTGTTGTGACACCAGGATGACTCTTGCCTGTCACAGTTTCAATTTAAAGCAATGTGGCACCAGCTCTATTTAAAGCCAGTTTCGACACTGTGGGCATGACCCTCCATTCATTTAGGATAGGCATGGCCACCATGGCACATGGGTTAAGTTTTTGGGATGCCCAGATTCAGAAAATTGGGAGATGGGTATTCCACAGGTTTCAGCTGTATATCAGGCAGTGAAGCTCCCCCCTTTTGTCTTGGCAAGTGAAAGGATGATCACCATTTGGATAGTGGATCATTCTTACATCTTCTGGGCCAGGAGGAGAGTGATGTGGTAAACAGCTTGGTTTGCCAAGGACTCCATAAACATCCAGTGGCTAGGTAAGCAAGGGATGCTGTGGGACCAGCTGAGGTCCGCGCTATTTCACTGGCTGGGAGCGAGCCAGCTCCTGGACTTCCATCGTGCTGCACTTGGGCAGCAATGACTTGGTAATGACCAAGGGCATTAACCTGATCATCAAGGCATGGATATACTCCAAGGTGGAGGTGGGCAACGTATTGTCCCATATACTCCCCCGGCAAAAATGAATCTGGGCAATTCAGCACAAAGGGATTGAGAAGAGAAGGAAAAAGTTGAACACAGAGGTAGGGAACTTCGTTAGGGCCCTTGGGGGATGGTGGTCAAGCATAAGGGCATCATGGCTGTGGCCGCGGCTGTGTATAAAAGGGACAAGGTGCACCTCAATGATAATAGGTTGGATATCTTCAATGACGGCCTGTGGAGGGTGGTTGACTCAGTTCTCACAATGGGATGAGTCAGTCTACAGCCCTCCTAGTGGTGGGACCTCACCAACAAAAAGGGAGAGTACCACAGCATGGGGGAGGCCCAGGTACCAGATTGGAATGCCTGGGCTCGGTAACAGGAGTTCAGGTACCAATGAACAATAAGAGCATAAAATAACCCGGGCACAGACACGGCGCAGTCATTGATTGGGGAGAGCTACAACTAGGCCACGGTGAAGGTCAAGGTGGAAACAGATAACGATATGGCAGGACTCCCCCAGATGTGGTCGCCCTGGGTGCCTGTGGGGGGTTGTTGTTGTTGGTATGGTTGTGATAAGGAAGCTTATCGTAGCTCAGGAAGGAGCTATAGTAAAGGTGAAGTGACTCTGAACAAGCAACCTGTCAGTTCTGGTAGAAATAAGAAAACAAAATTTTTCTATAAAAGACTACCAGTCCCAGAATGCACCAGGTTTCCAACAGCCATTAGAGGAGCTGAAGTGGAGAAACATGTGTTCAATAAGGAGGGCTATGAGGTAATCCCCAAGCACTCATCTCAAAGGGCAGGGCCTGATTCAGCACAGCTGCGCTGTGCTAGGGTGGAGCACTCATCAAAGCAGAATAAAGGTAGAGTTTATTCTACAGAGAATTATCCTCATCCTCAGTTTCATCTGGGAGATCCTCAGAATCAGCTTGGAGATCCTCATCTTGGACAGCTTCATCATCTGGAGGATCATCAGAAGCAGAAGCCAGACCGGACGGACAGAGAGGGCAAGAAACCCTTTGGAAGAAAGAAGAGAAAAGCATTTGGGAGGTCTAGAGGAGTCCAGAGCAGTACGTATACTGGGGGACATTCAAAAGGCCAGCATACACCATTGGACTGGGGAAAGCCAGAGGAATGGTGCTGCAGAGCTAGGAATCTCCAGACGGTACCTGTGAGGGAGACGGCTGCACGTGGAAGGGACCCTAGGACCCGTGCCAGAAGGTATGTGAAGAGAGACCCAGTGTCCAGGGATCTGGATTGGAAGTCTGGACATAAGAACTGGATTACATACTGGCCAGGCTATTTAGAGAGGAACTCTAACAGCAATGGAAGCTCAGGTATGAACACTGATCTATGCCCTAGCTATAACCTTGAAAGACAGCAGGGAAACAAGTATTCTCCTGAGAGTGCTATATTGAGAAATTCCTCTGTGCCAATCCATGATATTGAACCCATGATTGTTGAAGAAGGGGGAGCAGTCTTAGATACAGGCTGTGAATATATGGATTGCTCTCTGTCTAAACTCCTTTGGTAATTTTCTGTTACAAAGTACAACAACCATCACAAAGAAATACAAACTTGTTCTTTAATCTACTCAGAAAAGCTCCTGAAGTAGGATTTGAGCCACGCAGTAGAAAGCAAGCCAGCTAAGGGGTTTCAGCTGGGTAACTGCTAGCAATTGAGCCTTACATAATTGCTTGTGAGCTCTGAGGAAATCACTTCTGAATCTATGTGTGAAGATATAAGAAGTTAACCTGAAAAGAACAGTTTTTTCCTTCTTTGTGGGTTTTGCTTGTTGTTTGAAACACTGCTAAGAAAATATTAGCTAAAGCCTACAGAAAAGACCAGTTTGTTACCAACCAGGTCTTTATTCTTTTCATTTGATTGCCTGACAAGTTCATCTGTTTTCCTGATTTTGTTTTTCTAAGTTAAACACTGAAAGCAAGTATCCTGTTTTATGTGCTACCAAGCATATCTGTGTTGGGAGAAATAACCCCATAAATAAATATCTTATTGGCTTTACACTCAAGCACAACTAATTATTGTGAGCAGCTGTGTCTGGTGTGAATGAACTGCATTTCCCACAATCCCTTGCAAATCATATTGATATATGCACTTGCCAAGACTGTGAACATTCTCACCCAGGCAGCCGTCTGACAATGGTGTTATATGTTGTTACTGCCTATTATGTTGTAAAGGTTTGGGAGGCACTGTTATGCAAGCTGGAGAATGAGGGAAGTGCAGCATGCCCAAGTTATGTGAGCATAGTGACAGTGGCACGAAGATAAGCCATGCAGCTGAGTTCTGCAGATTAAAGGGGAGAGAGATTATTTTGAAGAAGATCGGAAAGGAACAGGTTGCAATAGTGTAGGCGAGAGGTGACTAAAGAGTAGATAAGGGTCTTAGTAGTGTGTTCAGAAAGGAAGATGAGACAAATTTTGGCCATCTTCAGTTTCAGATGGTGATAGGACATCCAGGCAGCAAAGTCAGATAAGAAGGTAGAGGATACAGGCCTGGATTCCTGGAGAGATTTCAAGTGCGTAGAGTTAGGGAAACATCTATGTGTGAAGAGTGACTTTATAAGCCCCCACAGTTAACACATGGGTTTTATGCAGGAGACCCCCCCCCCCTTGTCTATCCCTTCTTGCCTGTAACTCTGCCAACACTGCAGGGGCTGATTGGACAGAATTTACACCACTGGCGATATCCAAATAGTACCTTTTGAAAATTGCTGGATAGACTTGTTCAATGGCACTTTTCCAGATAGCAGATGCTGCTGTTTGGATAATGACAGCCCACCTCACTGTCCTGCAGGGAGTAAGGGGTGGCAGGGTGACCCATCATAGCCCAGCACTAGACTGTATACTCTGCTTACTGATTGGTTAGGTAGAGGGTGAGAGGAAGTTGTGAAAGAGTGGGAAGAAGTTCATCAAGAAGTTCATTAGCTGCGTACTTCAGTTGAGAGCAGGGGATGTGAAAGCCTTGAGATGTTCAGGCAAGCCACTCAAATATTTTGATTTTAGTGTAGTCTGTGAGGCTAGATTGCCTACTCTATGTTGTGGGGTTTTTTATCGCAGTGTCACTGGTAGCTGAGCACTGAAAGTCTGAAGCAGCTGACAGCATTGCTTCCTGTTGCTGGTAAACTGTGGTGTTAAGTACACAATATTCCACTGGTGAGACCACACTTGGAATATTGTGTTCAGTTTTGGAGATCGTATCTCGCAAAGGATATAAAAAACATAGAAACATAGAAATATGACGACAGAAAAAGACCACATGGCCTATCTAGTCTGTCCTTCCATATCAACAACTACAACAGTCCCCTTTTTTCCTTTAGAGATCCTCTGTGTTTGTCCAATGTTTTTTTGAATTCAGTTACTGTCCTCATCTCTACCACCTCCACTGGGAGACTATTCCACGGATCCACTACTCTTTCCGTAAAGAAATATTTCCGCAAATCACTCCTGAATCTATCTCCCTTCACCCTCATCCCATGTCCCCTCATAGCAGAACTTGCTTTCAATTGAAAGAGGCTCTCTCCCTGAACATTTATGCCATGGAGGTATTTAAACATCTCAATCATATCACCCCAATCCTGCCTTTCCTCTAAGGTGTACATATTAAGATCCTTAAGTCTGTCCTCATATGCTTTATAATGAAGACCACTAAAAAGCGTGGAAACGGTTCAGAGGAAGGTGAGCAAAATGATTTGGAGCCTGCGTCAGAGGGCGTATGAAAAGAAACTCCAAGACCTTAATATGTACACTCTGGAGGAGAGGAGGGACTGGGGAGATATGATACAGACCATTAAATACTTAAGGAGTATTAATGAACAAACAAACCTCTTCCAAAGACGGGGAAGCTGTAAACTAGAGGGCATAACATGAAGCTGCAAGGGGGTAAACTGAAAGCAATGTCAGGAAATACTGAAAGGGTGGTAGATGCTTGTAATGCCCTCCCGATGGAAATGGTGGGGGCAAACACAGTGACAGAGTTCAAAGTGGCATAGGATAGACACAGTGGCTCCCTTCATAGACACAAGATAAAATCAAACTAAACGTAACTGTCTTGGATATCTTAACAAGTAGAGGTGACCTGCACGGAGTGGTGGATACACCCCTAAACAAAGGCATAGGGAGGGGAGACCTGCATGGAGTGGCAGGCGCACCTACTCTTGCCACCTTGTTGGGCAGACTAGATGGACCATGCTGGTCTTTATCTGCCATCATATACTATGTTTTTTTTCTCTCTTTAATCTGTGTTTCTCGGTGCTGTGCTAGTAATTGCCTGATTTTTTTATGAGCGAACTGATAGTCCCCTTGTCTTTTTCATGTGTTGTTGCTGTCAGTCTAAGTGCCTTCTTGAGTTTCAGCTGCTGTAATAGATTCCATCTTTTGTTTTTACTGCTTACCGGGGCCGACTGAAGCTCCGGCGTTATGCTGTGGTTTCCTGTATTTTCTTTTCCCTGCAGTCCTTGAGGCTGCTGCATTTCAGCAGCAGCAGCCTTTATTAGTCTATTATGCTGCTTAAACTTGCCTGGTTTGGATTTTAGGATACTGGGAACTTTTGGTGGTGGGGGTTTTATTTTGTGGAAAATTCAGTTCTAAGGGAATTGTATTGATAATTTTACTTTCTGGTGAGAGGGTACCTTATATGTGAGACTAATCCTTTTTGGGATGACTCCTAAGAAGGGCAGTGGAGGTTAAGTGGTGACTGGCTTTCAGGGAAAAGAATCAGGTAAACAGGCTGTTAAGAACACAGGCAGACAAATGGATTCTGCTCAGTCAGGAGGACAGAAGACTGGGAAGTCGTAAAAGGGAACGGGAAAGAGAAAAGGGTTTCAGCTGCTGAAAAGATTCTAAGAATAAAAGGTGCCTCTGAAAGGGGTATCTGCTTCCATGCTGTCCAGACTAGGAGTGGTCGGGTCTCAGATGCCAAGACAATGCTTTTACAGGTACTGTCAAGTTGGTGGAGTCTGATGGAGTCAAGGAGAGAGAAAGTGATGATGACAGCCAATGTGGACTGGAATTCGGTTCAAGCAGAGGGTCAATATGATCATTCTTCACCGATGACTTTGGGAGAAGATCTGGGGAGGATGGGACAAAGTAAGCATGGGATGAGAAGTTGATTAATAGCCTGCATGATAAAAGTTGTTTGCACAACTTGAAACGCATTGTTAAGAGACTTGATAGAGAAAAGCACATGCACAGAGTTGGGGGATTAGCATCTGAACAAATTTAGGATTCTTCTAACTCATCCTGAATCTGATGAGTGTTAGGAGACAATCTAGGAGAGTAGCAGTGGGGTTGGGGTCAGGTGCTGGGATTATACAGTAGGGCCTGTTTCTCGTAGGGCACACATTTTTTGTGCTATTGCACCCTTAGACAATTTGGTCTCTCAGAAGTTGCATAGGAAGATTTTGAGAGGAAAGTATATAGACAGGGGCAGCTCAAGACAATCTGCTGCCTGAGGCGAGGGATGAGATGGAGCCCCCCTCCCCAGAGCAGGGTCGGGAGGCTTTCTCAAAACTGCAAACCAGCAGGAGAAGGAGGTATCCGCAAAATAACAGAAGAAGACAGAAGCGGAACACCGAAAGCCACGGCCTAACACAAATTGTTTTGTTGCAGGGAAACTTTATTGGTAGACCCAACTAAACAATATATATATGCATCCATATAAAGAAAATACATTACCACAAAGCATAGAAAACAACATATAAATTGTGGAGCAAGCCACTCTTCCCAAATCTGCATTAGGTAAAAGGAAAACAAGAAATTAAATTAATGAGGATATACTGAATTACATATACCCGGCACAGGGGTAAGATGGTTTCCTAAAGAACAATACATGGTAGATAGATATATAATACACAAACTGTCATAACAAAAAAGATACATATCATGTATATATCACAAATAAACAGACATGCATTGCTCCTTATTGATTAGTACACTCAAAAAAATTTTTTGAGCAGACCTGACAAAAAATGTAATATATATCATATACGTATCACAAATAACTAACATGTGGATAAACACACACAGCTCATTATTAAATGATGAACTAATAAAAAAAGCACAAACAAAATATTTCACTGTGGGGAGATGCATACACCAATCCTTCATAAACGACATAGAGGTCAGAAAGAATGCGGAGACCTAGCAAAGAACCAAAACAACCAACAAAGAGCTGCTCTTAAAAGAATTAAAACTAATAGTAACAGGACGCAAAATGCATCATACAAGAGAGCAGTTCCGTGGGGGAGAAGACAGAAACATACACATGAGTAACGAGTGACAACAATACAACAAAAAAATTTTGAACATAGTAAAAAAAGGCGGCTGGCTGTTAGACCGAGCAACACCGTATAGACATTAAAATATGGCAAACCACCTCATAACAAATATTTTAATATCAAAATAAAAGCAAACCAATTGATGATACATAATGAATATCAATCAGTGTAGCATACAACAAGCACCACTAAAATGCAACTGGCAGAGAGGAAAAAATAACAATATACGGATGGGAACTCTCCTTAGCATCGACATAAGGAAATATTGCAAGGAGCAAAAAGCGCCACACATTGTGGGGAAAAAACAAACAAAAGTAAGCCAGAAAGATGTGGAAAAGAGCAGAAACCACAAGAGACAAATTTTGCCCAACATTACTGCTGCAGGCAGAGGCCACCGTATAAGTATGAGAGGACAATATATAAATGATGTATAAAAGGGGAAAAAAAACAACATGCTAATTGGAAACGTAACAATACATCTAATTTGAAAAATGATAAAAACATATATGTATCAGCTTATTAGAACAACGGAGCAAAAATTTAACGGAATTGGGCTGTAGAAGAGGTATTATCCAAAACAGAAACAAATGCCTTAATGCTTGCCATCAAAAAAATGTGAGGCCAACACTTCTACGTTACAACAGTCAAAAAGAAAATATTATTGTTTTTTTAGAGAACCAACCTCTAGGGAAAAACCATTGTCGGCATTAAAACTTAGAACGCACAACCTCCACTCGGTGCAGAGAAAAGAACAGAAACAAAAGAACTCTAAAGGTAAGACATTACCAGTGTTGCTGCTGTGAGCGGGAAAACGCCGCAAAAGTGTGGAAGGGATATTTCAGGTGCATAAGGGTGCCTCCCACTCAAACACGTGCAATGATTGACAGATCATTAACATCCCGATAAACAAAAGGAAAAGGAGTGAGACAGGGCATGACAAAGGGGTTTATACATAACACATACTAAAAGAAACAGGAAGGGAGGAGGGGAAAAGAGAACCCAAAGTTAAAACCATTAAAACCATAGCTAAAATCAAACAAAATTTGCATAGCTGCCCACTCATAATAAGTAAATAACATCCAAAATGACATAAAATCAGGTACAAAGTGCAACACCCCTAAAATGAAACAAGGGTGTGTGCGAAGGGTATAATATAGGTGGTGACAACAATATGTGCATCATGCGCACTAAAAGTAAGTGCAAAAAGAATGGAATGAAATTGATACAGAGAAAATGGCTCTAATGTACAAACATATCAATAAAACATTGACATCAGAAAAATTAAAAGAGCATAAGATACAACAATATAAATTACCACATGACCTGGGGAAAGGGGGTGGGGGAAAGAGGGAGGGAAGGAGGGGGGGAAGGGAAAGAGGAGGGGGGGAAAGAAGGGGGAAGGGGGAAAAGAGGAGGGGGAAAAGGGGGGAAGAAAAGAGGGGGGAAGAAAAGAGGGGGGAAGGGGAGGGGGGAGGGAGGGGGAAGGGGGAAAGAAAAAGAAGGAAAGTGAGGAGGAGAAGGGAGGGAAGGGTAGAGGGGGCAGGGGGAGAGGGGAGGGGAGGGAAAAGGGAACACCCCGTTAATATAAAAATTGCATATCAACAAAGGGATAATAAATAATTAAATAATTAAAAAATATATTAACTAGAATCAGGTAAAAAACAATATAGACGAAATAAAAGTACAGCAATATGGTGACACCACATAAAGCCAATTTCATAATGTATTTGACAAAGGTCAGTAGGCGCTCATAAGAACTCATGAACAACATTGACAGAGACTAAGGAAGGGCATGACTATTTTTTTTACAAGAAAACATGATATTCAATCTCTTTATTTAACCCTTTTGGGGCCACTGTATCACATGAAAAAATATACCTCTGTTCTTCTTGTACTAACCTACAGTCCAGGTCCCCACCCTGAGGAGGAATGTTGACTTGCTTGATAATAAAAAACTTTAGATCATCAAGAGTATGCTGAAATGAAGACCAGTGTTCCACCAGAGGAGCTGTCATAATTTTTCTTTTGATACAGCTTTTGTGTTCCTGAATGCGTGTCTTAATGGGCCGGATAGTCTTACCAACATATAGCAGGGGGCAAGGACAGACGATAACATACACTACATGTGTAGAGGAACAGTCAGTCCTAGTGTGCAACCTATACTGTATATGAGTATTGGGATGTGCAAAAACAGATAATACAATAGCATGCTTGCAGACCGAACATTTATTACATTTGAAATGTCCTTTCTCTCTAAAAATAGGGCTTGAACACGGAGGCATATAGTTTCCCTGCAACAAAACAATTTGTGTTAGGCCGTGGCTTTCGGTGTTCCGCTTCTGTCCTTTTCTTAAAACTGCAGTCAGGGACTGACTCAGTATGACATTAGATAATGTGGAGGAATTAAAAGTTGTTCACACGCTACGGAACTAAAAGAAAGAGCAAGAACCACTGCACAGTTTATAACACAAAAATTTTAACTCATTTTTATTTTGTTGTTATAACCTTTGTTATGGTTGTTGCTTTTTCTGTTTGAACATCACAGAATCCCCTCTACAATGGGTGCAGAGCAGAACTAGGACATCCACTCACAAAACTCAATATCTAATTTAAAAAAAAAAATCTGATTCTGGCCATCTCACTAACCAACATTCTCCTGTACCAGACATATTGTGAACTAATAGGAGAGGAGGAATAGCCTAATGGTTAGGGCACTGGCTTAGGAACTAAGGGTCTGATTTTTGAAAGGCATATATACAGTTCACAGCCCAGTAAACCATGTAGATGCCTTAGTTGGGGATATTCAATGGCACTTACATGGTTATTGCCGTTGGATGTCCCCTCCTAAGTCCCCTACGTGCCCTGATGCTATCCAGTTAGCATTAGGGCATGTTGGGGGCATTCCAGGGCGGAGAATGGAGCTAACCGAGCAGCAGCAATATTGTATGCTGCCCAGTTAGCGAAATGCGCCTGAAAGATAGGTGTAGAAAACCCTCACCTACCTTTAAGGTGCAGATCGCTAACAGGGTAGCATCCAATCTTGCTGCTGCCCAGTTAGCATTCAAAATAAAAAAAGAAGAAACTCCAAACCAGGCACAGAAAAATGAATAAAAAAACAAAAAACCTAACAGAATGTGAGGGTCACAAAATAAATACTAATGTGAAGCTAACAAAAAATATATGTATATATATATATATATAGAGAGAGAGAGAGAGAGAGAGAGAGAGAGAGAGAGAGGGGGGGGGAAAAAGACCTCAGCCAACCCTACTGCCAACATAGTCAGAAAAGGATGAGCCAGTCGAAGGGCAAACCAAACAGGAACAATAACCAAATGGTACCACAACAATCGAACTGTGCTCAAAAAGACATCAGTGGTCAGAAACAAACCTCTATAATGGAGGACAGGGCAAAAACAAAAAATACACAAAGAAGATCCCAAGAAAAGCTCAAAGTGGTAATAACATTCAAATATCATCAGCAACTATAGCCATCAAGAGTGCTAATCAGAAAAGAATACTGAAGAAAATTACCTTTGAATCTGCAAGCTCAACATGGCAGCATGGTGTAAATCATTAAATCTGCAGCAGTCATGGCATCTACCTGGAGCCTCTTGTGCCAGCAGTTCCTGCAGCAGGATCGCCATTGATTCCTTTGCTTGCTCTTTGTTTCGAAACCAGCAACGTCACTTGTAGAGCTCCCTGAAGAAGCCGCCTGGCGAAACACCCGGTATCGTGGCTCCAGATAGTTGCTATGACTGCTGCAGATTTAATGATTTACACCATGCTGCCATGTTGAGCTTGCAGATTCAAAGGTAAGTTTCTTCAGTGTTCTTTTCTGACTGGCACTCTTGATGGCTATAGTTGCTAATGATATAGAAACATAGAAACATAGAAAAATGACGACAAAAAAAGACCACATGACCTATCTAGTCTGTTCCTCCATATCAACAACTACAACAGTCCCCTTTTTTCCTTTAGAGATCCTCTGTGTTTGTCCCATTCTTTTTTGAATTCAGTTACTGTCCTCATCTCTACCACCTCCACTGGGAGACTATTCCATGGATCCACCACTATTTTCGTAAAGAAATATTTCCGCATATCAGTCCTGAATCTATCCCCTTTCATCATCATCCAATGTCCCCTTGTAGCAGAACTTGCTTTCAATCGAAAGAGGCTCTCCCCCTGTGCATTTATGCCACGGAGGTATTTAAACGTCTCAATCATATTACCTCTATACCGCCTTTCCTCTAAGGTGTACATATTAAGATCCTTAAGTCTGTCCTCATATGCTTTATAATGAAGCCCACTAACCATTTTAGTAGCCACCCTCTGTACTCACTCCATCCTGTTTATATCCTTTGGAAGGTGCGGTCTCCAGAACTGGACACAATACTCCAAATGAGGTTGCACCAAAGTCTTATACAGAGGCACTATCACCTCCTTTTTTCTGCTAGCCATTCCTCTCCGTATGCACCCAAGCATCCTTCTAGCTTTTGCTGTTGCCTTTTCTACCTGTTTAGCTACTTTAAGATCATCAGACAGAAGCACGCCTAGGTTCCGCTATTCTTAGTGGACAAAAGTACTTCACCCCCTACACTATATTGCTCCCTTGGATTGCTGCATCCTAAATGCATGACCTTGCATTTTTTAACATTGAATCCCAGCTGCCAAATTCTAGACCATTCTTCAAGCTTAGCTAGATCCTTCCTCCTGTTATCTACACCTTCCTGGGCGTCTGCTCTATTGCAGATTTTGCTATCATCCGCAAAAAGGTCAATCAGTGTAGCTGATGCCGAATAGTGCGGTATATAAGAACTTGTAATAAAACCTTACCCGACAGCCCTTTTGCTATATCACTAACAAAGATGTTAAAAAGAATTGGACCAAGGACAGATCCCTAAGGCATACCACTGGTAACTTCCTTCTCCTCAGAGTGAGCTCCATTTACCTGTACTCTTTGTCGCCTCACACTCAACCAATTTCTAACCCAAGCAGTAACATTAGGGTGCTCAGTTTATTTATAAGTCGCCTGTGAAGAACAGTGTCAAAGGCTTTACTGAAATCTAAATACACCACATCTAGGGCTCTCCCTCGGTCCAACTCCATGGTCACCCAGTCAAAGAAATAAATCAGATTTGTCTGACAAGACCTGTCTCTGGTGAATCCATGCTGCCTCGGATCCTGTAATCCGCTGGACGCCAGAAACCTCACTATTTTATCTTTCAGCAGTGTTTCCAATAATTTACTCACCACCAAAGTTAAACTAACTGGCCTGTAGTTTTCAACCACATCCTTACTTCCGCTTTTGTGTAAAGGGACCACATGAGCCTCTCTCCAGTCCTTTGGCACCACCCCCGACTCCAATGAGGCATTGAAAAGGTCAATCAGTGTAGCTGCTAGAACATCCCCAAGCTCCCTCAGTATTCTAGGTGTATCCCATCCGGTCCAATCGCTTTGTCTACTTTAAGTTTAGCTAGTTTCTCACGAACAAAGTCATCTGAAAATTGTTCAAGATGCCCCTTGCTTCTGTTCCTGTTTGTGGGTGTTTTCATGGGTCCTGTTCCTGGTTCTTCATCTGTGAACACAGAACAGAAATATTTGTTAAGCAATTCCGCTTTATCCTCATCAGCTTCTACATATTCCTCCACTTCACCCTTGAGTCTGACAATACCACTTTTGCCCTTCCTCTTCTCACTAACATATCTGAAAAATTTCTTTTCCCCCCCCCCCCCCCCATTTTATTGCATTGGCTATTTCCTCCTCTTTTTGAATCTTTGCTTTCCTGACTACTTTGCTAGATTCTCTAAGTTTTTCCAAATATAGATGCCTGTCTTCCTCTTTCTGTGATCTCTTGTATTTCATGAAGGCCTCCCTCTTTTTCTTCACCTTTTAGCTACTTCTTTCGAAAACCATAGCAGTCTCCTTTTCCTTTTATCTTTATTTACAATCTTAACAAAAAGGTTGGTTGCCCTTAAAATATCCCCTTTCAGTTTTGCCCACTGTTTTTCTACATACCCAGCCATTCCCATCCCGCTAACGACTCCCTGAGGTATTGGCCCATCTTGGCAAAGTTAGTTTTCCTAAAGTCTAAGACCCTCGCTTTTGAATGGATTCTTACAGCCCTAGTCCTAATACTGAACCACACCATTTTGTGATTACGGTATGCAAAATGATCTCCCACTATAACATTAGAAACACTTTCACCATTAGTAAGCGCCAAGTCCAGTATGGCCCCTTCACGTGTGGGGTCTGTTACCAATTGCCTGAATAGTTCTCCCTGTAGAGAATCCAGGATCTTCTTACTTCTAGATGATACTTGTGACAAGGCAGAGGCTGCAGAACCTAAAAATAGGGGTTTAAAACACTTTTTGTCCTCAGAAGCTGTCAGTAAAACAGGTCAGGAAAGGGTTAAGGATCCAGCCCTGAAAGCTTCTCTGCACAAGAAAGCAGAAAGAGAGCCACATCCGAGCTCCAGACAAACTCAGGGAGCTGACGTGGGAGGAAAAGGGGCGGAGTCACACCTGATAGGGCAGCCCTGTTCACATAACCAGGAAGCAACTGTTAGTCGAGGAGAAGGAGGAGAAGGAGCCCTCAAGGGAGAAGGAGCCCTCAAGGGAGAAAAGGCAGCCAAGAGAGAGCAAGCAGCCAAGGGAGAGCTGGCATCCAAGGGTGGAGGAGAATCCGGAAGAGACTCAGCATTGGAGTTGGATTCAGCCTTGGAGGGAGAGCAGTTCCAGGAAGGTCCAAGAGAGTCAGATCCAGGGAGAGATCTGGGGACCAGGAGAAGCAAAGCCAAGAGCAACCGGTACCCGGTTAGCACAAGGTGCTTGGGGAGTTGCTGGCCAGACTGCAGAGAGACAGCCAGGTCTCAGGAGAGGTGTCTGAAAAAGCTTCCAGGAAGGAACTACCTTGAGCCGCACAGCAAACAGAAACAGGTCAGAAACTATTTCAAACCTCAGGGGAAAAGGTTAGATACCTTGCCTAGAAGAGACAGGAGTAGTTCTCTGGAACCTTCTCTTGAAGCCATAATTACAGAGGAGAGGTTGGGCAGAGAGAAAGTCCCAGTCAAAAGACTGCAAAAGTTTTCCCACTACAGAGAACGTGACAGGAGTTCTAGCTCAGAGTATAGCCCAGGTGCCACTAAGCAAATTACTAATTGCAGGCATCACAGCCAAGGGCTAGAGTCAGACCCTGAAGAGCACGCTGTTTTAGGGAGCTGGTAAAGCAGTATCAAGAGGAATATTTGCCTCTCAACCAGAAAGCATATACTAGGCAGACCAGAAGGAAGGTGAGCCCTTTTTATGATGTTTTAAAAGGTGCTGGTGATTTGGAATCCTTGCAAGTGCCTAGGAGTTTTAAGGATAACAAACGGAAGCAGCTTAGAGCACTGATTAAGCAGTGGCAATCTGTAGACTCCATTAAACCTGGTCATAAGGACGTATCAGATCCTGAGCTGGAGGAAATGCAAACTGAAGCACCTCTAGGTGATAGCAGTGGTTCAGATATGGACTGTGGGTTTTGTCAAAGGGAGTGAAAGCTGTATAAATGTATCCTGTAGAAGTGCTGAGAAAGCCTAACTGTTCTAACCTGAGTTTTGCACGGAGAAAGGCAGCGTTCTGCCTGTGTGAAAACTCAAGCCTAATTAAGCAGCTGTGAAGAGGAGTACAACGCTGTGAAGTTTTCCTTTATTTAGAGCATGTACCTGAAAGCAATGCCTATGTGGGGAAACAGCTGTTGTAATTGAAAGCTGGAAGAGTAAAAATGCAACGCAGGGAAGTTTTCCTTTATTGAAGCTTGCACCTGAAAGTAAGGCTTATGTATGGAAAGCTGCAGTGGTATTTGAAGTTGGAAGAAGTTTGAAAAGCTGTATGTTTTGCTTTAATCTAGTACCTGAGAAGTATCAGGAGATCCTTGGACTTTTATTTGACACAATCTAGTAGCCACATCTTATGTCTGTGTTTGGGGAAGTAGTTCAGTAAAAACTCCTGTGCAACAATAAAAGTTATTGTTATCCCATTCAAGCCTTCGCTGTACTTACTTGGTCCACAACTACAACGGATACCAGGCTGCAGCACTTATAAGGTTAAAAATATGTATTCTTCTCCTGTCTCGCCTGCCAACCCCTCCTAGGCAACCGCCTATGTATATCGGAGGGTGGTGAAGTGTGACATACTGCAGCAGGAATGCGCCAATCAACATCTGGCATATTGAAATCCCCTATCAGTAGCAATTCCCCATTCCTAGCAATACTTTGTATGTCTTTAATTAACTCTCTGTCCACTTCTTCCTCTTGTGAGGGAGGTCTGTGTATCACGCCAATGCAAATAGATTTCTCTTTCCCTCTTTCTAGTTTAACCCACAGTGCCTCCTCTCTCCCTTTTATGCTCTGTAATTCCAAAGCTTTAATATTATTTTTTACATATAGTGCCACTCCTCCCCTTCTTCCTACCCTGTCCTTTCTGAATAAAGTATAGCCTGGTATAGTTTCATCCCAGTCATGGTTTTCTGTGAACCAAGTTTCTGTAACTGTCACTAAATCCAAGTCAGCCACTCTCACCAAAGCTTCAACATCAGGGATCTTATTTCCCATGCTACAGGTATTTATACACACTGCTTTCCATATGTTACCCCTTTTACCCATTTCCATAAAGGCATTTAATGTTTCACTTACCTGGGGGTTTTCACTTACCTGGGGGATTTTTTCACCCATCCCCAACGAATCTAGTTTAAAACCCTCTTCAGTAGATAAGCCAGTCTACTTCTGAAGACGCGTCAACCTTTCTTGGACAGATGGACGCCATCTCTACTCTGCAACCCTTGGAACAGCATACCATGGTCCAGGAAACCAAAACGCTCTCGATGACACCATCCATGCAGCCATGCATTCATCTCCAGGATGAGAGCTTCTCTGCCTTGGCCTTTACCCTCAGCAGGGAGGATTGAAGAGAACTCCCCCTGTGCACCTATCTGCTTCACCCTCTATCACAAAGCCATGAAGTCACTTTTGATATGCTCAGAGGGATACCTGGCAGTATCATTTGTTTCGACATGGATTAGCAACATTGGGTAATAGTCAGTGGGCTTGATGAGTCTCGGCAAACTCTCCGTAACATCTTGGATTTTGGCACCAGGCAGACAGCATACCTCTCTGGACATCATCTGGTCGGCAGAAGGATGCCTCAGTACTCCTCAGAAGAGAGTCTTCAACCACCACTACCCTTTGCGTCCTTCTCTTCACTGATTCTGCAACATTGGGGTACTTGAGCTCTGGTTCTTCCCTTTCCAGGAATCTTTCACCTCCTCCACTTCTAGGGCTGCATAATGATTCTTCAGTACAAGGGCTGGAGAAGTTGAATTGGTGATTCTGCAGGCCCTGGTGACCTGTGTTGAACTTTCATCATTCTGTAGGCACCCATTTTCTCCTCTGCTGGAGAGCTAGGTTGTTGCAAGGAGCATCTCATCAATGTACTTCTCACTGTCTTGAATGCTCCTCAGCCTCGCCACCTCCTCTCTGAGCTCCTCCACTTGTTTCCTGAGAGCTTCAGCATGCAGGCACCCTGCACATGGAACCGGTCCTTCAACTGGCATTGGGACCTCTGTCTGGACAGAGTCAGAAGCTGTACGGAGGGCAACAGCTTTAACGATATGATTTTTCCCAGCCATTGTTCTGTTCGTGGAGCTTAGGTATCTGTTAAAGCAAAAGAGAGAGATCTACCAAAGTACCAGCTGGTTTCCCAGCTGTCCTTTCAGAGAAAAAGCAGTTAAATCTCTCTAATTATATTCAAAATGTGCTATGTTTTGTTAATAGGGGAGGTGCCCTATAAAGCAATAATGCTCACTAGCGGCGGGTGGGAGTTGGGGAGGTAGCGAGGGAACCAACATATTTGAATATTATTACCACTTTGAGCTTTTCTTGGGATCTTCTTTGGATGTTTTTTCTTTTTGCCCTGTTCCCCATTATAGAGGTTTGTTTCTGACCACTGATGTCTTTTTGAGCACAGTTACATTGTTGTGGCACCATCTGGTTACTGTTCCTGTTTGGTTTGCCCTTTGACTGGCTCATCCTTTCTGACTATGTTGGCAGGAGGGTTGGCTGAGGTCTTTTTTCCTCAATTTATACATACATTTTTTGTTAGCTTCAAATTGGTATTTATTTTGTGACTCTCACATTTTGTTAGGTTTTTTGTTTTTTATTCATTTTTCTGTGCCTGATTTGGAGTTTCTTCTTTTTTATTTTGATAGTTTTTTGACTCCTTGGGGAAATTTTGCTATATAGTGCCCAGTTAACATTGGCAGGTTATGGCTTTTGTGGCGATCGCCGGATATTCAGTGCCATTGCTGCGGCACTGAATATCCATTGCTGACGAGGCTCATAGCCCTTCCAAAATCAACACAATTGAATATCGGGCCCCAAGAGACCAGGGTTCAGTTCCATGTAGCATTGTGGCCTTGGGCAAGTCTCTTAACCCTCCATTACCTCAGAAGAATCCAATCTAGCAATATTCCTGTATAATGTACATTACCAAGTTTAAGTTAAAATGTAAACTGCTTTGAATATAAATGATAAAAGCAGTATAAAAAAAATCCTGTTAAATAAATAAAATACAAAACCCTACAAAAGTCACTGAGGATCTATAGAGCAAATCTCCATACCATATCAGCACCAACTTCCAAAACTCACCTAAGGAGCCTACCCAAAAAGAAGCATCACTGTAAATACTGCAGCGGACCCTGGAACATCCAACACCTATTTGAAAAGCTGAACAATTCAAATTACTACAGTACAGATCCCTTCGTGCAAACTCCATGTTAACAAAATGCCTGGCCGGCCCTCAGTCACAGAACACAGATCCTCACCAAATACAGAATAGGTGACGATAACCTAAAGTGAAAATAAAAATATGTAGACAAATATTAAACTGAAAGCCCAAGAAGACAGACTCTGCATGCAGTGCAATACCAGAGAAATAAAAGATGCATTTCCTGTACTGTGTAAAATATAAAAATAGTGCAAAGCCCAATCATTCATTTGAAAATACAATTATTTTTCTATCTTTGTCTGACCATTTTATACTCTGATCATGCTGGCCTTGATCTGAGGCTTTTACTTTCTTCTGTCTTCTCTTAGCTCTCTTTCTACGGTCTCCGGTCCATCTGCCATTTCTTGTCTCTCCTTTTGTTTTCTTCACTTCCTTCCATCTTGGATATTGATTTTTTTTCTTTCCACCTTTCTTCCATTTATTTCTCTCTCTCACTGGCCACTCAGATTTCACAGCTCCTTACTACCCAGTTCTCAATCTCCCTCTTTTTTATGCCATCTGTGTACTGCCCCCTGCTTCCCCCTCTCCAGAATTTGTCTTCCTGCCTCTCGTGGCCCCCTCTCGTGCCCCCCCCCCCGTGTTGTCCAACTTTTGTCATAAGAACATAAGAAATGTCATGCTGTATCAGACCAAGGTCCATCAACCTGGCAGGTTCCCAAAAAGTACACAGGTTCCACAATGCTTGTCCCAGGGTAAGCAGTGGACTTTCTGGGTCCTCTTTAATAATGGTTTATGGATCTTTCCTCCAGGAATTTATCCAAATCTTTTTTAAACCCAGCTACACTAACAGATTTGTAAATATGGATAAGCAAATCTGATAAAGAGGAAAACTTGAGAAAAGAGCTTTATGGGCTAATAACAAAATTTTAAATTTTATGCAAAATCATAAAGCATGTTACTGCTTCTTGAGATAGTAAAAATGTCTACCAGAAAACAGCTAAGTAGTATGTAAGTAATAAATACAATTACCATTCTGTTACAACATCCCTCATATTACCATGTGTCGTGACCCCAGCCCCGGCCGAGGGCCTAGAGGCATACGGCTGCCATTTTTAGTCCTCTAATAAAGGAATTAAACACTATTCTTGTCCCAAGAAAAGTCGTGTAAGCCAAGGGTTAAAGGCAAAGACAAAAGTTTATTTTTCAAAAAAAAGCACTAAGGTTCAAACACACAACGTGAGGATGTTCTTCTCCAAGCAATACTTCAGAAATTATACATAAGCTGGAACTGAGGAAGCGTCATAAGCTTTTAAAACATGTGCAGTTGTTTTCATAAGGTAATCAGCGAAACAAAATACAGCTTCTCTGTTTAAGCAAAGTTAAATGTCCTCATTTACCTTCTGCTCCTTTAAACACAAAAATGTAGAAGCTGGCAACGTTCTCTTGAGTTAGTAGGTATTTCTTAGCAAAACAAAACTAGGTTCATTCACACTGCTTCTCAAGACCTTTCTTTATCAAGCATTTCTTATCAACAGACTTTCATAGCTTCTGTCTGGCATAATGTACAATCTATTGGCAATTCACCTGATATGGAGTTTTGTTCCGCACAGTCCACTTGCATATCCTCTTGTTCTAAAGCATGTACGTCTGGCTCTGAACTCCCACAATCTGCTCCTCGGTGAATGCTCTGGGGAAATCCCTGGATCTCCCTCCAGCACTGGTTTCCCCGGTAAGGAATGTCTGTACCTCTAGTATGGGATATCTCTCCCTGGCTCAGTTGCCTTGGTTCCTCTCGGCTGTTCAGCCACGGTTCTTTGTTCCAGGCGGGGTTCTGGTTACTTCTAGCTATAGCCTTGTTCACCCACCTTTGAGCAGCTTGAAACCTTCGGTCCGAGACCCAAGGTAAAAGACTTCCCTGCTTTCTTTCTCTAAGCAAAGCCCACGTGGTTTCTTGGCTCTCAGGCTCCTTCCACATCTTTCTCCTTCCCCTGATGTTTCTTCCTCTGTTCCTCTCTCTGAACTCCTGGAACAGCTGAAACACGCTGAACTCTCTGAACCTTCCCACGATTCTGGACTGGAACTGGAACACTAACAGTTTGAACCGCAACCTGATCCTGAACCCCCTTCTCCCCTTCTGAGCAGGGTTTATAAGGCTGCTTCTTAGCTAGCCTTTCTCTGTCTCTGCACAGGTGTTTGCCATTACCCCCTAAGCTTGCACTTACATCAGCAGAGCTTGGGTGTGGCAAACTGGCTCTATCAACTCCCTGCTTTCTTTCTTTGAACTGCAGTCTGGAACCTGTGAATTTCAGGAATGTCTCTTTCCTTAAAGGTATATTCACTATCTTTTCCTATTTCCATCGGTTCAGCAGGGCTCTCCTCATCACATATGACATCGCTCTGCAAGATTTTCATAACTTGCCCAGTACATGTATTCAATATATTCATTTTTTTGAATTGAATCTGTTTTTCGGAAATTAAAATACCACCCCCATATATCTGGAAAAAAATAATTTTCTTGGAAGTCAGTTACTTTAATTTGAGGTGCGTTACTCACTTTGATATCAAAAATGTACTTCTAGATGAAGGTTAAGGCAAATCATGCTCACAGTCTTCGCTTTTCCTAGAGAAGCGTTTGGGTTAGAGCCCAACAAGCAAAATGACAAGGTATAAGAATCACTTTCTTTTTGCCTTCAGACCACGGATTCTGCAGAAGTGATTTTGCTTGTGCCGAAGAAAAGGACAGATAGCACTGTGTGTTTAAAGCCACTGCCTGTACACTCCCTTTCCGAAGGGCCTGGCAGTGACAGCGTAAACCTTTTGGCACATTTCACATTCTTGCATCCAACTGCAAGCCTTGGTCGAGCCCTCAAATGGTTTACGGCTGTCTGCAGTCTAAATAACAGTCTTCCTTAGGTGTATGGAGAACAGCCAAGTTCGTTCTAATACTATCTGCAAAACAAGATAGCAGTCATTAGGCTGGGGAGCGTGTAAAATTTCATCCGTATTAAAGTGATGAGCAAAATAACAAAGGCTGGAAAACCAGAACATGGCAGTACATGCTTATCATAAGACCACAAAAAAACCCGACACCCCCTCCTAAAAGGTAGTTCCCACCTTCTATCGCTTCAGGAAAAACAACAAGAATAGCACCAAGATTCAGCGAGCTTCTGACATTTAGAATAGCGCATCAACTACTGGGAACTGATTTTGCAGAGAAACTAAGGAAAAGGATAACGCACCTTTCCGAGTATTAACCAACATAAGGCCCGCCACCTGGTTTCTGTGCCATTTCTTTGTTTTACGTCTGACCAGGTTCCCCCCTTCCAAAGCCCCCCCTTCCCCCTGTTATGCGCTGTACACCAGACAGTGCATGTGGATGATCTTCTGGTCAGAGCGATACCTGCAATAAACCTTCCACACATCCTTGATGGTGGTGATGGCCAGGATGAAGAGCACAGGGGCCAGGGCCAGCGCCAGCTCAGGCTTGAAGGCGTTCACGGAGGGCGATGAAGACGAAGTAGATGTTGGCAAGGCAATGGAACTGCTTGAAGAGATTTTTGGGCAGGAAAGAGCGGCGTGTACGTGGTGGTTTTGATCTTGTTGCTGGTGTGCTGGAGCTGAGGGGAGATGCGAGGGGCCGGCTCCCGGAGGAGGGGAAAAGAAGGGGAAGAGCACGGAAAGCAAAATGAGGACGGTGCAGTCATGGCTGCAGCTGGCAGCCCCCCCCCCTCCGAGGACTCCCGGAGTGACAGCAACAGCAGCCATGACTGCACCATCCTCGTTTTGCTTTCCATCCTCTTCCCCTTCTTTTCCCCTCCTCTGGGAGCCAGCTCCTCGCATCTCGCCTCAGCTCCAGCACTATTCTCCTCTTTTTTTTTGTTTCCACAATGACTAGAAAAATAATAAAAATAGACCACCATCATTCACACATACAGATCCTTTGAAATTGTTTGGCAAGCTACTGTGCCACAAGAGCAAAAAAAAAAAAAAAGACCAGAAAAATGATAACACGCAGTTAAGTGATCATTCTTCCCACCACTAACAACTTTTTGAACCAGAAGTGGGTGAGGTATCCCTTTCAGGGGACAGGGCACTCTGCTTCAGCCTTGGCTCTGCAAAGCTCCATCAGAAATTAATTTGGTTGCGCTGGAATTGTGGTTGCTGACTTATCTGATGGAGACACAGCTGCTTTGTTATAGTGTTGTTATTCCTTTTGAGGGACCTCAGTTGCAACATAGAGTGAGGAATTTGCCTTCGGTATCTGCTTTGAAGGAGGAGGTGGTTTAAAAATTATAGTAAGAACTAGAGTTGGGCAGGACTGCTGCCTCCTTCGATTTCTCTCCTTTTCAGAATCTGGTGGTTTCCATTTTGGGCATTATACTGAACAAAAAGCCAGGAAAATTTCATTTAATTCACAATTTTTCTTTCTCATTAGGAAACAGAGTAAATTCATTTACTGATCCTACTCTGTGATTGGTCCAGTATGTTTCTTTTGATTCTGCTCTTGATCTGTTGTGACGCACTGGTCCTGGTGCCTTAACCTTTCGCCACACACGTGGGGTCATTTTGACCCCAAGCCTTTTTGTTATGTCAAATTGCTTACTTATTTATTTCAGCCATGACTTAAAACTTCCGGCAGCTTCTCAATATTGGCAGCCATTGAATTTCCTGTAGAGTGTTATCATTTAATCGGAACAGTAATTTTATGTTAACATTTTTATGGTGTATATACAGTACCTATTATACACACCTGGGGTCAAATTGACCCCAGCTTAGCAAAACCAGCGTTGTCAGAATTCCTGTTTCAGGTTCATGTTGTAGTTATTATTGTTAATTTGGCATTGCTAGGCTATTTCATCTGTAGGCTACTGTGATCTTCATGTGAAATTAAGGTGACATTTTTTAGCGTTTGAGTTCATACCAGGCATGTGTTCGTATAGACCTATTCATTGCTGTTATAGAAGTAATGAAGCTTTGCTGACAACATTGTTTCTTTTTTCTGAGATATATTTGATTGGTAATAACAGCTATTTATTATGATTTCAGTTATTTTATTGTTCCAAGAATTCTGAGTGAAATGAGTAGTAGTTGTCCTCGTCGTCTAACAAGCCAGGCTGTACTTCAGGCAGTATTAGCTGAACTTGAAAATGAATCATCAGAAGATGAAACAGGAATAGAAGGTGAAGACTCTGATGGTGAGCCAGACAATGTTGAACAAACTAGTGACTATGATGATCAAATTGAGGGACAGGAAGCACAGTACCTGGCAGGTGATACAGCGGAGAATGAAGACAGTGCATCATCATCTGATGATGATGATGATCCACAACCAAGCAAGAAAAAAAAATTAACTCAGGATTTTATAAACAGAAGGAATCAGGTAAAATCTACAATCAACATGTACTTACCTGGAATGGATATGACAGTTGATGAGCAACTTGTCAGCCTCAGAGGCAAGTGTGGCTTTCGACAATACATTCCCACAAAGCCAGGAAAGTATGGAATAAAGATATTCTGGAACTGCGATGCAGAGAACCAGCTATCCACTGAAAGGAGAAGTTTATCTGGGGAAGCAACCAGAAGCAGCGGTCAAACTGAAGAAAGGAATTGAAGTAGTGAAAAGATTGACTAGACATTGGTGGAAAACTGGCCGCAATGTTACATGTGATAATTGTTTTACTGATGTAGGACTGGCTGAAGATCTTCTGATTCAACACACTACAGTTTTTGGCACCATGAGAAAAAACAAAAGGGACATACCGGGTGAACTGCTGATTTCGCGGAACAAGGAACTGTTTTCATCACAGTTTGTTTTTTGCAAAGAGATCACACTAGTGAGTTATGTTCCAAAGAAAAACAAAACAGTCATTGTTTTGAGCAGCATGACAAGGCGATAGATGACAAGAATGAAAAGAAGCCTGAGATGATTCTGCACTATAATGCTACTAAGTCTGGAGTAGACAATCTGGACAAGCTTGTGCGTACATTGTCAAAAGACGCCTTCTTATCACCAAGCCTAGACCCAGCCCAGAGCCTTGCTTGGCCTTCTGGGATATGTAGTTTAAATAAGCAGTTGTGGCACCGAGGTAAGGCTTCAAAAAGGTTTTATTTCCCCTTCCAAGAGGTTTCTTTTGGGTGAGTCAAACAAAACATAAACAGCTCCACTTGGGCAAAAACAAAGCAAGAACAGGAACAAAAATTGCTTACTTTCAGCTTTTAAACAAGTAAATGAAAAGTACTCAAAAACAGCTCTCTTCAGCAAACAAAGGCATTTTCTTTGTGGCTTTCAAGCTTTGGCAATTCTACACACTTATCTTAGAGATAACACGTTATCTGAGACAGAGAGCGTACAGTCCATGTAATCACTGCTTACATTATCCCCCTGTAGCTCATATTGCATCTCTTCAGGCTCTTCTGTTAAGAGGTCATCTCTTGCAGCATGTGAAACGTTGCTAAACAGTCTCCCCTTGCTCTGCAGGAAGTCTCTTTCCCTCTGGGTAAGAATGTTAGCTAAGCTGCTACCGTATTCCTTGGAGTGTCTTTCTTGGGAGCTTCTTAAATGTGGTGGGAGATAGAGAGAATTCCTAGTTTCACTTTTCCCTCTACTAGGAACATTAGGGTTAGCCTTGCACAGTCTCTGCCTCAAGCTATGCTCAGTTGCTATCGACGCTGGAATAAAATCACGTAAAAACTTTTCCTGGCTCCTGCCTTTGAAACCTCTTCCAGATACAGACTTATGCTCAGGTATAAAAGCTTTACTGTTTTTCTGCCAGTTATTTGTATAAAAACTTTCCTCTGGCTTCCTCCAGCTAACTTCACAGTCAAATGTTTGGTTACCTTTTTGATAGCATTTGCTGGGCTTTGATGCTCTCAGAGTTCTGCTCTCAGCTCCCTTCCAATTAGAATTTCTCCGTTTATATCTCTGGCTTCCAGCCACACAGCTGCCTGCTCCCATGCTCCCACCAGGTTCTAATTCACTCCTGCTGTGTCCTGCGTATGTCTTCTCTCTCTCACCTTCACTCTCACTCTCACTTTCACTCCTGCTCCCACGCTCAGTCCATCTGTTGCTTGGACTTTCAAGCTGGCTTCATCTCTCTTGCACACGCTGGCTCTCTCCAACCCCAAGTTGGCTCTGTTGCACACGCTGGCTCTGTCCAGACTGACTCTCTTGCACACGCTGACTCTGTCTAGCCCCACGTTGGCTCTGTCTAACCCCACGTGCAGTGAGCTTTTCTATGTGCGTGTCAGCTCCACCCACACCCAGCTGGCTTCCATTAGCTCCTAATTCCTTAGCCTTTCTGTTTGGGCGTGTTTCCTTTGCACGTGAGCTACTTTGTTTAGGTTGCCTATGGCAACATCCTACCCTGTGTTCCTCAGAACTGTCATGATCAGACCTATTTCCTGCATTTCTGCTGGTTTTCAAGGGCTCTATTAAGGCTGCTCTGTGACAACATATACATGCAAACGTGGCACTAGAAGATGGTCGTTCTGCCTGCTGATGAACATGTTCGATGTCGCTGGTGTGGCAGCTTACATAATTTGGGTGCAGCAAAAACCCAAATGGCAAACAGAGGTGTCCCACAAATGGCGACTGTACCTAACAGAACCGGCAAAGGAGTTAGTTCTGCCACAGCAGACATTGCGATTGCAGAACCCAAGAACACTTCAGAAAGGGGTGCGGATCTGCATGCAACTACTTGGATTCAGCTTACCTGGTCCTACAGACTGTGAATCCAGAGGGGCACGATCACGCTGCCAGCTTTGCACCAGATCATCAGATAAGAAAACATCAAAATACCGCAAGCGATGTGGTACAGCCATATGCCCAGAACATTGCCAGCTGTTATGCAATGAATGTGCTGACTAAAAGATGCCTAGATAGATGATTATACTAGGGGTGTCGAGACTTAATTACAATTAAGTGATAAACTGAAGTTAATAGTTAGACTGCTTTTATATCATAAACACTGAACATTTGTAAACAGCAAAAACGGATAACTGTTTTTAATAAATGCATTCAAATACCAATCCTATGTGGATGAAATTGTTCACGGTTTCTGGTCATTTACTGATGGGGTCAATTTGACCCCAGGTGTGTAAAGTCGTCGGTAATTTAACGTGTGTGATGAAGGGTTAATGGCAAAAACTGACATTAAATCTGCATTTCGATTACTTCCTATTCATAGTGTATGCTGACCAAATTGCTTAACATTTTGCCAAATGCATGTTCCTCTCACTGTGAGATTGTTTTGTTTCCGTCAGTCTTATCATTTCTATTTTTTTCTGCTTTACATGTTGTCAGTGAGCTAGTGGCAGCATCGGGCACCTCTGACAGACATATGTTGCTATTGTGGAATGAGAAGGAGCTTTATGAGACGGCGGTCTGACTGAAGATTCATCGTTCTAAGATGGATCAGGTTTGGAAAAGCCGTTTGGGTATCTTTACGGAGTTGCCTGGTTTGGTAACATGTCCAGTTGGGCTTGCCCATTCCTTTTTACATTTCCAAATTCCAGGGGGTTCATTTTGGTGGTTTCATGAGGATGGGTCCTCTCTGACTCAGTTTCAGGTTGGAGCAGCTCTGAAGCATGCTTTGAGAAAGGCTGGGTATGACTCCTATCAATTTGGCACTCATTACAGTACTTCTGGATTAGAGCAGCTTCCTTTACAGCAGCTCAAGGTTTGTCAGCACATGCTATTAAGCGTTTGAGGCGCTGGCGTTCTAATATATCAATGTTCTATTTGTTAAGTAATTGATTTAATATTCTGCTTATTTAGTCTTTTTTGCAGGTGCAACCATCCATGAAGTGCATGTTTGAATATGTGGATATTCTTGTGTTCTAGGCCAGAAAGCGGGCAGCAGAGACTAAAAGGGGTGTGCGCCTGGGCCTTGCTGCATATGGTATTCATCTGTATAGACTTGGAATGCGGGGCATGCAATGGTGTCAGCTGCTTCCTTTACTGCTACATGTCTGACATTCTGCTAATCCTCATTGTTTATTTATGTGGAGACACATTCTGTATTGGCTGTCCATCCCCCTGTGTGGCTGACCAGAAGCGGGACTGCCCAGAGTTAGAACCGATTCTGATCCCATGGGGGCTAGATGTGCCGGCAGGATCGGAATCAGGTCAAAGGTCCAAATGTGCAGGCCAAGCCCCAATTCTGGTCGGTCTGCATGCATAGCAGATCCCCGGCTACCTCAGTCAGGCTCCTGAATGGAGCCACGATGCCATGGCGTCCCTTTGCCATGGCACAGTGGCTCCATTCAAGAGCCACAAATGCCGGCTGCTGCTGACCCTCTTCTTTCCCTGCAACCATACCTTCGATCCAGCTCCCATGGCCAGGGTCCGGCTGTGAGGATCGTTCTGCACCCCTACCTTTTTGTCATTGCCCAGCGGCATGATCCTCTGACATCCAGGAGGACTTATTCCACCTCTGCAGTGGAATAAATCCCCTATCCATGTTCACGGCCCCGGACATACAGGGCCTACTTCAGAATCATCCCTATATGTCCAGGGTCATAGCCTGCCTATGCCCCGCTCTTGCTCTGCCATTGTACCGCCCCCTTCCACCCCCGTCTAAGCCTCCCCATACAAATGGGCTGTACATATGGGTAGGTATTAGCCAGAACGGCAGGGGAGCGAATCTGGACGTCCTTCCCTGCTATTCATGCCAGTGAGTGAACCCCTTAGGGGGGAATGATATTAGTTAGGTTAAAGGGGTGAAGCTTATTTGACAGATAAAAAATGATTGATCCTGTTTCAGTTTTGTTTTCCTTATGCTGTAATTATATGATCTCAAATTATGCCTAGCTGGAAAGGTGAAGAGTAAGAGGGAGGCATTCATAAAATTCAAGAGATCACAGAAAGAGGAAGACAAACATCAATATTTGGAAAAACTTACAGAAGCTAGGAAAGTAGTCAGGAAAGCAAAGATACAAAAAGAAGAAAAAATAGCCAATACAATAAAATGGGGGAACAAGACATTTTTCAGATATGTTAGTGAGAGGAGGAAGTGCAAAAGTGGTTTTGTCAGACTCAAGGGTGAAGGAGAGGAATATGTAGAAGCTAATGAGAATAAAGTAGAGGTCTTAACAAATATTTTTGTTCTGGGTTCACAGATGAAGGGCCAAGAGCACGACCAAAGAAAACACCCACAAATAGGAATAGAAGTGAAGACTGTGTTTTGCCACCATATTTGAGTCTGGTGTTTTATTGTGTTATGTGATTTCTGATGTAAAGTTTGAATTAAGAAAGGAGAAGGGTGTGAGTGCTTATGTTAATGCTTTTAAATACCGGGCCCCTAAATGCAACATTACAAGTCAAAAGATTAGTACTAACTACATAACTGTGGACATCAATCAGTACATCCCTCACCAACCTCTTCCCCCCCTTCCCCTCCCCCTCTCCCCTTGATCAGCCAAGCATCCTTCTTAGGAACTTGCCTTACCAAATGCTTATTTCAAGGATGTCTCAGTAAGGCTGTTACCATTACCTTTAATTACCATTTTTTTTTTCTGCTCATTTGTTACCAATAGCAGAAGGATTGTAAGCTGTGTTTATTTAGCGGTTGTAAGCAATGAATTTCCTTTGACAGGTTATTTGTGCCAACTTCCTGATAACATCCTTAGAATGCATTTGCTCTACCTTCAGCTTTTAATGAGGAATGATTCCATTTAGAACTGCTAACTCACAACATCCGTCCACAAAATTGTATTTGGCATGGTGAGCTTTTAACCCCCCAATAAATGATTTAAAAGGGCAGCCACCTGCCTGTGGCACTTCCAATCGTGTCCTTCTGCCTGCATGCCAATTACAAGCTATATAATGTAACTGGAGAAAAGCATTGCACTTCATCATTTTGTGAGTAACCGAGTGCTGCATCTCTAGTGAGTCGCTAATTTTATAAGCTAGAATATTTAGAAGAGCATTATTCAAATGCTGGGTAATTTTATCTGGAGGAAAAAATATCAACCAGACTAGCATAATGACCTGTCTGACCATTAAGATCTGTATACTGAGTTTGCATTTTGTCTTAATTAAAACAAAGATGAAGACACTATAGCCTGTGAGGCATAAAGGGAGATATTACAAAGGGGGAGCAGCATGGTTTTAGTTAGTATGCAAGCGATTTTTTCATCTGGGTTCTAGGCTTGCAGAAAGTACCTGCCCGACTGAAAGCACATACTGTATGGCCACGGATGGATACGTCACACTGGGGTTTCCTTTGAAAATCCACTCTGAGAGGTATGGAGTGCATGCTTATTAATCATAGGCATTTTCTCCTGCTTTAAGGAAGGTGAAAACATATGCTTGGAGAGGTTCATTTTATAAAATGCTCTCCACTTCTAAATCGTGTGTTATGCTCTGAAAATCGCTCTTATACAATTATGGCCGAATATCCATATATAAGTCTGTGTGCTGACAAGACTGCACGTACTGCTTCATTCTGCACATGGGGTATTCCCGAGTGCATAATATGGGCAGAATGGGGATGAAATCATCATGTACATATTCATTTAAAAAAAATCTGTAAGTACATGCAGAAAGTACAAACACACATTTGGGACTCATGGAGTATATTTATAAAAATGCGGTGGTTTACCACATGCTCAGCCCCAAAAATGGCGCTCAACCCATACTATAAAGTAGATGCATGGACAGGTTCTGCACCATCCTTGTGCTCATTCTGTTCGGTGTGATCAGCACCAGTGCACGTAATGGAAGTGGCAGTAAGTGCACTCACATGAACTGCAACATTATCAGTGAGTGCATGCCAAAGATGTCTGTTCTTCCCATCCATCTCTGATCTGCCCAGTCTGCATCCCAACCTGCGCTAGTCAGGTAGTGGGGGATTTTTAGTGTGGCTACATGTTTGGTGCATGGTAAATTTTACCGCAGTGTGTGATGAAGCCCGCACTCTCTGGTAGCACACTTTAGTAAACCTGCCCCAGAGATACCTATGAGCCTTTACATACATATTTCCTGCTTTTTTGCCAAAGAGCTTTCCTGCCAAAATTCACATTTCCTGCCTTTTCTCCAACAACCTTTCCTGCTGAAATTCAAATTTCTCACCTTTTTTCCAACAAATCTTCCCTCCAAAATTCAAATTTTAAATTTCCCGCCTTTTTCCCAATGTACTTTCCCTCCAAAATCAAATTTCCTGCCTTTTTTTCAATGAGCTTTCCCACTCAAATTCAAATTTCCCACCTCAATCCCACCAAACTGGTTTAAGAACCACTATATATCAAAACAGATATCCACTGCCTAACTGCTTTACCCTGAAGAAAGCCATGGCTGAAACGTCGGTTCCACTTACTAAGATGCAGCATGACCCGGAAAACTGCAAAGATCAAGTCTGTACACTGACTTGTAGAGATCTGGCTATGGATGAAGAATGGCTGCATAGCTACAAGGAGAGGACAACTCGTATGGGACTCTGAGAAAGTGGTAAGAGGGGTACAAAGGTCAGCATGCTCAGGCGGGGTTTGTTGGGGAAAGGAGGAACATGAATACCGTAGCCTGGCAATGTTGATGAGAATGCCAAGAATAGAGCTGTGAAGATCAAGCTGGGGTACAGAGGATGAATGAGGCCTCCAAGGAATGTCATCAAGTTGCAGATAATTGGTTGATATTAGCCTAGGAACATAAGAACATAAGATATGCCATACTGGGTCAGACCAAGGTCCATCGAGCCCAGTATCCTGTTTCCAACAGTGGCCAATCTAGGTCATACGTACCTAGCAGGGAAATAACATCTGCATACTGATAAATTTAGATGCGTTGAAAATGGACAAGGTCAACTGTATGTAGAAATGGCTCTGGAGAAAGAGAAGGAATTTCTCGTAACTGAGGCCTCTGTTCTAAAGGCTAACATGGACAATTCACCATATTTTAAAAATTTAGGGGGTCGATCAGCAACAGTTATCCATAAAGCAGCACTTGGGTAAGTGCCACTGAAAGGAATATTCCGTGGCATTATCCTAAGAATGCCAATACAGTTTGGGAGCAAAGTAGGAAGTTATCCATACAGTGGTGATTTTCAGCACTACTAAACAGATAGCTCAGCACAACAAAAAGCTATCCTAAATGACTGTTTAGTTAGCTTTCGATATAGCAGCACTGAAAATTGCTGCTAAATGAAATGTCCAAATATTGTGCTGGCACTCACCGCATTATTTGGACATTCAACAGCTGCCACAATCCAGATATTGATGCTGAATATCCAGATTTTTTTTAGCCATGGTGGCTATCATTTAAATAATAGGATGACCACCCTGGGTAAATATTGACCCAATGGTATTTTCACTAGTCAACAAACTTTGGCACTTTAATAAAATGAGAAAAAAAGTAGAGGAATCCTGACAACATAAGAATCGCCATACTGGGTCAGACGAAAGGTCCATCAAGCCCTCTATCCTGTTTCCAACAGTGACCAATATAGGTCACAAATAAAAGGCGGAGCCAGATCTCCAGGGATAAGCAGTGGCTTTCTCCAGGTCTCCCTGTTCCTCTAGAAATTTATCCATACGTTTTTCAAACACAGCAATGCTAACTGCTTTTACCACATCCTTCAGAGCATGAAAAAATCCAGAGCGTGAAAAATAATTTCCTCCAATTTGCTTTAAATGTACTATTTAGTTCTTTATGGCCTGTCTCCTCGTCTGTGTATGTTTTCGAAAGAGCAAACAATCGATCTGAGTTGACATGTTTCACTTCACTCACAATTTTATAGACCTCAGTCACACTCATAAAGCAAGAGGTGGATTTTTCTAGTCACTTACAGTTTGGTTTCAGTGTTAGAAGAACACATCTGTTCCATAAAAAGAACTTTCAGCACGCCCCAGGCTTTGCCAATGAAGGTCTGCAGGCGCAGCAGTTCGTACATGCTTGGCTGAGCCATCTTGCTTTGTGTTCTGATCCGCTTATATGAATGACAGGATGATAGATTTGCTATTTCCGTCAAGAGAGTACTACTTAAAGCAATTAGATGGGGAATTTGGCTGTGAAATTAAGACCCTTGATATTAGCATCTTCCCATCGCCATTAAATAACAACTACAAATAGGTAGAGTTCTGACCTTTAACAAAGTTACTGTGAAAATTGAGAAAAATCATAATTATAATTTTTCTTAGTATGTACTATGGAAGATTCAGTTACCATGAGAATGTATACAGTGTTTTGTTGTTAATATGACTGCATATTTTTTTTTGGAGAGTTCTAGTGATTGTAGCACATGTTTCAGATGCTCGACTGATAGATTTGGAAACCAAAAGTCTCTATATATTGCTAGAACAGACTTTAGGAAAACTAATTTTGTCAAGGTGGGAGAATACCTTGTGGAGGATTAAAATTTCACACAAATTTTCAGTAACAGTTCAAAGCAAGCTATATTCAGGCACAGTAGCTATTTCCCTGTCCTCAGAGGACCTACTACTCATTTCATTAAATTTATAACCAACGTATCAGATTTCTTACAAATAATGAACATGTGAAACACATAAATCACAATCTAAGGGGTATGTTTACTAAACTGCGGTAATCGTACATAACGCGTGTTATGATGCGCTAACGATCGTAATGCTCCGCGGCGCGGTAAAACACCGCAGAAGGTGGAAAGAGGGCGGAGAGAAGGGGTCAGTGGGCAGAGAGTGTGTGGGGAGAGGCTCCCCTCACACTAACGCGCTGATTTTCAGAGCTGAATTACAATGCGAATAAAAACCTGCCGACATTACAGGAGAGAGAAACCATTTCAGTGTCAGCAATGTACAGCCCAGGCAGGGAAACCAAAAAACAGTGATAAGTGTGATAAATGTGCAGAGAACAAAAGGGCACAGAAACACTGAAAATGACCCCAACAAACTGGGAAAAAACAATAACCAAGCTGGCCAATAGTGGTATCAATGAGAAACATCAACCCCTCCCCCCCCCCGAGTAAGCTCCATAGAACAGATATAAATCGTGGAAGGGTCTATATGCCGTCCCCATACAAGGTGAATGAGCCCACAGTGAAATAGCGCTGCTCAGGGTTTTCCCCACCATCGGACAGGGTTCCTATGGCGTGCACATGTCCCGCAACATCAGGGCGGGCATGTCGGAATGGCAACTGGACAGATGCCAGAGAAGGGGATACAGAGGGTCGCAGGCGGCACATGCTGTGGTGGAGCTGGGCCACAGTGCAGACTAGGGTGATGCCTAGGTGGCCCATACGAATGCTGAAACAGCGGAGCAGCCAGACAGCAACTGCTGAAGGCCCAACATGGGCATGAGTGTGTTTCCCAAAGTGTCACAGGGGATAGTACCCAACAGCTACCCCCAAGGGCAAGGAACATTGGCAGGCGGGGCTGGGGGGAGCGTGGACATCTATGCAGGCACCCCTACCCCAGAACCCGCACCATAGGCAGCCGCCTACCTGCACACTAGATGGCCTGAGACTGCGCACCACCAGCTTCACCAGCAGAAGGGCATGTCAGCATGGTGGCTGAGGGATACTGGTGGTGGAGGGGGCAGTGGCAGCTGCCCAGAGCAGAACGTGGCCTAGCCCTGTGTAGGTGGGTGCCATGCACTGCAATAGACAGGCCCTGTCTGACCAACAGTCATGGTATCACCAGGCAATGCACCATCTCTGTGATAACATGGTGGTGCAGTGCACAAAACCAGTGTATTCAGAAGCAGAAGGTCACAGGTTCAAGTCCCAGCTGTGGTTTCCGCCAACCCAGTCCTCATATTTTACCCACAACTATAACGTGCTAATACAGACAGAACCTTTCATGCAGATGACGTAAACATGCCCAAAACACCTACATTTTACCCTACAGAGCACAGACACCATAAACATGCACATTACCTAGAGCAGAGCCTCCCAAATGCAGTCCTGGAGGGCCAAACACCATTCAGGTTCCATGCTGCCTCTGATAAAGATGCCTGTGTTGCATTTCTATGCGCCACCCCCATGGTATGCAGATGTATCTCATGCATATTTATGAGGGACAGCATGAAAACCCGAACAGTGTTTTGCACTGCAGGACTGGAGTTGGGAACCTCTGCCGTAAAGCAGCAGCCAACAGGGGCAGACACACCCACACCCACAGGCCCCATTATCCAAAGCCTCCTGGAGAGGCAGGAATTTGGGCTCTGCATACATCTCCCAATACTAGCACTTGCATACGTTAGTAATGCCACCCTAAACCTGGGAATATGGTACACATCTATCAAAAGGTTGCTATGATTACTGGCAGATAGCAATTCCTAGGTTAAGTACAATTTTATGAGTGAGCTGCATCATAGCAACCTTTCTGATGTCTGTGGAGTGTGCTACAGGTCTTGTGTCTGACAGTGTTTACCAATCTGGGGAGTGACTCCTACAGTATTGCGTACCATAGCCATGCCTGCACTGTGCCCAGGACTGGTGTGGTGGCCTGGGCTGCCCAACACCTCTATAGTTGCACAATGCTGGCATAGATGTGGGGAGTGTGTGTCTGTCTATCCAGTGTGTGGTGGCTGCCAACACCCTCCACAGCCCACACTGCTAGCACTGTTGCCAGTATTGGCCTGCCAATGTGCATAATGAGGAGCAAGGTACCGTGGGAATAGCCTGTATAGGGTGGCCTGGCCTGGCTGCATCTGCACAGGGCATAGGGCTATGGCCGGACATTGTAGTGCCCGGTACCACCTGCACGGACAGGGTGGCCATAGCATGTCTTGCTGGGAGGTCACTCTCACCCTGACTGAGCAGTGACCATGGCATGGCTAGGTTCCCCCATAGTGCTATATAGTATTTCTCTCATGTGATATTTATGGGTTTTCTTTTGGGGCCCAATCACTGACTTATCTGCTTGGTGTGTATGCTGATATCCCCGTTCTGGGTACATGCATCTCCTCCAGGACCATGCACTATGGATTAGCTGGCAGACTGTCTGCAGCTAGTATGTGTCTTGCTGGAACACCTTGCAGGGTGCAGCAGCTGGAGGCTTGCTGCTGGAGAATGTCAGATAATGGTGGGGGGCAGCTGAGCACTTCCAGACCTGCCGTCTGTCTGCTATTGCGTTATGAATGTGTACTGCTCTGCATTGCCTGCCCTGTAGGGTGTTTGATCCCTAGCAGGACTGGAGTGATGGTCCCCTCTACTACCACCATTGCAGGAGGGTAGAAAGTGGATCTGTTGGCGGGAGATTCTGTCCCCCACCCTGAGCCCCAGAGGGTACGTTGGGTGGTGTTATGTAATCTCCCTGTGGGTCCCAACACCCCCCTTCACTTACATCATGTGACCAGGGTATGCACTTTTCTGGGTGCATCATAGTCCACAAGGGCTAGATGTGACATACAGATGAACACAGGCATATCCTAGGGGTGTTTGCAAGGACTACCTATCACACATTGGCACTGATAGGGACCTGCAGCATAGCCTATCTCAGCACAGCCAGGTGCTGTGAGAATGGTGCTGGGCACCATACCTCTCCCTCAGGATGAGCACAGGACCCGCATACTGTGACGGTCTGTAGCTACTCTGTGCCACTAACACACACCGTCGGCACCCCCTACCAGGCTGAGGTGCTGTGGGGTGCATACCCCATCTTGTGCTCATCTGTAGACTGCTGATGTACATGTGCTGTGCATCCTGGGTACGGATGGGTTGACCCTATCCTGGTAACTACAGCAGAATGTGGGTGTGGTGCCGTGCAGTCCTCCTGTAGCCAGCCAGGTGTTTATTAGCAGCTCTAGCCCACTGGTTACTTCACTGCCCATGGAGCTAGAGGTCATGGGTTCAAAACCCACAGTGGGGTTCATTGATAGGGCTGTCTTAGGCATTGTCTATTTTTATTATATATTAGTGCTGCCAGCAGAACCACCCGCAGGGTACTGTCACCTTAGGGTGGCTCATAAGGTGCCTTATATGGTGTCCTATAGGGGACATTATAGGGTGCCTTGGCAGACAGCGCACTTTATATTAACCCTTTCCAGGCCAAGCCCAAAACTTTTGGGATCCAAACTTCTGCCTAAATATTCCTATCAAATGGTATATAATACATGACCATGGCAGAGGGAACGTCACTATTGGAACATATTGAATAAGACGGGTACAATTTTCCTGACATATGCAAACTTTAACCCGGCTGCAGAATGTGGATTAAAATATTATAGTAGGCCTTCAAAGGATTACACATGACGCCTCAGCCAGCCTTATTCATTAGGCACACTGGGGAATCAAACCCATGACCCTTGTACCATCAGTCTGTGTAGTAACCATTGTGCTACAGCTCTGTTTCTGTATTTGTGTGTCAGCGCGCCTTCATAAGCTTAATGCGCAGTAACGCGCCCTGTAATGATCGTTGCTGCGCGGCGCCTTATAACGCGCGTTTTCGGTAACGATGTACCGCCCATGTCCTTTTTTGGCATTTCTTCCACTAACGCGGCTCCTAACATGAATCACACTAACACAGTTTAGTAAACATACCCCTAAGGGGTATGTTTACTAAAGCGTGGTAACGTAGCAGCGGCTACGTTATCGCGTGATAAGTAATGTTAACACACGCTAACGTTACCAGATGCAATGTTAACGCGCGTTAATGTCTCTGCCACGGTAAGTCACACAGAGAGTGGAGAGAGGGCAGAGAGAAGGGGTCAATGGGCGGTGAGTGGGCGGGGAGAGGCCCCTGCTACACTAATGCGGTGAACTGATGGGCCGAACATTACCGCGAGTGAAAACCTGTCGTTATATGCACATTTGCAGGAGAAAGAAACCATTTAAGTGTCAGTAATGTAAAGCATAGGCTGGGAGCCCCAAAAAAATGATAGTAGTGCTACATGTGCAGAAACAGCATAGTGCCCAAGTATGAAAGGGCACTATGGTGATGCTGCAAATGGGACATAGGGGGCTGCAGGCGGGACATGCCGTGGGGCATCTGGGGCACAGGGTGGGCTAGGCAGATGCCTAGGTTGTACATAGGAGCGCAGAAACTGGAAACCAGCAAGACAGCAACTGACCAAGGTCAAATATGCCCAGTAGTCTGTGTCCCACAATGTCCCATCCAGGGGACATTACCCAGCAGGTACCCCAAAGGGCACATAACATTGGCAGGCAGTGCTGGGGGGAAGCATGGATGTCTATGTAGGCACCACTACTCCAGACCCCACACCCTAGGCAGCTGCCTACCTGCACACTGGATGGCCTGGGACTGCGCACCACCAGCACCACCAGCATATGGGCATGTCAGCATGGTGGGGGAGGGGTGCTGGTGGTGGGGGGAAGTGGCATCTGCCCACAGCAGAGCAAGGCTAAGCCCTGTTCAGGTGGGTGGCATGCAGTGCAACAGACAAGGTCTGTCTGATGGACAGTCATGGTATCCCCAGTGACCGACTTGCCTCTGTGGCAACAGTATGGTGCAGTACACACAGCCAGCATGTCCTAGAGCAGAAGGTCACAGGTTCAAGTCCCAGCTGTGGCTCCTGCAAACCATGTCCCTACATTTTACCCTACATACAACATAAACATGTGCACTCCCTAGAGCATCAGCCAACAGGGGCACAAACACCCCCACACACAGGCTCCACTATCCAAAGCCTCATGGAGAGTCAGGCTGTTGGGCCCGGCACGGAGCAGCTGTTACCACCAAAGCACTACTACTAGCACCTGCATACCTTAGCAATGCCTGCACTGTTCTCAGGACTAGTGTGGCAGGCAGGGCTGCCAACCACCCCTATCTTTGCACAATGTTGAAATAGGGGTGGGAGTATGTGTATGCCTATCCACTGTTTTGTGGCTGCCTATTCATCACTGGGCCCACAATGCTTACACTGTTGACAGCATCAGCCTGCCAATGTGCATAATGAGGAGCAAGGTATTGTAGGTATGGCCCAGATAGGGCAGACTGGGCAGGATGCATCTGCACAGGATATGGGGCAATAGCTGGGACACTGTAGTGCCCGACCACCAC
The DNA here is from genome assembly GCA_033557465.1 of Ichthyophis bannanicus. NCBI lineage: Eukaryota > Metazoa > Chordata > Amphibia > Gymnophiona > Ichthyophiidae > Ichthyophis > Ichthyophis bannanicus. The sequence goes on from CM066040.1 coordinate 72,898,620, forward strand.
CTGCATTTTCAGGGTGGCCACAGCATGTCATGCTTGGAGGTCACTCTCACCTTGACTGAGCAGTGACCATGGCATGTTTTGGATCCCACATAGTGCTATACAGTGTTTCTCTCAAGTGATATCTGTATGTTCCCTGTTCTATGGTCCAAATCACTGAGATACCTACTTGGTGTCTGTGCTTACATCCCACTTATGGGTGCTCATAGTTCCTCTGGGGACATACACTATGGACTGGCTAGCGGACTGTCTGTAGTCAGCATGTGTATGGCTGGAACACCTTGGAGGGTGCAACAGGTGCAGACTGACTGTGCTCTCTGCTGGTGAATGTCAGATCATGGTGGGGGCAGCTGAGCTTTTCCAGGCCTACTGCCTGTCTGCCAGTGCCATTGTGATAAGTACAGATATGCATCAACTGCCCTGGATGGCACCCTTTCGCCAGCAGGACTTGGGTTGCTGGTCCCACAGCCCTTCATCATGTTCCTCTACTACTTCCAATGCAAAGATGTAGAGTGCGGGTCTGTTGGGGGCAGATCCTGTCTACCACCTTGACCCAGAGAGGGCGGTTTGGTAGGTGGTGCTACATAATCTCCTCCTCACCAACCTATTTGACCATCTAGTCTCTGTAACCGACAAAATTCATCAAGGATTCGCCCTCATATTCCTCGACATTGCGGCGGCTTTCGACTCGGTGAGTCACAAGATACTCATACAACGCCTCAGCGAGAAAGGAATTCAGGGAACAGCCCTAAAGTGGTGCAAGTCATACCTGACTAATAGATGGCAACACGTAAGGTCAGGCTCCACAACCTCCGAACCATTTTTACAAAACCAAGGTGTGCCACAGGGCTCGTCACTATCTGCATTGATGTTTAACATCTACATGCAGCCCATATGTGCCCTAGCACGTTCATTCAAGGTCAACTGTTTAGCCTACGCAGATGACATCCTCCTATACATCCCATTCAGGACTAACCAACCGGACCTCTCCCCTCTAACAAGATGTTTTGAGGCAGTAGCAGAATGGTTCAGCACACAAAACATGAGAATCAACTACAGTAAAACAGATGTCCTTTTCATCTCAAGGAACCAGGACTTCACCCCTCCACTCTCTTTAAAAATCGGCAACACAGAACTGAAAACCAAACCCACAATCCGCTACCTTGGCGTTACACTGGATCAACACCTGGATCTGAAAACTCACATAAAAAACACAGTAAAAACAGTATACATGAAAATAAAGACCTTAAAACATCTCCGACCGCTACTCGACTTCAGCGACTACCGATCGATCTATCAGGCATTAATATTACCTCATTTCGACTATGCCAACGTAATTCTACACGGTCTCCCTCAAGCAACGTTAGCTCCTCTCCAGCTTGCAATGAACACTGCTGCAAGAGTACTAACAGGGGCTTCACGGAGAGAGCACATAACGCCAGTACTGATGAACCTCCATTGGTTACCGGTTCAAGCAAGAACCCTCCACAAAGTTCTAACCTTAACTTTCAAAGCCTCAAACACTCTGACCCCCACAGCCCTCAGCAAGATGATACATAAAGTACCACAGAACAGAAACAGAAGAACCATGATGCAAAACACCCTAGAGGTCCCAAAAGTAATGACAAAATGCACAAGAACAACAACAAATAGGGCCTTTACGATTTACGCTCCCAGAGCATGGAATGCTCTCCCTACCTATATTCGAAATATCACTTACCTAACCCACTTCAGGAAGGCAATAAAGCAGCACCTGTTCACTACATACTACCCTGAATCTAGCCTTAGTAACCATACATATGGCCCCCCAGACAATCTCTCATTACAAGTAAACAATCAGACCCAGCATGAAAAAGGATAATCAACTGATCGCTCAGAATGTACTCCAGTGTAAATAAGATGTAGATATGTTCTGCCTGAAATCAGGTACCAGTGTGATACAATGTATAGAGTTAAGAATTGTACATAGTTTCCCCCAGTTACTTCCAAGTTGATCTCCCTGTTTATTGTAAATACAACTCAAAGTTCCTTGTGTTGTATAGTTGATGTTAAATGTAAACCGCTCTGATCTAAAATAGAGCGGTATAGAAGAACTGTTAAATAAATAAATAAATAAATAAATAAATAATCTGCATGTGAGTCCAGACACCCCCCTGCTCTTATAACAAATGACCATAGCAACCACACTGGATATGCACTATTCTTGGTGTGTCATGGTCCACAAGGGCTAGACATCACTGGGGAATACAGAGGAACACAGGATTATCCTAAATGTTTCTGCAAGGAATACCTGTCATACACTGGCACTGATGGGGACTTGCAGCAAAGCTTATCTCAACCAACCCGGGTACTGCGGACCTGGTGCTGGGCGCTCCACCTCACCCTCAGGGTGAGCACAGACCCTGCACAATGCCATGGTCTGTAGCTACTCTGTGCCAGTAACACACACGGTCGGTTCCCCCTACCAAGCTGAGGTGCTCTAGAGGCGCATACCCCATCTGGTGATCAGATGTAGACTGCTGTTCTGCATGTGCATTGCATCATGGGTACTGTTGGGTTTACCCTATTCTGGTAACCACAGCAGACATTTTGTGCGGTGACCTGCAGTCTTTCTGTAGCCAGCCATTGCTATGATAAAGGGGTATGTTTACTAAACCGTCTTAACGTGCGCCCGGCAATAGTATGCAGGATGCCATAAAAGGAGTGTGCGTTTCGGTATTAACGTAGCAAAATGGGATTATCGTGCGATAACGCGCGCTGCGCACAATATCGGGCGAAACGCCGCTAAGCGCGTTAACGCGCGATAATCTTAAGTTGGTGCACAGACATACAAACATAGAAGCAGAGGTGTAGCACAATGGTTAATACACTGACTGATGGTACAGGGGTCATGAGTTTGATCCCCCAATGTGCATAAGGCTGGCTGAGGCATCACCCTTTACGTTTAAGTAGTGATTTTTGAGGCATTTTACTTTTATTTTAATTAGTGCTGCTAGTAAACACACCCTCACGGTGGCGTAAGCTAAGGTGCCGCATAAGACACCCCATAACGCACTCCACAGGGCACATTGTAAAGTGCACTGTCCGCCAAGGCACCCTATAATGTCCCCTATAGGACACCTTATAAGGCGCTTGATAGGGCGCCTTATAAGGCACCTTATGAGGCACCTTAAGGGTACAGTACTCTGAGGGTGTTTTTTCTGGCAGCACTAATGTACATTAAAAATAGACAATGCCTCAGACAGCCCTATCAAATAACCCCACCATGGGTTTGAACCCATGACCTCTGGCTTCACAGGCAGTGAAGTAACTAGTGGGCTACAGCTCTATAGCGGCTAGCAAACCCCTGGCTGGCTGCAGAAGGACTGCACGGTACCACACAAACTGTCTGCTGTGGTTACCAGGATAGGGTTAACCCACCCATACCCATGATGCACTGCACATGCAAATCAGCAGTCGACAGATGGGCACAAGATGGGGTATGCACCCCACAGCACCTTGGCCTGGTAGGGGGAACTGACTGTGTGTGGTACTGGCACAGAGTAGCCACAGACCGTCACATTGTGCGGGTACTACATTCACACTGAGGGTGAGGTGGGGCGCCCAGCACCAGGTCCACAGCACCTTTCATGGCTGAAATACACCATGCTGCAGGTCCCCATCAGTGTTACTGTGTGTGATAGGTAGTTCCTGCAGACACACCTAGGTTATATCTGTGTCCTTTTGTATTTCTCAGTCATGTCTAGCCCTTATGGGCTATGATGCACCCAGAATAGTGCATATCCTGTGTTGGTGCCATGGTTACATGATGTAGGTGAAAGGGAGGGGGGGTGTTTGGACCCATAGGCAGATTATGTACCACCACACAACCCACCCTCTGGGGCTCAGGGTGGGAAACAGGATCACCCACCAATAGATCCACATTTTACCTCCCTGCAATGGTAGCAGTAGAGGGGACCATCAACCCCAGTCCTGCTGGGGAACAGACACTCTCCAGGGCAGGTAATGCAGAGCTGTACACATCCATAAAGCAATAGCAAACAAACAGTAGGCCTGAAAATGCTCAGCTGCCCCCCACCACTATCTGACATTCTCCAGCAGCAAACCTACAGCCGCTGTACCCTGCAAGGTGTTCCAGCAAGACACATACTAGCTGCAGACAATCTGCTAGCTAGTCCATAGTGCATGGTCCTGGAGGAAATGCGTATACCCAGAACTGGGATGTCAGCATACACACCAAGCTTATAAGTCAGTGATTGGGCCCCAAAAGGGACCCATAAATATCACATGAGAGAAATACTATATAACACTATGGGGGAACCTAGCCATGCCATGGTCACTGCTCAGTCAGGGTGAGAGTGACCTCCCAGCAGGACATGCTGTGGCCACGCTGTCCGTGCAGGTGGTGGCCGGGCACTACAATGTCCGAGCCATTGCCCTATGCCCTGTGCAGATGCAGCCAGGCCAGGCCACCCTATCCAGGCTATTCCCACAGTACCTTGCTCCTCATTATGCACATTGGCAGGCCAATAGTGGCAACAGTGCTAGCAGTGTGGGCTGTGGAGGGTGTTGGCAGCCACCACACACTGGATAGACAGACACACACTCCACACACCTATGCCAGCATTGTGCAACTATAGAGGTGTTTGGCAGCCCTGGCCACCACACCAGTCCTGGGCACAGTGCAGGCATGGCTATGGTACGCAATACTGTTGGGGTCACTCTGTCAGACACCAGACCTGAGGCACACTCCACAGACATCAGAAAGGTTGCTATGATGCAGCTCAATCAGCCAATTGTGCTTAACGTAGGAATTGCTATCTGCCAGTTATCATAGCAACCTTTTTTATAGCTGTGTACAGTTTACCCATGTTTAGGGTGGCATTGCTAAGGTATGCAAGTGCTAGTATGGGGAGATGCACGCAGGGCCCGACATCCTGCCTCTCCAGGAGGCTTGGGATAATGGAGCCTGTGGGTGCGAGTGTGTCTGCCCCTGTTGGCCGCTGCTCTAGGGCTGAGGTTCCCAACTCCAGTCCTGGAGGACCAAACACGGTTCGGGTTTTCTTGCTGTCCCTAATGAATATGCATGAGATACATCTGCATACCATGGGGGCGGGTCATAGCAATGCAGCACAGCCACATTTATTAGAGGCAGCATGGAACCTGAATGGTGTTTGGCCCTCCAGGACTGCATTTGGGAGACTCTGCTCTAGGTAATGCGCATGTTTATGGTGTCTGTGCTCTGTAGGGTAAAATGTAGGTGTTTTGGACATGTCTACGTCATCTGCACTACAGGTTCTGTCTGTATTAGCACGTTGTAGTAGTGGGTAAAATATGGGGGCTGGGTTGGCAGGAACCACAGCTGGGACTTGAACCTGGGACCTTCTGCTCCTGAACACACTGGCTTTGTGCACTGCACCACCGTGTTGCCACAGAGACAGTGCATTCCCTGGGGATACCATGACTGTTCATCAGACAGGGCCTGTCTGTTGCAGTGCATGGCACCCACCTACACAGGGCTAGGCCACGGTCTGCTCTGGGCAGCTGCCACTGCCCCCTCCACCACCAGTACCCCTCTGCCACCCTGCTGACATGCCCGTCTGCTGGTGGTGCGCATTCTCAGGCCATCCATTGTGTGGGTAGGCGGCTGCCTATGGTGCAGTTTCTGGGGTAGGGGTGCCTGCATAGATGTCCACGCTTCCCCCCAGCACCGCCTGCCAATGTTCTGTGCCCTTGGGGTTTCTGCAGTGCCAGGCCCCACAGTACCTGCTGGGTACTATCCCCTGTGACACTGTGGGAAGCACACTCATACCCATGCTGGGCCCTCATCAGTTGCTGTCTGGTTGCTCTACTGTTTCAGCATTCCTATGGGCCACCTAGGCATCACCCTAGTCCGCACTGTGGCCCAGCCGCAGCACAGAATGTGCCGTCTGCAGCCCTCTGTGTCCCCTTTCCCAGCATCTGTCCAGTTGCCCATTCCGACATGCCCGCCCTGCTGTTGTGTAACATGTGCACGCCATAGGAAACCTGTCCAATGGAGAGGGAAACCCTGATCAGCGCTATTTCACTGTGGGATCATTCACCTTGTATGGGGATGGAGCGTAGACCTTTCCAAAATTCATATCATTTTTTTGGAGCTTTCTTGGGAGTGTTTTTTGATGTTTCCCATTAATATCACTATTGCCCAGCTTGGTTATGTTTTTTTATATTTTGTTGGGGTCATTTTCAATGTTTATTTGCACTTTTGTTCCGTGCACATGTATCACACTTATCACTTTTTTGTTGGTTTCCCTGATTTTGCTGTACATTGCTGACAGAAATGGTTTCTCTTCCCTTTAAATCAGCTCTAACGCCAGGGTTTCACTGGTGTTAGTTTTCAGCCTCGGATTTCACAGCGTTAGTGTGCAGAGAGCCTTTCCCCTCCCACTCTCCGCCCATTGACCCCTTCTCTCTGCCCCTGGGGAGCCTTCCTCTGCCCTCCGGGAGCCTTTCCCCACCTTCAGCGCTCGTTATCGCGCGATAAGGTACCTGTGCGCCTGGTAAAGCGCCATTATCACGCGATAAGGTACCTTATCGAGCGATAACATTACAGAGCGCACATTAAGATGGTTTAGTAAATATACCCCAAAGACCATAGAGGTGTAGCCCACTAGTTAATACAATGACTTCCTAGGCAGTGGTCATGGGTTCAGTTTCTCTTTGTTCTCCTTTTTTATGCCCGTCCTACACAGGTGTCTTTAATTTTTAGCCCACTGTTCTAACCACTAACCTATTCCTCTACATGGTAACTGTGAACTGAATGGGAACATCTAGGGGATGCAGTAAAGCATGGGCAGAACTGAAAACAGATACTGCAAAGGCAACAAACCTCTTTATCAGGAAAGTAAATAAAAGTAAGAGGAAAAAAAGTATAGAGAGGGATAACCTGCATAAACCCTTACTGAGCAGACTAGATAGGACATGGCATTCTTTATCTGCGGTCATATACTATGTTAGTATGTAAACAGGACACTGTCTTTTAAAACAAATACAAGAAAAGGTTAGGATGAAAAGGTTAGCTACAAGAGATTGCAGAAAGGGGAAGATAGGAAACTATATTTGGAAAAGCTAAGAGAATCAGAGAAAGTGATCAGGAAAGTGAAGATGCAAATGGAAATAAAATAAAGACTCATAATATATCTTACTGATAGGGAGAAATAGTACAAAAGTGATATTATAAGATTCAAAGATGACGAAGAGAAATGTGTAGAGGCTGATGAGGAAAAGTAGAAATGCTTAATTTTTTTTAAATCTGCATTTCACAAATACACAAAGAAGCAACATTAAAACAAACAAAAAAACTACAAGTGCTATACAGCAATAAGTAAGCAGTAAACAACTTTGCATTTATATATCATACCCCCAAGTCCTCACTAGAAAGCCACAAAGATAATGGAGGGATCAGGAAGACATGAATGAAGCAATAATGAAGACAGAAACAAAAATAAAGGGCTCATTATGGCATTTGAACTCTACATTCCCCTTCCACTAGGAACCTCTGTTGTATCTGCCTTAATTAGAGTCCAAACTTGTCTCAGACTTCAAAAAAAGTTGAGAAAATTAAAAAAAATATGGGAGGTCATTTTTGAAGCTTTGGGCATCTGGAAACAGGTATAGAGCCCTCCAAAAGCACAGTGACATCTCTACAGCCATTTTAGAAGCCAGCTCTGGGAACATTCCCAGCATGAGGATGTCCACATCTAAACGGGGGTGTGGTGGTCGTCAACCTGGACAAACCTGCCTGATCTCAGAAAAATCTGGTGTCACATCTAAGGCATTGCAGGCACTGGGAAAGTGCTTGTTTTGGCTGAAAAAAATCCAAAGGGTGTAGAGAAGGCGGAACCCCATCACCCCCAGTACTCAGTACAATGCCAATAATAGCAGCAGTGTGATGTCCCTGTTCCTAACCCCCTACTCTAACCATTAGGTTATCCTCAATATCCAAGCTCTGTAACATGCTTCTTGGGATATCCGTGTAGACACCCCCAGCAGACATCCATATCGCACATGTCTACATTTGTGAAATTGTGTCAGTACTTGGACATACCTGCTTTTTTTTCCAAATGTTCTGGCTTAGATGTCCCAGATTACAGTTGGATACCCCTTCTCAAATCCCCCTCATAATGAACAGAAGTCAGAATTACCAAACATTTATGAAGGAAACAAAAGAAAAAAAATAGGAGCCCTTTTACTAAAGTGCGCTAAGCAGTTAATGCAGGAATTAGCATGTGATAACTATTTGCACGGACCCACGTTAATATGACAGCCCTGTGTTAACTGTACACAGTGCCATGGGGCAGTGACTGGAGAAGTGACTGGGTGAGTTTGGGATGGAGAGTGAGCATGGACTGCACATTTATTTATTTTTTATTTTATTGTGTTTATATACCGCTATGCGGTTTGCATAAAACCAACATGGCCTGGAGTGGTTTACATGGAATATTGCAGTTAGCATAAGGGTACATACCGCATGGGTATACTTCACGTCTCCTCAATGGGTGATATTAAATATACTGTCATGAGGCTGGTACTAATAAAGATACAGAGTTGAAAAGAAACTCTTTTTCACAAAGCTCTAGGTGTGCAATTACCTCAAAGCACAGCTAGAGGGGGCAGGAGTGATCCTACAGAAGTTAATGAGGGTAGGAGAGCTAACCAGTTGCACCTGGAAATGAGCCCGGGAGATTCAAAGGGAAGATCCCTTTATAAACGGAAGCTTAATGCCAGCAAGGCAGAAGCAGCAGGAAGAACAGGAGAAGCAGAAGGAGAAGGAACAAGGATTACAGCTGAAGAAGGAGGGAGAGACCTGAAGGAAGGAATCCTCCTTGAGCAAGCCCAAAAGGACAGAATTCACAGAGGTAGAGTTCAGAGGGGCCAAGCTATGAGAGCCGCTGTTCAGAGGGAGTCTGCTAAGGAAAGCAGTCAGGCTGGAGGGTATGCCACTCCCTGCTTAAGCAACGTTCCTGAGTCCAAAGCTGAAAGACGTACACAGAGAGCCAGGCTTGGAGGAAAGCCTACAGGCATTGGAGTATGCTGAACAAGCTTTACCAGGTACCCGAGAGAAAGGAGTTTCTAACAAAGCTACTTTGTCACTGAAGCATAGAGCTGGAGAATCCGCACCAGGTTTTACTAAGCTTTCAGGAAGTCCAGCACTGCCCAGAAGCTACCGACAGAAAACCTGTTGTCACAGAGACGTTCATGAGAGAGAAGGCTCCAGAGCTTCAAGCTACAGAAACTCAAGGTATGGAAGTTTTATTCCTGCTAAAGAAAGCTTAACTCCTAAAAGCACTGCTAAAACTAAAACTCAGTTTGTGAGAAGAGGAAAGAAACCAGAGTGGTTTGAAGAACTACCAAAAGACTTTAAAGCACAGTCTTATTGGAGGCAAGATACCAGAGACAGTCCATATAAACCTGTAACTGCCAGGGCAGCGTGTGCTCTGAGGGGGAAAGTAGTGAAGCAGAATTTATGGAAATAGAAGATGCAAACACTATTCCCATTCCTCAGGAAGAAGCTATGGATTGTAGTTTGTGTATAGCTTCTAACCTAGAATCCATAGCGACCTTGTAAATAAGAAGTCTTGTTAAATTGCTTTGCCCTGGAATGAACTGAATTCCTCCCTTTAACCCTTACAACTAATTGTGAAGATATTAACAATTGGTTTTACCTGCTTATTACTGGAACCTTTATAAACAAAGGACATACTTTGATTTCTAGTGTCTTAATGAACCCTTGCACAGAGGGGAAATAAAAGCCTTGTTTCCCTACACTCGTGGCTTAATTATTGAATTCTCCCAAGGAGCTGAAATACCTAAGACCAATCTCCATTTTGGCCTTAATATACCCCACGCTCCTTGAAAATAAATATGTTGTACAGCATGCCCTTATCGCCACTGGCCACTAGGGGATGCCGTCACGACAATACTCACATTAACTGAGAATACTATTGCTATATGTGAGGGTATATTGCGGTGTGGGCATGCCTTCAACAGCTAGCACACAACATTTGCACTTACCATGCATTAAGTTTTACTCAAAACTTACCACACTTTAGTAAATAGGCCCCTTGGTGCTTAGGTCAAAACTCTTGGGCGCAGAGAAAGGAACATTTTTCTCTGATCCTGGGAAAGTTTACATAAATCTAGAAAAATCCAAATTTTAGAACCAAGAAATAAAGATGACCTCTTTTGGAAAAACATCTTCAATATAGGACCGTTGTCTTGGAAAAAAAAACAATCAAAAGTCACCAGCACTGTAGATCTTTTATATTTACACCTTCCAAAAGTTCAAGCTATCCAAGGAAATCTCTCCCTCTTGAGACTCGTTCCTGGTTTACTATCCATCTTTTTTCATTCTTACTGACAAATGAAAAAGTTCTCCTTATTGGAGGATATGCTTCTTCTTGGATAAGTAACACTTCATTACGATAACATTTAGGGGTATGTTTACTAAACTGCAGTAATGGCATTCGCGTTAGGTTCCGCGGTAGAAGCAGAAATGGCCAAATAAGGACATGGGCGGTACATCGTTGCAGATAACGCGCGTTACAAGGCGCCATAGAGTAACGAGCGTTACAAAGTGCCATGTAAAGCGCCACGCAAGGCGCCCTATAAGGCGTTTGATAAGGTATCTAGCAAGGTGTCCAGAGCTGTAGCACAATGGTTAATACAATGACTGATGGTGCAGGGGTTGTGAATTCAATCCCCCTGTGGGTCTAATGAGCAAAGCTGGCTGAGACATTACCTTTTACTTTAAATCAGTGCTGTCTGAAGCATTTTGTTTTGTAATTTTAATTAGTGCTGCCAGCAAACACATCCTCACAGGGCCGTAACCTAAGGTGCCGCATAAGATGCCCTATAAGGCACTCCAGAGGGCACATTATAAAGTGCACTGTCCACCAAGACAACCTATAATGTTCCCTATGGGGCGCCTTATAAGATGCCATATAGGGCGCTTTACAGGGCGCCTTAGAGGGCGCTTTATAGGTGCCTGATGAGGCACCGTAAGGTGACAGCACTGTGAGGGTGTTTTTGCTGGCAGCACCAATTTAAATTTAAAAAAAAGAAAATGCCTCAGACAGCCCTACCAAATAACCCCACTGTGGGATCAAACCCATGACCTCTGGCTCCACAGGCAGTGAAGTAACTAGTGGGCTAAAACTCTAGTGCTACTAACAAACTCCTGGCTGGCTACTGAAGGACATCAGCTCACCACAGAAACTGTCTGCTGTGGTTACCAGAACATAAGAACATAAGATATGCCATACTGGGTCAGACCAAGGTCCATCAAGCCCAGTATTCTGTTTCCAACAGTGGCCAATCTAGGTCATATGTACCTAGCAGTTTCCCCAAGAGACACAAGTTCCACAATGCTTGTACTGGGTCAAGCATTGATATCTTCGGTCACTTCTTAATAATGGTTTATGGACCTTTCCTCCAGGAACTTGTCCAAACCTTTTTTAAACCCAGATACACTAACAGCCTTTACTACATCCTCCGGTAACAAATTCCAGAGTCTGATTACACGTTCAGTGAAAAAATATTTTCTTTTATTAGTCTTAAATAGTTTACCCTATAGCTTCATTGCATGTCCCCTAGTCTTTCTATATTCTGATAACATAAACAATCGATCTACGTTTACCCGTTCCACTCCGTTCATTAATTTATAGACTTCTATCATATCTCCCCTCAGCCGTCTCTTTTCCAGGTTAAAGAGCCCTAACCTTTTTAGCCTTTCTTCATAGGAGTATCCTTCCATCCCCTTTACCATTTTGGTGGCTCTTCTCTGAACCTTTTCTAAAATCGCTATATCCTTTTTTAGATACGGCGACCAGAATTGCACACAATATTCAAGGTGCGATCTCACCATGGAACGATATAGAGGCATTATAATACCTTTTGTTTTATTTTCCATTCCTTTCCTTATCATACCTAGCATTCTATTTGCTCTCTTGGCCGCCGCTGCACACTGGGCCGAGGGTTTTAACATGGTATCCACAATGACGCCTAAATCTTTTTCCTGGGTGGTGGTTCCTAATGTGGAACCTTGCATCGTGTAACCATAGTTTGGGTTGTTCTTCCCTAGGTGCATAACCTTGCACTTGTCCACATGAAATTTCATCTGCCATCTTGCAATTTTTCACAATCCTCTTGGGTTTTAACAACTTTAAATAGTTTTGTGTCATCTGCAAATTTGATAACCTCACTCGTTATTCCACTTTCCAGGTCATTTATGAATATGTCAAAAAGCAGCGGACCCAGCACAGATCCCTGGGGTACACCACTATTCACCTTTCTCCTTTGGGAAAATTGGCCATTTAGCCCTACCCTCTGCTTTCTATCTTTTAACCAGTTCCTGATCCACAATAGTACACTGCCTCCTATCCCATGACTCTTTAGTTTTGCCAAAAGTCTCTGATGAGGGACCTTGTCAAAGGCTTTCTGAAAGTCCAGATACACAATATCAACTGACTCACCTTTGTCCACCTGTTTATTCACTCCTTCAAAAAAACATAACAGATTAGTAAGACAAGATCTTCCTTGTCTAAAGCCATGTTGGCTGTCTCCCATTAAGTTGTGACTATCTACATGCTGAGAAATTTTATTCTTTATTATGGTTTCTACCATTTTTCCCGGTACTGACGTCAGGCTCACCGGTCTGTAGTTTCCCGGATCACCCCTGGAACCCTTTTTAAAAATTGGTGTTACATTGGCGATCCTCCAATCTTCAGGTATTAGAGATGATTTTAATGATAGCACAGGTTCACTACCAAAAAACTGCCTCCAGTTTTGCAACTGATTCCTATAGATTTTGGGGTGTTGAATCCAGGAAAAATAGCCAAAATGATCCATCACGTCACGTTTTCTTGCAAAATTAGATTTCTTACCCATATAAGGAATGTTCACATAATTTCTTTTTAGCCGACTGCAGTTTATTTTCTTGGCCCAAAATAGAGGTTGTAATGGTTAACTAACTAGAAACACTCCCTCATGATATTTTAGAGTGTTTTGTATTCATTTTATACATTAACAGGACAATTGGGAGGCGGGGGGCTAAATCCAGTACTCGCGCTGGCGCATGTTCTTTCCTGTTCGCCTCACCTCGTTCGCTCGCTCAAACACGGTGGTTGCGACATGAACGTTCCTGTCAAATTTCAGTTTCTTGCAAGTTCATTATTACCTTTTGTTTGCTCAGTCGTAATCCAGCTTTATTCCGAAGTGGTTCACTACAGTTGTAGTTTGCAGTGCTGTGTATTTGTGATGGCTCACAGAGCCAGAGGTTGCGTCAACTCTCCGGACAGTTTTTGTTTTATTTGTGGGGAATATACCGTGAAAAAGCGGCAGAGGAACATTTCTGCATTTATTAAAAAAGTATATTTCGCCTATTTCGGTTTGAAGTTAGGCGATCAAGACAAACCGTGGGCTCCTCACAAAGTGTGCAAGACATGTGAGGAAGATCTACGCTTATGGATGAAAGGTAAAAAACAAGCATTTCGTTTCGGAATACCTATGATGTGGCATGAACAAAGAGACCACAGCAGTGACTGCTATTTTTGCTCTTCCATTGTGAAGGGATACAACTTAAAAAATAAGAACGTAATAAGTTACCCCAACCTTCCCTCAGCAATTAGGCCTATGCCTCATAGCAACGAAGTACCTGTGCCTGAACCACCAAAATCTTTGGATCATATTTGTGTGGACGGTTCTGATCATGATGAGACTCATCAGATGGCTTTTCCCGATGAGTCCAGTACTTTCGAGTTTGAAACTGAACCAGATCCGAAACCTGAACTTTTCTCTCAAGCTGAATTGAATGATTTAGTCTGGGATTTAGGACTCCCAAAAGAAGCTGCCCAACTGCTAGGTTCTCGGCTTAAACAGAAAAATCTATTGTCACCAGGAACAACTTTTTATTGGTACCGCAACCGCGAGACACAATTTTTGAAGTATTTCAGCAAAGAGGAAGATTTGGTATTTTGCAACGATATATACGGAGTGATGGAAAAGTTTAAACTCAAGTATGATCCTGCTGAATGACGGCTGTTCATTGATTCGTCAAAAGACAGCATAAAAGGTGTTCTTCTTCATAATGGCAACACATTCACTTCAGTTCCTATTGCTCACTCTGTTATTCTCCAAGAAAAATACGAGAATTTGGCCCTGATACTTCAGAAGATTCGTTATGATGAGCATAAGTGGATGATTTGTGGAGACTTTAAAATTCTATCCATGCTATTAGGGCAGCAATCCGGTTTCACCAAATATCCCTGCTTCCTTTGCTTGTGGGATAGCCGGGCCCGCGACCTACACTGGGGGAAAAAAGACTGGCCAATTCGGGAGTATTTGAGACCCGGTGAGAAAAATGTTCTTCATGAGAGCTTGGTACCTCGTGATAAAATTCTATTACCACCTCTCCACATTAAGTTGGGTCTCATTAAGCAATTCATCAAGTCCCTTCCAAAAGATGGTGAGTGCTTTCAGTACCTTTGCTCAAAGTTCCCACGACTTTCTGAAGAAAAGCTAAAGGAAGGAGTGTTTGTTGGCCCTGATATAAGGAAACTCATTTCAGATGGAGCATTCGCTGAAACGATGTCTGAGAAGGAAAAAGAAGCCTGGGATTCCTTCAAGGATGTTGTTCTCAAATTCTTGGGGAACAGGCGGGATGAGAACTATAAGGATATTGTTGCTCAATGCCTTCAAAGAACAAGGCTGTAACATGAGCCTGAAAGTCCATTTCTTGCACTCCCATGTGAACTACTTTCCTGAAAACTTGGGGGCGTACAGTGAAGAACAAGGTGAAAGGTTTCACCAGGACATCAAGGACGCAGAGAGAAGATACCAAGGAAGATGGAACACCACTATGATGGCTGATTTCTGCTGGTTGATGCTGCGGGAAACCCCAGATGAAAAATACGCCAAGCAGCGCACCAAGAGAAGCATTCGGGGGAAGAAGAAACGGGCCCACCAGGAGATTGATTGACCCAAGAATGACTTTAAAATCTAAACTGTGTTGACAAATATCGTGTTTTTACTAAACTTTGAAATAAAAATTTGCTAGTTATTACCACAGTGTCGGATCTCATTTATTAGAATTTTATTTTCACACCATCGGGTGTTTGTCTTCATGTATTGCAATGGTGCGGTTTGCGTTTTCTATTCTTACATACATACCTGTACAACATTTTTTGCACATTTCTTTGCTTTGCTTTGTGTCTAACCTCGCTCTTATATGCTCAATGTTTGTGCACATGTATGTGGCTGTTTTAAGTGCAGACAATTTTGCTACCATCACAGTGTGTTTTGTTGACATTACTCTATTCTTATGTGCTGCCTTGTTACAATTTTCTTTATTCTTATTTGAATAACTACTAAACAATTTTTGGTTTTTGGTTCGCTGAATCCAAATCTGGTAACCAATTTGCTCCATCACGTACAGATTTTTTGCTACATTGGGTTAGCAGTTTGAGGTGAACGTTTCAGATTGAGTGCGATCGAGATAAAAGTTTCTTGGATGAATTCTTTATACTAAACAATTAGTATAAAGAATTCATCCAAGAAACTTTTATCTCGATCGCACTCAATCTGAAACGTTCACCTCAAACTGCTAACCCAATGTAGCAAAAAATCTGTACGTGATGGAGCAAATTGGTTACCAGATTTGGATTCAGCGCACCAAAAAACGTAAAAATCAATCGAAACATTAGAGGCAGTTTAAAAAAAAAATTTTTAGTGTACCTGTGTTATCATTAACGTTACATAACGCGCGTTATGTAACGTTACCGCAGTTTAGTAAACATACCCCTTAGATACCTCCAATGGAGAGAGCAGAGGAATGACCGGGAAGTTTAGTGGGTGCAGACTTAGCCCTCTAAAATGATTCTTCAAATATCCCATTATACTATGCACATTGCATAATCAGGCTGATGCAGAAAACCAGCGTGGCCTGTAAGCACAGATAACTCCACTTTTAAGCACACTTGATGCTCACCACAAATGCAGAAAAGAGACTGACGCACATGTAAACCGCATAGGGAAAACTAGCGCACAATTAATGCCAAGAGTATTTAAATGTATTTAAATTACAAACAAATGAGCACCACCTAATGAAACGGTATGCAAATACTGGCTGTGCCGATGCAGAGAAAGACGTAAAGGATTTTGCAGCCTTAGCACCAGTATCTCAATGCCTGCTCTTGAGGGGGCTTAAACATCTAATGCAGAAGTTCCAAAACTTGGGGTCAGGACACCAAATTGGGTCAGAACATCAGTGAATTAATTAATTAAAATTAAAATTTAACTAGACGTATATACTGCTTTTCACCTAGTCAAAGCGGTTTACATCGAACAAAACAATAGTTAAATGGAACAGAATAAACATCTTAGTTAACAGATAATAGGGTTTCCATAACAATTAACTCATTAATTACATAATATGCATAATAGCCAGCTCTTTTCATCAATGAACTATATACACTTAGGACAGCTACACTTGGCGATATCTGCTTTAACTATATACAGGCGTAGGTTCTGTCTTGTGTGTGTCTGTCTCGTTGGAGTCATATCAGTGGCTGGGTTAGGTGGTGGGTCCAAAGTGGTCGGAGAACAAGTGGGTTTTCAAGTGTTTGCGGAAGGAGGGAAGGTTGATGATGTTCCTTATTGTGTTAGGACGGAGTTCCAAAGGAATGGTGCGGAGAGTTCAAATGCTCTTCAGCAAGTTGGTTGATTAAACTTTGCTTTGGAATGCAGTATTTTGTGCTTGTTGGTTGTAGCAGGTCTTCTTGGTCTATTTGTAGTGAACTTCTGAAGGCAGGATTGGAGGACAGTGGCTGGGTGTGAGTGTAGTGCTTTGTGCGTTAGCAACAATGTCTTATATTTAATTCTGCTAAGGAGGGGCAGTCAGTGGAGCTGTTTTAGGATGGGTGTAATATGTTCATGATCAGCGGCACTCTGGATTGTACATGCAGATGTGTGGAGTGCAGATTGTAGGGGGAGGAGGGTGGTCATTGGTCCACCAGTCAGCATGTGGCTTGTGAGCCAGTGAACATTCATAAGCCCTTGTTCCTTCCTTGTAAGACTGGAAGCCCATGCTGAGTACTGGAGTCTGTGACAGACATATCACGCTGACACCAGGGACTCTGTGCTAACTGCTGCTGCTGGTGCCACTACTGTTGCTGTGTGTTCCTGCTTTTAGATGAGTAGCGGGAAGGGGAGGAGGCTGGAGTACTGTTGTTTTGATTTCATCATCATCTGCTATCACCTGTATTTTCAGTTGTTAAACTGAGGTCATATTGGATGAAAGTTTGAAAAGCACTAATCTAATGTGTGCCTCTAACAGTATTTTGATAGCATTGGGTGCTTTCCCTGCAGCCTGGATCATCTGAGCAGAAATATCAAAGATGATCCAGGCATCAAGAAAAGTTCCTGATGCCATCAAAATACTGTTGGGAGCTTATGACCTCGACAGAAAACAAATCCCTGGTGGCCCAGCAGCCGCGATCCTCCATCCACCCAAATAAAAGTAATCCCTGTGGCCCAGAACACCCCAGCCACCCAAGTCAAAATAATCCCTGGTGGCCCAGTGGTTACGAACTCCCCCCCCCCACCCAACTAAAAATAAACTTGATGGCCCAGTACCTTCAGAAATGAGCGGGAGCATTGCCCCTGCTGTCCCACTCTTGCCCCACCATCTTGATAAATAGCAGCACCTGACCCCACACGGTGCATCACACAGGGCCAAGTGCCACCATTTTTCAAGATGGTGGGGCAAGAGTAGGAGCACATGGACAGCACTCTCACTCATTTCTAAAGGTACTGGGAGGGGTAGAGGGGCAGAGGTTTTAGACCGCTGGGCCACAAAGGTTTATTTTAACTTGGGCGGGTGGGGGTATCGGGGCAGCGAGCCACCAGGGATTTGTTTTCTGTCAGGGGCACCGGCCCCCAACAGTATTTTGTTGGCACTGTGGGCTTTCCCTGATGCCTGGATCATTTGAGGGGAGTTTGACATTTCCCATCACATGATCAAGGCATTGAAGAAAGCCCCCAAGGCAATCAAAATACTGTATGAGCTCTCTATGAAAATTAGCCACATGGTGCCCTTTTCTCTGGGAGAGCTTGCCAAACTTGCGCCAACTTTTATTTTTTATTTATTTCTTTTCTATACCACGCTCTTTAGAATCAGTGCGGTTTACATGTATACTAACAGGTACTTTTTTTTATTCCCTTGTCCCCGAAGGGCTCACAATCTAAGTGTACCTGAGGCAATGGAGGGTTAAGTGGCTTGCCCAAGGCCACAAGGAGTGGCCATGGGACTAGAGACCCCAGTCCCTCTGGCCTGAGGTTGCTTGTCCCCATGCTTCTTACGTGCATGTATTTGCCTGCTCTCCCAATACTGCCATTTTGTGCACAGTTTAATGTGTGATTCATTTGCATGTGCAGAATTTAATGTATGACTCATTTGCATATGATCCCCTTTCTGCACGCCTGCTTTGAAGTTATGCAAATAGGCATAAATGTTTTATAGAGCATGACTTCAGTGCCATCTTTCTGCATCGGCCTGAATGTTCTTATCTTACGCCAAACCCAGCTTGAACTGCAGACTGCTGCACCACATCCACGTCAAGCTCCAACAGATTTTGGAAAATGATCTTAAGGAAGATCTAACCTAGTCTGCACATCCAAAGTCAATATAAGGGCTGACGTCATGGTATACTCAAGCCCTGATAGAGCATATTGACTCAAGAACCATAGTTTGGGGCTTAATCAAAGCAGGTTGAGATCCCAAAATTGCAGTAGCCACAGATACGGTAGAACTAGATCAAGAGCTTGCCCTGCTCATTGATGTTAAGGCAGATCCAGTAATAGGGGAAGCGTCATCTTCTCCTGGCATCCTCCAAGATAGCTCTCAGATGGAAACATCTCTACAGTCCCCACAGAATCATTCACCAATGAATTAGCTCCTCAGCTGACTCTGGAGCTCCCATCCCTGTGGAAGAGTTTTCTGCTTCAGGTTGCTGCCAGACTAGTCTAGTGAGGCTGCTTACTGGTGATGTTACATACTCAACCAGGCTTAAAGTAACATCAGCCTCAAGCAGAGGAATCTCTCATAGACCTTACAGGACCCCGAGGGCATCAGCTGGAGATAAAGTTGCTTGCTGAACAAATTGAAATGTCAATGACTTCCCCAATAACATCCCTTGTGGTCCTAGTGGAACCCCTTTAATTCTTGCCTTTTGCTTGCCATACTAAGCAAGACAAGAAACGAAAGAAAACCAACAAGGTAGGGAGACACCAAAAACACATACAAATATAAGAAATGCCATACAAGATCAGACCAAAAGGTCCATCAAGCCCAGTATCCTGTTTCCAATAGTGGCCAATCCAGATCATAAATTTATTTATTTATTATTTATTTTATTCTCTTATATACTGCGCTATTCTGCATCAGTGTGGTTTACAATGAACAAACTGAAATTACATTGAACAGGGCATTATAACTTGGAGATAACTATTTTACAGGGAACATGGGCTATGGAGGGTTAAGTGGCTTGCCCAAGACCACAAGGAGCACCTGTGGGACTAGAAACCCCAGTCCTTCCGGCCCAAGGTTGCTGTCCTCTAGTGGGATTTGAACCCCTGACCTTCCGGCCTGAAGTACCTTGCCCCAAACACTAGGCCACTCCTCCACTCCAAATAAATACCTGACCTATCTCCAATATAGCCAGATCCCATGCTTTTCATCCCCCAGGATAAGCATTTTTTCCTGGTCTAACTTAATAATGGCTTATAAATTGTTCCTCTAGGAATTTGTCCAAACCTTTTTTTAAACCCAGCTACTCTACCTGCCTTTACCACATCCAACGGCAATGATTTGCAAAGCTTAATTATGCAGCGAGAGAGAAAATATTTTCTATTTGTTTTAAATGTACTACTTTTGAACTTCACGGCATGTTCCCTAATTTTTGTACTTTTTAAAGAGTAAACAACTGATTCACGTTACCCAACGGATTCGTGTTATCACATTTTCCCTTTAGCCATCTCTTTGCCAAGCTGAAGAGCACAAACCCTTAAGCCTTTCCTCATAGGAGAGTCTTCCATCCCCATTATCATTTTGCTTGCTCTTCTCTCTACCTTTTCTAATGCCACCAAATCTTTTTTGAAATGTGGAGACCAGAACTGCACATAATACACAAGGTGCACTCACACCATGGAGCAGTACAGAGGCATAACAATATCCTTTGTTTTATTTTCTATTCCTTTGCTAATGATTCCTTAATTCTGTCAGCTCTTTAGGCTGCTGCCACACATTGAACAGAAGATTTCAATGTATTGTCTACGATCTCACCCAGATCCTTTTCTTGACTGGTGATTCAATGTATAACCAAGCATCGTGTATCTATAGTTGAGATTCTTCTTCCCTACATGCATCACTTTGCACCTGTCCACATTCAATTTCATCTGCCATTTGGATACCCAATCGCCCAGTTTCACAAGGTCCTCCTGCAGTTTCTCACCATCCACGTGTGATTTAACAACTCAGAAAAAATTGGTATCATCTGCAAATTTAATCACCTTGCTTGTTGTTTCCAATTCCAGATAATTTATGAATATGTTAAAAAGTACCGATGCCAATTCAGATCCATGAGATACTCCATTTTTCACCATTCTCCATTGAGAAGCTTTACCATTTATCTCTATTCTCTGTTTTCTATCTCTCAACCAGTTCTAATTCACAACAGAGCATCGCCTCCTCTCCATGTCCTTTTAATTTCTCAAGAGTCTCTCAAATGCTTTCTGAATGTCTAAATACACTATGAGAGTCATTCTAAAAGGTTTAGTCATGCACGTCTCCATAACCATTCTACAAATGCTGTTCACAGACGTCTCCAGTATGGGGGCGTTCAGGTAGGTATGGGGAGTGTAGTGGAGGAGTTTCTGGGGAGGGGCAATGGATTTACAAGTCCCTGTTTGATCCCAGAAGCTGTGGAGCCGTCTGCAGGAATGTGCATGTTTATTCCTGCTCCATGCTCAAATAGGTATCAGCAAAGTGTTTGTTTTCACCTTAAAACATCCAGAGAGTATAGAGAAGATGGAGAATTAAGTGACTAGCTTTAGATTACAAAGTCCCACACTGGGATTTGAACACTGGCCACCCAGCTCTTAAGCCACTACTCTAACTATTATGCTATTAGATGTTTTGGTTCTGAAATACTCTCCTGGGGACGCCTATATAGACATTTGATACACATGTGTATCGAGCACGTCTACGTTTCTGCAATTGTGCCTGAACTTGTACGTGCCTGTCTTTGCTTTTAGACGTTCTGGTTCTGACATCCCAGATTGCAATTGGATGTCTCCTTTGGAATGTGCTTCTATATCCACATATGTATTCATGCCTGCAAAGAAATGGAGCAGGTTTGTAAGGCAAGACTACCCTTAGCTATAGTAAATCCATGTTGGCTTTGTCCCATTAAACCATGTATGTTCAATGTGTCCAGCAACTTTATTTAACAGGTTTTATTATACCACTTTATCATTTAGTCAAAGAAGCTTACATTATAACTTAAACTGGGTTATGTACATTAAACAGGGACATTGATAACTTGGATTCTTCTGAAGCAATGGAGAGTTAAGTGATTTGCCCAAGGCCACAAGGAGTGCTAGGGGAATCAAACGCTGGTCTCTTGGTTCCCATGCCAATGCTTTAACTATTAGGCTATTCCTCCACTCCAGTTTTGCTCTTAATAATGGTATCTACCATTTTGCCTGGTACAGACGTTAGGTTCACTGGACTATAGTTTTCCAGATCACTCCTGGAGCCCTTTTTAAAAACTGGCATGATTCTGGCCACCATCTAATCTTCTGGTACCATAGACATTTTTAATGATAGGTTAAAAATCATTAATAGTAAATCTGCAATTTCATTTTTGAGTTCAGGTGATTTGATGCTCTTTGGTATATCACTTTGTTCTACTACATATTCCAGGTTCCCTGAGATTTCATTCAGCTCTTCTAACCCATCATTGCTTAATACGTTTCTCGAACCTTCCTGAGTAAAGACCAAAGCAAAGAATTCATCTAGTCTCTCGGCTATGGCGTCATCCCTAAGTGCTTCTTTAACCCTTTGATCATCCAATGGTCCAACTGTCTCCTTCACCGACTTCTTACTTTATATGAACCTGAAAAAGTTATTATTGTGAGTTTTTGTCTTTATGGCTTGCTTTCTTTTTGTCTTCCTTATCAGTGACTTGCATTTAACCTGCCATTTAATCATGCTGGCTGTTTGTTTGGCCTTCCTTCCGCTTTTCTTAAAGTGTGGGATACATACGGTCTGGGCTTCCAAAACTATGTTTTGAAATAATACTCATGCTTTATGTAAACTCTGATTTTTGCAGTTGATCCTTTTAGGGATTCTTTTACTGAAGTGTGCTATAATTTTGCACCCAGAGCACTAATAACATGCAACATTTATTTATTTATTTTATTTATTTAACAGGTTTTATATACCACTTTATCATTTTAATCAAAGCGGTTTACATTGTAACTTAGGGGTATGTTTACTAAACCGTCTTAATGTTACCGGAGCTATTTGCAGCATTAATGTGAAGAATGCCATATAAGGTAGTGGGCGGTCCGGAGGGAAGGTTGCTAGGAATCGGTATCATGTGATAGTGGGCGCCGTGGCACGTTAACACACGTTAACCCTAAGTTCATGCCAGCGCAGTGTTAGAAGCTATAAAGATGTAGCTCACTGGTTACTGCAATGACTGTGGAAGCAGAGGTCACGGGTTTGATCCCACAGTGGTGTTATGTGAGAAGGTTGCCTGAGGCATTTCCTTTTAATTTAAATCAGTGCTGCCAGGAAAAACACCCTCACAGTGCCGTAACCTAAGGTGCTGCATAAGGCGCCCTATAAGGCACTCCATAGGGCACATTATAAAGTGCCCTGTCCACCAATGCACCTTATAATGTGCCCTATAGGGTGCTTTATAGGGTGCCCTATAGGGCACCTTATGAGGCACCTTAGGCTACGGCACTGTGAGGGTGTTTCTGCTGGCAGCACTGATTTAAATTAAAAGGAAAAGCCTCAGACAGACTTATTAAATAACACCACTGTGGGATAAAACCCATGACCATTGCCTTCACAGTCACTGAAGTAACCAGCGAGCTACAACTCTATAGCATCTAATACACCGCTGGCTGGCTACAGAAAGACTGCAGGTCACCACACAAGCTGTCTGCTGTGGTTACCAGGATAGGGTAAACCCACCTGTACCCATGATGCACTGCACATGCAGATTAGCAGTCTACATCTGATCACAAAATGGGGTATGCAGCTCTACAGCAACCCGGCCTGGTAGGGGGAACTGACCATGTGTGTTACTGGCACAGAGTAGCTACAGACCGTGACATTGTGCGGTTCCTGTGCTCACCCTGAGGGTGAGGTGGGGCACCCGGCACCATGTCCGCAGCACCTGTCTTGGCTGAGATAGGCTGTGCTGCAGGTCCTCATCAGCGCCAGTGTGTGATAGGTAGTTCTTGCAGATGCACCTAGGATACACCTGTGCCTATTTGTATTTCCCAGTTATGTCTAGCCTTTGTGGACTATGATGCACACAGAATAGTGCATATCCTGTGTGGTTGCCATGGTCACATGTTATAAGTGAAGGGTGGTGTTTGGACCCAAAAGCGGATTATGTAGCACACCCAACCTGCCCTCTGTGGGTCGTGGAGGGGGGGACAGGATCTCCCACCAACAGATCCACATTCTACATCTCTGCAATGGTCTTGAAGGACTAGAAAGGGGGGCTGTTACTTCTGGAGAGAAATCTGAAATTGTGAGTATATACTTCTGGGAATTTTTCTGAAAGGAATTTTTTTTCTTTTAAAGCTAATTAATCTGTGAACCCACTATTTTTTTGTTAAATCAGTCAGGGCCTAGTAGCAACAGTTTAAGATTCAATTTAAAACACAGAAGAGAACTTTCTGGTTACCTTTCATACCCAGTAGACAGCTGTAGTTTAAATTTCATAGTCATTCAGGGCCTAGCATCAGCAAAGTACTTTTAGTTTCAAATTAAAACACAGAAGAAAGCTTTCTGGTTAAATTTAGAATCCAGCAGAGAGCTTGTAGTTTAAATTTCTTAATAGGTTAGAGCCTAGTAGCAGCAAAGAGCTATAATTTAAATCAAATCAGAATATAGCTTACCTCAGCGGCACAGGACAAGGTACTGTATAGCAGCCCTTTTTTAATAAGTGTTATATCCCTCCCTCCCTCCCCACACCCACCCTCCCCTGGGATAATCACAGCTTTATAGGTACTTGCACAACTTAAAAGACAGGAGGTGCTCTCAGGTGAAGCTCATTACCCAAATCAGTCATACACTAAGGACCTGAGATTAATTAAGCTTCAGGTGAACAAGGTATATTAAACTTCTTAGGTACAATTTTAGTGGTATAAATATCCATAGCACCCTTTAGTACATAAAGAACTTAAAGATCTAAACACAAACTTAAAACTAAGATGCAGACAGCAGTCCAGCAGCGGGATGTGGGCTTTCCAGTCTTTTGCATTGAGTGTCACATGTATGATTTTCTCCCAGCTGGTGAGAGGTCTTACGTGTGCACTAGGTGCAAGGAGCTCTCTACTCTCAGGGAACGAGTCCGTTCTCTAGAGGCTAGAGTAGCAGACTTGGAAAACATAAGACAGACAGAGAGGTACATAGACGAGACCTACAGGGATATAGTCCTGAAGTCCCACCTCCAGTCTGGCAGCATCCCTGTTGCCAGGGAGGAGAGAGGTCACATGACAGGAGAGCATCACCCTGGTGTGGCAGGAAGTGATCCTGTAACTAGGACCTGTCCTCCAGGTGATGTAAACCCCTCTCGCACCGAGGAGGATTCTCCAGGGCCAAGTGCCCATGAGGGAAGGGTTAGGACAGCAGTTATAGTTGGTGATTCGATCATTAGGCATGTAGATAGCTGGGTGGCTGGTGGACGTGAGGATCGCCTGGTAACATGCCTGCCTGGTGCGAAGGTAGCGGACCTCACACGCCACCTAGATAAGGTCTTAGATAGTGCTAGGGAGGAGTCTGCTGTCTTGGTACATGTCGGTACCAATGACATAGGAAAATGTGGTAGGGAGGTTCTGGAAGCTAAATTTAGGCTTTTAGGTAGGAAGTTGAAATCCAGAACTTCCAGGGTAGCGTTCTCCGAAATGCTTCCCGTTCCACGCGCAGGACCCAAAAGGCAGGCAGAGCTCCGGAATCTCAATGCGTGGATGAGACAATGGTGCAGAGATGAGGGGTTCGGATTTGTTAGGAACTGGGGAACATTCTGGGGAAAGGAGGGGCTCTTCCGAAGGGATGGGCTTCACCTTAACCGGGATGGAACCAGGCTGCTGGCATTAACCTTTAAAAAGGAGATAGAGCAGCTTTTAAACTAGATAATAGGGGAAAGCCGACAGTCGCTCAAGAGCGCATGGTTCGGAAGAATGTATCCTTGAAGGATACTACAAAAAGCAGAGAGGTTCCAAAAAAGAGTAAAGTAGCCCAAATGCCCTCGAGTATGGAGCAGACAGAACTTAAAGATCCCAAATTACCCATGTCTACCAATAGCCAAATTAATATGAATAAAATACAGTCTCCAGAATGCTTGTATGCAAATGCTAGAAGTCTACAAAACAAGATGGGAGAGTTAGAATATATAGCACTAAACGAGAGGTTAGATATGATTGGAATATCAGAGACATGGTGGAAGGAGGACAACCAGTGGGACACTGTGATACCTGGGTACAAACTATATCGTAATGATAGAGCTGACCAAATTGGTGGAGGGGTTGCGCTCTATGTTAGAGAGGGCATTGAGTCAGAAAGGATTAAAGTTTTGCAAGAAACAAAATTTGCTGTAGAATCTCTATGGATTGAAATTCCATGTAAAAAGGGGAAGGCGATGGCAGTGGGGGTGTACTATCGTCCGCCTGGCCAGAATGAACAAATGGATGATGAAATGCTCAAAGAAATCAAGAAAGCTAGCAAAAGTTACAGTGCAGTAATAATAATGGGTGATTTCAATTACCCCGGCATCGACTGGGTCAGTGTCAAAACAGGACATGCTAGGGAGATAAAGTTCCTAGATGAAATAAATGACTGCTTCTTGGAGCAGCTGGTTCATGAACTAACCAGAGGGGAAGCAATATTAGACCTAGTCCTTAGTGGAACACCAGATGTAGTGCAAGAGATAAGGGTGTTGGGGCCACTTGGCAATAGTGATCATAGCATGATCACCTTTGATTTAATTAGTGGAGGAGGGATAGTAAGGAAATCCACAGTACTACCCTTTAACTTTCGAAAGGGAGACTATGATAAAATGAGGAAAACAGTTAAGAAAAAACTAAAAGGAGCAGTTGCAAAGGTTAAAGACGTACATCAAGCTTGGGTGTTGTTGAAAAATACTATCTTGGAAGCCCAGACCAGCTGTATTCCACGCTTTAAGAAAAGTGGAAGGAAGTCCAAAAAACTGCCAGCATGGTTTAAAGGTGAGGTCAGAGAGGCTGTTGTTGCCAAAAAAGCATCTTTCAGGAAATGGAAAAAAGAGCCAAACGATGAAACCTGGAAACAGCACAAGCACTGGCAAGTCAAATGCAAGGCATTGATAAGGCAGGCAAAGAGAGAATTTGAGAAGAAGCTTGCTGCGGAAGCAAAAACGCGAAATAAAGACCTTTTCAAGTACATTCGTAGCAAATAACCTGTGAGAGAGTCAGTTGGTCCATTAGATGATAAAGGGGTTAAAGGAGCACTAAGAGGCGACAAGGCGATAGCAGAGAGACTGAATGAATTCTTTGCTTCGGTCTTTACTGAGGAAGATGTAGGGATGTTACCCATGACTAAAGTGGTATTTAAAGGTGTGGAAGAATTGAAGGAAATATCGATACATCGGGAAGATGTCTTATAACTATTAGATAAACTGAAGAGTAGCAAATCACATGGGCCGGATGGTATACATCCAAGGGTGTTGAAAGAACTGAAATTTGAGATTGCAGACCTGCTATCAGTAATCTGTGAACTATCATTAAAATCATCTCTAATACCTGAGGTTTGGAGGATCGCCAATGTAACACCGATTTTTAAAAAGGGTTCGAGGGGTGATCCGGGAAACTACAGACCAGTGAGCCTGACATCAGTACCGGGAAAAATGGTA
The DNA here is from genome assembly GCA_033557465.1 of Ichthyophis bannanicus. Classification (NCBI taxonomy): domain Eukaryota; kingdom Metazoa; phylum Chordata; class Amphibia; order Gymnophiona; family Ichthyophiidae; genus Ichthyophis; species Ichthyophis bannanicus. The sequence continues at coordinate 72,925,847 of CM066040.1, forward strand.
GAAACCATCATAAAGAATAAAATTACTCAGCATGTAGATAGTCACGACCTAATGGGAGACAGCCAACATGGCTTTAGACAAGGAAGATCTTGTCTTACTAATCTGTTATGTTTTTTGAAGGAGTGAATAAACAGGTGGACAAAGGTGAGTCGGTTGATATTGTGTATCTGGACTTTCAGAAAGTCTTTGACAAAGTCCCTCATGAGAGACTTTTGGCAAAACTAAAGGGTCATGGGATAGGAGGCAGTGTACTACTGTGGATCAGGAACTGGTTAAAAGATAGAAAGCAGAGGGTAGGGCTAAATGGCCAATTTTCCCAATGGAGAAAGGTGAATAGTGGTGTACCCCAGGGATCTGTGCTGGGTCCGCTGCTTTTTGACATATTCATAAATGACCTGGAAAGTGGAATAACAAGTGAGGTTATCAAATTTGCAGATGACACAAAACTATTTAAAGTTGTTAAAACCCAGGAGGATTGTGGAAAATTGCAAGAGGATCTTGATAAATTGGAAGACTGGGCATCAAAATGGCAGATGAAATTTAATGTGGAGAAGTGCAAGGTTATGCACCTAGGGAAGAACAACCCAAACTATGGTTACACGATGCAAGGTTCCACATTAGGAACCACCACCCAGGAAAAAGATTTAGGCGTCATTGTGGATACCTTGTTAAAACCCTCGGCCCAGTGTGCAGCGGCGGCCAAGAGAGCAAATAGAATGCTAGGTATGATAAGGAAAGGAATGGAAAATAAAACAAAAGATATTATAATGCCTCTATATCATTCCATGGTGAGACCGCACCTTGAATATTGTGTGCAATTCTGGTCGCCGTATCTTAAAAAGGATATAGCGATTTTAGAAAAGGTTCAGAGAAGAGCCACCAAAATGGTAAAGGGGATGGAAGGCTACTCCTATGAAGAAAGGCTAAAAAGGTTGGGGCTCTTTAGCCTGGAGAAGAGACGGCTGAGGGGAGATATGATAGAAGTCTATAAATTAATGAACGGAGTGGAACGGGTAAACGTAGATCGATTGTTTATGTTATCAGAATATGGAAAGACTAGGGGACATGCAATGAAGCTACAGGGTAAACTATTTAAGACTAATAAAAGAAAATATTTTTTCACTCAACGTGTAATCAAACTCTGGAATTTGTTACCGGAGGATGTAGTAAAGGCTGTTAGTGTAGCTGGGTTTAAAAAAGGTTTGGACAAGTTCCTGGAGGAAAGGTCCATAAACCATTATTAAGAAGGGACCCAGGATATCAATGCTTGAACCAGTACAAGCATTGTGGAACCTGTGTCCCTTGGGGAAACTGCTAGGTACATATGACCTAGATTGGCCACTGTTGGAAACAGAATGCTGGGCTTGATGGACCTTGGTCTGACCCAGTATGGCATATCTTATGTTCTTATGTGGCAGTAGAGGGGACCGTCAACCCCAGTCCTGCTGTGGAATAGGTACCCTACAGGGCAGTCAATGCAGATCTGTACGCAACACATAGGGCACTGGCAGAGAGGCAGTAGGCCTGAAAAAGCTCAACTGTCCCCCACCACTATCTGACAATCACCAGCAGACAGCACAGTCAGTCTCCACCCTGCAAGGTGTTCCAACCATACACATACTAACTGCAGACAGTCTGCTAGCTAGTACATAGTGCAGACGCAAACGCACTATGTACTAGCAAACACAAGGCATACCTCAGGACTCCGCTCTCTCGGCACTCCTTTTCAACGTCTATATGCGACCCCTCTGTAATATTCTCCAACAACACAATATCAACTACCACATTTATGCGGATGATATTATGCTCTACACACAGTTGGATACCGAGAACCCTAACTATACTCAGCTGGAAACATGCCTAAATGAGATGTTAAAATGGATACAGCAAAACAACCTGGAGATCAACCATAAGAAGACTGAGGTGATGTATATCTCCAGAAAACCAAACTTTGACCCTCCTGCGTCAGTCACCCTGTGTAACAATACATACAACACGAAGACTGAAATAAAATATCTTGGTGTAACACTTGACAGCAATCTAAAGATGGAAAAGCACCTCCGCAAAACCAACAAGGCCATTTTCCACAAACATAGAGTCCTACAATCTCTACGGAGCATCCTTGAACCTCACGATTTCAGGTCTGTTGCGCAAGCACTAATTATTCCACACCTCGACTACTGCAACGCCATCTTATAGGGCCTTCCAAAGAAAACCCTCAACATTCTCCAGATGGCCCAAAATGTAGCAGCTAGGGTCATCATGAAAAAAACCTTACTGATCACATTACACCTGTATTAATCGAGCTACACTGGCTCCCCATTGCAGCCCGGGTAAAATATAAAACACTAATAACCACCTTCAAGCTTATACATAACATTGCGCCATCCTTTCTCTCCACCCTTATCAGCACGCAACCACCCAACAGAAGCAGGCGAACAATCCACTCAAACATACTCCACGTTCCCCGCGATATCAGATCTGTAACAACCAGTACTAGCCAACGAGCATACTCCTACTCGGCCCCTGCCCTCTGGAACCAACCACCACCAGAGCTAAGAGCAATCAAAGACCTTATGGATTTCAGAAAGAAACGCAAGACACATCTTTTCCAGTGTCAATACAATCTGATATAGTCCCGGGGGTAAAAAGATACCTCCCAATGAAACATGGTTGCAGTTATGTAAATATGTGCATATGTATATTCTGATTACTCTCCGTAAGTCCTTCACCGTGTGCTGTGCTTCTCCCTTCAAATCAATGTGTGTATACCGCAAAAATTCCTGTCATGATTGACAAATTCATATCTGTAATCAAACCGCTACTGATCGCTGGAAGCAGCGGTATACAAATATATGCTAAATAAATAAATGTTCCTGGGGGAAGTCTGTGCACCCAAAAATGAGATGTGAGCACACAAGGGAAACTCATAGATATCACTGGAGAGAAATACTGTATAGCACTATGGGGGAACCCAGCCATGCCATGGTCACTACTCAGTCAGGGTGAGAGTGATCCCCCAGCATGACATGCTGTGGCCACCCTGTCCGTACAGGTGGTGGTCGAGCACTATAATGTCCCAGCCATTGCTCTATGCCCTGTGCAGATGCATCCAGCCCAGGCCACCCTGTCCGGGCCATACCCACAGTACCTTGCTCCTCATTATGCACATTAGCAGGCTAACACTGGAGGCAGTGCAAGCATTGTGGTCTCAGTAAGGTGTAGGCAGCCACAAAACACTGGATAGACATACACACACTCCCACACCTATTTCAGCATTGTGCAAATATAGAGGTGGTTGGCAACCCTGGCCGCCACACCAGTCCTGGGCACAGTGCAGGCATTGCTATGGTACTCAGTTCTGTTAGAGTCACTCCCCGGGGTGGTAAACACTGTCAGAAACAAAACCTGAAACACACTCCACAGATATCAGAAAGGTTGCTATGATGAGTCTCTGTCAACAAATTGTGTTTAACTTAGGATTTGTTATCTGACATTAATCATAGCAACCTTTTGATATATGTGGAACATGTTTCCAAGTTAAAGATGGCATTGCTAAGGTATGCAGGTGCTAGTATTGGTAGATGCTGCTGCGCACAGTGCCCAACAGCCTGACTCTCCATGAGCCTGTGGAGCCTGTGGGTGTGGGTGTTTGGCCCCTGGTTGGCCGCTACTCTAGGGCAGAGGTTCCCAACTCCGGTCCTGGTGGGCCAAACACGGTTCGGGTTTTCATGCTGTCCCTAATGAATACAAATGGATACATTTGCATACAACTGCATCACAGGCATATTTATTAGGGACAGCATGAAACATGAATAGTGTTTGGCCCTCCAGGACTGCAGTTGGGAAACTCTGCTCTAGGGATTGCACATGTTTTTGGTGTATATGCTCTGTAGGGTAAAATATAGGCATTTATGGCGTGTTTATTTTATCTGCAATAAAGGTTCCATCTTTGTTACCATGGTTTAGTACTGGGTAAAATATAGGGACATGGTCTGCAGGAGCCACAGCTGTGACTTGAACCTGTGACCTTCTGACCCTGAACATACTGGCTGTGTGTACTGCACCAAACTGTTGTCACAGAGGCAGATCATTCCCTGGGGATACCATGACTGTTTGTCAGACAGACCTTGTCTGTTGCAGTGCACGGCACCGCCTTAAACAGGCTTGGCCTTGGTCTGCTGTGGGAAGATGGCACTGCCCCCTCCACCACCAGCACCCCTCCGCCACCATGCTAACATGCCCTTGTGCCGGTGGTGCTGGTGGTGTGCAGTCCCAGGCCATCCAGTGTGCCGGTAGGTGGCTGCTTATGGTGCGTGATATGGGGTAGGTGTTCCTGCCTAGACATCCACGCTTCCCCCGGCACCGCTTGCCAATGTTATGTGCCCCTTGGGGTACTTGCTGTGTAATGTCCCCTGGGACACTGTGGGACACACTCGTGGACATGTTTGCCCTTGGTCAGTTGCTGGTTTTCCATTTCTACATTCCTATGTGTCAACTAGGCATCTGCCTAGTCCACCCTGTGCCCCAGCTGGCCCACTGCATGTGCTGCCTGCAGCCCCCTGTACTCCATTTACACCATCACCATAGTGCCCTTTCCTACATGGCCACTCTGCTGTTAATGCACATGTGAAAGCCACATAAGCAAGCTGCCCAATATACACCACAACAAACCCTCACCAACACTATCAATGATGGAACATTCACTTTGTGGGGGGAATCAGAATTGACCCTTCCAAACGTGACATCTTCCTTTTTATTCTTTATGAGTAATATTGATTACCGTTTATCAATGGTTTTTTCTATTGGCCAGCTTGGTGTTTTGTATTTCTATTTTGGTTCTGGTCATTATCTCTCTGTTTTTTGCATGTTTTGTTACTGCACATGTATCACTACTATCACTTATCTGGGTCTCCCTGCCTTTGCTGTGCATTACTGACTGAACTGGTTTCTCTCTCCTGCAAATGTGCCTCTAATGCAAGGTTTTCAGTGTCGTTAATTTTCAGACCCTGATTTCACAGCATTAGTGTGCCTGGGGCCTCTCCCCGCCCACTCTCTGCCCACTGACCCCTTATCTCTACCCTCTGGGGAGCCTGACTCCACCCTCTGTGCACCTTAATGCCGCCGGAGACATTATCACGCGATACGCGACATTATTGCCCGGTAATGCGCCATTATCGCGCGATAACGTCCCCTTTTTTCTTTTAGAGAGCCTCTGTGTTTCTCCCATACTTTTTTGAATTCAGATACTGTCCTCATCTCTACCACCTCCACTGAGAGAATATTCCACGCATCTACTATTCTTTCTGTAAAGAAATATTTCTGCATACTACTCCTGAGTCTATCCTTTTTCACCCTCATCCTATGTCCCCTCATAACAGAGTTTGCTTTCAATCAGAAGAGGCTCTCATCCTGTGCAATTATGCCACAGAGGTATTTAAACATCTCAATCCTATCACTTCTGCCCCGCCTTTCCTCTATGGTATACATATCGAGGTCCTTAGGTCTATCCTCATATGCTTTATAAGAAAGACCATTAACCATTTTCGTAGCCACCCTCTGCACCTACTTCAACTTGTTTATATCTTTTTGAATGTGTGGTCTCCAGAATAGCACACAATACTCCAAATAAGGTCGCATCCTATGCACACAAGCATCCTTCTAGCTTTCACCATAACCTTTTCTACCTGTTTAGCTACTTTGCAATCATCAGACACAATCCTGCCTAGGTCCCGTTTTTCTTTTGTAGACAGAAGAATGTCACCCCCTATACTGTACCGCGCCCTTGAATTGTTGCTGCCCAAATGCATGACCCTACATTTTTTAGCATTAAATCTCAGCTGCCAAATACTAGATGATTTTTCAAGCTTAGCTAGATCCCTCTTCATGTTATCTACATCTTCCTGGGTGTTTACTATATTGCAGATTATAGTATCATCCGCAAAGAGGCATAAGTTGCTTGTGCGGAACAGTGTCAAATGCTTTACTGAAATCTAAATACACCACATCTAGAGCTCTACCTCAGTCCAACTCCTTGGTCACCCAGTCAAAGAAATCAATCAGATTTGTCTGACAAAACCTGCTTCTGGTGAACCCATGCTGCCTCAAATCCTTTCATCTGTTGGACTCCAGAAACCTCACTATTTTCTCTTTCAGCAGTGTTTCCAATAATTTACTCAACACCGAGGTTAAACTAACCAGCCTTGAGTTTTCAACCACATCCTTACTTCCGCTTTTGTGTAAAGGAACCACACGTGCCTCTCTCCAGTCCTCTGGCACCACCCCCAACTCCAAAGAGGCATTGAAAAGGTCAGTCAGTGGAGCTGCTAGAACGTTCCCAAGTTCCTTCAGTATTCTTGGATGTATCCCATCTGGTCCCATTGCTTTGTCCATGTTTAGTTTAGTTAGTTCCTCATGAACACAATCCTCTGAAAATCATTAGAGATGCTCCTTGCTTTCTTTCCTGGAGAGAGGATAACAAGGAAATTGAACTAGTATTTAACTTTCAAAAAGGAGACTATAATAAAATGAGGAAAATGGTTAAGAAAAAACTAAAACGAGCTACTGCATAGGTTAAGAATTTATATCAGGCCTGGGTGTTATTTAAAAATAATATCTTGGAAGCCCAGACCACATGTATTCCATGCTTAAAAAAAAGGTAGAAGGAAGGCCAAACAACAGCCAGAATGGCTTAAATGTGAGGTCAGAGAGGCTATTACAGCTAAGAGAGAATCTTTCAGAAAATGGAAACAAGAGCTGAATGACGAAAACAGGAAACAGCATAAACACTGGTATGTGAAATGCAAGGCATTGATAAGGTAGGCAAAGAGAAAATTTGAAAATAACCTTGTCATGGAAGCAAAAGTATATTCATAGCAAAATACCAGTGAGGGAGTCAGTTGGACCATTAGATAATTGAGGGATCAAAAGTACACTGCGAGAGGACAAGGCCATAGTGGACAGATGGAATTAATTTTTTGCTTCAGTCTTTACTGATGTAGTAAACGTACCCATGCCAGAAATAATATCTAAAGATGATGTATCAGAGGAATTGAAATAATTATTGATAAATCAGGAAGATGTAATACAGCTAACTGATAAACTAAAGAGCAGAAAATCATCTGGACCAGATGGCATACATCCCAGAATGCTGAAAATAATAAAATATAAGATTGTAGAACTGCAATTATTAATCTGTGATCTATCATTAAAATCATCTGTAGTACCTGAAGATTGGAGAGTTACCAGTGTAACATCAATTTTATAAAAGGTTCCAGGCGTGATCTGGGAAACTATAGACTAGTGAGCCTGACATCAGTACCAGATTTAAATTGGTAACTAAATTGCAATTAGTTATTAAAAAAAAAGGTTCCAATATTAATACCAGCGGGTAAAGTTAGAATATTGAAAGATTTGTTGGAACCTCATTCAAGAGGGGGTCAATAAAATGGATCAGTTCCTCGCTGTAGAGGCTCCTTTTGCTTTTTATTAATTCAAAAATATATTTAAACCAAAGTCCAAACTATATAATGACTTCTGGTGAAAATGCCAAATGTCAAGAGATCCTGTATCTATTCCCATCAATGATATGCCATGTTTTGGGCCGTCCAAATATGGTCCTGTATCAGGTATAAAAAGGCTCTGACAAGAATGCGTGCCATGATTTAATGGTAGAAAGCCAACATGGATTTAGTCAAGGAAAGTCTTTTCTCACCAATCTCCTATATTTTTTTGAAGGTGAGCCAGTTGATATAGGGGGTTACTCTGAGCACGAATAGCAGGGATGGACGTCCCAACAGCTGTGCAGGGAAGTTATACGGGGGCAGGTAAGAGCAGCAAGGGGGCAGAGAGTGGACAGGCAGTGGGCAGTCGCCGGCCCTGGACGTACAGGGAAGATTCTGATGTTGGACCTGTACGTCCAGGGCCGGCGTAATGTCCGGGGCATGGAAGGGGCAGAGGGGGTCAAAAGTTAATTCCCTGCAGCCCGATCCTGGCCTTAGGGGGCCAGATCGGGGGTCGGGCTGCAGGGAATTAACATTTTAGCAGGCGGCCGGCAAAATCATGGCGGAACCCAAACAAACCCCTGTCCCTCAGGTGCCCAGCTAATGAGGCCACCCACAACCTCTGATGCTAAAGAGCGAATAACTCAATGACTGCCAAAAGCGCCCCACCAGACAAGCCAGAAACAAAAATGAAAGCAGCTCGGAATGCTGCATCGACAAACAGCCCCTGCAGACTCCAGTCTGGCATAAACCACAAAACAGGGAAACATTGTCGCAATGACCTGCGAGCTGACTCCACACTACAACAAACCACCAAAGCACCAGAGCCTATGCAGCTCATCACTTGACTCCCTACAACTCCCCCCTCCCCTCCAGGGCCTAATCACATCTTGCCCATGTCGCGCCTCTCCCAAAGTTCTCCCAGTGAATCATAAGAATATAAGATATGCCATACTGGGTCAGACCAAGGTCCATGAAGTCCAGTATCCTGTTTCAACAGTGGTCAATCTAGGTCACAAGTACCTAGCAGTTCCCCAAAAGACACAGTTTCCACAATGCTTGTATTGGGTCAAGCAGTGGATATTCTGGGTCCACTTTAATAATAGTTTATGAACTTTTCATCCAGGAACTTGTCCAAACCTTTTTTAAACCCAGCTACACTAACAGCTTTCACTACATCCTCCGGTAGTAAATTCCAGAGTTTGATTATGCGTTGAGTGAAAAAATATTTTCTCTTATTAGTCTTAAATAGGTTACCCTGTAGCTTTATTGCACACCCCCTAGTCTTTCTATATTTTGATAGCTTAAACAATCAATCTACATTTACCCGTTCCACTCCATTCATTAATTTATAGACCTCTATCATATCTCCCCTCAGCCGTTTCTTTCCCAGGTTGAAGAGCCCTAACCTTTTTAGCCTCTCTTCATAGTGGTATCCTTCCATCCCCTATACCATTTTGGTGGCTCTTTTCTATATCCTTTCTAATAACGCTATATCCTTTTTAAGATACGGTAACCAGAATTGCACACAATATTCAAGGTGCGGTCGCACTATGGAATGATACAGAGGTATTATAACATACTTTGTTTTATTCTCCATTCTTTTCCTTATGATACCTAGCATTCTATTTGCTCTCTTGACCGTTGCTACACAATGGGCGGAGGGTTTTAACATGTTATCCATGGTGACGCCTAAATCTTTTTTCCTGGGTGGTGGTTCCCAATGTGGAATCTTGCATCATGTAACCATACTTTGGATTTTTCTTTCCTAGGTGCATAACTTTGCACTTGTCCATGTTAAATTTCATCTGCCATTTGGATGCCCAGTCTTCCAATTTATCATGATCCTCTTGCAATTTTCTACAATCCTCATGGGTTTTAACAACTTTGAATAGTTTTGTAATGAATAAGTGGGAAGCAAACCCTTGTCCCCTGCTTATGGAGACATTGCACTAACCAGTAAGCTACACCAGCCATGTTACTTGCCCCAGTCCCAATTCACTCAGGGAGGGGAAGCTGCGGCCCATTATAACACCTCTGTGTTGCTCCATGGTGCAACCACACTTTGAATATATACTCTGCAGTTCTGGTCACCATATCTTTAAAAAGATATAGCAGAATTAGAAAAGGTACAGGGAAGAGCCACCAAAATGATAACGGGGATGGAGGGATATCCCTATGAGAAAAGGCTTAAAAGGTTAGGGCTCTTTATCTTGGAAAAGAGACGGATAAGGAGAGATATGACAGAGATCTATAAGATAATGAATGGAGTGAACGGGTAAACATAGCTCGGTTATTTACCCCTTCAAAAAGTAGAAAGATGAGGGGCCATGCAATGAAGCTTCAATGTAGTGCATTTAAGACTAATGGGAGAAAATATTTTTTCATTCAACCTGTAATCAAACTCTGGAATTCGTTACTGGAGGATGTGGTAAAAGCTGTTAGTGTAGCTAGATTTAAAGGCGGTTTGGACAAGTTTCTGTAGGAGAAGTCCATAAACCATTATTAAAGAGGACTGGGGAAATCCACTGACAGAAGAATGGTGTCAAGAAAGCAATCATGTCCGTCAGTGGCTCCAGTGGCAAGTGCTGTCCACTGCCATGCGGGAAGTTCTCAGTTCAGTCTCCTGACTGGATCAATCGTGACTGAGGATGCTTTAAAAGCAATGTTCATAACCCCTAGGGGAAATGGTATTTAATAATGGCATATCATGGCCATAGTCAGGATCCATAATAAATGGAGCTCTGACATGTAGCCCCTCACCAAAGGCTGTCACTGCAATGACGAAACTACTGTTTGAACATGGCACTGGAGGAGATAGAAATTACTTGGATCTCTTTTGCCCCATAATCCTAGACCACTAGGGATTTCTTAAGGTAACTCTGAGATGGGCTGTGGATCTGGAAGAAGTCTTCTGGGGGGGGGGGAGAGAAGATTTGCAACAATTTAAAAAGGCGCCATCCCCATTAAGATAGCTCCCAAGCAGGTTAATATGATGCCAGCTTTGAGCTATTTTGCCGGGAATAATGCAACTTGCAAAGTTCAGTGCAAGCTGTGTTGTTCAATTTGCATAACAATGAGGTATTTTGCATGTAATTATTATGCAGTGTTTTAAACTAATATGTTTTACGCTAAACTAGTACAATATATTGCCATTTACTATGAATTAAGAGGCAAATATCGTATGTTTCCCCTTAACGCATGTTGGTAGCTAACATCCCCTCCCACGAGATTTTCTGAGGAGGTAAATATAGAATAAGAGGAAAACATCAGAGGACCTGGTGAAAGTTCATGGCGTTAATTCTGGTTTCAAGTCAGCTGGAATTTTAAAGGAACAGGAGAAACCGTCAGGTGAAAAGCAAAAAAAGCGGAAGCATCCAGCACATATTAATTAATATGCAGGTTTCCTGCATTTTCCTGTGTAGCTACTAGAGGATCAAGCTTTGACAAAGCCAGTTTAATTCTTCCTTAGTATGCCAAATTCTGGAGTATGCTGTCACCTATCTCAAAAATCTATCAAGCAGCATGTGGCTTACGGTTTTTCTAGTTTTAAAGCTTTCTTGAAATGAAATGAAGGTTACATAGAGAAGACTGAAATACAAAACATATTTAACAAAGAATATCCGATTTTGAGAGCCAGAGGAGAGATTTAGCTAGCTCAGCTGTCGAGTCTCCTTTCTTTGACAAACCTTTGATTAAGCTTCACTCCAGAGCATTTTGACAGCAGTTTTGATTTTGCAAATGCTGCAAGGCTAATTGCATGCTTTGTGCTCCAGTGCTCTGCTATAGGCCAAGTGCACCTGTTTCAATTAGAACAGGTAAATGACATCCAGAAAACCCCCAGAGGCACGTATAATCAAATACAGCCCATGCTTCTTTGAAAAGGTTTGAAGGGGAAGGTCGGCTATTTAGTTTTCTAAAAAAAAAAAAGAAAAATCATAAGTCGCTTTGCTTTCCTAAGTCATTTTTGTTTTCTTCAAAAATAATAATAATAAAAAAGCACATTATGTTTTGGCCTGTTTAACAGGAGTTTTATATCGGGGCACCTAGGCTATTAAGGCAAATGTTGCAAATGTTGTGTCTGTTAAGGCTTATGCTTCTGCTAACAGCGGTTTGACCTGAAGCAGGGGGTTTATGGATATACCCCCGAAACGTGGCACGTCGAAGAATCGGACCTGCTGTGTATAGCCTATGCTGTCAAAGCTAAGTACCAGCCATTTTTTGATGAGCTGTTTTAAATGTTTAAAAAAACGATTAAAAAGGACAGGCCACAGCGGTAGAAGGTGATTCCCCTTTCTACCTGGCTGGCCATTCCAACAAAAAGATTTCAAAGATATTTTCTGGTTTATTTCACTGAGTTTTGGGGTTTTTAGGTTCAATTTGTACTCAGGGTGAAGGTGTTTTGGTTATTACTGTGTCTGTTATAAAGGCATAGCCCTAGAGACCCTAAAAGTGGAGTAAAAATAGTTTAATATTTCATATCAATCAAATTCATTAAACTTCAACAATAGACTATATATAAAGATTTTATTTTTGTTAGACCATAAATAATAATAGAGCAATAACTAGGAGTCATTGATTTTTCTTAAAGTCCTTTTTAATGAAACCTGCAGCTTATAAGTAAATTCAATTTCTTCATATCCACTTGTTAATAGGTGCACTGTATTGAACCCAATATCTACGTATGCTAAAAGTTTAATTGCACTTTCTGCCAAATCACTGCCAAATTCTCTATTCAATCCAGTTCATAACTAAATTTGACAGAGTAGAATGGTTTTTTTGTTTTATAAAGTTCTGTTTCAGGGATATTAGTACTTATCAGTTATGGTCTCTGCCAACTCCAGAGTTCGGTCCTTTCACCTTGCTGCTCCTTATGCCTGGAACAAACTCCCTAAGTCTGTACATCAGGCTTCAATCTCCATGCTAAAAGCTCATCTCTTTAAAGCTCCTTTAGGATCTTGACCCCCATTTTTCCTTGTGTCTCCTTACCCTCCTTTTCCTCTTATTCTTATCCTTTGTCCTGTCTGTCTTAATTAGATTGTAAGCTCTCACAAGCAGGGTCCATCTCTATCTCTGTTTGTATAGAGCCTTAAAGCGCTTTATAAATGATTAGTAGTAGTAGTAGTAGTCCCTAATATAACATTCAGTTTCACTACACCATTCATTCACATGCTTGGAAACTCATTTCTTTATATAATGTTAGCTGTATCATCTCTTCAGTGGTCTATAATGCAGCTCTTTAGAACCGGTCAGATAACTTCTGTTACTCCTGCATTGATGCTATTAGGGGCTACCGTATTTAATATAAAAATCCAATATTGTTCACCTCCTCTACAATTAGTTTTTACATGAACTATCACTTTCCATCATAACTGCTAATTGGTGGTGCTTCTGAATGCAGCGTTCTACCGAGGGAGCTCACAAACCACGAGGTGCATTTTCGATAGCATGGTTGAGACGTCTAGATCAGAACGTACCCAATTCCAGTGGTATTTTAGGTAAGGCTTTGCCAAACATGGAGCCTTTTCTAAAATACCTACGAGGAGCTGCAGAAGTGCACATGCATAGGCATCTACATACAGCATGAGCCGCTATTTTGAAAATGTGGTAAACGTCAATAGAGAAACTTGGCAATGTACAACAATATTTTACTCTTTGTAAAAGCAATAATGGGTCATTGTTCAAAACAGTGGTTCAAAGATAAAATATGCTTATGTTTTTCCACAATAGTTGCCACTTCTTTGACCTTGGTAGAAAATAAAAGCAGAATTTATGTAAATCTAGGATCATCTTATTTAGAAGATGTATTAAAAGCAACTGTGCCTGCCTTTTATTTGGCAGCTTGACCCCTAGAAGTAATATTGTGAGACCATGGTTAAGGGTCAGAGCTCACACAAAACAAAAAGCCAAGAGCAAAAAGAAGAAATCAAACCAAAAAGTACCTTGCTCCCAAAAATCTATACAATTACTCCAATAAAACTACAACATATAATCCAACATATAATTCAATCTCAGGCTATTAATGACCTCAGATGGCACAACTCCACATTTGATGATAAATCACCTTAGGTGTTGTTAGACGCTCACATCACCGGTCATAGCCTACCCTACCTTCCAAAATCAAAAATACCAAAATCTTCCATTAATTAAAGACACCCTAAACTTCAATCAGGGGAAAAGTCTCAAATTATTTCTAAATCCAAAGAGCTAAAATGAAATTACTAAAACACATTCACACATTCACACTTACAAACTTCATTCACACACTAATCCTTAACATTAGAAACAGCGTCAATCCAATCAGCGTACAGCTAAAGTGAAAAGGCTGAACGCAGCCTAAATCAAATCCTGGAGCGATACCTGCAATTATAATAGAAACAGTGAAAAATTCAAAAGTATAACAATGCCAATATTAAGCACTGAAAAACTTATCTTGCAATAGTGAAACATCCAGCCAGGTCTCTAACTCCTCAATGAACGCTTCTCATGGTGAATTTCAACCTCCGACAGAGGAGCCATAGAACATGGGAGAGACATCCAAAATTCTAGTATTATCGCAAAGCTTTTAAATATGACTAAAGCTCGCTCGACAAAAGCCTTTGTTTCGCCATTCACCGGCTTCTTCAGGAGCAACGTCATGCACAATGATAGCTACAAAAAATGGCTCCGCACCATCTCCCGCCATCACAACTTGGCGTGTGACGCGCCTGATAACATAACCATACACCAATCAAAAACTCGTTCAAAGCCATGACGTCAGTTTAAAGAAGCAGACATAAAACACCATTCTTAAACACAAAAACTGCACAGTGACACCCTAGCCAAACAGAGGCGCAAAATATCACATACAAGAAAATTCTCAAAAACAGATCAAAAGAATCTCTCAAAAAAATAATGTCCATTCAAGACGGTCATTAAGTCCATTAGGCTGCAAAGTCTGTAATTTAAAGATCCATCGCTGTTCTTTTTGCAGAATTTTGTAAGTCGTTGGAACCAAATTTTGAATAAGTGTTCCTTAGATTTGATGTTACTGGTAATTGATACAGCACACACTAAGAACATAGCTCTCAAAAAAGAGTTAGATGATGAGCTTAAAGAACTGAAGTCGGTCCCGGATTTCGATGGGCACTATACTGATATTTTAGGTACCTTAGATAAATACCGTTTGGAATTGAAGACTGCTAAGATCAAGAAGTTTTTGAAAGATGAACGTTGTACCAAAGAGGGTCCCATTTATAATTGGTCTGTACGTAGAGCAAGGCAGCAGGGAAGTACTTGGAGGAAATCTGGTGATGACACTTGTGACACAGTAGCTCCTCAGGAACAGATGGATACAAGTGAGCAGCCGGTGGTAGAAGCCGGTACTGCAGGAGAAAGCAGGGATTTCTCTGCAGAAAGAAAAAAAACACAGTTTCAATCAGGCAAAACAGCTCACCTCGAGGGAGGAGAGTAGGAAGGCTCGTGATTGGGCACGCCCCAAGGGGAGGCGGGCAGTGCAGGCTAGAAGCACCTGGTTAAATACACAGGAACCAGGAAGTGAAAGGCAGATCCACGGAGAGAGGCAGATGCAGATGCAGATCCACGGGCAGACGCAGATCCAGAGAGAGAAGCCAAGAGAGCAACGGAGGTTTCCTTGCTGTGATAATTTCCCTAACAGTCTGCAGCTGGAGGATAGCTTGGAGCAGCATTCAGATGAGGAAGGAAACTGCTGGAGGCAGAGCTCCTTTAGAACGCTGAGAAACCCAAGGCTACAGGACCAGGCAGAGCTGGGGAACAAAGGCAGAAGGATAAAGAATCCTCCAAGAGAGAAGCTCCTGTATAAGGTATCCAGAGAAAGAGGAGTTTATGCTCTAAAGCCAGAAAGTCTATGTTCTGCTTTTAAAAGCAAAGCCAGTCAAGATGGTGGCAGCTGGTGGCAGAAAAGAGAAGCTTTGAATGACAATAATTATTCTTTTAAACTAGCTGAGTCACCTAGCCAGGACAGGGCTGATATACATGCTTTTAAATATTCTCCTAGCATTGCTAAGTTTGAATGTACAGCACCCACGTGTAGGGAAAGGTGGGGAGCTAACGAGAGCCCAGCACATGTTTGTTTTCCGAACACAAACAAACCTGATAAAGAGCCTGAGATAGATAGGCTCAGTCAATACCTATTCACCGAGGGGACAGGAAGACAGCTCAATGAAGAAAAGTTTCATGCTGAATCACTTCTTAAAGAGTTCCAGGATTATTTAGAACAGAAGAAGAGTTTTAACCACAGTGTTCCAGTTACTGGCTGTAAGGAAGAAAACTCTGTTCATAATTCTGTGTTCTCCCTGCTGATGATGATGAGATGATGATGGACTGTTCTACCTGTTTAATTGATAGAGGCAATTAAGCAGAGAGAGGATTGTGCTGGTATATGAAGTAATATAACAGTGACGTAACTTTGACCGACACAAGAAAGCTTGTGGAGGGAAACTGAATTAGAGCACTACTAGTGATTGACAGAACCTGAGCATTATTAGTGAAGGACTTTTCTGTTATCAGCCTGTATGTTAAAAGCACATGAAAGGAATGTGAAGAAATACAGCATTTAAAGCCAGTTAGGCAAAGTTTCAGTTAATCCTGTTTATTTGGTTTAAACTTCTGCACCGTCTGTAATCTTCTTTTGAACTGCACAATGGCAATATGAGCCACATGAAAATAAACCTCATGTAAATAAATAACTCTTGCCAGCCTTACTGCTGGAAGCATAACATAACTACAACTAACTGCCTCAAGGACATCATAAGGCAACCCCTCCTTAACCCTCAAGGTTAAGGGGCGGGCGGTGTCATACACTTCAGTTTATTCTTCTGATTCGAGTTTGGATAGTCGGGGTTCAGATCATCGTGTAAAGTTTCATGATCAAGATAATTTAGTACGTGATGCTTCTAAAAATCAACATGATAAACAGCAAAATTTTCAAGGGCTTTCAACACGTTCCCGGCGCAAGAAAGACGGTCTAACTCCTCTGGATTGATGACAGTGGTGAACCTTTCGAGTGTTATTTTGACTTCTGCTCAAACATCAGTTCTGGCTAGAGGCTTTTCATTTGTATATGGCCCTAGCTATGATAAATTCACTAGTAGAGTAGCAGTTGAACGCCTGGTACGTGCTTTACAGTTGAAATTATTTTTTAGTGATGTTCCTTCGATGCCAGATTCCTCGGTAGTTAAATTGAAGTCTACATGGACCCCACCCGGTCCTTTAGATCCACTACTCTATACCTTTCGACAAGTGGTGTTGGCTGATTTAGCACAGTTAGAAATGAAATATCATAATCATCCTAAGAATTTATCAACTGTTGATTATGCAGCTTTACAGGAGTTATCTAAAATGACTCATGTGGTCATTAAGCGTGCTGATAAAGGAGGTGCGGTTGTGCTTATGAATGTTACTGATTATGAGAAAGAAGTCTGGCGGCAACTAAATAATCCTCATCATTATAGAATTTTATTGGCAGATCCTACTGAAATTCTTCAATTGAAGATTAAAACTATTACTTCTGAAGCGTATGATCTGGGTCAGTTAACCTCTAAAGAGAATCTTTTTTTGAATCCACCATATCCAAAAGTACCGGTTTTTTATATTCTACCAAAGATCCATAAGAATATGACTTCTCCTCCTGGGCGACCTATTTTATTAAGTAATGACTCTTTATTGGAGAGAGTGGGAATTTTTTTGGATTTTTTCTTGAAAAATGAGGTTTCTAAGATCCGTTCATATGTGAAAGATACTACTCACTTTTTACAGCTATTGGAGAATGAACATTTAATTGAGCAAGTATCATATATGGTATGTTTGGATGTAGCAGCTCTCTATACCTCGATTCCTCAAGAAGAAACCTTAACAATTATGCAAAAAATCTGGGAGGCTCGAATATTGCCACACCGAGTATCTACTTCAGTGTTGTTAGATTTGGCGACTCTAGCACTTAAAGAGAATTATTTTGTTTATCAAGATACTTTTATACAGCAAATATCGGGTACAGCGATGGGTGCTACATTTGCACCGTCACTAGCAAACTTATTTATGAGTGACTATGAAGAACGTTATGTTTATACTTCACTTTATAAGCAATATATAGTACGGTGGTATCGCTACATTGATGATATTTTTCTCTTATGGTGTGGTTCTCGTGCCCAATTGGAAGATTTTTTTGTATATCTGAATGCTTGTCATGATACCATTAAATTTGAGATGAATGTCCAAGCATATGAAATACATTTTTTAGATGTAAAAATATTGAAACATCATAACAGTTTTGTTACTACATTGTACTCTAAACCTACTGATCGTAACACTCTGCTGCATTTTTCTAGTTTCCATCCTTCTCATCTAAAACACAGTTTGCCTTATTCGCAGTTTTTACGGTGTCGCCGCATTTGCTCTACTAATATAGAGTTTCGATTACAAGCTAAAGGCATGATGGAAAAATTTCTCGATAAAGGGTATCCATTATCAGTAATCAATACAGCCTATAAAAGGGCAAAGTACAATCATCGGGACTGGCTCTTGTATCCTCATCCTGCATTAACGCCTGTGTCACCAGCGCCTACAGTTACATGTGTTTTACCTTTTTCCAGTTTATCTCATCGTATATCTTCTATGATTCGCAAAAATTGGGGCCTTATTCATCGTCACCCCAATCTTACTACTTGTGAATTAAGGATGGCATATAGTAGAGGACGTAATCTTAAAGATCGTCTATGTCCTGCAGTTTTAAGACGTACATGAGTTCCTCTGTCATCTACGCAAGGTCATTCAGCTTGCCAACACTGCTCATTTTGCAATATTATGAGTTCATCCATGTGTGAGAAGTACAGTTCTCAAGTCAGAAGTTTGATGGTAGCTACGACTTGTAATACTTCATATGTGATTTACGGCATCTGGTGTGAATGTCAAATGCTTTATATAGGAAAAACCACCAGACCCTTGCGGACTCGATTAGCGGAGCATAAATATAGTCTTAAGAAAGCTCGTATTGATACTCCATTGGTACAGCATTGCCTTGATTTAGGGCATCTTTTTGAGACTCTTCGGTGTACGGTGTTGGAATCGGTACCCCTTGATATTCGCAGAGGTGATCGTAAGAAAGTGCTTCTGCAAAAAGAACAGCGATGGATCTTTAAATTACAGACTTTGCAGCCTAATGGACTTAATGACCGTCTTGAATGGACATTATTTTTTTGAGAGATTCTTTTGATCTGTTTTTGAGAATTTTCTTGTATGTGATATTTTGCGCCTCTGTTTGGCTAGGGTGTCACTGTGCAGTTTTTGTGTTTAAGAATGGTGTTTTATGTCTGTTTCTTTAAACCGACGTCATGGCTTTGAACGAGTTTTTGATTGGTGTATGGTTATGTTATCAGGCGCGTCACACGCCAAGTTGTGATGGCGGGAGATGGTGCGGAGCCATTTTTTGCAGCTATCATTGTGCATGACGTTGCTCCTGAAGAAGCCGGTGAACGGCGAAACAAAGGCTTTTGTCGAGCGAGCTTTAGTCATATTTAAAAGCTTTGCGATAATACTAGAATTTTGGATGTCTCTCCCGTGTTCTATGGCTCCTCTGTCGGAGGTTGAAATTCACCATGAGAAGCGTTCATTGAGGAGTTAGAGACCTGGCTGGATGTTTCACTATTGCAAGATAAGTTTTTCAGTGCTTAATATTGGCATTGTTATACTTTTGAATTTTTCACTGTTTCTATTATAATTGCAGGTATCGCTCCAGGATTTGATTTAGGCTGCGTTCAGCCTTTTCACTTTAGCTGTACGCTGATTGGATTGACGCTGTTTCTAATGTTAAGGATTAGTGTGTGAATGAAGTTTGTAAGTGTGAATGTGTGAATGTGTTTTAGTAATTTCATTTTAGCTCTTTGGATTTAGAAATAATTTGAGACTTTTCCCCTGATTGAAGTTTAGGGTGTCTTTAATTAATGGAAGATTTTGGTATTTTTGATTTTGGAAGGTAGGGTAGGCTATGACCGGTGATGTGAGTGTCTAACAACACCTAAGGTGATTTATCATCAAATGTGGAGTTGTGCCATCTGAGGTCATTAATAGCCTGAGATTGAATTATATGTTGGATTATATGTTGTAGTTTTATTGGAGTAATTGTATAGATTTTTGGGAGCAAGGTACTTTTTGGTTTAAGGGTCAGAGCTACCATTTTGAATCCTAGTCAGCTAAGTGACAATTAAGTCTGGGGATCACTTGTGCCCTCCACTTGTACAGACTGGGAAAGGGATCAGGACTGAAGGAGGTTGATGGTGCTGCTGATTGAGGGGGAGGGCCTGGGGGGTCGTGCTCAGGCATCAGGTGTTTTTAGTGCATGGGGCCATAGTAACTGCATTGCCAGGTAGACAGTGCACTAAGGGCATCCGCACTACCGATGCATGTACTGTGTGGTAAGGGTCTGCCTTGCATAGTAAGTACAGGTTGAGTGCTGGGCACGCCCCCACCATTTACCACACAGTTTTGACTTTTTTGTACTAACACACAGTGGAGCATATTTCCTAAACCCTGTATTGGTAATGCACATCTAGGCTGTGATATTAGTGAGTCGGGGTGTGGGGGGGAGAGAGTCAGTGCTAACTTCAGGGGGTGTGTGCTTCATCCTTCTGTAGTTTGAACAGGCCCAGGATAAAGCAATGTGCTAGCTACCATGCAGGCATGCTCAACATCCCCCACTGAGGTGGTGATAAGTGCATCTTTGCCATGGGCACCAAGTGTGGTTAGCATGTGCCACTAATACCCTCGCCGGCTGTGACATGCTGGCAATGGCAATGACTGTGACCTGCCCCTGTCCCATCCAGTCCCTGCCACAATGGGGATTTTACTGCTAGGGCCCATACCAGTTATTAGTGCACTAAACTGTGCACGAAACCCTGCCCTACTAGGTAGTGCAGTTTAATAAACATACCCAAGTAAATGCAAAACTGGACTCTACTTAAGTAAACACGCCCCATCTCTGCCCATGTGTCTTTGTATAATAAACTAAAATAGGTGTCTAATTGGCCTCCCATCCTAAATGACCTGTTGTAAAATTGCCCTCTTTGTTTTCCTATTGGCTGCTTTTATTCATGTATTGTGGTACCGCGGAGCCTATTCATGAAGGAAAAAGGGTTTTAAATCCTGAAAAAAGATTTTATCATCAGCTGCAATATTATGAGGAGCCCAATAGAGGGAGCAGGAGTGACCTTCCAAGGCCCAGAGAACTGCACCTCAGAGCTGATGAGGTAATGCAACCTAACAGCCAATGGAGAAAAGGGGGAGTTCCCCTGAAGAAAGGCTGGGAACTTGAAAAGGAGGAACTAGGACAAGTTAGAGAGAGACCAGGGAGAGAGAGACCAAGGAGAGGCATACCAAGGAAGGCCTACCAAAAGGAGGCATATCAAGAAGAGGCTTATCAAGGAAAAGCAGACCACGGAGAGTCACACCACAGAGAGCTTCTGGAAAGGAACCAAGAAGGAGAGCACCATAAGGAGTGTCCAGAGCACCAGAGAGGAAGGAGTTCCTGGCAGGAGGGCATAGTGAATCCGAGGCCACAGAGTTCCAGGAGTCCTTGGTTGAGAGGTACTGGAAAGAAAGGCACAAGGGGAGAAATAAACCCCAGAGTTTGGTGTGAAGAACCGGCAGCAGTAAATGCAAGACACAGTGAGCATTATCTGAGCAAGGATGAAGTCTTTGCTGCAAATGGTAATATTCCTTATTCAAATGGTAAAAGGTGTGAATGTGAGAGAGTGGTGACTCTGTATGAAGGCCAGCTGGAGCGTGAAAAGCCTACTGCTCAAGACAGGCTGAACTACAGCAGGACCAGGCCGTGTGACTCAACTAAACAAGGTAAAATACCTTTTTATTCTGATAAGCAATATAAGTTAAGAAGACAGGAAACACAAGATACTGGAGTATATCCTCCCTATCAAACTGTTTGTGAAACCAAGCACAAGCCCTTGGTAAAAAGACTGTATAACATAAGGCAGCCTGCAAGGGGAAGTAACTGCCATAACAAACACTCACATGGGCGCGGCCCTGACTTGAATGCTGAACATTGGAAGCTAGTAAATGTGTTATATGAGAAACCTCAGTACACTCCTCAAGAGTTTACTGACACTGATTCACAGCTGTCTGATACTCAGCCCATGCAGGTGGAATTCAACGAAGACCCACCTGAAACCCCGATGGACTGTAGCTACTGTCAGGCAGGTAGCCTAAGGTCTGTGCATGAAACATAAAATAGTGAACAGTAGCGAATGCCTGTAAAGTTTGTTTATGCCTAGCACTGTGAAGCAACAGTTAAACAAAGCAAGTGTGAATATAATTTCTTTTTGTTGCCTGAAGCAAGGTTTCTTTCAGTTGGTTGAAGTAGTCTCCCATAATTGAACCATTGTGCTTAAAGGGGAATAAAGCCTTATTTTCCCTACATTCTGGCTAGTGTGTTCTCTTGAACTTTGGCCCCCGGTAGGTCCTGGGAACATTACCAAGACCTCTTACAGAAGGACCAAATTCAAAATATATAAAAAAAACTCTCATGTCCATCTGACCTGCCCATACCAACCTTGGCCTCTGGGGCGGCAGCATGACAGTATATACCAAGAGTAATTTCGTAAGCACCTACTTGAGTATATAAAATTGCATGCGGCTTAAAAACGATGTGCTGCTTCCACTTTGCAAATTATTCCTGTGAACCTATTAGCATATATGCACATCTACTCTTTATCATGTAGAAATTAAATCATTAAATTTGTGCATATACAGGCAACTAGTTTAAAGCTGCATGTAAATGCAAACGCCTCTCCAAACCCTGACTCCAGGAATGTCTCCACTTATTCTGGGCAAGTTTAAATGTATACAGACTGTATGGACAAAATATTCAGCAGCTAGCAGCATTACAGTGTGTCACCACCAGGTGGGCAGGCTGCCGCCTAGGGGTAGCAGGTCTGTGTCTGATGGTAATTAAGTAGTTGTGCACACGAGTGGTTGAAGGTAAAAGGATTTATTTCCCCTCCCGGGGTCGGATTATTCAGATAACATAACACAATACTCAAAATAAATAAGCCATACTTTCTGGCAAAACATAAAGGAAAGTAGAACAGCTTCTTCTTGCTTCTTAAAGTAAATGGTCAAAATTAAACATTTAAACTCAGCACATAGTTTCACTATGTGCAAACCAGCACTCTTCAGTTATAGTGTTTTCCTCATACACAGCCTTGACTAACACAGAGACGTCACTTTATCAGATAAAATCAATGTGCAGTCCATTGGGTCACCATTAAATGAACATTCACTGAGTGTATCAATAACCATAGGCTCTTGCATGCATTCAGAATTATCTGAGTTCTCTTTATCAAAATACCTTTGCAAGTTCCCCTGTAACGTGCTGTTACAGTGTCTCTCTGCACCACTCCCTCTATGGCTAGAATAACAGCTACCGTATTCCTCTGTGTCTGGGAGAGAGGGAAGCCACCATTCAGGGTTTTTATAGTCCCACTTCTTGTAGGAGGTCCTATCCCTGGAAAGCTTACTGGTTCTATCTTCAGGCTTTGATAGATAATGTTCTTCTCCCCTCCTAACACCAGGTTTCAGCCTGCGGGGTTTTCTTTGAGGCTTAGGAACTTCTAGGATATCATCCTCAGACATGCACACATCTTCAGGGAAATACCTTTCTCTCTCTGGAGGTGTTAACTGCTCTCTCTTCAGCTCTGTGTTTAAATCCCTCGGCTGGGTGTTAAAGCCCTGCCCCCACCTAGGATTTCCTACACGAGGCTTCTCAGCATTAACCCTGTAGGTATTTCTTTTATTACCAAACTTTAGCTTCCCACCAGAATCATTCTTCAGGCTACAGCTCTCAGATACATACAGTTTGTCTTTAGGCTTCCAATCACTCCGGTTGGAACGTTGCCTCTGAGCTCCAAAGGGTTTGCAATCAGCAGACCATTCACACCTGTTCTCTGCCCTCACTAGCTGTTTCCTCCTGTAGGACTCTGGGTAGTTTCTGTAGTGAACTCTTCCTGGTTCTGCCTCTGACTCACGTCCTGGGTCAGAGTCTGAAACTCCTCCTTCTTCCTCTAGGTCAGCTGGTTCAGCTAATTCTCCTAGTTCTCCTCGCTCAGTCAGTTCTCCTCGTTCTAACTCTGTATTTCCTGCATAGCTCTTATAGTGGCTATAAGCTCTTCCCCTTTCCAGGTGCAAGCTATTAGGAACTGGGGAATGTTTCTCAGCTGAGCGTGTTTTCAAACCTCGTGGCTGAGTTTGTTTTTGTCGTCCCTGACAACAGCTGCTCACATGGCCTGCCTGCCTGTCAGCTTCAGGACTACAATGCAGTGAATCCTGTGTTTTTAAGGTAGAGAATGGAGCTTCCTCATCACAAGTGCTAGCCAGCACTGCCATGGTCTTGGGCTTTCACTGCACATCGCCAACCAGGCTGTGGCTCAATATCACTGCCGACTGGTTCGCAGTCAGCTGTGCTCTGCTCTGCCCCAGCATGCAGCGATAATTGATTACATTGGGGCATATAGTGGCCGTACCCGTGGATATTCGGTGACATGGACAGGATGGTGCGGGGCCATGTGCAGAGACTCATTGCAGGGTCTCATCTGCATATCAACTGGACCTTATTTGCATAAATGTAATTTATTTTATTTTAAAATGTATATGTTGCCATCTAAAATTTTAGGCAGCTTTCAAAGGAGCCCTTCACAAGCCTCTCTTTTGTCCTGGCAATGACTTAGGGGCATGTTTACTAAAGTGTGCGTTAAGTGCCACTCTGCCAATAGAAATAAATGGGTGCTCCTGCACTTAACACACATTAACATTTGTGAATGCACATTAACTTTTAAACATGCTTCTTAATGAGTGTCTCAATACCATTTGCATGGGCAGTGAGGATAAAGAAAGACTACCAGATTTCTACATTATTATACTCCAGTGCCAACTGCCAGGCCCAATTAGGTAGTACTATAAACCCTTCTCATTTAGAACCCATAACAAATCTGCCGTATCATAACAGCACTACCAGGACTCACAAACCACCAAACCCTACCTATCAAAAGGCAACACTGCAACTATTAAACCAATACATCTCAGAGAATACCAATACATCTCACTGGGGAAAGAGAACAAGTGGCACTGTCACATAGAAACTACATGAACAGAATACCTCAGCTCGGTTACAGAAGCAAAAACATAGACCATCAGCAAACATAGAACAAGGGATCACAATTTAGAAATAGGAAGGCAATAATTAAATTAGGAACCCCCATATGGTATAATTAAACTGGGAATCTCAAAAGCCAAACTTGGAATGTACAACACTGGAAAAATAAAACTATAAACTAATTTTCTTCTTGTACTAAACAAAACACAAAGATGTTAGCGATGCACATTTCCCAGAGCTGACATATTCCAGTTAATAAATTCAAAATAAAAAAGTATTTTTCTACCTTTTGTTTGGGCATTTTGTTTTTCAGTCACAATTGCTATTTGTCCTTTCTTTTCTCTTCTAGTTTTTTTCCATTCTCTCTCTATATCTGCTGTAACATACTGATCTTTCCACCATTTCTTTCTTTATTCCTTTTTCATCCACTCAAATTTCACCCCTCCATACTCAACCCCCATTTATTCTCCCAATACCCGGCCAATCGTAGATTTTTCTTCCCTCCCACACAAAATACCTTTTCCCCTCTCCTTCTTCACTCCCCAGTCCCATCCCTTTCTAGTCCTCCCCCAGCATCAGCTCATTTCCAGTTCCAGCCCCTTTCATCATCCGCTCCCTTCCAGTCCCATTCTCCCATCCCCCCGCATCAACCTATTTGCAGTCTTAGCCCCTAGTCTTCTTCCAAGGCCAGCAGCTCTCTCCTCCCCTCCCCATCAACCTATTTGTAGCCCTAACCCCCAGTTTTCTTCCAGGGCCAGCAGCTCTCTCCTCCCCTCCCCCATCAGCTCATTCCAGTCCTAGTCTCTCCATCAGCCCATTTCAGTCCTAGCCCCCCCATCAGTCCATTTCCAGTCCTAGCTACCCTAATCAGCTCATTTCCAGTGCTAGCTCCACCCAATCAACTCTAGCCCCCCCAATCAGTTCATTACCTATCCTAACCCACCCAGATCAGCTCATTTCCAGTCCCAGCAACCCCCCCCCCCCCAGAAGAGCCCTGCACCTGTCTGACCATCTTCAGAGGGAACCAGTGAGGTCCTAGACCAAAACCCAGCACCCCAACTCATCTCTGCAGAGCCGCAAGAAAGAACAGCATTGTCCTTATTTCCCGCAGCTCTGTTAAAGTTGACCCGCCGGTGCGCTAAATGCCGGGAGGTTAAACAGGGGCATTTACCCTCCTGATACTCCGTGCCCCTGTGGATCAACTTCAACAGAGCTGCGGGAAAGAAGGAAAACGCCATTCTTTCTTGCGGCTCTGCAGAGGTTGAGCCAGGGGGTTGGGCTTCAGGCCTCCTGGCTCCCTCTGAAGACAGGCAGGCAGGGATAGTGCCATGTGCAAGCAACATTCCCACAAAATGAATGGGCCAGCTCTGAGCATGGAATATCCATGGGTATCACTGAATATTCCGCTTAGGGACATTTTCACGGTTTACAGTTCTTTAAACCATGTAAATGCCTTTGAATAGCGGGCCCTACATGTCTATCTTTAGATACATTTTGAGCATGCAAATTTGTAAAAGCCTATTTCTGCAGGCAAATCTTTTCTTTACTCACAGAAATATTTTTGGAAATCATCCTGCAAGCAGAAACATTGTCTACATGCTTAATTAGAAGGGTAGTTACTAAAAAGGCCCTTTTACGAAACTGCAGTATGCAATTAGCGCAGGTTTTGGCAAACGCTAATCATATGCTGTTAGCATGTGGCTGTGGTAGGAATGTTGATTCCCGTGCTAACTGCATCTCATGTACTCGAATAGGAAATGGGCAGCATAGGGACGGAACATCGCACTTGCAGCCACAGGTGATGTTATCTGCACCCACGTTATTCCCACCCATGTTACTAAACAGTGTCATGTGTTACCTATCGGGGAAATGCTTTCTATGCTCCTGACAGGTAATGCAGTGGCTTTGCAATTAATGAGCAGCAATTTCATGCACTAATGGTGCATTAAATATTTAGCCTGTAACGCATTTTAAACAGTAATAACATGTGTTATTTTACAGTAATGCACAATTTGTTGCCACAACATGCATTTAACATCCTGTTATACAATTACCTCACACACTTACATATTAAAGGCTGCATCTGGATTCAAGAAAGAATGGAATAAACACAGAAAATCTCTAAAAGAAAAGAAAGGACTATAAAGCTTATTAGTTGGTATGGAAGGGCACACTCGATAGGTCTTATGGCATTTATCTGTCATCATTTTTCTCTGTTTCTAAAATGTATCTTGTGTTATTAAACATTATGGGGGTCATTCTGACCCATGAATATTGGGGCTGGACATCCAGGATGGACGTCCAACCCCCGAACGGATGCTGGACATAATTCTGGAGCCAGCCCTCCCTGCATGTACAGAGAGTTTGTGCAGAGAGAGCTGGACAGGGGCAGGAGGGGGAGTGCCGGAGGCAAAGCATGGGCAGAGTAGAGGAGGGCCCATGATCCCGGACATACAGGGCCTATTCAGGTCGTGACTCTGTATGTCCAGAAGGCAAAGATGGATGGGGGACTTATTCCACTTCAATGCCCCCCGAACATGGCGAATGGCACCGGCAGACCGCCACAACGAGGTGAGCAGCAGCAGGAGGTTCCCCTCTGCCCGATCCCATCCCTGGCAGACTCCTACGGGGGTCAAGCAGCAGGGAAATGCTGTTTTCCATAGGTGCAGAGAATCAGGGCTCCTGCTGGGTGTCCCGGTGCCATGGCAATGAGACACCATGGCACCGGGGCTCCAGCAGAAGCATAGGGAGGGCCAGCCAGGGAAACATTTGGACGTTCAACGTGGCAGAATTGGAGCCCATCTGGATGCCTGATTCTGCACCTGCAGAAATATCTAGCCCCTGTGGGTGCATAATCGGGCACAAATCCAGGCTGTCTAATTTTTGGACATCCGGACGGCCTGGATGTGCTCCGATCTGAATTGGCCGCTATGTAAACTTAGGTGTCTTTACAGAATCAAAGGTAAAACTTCCAGCTGCTTACTAAATACATATCTAATAGAAGTATGTCTGAGACAATTGAACGACCAAAGTAGCAGAGCAGCATTCCATTTAATAAAAAAATTGTATGAAGCATACTGTATAAAGTTCTTGAGGACCACGGACAGTAATTACAGTATTTAGTCTTGCCATTCAGTTGATTTAGGAGGACTTTCTGCAGTGGGGCAAATAAGGTTGCATCTAATGACTAAGCACTTACTGGGGTCAGCAGTATCCATCCTACAAAAGGGACTGGGTTAGCAAAGAGATCAGGAGATATGATTTGTAATGACATCCTTTGATATTTCTTTCCATTCTTTGGCTGTGCAAAAGGATAAATCTCATATAACATTTTAGCAATTTTAGACTGCTGCAAGAATGAATAAAATCCAAACAAGTCAGGCCTATAAGAGCAAAATTTCCAAAAACAATAGACGTGTAAAAAGATTTTTGTCGGATTGTGTGTAAGGGGGGGGGGGGGGTATAGGTATCAGGAAAGTGCTTGTCTTGGCTTTAAAACATCCAGAGAATGTAGGGAAAGATGGCAAGTGACTGGTCTAAGATTACAAAGACCCTCACTAGGATTTGAACCCTGGACGCCCTCCTTCCAACCCACTATTTTAACCATTATTCTATTAAATGTCTGCATTCTCATATGCTATTCTGAGGACGTGTATGTAGCCGTCTCTATAGATGCCCATATCAGGCACATCCATGTTTCCAAAATTGTGCGGGAACTTGCACACGCCTGCTTTTTCCCCAGACATTCTGACCTGGACGGCACGTTCTAAAATGTGCCTTTTAGGGAAGAACCACCCAAACTATGCTTACATGATGGAAGATTCCACATTAGGAATCACCACCCCAGGAAAGGATCTGGGCATCATCGTGGATCATACATTGAAACCCTCTACACCGTGAGCAGTCGCGGCCAAGAAAGTAAACAGAATGCTAGGAATCGTAAGCAAAGGAATGGAGAATAAAACCAAAGATATTATAATGCCTTCGTATCACTACATCGTACGATCTCACCTTGAATATTGCGTGCAATTCTGGTTGCCATATCTTCAAAAGGATATAGCAGAATTAGAAAAGGTACAGAGAAGAGTCACCAAAATTGTAAAGGGGATGGAAGGTTTCTCAGGGAATATCCTGTACAGGTAGCTTTTCTAATTCTGCTATATCCTTTTTAAAATTTGGCAACCAGAATTGCATACAATATTTAAGCTACAGAATTCTCTTGCTTGAAGCCCTAGGTATTGGAGTATGATCTCAGTCTTTGAAATTTACTGCTAATGCTCACTATAATACTTACATCATGACAAAGAGAGCTTCCTCCTGCAGTTTATACTGTAGGCTATAACATGTATAAGGAACCTGTCAAAGGTAGGACTGGAAATTCCTCTTTATCAGGCCTGGGAAATATTTCTATAGCTTTCTGTTCAAGGCTGTATATATTTCCTTATAATGCATCCATATTTTCTGCAAATGTCAAATGACTCTCTTTTGCAGAAGGATTGTTTTAAAGATAATAAAATGTCAGCTAGGTTGTTTTCTTTGTTGGTTGTATTCAGATAGACATTATCTTGTTGCTAAGCAAGTCAGAGGCTCCGGTGCAGTCTTCTATCCTGTTGTCATAGTGCCCGTTGTCTAACATGATCGAGTGATTGTAACTAGGGCAAAATTCCTAATTCCGGTAAGAGGTTCAGATGTTATAGTCCCAGTTCTGTCATTGCCTTCCTGAGAAGTTCCAGGTGTTTCTACAGTTTAAAAATATCAATGCACACAAAATTTTACACACATCAACCTATGAATTAATGCATGTACAATTTATATGCATGCGTCAAAAAGTATTAATGAATTTTTTAAAAAAGTCATTAAAATTTACAAATGAAACAAAAAAAAAACCCCCACTGAAAAATCAGGTAAAATGGTCTAACAAATCAAAAATGTTTGGCCTATCTACATCTCTATGTTTGTGTGTTTATGTATATAACAAGAGTTTTGGGTGTGTTTGTATTACAGTTGTTCTGGCTGTTTCTGTATTACACTTGTTGCGGGAATGAGGGAGAGTATGATAGTTTCTCTGGAGAAGTATTGCGGTTTCTCAGGGAATATACTGTACAGGTAGCTTTTGTAGTTGTTCTGGGTATGTGTGTCCCTATTACAGGTGTGCTGGATGTGCGAAGCGGCATTCTCCCATGCTCTTTCCCCCTCACCCCTGCTCCCTCTTTACCTTTCTGCCCTCAGCCCCTTTGTGATTTTCTCATTCTCCCAATTCCTCTATCCCATCCCTACTTCTCCATTCTCTCAGAATCAGATACGCGTACAGTATTTGCATGACAGTTTTACTTGTGTTGCCACTGTAGTTGTACTAAAGTTACACCGTTACATACATTAGAAGCATTCCCATGTCAGGAGGTTATTGCAGAAATATCTTCTCTAAAACAAAGCACTTGCATGTGTCAATTTGCCTACACATGTAAGTGTCATTTTTTAACAGGGGCTTTTTAAAAATGGAGTGCTTAGTACATCAAATTCCATGGAGGCATGGCGGAGGTGGAAAAGTTGGTGGTTTGGGCCGTCCTAAAGTATAGATGCGGATTCCCGATTTCACATAGGAAATCTCTGTGTACATAAAAAAATTACAGACATCAATATTTACAGCTCTCCTGAGGCATATACAGTATAAGTTCCAGGTAGCAGGAACAATTGTGAATGTTGTGCTTTCATCTTGCTCTCCTGCTCTCCTCCGCGGTCACCCCTGAGGCCTCAGTCTCCCGTCTGATGGTCCATCACATCCTTTCTTCCACCCCCAACATCGGATGCCCCTATCCTTCCTGAAAGCATCCAATACCAATCAAACCTCTCCCAGAAACAAATTTCTCCCCCAGCACAAACACCCCCCCCCCCAGAGGTCCCTCTCCAGCAGCATCCCAATCCCATCCCCAGCCTTACTGGAGGTGCTTGTGGTGCCGGCGACTCCTAGTGAAAATCTGGTGGTGTTGACACAGTACCTCAAGATTACTACTAGGTGTCATCAGTGGCATTTTCTAACTTGGTGATTAGAGAGCGGGTTCGAGTGGAAAACACTCCAGCTTCCAATAGATACCATGGACTCCAGTGAAGTTGGGGAGCAGATCATAGGGTGAAGGTGCTGCAAGGAACCTCAGGAGGACTGGTGTTGCCAGGAGGTCGTATGTGAGGTATTAGTATTGGGGAGGAGGAATTTGTTTCTGGGGGAGGATAGATGCTTTGAGGGAGTAGGGGAGATTAGATGGAGGGTGGGAGGAGAGATCAAATTTGGTGGGATTTCTGGGAACACATTTAAGGAGAACACAAGATCGGGGGGAACAAAGGGAGGCGAGAAAGGTTATGGGGTGATAGGAGAGAACGGGTGGTACTGAAACAGGTGCATACGTAGGACTGGGAGCAGTAATGTTAAGAAGCTGCTCCCATGACATGTAGATGTTTTTATATTTTTTTTTGCTCCATGTGAACCTTTTTAGCATTGCTGTTTTTGCTGGATGTGGAGAGAGACATACCCGTGCAGCCGTGCACCTGTTTTACAAAAGGAGCTACATTTGGCAGAACCTCTTGTAAAATACTTTGAGAATTTTCCATGCCCCCATCTTGACCCGTGAATTCACTTCTCTACATCCTAAAATCTACCTTACAATATTCGCTACCTATGTCTAGCTACATCTGCTGAATGCCACCTCTGGAAAATCTATTAATGCAGCCTGCAAACAAACCAAGAAACGGATACTTAAATGAATAAATCATGCACCTGGAGTAGGATTTTGCATGGGGTATCTAAGTCAGAAATAGAATGCCCAAGTTGGGATGTTCACAATGTCCAGTCTATTTTACAAAAGACCCACCATCTGGAGCCTCTTGTAATTTATATATATATAAGGCAGTGGGGAAATACACAGACTTTCCTAAACACACAGCAGGAACAAAACTTTTGAAAAGAAAATACAACTGTAGAAACCTAGCCACATCATTCAGTGCCTTACACATGTAAGCACTTGCACATATATGTATAAGTATAGCTTTTTGCTCTCTACACACAGGCTTTGATTTGAGATATTGGTACTTACAGGCAAGATCAAACCGCAGATCCTGGAGGGAAAGATCTGTAAGACTGGAGAGCCATAGGAGAAGCAGAGGAAGGACACAGCATCGAAGCAGCATGTGCATATGGTGCTATTTTATGTGTTCAAAATTCTATGTCCTAGGCAATTGCCTATGCACCTATGCGTAAATGTGGGCTTGCCTACACAAAAGAAAATCACCAGCTCTTACAATGCTGTATTCTACAAGATCTTAGGTATGAGAACATCCGAATAAGAAGCCATGCACTTGACATTCTGACATTACGGCATTAAGACATTTTAAATATCAGAATGCTAGGGACAATTTCCCACCTCAATCACTTTTCTAATTCCCTGGCTGAAACTTGCAGTTTGCTGACTCCTTTCGTGCCTCAGAAGTTCAAAGGCCAAATGGGGAAATTATTAAAAATATTCATGTTTTCCAGTGGAAAATTTGGAATACATGTATATTTTTTTTGACCATCCAAACTATCCCCTTCGAATCTATGGACCCCACATGTGTAAACAGTGGCACTGTGAAATTGCCATTTACATGTGTATGTAATTTTTTATGCTGTTCACAACATACAACAACTGTATTACTAGGTGTTAGACCATATCAGCAACCACTGAAAAGACTAGCTATCTTAATTTTTAATTATTTATTATAACTAAGCATATCAGGAATTTAATGTAGATAGCTGAAATCAAGAAGGGGCACTGAGTATAAGCA
Source organism: Ichthyophis bannanicus (assembly GCA_033557465.1). NCBI lineage: Eukaryota > Metazoa > Chordata > Amphibia > Gymnophiona > Ichthyophiidae > Ichthyophis > Ichthyophis bannanicus. Next base: position 72,958,337 of record CM066040.1, read on the forward strand.
TGAATCCTTCTGTAAACACTTCAGCTGAACAATTGACACAAGGCCCAGAAATCCCTGAAGAGGACAAATAGGTCATGGGATCAGGGGCAGCCCAAGGGGGATGCAGGGCCATGTGCAGAGACTCATTGTGTGACCTCAATTGCATAACGAGACTCATTTGCACAAATATTTGCTTAATGTTAACATGCACTAACTTTTAGTAAACATGCCCCTTAATGAGTGTCTGGATAAAGAAAGACTACCAGATTACAATACACCAGTGCCAACCGCCAGGCATATTAGGAAGTACTACAAACACTGATCATTTAGAACTCATAGCAAACCCACGATAACAGTACTACCTGGACTCATAATGCACCATACCCTACCTATCAAAAGTCAACACTGCAAATATTAAACCAATACATCTCAGAGAATACCAATACATCTCCTATTGGGGAAAGAGAACAAGTGGCACTATCAAATAGAAACTACATGAACAGAATACATCAGCTTGGTTACACATGCAGAACATAGCCCATCACCAAACAAAGAACAAAGGACCACAATTTAGAAATAGGAAGACAATAATTAAACTGGAATCCCAAAATCCAAACTTGGAATGTACAACAAAACTGGACAAATAAAACTGTAAATTACTTTTCTTTTGTATTAAACAAAAACACAAAGATGTTAGCGACACACATTTCCCAGAGCTGACATTCCAGTCACTTTCTTCTGGTTTCTTCATGTCTTCTGCTATCTCTCCATTGTCTGCTATCCTTTGTCCTTTCTTCTCTTTTCTAATTTTTTTCAATTCTCTCTCTACATCTGCTTTAACATAATGTTCTTTCCACTTTTGCTCTTTCCTCCATTTCTTTCTTTATTCCTTTATCATCCACTCAAATTTCATCCTTCCATCCTGAATCCCCACTTACTCTCCCAATACCCGGCCAATCGTCAATTTTTCTTCCTTCCTCCACAAAATATCTTTTTCCCCTCCATCCTCATTCCCCCAGCCCCATCCCCATCCCCTTCTAGTCCTCCACCAACATCATCTCCCTTCTAGTTCCAGTCCCACCCAGCATCCATTCCCTTCTCCCATGTCCCCACATCAGCCCATTTCCAGTCCTAGCCTCCCCATCAGCTAATTTCCAGTCCTAGCCCCCACCAGCCCATATCCAGTCCACGCTCCCCCCATCAGCCCATTTCCAGTCCTATTCCAGCACCCAATCAGCCCATTTTCAGTCCTAGCCCCCCCATCAGCCCATTTCCAGTCCTATTCCAGCCCTCCATCAGCCCATTTCCAGTCTAAGCTCCCCCATCAGCCCATTTGCCATCCTAGCCCTCCATCAGCCATTCCCAGTCCTATCCTAGCACCCTATCAGCCCATTTCCAGTCCAAGGCCCCCCCCCCCAATCAGCCCATTCCATTTATGCCTCCCATCAGCCTATTTCCAATCCTAGCTCCCCTATCTGCCATTTCCAGTCCTATCCTAGAAAGCTCTTCACCCCCCCCCCCCTCACCGAAGAGCCCCTCTCCTATCTAAGCGGCTTTGGAAGTGTGCCAGGGAGGCCCATGCAAGGCCCCAGCTCACCTGCACAACAACCAGCGTGAAGAGCAGCATTTTTCCTGATGCTGGCAGCTGTGTTCTGCTGAAGTGCGCTGAATGCCGGGAAGGGTTAAAGGGCATTTCCTGGCACTTGCGCACTTCACAAGATCACAAGAACACAGCTGCCAGCGTGAGGGAACACGTAGCTCTTCACGCTGGTGGCTGTGCAGAGGTGAGCCAGGGCCTCCCCGTCTCAGCTCTGGCCGGCATTTCAAAGAGCACTGTGTGGGAATGAAGTTCATGCGGGGCCCTCTGAAGAGCAATGCCCTGTGCGAACAGCATTCTCACACAATGGACGGGACGGCCATGTATGAAATAGGGCATGAATCCAGGGATTTCATGACAGAGAAGGAAATGGGTTGTATGCAACATTCAGCCTATACAAAGAATTCATGCTCTGTGCAGGAAACTGGCTTATTCTAGCTTGTAGGCTGCTAGTACAACATAACACAGCATGGGGGGATATTCAGCTGTGGCAGCTAGCACTTGTAAAATGCCTAGCCGTCGCCACTGAAGACTAACCCTGGATATTTAATGCCAGGTCCATATCCAGCCACCAGCATTGAATATCAGGGTCACCGCAGAAGCCAGACGCTAACGAGACTACCTGATAATGCTTCTGCAGTAAAGTTAGGCCAACATTTTCAGGGCAATCCACTGCGGATAATGCTCCCTTGCTCTGTCATGTCCTAGAGATCTCAGAGCATCTGGAGGTGCCTTATGTAGGGCTTTCTCTTGATGCCAAGAAAGCTTTTGATAGACTTGAGTGGGCTTTCCTTTTTCGGTTCCCCGCTGATTTGGTTTTAGAGAGTTTTATTTGTATGGTCATGGTGTTACATGCCAACCCTTCTACCTGGATTGCAGCTAATTCTACGCTATCTCAACCCTTTTCTCTCTTTCGGGGTACCCGCCAAGGCTGCCCTCTTTCCCCTCTTTTATTTAACATTGTCCTGGAACCATTGGCCCTATTGATTCGTCAATCTCCTGCAGTACAGGGAATAGCAGTTGCAGACAGGCAAATTAAACATTTAGCATATGCAGATGACCACCTGCTTTTTCTTCATCCTTCTTCGCTTATGGGTGTTCTCAATTTAATAGGGCATTATTCTAAACTATCAGGTTACAAAATTAACTCGTCTAAATGTGTAGCTTTTCCTCTTAACCGACTGACCCACAAAACAATGGTGGCCTCCTTTCCGTTTGTTTGGAAAGTCTCTGTTTTCAAGTACTTAGGTGTGTATTATTCTGCCTCCCTAGAGGAAACTCTTATTTTAATATTAAAAACATTGTTGATATGGTTCGAACTTTCATTTTAAAATGATCTCCTCTGCATCTATCATGGTGGGGAAGACTTGAGTCCATACAAATGGTCCTTGCCCCCCAAATTAACTATATACTGGAATTGCTGCCATTTGCCTTCCCAATACGTTTTTATATGGATGTTAATCAGCTGCTAGTCTCCTTTCTATGGAGGAATAAACCTCCTAGGATAGCTTTGAAAAAACTAAAAGCTAAAAAGTCCCCCGGTGGAGGAACCAATTTCCCTGATTTTTGGTGGTATAATTCAGCTTGTCTCTTAAAACAGGGCGCTAAGTGGACAGAGTCCAATGGGTTGGGTGACTGCCTGATTTGGTTGGCCAGAGGAATATCTGGTAGCACTTGTTCCAATACAGTTGCTTATTGGTATGAGGCATCTATCTGAATCCAATGTAGGACATTTAATCTACCTAGAGATTTAGGACAATCACATGGATAATTCCACGGTTCTTGTGCTGGTCCATATTGTCCCTGGTCAGTTTAGATTTCTTGCCTGCTTACAACACATTTTGCCTTTACAGCTCCATTTCTCCTGCTTTCTCTAAGATTAACCAGAGTTCCATCTGCTCATTATTTTGCAGGAAGTCTTTGATTTTCTCTGTCAGTTTTGGGAAATGGGCATCTCTGATGTCTGTATTTTGCACAAAGAAATCATACCCACTTCAATTCGTGCAAAACACCGCTGCTAGACTCTTAACAGAAACATCAAGATGACAACACATCACACCAACACTCAAGAGCCTACACTGGTTACCAATTACACAAAGATGAAATACAGAGTTGCAACCACCATCTATAAAATTCTCCATAACTCTTCAGCTCCCTGCCTCGAAGACCTAATCACAAGAACACCCTCAACAAGGGCTAGAAGATCAGCGAACCAGAACCTTCTAGTCATACCCCATCTCAACACCAGAAGTGCTCAGCAAACAAACAATAGAGCCTTTACTTTTTTTTGCCCCAACTATCTGGAACACCCTACCAGAAGCAATCATACAAGACCCGAAGAAACTCTTAAAAATGCGTCTCTTCATTGAACACTTTGGCCCAAATGATACACAACTAAACATACGCATACCATGTCTTCATTTACGCACTGCTGAAATCAGTAAACCCCCATTTTGTTAACTCCAAGTCTGTATCCCCTTGAGTTCTATGTAAACGTAACTCGCTCGAGTTTGTTATTGTTGTTCTATATAAACCGCCTCGGCATAAAGGTGGTATAAAAAAAACATTAAGTAAGTAAATAAATAAATAAGGTCAGTATTTGAAGGGGATAGCAATACAACTAACTTAAAAAGCCCTACTTCTATCCTATTACATCATGTTCAGGAGATCACTCATATAGATAATAGTGCAATCTCACTACATGTATAATCATTGGTCTGAATACTTTCTAACATTCTCAAATTATTTTATTCAAATTATCAATTATTTAAATTGCTTTTTGATATTATCATAATGAAATTCATTATCGGATAAAAATCTGTTAAGTTTTGTGTGATTTCATCTATTCTTTCTTAGTAATTCAAAACATCATTCACCCAGAAATTTCTTCCCAAAAAAGTCAATTTAACCTCCCTTCTTTATAAGCTTCTCTGTGGTCATATCAGCATGTTTTTAATTTCCATCAAATAACTAAAACCAGCTAATAAATATCAAGCATTTACATCCAACAGTTGACTCAGTCACTTTCCAAGTTACAGACGCCCATTTTATTTCAACATTAAGGTGCCTTTTTACTAAATTCTGCTAAGGTTTTGCCTTCGTGTTAAACATCAGGGACGTGACCAACATGTTCCTGACAGTTGACGTGTGACAGAATTAATGCGGGTGCACCTAACGAAAGAGATATCGTTAATTTGCACATTGACGGTGATGACACACTAATGTGCTCTCCATGCCCACATTCTGCCCCTTACCCACCCGTTCTCCACATTAGCACCCAACTGCCAGTTCATGAGACTTTTGGCAGCCGGTAGCTGGCATGCGCGTGTTTTAGTATTCACATGGGCCAGCAGCCAGTTATCACATGCTACAACTCATGTTAACTAGTTAGTGGCCTTTAATAAAAGGGCCCCTTACTCCATTCAGTTCTGTAACATTCAGATAGAATATCCAAAACTGCTGCGTGTACTCTAAAATATGCTCAACTTCTTGTTTGTTTAGGGAGAATCTGAAATTGTGTTAGAGCTTTTTTATCTTTAAAAGCATCATTTTTGTCTTTTCTGGGTTTACTTGAAGGAATCATAATTTGCAGTGGGTCTTTAACAGGTTTATGTTCTGTGGTAGATCTGCGGTAGGAGATAGAATGACCAGATCAAGTAGAAACATAGAAACATGACAACAGAAAGAGACCATATGGCCCATCTAGTCTGCCCTTCCATATCAACTACTATAATCCCTTTTTTCCTTCAGAGATCTTCTGTGTTTGTGCCATGCTTTTTTGAATTCAGATACTTTCATCGTCTCTACAATCTCCACTGGGAGACTATTCCACACATCTACCGCTCTTTCCATAAAGAAATATTTCTGCATATTACTATTGAGTCGATCCCCTTTCACCCTCATCCTATGTCCCCTCATAGCAGAGCTCACTTTCAATTGAAAGAGGCTCTCCTCTTGTGCATTTATGCCATGGAGGTATTTAAAAATTTCTATCATATCTCCTCTATCCCTCCTTTCCTTTAAACTATACATATTAAGATCTTTAAGTCCATTCCCATATGGTCTATAACCAAGACCACTGACCATTTTGTAGCCATCCTGGCATTGGCTCTATCCTGTTTATATCCTTTTGAAGGTGTGGTCCCAGAATTGCAGACAATACTCCAAATGAGGTCACACTGGAGACTTATACAGAGGCACTATCACCTCCTTTTTTATGCTGCCATTCCTTTCCCTATGCACCCAAGCACCTTCTGGATTTTGCTGGCACCTTTTCTACCTGTTTAGCCACTTTAAGATCCCACTCTTCTTTGGTAGACAGGAGTACTTCACCCCCTATACTGTACCACTCCCTTGGATTGTTGCAGCCCAAATGCACGACCCTACATTTTTTAGCATTAAAACTCAGCTTCCAAATTCCTGACCATTCTTCAACCTTAGCTAGATCCCTCCTCATGCTATGCACTGCTACCTGGGTGTCTATTTTATTTCAGATTTTGCCACAAAGAGGCAAAAAGAATGTTAAAAAGAATTTGACCAAGGATAGATCCCTGCGGCAGAACACTAATAACATCCTTCTCCTCAGAGTGAGCTCCATTTACCTGTATACTCTGTTGTCTCCTGCTCAACCAATTTCTAACCCAGTCACTCAATTTAGGGTTCATCTCCAAAGTGCTCAATTTATTATGAGTCGCATGTGCGCAATGAAGTCAAAGGCTTTATTGAAATCTAAGTACACCACAAACTAGGGCTCTCCCTCAGTCCAACCCCCTGGTCTCCCAGTTAAAGAAAACAATCAGATTTGTATGACAAGACCTGCTTCTTGTAAAACCATGTTGCCTCAGATCATGCAATCCACTGGACTCCAGAAACCTCACTATCCTCTGTTTTAGCAGCATTTCCATCAATTTAGTCACCAGAGAGGTCAGACTAACCAGCCTGTAGTTCTCAACCTCATCCTTACTTCTGCTTTTATGTAAAGGGACCACATATGCCTCTCTCCAGTCCTCTGGGATTCTAGACTCTAAAGAAACATTGAAAAGATCAGTCAGTGAAGCTACTAGAACGTCCACAAGTCCCTTCAATATTCTCGGATGTATCCCATCTGGCCCAATCACTTTGCTTTATGTTTAGCTGGTTCCTCACAATCACAGTCTTCTGAAAATCATTCAAGATCCCCTTCAACCTTGAGTCTGACAATGCCACTTTTGCACTTCCTCCTCTCGCAAAAATATCTGAGAAATGTCTTGTCCCCTCAGTCTTGAAGGACTGCTACTTCTGGAGAGAGATCTGCAATTGTAAGTATTTACTTCTGGGAATTTTTCAAAATCTTGGGGAAACATGAATTTTTTAGTTTAAAGCTGATTAATCTGTGAACCCAGTGTATTTGTTAAAACAGTCAGGGCCTAGTAGCAGCAAAGAGATTTCTGCTTAAATTTAGACCCCAAGACTCCCTCTATCCAAGTAAGGGCTGTGGGACTCCCCCAGGAAATTGGTCACAGATTACCTTACAAGCACAGGACAGGGCACTCTGTAGCAGCCAACTTTTCATAGGTCTTCTTTCCCTCCCTCCCTCCCTCCCTCCCCATTACCCACCCATCTCTGGGAAAATCATAGCTTTATAGGTGCTTAAACCTCTTAAAGGAAAGGAGGTGCCATATTCACTCTCAGGTGCAGCTGTTTATCCTCATAAAGCATACATTAAGGATCTGAGATTAATCAAGCTTCAGGTGAACAAAGTATGTTAAACATATTTGGTATAGTTTTATTAGTATATGTATCCACAGCAACCCTTAGTAAGTAAAGGACTTAAATAGCTAAACACAACCTTAAAATTAAAATGCAGGCAGCGGTCCAGCAGCAAGATGGGGGCTTTCCAGTCTTTTGCAATGAGTGTCACATGTATGATTTTCTCCTAGTTGGTGAGGGATCTTATGTATGCCCTAGGTACAAGGAGCTCTTTGCTCTCAAGGAATGAGTCTGATCTCTGGAGGCTGGAGTAGCAGATTTGGAGGACATAAGGAAGACAGAGGGGTACACAGACGAGACCTACAGGGATATAGGTCCACCTCCACTGGCTGCCGATCCACTGCAGACACACCTTCAAAGTACTACTAATGACTTTCAAGGCCATCAACAAACAATCCTCCACCTCCCTCACGGATCTCATCCTTCCCACCCCTCCAAACATGTCCAGGAGGTCATTCGCTGCAAACACACTTGTAATACCTAGCGCAATAACAAAACACTCCCAGGCAGCAAAGAACAGAGCATTTGTATTTTACGCACCTACGCTCTGGAATGCCCTCCCAACCATCCGAGCTATAACCAACCTCGCCTAATTCCGGAAGGCACTAAAGCATCATCTTTTCCTCCTACATTACTCACTGTCCAGTGAAACATCACAACCCAGCCTACCCTTCACCCACCACAAGGACACCACCAGCACGCCCAGGCATGCTGACGCACCCACAGTCTCAATATGATTGCACAAACCTGTAAATAATTATCTAAGATGTATATAGTTCAGAGCGTGTCATGTGTCCACAGCCATAACTGTGGTATGCCTGTGCACAAACAGCTCCATTGCATACATTTACCCCTGTTAAACCCAAGTTGTAATACCTGTTCTCTGTAATGTGCATTGCATGTTCCGCTGCATTGTACAAATTGTTGTTTGCCTGTAAACCGTGCTAATTTTAAAGAGCGTGGTATAGAAATAATATAAATAAAATTAAAAAATATAGTCCTGAAGTCCCACCTCCAGTCTGGCAGCATCCCTTTTGCCATGGAGGAGAGAGGTCAAGTGACAGGAGAGCATCACTCTGGGGTGGCAGGAAGTGATCCTGTAGCTAGGACCTGTTCTCCATGTGATGTAAAACCCTCTCACACCGAGGAAGTTTCCCCATGTGCCCATGAGGGAAGGGTTAGGACAGTCATTATACTTGGTGATTTGATCTTTAGGCATGTGGATGACTGGGTGGCTAGTGGACGTGAGGATTGCCTAATAACATGCCTGCCTGGTGTTAAGGTAACAGACCTCACGCGCCATCTAGACAAGATCTTAGATAGTGCTGGGGAGGAGTCTGCTGTCTTGGTACATGTCGGTCCCAATGACATAGGAAAATGTGGTAGGGAGGATCTGGAGGCTAAATTTAGGCTTTTAGGAAGGAAGTTGAAATCAAGAACTTCCAGGGTAGCGTTCTCCGAATTGCTTCCAGTTCAACGCGCAGGGCCCAAAAGGCAGGCAGAGCTCCGGAGTCTCAATGAGTGGATGAGACGATGGCGCCAGGATGAAGGTTTTGGGTTTGTTAGGAACTGGGGAACATTCTGGGGAAAGGAGCGACTTTTCTGAAGGGATGGAACCAGGCTGCTAGCATTGACCTTTAAAAAGAAGATAGAGCAGCTTTTAAACTTGATAATAGGAGAGAGCTGACAGCTGCCCAAGAGCGCATGGTTTGGAACAAAGTATCCTTGAAGTATACTACCAAAAGAATGAAGTTAGGGCATATTAGCAGAGAGGTTCCAATAAAGACAAAAGTAGCCCAAATGCCCTTGAGTATGGAGCAGACAGAGATTAAAGATTCCAAATTACCCCTGCCTACCAATAACCAGATTAATATGAATAAAATACAGTCTCTAAAATGCTTGTATGCAAATGCTAGAAGTCTAAAAAATAAGATGGGAGAGTTAGAATATATAGCACTAAATGAGAGGTTAGATTTGATTGGTATCTCAGAGACATGGTGGAAGGAGGACAACCAGTGGGATACTGTGATACCTCGGTACAAACTATATCTCAATGATAGAGCTGATCAAATTGGTGGAGGGATTGTGCTTAATGTTAAAGAGGGCATTGAGTCACAAAGGATTGTTTTGCAGGAAACAGAATTTGCTGTAGAATCTCTATGGATTGAAATTCCATGTAAAAAGGGGAAGGCAATGGCAATTGGAGTATACAATCGACCTCTTGGCCAGAATGAACAAATGTATGATGAAATGCTCAAAGAAATCAAGGAATCTAACAAAGGTTACAGCAGAGTAATAATAATGGGTGATTTCAATTACCCAAGTATTGACTGGGTCAGTGTGTCACGGCAGGACATGCTAGGGAGATAAAGTTTCTAGATGAAATAAATGACTGCTTCTTGGAGTAGCTGGTTCAAGAATCAACCAGAGGGGAAGCCATTTTGGACCTAGCCCTTAGTGGAACACAAGATCTGGTGCAAGATGCAAGGTGTTGGGACCACTTGGCAATAGTGATCATAGCACGATCGCGTTTGATTTAATTAATGGAGGAGGGATGGTAAGGAAATCCACAGTACTACCTTTTAACTTTTGAAAGGGAGGCTATGATAAAATGAGAAAAATAGTTAAGAAAAAACTAAAAGGAGCAGTTGCAAAGGTTAAAGACTTACATCAAGCTTGGGTGTTGTTTAAAAATACTATCTTGGAAGCCCAGACCAGCTGCATTACACACTTTAAGAAAAGTGGAAGGAAGTCCAAAAAACTGCCAGCATGGTTTAAAGGTGATGTCAGAGAGGCTGTTGTTGCCAAAAAAGCATCTTTCAGGAAATGGAAAAAAGAGCCAAATGACAAAAAATGGAAACAGCACAAGCACTGGCATTTAAAATGCAAGGCACTGATAAGGCAGGCTAAGAGAGAATTTAAGAAGACGCTTGCTGTGGAAGCAAAAACGCATAATAAAGACTGTCAACTACATTCATAGCAAAAAACCTGTGAGAGAGTCAGTTGGACCATTAGATAAGAGAGGTAAAAGGGGCACTAAGAGGGGACAAGGCCATAGCAGAGAGACTGAATTAATTCTTTGCTTCAGTCTTTAGTGAGGAAGATGTAGGGATGGTATCCTTGACTGAAGCAGTATTTAAAGGTGATACTGTGGAAGAATTGAAAGAAATATCGATACACCAGGAAGATGTATTACAACTATTTGATAAACTGAAGAGTAGCAATTCACCTGGACCTTATGGTATACATCCAAGGGTGTTGAAAGAACTGAAATATGAGATTGCAGACCTGCTATTAGTAATCTGTGAACTATCAATAAAATCATCTATAATACCTGAAGATTGGAGGATGGCCAATGTAACGCCAATTTTTAAAAAGGGTTCCAGGGGTGATCCGGGAAACTACAGACCGGTGAGCCTGACATCAGTACTGGGAAAAAAGGTAGAAACCATCATAAAGAACAAAATTACTGAACATGTAGATAGTCATGGCTTAATGGGAGACAGCCAACATCGCTTTAGACAAGAAAGATCTTGTCTTACTAATCTGTTATGTTTTATTTGAAGGTGTGAAACACATAGACAAAGGTGAGTCGGTTGATATAGTGTATCTGGACTTTCAGAAATCCTTTAGACAAGGTCCTTCATCAGAGACTTTTGGAATAACTAAAAAGTCATGAGATAGGAGGCTGTGTACTATTGTGGATCAAGAACTGGTTAAAAGGCAGAAAGCAAAGGGTAGGGCTAAATGATCAAGTTTCCCAACGGAGAATGGTGAATAGTGGAGCACCCCAGGGATCTGTGCTGGGTCCGCTGCTTTTTGACATATTCATAAATTACCTGTAAAAGGGAATAATGAGTATGGTTATCAAATTTACAGATGACACAAAACTAATTAAAGTTGTTAAAACCCATGAGGATTGTGAAAAATTGCAAGAGGATCTTGATAAATTGGAAGATTGGGCACCCTAATGGCAGATGAAAGTTAATGTGGACAAGTGCAAAGTTATGCACCTAGGAAAGAACAACCCAAACAATGGTTACACGATGCAAGGTTCCACATTAGGAATCACCACCCAGGAAAAAGATTTAGGCATCATCGTGGATAACATGTTAAAACCCTCCGTGGATAACTTGATGGACCTTGGTCTGACCCAGTATGACATATCTTATGTTCTTATGTTTATTGCAGTGGCTATTTCTTCTTCTTTTTGTATCTTTGCTTTCCTGCTGCTTTCCTAGTTTCTCGAAGCTTTCCAAATATTAACGCTTGTCTTCCTCTCTCTGTGATGTCTTGTATTCTATGAAGGCCACTCTCTTTTTCCCCTTTTCGTCTATTTGTTTTGAAAACCATAGTGGCCTTTTCCTTTTATATGTATTTATCTTTCTAACAAAAAGGATTGTTGCCCTTAAAATATCTAACTGAAAAAATCGCCGCTATCTAGACAAGTCTGCACCTCGCTCCACCCCTGCACTACCCAGATACCACAGGAGTGGTCTGTGGAGATATTCTGTGGCACTAACTGGATAATACTGCTAAATACTTTGAAATTGGAGGCACCATCGGGCGCATGGCTGCATGCCACACACCTTGCCGGAGCCGGATCAGGGCAGTTGGCCCTTTAAACTTGGCGGCGTCATCGGGCGCATGGCTGCACGCCGCACACCTCGCCGGAGCCGGATCAGGGCAGTCTGCCCTTTAAACATGGAGGCGCCTTCGGGCGCACCCACGCCTGGCGGGCCCGCGCCTGAGGGCCTCGCCAGAGGGCCCTTTGGCGTGGCCCTTGGGCAGGGACCAAAGGTGTGGCCTGTACACCCAGTACCATCTATTCACCAGCTAAACACCAGGCAGCCTCGAGAAGAAGAACAGAACCAAACGTTCCTCCACACCTCACCTCCTGACCCCAACCAGCTCCCATACAAGTAAGCACCTACCACTGCTACCCACGGCCTGGTGACTCCATTGCTACCCACTGCTCCCTCACCATCGCTACCCCATTACCCACAATTAATTCTGCTTCATTGAACTTGCTACCCATTGCCTGCTTTGAACTTGCTACCCATTGCCTGTTTTGAACTTGTTATCCATTGCCTGCTTTGAACTTTGCTGCACAGGCTATAATCTGCCCGCTACTATAGTCTCCCTGCTACCCACTGATGGTACGTTACCTATATTGCATAGCATGCTGTTCTCACTTGTAAATCACCCAAAAACCAAAGAATTCCAAAATCAAATTCCCCCAAAAAAACAAATATTTTTGTCGGAGTACGCCAACACAGTATCGGGAAACAATCCAAGCACCACTGTGGAAACTCCTTTTTATTAAATTTTATATATGAATTAAAATTCAAAATCCATAACTTAGCTTTTAGCTTTTATGCAGTACCATCCAACGTAGCTAGATTATGCCAGTAATCCAAAAATGATGACGTGACTCACGTTTCGGGTTGAACACAAAGTAAAATGCAACCCTGCCAGTTGTGGATGGACCTGAAGCAGGGTTGCATTTTACTTTGTGTTCAACCCGAAACGTGAGCCACGTCATCATCTTTGGATTACTGTCATAATCTAGCTACGTTGGATGGTACTGCATAAAAGCTAAAAGCTAAGTTATGGATTTTGAATTTTAATTCATATATAAAATTTAATAAAAAGGAGTTGCCACAGTGGTGCTTGGATTGTTTCCCGATACTGTGTTGGCGTACTCCAACAAAAATGTTTGTTTTTTGGGGGGAATTTGATTTTGGAATTCTTTGGTTTTTGGGTTATTTAGGTTGATTCCAGTAGGTTTTTCCTTCTTTTGGCTCACTTGTAAATCAACATATACTGCATAGTGTGTAGAATCCCTACCCACATCATTGCTTGTAAATTATCATATGCTGTCTGCCCCATTGTACCTCTTCCATGGCCCCCCCATCTCATTGTCCTTCTCTTCTTCATACTCCCCAACTGCCTCCCCTCCTACCAGCACCCTCATTCCTCTCCCCCCTACTCCCCCTCTACCTTCCTCACGTCTCCCTCCATTCTGTCTTCTAACCTAGCATCTGTAACTTCATTACACCCTCCCCCTCATTCAACCTGCCCCCCTCTCTTTAAGGCAACCCCACCCTCGCTTCCGCCGTACGGCCTCTGCCTTACCCCGCTTTGAATTACTCCTTCTCCTTCTCTCATCAGGTAATATCAACCCCAACCCTGCCTCCCCCATTTTCTATCTCACTCTAAGAAGAGTTCCTCACGTACCTTATCTAATCTCATCCATATCCCTCTCCTTTCCCCTTCTACCCACCCTCACTCATGCCCCAATCACTCATCCAGAGATATCAACCCCAACCCTCTCACCTTTAGAGCTCTCTCTCACTCCAAAAAAAAAATCCTCACATAACCTATCTAATCTCATCAATATCCCTCTTCATTCCCCTTCCTTATGCCCCTCATGGCGGGCACACTCATCCAGAAACACCCACCCATACCCTAGCCCCTCTAAATCCCCATACTACTCTGGAAATAGATCCTCACGTATCAGCCCCCCTAGATCGTCTTCTTGCAACTTGTCTAACTTTATCCATATTCCTCTCCTTTCCCCCTCCACTCTCCCGTTCTCATGTGCCCTATGGAACGCATGCTCAGTCACCAACAAACTTCCTTTTACCCATGATCTCTTCATCTCTAATGTACTACACCTTCTTGCCCTAACTGAAACCTGGCTCCTCCCAGATGACACCACATCCATCGCTGCTCTCTGCCAGGGGGATACCAATTCTCCCATACTCCTCACTCCACCGGCCGTGGTGGTGAAGTTGGGCTTCTACTTTCCCCCTCCTGCCAATTCCAACCCCCCCCTGCTACCCCAGTCACATCCCTCCCTCTCTTTTGAAGTCCATTCCATTCGCCTCTCTACACCTCTTCCCCTCCGAGTAGCTGTTATCTTTTGCCGACTCGATAAATCCACATTGACCTTCCTTACCGAATTTGACTCCTGGCTTTCCGTCTTTCTGGATCCCCCTTCCCCCACTCTTATTCTCAGCGATTTTAACATTCACGTCAATAACCCCTCTGATCCCCATGCCTTAAAGTTCCTCGCCCTCACCTCCTCGTTCGATCTCTAACTCTGCTCTACTGCCCCCACCCACCTGCATGGCCACTGCCTTGACCTGATACTCTTCTCTAACTACTCTCCCTCAGACTTCCGCAACGCAATCCTTCCCTCATCTGACCACCACCTTCTAACCTTTAATCTTCAGCTTCCACTGTCTCTACCCCGTCCTGTCTCCTCCAACCTATTTAGAAACCTTAATAATATTGATCCCCTGACCCTCTCCTCCACCATTTCTCCTTCTCTTTCCTCCATTATGTCCTCCAAATCCGTCGACGAAGCAGTATCCTCTTATAATACTGCACTATCCTCGGCTCTCGACACTCTCGCCCCACCCACCCCACCCCACGTCCCGTCCAACGTTCTGATCCCCAGCCCTGGCTTTCTTCCACAACCCGCTACTTACACATCTGTGCCCGCTCTGCTGAATGTGCCTGGTCCAAATCCCGCTCCCCAGAAGACCTTCTACACTTAAAATTCATGCTTGGCTCCTTCCAATCAGCCATAGCACTTGCGAAACAAGAATACTACATCCATCTGACTAACTCTCTTACTTCTGATCCTCGCCGCCTCTTTAATACCCTCAATTCCCTCCTTAAGGTGCCCCCACTCCCGGTCCCACCCTCCTTCTCCACCCAAACTCTAGCCGACTACTTCCATGAGAAAATCCACAAAATTACCCTCCAATTCCCCACTTCCTCATCTACCTCTCCCCCTCCCCAATTCTTCCCCCTCATCAATACCTCCTTTCTACCCTCTCCTCCTTCCCTACGATCTCCGAAGACAAAACCGCACTCCTTCTTTCCTCTTCTAAACCCACCACCTGTTCCTCTGACCCCATCCCTACCCATCTCCTACACCCCATCTCCTCTTCCATTGTCCCCCCATCTCTCATATTCTCAACCTTTCACTCTCCACTGCTACTGTCCCCGCCAACTTCAAACATGCTGTTGTCACACCTCTCCTCAAGAAACCCTCACTCGATCCCACCTGTCCCTCCAACTATCGACCCATCTCCCTCCTTCCTTTCATATCTAAACTACTAGAAAGAGCAGTCCACCGCCACTGCCTCGACTTCCTCACCTCCCAGGCCCTCCTGGACCCACTACAATCTGGCTTCCGTCCCCTACACTCCACTGAAACGGCTCTTACAAAAGTCTCCAATGACTTGTTCCTGGCTAAATCTAAGGGCCTCTACTCTATCCTCATCCTTCTCAACCTCTCCGCTGCCTTTGACACTGTTGACCACAATCTTCTCCTCACCACCCTCTCCTTGCTTGGTTTCAAGGGATCCGTACTATCCTGGTTCTCCTCCTACCTCTCCCATCGCTCCTTTAGTGTATGCTCCAGCGGCTCCTCCTCCTCCCCCACCCCGCTCCATGTCGGTGTACCCAGGGATCCGTCTTGGGCCCCCTCCTTTTCTCCCTCTATACCCAGTCCCTTGGCACACTTATCTCCTCCCATGGCTTTCAGTACTATCTCTATGCCGACGACTCCCAAATCTACCTGTCTATAGCTAATATCTCTCCAGCAATCCAGACTAAGATCTCTGCCTGCCTTTTTGACATCGCTAGCTGGATGTCTCACCACCGCTTGAAACTAAACATGGCCAAGACCGAACTCCTGGTCTTTCCCCCCAACTCGTCCCCCTCCTCTTCCCCCTTTCTCAGTCTCCGTGGCTGGATCTACGATCCTTCCTGTTCCCTCGGCCCGCATTTTAGGGGTTATCTTCGACACCTCTCTCTCCTTCTCCACACATATCCAGCTTGTAGCTAAGACCTGCCGCTTCTTTCTCTACAACATTAGCAAAATCCGCCCCTTCCTTTCCGAACACACTACCAAAACGCTTATCCACTCCTTAATCTCCTCCCGCCTCGGCTACTGCAACTTACTCCTTGCTGGTCTCCCTGCGAGCCATCTCCTTCCCCTTCAATCTATACAAAACCATGCTGCTTGACTTATCTTCCACCAGTCTCGCCTTGCCCACATTACTCCCCTTCTCAAGTCACTTAGCCTGACTCCTGTCAATTTTCATGACTGAGTTGTAAGATCACACTGTGCTTTGCACCGTGTTGACTACTGCTCTGTATTGTCTCGACTAGATTGTAAGCTCCGATGAGCATGACTCTGACGAGCAGGGACTGTTTCTTATATGTTTATCTGTACAGCGCTGCGTGTGTGGTGCTATATAAGTGCTTAATAGTAAATACTGCAGTGAGCAGCCTTATCCAGACACCCTCTGCTCGCTGTCCAGCTAAAGATTCTGAATATTGTGCCCCTAATTACAAAGACTGGCATATTCCAATCACTAAACTGTGGAACAACATCCCAGCTGAATTAAGATCATTACCCCAAATCATGGAGTTTAGGAAAAAACTCAAAACATACTTATTCTCAACACATTATGCTTCTGTATCAAACTCACCAATTCAACCAGAAAAAGGATAGCTGCACCAGCAATGACTGTGACCCTCGACATGGAATAAGTACTAAAACCTTGTAATGATATTCTGATATTCCATTTAAAACTGTATTATAGTTCTAAACATGTTCTCTGTATATAGTTCTCAATCCATCAATCTGTTACTGATAGATTGAACCCATTATTGTTTACACTGTTATATGTAAAAACAGCATTGATGTTTACTGCCGTTCCTTGTAAAACAGCCTTGCCTGTTCATTGTTGTTCATTGTAAACCGCAACTGATCTATGGAAGTTGCGGTATATAAAAACCTGCTAATTAAATTAATTAAATTAAACTGAAAATAAATTTTCCCTTTCTACATTTTGTTGTCTGGCCATTTCATTCTCTAATCATGTGGATCTCTGTTTCTGGTTTCTGCTTCCTTCTGTCTTCTCTTAACTTACTTTCTAGGGTTTCCAGTACAATCCACTTCCTTCTGTCTCTAACACTGATCTTTTTCTTTTAGCTTTCTTCCGTTCATGTTTCTCTCTTTCTATCAACTATCAGCTTTCTATCACTCCTCCTTCTTACCTTCTTGTCCTCAGTTTCACTGAATCTTTTTATCTACCCCCTTTAAGAGAGCCCATTTCCCAACTCTCTCTCCTTCCCCAGCCTCTTATTTCCCAGTCTTTAACTTCCCCCTTCTCTCTACCTCTTCTTTATGTCCAGAATCTCTCCTCTTTCCTATTCCTCTGTCCAGGCGGACCTCAGCCAGTATCTGCTGCCTTTTTCTCCTACCCATTTTCTCCTCCCTTCTTCCCATGTCCAGTATTCACTTTTCTTTTTCCCTATCCCCCAGTCCATGTTCAGTATCTTCCCTCTTTTTCCCTATCCTCCCCCATGTCCAGCTTCTTCCATCCTCCTCTATCTATCACTCTGTATCTAGCATCTCCTCAATCTCACTCTCCCAATATATCCCCATGTCCAGAACCTCCCCTGCTCTCTCTCCCTATCTTCCTAAGTCTAGCATCACCCTCCCCCTGATATCTCCAGCATCCCCCATCTCTCACTCTCATGTGCAGTTTCTCCCCTCTTCCCTGCCCCCAGGTCCAGCATATCCCCTCCCCCCTGTGTCTAGTATTTCCCCTCCTCCTCTCCCAATCTCCCCCTATGTCCAGTATTTCCCTCCTTTTCTCTCTATCTCTTCCCATGTGAGGCATATCCTCCCTATCTTCCTTTGTGTCCCTCTTCCATGTCCAGCATCTTCTCTCCATTTCCCTTTTTTTACTCCTCTCTGCACCCTCCCCATGTCCAGCATCCCCTCTATGTCTCACTAGCCCCTATGCAAAACATGTTATATCTTCCCTTCCTCTCCCTCCCAACCTTTGTGATCTTTAGACCCAACCATCTCTCTTTCCCTAACTCACTGACCTCCCATGCCAAGCATCTCTTGTCTCCCCCCAGCACTCAGCATCTTACTGTATATCCTCCCTCCCTCCCCTAGTCTCTATGATCTTTAGCCCCCAGCATCTCTTCCCCATCTCACTGGTCCCCCATGCTAAGCATCTCTTGTCTTCCCATCCCCTAAGCACTCAGCATCTTATATCCTCTCTCCCCCTATGATCTTTAGCCCCCAGCATCTCTCTTTCACCCCCTCCACCATAGTCAGCATCTCTTATCTTCTCTCCCTCCAATGATCAGCCTCCAATTTCTTTAGCCTCTCCCTAAGTCTCTTATCTCCAGTCCATTTGTCTATGTTCAGCTTTTGATCTCCTCACTCAGTGCTGTCATCTCTGCCACTGCCGCTTCGCCCAAACTTAGAGGCAGTGGCAATGGAATCTGCTCTAAATGTGAGGCCTCTGAGACGTGCTTCTCTAATGTGTTCACTGACGTGGAAATGTGTCAGAGGGAATGCGACCAGCAGGGCCTTCAAAGTGTGCAGACATCCCAAAGGCCCCACGTTTAGAGCAGATACTATTGCCACCACCACTGTGAAACTCAGGAGGAAGCAGTAGCAAAGGCAACTGTGGCGACCAAGAGCCATTATGTATATTAAGAAAAAGAATTAGGCAGGAATGAGGTGTCTGTTGCTGAAATGGTTTGGGGGCACTTTTTGCTGCCCCCAGCATTGGCCGCCTCATGCTGCCTAATGATACAGCCACCCTTGGCACCAGCAGCGTATTAGTGGCCCTGGCTGGGAACGATGTAGGATCCAATGTAGTTTGTTCCAGGCATACGGAGCAGCAAAGTGAAGGGAGCGATGCCTGGATTTGGTAGTAGAAGAGAAGGGCCCAGACAGAAGCAATCTGACAGAAAAGCAGTGTTCATAGGGAGGGTATAGGGAGAGATAAGAGGGGAATGGTAGTGCATGTCAGCAAAATGAGTGCACTTATAGGCCAGAGGCACGGAAAGGGCATACATTTGTTGTTCAACAATATTATGCATCCTTTGGGGACCTGCAAGATTAGTTTGAGGTTTTTGTGGACTTGGTGAGGGTCCATCCCTAGCAGTTTAATGTGTGTTTGTAGAGATGACCAGGGCAGCACTCACTGAGGCTGGTTCCTAATGCCACGTACCATTTGATGCAAGGTATGTCCTGACATACATGTTCATATTTACATTCTTGTATACCATATTGGGGTGCAATGGGCTTACCTATCACTTTTCAGGGCATGAGAGGACTGGTATATGGTCTAGGTTGCAGTAGCTGTCATTTCTCGCACGTGGCTGGGACTTATTCATTAGTTGCATAGGGCGCATTTCTAACTTGGTACAGTCCTGGGTGTAAGGAACCATCAAGAATGGAGCCCTGTAAACCATGTAAATATTGCTCAGTGGGATATTCAATGCACTAACATGATTAGTGCCACTGAATATCCCTGATCTTCACCCCAACACACCCCAATGCTGACCACTTAGTATTGGGGCGTGTCGTGGGGCGGAGGCGTCAACAGTCACTAACTGGGCAGTGGCGATATTTCATGCTGCCCAGTTAGCAACCTGAGGCTAAAAGATAGGCGTAGCAAAAGCTTGTCTATCTTTTAATTTCAAGGGCTAACCAGGCAGCATGTAATATCGCTGCTGCAGCTGGGAAGCTGTGTGCAAACCTGGATATTCAATGCCAAAACCATATAGGGGTAGAAGAGAATTTTTGTGAATCCAAATATCTTTAGAGCAGCTATTTTTGTGGCTGAGCTTAACTGAATTTAAACAATGAACTGATATGCTTCTGTAACACCAACCAGGCTATGTGTTTTCTTCAGCGGTATGCAGACCAGCCCTGCAAAATCTTACTCTCGGTGTTCACAAAGGTCCCTGCAGCGGGGCCAGTGTATTTCTGGGAGACCTACTGCACTCGGACAACACTCACACCTCCTTTTTCAGAACCAATCAAGTTCAATCCAGGCTCATCAGGTTTGTTCTGAACCAAAATTAAAATGACTGGAACCACCCAACTATATTACACAGTCACAAGAAGAAATAAGGTCACAATTCTTCTAAAGCAGATCAAATCAACAATTCAAGATCTGTGGTCGTTACACTTGTCTCAGTATTTCTGCCACAGTCCAGATCCTTGGCTCTTTCTGTAGCAGCTTTGAAATTCTTCTCTTCTTATACTGCAGGAAGAAAACATTAAGTTCTCTGCCAACTGAATGAGTTGCAGGCATTGTTCTCCCTCAGTATTAGGGCACTCTCCAAGCCTAAATCTTCCAACTGCAGTAGAACCCAGTAGCTTTTCTTTCCTCTGAAACACTGTCCTGACTTTGTCCTCCAGAATCCCCCGAAAAGACCCCCGATGGTGCTATAGCTTAAGTGGCCTCAGTCAACTCCCTCCAGTAGTCCCTATGGCATGCTAGAGGTTGCTCCAATCCTCTTCCTCCTCTTCTTCTCCAGGTACATGGAGTGGAGGAGTGGCCTAGTGGTGGGGGCAAGGTACTTCAGGCCAGAAGGTCAGGGGTTCAAATCCCACTAGAGGACAGCAACCTTGGGCCGGAAGGACTGGGGTTTCTAGTCCCACAGGTGCTTCTTGTGGTCTTGGGCAAGCCACTTAACCCTCCATAGCCCATGTTCCCTGTAAAATAGTTATCTCCAAGTTATAATGCCCTGTTCAATGTAATTTCAGTTTGTTCAATGTAAACCGCACTGATGCAGAATAGCACGGTATATAAGAGAATGTAAAATAAATAAAAGCCAGAAGCTTGACCCAAAAACCAATTACCAGAGGTACCACACTCTTGTAGACTGGCTGAGAAGCCAAAGAACAGGATTCAGTTTTGGACTTGATCTTTATACCTTTTGCAAGTTCCCTGCAATTTTCAACTCCTCCTCTTTACATCCATCATCAGGCAAGGATCTTCCTAGCATCACCTCTACACTCCTATCACCACCTTTATTTTTCAACAGAATAAATGTGATCTAGCCAACTCGCTAGCCAGACAAAATGTATACATATGGTAGAGGGAGTTCTAAAATCGGAGATGTGTCTAACTCCTGAAGTCTGAATATTGACTTTTGTGTACATGAGGCTGGGAGACACTTTCCTATAGCAGATCTCTGTCAGGAGTCAGTTTTCTATTTATGATCCTTAGATCTGCCGACATAGATGATTGTTGCAATAAGCCCTGGTTGTCTTCTAATCATAGAAACATAGAAACATAGAAATATGACGACAGAAAAAGACCACATGGTCTATCTAGTCTGTCCTTCCATAACAACTACAACAGTCCCCTTTTTTACCTTTAGAGATCCTCTGTGTTTGTCCCATGCTTTTTTGAATTCAGTTACTGTCCTCATCTCTACCACCTCCACTGGGAGACTATTCCACGGATCCACTACTCTTTCCGTAAAGAAATATTTCCGCATATCACTCCTGAATCTATCTCCCTTCACCCTCATCCCATGTCCCCTCGTAGCAGAACTTGCTTTCAATTGAAAGAGGCTCTCTCCCTGAACATTTATGCCATGGAGGTATTTAAAACATCTCAATCATATCACCTCTATCCCGCCTTTCCTCTAAGGTGTACATATTAAGATCCTTCAGTCTGTCCTCATATGCTTTATAATGAAGACCACTAATCATTTTAGTAGCCACCCTCTGCACCGACTCCATCCTGTTCACATCCTTTTGTAGGTGCGGTCTCCAGAATTGCACACTATACTCCAAATGAGGTCGCACCAAAGACTAATACAGAGGCAGTATCACCTCCTTTTTTCTGCTAGCCATTCCTCTCCGTATGCACCCAAGCATCCTTCTAGCTTTTGCTGTCACCTTTTCTACCTGTTTAGCTACTTTAAGATCATCAGACACAACCACGCCTAGGTTCCGCTCTTCTTTAGTGGACAAAAATACTTCACCCCCTATACTATATTGCTCCCTTGGATTGCTGCAGCCCAAATGCATGACCTTACATTTTTTAACATTAAATCCCAGCTGCCAAATTCTAGACCATTCTTCAAGCTTAGTTAGATCCCTCCTAATGTTATCTACCCCTTCCTGGGTGTCTACTCTATTGCAGATTTTGGTATCATCTGCAAAGAGGCAAACCTTATCTGAAAGCCCTTCCGCTATATCACTAACAAAGATGTTAAAAAGAATCAGACCAAGGACAGATCCCTGGGGCACACCACTGATAACATCCTTCTCCTTAGAGTGAGCTCCATTTACTTGTACTCTTTGTCGCCTCCCACCCAACCAATTTCTAACCCAAGCAGTAACTTTAGGGTCCATCCCTAGGGTGCTCAGTTTGTTTATAAGTCGCCTGTGAGGAACAGTGTCAAAGGCTTTACTGAAATCTAAATACACCACATTTAGGGCTCTCCCTCGGTCCAACTCCCTGGTCACCCAGTCAAAGAAATCAATCAGATTTGTCTGACAAGACCTGCCTCTGGTGAATCCATGCTGCCTTGGATCCTGTAATCCGCTGGACTCCAGAAACCTCACTATTTTCTCTTTCAGCAGCGTTTCCAATAATTTACTCACCACTGAAGTTAAACTAACCGGCCTGTAGTTTTCAACCACATCCTTACTTCCACTTTTGTGTAAAGGCACCACATGAGCCTCTCTCCAGTCCTTTGGCACCACTCCCGACTCCAACGAGGCATTGAAAAGGTCAGTCAGTGGAGCTGCTAGAACGTCCCCAAGTTCCCTCAGTATTCTCGGGTGTATCCCATCCGGTCCCATCGCTTTGTCTACTTTAAGTTGAGATAGTTTCTCACGAACACAGTCTTTTGAAAATTGTTCAAGATGACCTTTGCTTATGTTCCTATTTGTGGGTGTTTTCTGAGGTCCTGCTCCTGGTTCTTCATCTGTGAACACAGAACAAAAATATTTGTTAAGCAATTCCGCTTTATCCTTATCAGCTTCTACATATTCCTCCCCTGCACCCTTGAGTCTGACAATACCACTCTTGCCCTTCCTCTTCTCACTAATATATCTGAAAAATGTCTTATCCCCCCATTTTATTGCATTGGCTATTTCCTCTTCCTTTTTATTTATTTATTTATTTATTTTTATTTAGCGTACATTTGTATACCACTACTTCCAGCGATCAGTAGCGGATTGGATTACATATTGGAAACTGTCAAATCAGGACAGAAAAATTTGTAGTATATACAAGGTGATTAGAAAGGTAAGCACAACACACAGTAATTGTTTACATATTCACATTTTTACATATATACATTTTTGGTTCTTTGGGAGGCATTGTTTGGGCCACGTGGACTAAATCAAGTTGTACTGAATCTGAAATAGGTGGGTCTTGAGATTTTTTCTAAAGTCCGTCAGGTCTTTGCTAGCACGTAGCTCTGGCGGCAGTTGGTTCCAGAGTGTCTGTGCTGTCTGTGTAAGAGTATGCTCTGTTACTAGTACCGGATTTGACAGATCTTATATCTACCGGTACGCAGAAGGTGTTTGAGTTGGTTTGAATTTTTGCCTTCTTGACTACTTTGCTAGCTTCTCTAAGTTTTTCCAAATACAGATGCCTGTCTTCCTCTCTCTGTGATCTCTTCTATTTCATGAAGGCCTCCCTCTTTTTCTTCACTTTTTCAGCTACTTCTTTCGAAAACCATAG
Organism: Ichthyophis bannanicus; assembly: GCA_033557465.1. Taxonomy (NCBI): domain Eukaryota; kingdom Metazoa; phylum Chordata; class Amphibia; order Gymnophiona; family Ichthyophiidae; genus Ichthyophis; species Ichthyophis bannanicus. Next base: position 72,982,229 of record CM066040.1, read on the forward strand.
CAGTCTCCTTTTCCTTTTACCTTTATTTACCATTTTAACAAAAAGGTTGGTTGCCCTTAAAATATCCCCTTTCAGTTTTTCCCACTGTTTTTCTACATCCCTCAGCTGTTCCCATCCAACTAACGGAGCCCCCACCACCACCAGCAGCTCTCCCCTTCCCGGGGATCGAGCCACCAGCAGCAGGAGGGGCCTGCCGACTTCCGACGCCCAATCCGGGCCCAGCAAGAACGATTTAAAGTTCCCGCCAGCAGGCGCCGACCACCCGGAGCCCCCACCACCACCAGCAGCTCTCCCCTTCCCGGGGATCGAGCCACCAGCAGCAGGAGGGGCCTGCCGACTTCCGACGCCCAATCCGGGGCCAGCAAGAACGATTTAAAGTTCCCGCCAGCAGGCGCCGACCACCCGGAGCCCCCACCACCACCAGAAGCTCTCCCTTCCCGGGGATCGAGCCACCAGCAGCAGGAGGGGCCTGCCGACTTCCGACGCCCAATCCGGGCCCAGCAAGAACGATTTAAAGTTCCCGCCAGCAGGCGCCGACCACCCGGAGCCCCCACCACCACCAGCAGCTCTCCCCTTCCCGGGGATCGAGCCACCAGCAGCAGGAAGGGCCTGCCGACTTCCGACGCCCAATCCGGGCCCAGCAAGAATGATTTAAAGTTCCCGCCAGCAGGCGCCGACCTCCCGGAGCCCCCACCACCACCAGCAGCTCTCCCCTTCCCGGGGATCGAGCCACCAGCAGCAGGAGGGGCCTGCCGACTTCCGACGCCCAATCCGGGCCCAGCAAGAACGATTTAAAGTTCCCGCCAGCAGGCGCCGACCACCTGGAGCCCCCACCACCACCAGCAGCTCTCCCCTTCCCGGGGATCGAGCCACCAGCAGCAGGAGGGGCCTGCCGACTTCCGACGCCCATTCTGGGCCCAGCAAGAAAGATTTAAAGTTCCCGCCAGCAGGCGCCGACCACCCGGAGCCCCCACCACCACCAGCAGCTCTCCCCTTCCCGGGGATCGAGCCACCAGCAGCAGGAGGGGCCTGCCGACTTCCGACGCCCAATCCGGGCCCAGCAAGAACGATTTAAAGTTCCCGCCAGCAGGCGCCGACCACCCGGAGCCCCCACCACCACCAGCAGCTCTCCCCTTCCCGGGGATCGAGCCACCAGCAGCAGGAGGGGCCTGCCGACTTCCGACGCCCAATCCAGGCCCAGCAAGAATGATTTAAAGTTCCCGCCAGCAGGCGCCGACCACCCGGAGCCCCCACCACCACCAGCAGCTCTCCCCTTCCCGGGGATCGAGCCACCAGCAGCAGGAGGGGCCTGCCGACTTCCGACACCCAATCCGGGCCCAGCAAGAACGATTTAAAGTTCCCGCCAGCAGGCGCCGACCACCCGGAGCCCCCACCACCACCAGCAGCTCTCCCCTTCCCGGGGATCGAGCCACCAGCAGCAGGAGGGGCCTGCCGACTTCCGACGCCCAATCCGGGCCCAGCAAGAACGATTTAAAGTTCCCGCCAGCAGGCGCCGACCACCCGGAGCCCCCCCCCACCACCAGCAGCTCTCCCCTTCCCGGGGATCGAGCCACCAGCAGCAGGAGGGGCCTGCCGACTTCCGACGCCCAATCCAGGCCCAGCAAGAATGATTTAAAGTTCCCGCCAGCAGGCGCCGACCACCCGGAGCCCCCACCACCACCAGCAGCTCTCCCCTTCCCGGGGATCGAGCCACCAGCAGCAGGAGGGGCCTGCCGACTTCCGACGCCCAATCCGGGCCCAGCAAGAACGATTTAAAGTTCCCGCCAGCAGGCGCGCCCGCGACTGGCGGGCCCGTGCCTGAGGGCCTCGCCAGAGGGCCCTTTGGCGTGGCCTTTAGGCGGCGGCACTTTGAAAAACTCCAAGAACAACAAGAAATACTTCTATTTTGGACCCATTTGCACGCTGTTATGATCCCTTTTCCTGAACCGCAAGTATTACCATTGCTATTGCCAGTATCACTCAATTGCTAGACTTTATTTCTGTTACCAATAATACATTTGCATGTATCAGTGCTAATCTTACTACTGTAGCCAGTATCACCTGACTGCTAGATTTTACATTTACATGTATCAGTGCTAATTATATACCATTGCTAGTATCACTTAACTGCTAGGGTATATTTTGTTGCCAAAAACCCATTTTCATGCATCAGTGCTAATCTTACTACTGACAACTGTGTCATACCGCATTACTGTTGTCAGTAATTCACCCTTACCCAAAAAGTGCGAACTTATTATTACTGTTGGCAGTATAGTATTCTGTTTCGTTCTTTGCTGAGTGTTACATTGTATCATTATCCGCCGACTGACACACTGCCTCATTGTTTTTGCTCGATGCTGTACTGTTCCTGTCTTATATGCTGCAACATTGTTCCAAATACCACTCTTCGCCAGACAGTAAGTTTATACACTGTGGATAGCTAGTACAATAGTCAATACCGGTCCCACTAATTACCCAGCAACAAACAGCTCACATACTATTTCACAAAGACATCACAAAATGCACCCATTTATAGCCTTGGCGTGTCTACACCTAGCCTCCTGGCTCCCCCTTACAGCCCAAGCCTTTCACACAAGCACTAACCACATCCCAATACTCCACAGTGACGGGAAAAGATGGACGGAGAATCACCAACACCCCCCCAAGAGAACCCAACGACGCACCTTACTCACATTTATTACACATCCCACTTCAACATCTCAAGAAGTCACATTTGGACCGTCAGCAACACCATCAAGCCCTGAAGTGTGCACTCATCAACGCAAGGTCATTACGTACAAAATGGCCAATAATTACCGATCTGGTCACGACCCATGATCTTGATATCATCATGATCACAGAAACTTGGCTATCAGAATGTGACAACGCAATCATCAACCAGATGTTACCCACAGGTTTTTCGGTCCACACATGCCATAGAACCAATCAGAGAGGAGGAGGAATACTCATCCTTGTCAAAACTCGCCTAGGCTTCCAGCTGTGCAACTCAACCAGCACAGCCCACCTGGACTCACTCACCATAACAAATAACACCTGCACGATCAACCTACTGTACCGAGCACCAACACCATCCTCAGAGGATCTTGCAACGATAATGGGCCTCGCCTGCAACTCAAACAGACCACGATCCCAGAACTGGATCCTAGGCGATTTCAACCTGCCTACGCTATCAGAATCTCAAGCCTCGGCTTTCCTAGAAGCGTTACAAGAACTAGGCTACGATCAGCTAGTCAATAATCCCACCCACATCAAGGGAAACAAACTTGACCTGATCTTTGCCCCACAGACAGATACGGATACCACTCAACCAATGCCACCAACCATAACTCCTGTGCCATGGTCTGACCACAGCCTGATCCAATTCCAGATACCTATTAACACACACAATAAAAACTCCAACAAAACCAACGCTGTCAACGAAACCTCTTTGAAGCGCTTCCGCCCCTTTAATAAAGAAGAGCTTCGAGAGAAGATCCTCCCACTCCTCAACAACATACCACACGACCTAGATGCATTGGTGTCCACCTGGGACGAGAGCCTCAAGACCATCGCATGCATACCAGCCACTAACAAAACAACAACAAAGAAACGTGAGCACGCACCATGGTATACCAAAGACCTCCGAGATTCACTCAAGTGCCTGCGCAGGCTCGAGAGAAGATGGCGTCGGTCTCGCTCTACTGAAACACAAGGTACTTACATCGCTCACCTAAGAGCACACCGTGATGAATTAACAAAAAAGCGGAAACAATATCATTCCGACATATTGAAGCGGTCACTAAACAAACCCCACGACCTCTTCAATATAGTGAAATCTCTCATAAGAGAACCCCCCGCAGACCAGTCACAGATGCCACACCCCCAGGCATACTCCAACTACTTACAGTCAAAAATGATCCAGACCACTACATCTGCAACCAACTACCTACAACCTGAAATGACCCAGGCTGGTGCAACCTCGAGCTCCGCGAAAAACAGCTCTCAGCATAACTTGCCCCAACCATCACCACTATCCAAATTTGAAAAAATATCACGCAAAGAGATTGAAGACACTATCGCTGCAATCAACCCCACTACCGCACCCAATGACCCATGCCCTGCTTTATGGATAAAGGAGTTACGATGTGACTTAAGCCAATATCTGAGCGAATTAATAAACCAATCTCTTACAACCGGATCGTTTCCACAAAGTCTGAAACAAACATCAATCAGACCACTGCTAAAAAATAACAAGCTGGACCCAACGAAAGTGGAATCTTACAGACCAATTTCAAGTATTCCCATGCTTGCCAAAATAATTGAAAAGTTAGTACAGCGCCAAATCCAACAGCATATTGATACGGAAGCCCCACAGGATCCTTCCCAGCATGGGTTCAGAGAAGCACATGGGGTTGAAACCCTCCTCACCAACCTATTTGACCATCTAGTCTCTGGAACCGACAAAATTCATCAAGGATTCGCCCTCATATTCCTTGACATCGCAGCGGCTTTCGACTCGGTGAGTCACGAGATCCTCATACAACGCCTCAGCGAGAAAGGAATTCAGGGAACAGCCCTAAAGTGGTGCAAGTCATACCTGACTAATAGATGGCAACATGTAAGGTCAGGCTCCACAACCTCCGAACCATTTTTACAAAACGAGGGTGTACCACAGGGCTCGTCACTATCTGCATTGATGTTTAACATCTACATGCAGCCCATATGTGCCCTAGCACGTTCATTCAAGGTCAACTGTCTAGCCTACGCAGACGACATCCTCCTATACATCCCATTCAGGACCAACCAACCAGACCTCTCCCCTCTAACAAGATGTTTTGAGGCAGTAGCAGAATGGTTCAGCACACAAAACATGAGAATCAACTACAGTAAAACAGATGTCCTTTTCATCTCAAGGAACCAGGACTTCACCCCTCCTCTCTCTTTAAAAATCGGCAACACAGAACTGAAAACCAAACCCACAATACGCTACCTTGGCGTTACACTGGATCAACAACTGGATCTGAAAACCCACATAAAAAACACAGTAAAAACAGTATACATGAAAATAAGGACCTTAAAACATCTCCGACCGCTACTTGACTTCAGTGACTACCGATCGATCTATCAGGCATTAATATTACCACATTTCGACTATGCCAACGTAATCCTACACGGTCTCCCTCAAGCAACGCTAGCTCCTCTCCAGCATGCAATGAACACTGCTGCAAGAGTACTAACAGGGGCTTCACGGAGAGAGCACATAACGCCAGTACTGATGAACCTCCATTGGTTACCGGTTCAAGCAAGAACCCTCCACAAAGTTCTAACCTTAACCTTCAAAGCCTCAAATACTCTGACCCCCACAGCCCTCAGCAAGATGATACATAAAGTACCACAGAACAGAAATAGAAGACCCATGATGCAAAACACCCTAGAGGTCCCAAAAGTAATAACAAAATGCACAAAAGCAACAACAAATAGGGCCTTTACGATTTACGCACCCAGAGCATGGAATGCTCTCCCCACCTCTATTCGAAACATCACTTACCTAACCCACTTCAGGAAGGCATTAAAGCAGCACCTGTTCACCACATACTACCCGGAATCCAGCCTTAATAACCATACATATGGCCCCTCAGACAATCACTCATTACAATTAAACAATCAGACTCAGCATGAAAAAGGATAGTCAACTGATCGCTCAGAAGTACCCACTGAAATAGAATTAAGACCCCCAGTGTAAATAAGATGTAGATATGTTCTACCTGAAATCAGGTACCAGTGTAATACAATGTATATAGTTATACAATGTACATAGTTTCCCCCAGTTACTTCCAAGTTGATCTCCCTGTTTATTGTAAATACAACTCAAAGTTCCCTGTGTTGTATAGTTGATGTTAAATGTAAACCGCTCTGATCTAAAATAGAGCGGTATAGAAGAACTGTTAAATAAATAAAAATAAATAAATAAATAAATAACGACTCCCTGAGGTATTGGCCCATCTTCGCAAAGTCAGTCTTCCTAAAGTCTAAGATCCTCGCCTTTGAATGGATTCTAACAGCCCTAGTCCTAATACTGAACCACACCATCTGGTGATCACTGGATGCAAAATGATCTCCCACTACAACATCAGAAACACTTTCACCACTGGTAAGCACCAAGTCCAGTATGGCCCCTTCACATGTGGGGTCTGTTACCAATTGCCTGAATAGTTCTCCCTGTAGAGAATCCAGGATCTCCTTACTTCTAGATGATACTGCAGCAGGAATGTGCCAATCACCATCTGGCATATTGAAACAGGAGTGGCCCAAAGGGGGTGCGGGGCCATGTGCGGAGACTCGGTGCGGGGCCTCATTTGCATAAGTGGCCTTATTTGCATAAATATTTGCATAATGTTACCATACACTAACTTTTAGTAAACATGCCTCTTAATGAGTTTATGGATAAAGAAAGACTAAAAGATTTCTACATTACTATAATCCAGTGCCAACCGCCAGGCACATTAGGAACTACTACAAACGCTGCCCATTTAGAACCCATAGCAAACCCGCCGTATCCTGACAGCATTACCAGGACTCACAAAGCACCATACCCTACCTATCAAAAGGCAACACTGCAAATATTAAACCAATACATTTCAGAGAATACTGGGGAAAGAGAACAAGTGGCAATGTCAAATAGGAATTACATAAACAGAATACCTCAGCTCAGTTACACATGCAGAACATAGACCATCACCAAACAAGGAATCACAATTTAGAAACAGGAAGGCAATAATTAAACTGGGAACCCCAAAAGCCAAACTTGGAATGTACAACAACACTGTAGAAATAAAACTATAAATTAATTTCCTCTTGTACCAAACAAAGCACAGATGTTAATCATGCACATTTCCCAGAGCTTTCATATTCCAGTTAATAAATTCAAAATAAAGAGATATCTTTCTACCTTTTGTGCATTTTTTTTCAGTTGCAATTGCTCCAGCCACTTTCTTCTGGTTTCTTCATGTTTTCTGCTAACTCTCCATCGTCTGCTGTCCATTTGTCCTTTCTTCTCTCTTCTAGTTTTTTTCCATTCTCTCTCTCTACATCTGCTTTAACATACTAATCTTTCTCCTTTTGCTCTTTCCTCATTCATATTTCATCCACACAAATTTTACCCCTCCATCCTCAATCCCCACTTACTCTCCCAATTCCCGGCCAATTGTAGATTTTTCATCCCTCCCACACAAAATATTTTTCCCTTCTCCATTTTACTCTCCCAGCCCCATCCCATTCTAATCCTCCCCCAACATCAGCTCCCTTCTAGTTCCAGTCTCAACCAGCATCCATTCCCTTCTAGTCCCTGCATCAGCCCATTTCCAGTCCTAGCCCCCCATCAGCCCATTTCCAGTCCTAGCTTCCCTATCCATTTCCAGTCCGTGTCCCTTCATCAGCTCATTTCCAATCCTAGCCCCCCATCAGCCCATTTCTAGTCATTTCCTAGCCCCACCATCAGCCCATGTCAAATCCTAGCTCCCCTCCACTCAGCCCAATTCCAGTCCAATCCCCCCATGAGCCTACTTCCAGTTCTAGCCCCTCCATGAGTCCATTTCAATTCAAGCCCCCACCACAGCCCATTTCCAATCTTAGCTCCCCCCAACAGCCCATTTCTAGTCCTATCCTAGCCCCTCCATCAGCCCATTTTCAGTCCTAGCTCCCTTCCCTCACAGCCCATTTCCATTCCAAGCCCCCTCCCCATCAGCTATTTGCAGTTCAAGCCTCCCCTTCCACTCAGCCCATTTCCAGTCCTAGCAACCCCCCAACCCATTACCAGTCCTAGCCTCCCATCAACCCACTTCCAGTCCTAACCCCATCACCCCATTTTCAGTTTAAGCCCCCCCTACAACCCATTACCAGTCCTAACCCCCCATCAGCCCACTTCCAGTCCTAACCCCATCAGCCCATTTCCAGTCAGCCCCCCATAGCCCATTGCCAGTCCTAAACCCCCCCCCATCAGCCCACAGCCCATTACCAGTCCTAACCACATCAGCCCACCTCAAGTCCTAACCCCTCCCCATCAGCCCATTTCCTGTCCTAGCCCCCCCATAGCCCATTATCAGTCCTAATGCCCCCATAGCCCATTACTAGTCCTAACCCACCATCACCCATTTTCCAGACAGCCCCCATCATCCCACAGCCCATTACCAGTCTTATCCCCCCATAGCCCATTACCAGTCCTACCCCCCCAACAGCCCACAGCCCATTACCAGTCCTAATCCCATCACCCCACCTCAAGTCCTAACCCCTCCCCATCAGCCCATTTCCTGTCCTAGACCCCCCATAGCCCATTATCAGTCCTAACCCCACCATAGCCCATTACCAGTCCTATCCCCCCATCACCCCATTTCCAGACAGCCCCATCAGCCCACAGCCCATTACCAGTCTTAACCCCCCCCCCATAGCCCATTAGCAGCCCTAACCCCCCCAACAGCCCATTACCAGCCCTAACCCCCCCAACAGCCCACAGCCTACAGCCCACCTCAAGTCATGTCCTAACCCCCTCCATAGCCCATTACCAGTCCTAACCCCCCCCATCGGCTCATGGAAAATTTCAAAAACAAAAAGCTGGCTGCTGCTGCTGCCGCAGCAGCGACAGAATAGAGTATCCCGCGGGGCCCCCTCTGCCCGGCTGAGCTCTCCCGGTCCGGCTGAGCCCCTCTGCGCCGGTTTTCAGATACGCGAAGGGAGAGTGTCTCTCTCGCATCTCTGTTAAGCCCGCAGGGGCAGATGGGAAATTTCCCATCAGGCCCTGCTTCCCATCAGCCCCTGCGGGCTTAACAGAGACGCGAGGGAGACACTCTTCCTTCGCGTATCTGAAAGCCGGCGCAGAAGGGCGCAGAAGGGCTCAGCCGGGCCGGGAGAGCTCAGCCGGGCAGAGGGGGCCCCGTGGGACACTCCATTCTGCTGCTGTTGCGACGGCAGCGGCAGCGGCAGCAGCCAGCTTTTTTTTAAAATTTAATTTTTAAAAAAGCAGAATGTTCTTTGCGCGGGGCCCCCTGAAACGCAGGGCCCTGTACAAAAAAACATTCTTGCTCAATGGACGGGCCGGCCCTGTATTGAAATCTCCTATCAGTAGCACTTCCCCTTTCCTAGCAATGCTGCACATGTCTTCAATTAACTCTCTGTCCACCTCTTCCTCTTGTGAGGGAGGTCTGTATTTCATACCAATGTAAATAGATTTCTCTTTCCCTCTTTCTAGTTTAACCCACAATGCCTCCTCTCTCCCTTTTAAGCTCTGTAATTCCAAAGCTTTAATAGTAGTTCTTACATATAGTGCCACTCCTCCTCCCCTACTTCCTATCCTGTCCTTTCTGAATAAAGTATAGCCATGTATAGTTACATCCCAATCAGGGTTTTCTGTGAACCATGCTTCTATAACTGCCACTAAATCCAAGTCAGCCACTCCCATCAAAGCTTCAACATCAGGGATCTTATTTCCCATGCTACGGGCATTTATACACACTGCTTTCCACATGTTACCCCTGTTACCCATTTCCATAAAGTTATTTAATGTATCACCTACCTGGGGGCTTTCACTTACCTGGGGGCTTTCTTCACCCATCCCCAACAAATCTAGTTTAAAGCCCTCTTCAGTAGATTAGCCAGTCTACTACTGAAGATGTGTTGACCTTTCTTGGACAGATGGATGCCATCTCTGCTCTGCAACCCTTGGAACAGCATCCCATGGTCTAGGAAACCAAAACCCTCTTGATGACACCATCCACGCAGCCATGCATTTATCTCCAGGATGCGAGCCTCTCTGCCTTGGCCTTTACCCTCAACAGGGAGGATTGAAGAGAACACCACCTGTGCACCTAACTGCTTCACCCTCTGTCCCAGAGCCATGAAGTCACTTTTGATATGTTCCGAGGTATACCTGGCAGTATCATTTGTTCCAACATGGATTAGCAACATTGGGTAATAGTCAGTGGGCTTGATGAGTCTCGGCAAACTCTCCATAACATCTTGGATTTTGGCACCAGGCAGACAGCATACCTCTCTGGACATCAAGTCTGGTTGGCAGATGGACGCCTCAGTACCCCTCAGAAGAGAGTCTCTAACCACCACTACCCTTCGTTTCCTTGTGGTCACTGATTCTGCAACTTTGGGGTACTTGAGCTCTGGTTCTTCCCTTTCCAGGGATGCTTTCACCTCCTCCATTTCCAGGGCTGTATAATGGTTCTTCAATTCAAGAGCTGGAGAAGTTAGATTGGTGATTTTGCAGGCCATGGTGACTTGTGTCCAACCATTGACATTCTGTTGGCACCTATCTTCTCCTCTGCTGGAGAGCTTGGTTGCTGCAAGAAGCATCTCATCAATGTACTTCTCATTGTCTTGAATGCTCCTCAGCCTCGCCACCTCCTCTCTGAGTTCCTCCACTTGTTTCCTGAGAGCTTCAGCATGCAGGCACCCTGCACATGGAACCGGTCCTTCAACTGGCATTGGGACCTCTGTCTTGACCGAGGTAGAAGCTGTAACGGGGGCAACAGCTTTAGCGATATGATTTTTCCCAGCCATTGTTCTGTTCGTGGAGCTTAGGTATCTGTTAAAGCAAAAGAGAGAGATCTACCAAGTACCAGCCAGTTTCCCAGCTGTCCTTTCAAAGAAAAAGCAGTTAAATCTCCTTAATTATATTAAAAATGTGCTGGTTCAATTCTCTGTGCTTTGTCAAATGGGGAGGTGCCCTATAAAGCAAGATTACTCGCTAGGGGTGGGTGGGAGTCGGGGTGGATAGGGAGGGAACTAACACCTGATTAGGTGTTAGCAGTTCCCAAAGCTGAGGAGGTTACTGGAGTTCAACCACCTACTGTGCTCAAGGAAAGTCCCACTAAAGCACCAAAAATAAAGTAACCTTGCTTTAAAAATGTACAAAAAAAACTTTTAAGAGCTCCCAGTCAGAGAGCTAACAATTTAATATAATAAAACAAACCCTTAAATCCTTACTGTTGGTTTATCTGGAGAGCTCCTGTAGGAAAGCCTGAACAGGGCAGGGCACTGGAGCATTTTATGCAGGCCCTCAGCTGCTCTCAGGTAATCAGGCCCACTAACTCCTGATTAGGTGTTAGCAGTTCCCAAAGCTGAAGAGGTTACTGGAGTTCAACCACCTACTGTGCTCAAGGAAAGTCCCACTAAAGCACCAAAAAGAAAGTAACCTTGCTTTAAAAATGTACAAAAAACCCTTTTAAGAGCTCCCAGTCAGAGAGCTAACAATTCAATATAATAAAACAAACTCTTAAATCCTTACTGTTGGTTGATCTGGAGAGTTCCTGTGGGAAAGCCTTTCATTCAGTTTTGACTTAGGAATCGAGAGCAGACCATGTCCACTGCTGTGGGCTTTCCATACGGCTCTCTCCTGCAAGAATAGATTCAACTCTAAATCTTTCTCTTGAGATATTGATTCTGGCTTAGAGCCTTAGACATTCTCACAAGGTTTGTGCAACAGTCTCTCTCCGTGTCTCTCCCAAATAGCTTATCAAGCTGCCCAGGTAGCAAACTAATTGGGGTAGTGCTCTTCCCTGGCCTTAGTCAGTTATTAAATGAAGGCAAAAACATTAGCTAAAGGTCTATAACAGTAGCACCTGTACCACCTTCAGACTCTTCCTACCAATGCACCATTTCACCTATTTAAATATTAGCCTGTCTTTTGAAAACTCAATGTTGTTCTCTGAAAACCTGCATTTATAGAGAAGGTTTGCACCCTATTATAGCACGCAGAATAAAATGGCACAACATTTTAGCCTGATTTTCCAGTTCTCTGTGAGAGAAAAAGTGTACACTAGCTACCATGAACTACAACGGGAGTTTATCTCCGCATAAACAATGCCAGTTTTCTGAAATGTGTATGTGATCTATACTTGTAAATGCTGGTATTTTCTCGTAGAAAAGGCATTTTAGGCTTCTGTAATAATCTCCTTTATCTCTTTAGAGTTTAGTATGCAATTGCAGTTTCTTATAATATGTTAATATCAAGATGCTTTAGAGAGAAACATAATGGAAAAATATTGCTATCTGACCTACGTAACGAGAGAAGATATCTTACTACATCCCTTTAAATCGGAACTGCGATGCACTGCAGATTAGAACGCGAGGTTAATATATTTGTAGGTTCTTCTTTGCCTTACATCTGAGTCTGCAGATTGTTTTCTTCTTCAAGCTGACTTGGTAATGATACCAGTGCAGGGAGGACATGCCCTTACAAGTCAAAAACAAACATTTCCGATGCCTGGTAAAAGGCTACCTGATGCCACCTCGCCAAGTTAGAATACGCAATGTTTTCTAGACGTCAGATTAGTTACATTCGGCTTCAACCAAGTGTGCATTACTTCTCTGCTTTCTGGCAACCTGCCACATCTGCCTTGCCTTTCATTCATCAAATCCTAGAGCACACTGCTCTAACAAGGCAACGGCTCCTCGTTTCTGCCCAAATCTCTTTATCATGGAATTGGGCTCCTTTCAAAGAGTTTATCATGTTGAAAAGGGCCTGCAATACAACAACAATGCCATTTATCAGACAAGGCAAGGAGAGTGCCTGAAAATGATAAATTTGCTGTATGAAGCAGTAGTTTATCACAGGTTTCTTTTAACTTCACCTTGTACTTATTCTGTGTATCTTTGTGACAAGCACAGCTATCATAAGTAGGTAACCCCCATTGGTCTTCCATAAATATACCAATGATTTACAGGTGTACTTAGGCTTTAGTTTCTACAAGAAGATGAGCACATTGCAGAGTATGATATTAGTGGAATCTCATCTTTTTTCTGCATATTGTCTTTGAGATCAAGAACTAATTTTGTACAATTGATATTACAACCAGGAATAAACAGAAAGCCAGCCCTGAAATATAAGTCCCTCTAAGCCCATCAGGTGGCCAGAAATCCCAAACAGAATTATTTAAAGATTGGACAAGGTTTTAATAAATAGAAGACGTTTTTGAACATTGCAGTAATTTTAACTAAAATACTGGCATTGTTTTGGAAGGAAGAAAAGGTACCAAGTTACACAAGCTAGCAAGAGCAATATTTAACAGGTTTTATATACTGCTTTATCATTTCAGTTAAAGCAGTTTACCTTGTAACTTAAACTTAGTAATATACAATAAACAGAGCCATTGATAACATAGATTTTTCTGAGGCAATGGAGGGTTAAGTGACTTGCCCAAGGCCACAAAGAGTGGGAATCAAACTCTGGTCTCTGGGTTCCCAAACCAGTGCTCTAACCATTTGGCTACTCCTCTACTTCAAAAATAATGATGTGCATTGAAAAACAATTTGTTTAATTTCAGGTTAGAACTTTGTAAATTCACCCAAAACAAATTTAAGCACATTAATTATTAGGGGCATGTCTACTAAGTGGCAGCACCCATTAGCATGTGCAAACAGCAGCATTAAGACCCAGGGCAGGTGTTAAAGGCAGAGGTCATGGGTTCAATTCCTCTCTGTTCCCTTTTTGTTATGCCTGTCCTACACAACTACATTCCATTCTTGTAACAGTCATCTCTGTGCAGATCTGTGCTGCTGGCACATTTTGCCATCATCACGGTTGCCAACCATCCTTCTGTCCGTCTATGTGTGTTTGCCAGCTGTGTGGCGTCCTGCCCTAATGTGCAGGCTGCTACCCCATGTCCTGCACTGGTACACTTTTCTACCTTGTGGCTCTTCACGCTTGCTTCTCCCGTGTCTGCTCTGCATGGCACTGCTACTCCCCTGTCCTCCTGTCATTGCACTTATCCTGCCACCTCTACCTCTTCCGGTGGACACGTATTCCCATCCTCTGCCACACACTGTCATTGTTGCACTTTACAGTACCATCACCCTGTGCATCGGTGCAGCTGCCCCCAATATGTTAGTCCACTTTACCAGCTGCCACATGGGCTGCATGCAGATTTGGCAGGTCCATCAGCTCCGACATCTACTTCCTTCCATCACTTGTTCATTGCCTTTCCTTGGTGCTCTGTGCAGTGTTAGGGTTCCATCTGTGTTTGGCCCATACCTTTCTTGCTTGTCAACTTGGGGCACCTTACTGCCCTTGTGCACCATTTCTTGGGTCACCTATACATCCTTGGGGCATCTTTAGCGGCTCCTTATATGGTACCTTGGGGGTGCCAAGCTTTTGTGCCACCCTCTGGGGCACATTATGACCCGCCTTGGCTGACGTGTTGCTTTATGATGTGCCTTCTGGTGCGCCCTAAAAGGTGCATTAGGTTACGGCACTGGGGTGTGGGTATTTTTGGCTAGCAGCACAGATTGTTGGAATGTGTCTGACTGTTACAAGCAGGAAAAGGAATTGCCTTAGGCACCCTTATTCATTGAGCCCACTGAGGGATCGAACTCATGACTGCTATCTCAGCAGTCATTGTATTAACCAGTGTGCTACACCTCTGTTGCTGTGATTGCAGGTCAGCGCACCTAATTAAGGTTACCGCGCGATAACATGCCACGGCTCCCTCTATCGTGTGATAACGGACAAGGCGCCCTCCATCACACGATAACCCGCCATTGCTACATTAAGACCAGAACGCCCACTACCTTACATGGCATTCGTCACAGTAACGCTGCAACTAGCGCCGGTAACATTAGGATAGTTTAGTAAACATACCCCATAGCTTTTGTCATCAATAGTGCCGTGGTGGTACAAAGCACTGCTACCACCTTTAATGGCATGACAGCATCTGACAATATACTACACATATTACAAGATCAGGAGCTGGGGGAGGGGGGGGGAGAAGCATCACTCCCTGTGTGAATAGCTGATCTTTTCAATGCTTCTTTGGAGTCGGGAGTGGTCGGCACATGTGATCCCTTTCCACAAAAGAGGAAGTAAGGATGAGGTTGAAAACTATAGGCTAGTTAGTCTAATCTCTGTAGTGAGTAAATTATTACAAATGCAAATAAAAGAAAGAATAGTGAGGTTTCTGGAGTACAATGGATTGCAGGATGCGAGGCAGCACGGGTTTATCAGAGGCAGGTCTTGTCAGAGAAATCTGATTGAGTTCTTTGACTGGGTGACCAGGGAGTTGGACCAAGGGAAAGCCCTAGATGTGGTGTACTTAGATTTCAGTAAAGCCTTTGATACTGTTCCACACAGGTAACTTATAAACAAACTGAACGCCCTAGGAATGGACCCGAAAGTTACTGATTGGGTAAGAAATTGGTTGAGTGTGAGGCGACAAAGGGAACAGGTAAATGGAGCTCTCTGGGGCACTCTATTGAGAAGAGATTATCAGTGGTGTGCCCCAGGGATTTGTCCTTGGTCCGATTCTTTTTAACATCTTCATTAGTGATATTGCGGAAGGACTGTTGGGTAAGGTTTGCCCGTTTGTGGATGATACCAAAATCTTCAATAGAACAGACACCCAGGAAGAAGTACATAACATGAGGATGGATCTAGCTAAGCGTGAAGAATGGTCGAGAAATTGGCAGCTGAGATTTTATGCTACAAAATTCAGGGTCATGCATTTGGGCTGCACAAATTAAAAGGAGTGGTACTGTCTATGGCGTGAAGTACTTCTGTTCACAAAAGAAGAGCGGGACCTGGACGTGATTGTGTCTCATTATCTTAAAGTAGCTAAACAGGTAGAAAAAACAACAGCGAAAGCCAGAAGCATGCTTGGGTGCATAGGGAGAGGAATGGCCAGCAGAAAAAAAGGAGGTGATGGTGCCACTGTATAAGTCTCTGATGTGACATCAATTGGTGTATTGTGTGCATTTCTAGAGACCACACCTTCAAAAGGATATAAATAGCTTGAAATTGGTGCAGAGAGTGACTACTAAAATGGTTTGTGGTCTTTGTATAAAGCCTATGAGGACAGACTTAAAGATCTTAATATGTATACTTTAGAGGAAAGGTGGGATAGAGGAGATATGATAGAGATGTTTAAATACCTCCATGGAATAAATGCACAGGAGGAGAGCCTCTTTTGATTGAAAGCAAGCTCTGCTATCAGGGGACATAGGATGAAGGTGAAAGGGGATAGACTCAGGAATAATATGGAAATAGTGGTAGATGCGTGGAATAGTCTCCCAGTGGAGGTGGTAGAGATGAGGACAGTATCTAAATTTTAAAAAGCATGGGACAAACACAGAGGTTCTCTAAAGGAAAAAAAGGGACTCTTAGGCCATGTGGTTTTTTTTTACCATCATGTATTTTATGTTTCTAAATTGCAGTGGTATATTCTCAAGGTCATATTTTGCTACATTCAGGAGTGGCTTGCTCTTTTTCAGCTTTAGCTTGAGTTTGCATACTAGTAGACTAGACCTAGATGGGAACGGAGACAAAACACCCTTCTCGTTCCCAATTCCTTTAGAAAATTATCAAAAGTAACAACCAACAGGACTTTCAGCTTCTCTGCACCTACATTATGGAATTCCCTGCCAGATAATCTGAGAGCCACCACAGACCTAAGAACTTTTAGAAAGGACCTCAAAACACACCTTTTTATGGAACACTTCAGAATATCAGAACCAATCAATGTCCTTTTTTCCACATAACATCTGACATCTAAACCCAGTCACCTAGCCCAACAGCCCCACTGATACAGCTGAACCAAATCTAATGAATACAACCACAAGACATATGAATACACTAAAGTAAATACCTTCCTTTCATCAATAAACACACATGGGCTACTAAGTAAACGCCCTGTAGCGATCTATAAATACTGATCAACCTGTAAATACTGTATGTTGCATGTTAATCCTATAATAGACTATAATTAGTCACCCTCTTGTAAATATGTCTCATGTAATTAGTGATTGATTTTAACTAGTCACTCATGTGTAAATATGTTAGATACTACTCTTGGTAGTAGGCATTTAGGACAGCCTATGAATACATGAAGTTACCTGTTTAAATCATGTTTTGATGTAACTATTCTTATTTTGTTAAATGTAAACTGCTTTGATTCCTCTGAAAGGCGGTATATAAAACCGATCGATAAATAAATAAATAAATAGTACTTGGCTCCAGGTTTTGTCTTTGTTGATGTTATTGAGCTTTTCCAATGTTGATTTCCACAGATGTAGTGAATTTGATTTTTGTACAATCCATTGGGTGAAATCCACGTGTACAATTGCCACTTAGGTTGCTGAAAGAAGGTGTTTGAGATGAATAGATCACTGGCCAGTCTTGAAGGACTGCAAAAAGGGACTGCTACTACTGGAGAGAAATCTGCAATTGTAAGTATTTACGTCTGGGAATTTTTTCTAAATCTTGGGGAAAAGGGAATTCTTTAGATTAAATCTGATTAATCAGTATAAATTAGAATCCAGTGTATTTGATAAATCAGTCAGAGCCTAGTATCAGCAATTTAAATCAACTCAGAGTATAACTTAGCATAAAAGGAAAAAAGTATCAGTATTCTTTGAGCAAAACGTTATCTCTAGAGATCTTTACAAAGAGGCCTTCTAGATAAGGGGCAAGAGACCTGTGAAATTGTTTCAAATAGCTGTTAAAGCCAAGTGACAGATCAAAAGGACATTTTGAAAGACACCCTCTATCCAAGCAAGGGCTATGTGACTCATCCAGGAAACTGGTCACAGATTACCTCAGAAGCACAGGCATAAATAGTTCAACCAGAGCTCTGTGATTCTCAGTCTTGAAGGACTACAAAAAGGGACTGCTACTTTTGGAGAGAGATCTGCAATTGTAAGTATTTACTTCTGGAATTTTTTCTAAATCTTGGAGAGAAGGGAATTCTTTAAATAAAAGCTGATTAATCCATGTAAATTAGAATCCTGTGTATTTGTTAAATCAGTCAGAGCCTAGTATCAGCAAAGAGCTTTTAGTTAAATTGAAAACTCAACAGATAGCTTTCAGTTTAAGTTTAAAACACAGCAGAGGGCTGTCAGTTTAAAATCAGAACACAGCAGAGAGCTTTCTGGCTAAATTTAAAAACCAGCAGCGAGCTTCTAGCTTAAATTTAAAACTCAGTCAGGGCCTAGTATTAGCAAAGAGTTTTAATTTAAATCAACTCAGAGTATAACTTAGCATAAAAGGAAAAACAGGGTCAGTATTCTTTGGCAATAAATTGTTTCTAGAGACCTTTACAAAGAGGCCTTCTAGAGAGGGGGCAAGAGACCTGTGAAATTGTTTTAAATAACGATTAAAGCCAAGTGACAGATCAAATGGGCATTTTGAATGACTCCCTCTATCCAAGCAAGGGTTGTGTGAATCATCTAGGAAATTGGTCACAGATTACCTTAGAAGCATAGGACAGGGTACTGTATAGTAGCCAGCTTTTAGTACGTCTTCTTTCCCTCCCTCTCTCCCCGACTTCCACCCACCCCTGGGATAATCTTAAAGGAAAGGAAGTGCCATATTCATTTTCAGGTGAAGCTCCTCTATCCTCATTAGGCATACATTAAGGACCTGAGATTAATTAAGCTTGAGGTAAACAATGGTTTATGGTATTTGATATACCACCCTTTACTTACGCATCAGAGCGGTTACATGTATATACTAACAGGAACTTTTCATTCCCTTGTC
This sequence comes from Ichthyophis bannanicus, assembly GCA_033557465.1. Lineage (NCBI taxonomy): Eukaryota > Metazoa > Chordata > Amphibia > Gymnophiona > Ichthyophiidae > Ichthyophis > Ichthyophis bannanicus. The sequence continues at coordinate 73,000,755 of CM066040.1, forward strand.
CCCAAAAAGCTCACAATCTAAGTGTAAGTGTAAGTCCATTAAATGTATTAGGTATAGTTTTATTAGTGTAAGTATCCCCAGCAACTTAAATACCTAAACACAACTCTAAAAACTAAGATGCAGACAGCAGTCCAGCAGCAAGATGGGGGCTTTCCGGTCTTTTGCATTGAGTGTCACATATATGATTTTCTCCCAGTTGATGAGGGGTCATACATGTGTACTAGGTGCAATGAGCTCTTTGCTCTCAGGGAACGAGTCCAATCTCTGGAAACTAGAGTAGCGGACCTGGAGGACATAAAGAAGACAGAGAGATAAAAAGACAAGACCTACAGGGATGTAGTGCTGAAGTCCTACCTCCAGTCTGGCATGCTGCCATGGAGCAGAGAGGTCACTTACACTGTGGTGTTCCCCAGGGATCGATATTGGACCCCTTGCTATTTAACTTTTTCATGGCACCCCTTGCACTCTTGATACAGCAATCGGGCATTTCTGCTTTCGACTGTGCCGACGATATTATTCTTTGGCACCATACCTCCTCTCTTCACCCCAATCTTTCCCCTCTTAATTCTTGCTTAACCTCTGCAGCTGGCTGGCTAGTCTCTAACTGTCTGCATCTGAATGTCTCGAAGACTTTGGCTATTTGGTTCTCCCATGGCAGTCCTCCCCCTTCTCTGGTTCTCCTATCCCATTAGTCACGCACTTTCGATATCTACTTGTCTTCCTTGATTCTGAAACCACATTTCCCATGTTACCAAGTCCTATTTCTTCATCCTTTGGCAGATTCGAGCCATCCGTCCCTTCCTGACACCTCAGGCCCTCACTACCCTCATTCTATCTCTGGTTATTTCTTGCCTTGACTTTTGCAACTCTGACTTTTCCGGTGTTCCTAAATCCCAGTTCCTCAGATTACAACGCATACAAAACACAGCCGCACGTCTCATCTCTCACTCCTCACGTTGGGAACACGTCACTCCCCCCCCCCTCATGAATCTTCATTGGCTCCCCCTGGCTTTCTGTATCCAGTATAAACTCCTCACGTTGGTTCATCAGGCTATATATACCCACACCCCACTGTACTTGTCTGATCTTCTACAATTTCATACTCCCAGCCACTCCCTTAGGTCCATATACATCAATTGTCTTCACCTTCCTTCCCCTTCATGTGCTCACCTCCAGTCCACTCATAACTCTGCATTTTTTTCTTTGCTGGCCCTGCCCTATGGAACTCCCTCCCCATCTCCCTCCGTCTGGAACAAAGCTACCACACTTTTAAGGTTCAATTGAAGACCTATCTTTTCAACAAAGCATTTGATCTACCCACTGCCCATGTTTAGTCCTGTGTGCTCTTCTCCCTTAGTCTAGTTTAATATGTCTGCATGTATGTCTACCCAGCTTCTCACACTCTGTTTTGTCCTATGTGTTCCTCTCCCTTCGTCATGTTCACCGTATATGCATGTTATGCTTGCTCTGTTCTCTCACTTTTCTGTCTACCATTGTAACTTCTTTTTCCTTTTCAGTGCCTATGGCCAAATTCTATATTATTTGAATTTGTAAACCGCCTTGTTTTTATTTGAAGGGCAGTATATCAAGTGAAATAAACATAAAGATAAACACATATCACCCTCGTGTGGCAAGAAGTCATCCTGTAGCTAGTACCTGTTCTCCAGGTTATATAAAACCCTCTCACACTGAGGAGGTTTCTCCAGGGCCTTGTGCCCACGAGGGAAGGGTTAGGACAGTCGTTATAGTTGGTGATTCGATCATTAGGCATGTAGATAGCTGGATGGCTGGTGGATGTGAGGATCGCCTGGTAACATGCCTGCCTGGTGCAAAGGTAGCGGACCTCACGCACCACCTAGACAAGTCTTAGATAGTGCTGTGAAGGAGTCTGCTGTCTTGGTACATGTCATTACCAATAACATAGGAAAGTGTGGTAGGGAGATTCTGGAGGCTAAATTTAGGATTTTAGGTAGACGTTGAAATCCAGAACTTCCAGCGTAGCATTCTCTGAAATGCTTCCCGTTCCACGCGCAGGACATAAAAGGCAGGTAGACCTCCGGAGTCTCAATACATGGATGAGACAATGGTGCATTGAAGAGGGGTTTGGATTTGTTAGGAAATGGGGAACATTCTGGGGAAAAGAGGGGCTTTTCCTAAGGGATGGGCTCCACCTTAACCAGGATGGAACCTTTAAAAAGGAGACAGAGCAGCTTTTAAACTAGATAATAGGGGAAAGCCAACAGTCACGCAGGAGCTCATGGTTCGGAACAATGTATCCTTGAAGGATACTAGCAAAAGACTAAAGTTAGGGCATATCAGCAGAAAGGTTCCAATAAAGACATAAGTAGCCCAAATGCTCTTGAGTACAGAGCAGAGAGAGCTTAAAGATTCCAAATTACCCCTACCTACCGAAAGCCACATTAATAAGAATAATATATAGCCTCTAAAATGCTTGTATGCAAATGCTAGAAGTCTAAAAAATAAGATGGGAGAGTTAGAATATATAGCACTAAATGAGAGGTTAGATATGATTGGTACCTTAGAGACATGGTAAAAGGAGGACAACCGGTGGGATTGTTTGATACCCAGGTAAAAACTATATCGTAATGATAGAGCAGATCAAATTGGTGGTGAGGTTGCACTCTATGTTAGAGAGGGCATTGAGTCACAGAGGATTAAAGTTTTGCAGGAAATAAAATTCACCGTAAAATTTCTATGGATTGAAATTCCACGTAAAAAAGGGAAGGGGAAGGCGATGGCAGTTGGGGTGTACTATCGACCGCCTGGCCAGAGTGAACAAATGGATGATGAAATGCTCAACGTAATCACGGAAGCTAACAAAAGTTACAGTACAGTAATAATAATTGGTGATTTCAATTACTCCGGTATCAACTGGGTCAGTGTGAGGTGAGGTCAGAGAGGCTGTTGCCAAAAAAAGCATCTTTCAGGAAATGGAAAAAGGAGCCAAATGATGAAAACTGGAAACAACGTAAGTACTGGCAAGTTAGATGCAAGGCATTGATAAGGCAGACAAAGAGAATTTGAGAAAAGGTTTCTGTGGAAGCAAAAACGTGTAATAAAGACTTTTTCAAGTATATTCGTAGCGAAAAACCTGTGAGAGAGTCAATGATAGAGGGGTAAAAGAGGGGCCATGACCACTGTTCCCTCTAAGCTGTGCGCGTGTGCGCGTGCACACACCTCGCCGAGCGAGCGCACATACTTTATAACAGAGCGCACAAAAATTACGGTTCTGATTCTGATAGAAAACACAGACGTCTTAAAATTTAAAAGTTGTTGTATATTTACAGTTTTCATAAGCTCTACAATATTTTCTAGTGCAATGTGGTGTACATAATGTATTCTGACGTGTAGTCAAATTTTAAAGTATATAACTCCGAGTGTCGTTATGTGGCGCACAAAAATTTAACCTTCCTTCAAAAGTTGCACAGCTGATATTTTATGCGCACACAGCCTACAGAAAATTTGAGGGAACATTGGCCATGACCATAGCGGAGAGAGTGAATGAATTCTTTGCTTTGGTCTTTACTAAAGAAGATGTAGGGATGTTACCCATGACCGAAATGGTATTTAAAGGTGATGCCGCAGAAGAATTGAAAGAAATATCGATACACTGGGAAGATGTGTTACAACTATTTGATAAACTGAAGAGTAACAAATCATCTGGACTGGGTGACATACATCCATGGGTGTTGAAAGAACTGAAATTTGAGATTGCAGACCTACTATTAGTAATCTGTGAACTATCATTAAAATCAACTGTAATACTTGGACTGGAGGATGGCCAATGTAACGCCAGTTTTTTAAAAAGGATTCCAGGGGTGATCCAGGAAACTACAGATTGGTGAGCCTGACGTCAGTACTGGGAAAAATGGTAGAAACCATTATAAAGAACAAAATTATTGAACATGTAGATAGTCATGGTTTAATGGGAAACAGCCAACATGGCTTTAGCAAAGGAAGGTCTTGTCTTACTAAATCTGTTCTGTTTTTATGAAGATATGAATATACAAGTAGACAAAGGTGAGTAAGTTGATATAGTGCATCTGGATTTTCAGAAAGCCTTTGACAAGGTCCCTCATGAGAGACCTTTGGCAAAATTAAAAAGTCATGGGATAGGAGGAAGTGTACTATTGTGGACAGAGGCGGCTCAAGGCAATCTGCTACCTGAGGCGAAGAATGAGATGGTGCCCCCCCCCCCACCTTAGAGGGGGTGGGGCTTTTTCAGAAATCCAATCAGAGACGGAACCAAACCAAAAAGGCAATTAGATCATATGCAGGAAATGCAAGATGTTTGCACATAGGGCCGTATCGAGCTGCAATCGCGCACTGTGCACGCCCCCCTCTCCCCCACATACCTCTGTTAAGCGCTGCCTGCTCGTTCCCTGCTGCTGCCGCCCTCTGTTTTTTTCACGGTGGCGCCAGCAGCAGGGAAAGAGCAGGTAGCGCTGGACGGAGGTATGGGGAGGAGGAGGGGGCATGCGCCCAATCTGAAAGGCGCCGGCACTTTAAGCAGATCTGTCCCTCCCCGCTCTGACATCTTGTCAGAGGAGGGAAGGACCAGACCTGCTTAAACTGCTGCGAAAAGGCTGGGGGGGGGGGGGTTTCATTTTGACTGCCTGCTATTGTTCTGCCAGTGGCGGCAGGGCAACAGCAGACAGCCGAAATGCGTCTCCCTGTGCGGCTGCACCACTTGCACAGGGCTAGGTACGGTCCTGTTTGCACACCAAGGAACTAAAAGACAGCAAGAACCAACAGCACAGTTTATAAAACTAAATTATAACTAATTTTTATTTTGTTATTATAAACTGCGTTATGCTTCTTGCTTTTTCTTTTTCAACATATATTTTGCATTCACAGTAGGTGCAGAGCAGAACCAGGACATTCACCCACAGAACTAAATATTTAAAAAAAACTCTGATTCTGATCATCTCACTAACAACAACAACCACAACCACTATTCTTCAGTAACAGGCATATTGTGAACTAATACAAAACCCTACAACAAAGAGCAAACCTACCATACCATATCAGCACAAACTTCCAAAACTCACATAAGGAGTCCATCCAAAACAAGTGTCACTGTAAATACTACAGTGGGCCCTGGAACATCCATACACCTATTTGAAAAGCTGAACAAGTCAAATTACTACAGTACAGTATAGATCTTTATGTACAAACTCCATGTTAACAGAACACCTGACCTCAGTCACACACTCACAACATCGATCCTCACCAAGTACAGAATAAGTAACCACAATCTAAAGTAAAAATAAAAATATATAGACAAAATTTAAACTGAAACCCCAAGAAGCCAGAGTCCACATGCAGTGCAACATCAGATAAATAAGAGATGCAGTTCTCCAATACTGTATAAAATATAAAAATAACACAAAGTCCAATCACTAAAATTAAATAAAATTATTTTTCTACCTTTGCTGTCTGATCATTTTATTCTCTGATCATGCTGGATTCTGCTTTCCTATCTTCTCTTAGCTCTCTTTCTGTGGTCTATGGTCTATGGTCCATCTGCCAATTTTTTTCTTTTGTTTTATTCACTTCTTTCCATCAGCCCATTTCCACTTCCAGTAACCCTCCCCAGTATCAGCCCCCTTTCCAGTCCTCCCCTCCTAGTACCTGCCAATGTCAACCACCTTGCATTCCCATGACTGCCACTGGTGTCCATTCCCTTCCAGTCTCCCTCCTTCCCCACTGTCAAACCCTTCTAGTCCAAATACCATCCCAGGTATCAGCTTACGTCCACTCTCAGTACCACCCCCCCCCCCCAGTCAGCTCCCTTCCAGTTGCCCTACCCTCTGTCTATCCGCCTTCCAGTGCCATTTGCATGTCATCTCCCTTCCATCCTCCTCCTCATTACCCAGCCA